>JAPEVB010000006.1:0-2400000 GCA_027946515.1 Gnomoniopsis smithogilvyi | reverse complement strand
TCGGTCCTCTGGATGCGAAGGTCCCTTGGATCTTGTGCATAACTCATGATCGATCGAGGATTTTCTTCCCCGAATAGTACCGAAGGCCACCGCTCGACGAACTCGTGACGGAAACCCAGGATGTGCCCGATCTCGTGCAAGAAGGTGTTTGTCATGGAATTTACGAAGCGAGAGTCGAAGTGACTGGCATATACAATAAGTCTGCGATCTTCAGCTCGGGCATCCGGTGGGAATGCCTTTGCGAGTAAGACACCATCGTGCGTGCTGGTGGTATTTGGGCTGTAGACAAGTTGGAAGACAGCGGGTTCGTTTACTCTTGCCAGCCGTAGTGTAATTCCCAAATTCATAGAGTTCCACGGCTTCGCTGCTCGTAGAAGAGCCTTCTTCGCGAGTGAGCGATCGTGGCGCCGAGGGAAACTGCTCGAATCCACACTGAAGGTGAGAATGGAACCCTTCTCCCCGCGTGGCACATCAATATCATTACCAACTCGGAGGGAAAAGGCTTGATCCCGGAGTGACCCATCCGGACTTATATGCTTCACGAGCGCCGGGGTGACCGTTGCGGATGAGGTAGTACTCGTCGCTTCTTGCCCATGAGCAATAGCCTGTTTGGCTTCCTCAAGAAATTCATTGGTGCAAAGACCACTGGCTACACAGAAAGCCCCCGCCTCGGTATCATTGATCATCGAACCCACTATATCAATGTAAATATCTGTCAGCAAAAGGCTGCCGGATAGTTGTGCAGGAAAATTATAGTTGCCTGAGGAATGAACATTTGACATGTCGAGCCAGATTTAGGTACCTGGCCATGAGAAGATGTCATGATGATAGGCTAACAGGGCCACTTACTCTTATAGTCAGGTGTTTTCCCGCTACTAGAGATTCAAAATTAGCCTTTTAAGTAGTGTCACTTATCGTGCTATAAAGAATCATACCTGATATGTGAAGTATGTGATTTGCGTTGCCTCAGCTGAACTGCCGCGTATCGGTTTCTGTTATACTGAGTAGTTTGATTGTACTTTGGAAGCTAGTGGGAAGTGCGAGAAACAGTCATGAATAAAATTCTTCAAGCTTGGCCAAGCGCTTCTTATATATAATGATTTGGCCATGTGCGTGTCTTTTGCAGTCTTTTGGCAATAAGGCTGATTGCTCTTTGCCATATCTCAATATCACTCCATGCTCGGAAGCACCCCCGTCATCAAGCGTGGGGCTAGAACGATGGCAGTCTAGAACCGTGGCCGACACTTGTGCTACCTGAACTTGACGAATGGCGACTATGCGAGGCGCAGCTCCCCAGGCCGATTTCTTGTATGTCCCTGCCAAGGACTGGGGGGATGGCTCGTATGCACGCCATACTACACGGGGTACCAAGACAAGTATTTTATCGACATTTCTCGCCGAAAGGGTTGGTGTATTCGATACAGATTTGGCTTAGCGGACTATGGGATATGGCTTCAATATCAAAAATACCCATGATACCATAATATGTTAGTAACTTGCAAATTTGCACTTCTTCATACACCTGCACCCAACCGGAACAGTGTCCGGTAATTGGTTCCGTCCTCTGCTTCGCAGCTGGAAGTCACTTTGGCCGCCTCAACTGTTTTAGTGCCAACGGTCATTACAGAGGCACAGTCCCGGAGTACGTCCCTTCTACTAGCTGCTCACGTTTCAGAGTCTGCTGTGCGGATATCAATGACAAACCGGGCACATGCCAATATTCAAAGTCGAGCCGAGCAGAGTCTCAACGGGCTTCGTTGTCGGAGAACAAGACTGGCCTCCCTTTTGCACCCCATGCTCTTTCCCCGGATTTAGAGACTCGGTAGCACGGCAGGCTCCGGACTAGCCATTGCTTGGCGCGCATTTGGTCCCGCAACTTACGCGACGCGTTGCTACTAAGTACTTTCGTAGACAGACCATCGCAACTACCAACCTCGGCTGACACCGGATCACGTACTCTGTTCCTCCTTGGCTCAGGGTGTCCTAATCCCGACTGAACCGCACCTTCCAAGTCTGCGCCGTTGGGTCAAATCACAATGCCGCGAAACGGCGACATTCGCAGCTTCTTTGCAAGTTCGCAGGCCGGGTCGCAGCAACAGGCAGCCTCGCGTGCGCCGGCCTTCCCAACACCAGCACCATCTGCCACAGCCCCAACTCCAGCAGTAGTCGACCCCTCACCATCCGCTCAGACATCCCCTCCCGAGAAGCCTGCCGTCTGCGACAGGATGCCCGAGCACACCTACGAACCTCCCTCCCCGCTATCGCCCCTCCGTGAGAACGCCTCCATCTCCTCCTCTCCGCCTTCCATCGCCCCACGTCAAACCTATGCCATTGACGCCGTAATCGCCGCGTCGGATGAGGAGGATGATGCAGGGTCATCCGACTCCGACTTGCCGGACATAATGGCTCCTATCGCTTCAAAACGATCTGTCGCCGATCCCTGCGTGACCCCGCGGGCAAAGCGCACCGCTGTCCAGTTCGACGGTATGATTTTCAGCTCGCCGTTGAGTATTCGCAAGAAGCACAAGTACGATCTGGCGGCCTTAGCCCGATTCAACGAACGCGATGAGGAGAAGAGGGCGAGCGAGTTGAGGGTGAAGGTGCTGGAGGAACAGGGAGAGATGGAGGCCAGGGAGAGGGAGAGGCAGGCGGCTTTAAAGACTACAGTCGAAGATGAGGATGAGACTGACGTAGAGGATGAAGAGGGAAAGGCCGGTAGGGAGCTCAAGAGGCGCCTGCTAGAGTCTGTGAAGGCCGAGGCCGACGCCGCGGAGGAGGATGAAGAGGGAAGGGGCAAGATGCGCGTTATGAGGGCGCTGGAACGGGCGGCAGATGCCAGCACAGGGAAGAAGGCTTTCTATTTTCTTGAAGAGACGCAGCCTGATACTAAGGGTTTGGTCGTTGGGAATGCGTTCCCTACTGCTGAGGCGAAGGGACCGTGGAAGATACTGGCAGACAAACAGGACCGAGTCAAGCACTTTCAGAGTGGTCTTCCCTTCGACATTCAAAGGATGTTTGGCAATATGCCAGATGAGATCTTCCTATGGATATTGGACGAACTCTGTCACGAGAGGCGGAGGGACCTGGCGGCCGAATATGTCAAGTTGCTGAGAATCTGCGATGACCAGGTGCGCCGGCTCATCAGACCGACACTACTGCAGCGGCTCTTCAAAAGCCTCGGCGCCACCAACGAAGCTTGTAACCTGTCGTCTGCTGTGTCATTGACAGATGAAATCAAAGATCCCTATCGAGACCGGGATTGGACATGCTTGGAGAACTTCATCGGATTGCTTGGCTGCATTACGAAGTCCCTTGAGTCAAGCTCACGTGCTATGGCGATGCAGATGCTGTTGCGTCTAGGCATGGACAGCGTCGCCGTGGAGAACTTTGGCCTTGCTCAGGAGTGGCGATGGACCGTAGATCTTCTCGCTCGGAGTGTACCAGGCAGAGAGTGGGCCAACTTTGTATGTGCATTTTTCAAAACTTGGTTCTTCATACCACTCATTGACTAAATACGTTGCAGTGCCAGGAAGTCTGTACCTCCGTCTATCGAAGCACTGAGAAGGCCACCCTCCGATACCGAGCCATCAATCTCCTCGGCCCTGTTCAAGTACCAGAACCACCAGCAGATCTGCAGAGACGCACCCTAGACCTCAAAAGACGACTAGCTTCCGTGTTCTTTTTCGACGAACTCAGCAGGGCTGAGAAGAAGCCGGAAGACACCGTTAACATCCGAGCAATAATTGACCGTTTGGATGACCCGCAGTTCACGATCAGCGCCGAGACAGACTATCGCGAGCTCGCAGGGCTGATGTTATTACTCAACATTGCCTTGGGCGATGCTGCTTCAGCTAAAGTTACTCCTGAAATGTGCAAAGATTTTGATGCCGACGTCGACGAATTGACCGCTAGCATGAAGAGCATGTACACGCGGGTGATGCCGCAGAGCCACGGAATCCATGTGTCGAGGATCGAGGCGAAAAGCGCCATGGAGATGATTCGAGATCGTTTGGTGTACCAGCTACGCACTAAGAAGAAGCCCAGAATTGCGGATATGATCCCTGCGGATGAGGAGGATCCGTCATTGCCCAAGCAGCAGATGTTTATGAAGGGTTTCCTCCAACAGAGAAAAATGGACAAAGCGATGCCGAGCATCGAAACAGAGATGATGGCCTAGTCAAGCCATGGGATGTATAGAGGGAGCTACCATACTCGAAGCAGATGGTGCCCTAGGCAAACGCCGTACGGACACGCAGTGACTACTTGGCATACAGATACTACTTGTCACCAAGGGAAAATGCAAAGTTAAGATGTATTCGTACAGTTTTGAAACAAAACCTCTGAGCTTGCTACGGCACCAGAAGCTAGATGAATACGACGATTGCACCACCATACAATGCAATACCAGGCCCCCAAATCGAACCTTTTTTTCGCTGTGTGAGAAACCAAACATGATGAACATAGAAGCCAATACAAATGCATGTGTGCTACACATCTGTATCCCATTCCTCCACCACTTAGTCGAAGAACTTGCGGTTGGGGTTGGCTCCGAATAGAGTCTTCCGTACAGCAGGCAGAGCACTGTCCTCGAGCAGCGCCAGCCTCGCGTCGAAGGTGTTGTCAATCTCGATCTTGCCTCCTCCACCAATGATGAACACACCGCCAGCACTGTGAAGTCATGTTAGTCGAAACGTTGTTCAAAATTCATTGGGCATTTCTTCCGAGAAGGAATGTGCTTACCTTCCCTCCGCCAAGGGGTTCTTCTCGTCCAGCTTAGCCTTGCAATCATTGCCACTCTTGGTTTTGTACTCCTTTGCAGCCTCGTCTGCAGCCTTCTTCACGGCGTCAAAGTCCGCCTTCCGCGCCCGCAGAGTCAACTCGGGCTCGTTCATGGCATACATGCCCTCCAGCACCAAGCCCTTGAGCGCCGTAGCATACTTGCCCTTGTCCTTGGTACCCTGGGCGCCCAGCTGCTTGCGCGCGCCCTCAAAAATCTCATCGAGCAGCTCCTGCCGCGCGGCAAGGACCTTGAGACGCGTCTTATTGGCGACGGTCGACCGAGTGATCTGCTGCGACATGGTGGCTTGCTTGAACTTCTTCTCGTAGGTCGAGTCGATGGAGTCGGTTTCTTGGCGGACGAGCTTGGACTTTTCGATGGCGAACTCTTCGTCCGCCTTGATCTCGATCTCGCGGGCTTTCTCGGAGGCTTCTTGGCGGATGAAGGCCGTCATCTTGCGAAGCTCTTGTCCGACCTGATAGTGGGGGAAGGAAAAAAAGACATGGTTAGCTGGTTAGGCTTGGGAGGAGGTGAGGGACTCGTGGCAGACATCTGCGCGGGCACCACGAGATGGATCGTCTTTGAAGGCGACGAGGGGACTGCTGCGTACCTGGTCGTCGGACAAGGCGTGAACTTGCGACATGATGGGCGGGCTTGGTGGTGGTGATTGACGACTGCGGGATAAGGAGGTGGAGGGTGGTTTGAGGCTGTGGACCTGGCCTGCACGGGAGTTGATATAAGCAGGTAATCGATTGAAGGAAGCGATTGTGGTTCGGAGAGAAAGAAGGTGTCGTCAGTCGTCCAGCATCGAATGGAAGTCAGAGGTGAGATAGGCGGTCGTGTCGTAGCTGTATCTCACCGGGCGGCCAAGAGGAGTGAGTAGTGTGGATCCCACTATGTTTGAATGGCACCCTTACGTACAGCTCCGACTCGGGTCTCTCAATGACGAGGGTCAGCTTTGTTGGAGAGCAAAGCAAAGCAAGCAAGCGGTAAAGGTCCAACCCGAACCCCCAGTCACTTATGCACGCTTCAGCGGTGCCAGTGCTTGCGTGTGTTAGTGGCTGGGTCACTGCGAACAGCGCCGTGCTAGCAGAGCTAAATATGGCACCGGGCACTTCAGGCATGAATTTGGATCTTGCACGCATGGTCACGGAGTCCACATCACTTTTGCTGGTCGCGCTTCTATATCCGCATCTGTTTCGTTTCCGCGTTCATCATTTAATATCACCCTTTTTCCTTCTTTCACGCAACCGTATTGTACAACCTGCATGTCTTAAGAAGCATTCTTCTCTTCACAACCGACCTACTATCCGTTCCTTACAAAAAGAGTCTTGTGGCCCCTGTCCCTCCTTGTGACCCCGATTCCTGAGTGACCAGACACATCAGATCGGCTCTTGGCTTCCGAAACAGTCCCTGTGTACTGTATGTAATCCCGGCCAGTCAAGACGGCCGTCCGTGAGGTCATCCACCCGTTCGCCATCCCACCTTTCGACAACTACTCGACTCGACCCGACCCGAACCTTCCTTTGAAAATCATAATTGCCTCCTTGACGACGAGGCTGTCAATATCGCTTTCAACCGGTGGACAACTATTCAGCATACTTGACTAGTCCTTTCAAGCGGCCGTTTCCCAAACATCCTAGCGCGCGTGCTAGTTCGTCCGCGAGACTGAAGACAGAGGGGCGCATAGGCTCCCTGCTTCTATCCCCTGACGACGCACCCCATAAGCCGGATTCCTCGACTTTCCTTTTGACAAACGACCAGCCAGGCGCTCAACTTCCCTCCTAACTTTATCCAGCAGATGCCTCCCTGCGTGACTGCATCGGCGCAATGGGGTCACTTGGCGGCATGTCCCCTGGCGGGAGCATCGCGGTACGTTCTCGGGAGGACTCTACAAAAGAGAGACGGCCTTCTTTGGGGAAAATGAGAGACGGAGCTGACAGTGTTCCTTACGCATAGCTCGGTATCGTAGTCGGACTTTTATCCACAAGTGTACAGAGCCTCGGTCTGACACTGCAACGCAAGTCGCACATCCTCGAAGACGAAAAGGGACCCCATGACATTCGCAGACCGCCACATCGGAGGAGAAGATGGCAGCTGGGTATGGGAATGTTCATAATATCAAATCTGCTGGGAAGCACCGTCCAAATATCGACACTACCGCTCCCAGTCCTTTCAACACTGCAGGCATCTGGCCTAGTCTTCAACTCGATATGCGCGACTTTGATCTTGGGCGAGCCTTTTACAAGGTGGTCACTTTGGGGAACATTGTTGGTTTGCACTGGAGCGGTCCTGATTGGCTTTTTCGGAGCCATTCCGTCACCGACACACAACCTGAGCGAGTTGCTGGAATTGCTTGGAAGGTGGCCCTTCGTCGTATGGATGTCGCTGCAGGCCGTCCTTGTGATCGCCATCTGCGCGGCCGTGGACGGTGCCAACCACTTCCTACCCTTCGCACAGAACCCGCGCTTTCGACTTATCCGCGGCCTCGCATTCGGCTGCGTCAGCGGTATTCTGTCTGCCCACTCGCTTTTGGTGGCGAAGTCGGCGGTCGAACTCATCATCACGACCGTGGTGGAAGGAAAGAACCAGTTTGTCCACTGGCAGTCCTGGATCATTGTACTAGCCCTGATCACTCTCGCGCTTACGCAACTTTACTACCTACACCGGGGCCTTAAGTTGGTCTCGACCAGCGTTCTCTACCCTCTTGTTTTCTGCATCTACAATATCATTGCTATCCTCGACGGACTCATCTACTTTGACCAGACTGAGCTCATCAGCCCTCTTCGCGGATGTCTGATAGCACTCGGCACCGTCATACTACTTTCAGGTGTTCTGGCCCTGTCTTGGAGGTTAAGCGACGAGCAACATACGCCAGGCGTTGGGCAATCCACTCTTGCGCCCGGCCTTGGCCTTATGGAAGATACGGATGGCGAAGAAGAGGAGGAAGTGCTGCTCCTAGACAACACAGGAATCGAGGATGATGTCCTCCCGACGACGTATAGATACAACACGTTCGATAGCCAGGAGGGTGCCTCAGGTCGTCGGGCTAGGGTGGAACCCTTACCACTTGTCCATTCTACAACTGCGCCAACGAGGAGAATGACATCCTTCAGACAGCCGCCGAAATGGCAAGAACGGCGAGAAATATGGGGCGAGCTAGACGACGATGATATCCCGCCCTCGCCTGCACCAGGATTCAATCGGCTACGATCCAAAACCATGCCGATCAATGAATCCTCCGTGCTTACTGGCCACCATCGTAGGGGTGCTAGCAGCGCAGACCTACCTAATCCCTTTAGTCCGACCGTCGACGGCCCTTCCGAGCGACTGCCACGGTCCTCCAGATCCGAGTACGGCCGTATGCGCCGGAAATCTACCGGCTTTCCGGGATTCACGGCGCGCAAGTCAGGTCGGAGGAAGAGTGTCGGCCCCGCTGGACTTCAGGGTGCTATCGGTGGCATTCAAAGATGGTGGCGGAGCCGGAATAACAACTCCGGAGAATTGAGACCTACCAGCTCGACATTCCCAGAGTATAGAGATGATCCCACTGAGGAACAGGCCGAGGTAGAAAGCTCATCTCTTGGTGCTTATACCGATGAACCGCCACGTGAAGCCGGATCATCCTCCACCTCGGGAGGTGCGGAGGAGGAACCAGTCACTGGAAAGCGGCGCAAGGGTGACTCGCCGGTATAGCGACGACTGGCCTTGCGGGAAGAGCAGGGCAATCTGTCTTGGTTCTGGCGTTTTCAGTGGGTTTGAAATGACCAAGTGGATCTTGGTCATTGGGTGACGGGTATGGTTTTGATATGATATATATACCATAGAATCACTTGTGTGTGTTCAGTATGAATGCAATCGGGCTGGGTAGATCGATTTCTTCCACTTCCCTAAGAACTGAAATGAGATTACATGAAAAATCTTGTCCCTATGAACACTATTGAGCCACTTCCAATTCGAAATTTGGTTTTTTCTTTTTTGGTTTTGTTCCCCCCTCCCACAATCATCCAAAAGACAGCCTGGCTTTTTCTTCCCTCCTCCTCCGAGCGCGGCTCGGCCGAAAAACCTAGCTTTGTACTCTTTAGCGGAGTCTTGTAGAAGCGCGTCAACTACGATGCATCTTGACCTGCGACAGTTTTGTCGTCTAGGGCGTTGCGTTTCATCCCCCTGGGATCCATGGGCAAGCGGCTGGATCGGCACGTGTTTATTCGAATTTTCTCATTGGGGGCCTCGCCTTGGGGAAAATTTATGGGGATAGACGTAATTGTGTGCCTGAGAGCTGTGTTGCTACCTGAAAGATTGTCTAGTGCTCGTGCTGGTACTGCTTGAGCTTGGTGTTTTGCAGCGTCATGATACCTTCTGTACTGTCTGATTTGTCCGCAGATGTCAGCTAGATAATCACTATGGCCAAGTATCGGGTATGGGAACTTCAATGGTAAAGAGACTCTCTGTTGACTCCCTGTAAGAAAGAAATAACGCAACAAATCACAATCTACCTAGATATCAATCCCCGTCTAAAACGCTTGCCTACTACTCATATGTGCAGTACTCTCGACACGATTCGTGGAGACTGTGAATAAAAGATACCTTGAAAGGGAAGGATACGGAAGAAAACAAATTAAGGCTGATGAAGAACGCTCTGGGAAGCCCGCCCTAGAAGACCTGATCATACAACCCGGCTCTTCGCCCATCAAACCCCCCCACCAACCCCCTCGACAGGAGTGAACGTGGAAGTCCAGCTCCTTCAGGTAAATCATCATGCATGAGCGTCGTAGACGCCGTGAATTACCACCCCTTCCCCAGCCCCTTTCGGCAGTAAGAAAAAAATTAAGCCAAACTGGCATGCTGCTTTTCGTCCCGACCGAGCGACACAACTGGAAAGACCTGGCCTGAGTTCATGAGTGTTTTTGTCGCCTCCATAGCCTGTGTGCACTCGATTTCCCCCCCACTCTACCGTTCCCACCTGTCTCCAACAACTTGCCCTCCACACTTAGAACGAAGATCGACCCTCAGCCTTGGAGTCGATGTATCGGAAGCGTGCGCGCTCTTTACGATCCTTGAGCAAGCATGCTGTGGCGAGCAACAGGACAGCGTCCACACCGGCCATACCGAACACGGCGGTGAAGATGTCATCGACAAAGACGTTGGCGAAACTCGCAATGGGGGCTGCACAGCCTCGCATCAGTGCCGCGGCGGCGGGCGAGGTGCAGGTAGCGTCGGTCACAAAAGCGGGCGAGGTGCTGTTGAAGTAACCGCAGCAGGCGAACTAATGGGGGAGAATTTTCATGTCAGAAACTTTTGCAATGGATTTCTTTTTGGCTGCACGCGACAGCTATGTCTTGAATCGGGCTTACCGAGGTCTGCATGAGACTTTGAACAGAGGCGGTCTGCGCGTTCCAGACGGGGGAGAAAGTCTCCTTGGTCCGCAGCGTGATGATCCAGAGGTAGAGACCTAGGACGATGGAGAACAGAGCGTTGATGACGATGAAGTAGCCGGAAAGCTTGAGCCAGCCACGGGTGGGCATGGCAATAGCTGGGAGAGTGATGGCGAAGGTGGCGAAAATAAGCACACCATTGACGATGCCGGCTGTCAAAATGTTGTCAGTCAAACTATTACCAACCCCGTTCGCCAATCTTGTGCTCATCCATTCTTGCCCACGCCGCCGGTCTTTGTCTGACATCCTCTGTTCTGCCCGAACTTCAACCTCCAAGTGAGAGTTTAGAATCCATACCTGTTAATGGGAACATCTGGTAGAGCAAATTCTCAACAGCAATCGAGCCATCCGTCGGCACCTCGAACATCTTATTCTGCACAATCACAGAGAAACCAACCAGAATAGCACCGGTGATGGCGAAGAGTAGGTCGGCGACCACATAGGCCCCGAGCACCTTGTTGGCCATGATTGCTTGCACGAGACTCTGGCGAGTCTTCTCTCCTCTATCCTTTGCTTCTATTCCACTGAGCAGCCTAGGCGCCGAGGGACCTCTCTCTCGAAACGTAAGGCTGCTCGTCAACCTCTCCTGATCCGATCCGTCGCGGGCAACCTGTATTCTCCGGTTGACCAATGTTGACGATAATGACGACCGGCGTCTTTCTTAGTCTTTAAGGCTTCGTAATGCGTCGTTCAAATGATGGTACTCGGCGAGTAGATCGTCCTGCGGGCTCCTCGACCGGTGGACAAGAAGGATTAAAAGTGGCGATAATGAAAGGCGTTGGCCCAAAGATACTAAGGTTTGGTCTATCAACCAAAGAGCTGCAAGTATAGAAGAGAATAGTGACAGTGAGTGTAAGTGTGAGAGAGAATGACAACAGGAAGCCCAGACGATGGAACGTCAGAGAGTTTCTCAGATTAACGGGCAAACGGCTATACAGTATCCACCTTCTTCGGACTACACTGCCGCAATGGAAACCCAAGCAGGATGAAGCCAAAACGAGGGAGAAGGGACGAGAAGAGTAGATGCTGCAGCAAAAGGGGGAGGGGGGGGGGACCCGATGGCGCCAATGGCGCGCGGTAGAGAGGCATGGTGCCAGCCAGTATAGGCGCTACCGCAGACACCAGCGGAAACACAGCAGAAACACAAGTCACCCATCATCGCCTTGCGCCCAGCCCAGGACAAACTCACTACCCTCGCTCTCGATCATACAACGAGTTTGAGAATTGGCTGTAGACGATGGTGGTGCCTCGCATCGTGCGGCAGTTTGGGTTTCAGGCCAGACCAGATGAAGCGTGCAGGGGCCACATGGCGGCTCGTGGCGCCACGGGTGCTGCCGTTCTGCTGGGATGAGGCTGGCCGCCCAGGACCGATGCCCACGGGTGATCGTCCTTGTGTCAGTCGATAGTGGAATCAAACTGAACTAAACTTGGCTTGCTTTGTAAGAGACTGCAATGGATTTAGAAACTTTGCTGCAGAGGGGGGAGGGCAAAGTGAGGCAGAACCGAAGATTTGCCTTGTGTCGTCCAGGTTCGATTACGAATACATACCAGGGGTTTTGGTGCACCTCTCCTATGCTTGTACTATGTAGATAAGTTTAGTAGTGTAGGCCTATTCCACCTAGGTATCTACCTACTATAGCAGGTACGTGACGTACCGCGTCGAAAATAGGTAGGTTGTGGGTTTCTTCCCACCTTGGCCAGAAGCACGCAAGATCGTCTACCCCCAACACCCACTTCAGCCTCGTCAATCTTGTAGGACCATAATTGAATTGCGTGCAGCCGCAATCACCAATCCCCATTGGGGGCCCTGTCTTGCACAGGAACAGGAAAGGTGCCCGAGCTCACAGTGGCATCGCTTCCGGAACCCGCCTTAAGCGCCCGCATATGGCCATTCTGCCACGAGGGACCCAGCAATCGGGATTTCACTGACTCCATCCATTCCTTTGGGTAGGTTCTCCCGCCGCATCCGCTTGCCCCTAAACTGCATTCGACACGGACCCCCACCATGTGAACGGGGAACATCAAATAGTCAATTTCAACCTCATCTCATGGCTCATTTGCGCCAACATCGACAGCTTTCCGCTTTGCTGAGTCTGCCTCATGATTCGGGACTGGGTCGCGCCGGAACCCGAGTGGGTTTTTTTTCTTTTTCGTCTCTTTGTTTTTCTCGAGTGGCCTGGGCAAAACGCAAATGATATTTGGATGGAGGCTCGCCCTGTGAGGCGTTGTTCCAAGATCATCTCTTCTTGGGATGGGCGGGACAGACGGAACGGGTTGCCCAGAGATTGTGTCCCGAAACTTTGCCTCTCTCGCCACCGCAGTGTCATGGCCGAGATACCTGTCTTGCTATCATTCCTGATCTGACAGCGCAATACTCGTGTGAACACAAGCCGGTTTAGGTGCTCGTCAGGAGGTGTTTGCGGAGAGGGTACAGCCATGTCGCCCGCTTTTTGGCACGGTCTGAAGCGACTTGTCACCCTCCTTTTGGAGATTTTTTCCAGCGATGTATCTCTCTAACCATTTGAACACACGCCTAGTTCATGTTGCTGGTCGTGTTGAGCTGGTCGACATCATGATGCCAGGCCGAGACTCAAACGACCGGGCACACTCAAACATCACATAGGTATCAAAATGCTAAGCAGAGGCTGATGTACTTGAACTGTGCGCATTTTTGATGATACGAAAGTATCCTAAGCCTCTGGAGGCTTTCAAGTCCGTAATTTTCAAACGAGATTCTTGGACGCGACCGTATGGCAAGTATTTGTGGTTGGACCAAACCACCAAGGACTCGTATAACACGTGTACTAATAACGTGGATTCTCGATCTTGCTTTGGCTTTGTATATTGGGCGAAATCCACCAGCATCACTCTGCTCGTCCTTTAAATGCTCAAGGTGACTTTGTCAATTTGCCTAATATGTAAAACCGGATAGACGGACCGCGGTGAAGACTCAGGACGGACTACCAACACATTCCCTGGGGGAGGTTGAGGAATTACGTTGAGACTAGGTATCAAGCCATCTTCGTCCGTTTTCACTCTCCAACAATCAAACAATCCACGCTTCAATCAAACACCAGGCTGGAGCTTTGAAACTATCGGGTAGATGATTCTTGAGCTTACATACCTAATCTACAGCATCTACCAATTATCCACCTGCTGACTTGCAGATAGCCAAGTTTGGAGCGTACCAGAATGCGCATTGGATCGACGATTATGTGCGGGTTCTATAGCAGAGATTGCTACAAAGTATCGTGATTTCCCAGGCTTCGTTCTCAAGTTCATCCTGGTATAACGTAGCTTGGCCAGTGGAGTTGCGCGTTGAATGAGAGACCTTGCATACCCGGACGTTCTGAGGCTTCCAAGTGCTGTCAGGTTCTCCAACTGTAATTTAGGTTTCCACGTTCCCTGATGTAGTTATAGTTCACTTCGCAGATACCTTTTTGCACATGCATCCTGACAGATATTCCATAGCATATAGTTCTCTGCCATTATGGCCGCTCCTATCTTCATACCGTTGCACTACACAGCCAGGCTTTGTTAAGCCTGGAGCGAGGCGCCGAAGGCGTGGCCACACGTGCAACACAATCAATAGCCTCCTATGTTAGAGGAACATGTGATGTTGTTCCAATGAAACACAAGAAATTAAAATTGAATTGTGATCTCAGCATGTCATTACTTCCATCATCCAGGTCTGTCTTGTAATAGCTCTGCCATTATGACAATTTCCAGCATGAGAACATGGACATGGAAGGCAACGACCCACAATTGACCGTACCACATGCAGCGTTTCTTTTTCTCATAGCTTGTATGTCGATCGGTATCTTTCAACTTTGAGTTGACATGTCTCCAGAAAGGCAGGTAAAAAGTCTACAGCCTCAATTCTCGATTCACTGGACAGGCGCCGTCTCCACCAGGTGCAAAGACCTGCTCACCCACCTACACGCAGCATGCTGCAACGCACTGGGTGCAGGCCGAACCTAGGGTACCTACCTGAACAGACGCGATGATAGCAATCTGATCTCTCCACTGCACTTGACATACATGGCAACAACGGTTGTCTTTGACTCGTGGCGGCTCTCGAATTGCTTACAAGGACATATTCACTAGTAGAGAGGGCATCCAAGACTCATTTGATCCAGCTCAGCCCGCTCGCAAGCTTGCCATCAAAATTGTGCAGGTACGAATCCAACCGATGCAGGAGAGGAGACCGGTGAGGAATGAGCAGGGGTGATGTACGCTAGTAGGGACCAGGCCCGTGTGGTCCAGCTCCTATCAGCCAATCAAACTTGACTCCTCCGCCGTAGTAGGAAGTTCTGCAAAATGCCCTTGCCATTTTCCACAAGTACCCACCCCTGCCACCGTTTCTTTTCCGAGACCCACTTGGTTCCTTCATTGACTGCCCGGCCACTTACCAACGCGTCACCGTACCAGCGTCGAACGAACAAAAGGGTCCAGAAGTGACAAAGGTGAAGCCCGTCTGAAAGCCATTGGCGCCTTCCTTCTTTGCACAAGGCCCGGGAAGTTTGTTTATTCTGCCAGCCAGACGGCCCAGATTGCCAGATCGAGATCGAAAAGTCAGCCAGCCTTTGGAATGCAATCTTGAGACTTTTGTCAGGCTGCCAGGACACTCACAATTTCATTTTGCATCTGCAGGACGTAATAGGAATTCCCCATCTTTCCGATCCGTTCCAGACTCTTTCCCACCGAATCCACATCTCATCCGCACCTGGACGACGGATCCTTCCGAAAAGCCAATCTCGACGCCGTGTCCCGACTGCCCTGCTTCCGTCCGACCTTTTTGTGCATCGACTATCTGCGACACTTTGGAAGATCACCCACACCATCACCAAACAGGAAAGAAGGCAAACGGTCCCTGTTTTGTTCCCTTCTTCTTTTGCCTGCCCTTCCACCTCTTTCCCCCGAGCACCCTTGAAAGCACAAACCACTAAACGGCCCCTGACCGATTTGATTCTCACAGTCCACCCACACGGCACGACATCTGGGGTAAAGACAAGGACAAGGTAGCTCCACCACCGTACCGCCGCGAACTAAACCGAGGCCGAGGCCCAATCAAGGCAACGTCAAACGGCAAACCAAGCACGCGGTAGCCGTACGCCTGCCCTATCGTACAGTATCTCCTTACAATTCAATCAATCCTCCACACACACCATCTGTTTCTCAATCGAGAAAGACCTGAAGCGTCTGCGAGATCTCATCTCAAGCAAGTATCAAAAAGGTCAGTCAAACTCAGACATTGATTTGCTCTTGTGACATGTGCCACCATCACCAACAAACGACAGACACCTTTCTCTTTGCACACGCCATCACCTCATCCTCAGCCTTTGTCATGCCCCCTGACAGGAAGCACTCTATGCTTTCTACCCTTACGCAGCCAAGAAAACCCTTTTCCTTCCATTCGGCTTTGCAACGCGCAAGTGTATCAAGCCAGAGCCAGGAAGATGACATGAATGCAACTATACCCACACACCATGAATTTACGCGACCCGCAGCCACATATGTCCCGTGCGGTAACGCGGGAACCGGAGGAAAAGGACCAGGCCGGGCCAGGCGCTTTGCGTACGCAGAACCCCATGATATGTGACCCTCCATCAAAGGATCTCAGCTCGGCCGAGTACGATACAGCACCATGCGACGCCATCCATGTATATCAGCCCAGCAGTATTGGAAGCCCTCCCGAGAATGTTGGTGTAAGGGGGTTTGCCCCCTGCATCGTCACGCTCACAATTCGGTTATTCGTCATTTTTCGCCTTGTCTACAGAGCAGCAATGACATCGCCTCCCTAGCCTTGGCTTCATGTACCTCACCACCCAGAGTCGCGCAGAGGGGAAAATACGACTGTGCAGCGCTCGCTTATGATCGCACATTTGCATATTCGCACGTCGTGAACCAAACGCCTAAAGAGCACTTGAGATACAGACTGGAAATGGGTCCCTCGATTCTGACCACGAGGCTACCGTTTGGTGCTAAAAGGTGACCCGCCCCATATCACCAATTCCTAGCCCCTGACAGGTCAGGACTCCAATCAAACGGGCCTTGATGGAGGGGCCCCGCTGCTCGTCAACCCTTGTTTGGCAGTGTCGCACTGGATCGCCCAGCTCAACGCCAATCTCCCCCAATTCTCTCTCATCCTCCGACACGGTCCACAACCTGACGGCCGCCCCAGACCTCGCCGGCTCCGTCCAGGCATCCAAGTTCGCGCCTGAGGCTGCAATCCTCGATCTGCACACTTGGAAAAATTGAGCCTGGAATATGGGCGGCGCTGTGTGTCAGCGCCTGCCAAAGCCTGCCAGAAACATCAAGCCTGAAACTATTCACAAGGGTTCTGCCGGGGTGGACGGGAATTCCAAGCACTTACTGCAAGGAAGGTGAATCCGAGGGACTGGAGACTTATCAAATTTGCTGAAAACGGACAGAGGAACACCCCGAACTTGGTGGCCAATCCCGTGTCGCTCCCGCTGCGGATCAGATCAAAGATTGTTGCAGGCTTTCCCCAGCACTGCGAGTCTGCAACCTCTGTCAATGTCTCCACAACCTGACAAGCAAGTCGCTTGGATGAAAGGGGCAAGCTCGGCACGGCGAGATAACTTCATGAATCTTCCCGTTGTGGCAATCAGCATCTAGTTGCTTTGCTTGCTTGCTTACTTGCCTGCTTGCCTGTCATTTCATCGACAATCCTCCAGACGTCGTATGATCAGCAACAAATTCCAATAGTCTCGGCTCCTAATTCACCGGCAGCTACGTGTGAAGGTGAGAGCAGCGCGTGCGCACCTAGTTCATTGGGGAGATAGCCATCCCAGTGGTCCCAGCCCATGTCATCCGTGTGGAGACCCCCCTCGACTCTCCCTCGCTGCACGGGACAAGTGCTTTGTGGGAGGAGCAATCAGTCTGCACTGTGCCGCCTCATTCCCCCCTCTCCCTTGATGAGCGTAGTGAGAAGCCTTGCGCAAGAGTGCTCCATTACTCCCGCAGGCCCTGCAGCGACAGGCACGTGTCATTCTGTTCTGGTGCGGCTTTGGACCGGCCTCCCGTACTGTCAGAATCCGCTGCGATGGGCATTCGAAAAAGTCAAGCTCCTGCATCGCGCGAATACACCCCTGGTCCAGACTCATCTCGGGCCACGGGTGAAAGCTGAAAATACAAACCGAGAAGCACTCCCATGGTTCTCCATCGCGACATGCTATCCCCACCGCGCTTGTCAACCGGCGCTGGTCCCCGTCCGCAGGATGGGCGCTCACCTGCAGACTACAGGGGACCTCTTCTCGCACTGGGCGCTTCCCGGTCATATCTCATACCCGTGATCTCCACGCTGTTGGAATGCCGCCGTCCTATTTGCTATGTTTTGCACTGTTTTTCGCGATATCGTCCGTTTTTGTGTTGTCAAACATTCGTCTATCTCCTGGTTGAGGAGTCTGCGTAGGCTTCGCTTCAGTTTGCGCTAACGCTCTGGTGAAGCAGATAGCAACATTGTCAGGGTCGTCTCCACCCAACTGTCGGGATCTAAAGCGATTGCACGACCTGCAGCTAGTTGGGTCACAAACAGCATAGTGACACACTGACACCAGACTGACAGCCAGCCCTTGGATCTCTGGTACGCCCAAGAACGTGCACGGAGAGTTTTGTGTCAGGGCTACGGACCATCCTGGATCCAGAGGTAAGAAACAACCATCCCAACTCCCAGAAACATTCCAGTACGTTGCGAACATTGCGGCTGTCGCACCGGTGCAACCAGAGAGCCCCAGAACCTACCTCCAGGAAAAACTTCACTCATCCCCTTCAAGCCCGACGTCCGGCCCATCACTAGTGCGATTCGGCTTGCGACCGTCGACGTTCGGGTCACTTTACAATCCCTTGCCCTGGTCTTCCAATGGACGCCGCACTGTAGAACAGGTGGTATTGAGGATGGTTTAGCTGCAGATTGGTGCCGCTACTGCTGCAAGAGATGCTTGTCCGCGGTGTTTCCCCCCCTCCCTCCCCCATGTCTTCCACCTTCCCACCTTCGGCCTCAGCCAAACCCCGGTCACGTATCCATGACCCATCCCATTCCACCATTCCACACTACCGCCACACCCTCAGACTCCTCGGCCCTCCAAATCGAACAAGACTGCCACCCCCTGCCCCTCCGTTTTTTAACTCTTGTGGCCTTGGCCCTGTGTCCGTGTGCTACCACCTCACTATCCTCTTTTCAATCACTCCGCAGTTCCCCAAGCCTGATCAGTCGAGGTTCCTGGACTGACATATCTCCTGTTTGCTCTACAGGGAATCGCAAACCCAATACGTATTTCGACTCATTCCTCTTGAGGCGACGCCTTTTTCATCCTTCCGGACCGTCAAGTCTCGACATTCGAGTCCGCCAAATCCGCTGCATTGGTACTCTGCATCTCTCGCGCCTACACTACCGTTGCTGGCGTGCTGACTCGCGCCAATGCATACGTGAACGATTCCGTTGTCAGACAAAGCAAATAAAATTCGTTCCCTCGCTTCCTTTCTTGGGGCACACCAGACTCGATTCAGCGCAGCGCCCAACCAGGTTTCTGCGACAATCACCTACCACAGACTCCTCCGCTCGACGCCAGATTCAGCATAGGTCATCGGCACCACACTCAAAACAGTATCTCCACCAACTTACCTTTTTAAGCTTTTGGTGATACCATTAAGACAAAATGGCCGACATCACCGATCAACACGACCAGACCTCCCCCACCGAGCTTGATGATCACGCCGGAAACGGCACGCCTGGCGACTCCTCTCGTGGCGTCAAACGCGCACGCCCGTCCGCCGGCAGCGATGACGATGACGACGAGAAGGGTGGCAGAGAGCGACGCAAGATTGAGATCAAGTTCATCGCTGACAAGTCGCGTCGCCACATCACGTTCTCGAAGCGCAAGGCTGGTATTATGAAGAAGGTAAGGCACTGCACTAAAAAAAAACACGCGATGCGATTGGAATTGCCACAGACGACGCGCGCCTGCGAGCAGTGCGCAGTGATTTCATATTGTGAATCGCCATGCTAACAAAGATCTGTAATTCAGGCCTACGAGTTGTCTGTCCTGACTGGAACACAAGTGCTACTGCTGGTGGTCTCAGAGACGGGTCTGGTTTACACCTTTACTACGCCGAAGCTCCAGCCGCTTGTCACGAAGGCTGAGGGCAAGAATCTCATTCAGGTAGGTGCTGCACAGCGTCGTACAGGTTTCCCAATAATGGCGCAATGCTAATTTGAGACTGTCCCAGGCCTGCCTCAACGCGCCTGAGCCCAACCAGGGCAACGACAATGGTGTCGACGACTCCAATCAAGTTGACTCGCCGGAGGAGCCCTCGGGCAGCCACATGCAACAGCAGCAAGGACGAGGAATGCCCCAGAACCCTCATATGCCACCCAGTTACATGCCCAATGTTGGACCCATCGACCCGTCGTCAGCGCTCGCATACTCAAGCTACGTGCAGCGTGGTGGGCAGTACATGCCACCTTCCGGTATGCCACAGCACGCCCAACACCAGTCATAGGGCGACGATGACAAGGGCGTGGAGTAAAAGACATCCACCATGGCCTCCAATACCTACCGCTTTACCACCTCGCACATCCGCAAATTTGGTCTTTTTGAGGCCAGCATGACCTGGCAACTTTCATTTCCACAACCACTGTCGCCCCTCTCTCCATCAAGATCATCTGCACTCTCAAATATGGGCGCGGATCCCACATTGACCAGACATCTAATTGGCGCCTCTGTCTCTGACAAGGCCGTCTACTTGCGTTGTTCTCCTTTTTCACATGGCCTCGCTCTTTCCACTACCCTCTTTTCTTTTCGCGGAGGCTACGCCGCGGTTTAATTTTGAGTGCGCATTGCATGCCGGCACAGTGTTGCCCTCGCAGTGACTCGCACGATACACATTGGCATGACGGGTTGGAGACATTTCGGTCTGGTGAAAGATGCAGCTGCGGTCCATTCTCGAACGAAAGAAATTTGCAGCGCGAGCTTCTGGCGCGTTGTTTGCATCAGGAGAGAGAGGTATTGGCGTGGCAGACCTTTACTTCATTTCTTCTAGGAGTTCGAGAGCATCATCCAGCTTGAATGCATCAAGCAGCCAGGAGGGCTTGCTTGAAGAAGGAAAGAAAAAAAAGAAATGTTGATGGAAGGTAGAATGATGCTCACTGACACAGAAGCGGCTTGGGAGACAGCCTGGTCATCATGGTCGTCGTCGTCTTTCTGTCGCGTTCGTCACTCCGTCTACTGGAGGCAACGAGGCTTGGTGGCCTCTGTCAATATTTGGCGTTGGTCGGGTGGCATCTGAACATGCAATTATTTATTTTCCGTGCTCACAAAGTGGAATGGGGGAGGCAACCGGGAAAGCTCGGTGATGAGCTCACTGTATGATAAGACCGTTCTTCATAGAAGCTGACATACGCCATTCTGGCGATTCACTTATAATGCATCAGATTTGAAAACCGACAGAATTCAAAGGTCGATGAGCTCTTGCGAGTCAGCGGCCTTCTTATGTAGATGAAGGTTGCAGAGGCCGTAACCTTGAGACAATGGAAGCGGGCCAAGCGCCTGTTTTAGGACTACTATGATGAGCTTTGTGTTTGTTTTCTGGGCCGGAGAGAAGAAAAAGCTATCCTAATGGAGGCGAGGATTCCCCATCCAGTGGGTAGAACAGGCAAACCTAAGTAGGAAAAGGGCCAAATCGCCCAAGAAGGTAACTTACACGGGGAAAAGACGCTTTACCTAGAATGGAATTGTGAACCTGCATTGGCATTGCCATTGCTTCCAGGAACAAGCTGTAATGCCTCGGTAAGAACCGAATGGAAGAAGAAAAAAAAAAAGGAAGTGAGAATCCTGGCTGATTTGATATGTGACGAAGTGGTCCACGACCGAGGGAGATTGCTCGCTGGTAATTTCTTGGATTAGGTATTTTGGAGTGTGGCGATAGTGACTATTTCAGGGTGTCGCAACCCAAACAACCCTTCCTACTACTTACTACCTGTCTTCTGGGTGATCCACCACTTTAAACCCTTACTGTGATTTTGTATTTCGCACCGAATCGGTGTAATTTAGTGAATGCCTCCCACGTTATCTCATCGTGAACTTGTGAGGTTTATTGCGTCGACATGAAATGCTCCGGGGACAATTGTTCAGGGTGGACGCGGGAGTCGCCTTGAAAAGTGGTGAATGCATTGACGCCATCTTCTCCTCTTACCGGCATTGCTAAGACCTATCTTGCGTGCTTGCGCCAAGCCTCTTGTTGCAAATTTCAGAGTCCGTGACTGTCTCACTCAGAGAGATTTTTCCTTTTCTAGTCCGACGATGAGGTTGCCGCAGCCCTGCAAAGAGACGAACCGGATCCGCAAAGCACTTCTCGTCCGGCACCCGCTCTCGCCCACGGGATGTCCGTCAAAGCCTTGGTAATGTTTTGTGAGTCAAGTTGTGTAGTATGACCCTTGTGAAGCCAGAAGTCCAAATCCTGATTTTAATCAATCGAGCCAAAATACGCAAGTAAAATTGGTGGCGGTCCGGGCGGACTCGCTACCAGAGCACAGGTGCTTTGTCGGGCGGCAGCCTGGCGTGGTATTTCTAGTGACGGACGGAAGACTTCGCCTCAGGAACTTGTAATTGTACGTCTTGATATCGGGGGGTAATTTGAGAATAGCTTATAGCTCTTAGCTCTTTAGATTGCAGCGTGTCCGAGAGTGCGTAGCCCCGAGAAAGTGATGCAAATATGTACCTGGGGAGAGGGCCGGAAGAAGACACTCTTGGCACGTCAGTCGCACACTTTTAAACGTAGAGTTTGCAGCAAGCATTATCATTACGGCGGACTAGTATCCACAAGACTCGATCCGTATGGCAACCCTTCAGGATCCAGCTCCACCACTACCCTTCCAAGCGTCTGCGTCCCCCTAGACACCATCTCAGGCTGCCCGGGTTCCTTCCTCCCGTGCGCTGCCAGACGACACTTCTGCCACACAGAGCGGCTCGACGCTGAACTACCAATAATTCCTGGTTTTCGTGACGAGGGAGTCCTCTTCTGTGTCGCATCCGCATTCGCTTCGGTCATTGTCGTGACGGACATGCTGTTCACGTCGAGATCCACTGGCCACATGGACCACATGGCCGTAGGTTTTGGCATTGGTAATCCATCGGTATCGTCTCCATCAGAGTATTTTCCAACGAGCTGATCAGACTTGCGCCCCGTCGGCAGCAACTGCTCCTCTCCAATAATCCCGAGTGTCCACTTTGGTAGAATAAACAGCTTTTTGAGATGATCGGTGATGGTAGGTCCTACTTTTCGAAGAAGTGGCGCCAACGCCATGGTAGCAACAACCATGACGGAGACGGATGTTTCGGCAGTTGTCCAGACGGCTAGCAATGGCTATGTGTCAATATGGGCCCGTGAGCACGGTTCGAAAGACGAATGAAAACTCACCCAGTGATATGTCATTCACCGAGATGCTCATGTTTATGAACCTGCCGGTCGTCACGATGATGGTGATGAGACCGAGGGAAAATATGAGGCCCAGTCCAAGCCTGTCTCGCAGGCCAGTGAAGTGCAGACTCTTCAGGATAGAGAAAGGAAATATGAACACTGCACGTATTGGCTGTCAGCTTCTTCAGTATATGCAAAAGGTGACTCTCGAAAGACTAACATAGCAACTCGCCAAGTATATTAAGCGTCCACGTAACTTTCTGCAGGCGCCCACTGGTGAACGACGAGCATTTTTGTGGATGTAGCCTAAAAAGTGGCTGTTAGCCGATGTGCACATTTATTACACACTAGAAAAATCCAGGACACTTGCCAGTTGATAGACGGATGCGTTCCGCACCAGAAGATCGTAGCAGAAGTCGCAGTCATGCAAGCCAGAACCAGGTAGGCGATGATGCATCCCAAGAACAGCCTCAACCTACGACTCGTCTTGGGTACCATCATCTCGTAGGACAGCACCAGGCTGAGCTTCGGTAAATACAGCCCAGTATCGAACAAGAACTTTTCCGCGAAGCGAATCTATACGCCAACCACACCTTGTCAGCCAACCACCAAAAAACGCCTCGAATTCCAGCATCATTGAAGCGCACCTTTCCCAGATACTCGCTCGGGTTGTCAAAGTCCTGGAGCGCGCCCAACTTGTAAACGAGGGTGTCGCATGCTGATGACCCAATCGCACAGCCCAGTCCCGCGACAAGAAGTAAATCGGTCATCCAAATAGGTCGGCCATAGTACTGGTGCTGTTTGAAAGTGAGGCGTACCAGCAGTCGTGCCACGACAGAGGCGAGCGCGACGGCCGAGAAGGACCATTCTAATGTCTTGTTTTTCCAAATGTGTCAGCAACGGAGGAACGCTTCATCCTTCTGGGCAAAAGCACTTAAAGAAATAAGCTCACTATGGTCTCAAGCGGCGTCAGCATTGTCGCTGTGCGGCAGCAGCCGTCCACTCGATAATGCAGTGTTGGTGTGCTGACTTGATACGGGAGGTATATATCATATCCGCATCTTGAACATAAACCTTAGATACCCGAGTGCAACGGGAGGATGCCGCCTTGTGAGTTTTTAGAGAAAACTCAGCTAGACTGAGTCGTAGTGTACATTGGAAAAAACTTTTCTTTTTTTTCAAGGAAGGAAGGCGAAAAGAAGCATTTAGTTCGCGAGCCAGATATGGCAGGTTTCGCCTACGGAAAGACACACAGAGTGAGCGAGCGAGAGAGCGCGAGCGACGCCGGCGGGCTCCGAGAAAAGTGACTGACATGACAAACCGCCCCCGGAAGAGAGCAGAGCCCATGCGTTAAGTTTCAGCGGTAGACATCTCGCAGCGCTGATTTGTCTGTTTGAAATAAGCTTCCGGGAATACATCGCGATCATACCTTAGCCAGCAACATCGCGCTTTGCTCGGTGTACCTGCATGACCAATTCCCCCTGACTCGAAAAGAGTTGAACTCGCAAAGTATTAGCTGATTTCTCGTCTCATTTCAGCAATTGCCGCGATCGAAGCTTGACTCGACAAAGGCTTCGCCAGAGAGCCGGCGGTTGGTATTTTCTCCTTCCTCGGGGTAAATTGGTGGGGGGTGGGGGAGGGGGAGCGGTGGTCGTTGGTCGTTGAATGGAATATGTGGTAGAAAATTGGCGTTGTGAGGCCCCTTTACCGACCCTTTCGCTCGCGCCAATTAGCTTAGACTTTTCTTTGGTCCCTTATTCTTGGATGAAGTCATCGAGGGAAAGTTCCGTGGGGAGAATCATCCGTCGCGTCTTCGAACCGTCTGTCAGGCAGTGAAAGCCCTCCCGGGGGTGGGGAAAGTTCCGTGGGAGATCACCCGTCGCGTCGTTAAAATCGTGTGTAAGCAAACCCCCATTGAGTCGACGACATTCGTCATACCGCACCGGTTCCGCGTGGACAGACCCTCCAGTAACGAGGGTGGATGCTCTAAATGCCTCTGACGATGAACATCACCCAAATGAGCCGTGGACAAAGCATGATAGCATTTCTGGAATGGAAGAAGACTTATCCAGGCTCGAGTCAAGAGATGACCTCGAGACGGTAGCTAAAGAAGCAGATATGCGGAAGTGTTGCGATTGCGACAGTCTCTCGTTCGATAGAGATTTCAAAGATCGAAACCTCTTCCTCATGGCTTAGCCGCCGGTACAGCTCAAGCCAATACCATGTCCTCTGCTCCCAATTGACACCGCTCAGCTTCGTTTGTTTGCAGAGAGAGAAGCCCCTTCGCGGACAAGCCTGTCTGGTCGTCTCAATGGGCTGGGCATCTTTACCTAACGCGTAGTCATCTGTGCCCGTGCCCCTGGGTACGAATTCAATCGCATGACAGGCCTTGTCGACGATCGTGGGGGGAAAGTTTCGCTCCAGCTGACGGCAAGGCTGGTCGGCACTGCAGAGAGGCCACTGTTGAAGCATGACTTCCTCGGCGGTGTAGGAGCAAATTAAGTCCAGCTGGTGGTTATTGCATTCTCTGCAAAGTGCAGGAGTTGAAACGTGAGTCTGCCTTCTGTTCTCTGGCCCTAAAGAAACCCAAAGAAACAATAATCCGAGAATGATGACTTCCGATTTACAATTGGTAGGCCCGCAGAGTGCCTTGGGTTTCCCCATGTACTATGAGTAATTCACCAACCGCAGTCCTAGGTACTGCAGCCGAGGCTTCAAAACGTACTCGTGCTCAGGCAGAAGGCACGGTACTGGCCGTAGAGAATGGTTCTGACGAGTTCTTTAACTTGCTTGCTCACCGCCATTCCCAATATCACCATGGGAAAGATGGCAAATGCTTCTAAGAATTGCAAATAAGCTTTCATTGCACAGGGTCTATGAACCCTCATGTCTTTCGTAGACCCAGGGCTCACATGCGAGGCAGCCCGTGAGGTTGAACTTGCCTGAATGAACGATCCTGGATGTACTATTTCGATCGCTGTGCGGACTCGCACGCAGAAAGCCTTGCTGCATAGGAGGGTCCCTGCACTTCTGCACGACTGTGCCCAACGACCCAAACGATGCCCACTTTTTTTACAGGAAGGCAAACTTTTCGAAGCATCCCACGGCCGCCGGCGGCGCCAATGTCAATGCCACTTCGACAGGCATTGGCGATCAACCAATCCACTCGGAGATGGCATGCTGGCGTATGTGCTCGTGCAAGCACCTCTAATCGCCCTGCAGTCACACCCAGCCTCTTCTTAAAGGAGTCGTTTCACCCCAGCTATGACAGAAAATATTGTAAGGTAAACCTTGGATCTGGGTTCGCTGCCTTCTCCCAATATATATGGATGGCCACTTCGCATTGTTTGGGTGAGGGACGTAGAACACTGGGTAGCTCTGGGAAAGAGTCAACAGGATCGTGCTCTGGCGTGGAACAACCTTGCGTCGGCTGCGCCGTTCAGGCGTTCGCTGGATGAAATCTGTCCTTTCTTCGTTTCTTTCGTGAGCCCTCTTGATGAAAGGGTTGCGCCTCTCCCAGACGATGGCTCGCCTGGACCATGGCAACCCGCCACGTGCCATGACAAACAAGGGACTTCCCTCCCTAGCGGATGACAAGAAAGTCCTCGAAGTACTCACCACGCCGGCACTTGCAGGCTTCAAGATGGCTCGCCAGCATTGGCCATGCGAGTAGGGTCTCGATGAGTATAGAACACCCAAAACCACTTGGTTGGATGGCAGAGCTGGAAAGCCGAGACCCTTTCATCGTTTCGTTCACCGTATGTCCAGTGCTGGAGGTCTCGGAAAACAGCGCCTAGAAGACTCGAATTTGTATCAGGCGGTGTGTGAAATGCGGTTTCCTATCCATGAACTCGTCGCGACTTCAACACGAGTCCTGACGGCCGCGGTGAGAGACCTCCAAGCCAGCTAAACAGACGTGCACGAGCGCTACTGTGACGTTGTCCACACGGGGTGTTATGTAATCAAGGCTCCGGAGTTGAAAGGAGCCTCCTCTCCCGGATGTTCCTCATCGGACTCTGGTAAGAAGCCGGACCCTTTAAATCCGAAGCTACTGCAGCCTGTCTCACAAAAAAGGGTAGTTTGTCTTTTTTTCTACAGACTTCTTTAGCGGAGAGACTATAGATTTCTATTTGAGAGAGGGAAAACTTGGGCAATGATTGAGGCTTTGCTACGAGAGTACGCACATTGTGCCAAGCAATAAGAAATTCCACGCGGCTATAGCATGGCAAGCATGACTACATGGTTGAAGCGTTCGGCGGGACCGCTGACGATCTTTACTGGTCCTCGAAACAGGGCCCAGATGCTCCAAAATTTGGATGAACGATCAACCAGTGTTCCGAGCTTTTCCTTTGAGCTTCTTACTGATCTTGCCCAAAGAGAAGAGTGACACGCACACACAGCAACTGTATGTATCACTTGAAGTTGTAAAATGAGTGACCACAATTTCGCATGGGCACCCGACAGCCACTCGACATGAAGAGGGTATTTAAAGTTAGGAATCGGCTTTGAGGCTGAAGATAATGATCTATTCAGCCCAGAGGCAGTGCAGGTGTACTGCATGAATAATGTATGGGTTGCCTGGGTTGTTCCCAGCACACTCGTCATTGACAAGTGGACCGACGCGCAGCAGCGGGGACCCTGGAAAGGTGTCTCGTCTTGGCATCATCGTCGTCTCGATTGTGCTTGTTAATGTTGCAATTTGTTTCTCGGGTTGAACTTGTCGCCGGCGAGGTTATCGGAAACATTTTCTGCACAGATGAAGTTTTGAAAGAGAGGGCGAGCGGGCGGGCGGGGGAGCGAGCGAGTGAACAAGCCGAGGTGGCCAGTGCTATGTTACGAAAAGTGTGAGGGTACATACGGAGTAGTCAGTATGGAAGGTAGCAAAGAAGGATTGTGTCAACCGTGAGATCGTGCCACACTCGTGTAACCTCGACGTGCATATCCGCTCCTAGGTAATTATAAAACTGCGGGTTGGAGCGGCCGTGAGCAGCGGTTTTCTGCAACGCTCAATTTTTTGGAGGCCACACAGCTCGAGTGTTCTGGTCTGTGCCCCTCCCCCCTCGGCCCCTGGCGCGCCTCCACCAAATTGTAACTAACGACACGAAAAACTTCTTTTTGTGTTGGTGCGAAGGATGCCCAACGGGCATAGGCAGCCTGAAAGTGAAAGGACCAAAGAGACAAGCCAGGAACTGACTCCCTCCACAAGATAGCAAACCCCCCTTTCCAAGGTGGCCAAGCTGCCAAGCGGGAGGATGTGGAAAGCTATTTTGGTCATCAGCGGGGGAAAGAAATGAATCTTTATCAAACTTGGTTTCCCCATTCAGCCATGATGCCAGATGGCCCTTTTTTGTCTCACTAGTAAAGAGAACGCTCCTTCATCGTTATGGCTCGCCCTGTAGGGCTCTTCTAGACGGATGTGGTCTCGTAATTGTCCCTGGTCGAGGTAGTGTTTTAGTACTATTGTAGGTACGCGAGATCATTCGCGCCCTTATCAGGATTAGTGCCCGTGCTGTCATCAAAATCCGTGATGGGAAACACCGGATTCTCTTTTTCAATTTCCTTGTCCGGGCTCGGCCGGTACCAGTCAATCGTGTCTACGAATTCGTGTACGATGTAATAAATTGGTACAGGAGATAGCTCCGAGAAAAGTTGGCAGCAGACCCCACGAACTCTCGGGCCTCCATCGGGACGCGACGAACACTACGACAGACCGACCCGGCAATAAAAGCGGGTATTCCCACGTTCCATCCAAAAGGAACCCCATCCACATCTCAAATCAATTCGGCCCCGACAGCGCGCAGCCTGCAGCCTCAGATTTGGGGGTGTGTAAGAGAGAGAGAGCGCGCAAAAGAGGAGAGGTGAGGTAGGGGGCTCCACTTCCCAGATCTCTGGTGCTCCGGAGCTCCCCTGGCCCGTAGATGAAGGGAGCAAGCGAGGTGGGGCTAGGGGTCTTGTGTGCAAAAAGTCGTCGTCGCGGTCACCCTTCCTTTTTTCCTTTTTTTTTGTCCCCTTTCGAGGACCCTGGAATGCAGCGGACGAAAAGCACGCAAAGCACGCGAGGCACGCGGCCACGCAGGAATCCGAATTGGCGTAGTACATAGTAAAGGAAGGAAGGAAAAGAAAAAGAGAAAAAAAAAAAAGATGGCGCCCCTATTTCCGCCATCTCCACCTCTCCCTTTCCTGCGCCATTCTTCAGCCAATGGATCACAGCAAGCACGCATCGTCGCAGCCTCGGCACCGATGACGATCGACGTCGCATGTCCACCTTTTCCTTTGCTGACGGTGTAGTCTGGTATTACGGCGACGACTGTATCACAGAAAGTACAGCAGCGCGTGGCTATGGACTCGGACACGCACAAGTACACGCACGCACAACCCATACACGCTTTATTTATGAAGCTTCTTTTGTAGTGCTGATATTCAATCGTGGTAGGCTGTGGCTGAGCCACCATTATTAAAGGAGATAGGAGAGAGAGGGTCGTGATGTAGTGACTCATCCTAGGAAGTAGAAGGTGTCTATCTGATAATGAGGAACCAAAAATTTTGTGTATCCCAGACTCGTTTTGTCTGAAGGATTGGACATAAGCCCAACGCCCTGACTAAGTTCATAGATGGCCTTGGAACCATATCTCACTCTACCTACCTACCAAAGGTAGTCAAGGTTCTTGCTTGGTTTCACTCAGGGACCCATCCGAACTCTGGCTTGGCAGTTCTTCCATTTCTCTGCCAATGTGGTACAAACAATCAATAATGGCCTTGGCCAGCAGGTGGCATCCACAGTTGCATAGTATACAGAACTCGGTTTCCCTGAGTAAGCGATTCACTTTTGGTGAGGACAAAGCAAGGAGACGATGGTCCATTCATGCACAGTTGGAAGAATAGATCAAGCAGCCTTATCTCCAGTCCTTTTGACTTTCGACCAAACCATTCCGTGTCTGAGATTCTGCAGATGTCAAAGGTAAGGCAGGATTACATCAGCTTATGATTGCTGATGTGGGAGTCTATAGGCAAGGCTGGCTGGCTCTCTTCAAAAATAGCTACCAAAGTATAAAATCATCATCATCATCATCATCAAGTTGAGTGATGCTTGGTTAGCTTGATCCTTCCCGCCAATCCCATGCTTTCAGTCATACCCGACACTTATATAGATCTTATTACTTCCCTTAGTGCTGACGATGTTGCTCTGTTGGCCTAGCTGTTGGCCTAGCAATGCACCCTAGCGGGATGGCACCGCTCCCCGACTGCTACACGGCCGGATGACTCCGGTTCTGTGCAGAATTTACGCCCAGACCCCCCTCCCCGGTTCCTTGATAATCAAACAGAACTCATCCCCTGCACCCCCAAGTCACTGCGTACATGGATGTGCTCATCCCGGCAAGCTCGGGGAGTTTGAAAGTGCAGGCACTCCGTAGTAAGAGCAATCACAAATCATTGCGCCCAGGTTGCTTGCTTGGTCAGTAATTTTCCCTTCCGGTGCTGTTTTGCCTGTCTGTCCAAACGAGAACCTATTCCGGCTTGCCGTGTGTACCGCACCCGCAGTACGTACAGTAGGTAAAGTACATTGGTAACCAGTGCAGCGCAGCGCAGTGCAGGTTGTCCTCGTCCTCGTCCTCGTCCTCGCCCTCGCCTTTCCAGCTGTGGCGCAATCCGTCTTTTTTGGGTGCAGCAGTGTTCTCACCCAACTGGTTCCAATCCCATTCTTTTCCATCCCGTTAGCGTCACTGCAACCCCGTCTCTACCTCTTTTTTTTTTTCCATCTTCGTTGTCGTTATTCCCGTGGCTCCTGGCTCCTGGCTCCTCCACATCCCCCCAAAACCCAGCCTATCCCACTCCTGACCGAGACATCCTAAGGAATTTCCCAACCCACCGAAACGACACCTTCGCTACTCCCTTTGCTGACCTTTTGACGACTTCTCCCGTGGTTTGTCAGGTCTTCGGGACTCGATTTCAATCGATCTCGCTGGATACCCTTCTGCGCCAATACCAGATCTTGAAACGCAGGCGAACGGTCCCTCGCTGCCGGCTAAATCCAACATCTTCCGGCGCCGCTCTCTGATCGACCTCGCCAAGCCCTGTGCAACCCCCGACCTCGTCTCCAACGCCCGCTTGCATCTTTTTGCCTTCTATCGACAACACTTCAAGCTGGAATACTGCAACGCATTCAGTCAAAGCCTGGCGGACGCACATCGACGCCAACGAGGCCCAGCCTGGCGAACATTCAGGGACGACCGGGCTAGGCCCGCTACATCCGAGCAATGACGCCGTCTACCCCGATTGACACGGGTGACGGTACCGCCAGCAGTGATGGCAACAGCAGTCCCGACAAGCGCAAGCTAGACAAGACAAAGCGGTCGAGATGGGCCACCAGGAGGATGACGGTCAAGAGCAGTGCCATCAAGCGTCTGTCGCTGACCGGCCGTCTCAATAGGAAGTCGGTCACTTCCGAAAAGAAGAGGCAATCGGGAGGCTCGGAAACATTACAATCGTCTCAGGCAAACCACGAGAACGGAGACCGACAATCGGGCGACGCCGACGATGAGGAGGAAGAAGAGGTAGACTTGGAACATGGTCCGCGACAGCTGTACTTCAATCTGCCATTACCACCGGACCTTCTCGACGAGGACGGCAATCCGCTGCACGAGTTTACGCGCAACAAGATTCGGACCGCCAAATACACCCCGTTATCCTTCATCCCAAAGAACCTGTGGTTCCAGTTTCAAAACGTCGCCAACATCTTCTTCCTTTTCCTCGTTATCCTTGTTGTAAGTTTCATTCTTCTATTCTACTGCCCTGCTTCTTCACCTTCGACCAGAATTGACCAATCACGTCTTACCAGTTCTTCCCTATATTTGGCGGCACCAACCCGGGCCTCAACGCCGTACCTTTAATATGTATTGTTGCCATTACCGCAATTAAAGACGCAATAGAAGATTACCGCCGCACTGTCCTCGACAACGAGCTCAACAATGCTCCTGTGCATCGCCTTTGTGGTTGGGATAATCCGAACGTCCTCGAAGACAACGTGTCGACGTGGAGGAAGATCAAAAAGGCGACCACAAGGTTCTTTGCCACCTTTTGGCATCTAATTCAGCGAATGTGGAAGAAGGAGGACGCAGCCGCGCGGAATAGGAGAAGCGGCATCTACAATGACGACACCCCTCGCATGTCCGTCGAGACTAGAGTGACCCGCAGCGCCGCCAGTCAGCGCGAGTCTTTTGTGTCTGCGCGTGAGGACATCCAGATGACCCCTGTCACGTCGCCTCTACCGACCCAGGAGACCCACAACGACTTGGACGCCCCGCGCCCCGAGACCAGCTACTCATTTCAGGGTGGTGCCGAGGCCAGGTTCGAAACGATCCAGGGACATCTGATCAATCACAATTTGGATGCACCTGGCAAGGCGCGGTTCCACAAGGATGCATGGAAGAGTTTGCGAGTCGGCGACTTCGTGCGTATCTATGGCGACGATGAGCTTCCGGCTGACATCATCATTCTGTCGACCTCGGACCCCGATGGCGCATGTTACGTGGAGACCAAGAATTTGGACGGCGAGACGAACCTCAAGGTGCGCCAAGCCCTGCGTTGTGGCCGCTCCATGAAGCATGCCAGGGATTGCGAGAAGGCGCAGTTCATGGTCGACAGTGAGCCGCCGCAGGCCAACCTGTACAAATACAACGGGGCCATCAAGTGGGAGCAGAATGTGCATGGGTCGCCGCGCGAGATGACTGAGCCCATCACCATCGACAATGTCCTTCTCCGAGGCACCAACCTGCGCAATACCGATTGGGTTCTGGGAGTCGTTTTGTTCACCGGACACGACACAAAGATCATGATGAATGCTGGTGTCACGCCTACCAAGCGACCCAGGATCGCGAGGTCACTCAACTTCAACGTCATTTGCAACTTTGTGATCCTGTTCCTCATGTGTCTGATTGCAGCGATCGTCAACGGCGTCTCCTGGGCCAAAACAGATGCGTCCTTGTACTACTTCGACTTCGGTTCCATCGGCTCATCGCCCTCCATGACTGGATTCATCACCTTTTGGGCAGCTCTAATTGTCTTCCAGAATTTGATTCCCATCTCACTATACATTTCGTTGGAAATCGTGCGCACACTGCAGGCCGTATTTATCTACAGCGATGTGGAGATGTACTACGATAAGATCGACCAACCTTGCGTTCCGAAATCTTGGAACATTTCCGATGACTTGGGCCAGGTCGAGTACATCTTTTCTGACAAGACAGGAACGCTGACGCAAAACGTCATGGAGTTTAAAAAGGCGACCATCAACGGCCAACCGTATGGCGAAGCTTACACGGAAGCTCAGGCTGGAATGCAGAAGCGGGCTGGTATCGACGTGGAGAAGGAGGGCGCCAGGATACGGGTGGAGATTGAAGCTGCCAAGGTGAAGGCGTTGAAGGGCCTCCGGGCCTCGCATGACAACCCATTCTTGCACGACGAAGACATGACCTTCATCGCACCCGATTTCGTCGAGGACTTGACCGGAGTCCATGGAGAAGAGCAGATGGAGGCAAACAAGGAGTTCATGTTGGCCTTGGCCTTGTGTCACACAGTCATTGCGGAGAGACAGATGGGCGATCCGCCCAAGATGATCTTCAAAGCCCAGTCTCCCGACGAGGCTGCTTTGGTAGCCACTGCTCGTGATATGGGCTTTACCGTCCTTGGCCACACAAGCGACGGAATCAATGTGAACGTCATGGGCGAAGACTTACACTACCCGATCCTGAACACCATCGAGTTCAATTCCAGCAGGAAGAGGATGAGCGCAATCATCAGGCGGCCGGATGGCAAAATCGTACTGTACTGCAAGGGTGCAGACAGTATAATATACGCGCGCCTTAAAAGAGGAGAACAAGCCGAGCTACGCAGGGAGACGGCCGAGCATCTCGAGCTCTTTGCGCGGGAAGGTTTGCGTACTCTTTGTATCGCGAAGCGATACCTTACTGAACAGGAGTACATCGACTGGCAGAAGCAACACCAGGCTGCCGCGACTGCCCTCGAGGAGCGAGAAGAGAAGCTGGAAGCTGTGGCCGATATGATTGAGCAAGACCTTACACTCTTGGGTGGAACTGCCATCGAGGATCGACTGCAGGATGGGGTGCCCGATACAATTGCCCTGTTGGCAGATGGTGGAATCAAGCTCTGGGTCCTGACGGGTGACAAGGTGGAAACTGCCATCAACATCGGCTTCTCGTGCAATCTATTGAACAACGAGATGGAAATGATCCGCTTGCAAGCAGTCGAGGATGAATCCGGGGCGACGTCTCCGGACCAATATGTGAAGGAACTCGAGGCGGCGCTCGACGAGAATCTGCGCATTTTCGACCTCACAGGCAGCGACGAGGATCTGAAAATAGCTCGGCATGAACACAAAGCACCTCCTGCAACGCACGCTCTGGTGGTTGATGGTTTCACTCTCAGATGGGTGCTGGACGAGAGAGTCAAGCAAAAGTTTTTGCTCCTATGCAAGAATTGCAAGTCGGTGCTTTGTTGTCGTGTGAGCCCGGCCCAAAAGGCCGCCGTGGTCTCCATGGTCAAGACCGGTTTAGATGTCATGACTCTTTCGATTGGCGATGGTGCCAATGATGTAGCCATGATCCAGGAGGCTGACGTGGGTGTCGGTATTGCCGGTGTGGAAGGTCGACAAGCCGTCATGTCTTCGGACTATGCTATCGGTCAATTCCGGTTCCTGCAGAGGCTCGTCCTGGTGCATGGTCGGTGGTCGTACAGGCGCCTAGCAGAGACGATCAGCAATTTCTTCTACAAGAACATGATCTGGACGTTCTCTATCTTCTGGTACCAGGTGTTCTGTAATATGGATATCACCTACATTTTCGACTATTCCTACATCATCCTGTTCAACTTGTTCTTTACATCCGTTCCTGTCATCCTGATGGGTGTATTGGACCAAGATGTGTCAGACACTGTCTCGCTGGCTGTTCCACAACTTTACCGCCGAGGCATCGAGCGGCTGGAGTGGACTCAGCGGAAGTTCTGGTAAGCGTAGTCATAACCAACCTCCGATGTGTTTAGTGACAAGCTGCTAACTTTAATATAGGCTTTACATGCTTGACGGTATCTACCAATCGGTCATGGTCTTCTTCATTCCATATCTTACCGTGATCGGCACGTCTTTCGTCACGTTTAATGGCCTGGATGTCTCTGATCGTCTTCGCCTGGGATGTTACATCGCCCACCCGGCAGTCATCACGATCAACCTCTACATTCTTATCAATACCTATCGGTGGGACTGGCTGATGCTCTTGGTGGTGCTCATCAGCGACCTCTTTATATTCTTCTGGACCGGCGTTTATACCTCCTCGTCTGCTTCAGCTACGTTTTATGGGGCCGCACCCGAAGTCTATGCCGAGGCAACGTTCTGGGCATGCTTCTTCATCACTCCGGTCATTTGCATCTTCCCTCGTTTCGCCATCAAGTCCCTACAAAAGGTCTACTTCCCCTACGATGTAGACATTGTTCGCGAACAGATCACCCAGGGCAAGTTCGACAGGATCCTGAAGCCAGATGCGGCTGCGTCGGCCGAAGGCTCCTTGACCGGGTCCAGCCGATCATCAAAGAAGTCCAAGCACGCGCATCTTGTCAGTGTCGACGATGACTGTCGGCCTATCTACCCTCCTTCTGTGGCGACACATAACACAAGGGGGCAGAATGGTAGTGACGGGACCAACTACACTGGACACGAGCAGGAGCTGCCACCGCGTGCAACGTCAGTGGACACGGACTTGCCTGATCCATTTCCCGTGCGGCCATCGATCGACCGTGCCCGGCCTTCGTACGACAGGATCCGGGCATCGATGGATCGAGTGCGCCCGAGTTTTGAGGCCAGTCACGATTTCACGTCCGCTGCAAGACTGAGTCGAGTCGAGTCTTCCCAGTCAGCACATCGTCTCTCTGGTGGCAATAACCTGATCGCTAGATCACGGCTACGAGGCATGTCTATAATGTCGACCAAGAGCAAACATTAGAGCCAACAATAAATCAAGTCAACCCCACACATACATGACCTGACTCCCAATGGAGAGGAGCCCACCTCGTCACCGAAATTCACTCTATACTCCACATTGTACAACTCCATCAAAACGACATTCTTTTTCTAAAACACCCACCCACAACCTAAAACTTTGTCGATATCCCAATCTCACACGCATTTACGATTTTCTCGCATCAAGCGATCTAACGGCTGGCTTCGGAGACACCTCAATCCCGACATTACAACACAACTTGTTTTTTTTTTCTTCTGCTTCGTTTCAAGCTCTTTTTCCCTGCACCGCGTGCTTGTTGTCTTCTGTGTCTGCTAGTGATAATCCTGGGGAGCTTTTTTGTTTCTCTTTTTTTTTGGCGTTCGTGGCGTCTGAAGGCTCGAATAAACTGATGGGGCGGGGGGGGAGGATTGTCTTGAGGCTTTTTGTAAAGATTGCCTGAGAGGATGGAGACAAAAGGGAACTATGGTCAGTGGGAATGTGAAATGAAAAGAGAGGGAGAGAGAGGATGGGAAGAGCCTGCAGACATAATACACTGCATGCACTTTCTGCACTTTGATAGCAAAGCAGACTATCACGCCCACACATTTGCATCCAAAAAGCCTGCACAGCAAAGGAAAGGGGACAGTTTGAGAAAGAGCTGGGGAGTTGTTTGGCCTCTGCTTTGCTTTATATATATATATACCTGGTATGCCATGGGAGTATGAGTAAGAGACTTGTGGGCTTGAGCGAAGAGGAGATGCAATGGATGTCTTCAATGGTGGAGGAGGGGGGGAAGCGCCAACCTACCTAGCTAGATCCACCTGTGGCTTTCCAAACAATACCAATAGCACATTCCAATGTTGAAGTTTCAATGTTTCTCCTGTGATCAAAAGCTTTTTTGTATTCAGCAACTGCTCAAGACTCTTTGTACAGATCACTACCTCATGTGTAGTTACAAAACTTTCTCCAAGCTGTCCCCACTTGCACTCAACTTCTTCCAAAAAATTTGAATTTTGCTCAGATCCTTCAAATATTTGAGCCCTTGTTACTCCTTCGTTGCTTGGCTTTAGTTTGTGACCTGGTCTGTCGGGTTGTGGGTGGGACAGCAGGCTGCTTCTTTCTCATCGTCGTGCGAAGGCGTTTGGGTCTGACATGGTGAGCCTCGTGAGCATTGGCAGATCCCCGAGCATGCTTCTTGGTAGCTTGTGTGGTGTTGTCGACGATGGCTTCCTCTTGTTTGACCGGATCATGCTTTATAGCTTTCTCAACAGGAGCAGTACTCTTTGCTTTATTCTCCACACCAGCCCTTGTCTTGCTGTCGGTACTCTCCTTTGCCCAATTCCGTGCAATCTCATCTACCAATGGCTCAACTTGAGCCTTTCCCTGTGCTATTGCATCGTCCTGCACCTTCCCTCCCTTCTTTGCCTCAGTCTTAGCCTTGAGATCTGCCTTATAAGCCTTGAGGGCTCCTCTATCAAGTAGGTCCTCCAGAGGGCAGACAACTTTTTCTAACTCCTCTTTTTCCTCATTCCTACTGTCTCTGCAAAGGAAGCAGTCTTTCCCATGCTGAATAAATAGCTGATGGAGGGCGTATTTGAGGTGATTCGGCACCCTCGCATCGATGTGAGCAAAGACCAGCTCATCCTTGGCTCCCAGTGGAACCCATCCAAGCCATTTGGACAATCGGATGCAGTGAGTATCACATGCCAAGATGTCTTGTTGCATACAAAACATTAGGACACATGCTGCAGTCTTCACTCCGATTCCCTTCCAGCCAAGCATCTCGTTCATGGCGTGCTCGGGTGACAGCTTCTTCAAGAACTCTAGATTGAGAATGCTATGCTCAAACATATTGATCTCCCACTGCTTCTCTTGTTCCGACAGGAGGTTGCCGGCCAAAATGTCGTCAAGGTTGATGGGGTTGTCAGGTGTTTCTTTCCGGAAGGCCTCGACGCGCTCCTTGTTCTTTGTGAACACATCGGCCAGAATGGTCATAATGCGACTTGCTGTCTGCTTCTGATTCCCAGCTGTTGCTATTGCCTCTGCAAGCTCTTCTTCCTTCATGGTTGTCCTGATATAATCATAGTCCAGGCAGTGCTGGAGCTCTGGATGATCTATAGTACCAAGCCCCTTGTTGTCCAAGATGACTCCCACTTTGCTGATGAGGCTCTTCAAGGCAGCATCAGCGTATTCGAATTTGGTATTGGCACTAATCATGGTGCGAATGATGGCATCCAGGACTTGGGGGACCTCCCCACAGCCCGCGACTTCCAAACTTGGCGCTGTGATGTGTGCTGGTCTCAGCCTCTCTCCGTGCGCCACCATAAGCCGTGAGTAGACCTCTTCACACTCTACAGCCGACGGAGTGTTGAAGTCTGGCCATGGGGTCTCTCCCCAGTCAGTGAGAGTGTATTTCTGGTAGGGAGTGCGGTATTTGGGTGCAACCTTGGTGTGCTGTCTACGCTGCATATTGGATACCTAGGTGCTGTGCTTATTTGAAGATAGTGGGTTAAAGAAAGGTGGCTGTGGTAGAGAAACAGCCTTTGGATAATGGTGAATCCAGAGTGTGGCGGAGATGGATAGTTGCTTATTGACAGGAGTAATCAAGGATGTGGGGATCGGCAACTTGCTGCTTGAATAGTGAAAATAGTCGTTGAGTCTGTTGGACTAGATGAGGTTGTAGACTGCCTAAGTAGAAGTGGTTGAGTAGAACAGGTGGTAGTGAGAGATGAATCTCAGAGATGATCCATGTTTTTTTTGTTGAGAGAGGTTGTTCAATTCAGTGGAGTTGAAAATAGATGGCCCTTAGAGACAGATACTTGATGAGCGGGAGATGGTTGATGGACAGAGACAGTTGTCACAAGAGAGACAAGTGTTGAGGAGATGAGTATAAAAAAAGCCGTGAGAATATCAGAGAGGTGACTTATGAAAAGGTGTGATTGTCAGTGAGACATTCTGGGAGGAGAGGTGGTTTGTGAGGTCCTCTGGAAGAAAGCTACTTTCTTACATAACATACCTAGGCACCTACCTACCTAAATAACGAAGAGGTGTCTAAAACGGAAGGAGCACGTTGGGCAAGAAAGGATCACCTTGAGAGGAAGGAGTGAAATGTTTTCTAAGGCCGTGCCTGTCAAACTCTTGGCAGAGTTCCCATTTCCCTGAAAATAGCAGGCAGGTCCAATGACCCATTAACATGTTTGTGCGGCAAGTATAGCACAAGAGTGAGAAGTATTCTTAGAAGGTGTCTAACAGGCGTATGTGAAAACACATGGAGACTATTCCGTTGGGCCTGAAGAAGTAGGTGATATTTAGGTCCCTTACGCGAAATGCATGACTATAGCATACGAGGTATAGTGCCTGTGTATCAAGCAAGACTTATACGCCCGAAAAGAAGGACGAAATCTTACAAAACCTCTCATAACTATCATCCATAGGTGCTATATCCTTCTGGAAACCGAAAGATAGATGTTGATATCCAAGCCCAAATTGAGACTGTCTCTTAATTACGGGCAGATGCATATATTAAGGGCAGCTAGACCATGGCTCAATCACAATCTACGACACAATAGGTATGCAGACAAATGTGTGTCTTCAAGTAACACGTATTGCTTATATACGTGCAAAGATCAATCGTAGTAGATAAATGAGTTCGTCTGCTTGGACTGCTCTGTCTGCAGAGCTGGCATAAGAACATTGTTTGTATGCTTGAATGGTCCAAGGATATATTACCAGTGAATTTGTGGGACTGATAGCAGAGATTGTATTTGCCACAAGAGAACGGTATTATCTAGGAGACCCGCCCGCGAGGCCTACCTGGGTAGTTCCCGTGCGGAATGTGCCGATGGAATATGCACGTACTGTTGTGGAACGTTGGGCAAATTACCATACGAGACACTCCAGGCTTGAAGAAGACGTGGCAGGGAATACCTTACAGGCCAGATAAACCCGGAATGGGTCAACATTTCTAGTTACACAGTGCTCTCATGCAGCCCTTCAACGCACATGTACCCACGTCCGTAGGCTGCATGCTGTTTAGAACTCAGTGTTAGTCCTTGATGACAAGACAACCTTAACTCAGCTTATCGATCAAATGGGCTAGTCTGTTGGTAATTGGAAAAGATAGTATGGTAGCAGCCCTTGCCACTGTTCTTAACATTGACTCGATCCCTAACTTTGATTATGATGTTTAAGTTGGACTCAATGACGATGTGGCCTTCCAAAGAGATATCAAGACCTTACGCGCTTATGGCTTTTGGGGTAATATGTTGAGGGGAATCCTTTTCTTCCCTCAATATTGGGTCGATTTGGTTTTCCTTCTTGCAAAATCCTCCCCCAAAAGTGTTGTCCGATTCTCCTTCGCTCATCTCCGGTATCTTGAATTGCTGGGCAAGTGTTTGTGTAAGCCGATCAAATCGCAGTGGCTCTTTGGCTTTCCCTCATTCTTGGCTTATACCCTTTGAACGTGACGCGGCAACTCGACTTGTTTCATTTCCAACGTTTGGGCCGCATTGCGTTGACTTTACAGCATGAACAGGCTGCTGGTGGAGAGGGCAACAGGGAGGGTCCTGCCAGTCACGATGATGGGCCGCGTTGAATCTGTGTCTCGGCATCCCGCCAAAACGTCAGAATGACCACGGAAGAGGTGGAATTTCGACTTTGGACGGCACACTGAACCCCAAACTTGAGATTGGAATAGCTATCGTTGAGACAGATTCTGCATTCTTGTTTGAAGGCACGATAGCACTGGAAACGGGCACAAGATTGATGGCAAAGGGAGGGTCCCAGTCCTGAAGTGTCCGGGAATTGCATTGTCGTACGTCCCCCTGGCAAAAGCCATGCTACAAAACGCGCGAGAGGCCCCTCTGGCAAGACCACCTGGGTGATAGGTAAGCTCTCTAAAAGTCACACATCTTGGATCGACAACATGCGGCCTACTGCCCCTTTTCTGGGGGCTGCTCTTCTGGGGGTTGCTCATGCCTTTTCTTCACAAGCAGACATTCAAGAAGATCAATGTTCGGTTATTATAAGAACGATAGCACAAATAACAAGTTTGGAATACGATTTCGCTTCGAGCAACTATAGCCACACTGAGCAGGACTTGATTACTCTCACACGAGATGGGTCAGCTATTCCCCCGCCAGCACTCACAGCCATGACACCTGATGGTGTGCAGCCCGGTCAACAAGCTAGCCATACGAATCATGATCCTCAAGTGACCACTGAGTCTCAGAAATTTCAAGTACCACGACCAAATACTCGTCCAACAACTTCCAAGGGGTCAGGACACGCGAAGCCCGAAACCTCTTCCAAAATCCGCACTCGACCCGGCCGCACGACCACGAAGTCTTCACTACATCCAAACGAGGGAATCTCTACATCTCTTTTCACGTCTACCGCCTCCATAAAGTCTTCACCGCAACCGTACAATCAACTCACTGAATCTTCTTTCACATCTACTTTCCCCTCTGCATGTCCAACTCCCCCTCCTGGATTCAATGTCGTCTGCGGTCAGAAGCCTGGTCCGGACAGTGTGGTCGAAAGGACATTGAGAAAGCGGGCTACCGTGAGTAGCGTCGATTGCGTAAACTCATGTAGCGCGGACAGCGTTTGCTCCGGGGCTGCATATGATAACGACAATGGATCTTGTACCATGTACTCAAGGATGGCACCCCTTGTGCGTGCAAGTTCCTTCAACACTTTTATAAAAGTCTCAGGCCCAGCAACCCCGAGCAATGCAACTTCTGCTGGGCATACGCAGCCACCTGTGACCAGCGGCCAACCCCTCGACTCTGGACGACTAACAACGACGCGCAGCAGAAAGGATGGTGTAACAAAGAGTGGAAGCGGTACTACAAGCGAGTTCACAGCACATCAAAAGACAGAATCTACCGGGGGGGCCTCCGTCCCCATGCCAAACAGCCATTCGGCCTCGCCACAGTCTAAGACCCAACATTCGGGGGCGAATACGTCTGCCATTGCAGTCAGTCAGAGTCAAAGCCGCGTGATAGCGAGTCGACTACCATCAAAAACGGAATTGGCTGTTCCAACTTCCAATATCGGACAGTCACAGGCCAGGTCCTCGTCAATTAGTAAAACAACCTTCTCTGAGGCTGCAACAGCTGTGCGTTCCGACAAGACTTCCACTTCTTCCGGCTCACAGCGACGACGGTCGGCCTCGAGTTCGCAATCTGCTGTTTCGAGGCAATCTGCTGTTTCGAGGCAATCTCAGGCATTACTGAGCAGCAATAATATCGCCAGAAGTGTCACGTCTTCGGCATATACCTTGAAGACTCACATATCGCCTGCTTCTGGATCGACTCAGCCCACATCCGGATCCATTTCGCTTGGCCAGACTTCGCCCAGCCTCTCCAAGGCTGCAGTTCCGACTCCGTCTCAGAGGTCCAGTTTCTTAGAGAGCGGCTTGACTTCGGAGCTTTTAACTACCGGCACTACCGGCACTTCGTCATACTTGGCTTCACCTAGCGAGTCTGTGACCCGATCGTCTAGCACAGATGGCTTATCGTCCATTCTACCATCTAGCCAGTCTCTCTCGGGAAGTTCGAACGCCGGGAGTTCACAGCAGGACCAGACAACCAGCACCGCGCCAGGTACCTCCATAACGATAAGCTCAACTGTGCAAATCACAGCACCGCCTCGTTCAACACAATCTTCAGAGACTCGGTCTCCCAGCTTGTCCTCTATATTTAGCGAGGATAGCTTGGTACTTCCGCCCCTAAGCTCGATGTCAACAACTTTCATAAGCTCTCAAGAACAGACTTCAAGCTTCCAGACGGCGTCCTCAGCGTCCACAGTGATCCAGTCCAGCTTAGGGACAAGTCTTGATAGCACAATATCCATCAGCACGTCCACATCGTCCCTGTCGAGTGCTGCTTATGAAAGTCAGACTTCACTTTTCCAAGATCCCACCTCGTTATCAACATTTACGAAGCCGGATAGCTCAGTCTCTCAACAAGATTCAAGCACAATGAGCCAGACATCGACTAGCACCGCTGCCTCTGCCACAATGTATTCATCGGCTTTCAGCACGCGAGGGAGCGATACTGGTTTTTATAGCCCCTCTTATAGCTCGAGCAACCTGATTTCATTGAGCACAGAGTCAGTAGCGAGTTCCAGTGGATCATTCTACCCGTCTGGGACCGTTACATCTTCCTTCACCATGAGTACTGCGGCGCCATCTGGCTCCGAGGAGACGAGCTCATCTTCCCAAACTTCAGATACACAGGGAAATTCAATATCTACTGCCTCATCTAGCATGTCTCCACCGTCACTTTCAGCCACCTCGACGGACCAAGGGTCATCAAGTCCGGTCTCCTCAACAGCCATGCCAAGTACAACATCGACTAGTCTAAGCCAACCCAGTTCCTCGAACAATACTTCCAGCGGCCCTTCCTCTACAACTCCGACCACATCTCAGGGGAGCTCGAGCTCATATAGCTCGAGCCCGTCTGTTCAGTCTTCAACTTTGAGTACTAGTGGGCCTCCAAGCAGCTCGTCATCTGCATCTTAATCGCCGTGCAATATTACTTCTCCGGGTGCGCAAATATGTCAGTATATGACTTGGACTCCTACTGGAAACATGGACTGTTATGGAGATGCTTAATTTATGCGAAATTGGTCCGGGGAAGTTCTTTTGGCAGCAGCATTAGCACGAGCATTTTTTGTTTCTATATTTTTCAAATGCATGCATACACTCTCAGTAGTCGTCTTCCAAATAATGAGGAAGCTTGCCAAGAGTTTTGATTTTATAATAATCAAGGGTTCTGTGAAATACATTTGTATTAATGTGAAACTCACTCCATGAGCGATGTCAACATTAGTTGAGGTGGGAGCGTCTTGGCAGAAAACTCTAAGGAATACCAGAGATGCAACGTGTAAGATGAGTCGCTTGCAAAGAACTGCTACAAAGAGGCTCGAACAAACCAATGGGCATATCAAAGATGTAGCTTGTCTTGAATACATTCGAGCTGTGAAAGAGGGCACTACTTGGCCTTCGAGACCACGAGAAGTTGCAAAGGCCCGAGAAAATGCAAATGGAGACCCCACCACAGTATAAACTTGGACCATAAGGTACTTCAGACTTCCAGCAGGTAGTTCCCTGCTTTGACAGCCCCTAATACGCTCTGGTTGTCCTCCCAAGTGAAGACAATACACCCCCAAACGTATGAAGACGCGGTGTCGTCGGCCAAGCTGAGTCAGCCAAGCGGCCCGAGCCGGAGGCCGCAAAATCGGGAAAACATGGTCAAATTTCCCGGGCCGAGATTCCCATTTTATGCTGGCCAGCTTTTTTGATTGATGCGAAGCTACCTCCTTGAAAGGTTTTTTTCGCTTTTGGGATAGCCATCTTTTATGAATCATTTGCTCCAAAAAAAAGTGAACAGAAATGGTCAACGCCTTTCTTTTTTTTCGCACATCGCCTGGATCAAGAAGCCCGTGTCGGCAAGCCTGATTTGATCCTTTCACGGACGAATGGGGAAAAGAATGGTTGGGGTCCCACAGGTCGTTGTGGAACCGGACCAAAAGATCAGCAGGTGGCTCTAGACGAACACCTGTTTGCAGATCCGACATGCGCAAGCATGGACAGCGGTGAGGCACGCGCAAGGCAATAAAGTATCATCATATGGAAAAAGGGTGGAGAAAATAACAAGGAGTCTTCGTACGTCAAAAATACCATTACACGTTCAACATTAGATACACTAGCTACGTCGCAATTCAATTAAATACCTTGGTTGATATTTCCCAACAACAAAACGTTGACTCCACGCTCTTGTTCCTTCTTTTCCGCTTCTTGAAATTTCATCGAAAGAGGTCGTCCAAGTCAATCCTTACAAAGCAGCCAAGAAAGCAAGGAGACCGGCGAAAGTAGCAGGGGCGACGACAGCACCGGCAGCGGAAGAGCTTGAGGCAGATTCCGAGCTGCTCGATGAGGTAGCTGTCGAGGTGGATGAGCTAGTAGCCGAGGAACCAGTTGAGGAGCCGCTGGAGGCAGTTGAGTCGCTTGATGCAGTAGAGTCAGAAGAGGCAGTCGAGCCGGTGTTGGAAGCAGTGGCGGCGGTTCCAGTGGTGGTGGCGCTGCTGAGGGTGCTGGTGACGGGGCCCCACTCGGACACAAAGGAAGCCTGCAAGCTGTCGAGCGCGGACTTGGCGCTGGCCTCGAGCTGAGAGTTCTCGGAGAGGAGAGCACTGCCGCTCAGCGTGGACTGTGCGGAGGCCTCGAGCCCGGCGAGTTGGGTCTGCACGCTCTGGAACGCGGTCTGCAGGGCCGAGTAGGCAGCTGAGTAACCGGCTTCGGTTTGAGCGTGAGCCTGTAAGGAACTCAAATTAGAAAATTGTCCAATTCCATGTAGGTGCAAAGCAAGACGAAAAATCGCCCTTTTGTCTGGGTTAGTAGACTTACAATAGCGCCCAGGGCGGCAATGAGGAGAGTCTGGTACTGCATCTTGTTGATTGGTGTGTAGGAAAGCTGTAAAAGGTGTTCTTGAATGGAATGCGGTCTTTGAGAGACGAAACGTGATGATAGATGCAAAAGAACGAACGAGTGGTATACTTGACAAAAGACGTGCAGAACAAGTAGGAAAAAGCTGGGGAACGAGCGCGTGGAACTCTGAAGGAGCTTTTGTATTATTTTGGAATATGGCACCCCTGCTCACCCGCATGACTACGCTAAATTTAAGGTACTAGGTGCAGAAGCGCAAGAAGCACGCCAGATACGACCAGGACGACCTGGGTAACAACACGTCATGGTGGGCTCGTAAAGCGACATCCTCGAAGGAGCAGAGTCCCGTAGCCGTAGCGGCCCCAAAACATAAAGTCCAGTGACAAATGGGATGTGCGACAAGGCATGTAGGCCACTGAGACTCCAACATGTCGTCGACCCTTCTCTATCTGTTTATGTTGACAATCGAGCGTCTCTGGAATGTCAATGTCTTCGCGAGACAAGTTGTAACGGTAATTTCCTTTTTTTTCCCTTCCCAGTACAGAGTGTTGATCCTTGGAGTTGCCGCCGCAACCCTCCACCCCTGCCGGCCGCACATGATTGGCCTACCTAAAGGAACCTCGTGGAGCTGAATACGAAAGTGTGTAGACAAACCCGGGCGGGCCCTGGCAGAAGAGCCAGGCTTGACCCTCATCTAAACAACCCCGGATATTGGTCGCCAATAGGAGGTATGCTCCCCAATCGGAAGGTTGTGGATCGTCCGGGGAGACTCCGTACTGAAAGACACCTCACCTGAGGTCGATGGACATTTCTTTTACTCACCGACAAAATATCAGGAGGCTGGTAATGGAGGTATTGAGTCCGATGCCCTTATGAGATTTCAGACACGCTCCCTTCTGTCACTCAACAGGGTCATCTTAACTCAGGCTGGTTGACTTTCGAATTGACTTTGCTCCTTTGCTCAAAAGACGCGTTTACGCGAAGTTCATGCGGACTAATTGCCGATTCTGCGCAGAAAAGGAGTGGGTTGGTAATAAGCGCAATGCCTGTAAGCACAGAACACACCCCATATCGGATGGTCGGTGCCGGAACAGCACGGACAAACACCAGAGCCTTTGACGGACCATTGTTCCCCACAATGGAACTCTCAGAGGGAAATCCGTGGAAAATCCTCGAGCTCTGAATATGCACGTGCGACGCCGATGTGCTGGGCAGTGTGTCCTTGCTTGGCTGCCGACAGCGCCGGTACGACAGTGAGCCATGATTAGGCCAAGCGATTCTCGTATTTGGAATCTCTTAGGGTAAGATATACAGGCTGAAAGATCCAAATTTGAGAGTATCCCCCACAACGATTCTGGAATGCTCCTTGGGCAAGGTGACAGTACCATCACACCATCAACATGATACGCCTTGGGAATTTGGGGGTGGACGTCCCCTAGGCCGCACCCCAAAGTGCTGCTGAAAGCGCCAAGCATGGAGGGAAATTGTGTCTCAGTGGCCAAAGGGCACCTGGCAACCTGCCACCGCCAAACCGCATTGAGTTAGTAGCATGTGGATTGCCGTTGGCATCGTCGGCCTCGCCACAGCTTCGGGTCGCTCAAAGAAAAAACAAACTTGTTGCGGCGCTTTGTTTACATAGACAATGTCATCCCGCGCCCCAGACGATCTTGTCAAGGGAGGATGGGTGAAATGTAGCTGGGATATTGAGTCGCTGTCTGCACTTATTTGATATCCAGAGTTTGCTAAATGCTTAGTCAGCCATGCTTAGTCAGCTTCGTTATGGGACTATGACGACATGCCTGTGTGTACTCGCGTGTAAGCCAGTAACGCAGCCGACGGGCTGTAGCTTCTGTTCGTGGCTTTCAAGATGAGCCAGCGATGACGGTGTAACAGCTTGAATTCTTGTTCATAAAAATCAAACTTCCAAGGAAGTGAAACGACCTTTGATCTTCTTTAGATTCCATATCAGCGATTGCCTCACAAATTGGAACATACAAACACGAACAGAACAACTCCGACATACCTACTAAGAAGCTAGGTAATTAATTCATCAATTTCTCAAAAGCCCCAGGGTCACGAAAGCAACATCATGTCCCAGCGCCGAGGAGTGGTCGACTCCGTAGGGAGCAAGACGGCTGAGGTCGCGTGAGAAAAATGCCAACATCCACGAAAATCCACCAAATTGACTGACGAGGAATTTTAGCAAGGAGGATTTTGACAAGGCGAGAGTGCTTGTCACTGAGGCTGTGAAGAGTGGTTCATACATGTAAGTGCACGCTCTTAGAACACTGCGCTGGTCTTTGGCTCCGTCTGGAACCGAGGGAGGTTGTACAAAGGCGTAATTTGGCTAATTTGAAATGTTCCCAGCTATCCCATCAAGGTATACCATCTCACCAAGGAGCTTTAGTCACGGCCAACGCTGACGCTACTCAGGGCATCGTCTACTTTTTCAGTCATCGTTCCTTATGGAAGCCGTTCTGGACCAAAGTCGGCCCAACGCTGGCACTCAGTGTCGGTGTGCTGGCCACCATGTTTGCGTTCACCTACCTGCCCCAGCTGGCTGTGTTGGTATTTGTCGATGGGCCGGTAGCTGTTCTGTCTGCTTGCCTCCTAGTGATGAATGAGAGCTCCACCATCATCAACATGGTCGCCAAAACGTGGATCCTTCAGGACGCTCTGCTGGACACCTTTGACGGCACCCTTGTCTCCAAGAACGCCACAAGTCTCGTCACAGAGGGCAGGGAGCTCAAGTCTGGCAGCGATCCCATGGCCAAGCTTGGCAAGGTCCTCAAGAGCCCCTTTGAACGCTTCAGCCCCTCCTCCATCATTCGATATGTGATGTATCTGCCGTTGAACTTCATTCCAGTCGTGGGCACTGTGGTCTTCGTCGCTCTACAAGGTAAGTGTGCATCATTTGTGGCCCATTTCGCATGTTGCTGACTTCTTATTTCAGGCCGGAACAGAGGCAAGACAGTTCACGATCGCGTAAGTGATAGTCCCGTAATTTGGAGGTTGGACCGGACTTGTGCTAATTCTGTCATTGCAGTACTTCCAACTGAAGAGGTGGTCTACCTCTCAAAAGAACGCCTGGCTCCAGGAGCACGTTGCCCCATACTCAGCGTAAGTACATGTTCTTCCAAGATATAGTGGAGCCGAATTTGACAGTAGAGACACAGCTTCGGAACTGTCGCCACACTCCTCGAGATGATCCCCTTGGTCGGTATCTTTTTCTCATTCACCAACACTGGTAAGTCTCCCTACTCAAGTTGCACGAGGACAAATCATGACGAGACTAACCATGTTTCCAGTTGGTGCTGCTCTATGGGCTGCAGATATCGAGGCCAAGAACACTGCGATGACGAAGACTACCGCACCCGGTTTGCGAGAAGACGCACGTTCAATCGAATGAGCGGGTCGGATGTGCAACCATCCACCGTCCGAGATTGTGAAGTAGGACATGTGAGCGGCTGCTGCAAGTTTGGCAGGCAGGCTGTGTGATGATGGAAGGGTTTTCTTTCTTGTTTTTATGGAGAGTCACGAACTGATACCCCAAATGCTGCCGGCTTGATGACTTGAAGTTGGTGCTATGAGGCATTAGGACTTATTGCGGTGTTTCACAGTACGAATCAAGCACATTATACCCTCCTGACAATTCTCCTTGGTTGTTCGTCAACTGAAAACCCAGGCTTGGCTCACTCTCAGACCCAAATGACCAAGTCTAGCCATGCATTCATGCGCCCCCGGAGCTGGAAGTCTGTCGTCGGCCCCACACGGTCCAGCTTAAGCCGGTTGGCTCCGTAGCCCAGGTCTGCGGAAGGCCTGATGCAAGCAGCCTCACAACCGACCTTCGTACTCCATGATCTGGCATCCTGTGCGACTACGATCTCCGCCGGGAGGAATGTTCGCCATCACTTCGCCCATTAAGCTTGCTCTCAGCTAAGAGCAATGCCCTTCATCGGGATCTATTTCCGGCTTGCTTACCATTTTCGGTGGCTCTGTTTAGTTCGTCTAAGCGACTCGTCACCGTGAACGAGTACAGAGTATAAGGGACATCAGCGTTCCCCATCTAGTCACTAGTCATTTATTGTTTTTTTTTCGACAAAATTGATATCGGCTGGTCTACCGCGTATCTCAGGTTTGCATTGCTCAGCTGTCAGCGGGAGACTGCAGCATCCACAGTAGCACCAGCATCAATATATTTTGCCATCATAGTGAGCAATGTGTGGTTTGGTGACCAGGATTTTCCTTCGCGAATACAATTTACCTCGCTTGAGTTGTTGAAATTTCGGTGAGCGAGTCGATTCAATCATTCTGGAAGGCTGGAACGAAGGCCGTGTTGATGCGCTACACTCTCGATGCTCCAACACGGCGAGCTTCTAACCGGCTGTGTTAGCCTAATGTACGACACATCGATTGCTTCTGAACGGGGACTGATTGTACCAGAAAGGCCATCTCTCCGGGACGTGTGACCTTACACGATGTCAGTCCCGTTCCGCTTCAGGCGAAGGTGACAAGCATGAGAGGTACACAAGCGGGAAGATGGTGACGTTGGGTGTCTTTGCCCTCTATACATGTTGCTATGGTCCCATTCTCGAGGTGAACGCAAAGTCGAAGTCCCTTTTGTTCCTGTGCTTGGGATCAAATCGTTTTCTCGATTCTAATATTGCTGGAGATCCACTCGCCGGCCTCCAAAAATCCCCAATCCTCGAATTTCATCAATATGATTTCCACTTATCTGTTCGATATATACTTCAGTCTGGCACATTGTTCCTAGAGACACTATTTTTTTCGCATCATCATTCAACTCCGGGGATCTTCCATCATGAGGGCAACAACCCTTGGGGTCCATATCGCCTCCAGCTTTGCTCTGCTCATTTTCTCGGCTGGCACATGCGCTGGACGAGATAGCGACCGAGGTACATTCAGAGGACACAGATCCTTTTCTGTACAGAGTTCCACTGGCCAAGATGTGATGCACAGGTCTGAACTGGAAAATGTCGAGACCAACTCACTGTTGTCACCAGATGAGGTGCCTCGATCCACCACATCAACCAAAACCACTTGTGAGCCCCTACCAATCATTCACTGCGAGGACACAAGCTGATGTGTCTCTGTATAGTCTATTTTAGTAGGACGCATACACTTTCCGCGAGACCCACCAGCCTGTTCAGCCCTCCGCCAATATTATCGTCCTCAAGCGAGGGCAATGGTAGAACTAGCACCTCAGCGGACATCCCCTCAAGCTCTGGGGTGGATCAATCGAGCACCACGTTGCCGCCTTCTTCCAGCAGCTATGGACAGACCAGTGACGTTTTATCAGAACAGTCCTCTAAAAGCTACGGAGAGACCACCACTCCGGCAACCCAGGCTAGTTCCACCTCGACGGCCGTCAGTGAGCTGTCGACAAGTGGCTTGAGCTCAGTCTCCACGGAAACTCAAATTCTGACGAGCACAACCAAGCATCATCGAACGTCTTCAAAGAATCACAGGTCATCAAGCTTCTCCGGCGACTTGGTAACTAGTACGGAGACCATAGTGACAATCTCGACGTCGACGAGCCTGCTTTACACAAATGCAACTGCACCTCAGCCAGGTCCAACAAGCAGCACTATATCGTTGAACTTTACCGTCCACAATACTTTCACCAGTCGCCTTCCCACTGTCCCACCTAGCGAATCCTCATCGCTCCCCAATGCCACTAGTACCAGCACGCTATCGTACACATCGACACTGACGTTAACGTCAGAGGCCTCAAATCTCACCACTGGAGCCAACACATCTCCCGCTTCTCCGTCTTCTACAGCGCCCTTTATGAGGACCAATAGCACTCTCTTGACGAGAACCCAGGCGCCCAGCGCGTCCAATTCATGGAGACTCAGCACCTTCCCTTTCATATCTCTAAATTCCACGGTGCTTGCCAGCAGCGTTGGAACGGGGCCAACGTTGACAGGTTCATCGTCCAGCAAGACCGTCTCGAGCACATCACATGGGGCCTCACATTCTCTCCCAACCACATTTCCCCTGTCGAACTCGACCATTTATTCCACGTCCACATCTCTAGCCACCGTGGCGATCAGTACATCTGTGAACTCCTCTAGTACGCCTCCCTTTTTGCAGACGAACGCGACCGCAGTCAGCGGACCAACGGCTATCAGTCAGACTGGTACTGGAGTGACACAGACGTCTTCTATCAGCGTTCTTCTCACTTCTACCACAACTCGATTTGTAATTAACGGCACGGTGTCTTCTTCCAAGTCTCCTTCCCCATCGACCGACGCGAGTTCTGTTCCCGCAGAGACAGGGCCAGGAAATCAAACTGCGACGACGATCACATTCCCTCTCATATTCACGCCATTGCCCTCTTTTAACTTGACCACTATACCCCTCGTCACAGGCACGGGTGGGGAGGTGTCAGCGCAACGCTCCAGCGCCATGCCCTATCCCGTCACCAATTCCAGCTCCCTCAGCCAAATCACCGCCGATTCTTCAGGAGTGGCACAGAGCTCGGCGGGTGCGATATCCGAATCCGGGAGCTTGGCACCCAGTGTGACGCCCTTTTTGACTACATTCACTCCCCCCTACCAACCCAGCGCTACCATCGTGGAGTCCCTCACTGTTAATACTAGTTGCGTTGAGACGGAAACGACCACAGAGACAGATACTTGGTTCCTTGTTTCATCATCTACCACCACAGATACGTTGTTTATAGATGTGTCCTCTACGAAGACAATCGAAGAAACAAGTGTGACGCTGCTCACGAGCACGGGGAAACACCACCAGTATCATAACCTCACGACAAGCGACACTAGAAGGCACGGAACCACGAGTGATAGTTTTTCCGTGTCGATTTCCAGGTGTTGTGGAGCGAGTGAGCCGGTCTTTACTATTGAGACGAGCGTGCCTTCTTCGAGCTCGAGCCGGCAGCATCAATTCTCCTCTCCAACCTGGCTAATTCACAGTCCTGGTAAGCCATTTCAATCCACACTCTCCTTGGTAAACTTCCAGACAGATGTGCTAAGATTTTGTAAAGATCCAACGACATTCGTCACGGAGACGAGCTGTAGTCCAGACTTCGTCCCTGCTGCGTCAGATATTTCCATGGACAGGTTTCAGGAGCAATGAAGTGACAGTCCAGCTGAATCGACTCCGACTACAACTGTAGTCTCAGAGACTTCTGTATATAGCGGACCTTTGAAGAACATCTTGGTCCAGAAAATCAAGAAGAGAGTCGACAAGGCGCTTGCGAGCCTGGGTTACGGGAACCGAGCCACTGGCAATGGCTGACCATGCGTGACAGTCAAAATTTTATTAGGCCGTACTATTCTGTGATTTCTTTTTCGATTTCCTTTTCCTTGGTATTTCTTTCTGGCGTCGGATTTCCTCTGGGGCTGGTAATGGATCCCATGCGATGGACAGAGACAAAAGGCTAGGAAAGGGACAGCCCCGTTGATCTCGAACTCACGTAAATCTCAACATTTCTCGTCAATGACAGCAGCTGAGAAAACCAGGTATGAATTCACATCTACCTTCACATACGGCCACGAGTTTATTTTGCTACAAGTTTCACACAATTGACATTGGAAAATTCAGAGGCACAAGGTTCACGAAGCCCTCTCTGGGAGAAACGTAATGACATCAGATTTGAATTAATTCCCTATTTTGACAGCCAACAGGCAAAGTTGCAAGCTACAGGCGATCTCGATCCATACAAGTGAATCGACACCGTCCTTCCGTCATGGGTGACTCAGTACAATGAGAAAATAAAAAATTACAAAACAACCAACATTACTCAATCGTAATCATGATGTGTATCCGGTTGAACCTCAAAGCGAGGTAGTGGGAACATGACCAACTCACAGACCGGTTGATCGCCCAACAAACTGTCCAAACCACTTGGATATACACATGTTGCCCCCAACTTGGCTAGAATCCACTCATCGAATGAATGCATCCCTTTCTTTGAATGTGAACAAGACAGAATGAACCGAGCAAAATCCAAACATGCAAAGGCCTTGCGGCCCAGGCAGGGGTTGTTGCGCTGGTGAAACTGATCAGGCCTTGTCGCCCTTCTCGGAATTCTCAACTTGGGCATAGCCCTCGCTCTTGACACGAGTAGGAGTGGACTCATGACCGTCACCCTCGCCACCAGTGGCAGCGGGAGCAGCAGCCGCCGCCACAGAACCGCGAGTAAAGCCGCCAGGAGCAACGCCGCCACCGCCCATCATAGGTGTAGGACTCTGGAGACCTCCAGGGCTCTGGAAGGCGTAAGGGCTCATGTACATCGAAGGGTCGTAGCCGCCCATCATGTTGGGCCAGTAGCTGGCGTAGTAGCTCCAAGGGCTAGGCATACCGGGAGAGGCGGGAGTCATGGGGCCAGCACCGCCAGGACCGAAGGTGTAGTTGCCTCCGGTAGCGGGCACATTGTGGTAGGGTGACATGCCGCTGTAGCCACCCATGTAGCTGCCGTACATAGGAGGTGCCATGTTGGGATTGGGCGAGACCAGGTCGACTCCGGGCTGCTGACTGAAGGCACGACCGCGGGGCGTGACACGATTGGGCGTGGCCATGATACCAGGAGAGACGGGCTGAGCCTGCTGCTGATAGGCACGCTCCTGTTGAGGAAAGAAGCGCTCACGAGTGGCCGAACCGGGCGCAACAGGGCCGGGAGTACAGACACTCTCATTCGAGGGCTTGTGAGCGAGAATCAGCGACGAGCGAGAGTGGGAGTGGCGGGGCGTGGGACCGCGGTCCTTGACGCTCTTGCGCTCGACGCGGAGGGTGGCGCCCTTGTAGGTTTGTCCATTCAACTTGGCAATGGCCACCTCAGGCATGTCGGGCTGAGCATACTCGATAAAGGCCATGGTGCGGACGGCGGATGCAAAGCCGTTCGCAGCGTTCATGTTGGCAGGGCGCTGGATGATGTTGATCTTGAGAATCTCGCCAGCTGCACCAAAGAGGCCCTCAAGGTCGTCTTGCTCAGTGGTAGGGGGCAGATCACCGACAAAGATAGAACGACGGTCGCGCTCGCAGTTGACGAGGAAGGCCTCATCACTGCTGCTGCGGATGGCAGCGCAGTTCTTCTTCAGGTCGAAGGCGGTCACGCTGTAGACTGGGTCATTGCGGAAAGCCTGAAAGGAGAGTTAGTCGCGTAAGAACAAGCACATGGGCATGAACAGAATAGAATGGGTGAGATATGAGCGATCAACAGGGATACAGGATGAGCGGCAAGTGAAAGACGGATTACATGTGGATTTGCATGGCTCGAAGAGATACTTACGGTATGCAGATCGCGAGTCGCATCAAACATGGAGAACTCGACTAGAATAGTGGGCGAATAGCCCAAGGTGTCGCGCAACTGAGGGTGCAGGAGCTCGCACTTGCTCAGTTTACCGAAAGCCAGCAGAACTCTCTCGGCCTCTTCAATGGTGATGGGAGTGCCGGACTTCTTCTGAATAATGAAGGTGCGGTTGGCCTTGACCATCTCAGTGCGACAGGGGCGGCCAAAGATCAAGGCGCCTCTGCCCTTCTCTAGAGCATCTTGAGCCTCAGCGTCGCTGGTGAATTGGACAAAGGCAAAAGGCATGTGGTGAGAATCACGACGGATCTTGACCCAGCACTTGCCGTATTTGAGGAATTCGCGGTAGATGGCAGCCTCAAGAGCGACGTCGTCCTTGGGCTCAGGAAGGCTAAACGGCGTTAGCTGGATACAGAGCAATTCATGGCAATCAATAGGTGAGAAAGGGGCATGTGAGCAGGGACCAGAGGCAGAAGGTACTTACTTGGCCACAAAGACGCAGGCAGTGGGAGGGTACAGATTCTGAGCATCCACACCGTTGATCTGGTGACGCATACTCAAATTGGAGGTCTGCTGGCGCAGAATGAGCGTGTTGTCGTCAACCTGGGCAACAACATCGTCCAGACGCTGCATATCAGCGGCCGTGACTGAGCGTTCGGTGGCGTGCTTCACAACGGGCTTCGCAGGTGAAGTGAAGACATCATCGCGATCAATGGAAACGAACAGACGAGTGGGAGACTCGGTCGCGTTGCGGCGCATAGCCTGAGCAAAACGAGACGCGCCAAACCCGTGGCGAGCGTGAGGAGGGGTGTACCTATTCTCTGGAGAGTCGGCAATCGACATGAGGTCGAGACGGACGCCTAGAAACTGTTAGCAAGACGAACATGAGGCGAAAGTGAAACTCGAGACGCGGCATCTCGTGAGGTCTGTGAGAAACACGCCCAAGAGCCATTGCGCGAGCAAATCTTGAGAAACATGAGAACGCTTGCTACTCACCGCCTGGCATGTCGTCGCCAACCGACGAGCCATCGCTTGGAGATGCGGCGCGTTCAGATCCAGTGTCTGGGACGCGTTTGGTGCGCTGGAAGCGCTCTCGGTCAGGAGAGGTGTTGTATGACTTGATTGACGCCATGTTGGGAGATGTAGTTACGTTTGAAAGTCTGTGTTATTGGCGATTTGAAGTTGGAAAAGATGAGAGTGTCAAAACAAAGGCGAAAGATCTGAAGGTAGGTGGCTTTTGTATCTGTGAAGGGTCAGGTGATGATGTAATTAATGTGGTGGATATAAATGGTGGGCAGGATAATAATGTCGTCGTGGAAATCGTCGCTGGAAAAGTTCTGTGCTAATGTGTATTGTGAAAGGTGGTAAAATATGGGTGAGGTTGAAGATTTGTTAGAGCGCGGAGGGAGACAATCAAAGGCAGGAGTTGCTTGGGCGGAGAAGTGACTGAGGTCACAAAACATGGCCTCCCAATTCACATATGACAATAATCCTTTTGGGAGAGCCTTTGATTTACAAGGTCTGAACTCCTTCATGTCAGATGGTGAATTATAAGGGCTCTTCCATCTTTTCTCTTTCCAAGGCAATTTTCACCTTGGCTGGTTCAAATGTATAAGTGTTCCGAACCAGCATGATGCCCTTGGCCACATCAAAGTAATTTTTGTCAGACAGCTCCTACGGACAGTTCTCTCAACACTGGCCTGAGACCGAGCCTCCACTTTATATCGAACACCAAAAGGTCATGCACTTGATGAAAGATGACAACAAGGCATCTCTTAGCCTGTGTGCAGCGGGAGACTAAACGGCCATTACCAGAATGAGTAGCAGGAGCCTGCACTTACTTTCTGTCACCATGACTTGTACAATTAGTTTTCCGAGCACCCAGCAGAGTGACATAAAAGGGCCCGGCATGGAGGCAATTTCTTATGTCATTAGCCATACAAGCCAAGGCTCGCAGATAGAGGCAGCATTTGCCAGCCCTTCTCCAGGCTGTCTTGCCTGTTCTGGATACAAGAAGGACAAGCAGCATACTGCCCCCTCACTTGCTATGTTTCCAGTTCCCAGTCACTTTATGGTTTCAGGATTGAACCTTGAAGATCAGAATACCTTTTATATACTTGATAATTTAATTGCGCCTTTGTAGACCATTTGTCCCTTGTTCATGGACCTGGAGCATCACCCCCTGGACAGCCTTCCATTCAGCGTGATTGATGCTCTTTTCCCTAGATATGTACCAGGCTTCTGGAAATGTCTCGGATATTTGGAAAGAAAGGGCCTTCCACTGTTCCCATAACTTGATGGGATGAAAAGTCCTTTCCAGCCAATGCTCACATGGAATCACACGATGCAGAAGTGCAAGCCCTGCCTAGGTAATTCCCAACATGTGCGCCAATTTTTGGTGCATGGGCTCAAAAGCAGAAGAAAAAAAAGTGGATTTTATAGATTAGCTTCAGTGAGAGTAAGGGTCAGACTAATATAGCAATAAATCTGGAATTCCGTGGAAGTTGGAAGGTATAGAGAAGGTAAGCTGATGCCCGCAAGGAGACATTGACAGGACGTTGAATTGCAGGGATGGGTGCAATCAACAGGCGCGGTCCAGTCCCGCGTGGGAACTGTAGCAGGATCCCTGCAAGAGCTGTTCGCTGATGAGCACCTTTCCCGACCTGTATGACGTCCAAGAGAGAGAAAGCGATCCCGGAGAAGCAGAACCCACTTACTCCATATAATTAGGACGCTGGCTGCTTCGATGCCTCCTCGGAAGTAACATTGCTTGTTTGTCCTCCTCTCAATTGTACGAAGCAGTCAACCTTCGCAGCCGGCTACGATGAGGGTCACGCCGTGTTTGTCAAAAGGCTTCTGGGCTCGCAGCGCCGACGAGTTCATGAGGTTGTCAAAAATAGGTCCGTGATGAGGCGTCAAGTTCTACTTTATGGCTGATACTGACGGTACTCCTTCAGCAATCAACCTCGAGGGTGTCAAAGGTCCATCCGGTCCCTACGAACTGTACTCCTTCCACAATCAAGAATCCCGCGAAGGGGTTGCAGTCTTCTCCGACGCAGACATAGGCGGCTATTCCAAAGCGAACCTTGACTGGGTCCCAAGCTCCTCAGACAATCCGAATGGTCACGTTAGATTCCACGGCGCAATATCCATCGAATTACCAAAGAACCGTCCCGACATACAGAGATCAGGCTACGCAGCATGGCGCACCCTTGACAGGCGGCGCACCCTATTCGGCAAGAGTCTTTGGGACATAGACCCTTACACATACCTTGCCATGCGGTTCAAGTCCGATGGACGAAGCTTTCTCGTCAACGTACAGACCGAGTCCGTTGTGCCCACGGACCTACATCAACATAGGCTGTTTGCGAGGCGTCCAGGGGAATGGGAGACGGTGCTGATCAAGTGGAACGACTTTGTCAGGACAAATCATGGGTTTGCTGTCGAGCCACAGACGGAGATGCTAAGGCAAAAGGTGCGGACGATTGGAATCGGCCTCACGGATCGCGTGCCGGGACCCTTCGAGATGTGTGTTGAGAGAATATGGGCAACAAACGACCCTCGAGAGGGAGATGTGGTTGAGCAGGAGCCGACAAAGGGCGGACTGCTGAAGAGCAAAGATGGGAAGAGCATCAACTGGGCTGATTGAACTCGCTAGGGTCTTCCCTACGATATTTTGGACCTCGTGTGATGTCCTCCGATCAGTCCAGCCGCCGCAGGAAGCACTTCGAGAGGCCCGACATGTGCATAGGCGTTTCTGAAGATGCTGGTCTCAACATTGGACTTGATCGTCATGATTCATCAGTCACTGGGTTCTCTCTGATCCATTCATCGCCTGTACGAAGATGATGGGCGAGAAAGGAGTTTTGGACACAAGGTTTACTGGAGTTGGAACGCAAACAAGTCAAGTGGGACCTTCATTACAGCCTGTAGACATATCTCTGCTCACAGGAACGAGTGTCATATATGTTTGACGGGGACATAAATGGCTACGGTATCGTTCTGTGTCGTACAGGCCACGGCCGCGCCCGTCACAGCCATCTTCTACGGGGTTCAAGCACGCACCTACCACAATGCGCTTGCAGCCAAAATAAGACAATGTTCATTGAGCCCCCACGTGCACTCTCCTCGTGTCGTTGAAATACTATGTAAATCTCACCGAGATGCTATCTGCTAGTCTCGCTGACTTGGCGTCCGTTGACCCAACCAATGGGATTGTAGTGTCATTGAAATTAGCGGGCTTTGCCCCCACATTCTTCCGCCGATGTTGGCCGAGCGATTCAACCACGCCATCTTAGGACGCAAGGTTTTCATGAACTCCACGAGGGTGGACATGCTTATTTAATTTATAAAGGGACAGAGGCCTTTGGTCGTACAATTCACTCACCTCACGTACTTCCCCTCTATACGACCCTGAATTGTTAAGACTCGCCGGATTAGATCGCCTTGAAAGATCTTGTCGACACCATGGGCCAACCATCTTATCAGGCATCCAATGCCATCGTCTATGTCACCTTTGGTGCTTTCCTGTAAGTTCATTACCAAATAGTGATTAAATTTGGGTTTCATACTGTAGAATGAATGGAAGCTGATCACAAAAAATTGCAGAGTGATGGGAACAGGCTTAGCCTGGAGATTCCGCAAGGACTCTTCAGGGGAGTTTCTCTCTGCGAATAGGACACGGACTGGTCAGAACAATTGCCTTTGGAAGATAAGGTGCTTGAGGGGGGTTGAGGTCTTTTAGATGCCACCAACCTTTCAACTTCAGCATCAAACTCCTCTAAGAAACAACTTTTGTGAAAAGGCAGCTGGCTAACTCGTGAGCAGCGCTTCCGATCGCCCTGAACTTCATCGCCTCTGGTGAGTGAGACACGCAGAAATGCGCTCACGTCGAAACGATACAGAGCGGTAGCAGACAAGCATTCCATGAGAACGAGAATGAAAGATGCCATATCTTTCTTTCGGAGCAAAAATCCAGAACAGTTGTCACTTTTCAAGTGGTTACATTACCGGATGTATGCGTTGCGAAACTGATAGAGGTTCGTATCCATATTTACAGTTGTCTCTGTCCTCCTGGGTCAGCCCATGCGCTTGAATTTTCTTTAGAAAGTCGAGTCTTCAGCGGGCGATTTCAGGAGGATGGAGATGCGGCTCACTACGGGCGCGGACTTGAAGCAAGTGTCCCGTTTTCCTCCATACATCACTAGATTTGATGCGTCAATTAGTGAGAGGGGGTTTCTCGGGGCCTTGTGGACATGAAGCTGAGATTGTACCGTAATTACTCGATCAAGTTAATGCTTGCGTGGGAAACGTGCTGCCGCTCCGCTTCAAAACCCCCCATCCTCCCTTTCCCCCTTCCCCCTACCCTTTTCACTAACAGACCTAGGTCTTGGATCCGGTATCCTCTTCTCCTACCCCGAGCTAGCCACCATCGCCGGTGTGCAGGGTGTGGTCGTCTACGCCCTCACTTCGGCTTTGCCGCTGCTGATCTTCGCGTACCTGGGCCCGATCATCCGGAAAAAGTGTCCCGAGGGGTTTGTTCTCACGGAGTGGGTGCGCCAACGGTATGGCATCATCACAGCGCTGTGGCTAAGCTTTTTGACGCTGGTCACTATGTTTCTGTACATGGTCTCTGAGCTGTCTGCCATCGGTCAAGTCGTCAATACCCTCACAGGCCTTGACGCGCTGCCTGTGCTCATTGTGGAATGTGTTGTCACGACGGTGTACACTTGTACGTCAACGCACCAAAAAGAAACTAACTCTTGTGTCATTGTAGCTGACCCTTGACAGCTCTCGGAGGATTCAGAATCTCCTTCATCACCGACAATATCCAGGGCGCCATGGTTCTTGGACTCATCGTCATCGCCACGATCGCCATTGGCGCACGTACAACAATCGACCCAGCCCTCATCGACTCCTCCGGCCTGACCAAAGCCAACCTTCTCGGCTGGCAACTCCTATATATCTTCCCCATCGCCATCCTCACCAACGATTTCTTTCTCTCCAACTTCTGGCTACGCACCTTCGCCTCCAAGACCGACCGCGACCTTTGGATCGGCGTCTCCATGGCCTGCATCGCCGTGCTCATCATCCTCGTCCTCGTCGGCATGACGGGATGCATCGCCGCGTGGTCGGGCGCATGGGACTCGACACAGGATGGCAGCGTAGCCTTCTTTCTCCTGCTGCAGCAACTGCCGTCGTGGGTCGTGGGCATTGTCCTCGTCATGGCGGTGTCGCTCTCCTGCGCGTCCTTTGACTCCCTGCAGTCCGCCATGGTCTCTTCCGCCGCCAACGACCTCTTCCGCAACCGACTGAACGTTTGGTATGTTCGCCTCGGCGTCGTGCTGCTGATCATCCCCACCGTCGTCATTGCGCTCAAGGCGCCCAGCATCCTGCAGATCTACCTCATCACGGATCTTCTCTCCGCCAGCACGATCCCCGTGCTGGTCATCGGTTTGTCGGAGAAATTCTACTGGTGGCGCGGATTCGAGGTGGTCGTCGGCGGGCTGGGCGGGATTTTGTGCGTCTTCATCTTCGGCACGGCGTACTACGGCAACGCGCAGGAGGGTGCAAGCCTCATTCTGCTCGAGGCCGGTTTGTATGAAGGTGACTGGGGCGCATTTGGCGCATTTGTCGTTGCGCCGTTTGGCGGGCTGTTGTTTGGCTTTATGGCTTGTGCGCTCCGGATGGCGTTCCAGTTCCTGCTGGCCAAGAGGAAGGGTCATCGATTCGATGCGTTGGATCGGCCGGTGTTGAGAGATAATGACTCTGCTGCCGAGCGGGTTGACATTGTCGCCAACGACGAGGCCTCGCGCACGTCGAAACAAGTTGGAAAGTTTCTTTAAGAAGACTGGGAAAAAAAAGGGGGGGGGGTTTATTGGATGTGGTATCAAACTGAGGACCGGTTGATTTCTCAAGAACCAGTCGGGTTTCCTCAGACACAGACTAGTGTGATGCAGAGCTGAGGCCAAGGTTTTAGCAATATGGCATCGAACCTGGGTGCAAAGGCATGAAGAATTGGATGGACTTGTGGGATGCGCAGGGGAGATTGTAGGGGCGCGGCAAGTTAGCTGAAAAAGGTGAATGAACAACGGAGGATAACGGGTACAGTGTGACAGACATAGTAATCTTGTTGAGCGAGGTATTTCCTGCATAATACAACATTGATATGTACAGTGAATCTGCCCATCTTCGGGCCTGTAATGCTCAAGGTGTGATTTTACATTTTTCTTGCCTGCCATGCACCTATGATCCGCTCTGTCATGACCTCTTGACGGCCCTGTCCGCCTCGTTGACCTTGTTCTGGGCCATAATGTCGCCCATCTTCTTTATCATCGCCTTTTCCTTGATAATATCATCGAACGTCGTCTCTTTCAACGTTCCGTAGATCTTCCAATCCCCCTGTGTCCGGTTGACCCTATCTACCGACCGCCACAGCACCACATACTCTGTCACATCCAATTCTTTACTCTCACGCTCCTTTCCATCTGAGTCCAATTCGGTCAACCTCTGCCTGCTCTTGATCCCCACCACAGCCTGTCTGAAAGACTGCTGAACGCCGATATCGATATCTGTCCACTTGTGGTCGATGAGGCGCGGCCAGAACGGCTTCCCTTTCAACTGGAGCAATTCCCACTTGTAGCTCTTGCCCTTGGGCCGCGTCTCGACGGCAGCCACTAGCGATCGCTGCAGCTTAGGGACGCAGATTTGCGCCAGACGTGCCTTCTCGGCGCGCCCACCCTTGGCTAGACAGGTCGACATTTCGGCGTGTAGGTTGAGAGCGGCCTCGACGACGCCTTTCCTTCGGGCGCGGAATTTGGCGAATGCAAATCGCTTTTCTTTTAGTCGCCAGGTTTGCATGGCGATTTGGGCTCGATCTGTGGCGCGCTGGAAGAGGACTTCCTTGTAGTAGAGGAAGCGATTATACCATCCTTCAATCTTAGTTGGAGGGAGGGGGATGAGAGTTCCTACGAGGGACATGTTAGCGTACACAATTATTGGTATAGCTTGCCTAGCTGCCCTTTCAGCAGCAAACAAGACCAGACGGCCCCAAGTGCAGAGCGGAACGGGTACGTACGAGGTGCCAGCATAGCCGACTCGGCTTCATTCATATTCTGCTGCTCCTGTATCATTTGCTGGGCCAGGGAAGAGGTGGCTTCTTGGTCATGCTGCGACTTCTTGGTGGATTTTATCGAAGCGCGAAAGCTCGGGTGCATCCTCTTGGAGCGGGTTGTGGCGTGCCTGCTTTGCTGCACATTTGCAAAGAGAATGCGACTGTTGTTGAAGGCAGACAAAGCGGCTGGCCGCGGCGAGGAGGCGAGCAGCCACGGCCGCGTGCGAAAGGTTGCTGCCATCGTGATTTGGGTAAGGAGGGGGGGGAGAGCTGGACGAGCGAGGACGACGAGAATCGGAGGGCGGGCCTCGCAATGTGGATGCGAGGGTCGAAGATATGAGTGGGATTGAACGCTCCCCGTAGATAGGCCAACGCCCTTGTCTCCTTGAAGAGATCCGTGCAGTCGTCAATACTGCGCCGACGTGAGCTCTTAAGTATTATGTATGTCCATCACGGTTGACTTGATCGCGCAGTCAATTTTGACCAGGATTAAAAAAGCTGGGTTGCCTGCCGCGGCATGCTCCAAGTGTGGGTTAGACGCCTAAAGTACCTACTTGGGACTACTTAATTATTAAACGCCGAGGCATTCGCCTAATCCTTCATTGGAGAATAGCAATAATTCCCAAGACTCCTCCCCCCCATGAATCCCCGAAAAGAGGCATTGCTCGATTCATGCTCGGAAACGTAAACGATCTTTCCGCCTTCCAGTCATTGGTAGCAATGATCTCAGCGCATCCGGTCCCCATCCCCGAGCCTTGCTCCGTCATCACCTTCTTCAGGCCCAAGGCCATATTTCGGTGACCGTCTTTCGAGAAACTGTGTACTACGGTCACTTTTCGCTCCTTAAACATCCACGTTCCTATGTTGTGATAAGAAGCGTACACTCGAGACCGACGATCACGGACTTGATATCCCGGCTGCGGGCGCCGAGGAGAAAAGCAAGGCAGGAAAGCCAGGCAACGGCCTTTCCCCACAGATGTCTGCCCGGCCGCCTAAAGCGCGGACGTGGTCGACCAATACACACAACAGCAGCAGCAACAACAACAACAACAATTCAGCAGACGAACATCGAGGACGTCGCCGTTCAGAACAAAAGGATCTCCCTCCCGCTTACTCCACGTCCCATACAACGACAGCTACGAGCATCAACACTCTCGAGACACACGTCAGCGCCATCTCCACCACCCAGCAGCAACATGACGGGCCAGTCGCCGCCGTGCCGGAGCCGGTGGTAGCAGCCCCTACGTTCTTGCAGCCGCGCGTGGCTGCGGTACTAGGCGTGTCGAAGCCATGGCACCCTGTGCTATTCCTGTTACGATTGTTTTCGATCGTGCCGGCTATCTATTTTGGGTTCCCAGTGGCGATCCGGGGGCTGCTGATGCTATATAGGGCCTTTGGGTTGAATTATGATGAGTCTGGGCGGGATGGCGGCGCGGGCGAGGATAAGCTGCTGTTGACCGAGACAATCCTGGCCTTGATGTGGTGCGGCTGTTCGGGATATCTGTCGTTCTACTTTACGGATTGCTTGATGTCTAGGTGGTGAGTAATCTCACACACCTCATTTGTGCGTTGGGAATTGTAACACTGACATCTTGGCCTCACCTAACAGGCTGATAAACTATACCCCGTCCGCAACCGCCCTCCGACTTGTCGCCGTCTCCGCTCTAAATGGCTACCTGCAGTCATGGACTTTACACCTGAGCGGCAGTTCGCAAGACCCTTTCCTCCTCCTCCCGACGTGGATCATCATCACCAGTGTACGTCTTCAAATGTCTTCCCTCTCCAAATAAATTCCCGGTTGTATTCATAGAGTGCTTGCTGACTGTACCCATATTCAGACCCTGACTATGGTCTACCACATCACATACCGCAAGATCAACATCCGCAAAGAAACGTCCACCTCTATCAGCGTCTTCTCTATGGCAAGCTACCTCAGCATGGTGGCTCTGTTGATACAGCAGCACTGGGATAGGTCCGACTGGTTTGATCTACCATTTGTTGCATTAGGTTTTCGGCTCCTACAAGGTGGAGGGGAGGTAGTAGTGAAGGTGGCCGAGTATGCAAATATTACGGTGGCGCCGTGAACAAAATAGGTGGAACGGGAAGGCCTCACACTGAACAGGCTTGGTGAAAATGTGTCTGTCTTTTTCTTGATTGGAATATCGCTCATATTTGCTCGTGATACCCCAGGCGCGAAGGAATCATCATTGTTCAATTTATTGTACACTTCACGGAGTTGGGCGTCGTTCCGAATTCTTTCCGTTGTAATCATTGAGACGAGGACTTCACAGATCTGCACTGCTGCTAGAGCCTTCTCTAGGATATCATCGAGTTGCCATTTCTGAAGATCAAGGGTACCAATCTTCGTAAAGCTCATAAAAGAACGAGACATAGTGTCTTGCCGCGACCTTTGGTAGGTGTCTGACGAAACAAAATACGGTTCCTAATATGTTTCCCAAAACAAGACAAGGCCATGCTCCTCCGCGGGTCGCGATGGTGGTCGGTCAGTTGGCATGGCACGTCAGGCGTCTTCTCACTGCCCAACACTGGACTTCAGCATCTTGGGCTAGATTAGTCCTGATGTGTCCTTGTCCTATTTCACATCCTCGCTCCGGACTCGATCGTGGGTCAGTTCCCAGCAGCCAAGTGGCGAGGTGACAGGAATGCTTTTAGAAACCGTGTTCCTGGATGAGCGACGGGTCGAGCTCCAATCCGGGTTCCTTGGCGGTGTCCTTCCTAGTGAGGAACGTAATAAGGGGCTTGCGCTGATCGCCCTGGAGCTGGATCACCTGTTCGCCATTGTCTTCGACGATGTTGCCGTTGCAAGCTGTTTCGGGACAGAGTCAGTCTATTGTCGCAGGAAACACGCGAGTCGCTTGAAGAGGGTGGGGCAATATCAGGCAGAACTGACCAAAATCTTTTTTGATTTGCTTTAAAATCTTCTTGCGACTGAACTTCTTGGGGAGACCGGTCACAGTAGTGATGGACTTGCGACCATTTCGCTCTGTTACATGATAGAAATGTCAGTAAGGTTGGTCGTATTTGGGACCAAGAGTGGGCGTTGTAACCCAGAACGGCACGTGAGGCTGGGGTTCGGCATGAAAATGACATAGGTGAGAACGTACGCTGAACACGAACATGGATCTTCGAAGGGACCTTGTTTGATGAGGTATTCTCATCGGCTTCGTCCGCGCTGGCTTCGGCGTCGGCGAAGGGATCTGAGGGGAAATGCGGTCAGTCTTTGATGATTCTTTCGACAGTGCAGGGTTTCGTTGTGTGGCTAAGGGATCTGAAGAGACTTGATGGGGTCCAAGCCGCTTCAATATGACTCTCGTAGTGGTCATCTCCTATGTCACCGGCGAGGGAACCTTATCGCAGGACAGACAAGGCTCGACTCGGAGGGCTGCTTGGGGACGAATGACCTCAGAGGCGGGGCAGTCACGCGGCAATGTTGTCAAACTCACCCTTGTCCTTGAGGTTTTCGATGGACATAGGCAGCGATGGACGGCTCAAAAGGCGTCTGTTTGTTGAGGTGTGTTTTGAGGAGGGGAGAAGTTCGCGACTTCTGACTAGGAATCTTGTGGTTGTGGTGGTAGTGGTTGGGATGGGGAGTCGAAGGTTGATCAGGACGTTGTTTGGTTGCAAGGTAGGAGAAAGGAAGACGGCTTTTGTACTGTGATCTTGGGGAGCCGGGACAGGAAGGGGCTAGGGAGCGGGGCGCCCGTTGCAGCTGGTTAGCGCCACATCCCACTTTCCATGGACCTGAGTGACAGGGGTCTCATCACGTCGGCCCTGCATTGAATTTTGGAGTCCGTCCCCCAGCACACCTTGGGACTGTGAGGCGCGGTGTTGTGTTGCCGCTGTGCCAATCCAAAGGGAGGCGAATGTCGGGTTGCCTGCGCGCGCCGTGCACGGGATTTTGAGGCCTAATTGCGACCGTGACTTCACCTGCGACTACAACGTGTGACGCTTGCGGCCATTGCTTGCAAAGTCTAATTTTTTTTTATATTTTTTCTTGCACTGTATTCCAGCCTTTTGACTTCTCGCTGATGCCGAAAAACACATCGTCATTTTGTCTGCCTTTCCTCTCCTTTTCCCGAAACAATTGCGCGACCACTGGCTGAGACATGCCATTTGCGCCTGTCGACCTTGGCCAGGTCGAAAACCAGGCGGCGGCTGCCACTGTCCGGATCCATGAGCAGAACGAAGATGGCCTCGATCACAAATGGACGCCGTTATTCAAGGCAGAATGTACCTTTGATGCGGGTTTATTCGAAAAGGTCATGCTGAACCTGATCAAGAACCCGAACCTCAACTCATCATGGCTCTTCCGAGCAGATATTCTTTTCGATCAGCAAGGCTCAGAAGTCTCTGAGGCCCAGCAACAGTCATCCGCCTTTCAGTGTCCCATGAAAATACCAGAGTTTGAGGATTTGACTCTCACCAGATTACTGGTTCGGAGGATGATACCTCGGAATGCTCTCCGTGACAAGGCTTTAGACCAGACTTGTGTCTTCTACACAAGCTCCTCGTCTCATGATACAAAGCGCTCCTTGATCCTCTATCTTCCACATGTGCGCTCCGAGATGGACGTTCCTTTCTACCATCCACCCGTGCGAGGCATCGCTTTCTTACATGATTGGAGTCAGGCAGAGGCGAAGGGCACTGTATCCACGCACTACCTTTTCTTTGAGTCGAGCAGTTGTATTCCGGCGGTGCCGTTTGATCTGGAGGATGCGGATAGGGCAGAGAGGCCAACCCGCACGGGTTTGCACTTGCTGCGGATCTTACACAAGCACGGGGAAGGCGAGGCCGCTGGCTACAAAAAGCGCGTGCACCACGACGTTCTGGTGCCACAGATTACACTCCAGACCAAGTACGCTGATCTGAAGCAGAAATATTCGAGGCAACTTGTCGAAGAATGGGAGGAGGTCACGGACCCCACGAAGCATGTCTTTGAAGATCTCTGTATTGCTGCGTTTCTCATTGAACTTTGGAGCGAAATGTACAAAGACACCGACTTCCCCGGCTTCGTTGACATAGGCTGTGGAAATGGTCTCCTGGTCCATATATTGCACCGGGAAGGCTACACTGGCTGGGGTTTTGATGCTAGGGCGCGAAAGTCTTGGCCAAAGTACAGCTCAAAAGTTGCGGTACGAACCATCGATGGCGGCCATCACATTCAAGACTCATTACAGACACTCGTCTTGCTTCCCTCGGTGACTAGAAACACTGGCCGAGAGGAAATCAGCGACTCCCTAGTCCACGATGGCTGCTTCCCCAAAGACACCTTTATCATCTCAAATCACGCTGATGAGTTGACGCCTTGGACACCAATACTCGCCAGACTTTCAGACTGCCCTTTCATGATGATTCCTTGTTGCAGTCACACCCTCACCGGCAATCGGTTCCGGGCACCTCCTCCACAGGATAAAGCAGCCTCGAAGTCAACGTATAGCTCTTTGTGTGGCTGGGTCACCGAAATCGCGAAGGACTGCGGGTGGCTAGTCGAGAAGGAGATCTTGCGCATACCATCAACGAGGAATACGGCGTTCATTGGTCGACGCTTGACCAATTCTGCAGACGTAGATGTTCAAATTTTGACGGCCAAATATGGAGGCGTCGCTGGTTACTACGAAAATGTAGTGAAGCTGCTCAAGGCGTCGTCAGCTCGTGGTCATTGAAGAATTGGTAGACGGCGGCAAAAACCTTATGGCTGTTGGTCAAGACAACCTTAACGTTATACCGACCCCTAAGTTAATAATTCACTGAAACCGAGTCACTTTTCGTGAGCATCGACAGACCGACCCGTTCATCAGCGAATTCGTATTTTCAATATAATCGAACTTCGATACGCGTCCTCAGTCCAGCTCAGGTACTGGAAGGTGATCCACTAGCTTCATGTTCAAACCGAGCTTCTTGAGTGCTTCTGCAGCCAACTTGTCTCTCAAGTCCAAACTCTCTTTCTCGGTTATCAAAACAAAGTCCTGCTTCAGCAACAAGCAATCCTCGCCCACGCCATATTCCTTAGCGGTTGTTTTATCGACTTTGTCCAGATCGATGACCAGACTCTTTTTCACACCAAAAACCGCATCAGACTTCTCATAGGGATCGCCACGAAGGTATACCGCACTGAACCACGAATCACGGATAATTAGCACATATGATTCAAGCTGGACACAGCCCCGAGAGTCTTGAAAACCCAATGTAATAAGAAAACTTACGTGATGAGATGGTCCCAACCCTCCTTCTCAAACATGAAATGAACGTGCGCGGGCCTCCAACAGTGGCGTCCCAGTAATTGCAACAGCTTCCCCACCGGTCCATCATGTGGGATGGGATAGCTCACAGGCTTGATGCCCTTGAAGACGAACCGGCCCTCCTTGTCTGAAACCATGACAGCCCGCTCCGATGGCTCGTTGCGGTCTGAGTGCTGCACATCGTAGTGACCGCTGCTGTCGGTCTCCCAGATATCAATCTTGACGCCCTCGATCGGATTGCCTGCTGTATCCTTCACCGTGCAGATGGCTAGCATCGGTATGCCCTCTGGATCGGATGTCATACTTGCGCCATTGGGAATGGTGGGGGCATCATGCGTGTGGAAGGGGCCCAGCACAGAGCCTTCAGTGGAGTTGGGCGGCTTGGGATGGTTGATGTTGTCGACGAGGAGGGACAGGCCCAGCACGTCGGAAAGGAGGATGAATTCCTACGTTTTGCAGAGGAGCCCTGGTCAGCTTTCGTGATTTCATCATTCCAAAGACCAGAGTTCATGTGTCTCTCTAGATGCCAATGCAAAGCTTCAAAAACGTACATGTCGCACATCAGTGCTAATCTGCCCAGTCGCGACGAGAAAGTTCAATGCTGTCATCCACTCTTCGGTGCTCAGGCGGGTCTCGCGAGCAAAGTCGTGCAGGTGCGTGACCAGCCGCTCCATAAGGTACTTGAGGCGCGCATCTTTGGTTTGATTGTTGATCTTGATAGTATTGGGTGTGATATTGTCGATTGTCAAATCGAGTAGCTCGGGGGTCTGGACTTCTTGTGGGTTCGCCATGATGAATTGCCAGAATTCAGTCAAATGTCAAGTCGATACGCGGCAGAAACAGTGTATGTTAATTCAATAACTGGAGGACGACGCTTTACCGGAGTATGTGATCACTTCCGCCGGAAGAGTTTAGGTTCCTTATATAATGCTTTGAAAGCCTGCTGTTATGGAGCTAGAGCTTCAACTAGAGGAGGCCCCCTTCTTGGAAAGGCGGCTACAGGACCGGATGGATGGTATGAGCTCGCAAGACCAAGTACTTTACCCAGCACAGCAATCGAAAGTACCCAGTCTTTATATACGCACTTCAGCCAGCGGAATTACGGAGCAGTCGGACAATACCACTCGCCTGGCAGTTCCGAACCATGGACATTGGAAACGGTCGCTTCCCCAGACAAGATGTCTTGTCTCCATGTGGGGTTGGTTCATCGCGGACGTCAACGGCATGCCCCTCTAATGCGGACCCCTAGCTCGGGAGTTAAGATTCACCATCCAGGGCTGCGGAGTTGTAATGCGGGGGATCTTTTTGGCGGGATCCTGCTTTGGGTTATTCCCGGTAGACCCCGGGGGGGGGGTTCGATGACTAAGAAAACGTGGACTGATCGGGGACTGCTCGTGGGGCACATGGGATATATATTCATGCCTTTTTCCACACAGCGTAGCCTTGCAGCCTTATGCAGTTTACACGAATCAACCATCTTCTAGTCCTGCTTGGCAAAAAAATATGCTTTCAGACGGCTTCTAACCTTTATTCTGATCTCCACCTGTTCCCGTGTCTGTACCTTAGTCTTGTAGGTACATAGGCATCTGGGGACAGGAAATCTCACTTCGTAAATACTGCGAGGGAGTCGATGGTAAAGGTTGTAAAGGTTGCTAAGGTTTGCGCCATGATGTGATAACGGCTCTTGTCAGAAACATGAAGACTTTCCAAAGGTACATTCAGCTGTAAGTGAACAAGTTTCGTCCGAAGCATGTATAGGCTGCGCTAATACACCCTGTCCTGGGTAGGTGAGTTAGGCAGGTAATTTAAGTTATTTGCTTCGGGTGCTCCGACAGTGTGGGACAAAAAGCTGGCCGATGCACTTATCTGCATAAAAGAAACGTCAATTCTTCTGTCTTATACCCAGACCCAAGGGAAGTTACGTTATCCTCACTTTTTCTTTTAGTTTTTCCAAAGACTGGACCTCATCACTTAGGTCGGCCACTGATAGACTTGCCGGCGTACCTAATATCTTGACTTTTTCTGGCAATGTACATCATGCCCCCTGTTTTATCTGTGCCACACGGTATTTTGAGGAGTGACTTGGCAGGCGGCAAGTTGGCCGGAGAAGCTCTCTTCACGCCTGCCTTTCACATATATTTCTGCGTCCGACTATGTGAAGTTGGTGCATTCACTTGCATTCCCCTGGCCACGATCAAATCAAGGTCTCATCTCCATATTGGCCGGGGCACGACATACCTAGGTAGTGTAGGCACTCGAGGCCCGGCGATAATGACGAATAGTGAGGAGATACTTCGGAATAAGCTCTCCAAGGGACGAACAAGCCACAGTGTGACACAAAAAAAAAGAGATCGAGTGTTCAAGGTGTCCTCCCTTCGCCCATGAACGCCAGCCAAATTTGGGCTAAGCATCCAGTCACCAGAGGATGTGCACTCACTCATAGACGAATATCCCTTTGTCAGGCTATCTCTTGTGGGGCGTCCCAATCTTGTGTCCCGTGCAATTACTCCTCATAATAAGAGGCTGCAAGTCTATACCGCATTTTCCTGTGGTACCGCTGTTACTAGGCTCCGCGAGTCAAGGCACGGTGGCTGCCCGGTAAAGTTTATCTACGAAACTCAATAGATAAATTCTACAAGAAGCTGTCTGATCCGCATTATTTATAATGACAGGTGGGGCATGGGTTATCAGCCATCTCGAACCCATGCGAAGATCGTGTATTCGATCGGGGGAGTAGTCTTTGACCACCAGGACGACTTGGCACCTGACTCCTAGGAACCCACCAACCACCATCTCGTCTTTGCTGTGTACATGTATATTCATAACGATTCACCACAACCCCCCAAAACTCACCGTCGGGCGCGCCTCAGAGTTCGGTGCTAATCGCGGATGATACGACACACCTGGGACAAGTCGGCCTGCCTGGTTGTTGTTGTGGTTGTTGTTGTTGCTGCTGTTGCTGTTGTTGTGAACACCGCTGACTATGCCAGTAACGGCATCGGAGCTGCAACCAGACGAGAAGCACCAGATTGATTCGGCGCGCGGTGCCATTTTGGGCGTCTACCTCTTCGCGCTGATAGTCTGCTTGGGTCGCGTGAGTGAAAGCACCTGGCTGTGAACCCCAAGCCCCGATATTTGGCGCCAGGATCAAATCGCATCAAATTGTCAGCAAGCAACATTCTAATTTTTTTCCTTCATGTTTTCTTCAAAAGCTCTATGTGCGCAAGTTCATTCTCAAAGCTTTCAAGATCGATGACTGGGCTTGTGTCACTGGCCTCATCTCGACCACCGGATTCGCGGTGCTCTCCTTAGCCGTGATCGAATTTGGCGCTGGCAGACATCTTGCGAATATCCCTTTCGACGACGCGAGGATTTTTTATATTGTATAATTCAAGTCCAACACATCTTCATAATACCCGAGCGGTGTACTAATGTGTCTTGTAGTTCTACTATGCCATGACAGTATCCTTCATCTTCTTTGCTTTTCCCATCAAGACGAGCCTTTTGCTACACATTCGCCGCGTGGTTCCCTTTCGTGAGTTTTAGCTCAGCAACGGTCCCGGTGGGGGTTTTTTTTTTTTTTTTATAAAGATTTCACAAATTTAACACAAAACGTGTTGCACAGCCTACGTTCTCAACCTCTTCTCGGGAATCTGGATATTCTTACTCCTCTTCACTGTCAGCAGCTGCATTGTGGATGCCTTCTTCTGCCGCCCCCCACGATTCGTCTACGATATCAATTGGGTTTCACGTCCAGATCGTGCCGAGCATTGCTTCTCAAACGACCTTTCGTACGCAATGCTGGTGTATCAGGGAGCTGTATCGTTCGCCACCGACCTTGCGATCCTCCTCCTCCCGATCCCGGCCCTGGCGCGTATGACGGTATCAAGGGGGAAATGGTTTGCTTTGGGAATAGTTTTCATGAGTGGTAAGCAAGCTTGTTCAGTGACATGCCATTCTCATTTCTCTTCACAGCTGTGAAAATACTGGGCCCAGGCTGATCACATGGACATTAAATGCAGCAACCGTCGCGAGTATCACGCCTATTCTTAGGCTGATGAATGCCAAGTTCCAGAGGGATACTGGCGTGACCGATTTGACATGTAGGACAACCACATCCGGTTTGTCTGTGCAAAGAATGCGCAATATTTTTTGCGGCACTGACAGAAAGCATCCTAGTCTACTCTCTCCCGCTTCTGTACTGGACCAACGTGGAATACAACATGGGCATGGTCGCGGGCTCCATGGGGACCCTACGGCCTCTCTTCTCCAAGCTCGTCGGCGGTCTCACCTCTCGTAGCTCCGGGTCCGGCCATAGCAGTGGCAACCAAACCGACGGCGCCGCGCACATGAGATCGAAGCGGCGCGTACGTGGGGCTGCGAGCCGTGTCCAGGGCGACAGCATCCTGCTGACCGTGAATTCGATGGCAGGCTCTGTCGCTAATAATGCCAGAGCTGAGGGAGAGAACGCAACATTTCGGACTTTGTTCGAGGTCCCACCACTCGTCTCGAAGAGTCAGCAGCGCTGCGTTGGTGCCGGCGACATAGAAGTCAGCCAGTCTGAGATCACTGCTTCATCGAATCAACCGCACTAGGAAGCCTCGCCCCGTTTCAGATAGGTCTGCCAGCAAGGCATTCAGCAAGGTGTTGAGCGAGGCGTTGAGGACGTAAAAATCCGACGAATCCTTCTTGTTGCCCCCGAGGATCTTGGTCGGCTTGCCTGACCATTTCTCCATCCTGCGATACGATATGATGCGATTATGACGAATAAACGGCCGGTTTCACAGATCAGGTACAGCATGAGAAAATGATGGCCCCGCTCATGTTTAACATCAAGACCGACCCTGGTCAGCTTTCTATATGCTACATATTATTTACTGCAGGGCAACTATGTGTGTTGAAGTATATATAAGAAATCACTGGGTATTGAAAGCAAACATACTTTCTTGAAGGCGAGGCCCATCAAGAATGGGGTCATAGAACTCAGGCCATCTACGTTCCATCATGGTCGCTGTGAGATTCATTGGAATCGACCCTTTCCTCGCCATGCTCACATTTGTCCCCCCCTGTCAAGCTGCCATTCCCATCTCGACTCGTCTCCGCAGTCATGACGACTGAAGTGCTACTTAGCTTTTCAGTAGTCGGGGTAAGTGGCCTCTTCGAAGCTAGACTTTCACTCTCATACGCGCTCGATTTCACGTCCCTATCCGCATCAACCTCCTCCTCTTGGAACGAATTTAGATTAGTATGGAACATCCCATATCCACTATAGCTGCTCAAACGCTTCGCCATCCCGCTGTCCGGCCGCTCCATCATCTTCGAAGACAGCGCATCCCAATCGGCGAAATCCTGCGAGCTCCAGCTCGCCCTCACAGCTCGCGCGCCGCGGGGTAGGCTGCTATGGGTAGAGCGGATGCTTACAGGACGGGACCTATTGAGTGGCGGGCCGTGAGATTGCATGGTAGCGAGCACATCTTCGTCTTCGTCGTAAATTTTTGATACCCGCTTGACAGATTTTACGGTGAAAGACGGCTCAGGCGGGGTGGCGTTCATCTCTGCTTCTTTCTCGAGTTGTTGGAGCCGTTTCCTTTCGGCGCTCGAAGTACGTATGTCGGCAGCGCGTGTCTCGACATGCGAAAAGTAGCGGGCTCGAGCAGCATCGAGTCTCCGGCGACTTGAAGGCTCACAATCGCGCGTGATAGACATATAAGAAGATATCCAACCAATTACGATGAGAATCAGCACACCGACGGTAAGTAGTCCTTGTATCACGATAATGATGATGCCGATTGCTGTGGTGATGATTCGATTCACGTTCAATGCTGGGAGGAAGGCGATAGAAAGAGCCGTCGTGAGAATTTTGCCAATGCCTAGCATCCACACGGCTAAAGCTGTATTGCGGCGTCCTTCAAAGGGATCTAGGCCGAGAATGATGAAGAATGCCAAAATATCGTAGGCGAGTAGGAGATAGACTTGTGCGGTGGGTGTCGATGACCCCCCTCCCACAATGGCCGCGCGGAAAAGCTGGTAGGCAAGGTAGACTGCGAAGAACCACCACCTGGTTCTTCGGTAACGAGCAGACAACCAGCCAAACCTCTGGATGTAAACCTCATCTTGATGAACGGTAATACGGTCTGGGTCGTTGTCGTGATAATGAATCTGTATCCATGGCAGTGAGATGACTGGATTGTCCAGCTGCTCGCTCTTTTCCAAGGTACTCATCCGAATTGGGGTCAAATATGGCACGAAACCGAACTTCTTTCGCCGTATCAACAGCATCCTGTCTTGATGCGCAGCGTAATTGCCTCCCCGAAGGCGAACGTAGCACGCATGAGCTGCCAGAATACCAAGGCCCAGGAGGAAGGTGAGGAAGAAGACAGCCGCCAGCGCCTTGGTACTCGCGGATCCGTCGAGGGATAATTGGTAGGAGGCCAGCGTCATAATCATTGTGAAGCCGACGAACAACATGCGCAGGACTGTTGCAACGGTATATCGAATCCAGTGCCTTCTGAAGAATGCCAGACTGTCCTTTCCGACGCAATTCAACTTCACAAGTGTCTCTAAAGACAACTTGAAGATGTTCAACGCTGATACAATGACGGCTATGAGGGCTAGCAGCCAGATTAACCCAACGGCGAATGTATCGACTGCTGGTATTCTCAAAGCGCTTAGTGTACCGGGAAAGCCTGTCCATGTTCCAGGTAATACTAGGCCCGGATCAATTGGTGAGCCGGCCCAAGTATAGTCAAAAGGATCACTCGCATTATATCTGCGTGAGAGATAGTGTGAGGTTGTTGACGTCGCGGATATGGACCTTGCGTAAACCTGCTCAGCTGCGGAGGCCTCGGACTGGGTGATATCGAGGACTGAAGACCCAGCTCCACCCACTTGACTAACATTACCGAGCAGACCTGAGGAAATTCTCGCCGTTTTGATCACCGATTGGCTGAATATTTGACCTGCCGCCCAGGCGAAGTTGCTCCACCATGCGGGGAGGATACTGGGAAAGTCAAGCTCAAGAGCACCAGAGAAGAAGATACTCTGAAAAGCTTCAAAGATGACCAGAGTCGAGAGTGAGTGAGCGTAATGAGAGCGCATGGCTGACACGCTGTCCCCGTATGCCGCAGTAATAAAAGATGCTAGCATGGCTATCAGAACAAAGACGGCCAAAACAGGGCTGATGACTGGAGCGTGGGCCATAGTATTGCCGTTGGTTAGACTTGCTTTGAAGCAACCGATCTCAGACTGCGTCGAGTTCCCAAAAATTTGCATCTTCACGGATCCCTCAAAGTCCGGGATTGAAAAGGCCAGAGCCGGAATATCCCCAACTTGCTCTGCACCGACCGGGAAGACTGCCCAGGCCTCTATGGGCAAAGAGGCGTTCAAGGGGCAAAGACTGTTTATGTTGACAGAACACGGATCAAATGTCATCTGGAACCTTTGCTCTCCATATGCGTCCATAGAGACGCGCATTACCAGGCTCTCATTTTTAATAGATGACTGGCCATCAAGATGGAAGAGGACCGTCGAATTGTCGGTATAATATGCAGCATCGAATTTCGTAATGTTAAACAGACTTTGACCTCCGAGACAGTCACCAAAGTCGCCGGTGTAGAGAGCTGGCGTCCTGGCTACGTCCAGCTGCTGAGTGACACCCGTTACACTAGTCCCAGTTATGTACTGGGTGTCCTTGGCTGTGGCTGTCGGTATCAAGAGGAGGATAGAAACAAGTGTGCATGAGAAGGCACGTAGTCTGGTTTCCATTTTGGCGATGCGGACCTGACGTGACATGCTCGACGATGCGCGTTGACCTGAACCCCTCCGATCAGGAGAGGATTACCAGCAGGTCGCAGTCGGTTGATTAGAAATACATAGTACAGTGATTGCGAGAATAACGGCTCTGACGTAGTGCAATAAACAAGCTTGATTGACAGCGCATTCGTCGTATCTCCTTGATCGTGACTTGATTGGAATTCGAATCAAGTGGGGATGGGATGAGAACAGGTTGGTCAGTGGACGTGAGGAAAAAGATGCTGGTGCACCAGTTCAAAAGGAATGCCGTGTCGTTATGATAATAACGAAGCAACTAAGAAGAGCTTCTCTAGCAGGACGTGCGGTTAAACAGACTTTCCTTTTAATGTTGAATGGACGGCAAAAGTTCGAAATGGTGAGACATAGTCACCTTGGACACTAACTGGTCGAGGATAAGACCAAGGAGTGTGTTTCGAAACAAACCTAGCATTGCCGTGCCGATTCGTGAAGATGGGAAGCAGTACACACGATGAAGACAATGTCCGATATCAAACGTCCGGCTGATTTCCCACTTGCAAATGCAAAGAAAGACATTTCATGCCTGGTAGGTGTTGAGGCAGGTAGACCTTACCCTTGACGATGGAGGAGGAGGGACATGGAAGGACGACCCCTGCTAGACGGGCCGTTGCGCAGGCCTCACCACTCAGCAAGGACCACCGCTACTAGGAGACTTCCCTTTTGAGCCACCCCAACTCAAAAGGCGGCGCCTGATTGGGCTGTAGCCTGGTCTTGGCGTCGCAGTTGGAGCCTCACCTTACAAGACCATCACGACTATTCCCATTTCACGAGCGAGGAGGTTGACACAAGCATGATGACTTCCTCTCTGCATCATGCCCTTGCAACATCACTGCATCACCGCACCGGCCAGCTCGGTTTCAGTATTTTATGCCAAAATTCAAGCCGTGCCCTGTTTGGTCGCTCGACGCAGCTCGCCTTTGACAGATGCTCAGACAGCGATCGGCCGGTTTCACCTTGGGAACCGGACGGCAGGTGTGAGAGACGTCGAACGACTGCAACCTTAGATCGGGTCAAGATCCGATTGTATCGTTTCTCGGATAGAAGCACAGTCCAGCACAGGCGCGTGACACGCAGTTGTCCTGATGGCCGTCAGCTTGACACTTGTCAACTCTCTATTAATAAACCCCGGGAAGCCTGTCTCACGATGTCGTCCTGTTGAGAGCAATCAATCTGCCATACTTGTAATGTAAAAGTATATGAATCTCACTCCTAGAGCTCGACAAAAATAGGCTAAATTGACAGAGAGTATGATACTGGAGCCCGCCAATCTGGAAGAATCTGTCCCTTTCGCCCTCAACAGTCGGACAACGTTAAGTGTGCTGCGACAATGATCAGCATAACATCAGACTCTCACCCGATCTACAACCTTGTGCAACCGTGATTCTGTAGCGATTTCTATTGGAATACCGCGTCGATTCAGTCAACGTTACCAACGCAGACCTGAATATCTGGGATGGCGTAAAAGACGAACTGTCATGCTTTCTCAATCTGCAGTCTTCGGAATCAGAACAAGGGCAAGACAATTGGGGATTCCCCCCCCCTTTTTTTGGGGGGGGGGGCGATCCGCGTTGTAGTTGAGATACGACGTCTACTTCTTGTGCAATCTTCGTGCCGCGCGGGATGCAGAACAATACCTGACACCAACCTTTACTGACGAGGCCATCACAATCGTCAACTCAAGGAGCCAATGTGCTCGGTCTCCGGACCGCCGTCGGCTTTCCGTTCGTGGTCATTTCTCGGATGGAGCCGAGTGAATTGAGGCAGGGGCCGGACCGAATATCCTTGACCCGCTGCATCAAATTGTTCCGGGCGAACAGAGCCTCATTGACCAGGTCATCGAGACGAGGCTGTTGCTCAAGATGCAGCCTGCAGCATAGGTTCCCTGTCGAAGCCGCTAATCGAGGAGAACGAAGACACGCAGGACGTGGTCCATGACAACAGAAACTCCCTGCATACTTGGTGCACTTGCGTGCCAGGGCGCGGTTGACTCTAATAAGCGCTCTTCAGTGGCTTTGCACGTTGCAATGTGAAAGGACCACGCGTCACAATGTCCCGCGGGAATTGCCACTCCATCTTGTGGCTGTGAGGCATGTGGCTCAGGCTAAGACGCGTGTTCACGAGTCCTTTTAGAGGGTGCTGGGGCCTCAAGGCTACCTGTGCGAAAAAGTCGGCTGCGCCAGTCATTTTAAATGTCGTTCAGCTATCGCAAGCTTCTAGCTGAGTTAGAAGACCTTCCCCATCAGTGCAGCACAGAAGCTGTCGGTTGAGCCAAAGCCCCGAACGGCCGAAGGCCAATCGCTTGTATTCCCGTGGTGTTCAGAGTCCGTGATGAACGGTGATCGAGCACATGGCAGAGAACCTTGGTGTCCTGAAAAGCCCGAGATGTGATGGTGGTGCGTTTCGGACGCCGAAGGAACATCAGCCAGTCTTGGAAGTCGAATTGAAATAGAGTTCCGGGTGGTGATGGTCTCCCGTGTTGTGCCCCACCGGGCTGTCGCAGCAATACAACCGCCGACCTATTCGTAGCTACCAATCATAACACACCATAGCCAACTATCCAAGGAAAGGACTCAGGGGCAAAGGCAAGAGAAGGTGGGGAGAAGCATCTCCAGATTGATTGACATTCGACAAGGCTGGGAAGATCCTTTGGTGCTTTTTCAAGAGACCGACCATCCTTGAATCATTCAAAATCATGATAATCTTCAGGGGGCCGCGTATGTCATTGTTCGACAGCATATACCGGATCGCTCATCCGGAAACAATTGACACTGTGCCCAGGTCCAGGAGCAACGCTTCTCAGAGGCGGGTACGGCTGTCGGTACACCAATGCGTCTGTAAGGCTGAACTAATTGGGACCTCATCCTGCAGGCTATTCTGTATCCTCGGGTCTTCACCAGGCTCTGTCCTTGCCATTGCCGTCTGCAGAGCCTAGTGCCCGCCGTCGAGGCCGGATGTCGGGTGCAGGTACTGTTTGAGTAGGCCAACAGCAAAAGTGTACCTGAGCACGTCATCGGCACTAGAAAGAAATTCCAGAACTTCAGAAAGAAAGACTCCTCCGAACTCGCCTCGGGCTTGGAAATATAGTTCGCTCGACTTGCCCCGTAATTCTCACTCTGCTCAAGCTGTAAGAAGTCAAAAGAGGGCTCTCTTGAATCCCACCTACCGTTTTGGAAGTTCCTCCTGAACATCAAAGTCGCATCACATACCATACAAACCGCACAAAGGACACAACCGTACACCGTCCCTGACACAGTACAGTGGGGAGGACGACTTTCAGACAACCCAAGCAGCCAAAGCTTGGTCGGAGCGACGTCTACTCCATCTCTCTTCTCCATCTTTCTCCTGAGAACAACCCGGCCACTGGACACAATCGCCTAAACCGGGTTTCGTAAGTTGCATGCGCGGTGTGGATTGAGACCAGGACCCAGGACCCAGGATCTAGACCCAGCATTTGCCAGTGTCTGATCTATACATAAACCCACTTCGACCGACGACCCTCATATCGTGTCTACTCTCTGTTCTTCCCTCTCTCTCTCTCTCTGCTCGAATTCTCTGCTCTACATCTCCGTCACTCTCTTCTTCCTTCCTGTATCTCTAGTCTTCGCGACTCGACGACACTAGCTCCCTACCTACTTGCCTCGCGCCCGACCGGTTCCCGAAGCAAACTACGAGTTCCGCGGAAATCCGAACAATACAGATCTTACAATGGCGAACCCTCCTCATGGTGGCGTCCTCAAGGACTTGCTCGCCCGCGATGCCCCTCGCCACGCCGAGCTCGCTGCCGAGGCTGAGTCCCTGACAGCTGTTGTCCTCACCGAGCGTCAGCTCTGTGATTTGGAGCTGATCCTGAACGGTGGCTTTTCTCCCCTTGAAGGTGCGTGGTCAAATATACAATATCTCCTCCCAATATTGGTGCTTATTAGCCAATGGCTGCTCTGGCATTGCCCATTGCAATGCGCCGGGACGTGGGACACTGGCAAAGCTCAGCGACCGAGGGGCAACTCGCCGGGGGTCCCGCTGTGGTCCCCCGTGTCCTCCTTTTGGCGGGGCTCATCTAGCATTCCCAGATGCTGCGGCCCCGCCACTAGCATGGGCAGGCGCTGCTCAGTGCGACGCTGCGGGCAATTCCTGGCTTCTGCGGCTGTCGGCCGGTTCTCAACGGCCGGAAGTTTGGCTCTTGTAATTTTTCAACTGCCTGCGATGACGTGACGGCTGACTCGTTTTATTTTGCAGGTTTCATGAATCAGAAGGACTACGATGGGTATGTTTACACAATTCTTGGGGTGAAAATCCTAGCAAGAGCTTGAGGAAGCAATGGGCTTGATTTAAATCTCGAATACTCGTTTGAACGATTCAGAAAGAGATCAGACATGTTCTAACAATAAAATCAACAGAGTCGTCAAGGAGAACCGCCTCGAGAATGGCATTCTCTTCTCCATGCCCATCACCCTCGACCTGTCAAAGGCCGAAATCGATGACCTCGGTCTGACCCCGGGCAAGAGGGTTGCACTGCGAGACTTCCGCGACGACCGCAACCTCGCCATTCTGACCGTTGAGGACATCTACAAGCCTGACAAGTGAGTCTTACCCCCCTGCTGCCCGACTCGGACTTTGCCAATAGAAAGCGAAAGTTCATGAATCGTGGAACTGACTGAGCTGCATCTAGGGTTCTTGAGGCCAAGGAGGTTTTCGGCAGCGATGACGAGCTTCACCCCGCCGTGAAGTACCTTTTCCGCACTGCTGGCGAGTACTACGTCGGTGGTAAGCTGGAGGCTGTCAGCCGTCTGCAGCACTACGATTTCGTCGATCTGAGATGTGAGTAAATTGGAAGGCTTGTTGAGGCGCGCATTTGGTTACTGACCTCTGCACAGATACCCCTGCTGAGATCCGTCAACACTTTGATAAGCTTGGCTGGACTCGTGTTGTTGCTTTCCAGACCCGTAACCCCATGCACCGTGCTCACCGTGAGCTGACCGTCCGTGCCGCTCGTTCTCACTACGCAAACGTCCTCATCCACCCGGTCGTCGGTCTCACCAAGCCCGGTGACATTGACCACTTCACCCGTGTGCGCGTGTACAAGGCCCTTCTCCCCAGATACCCCAATGGCATGGCCGTATTGGGCCTTCTGCCCCTGGCTATGCGTATGGGTGGACCTCGCGAGGCTATCTGGCACGCCATTATTCGCAAGAACCATGGTGCGACCCACTTCATTGTCGGTCGTGACCACGCCGGTCCCGGCAAGAACAGCAAGGGTGTCGACTTTTACGGCCCTTACGATGCTCAGTACGCGGTTGAGAAGTACCGTGATGAGCTCGGCATCGAGGTCGTGCCTTTCCAGATGATGACCTACTTGCCCGACAGCGACGAGTACGCCCCCATTGACACCATCTCCAAGGACGTCCGCACACTCAACATTTCCGGAACTGAGCTGCGCTCAAGACTCCGAAGCGGCAAGGAGATCCCTGAGTGGTTCTCCTACCCCGAGGTTGTCAAGGTCCTCCGGGAGTCTCACCCTCCCCGCTCGCAGCAGGGTTTCACTGTCTTCCTGACCGGTTACATGAACTCTGGCAAAGACCAAGTCGCCCGCGCGCTGCAGGTCACACTCAACCAGCAGGGTGGACGTTCCGTCTCTATGCTTCTCGGCGAGACAGTCCGGTCTGAGCTTTCCTCAGAGCTCGGCTTCTCCAAGGAGGACCGTAACAAGAACATTGGCCGCATTGCTTTTGTCGCATCCGAGCTGACTCGCTCCGGTGCCGCTGTCATCGCCGCCCCCATCGCACCTTTCGAGGTTTCGCGCCAGCACGCGCGTGAGCTCGTCGAGAAGTACGGTGACTTCTACCTCGTGCACGTCGCCACATCGCTCGACTACTGCGAGAGGACTGATAAGCGCGGCCTGTACAAGCGGGCGCGCGCCGGTGAGATCAAGGGCTTCACTGGTGTCGACGACCCATACGAGGCGCCTGTCAAGCCCGACCTGGTTGTGGATCTTGAGAAGCAGAGTGCACGGTCGGTGGTGCACCAGATTGTGCTCATGCTGGAGAGCCAGGGTCTGTTGGATCGTTTCTAAGCGAGGAGTTGGGTTTTGTTGTGTTGTTGAAATAGGAAAAGTTGGGATTTATCACAGGGATAGATTTTATTTGTAGGGGATCGAGCGATTGACGCTCCCCTTGGACTACACGAATTGGATAGTCGGTATTTTGTCTTGATAGATATTAGAACTGCCGAAACAGGCTGTTTCTACTTTGGGTTACATATCCTCCTCATGCTCACTCATTGCTCTTGTGCATGTGAAACATAGAACCATATGGCGTACTTTGGTCCTGTGTTGATAAGGAGAATATCAGTCAGTAAACGTCATTTGTCGGCTGCAGGCTGAGGTTCAAAGATAGACATAGTCTCGACAGCGGTACCATCTCGGTCGCGCTATATGAGGTGCTGGTCATCTCTAAAGTCGCGTGTTTGCAGATCTCGATGTGCTGTTAAGAGGTATGTTTGGCAACATGTCACTTGGTTGCTAAGATGGGATACTGCAGAAGTAGACAAGCAGGGCGTATTGCCTGTATAACTTTCTTCGAGTCAGCAGATCCGCTCCGCGCATTGTTGTCAGTTGTAAAAAAAAAGCTTTAACTTAAGTTCGAGATAAGCTTAAAATTTTAGTCTTGATAGAGAATGGGGACGATTCTCAAAAAAAATCGACACTCGGTGAAGACTTCATTTCATGGAAGCAGAACCAACCGGTCATTACTGCGAACCATCTTTGATTCCATGCAAAAGGGAGTGTAATTCACCTTGTAGACCTCGTCGTCTTGCTCCGGCTGAGGCATGTAAAGCACCTTCGCTCTTAAACGAGCGTCCAGTCCCCCTTGGGTCCATCTTTGCAAGTTTTTCGGGCACAAGTGCGGCCCTTTCTGATAGTTGGAAGGGGCTGATTGTTAGGATCATCGAGGTCGTCTGCGCCTGTAATCATTGCTGTCCGGGTCGTCACCACAGACTAAGTGTTCTAGTGTCCGCGAATCGAGTTCCAGACCTTAACCTTCACAAATCTAGGCAAACGCTTCCTGGCGTATTTTTTTTTTCTTCATCAAGGCGTACTCTTCACCTACCTCCTCCGCCATTTTTTGGCTGGACGGGGAGCTCACCAGGGCTGGAGAAGGACAGCTTCAAGTTTCGTGTGTCCTGGAGTGTGTGCTTCTTGAAGGTTTCCCGCCGCTCTGGCAGCCTGGGCCTAACCTTGCGACTGATTACATCCAGGAGGCTTACAGCAGGTCTCTTGCCATTTGTGCTCCTCACCTCGACGATGGTTCACGTACATTAGATGTGGCTCCTGCCCCCTTCCTTTCCACCGTCTCGTGAGAGCTCACGGCTAGCTGATTCGAGCATCACATGGTATATTGCGCTGTGGTAGACTGTCGGACGAGTCGACAATACGATTCCTGATTTGATGAGCCCTGGTCTGCCTTCCTTTGTGATTTTGAATGTGGTCGCCATGATACAGGATGTTGAAGAATCTGATAAGATGTCCGTGGACGCCTGGCATGAGGACATTTTCATATCTCTGACCTTCCAATTTCTTCCTGCTAAACGCTTTCGAGATGGTTCAGAGACCGAATCCCAACGTGAGAGGAGAAACTGAGCATATTGATCGCGATTTCGCATAGTTCGGAGCGACATACCGCACAATCCTGGTATGCGTGGCTCAGGGAGAAAGGTAGGTGTCTGTCAGACCATTATGAGGTTGTTGCCGACGGGCTTGTGGTCCCACCATACTGACGAGGGTGTTCGCCCTTTCAAAATTCTGAAATGCCACCATTGGCTCCTTGCAGAACCCCCGAACATAGTCATTAAAAGCTCGTCATCAAGAACACACCCTTTCTCCTGCGACAAGTACGTCTAAAAAGGGATACTCTCCCTTTTAGCCATCCAATCTTCACAAGCGATGCACCAGACCAACAAGGTCATGCAGCACCTATGCAGGTGCTTATGAGACACAGTACGTGACGCACGTATAGTAATGACTGTCGAACTTGTCACATTTGATCATGTGTATAATGTTTTGCCTAATCGCTACGTGCAGGACCGGTCCACCGCTGGTCAAGGTAAGATCTGCGAGTTCCAAGGGGGAATAGAGGTGCATGTCGGGCAACGTGGTGGCGGCGTGGCCTTGTCATCGCTTGACGCAAGAAAAGAAGCAAAGAATAATTCACTTCAAAGTTAAAACGGGTCTTCTGATACATCAAGCAGACTGTGCAGATTGGCCATCCTCTTCGGCGATCTGCCCGGATAGAATACCACCCTACTACGTGTACTAGTTTAAACGATCGCAGCGAAACAACAAAAAAACAGTCGTTCATTGCGATTTATAGTTCAAGTGGCCACGCAATCTCAGCCTGCAGTTTCGCAGATGCAGCCCGCAGATGCAGCCCGCAAAGGCAGGTAGACTCCGTGGCAACAAGATAATGCAAGGCCGCATATAACAAAACCAACTAAAAAATCCTGACCTGGGGATATTACTTCCGAAGCCGATGCAGACTGCAGTGCAACGCGTCAGAAATTCGCACTTCCCTGGAAAACCCGTGGGGAACATGCATCCCGCAAACCCTTTTCCGAGTGCATTCCGGTCGACGAATATGTACGCAACTACCAGGATTAAAGAAGCAAAAGCATGTGTGGCTGGCTCCGAGGAGAATTTTCCCAGATGAGAGGAGCAAAGGGAACACCGGCCCGCGAAACAGCCCTGACAGAAAAAGTAAAGGATTGCATTTTTATGCAGTCGTCACCTGGGGTTATTTGTAGGTAATGGGTCCCCGCGACAATCATCACCGATGTGATTTTGGGTCCCCCGGAAACGCCTTTGTTCCTTCTCGTCCGCAGACAACTCACAATTCTTGTGTGGCAACTATTCCTCAAGCTGCAACGAGCCTCGGCGCACGAGAGCGACTGTCTGGGGCATTATAACAACAACAAAATCATGCAGCCCGGTGGGAACTCTGGCGGGCTTCTCGCTGTGGCCATCCTGGCCATAATCTTGGGCACGTTGGCGGTTGCGCTTCGAATTTACACACGCAAGGTCGTCTTGAATCAGCTATGGGTCGATGACTACCTCGCTTGCGCATCGTGGGTAAGTCGGGTCACTGAAGCGTTGTGATGCCAGGAACCTACCTCTCTCTTCTTCTCCTTGGGGATGGCAAGATTCGATGCTGAGTGCCGCTCAGGTCTGCCTCATGGGATTGGTGGCACAGAATTTCCACAATATCAGCACCGGGCTTGGTTCTCACTTTGCTGATATTCCACCACAAACTGTCTCAAGCTTCTACCTGGTACGTTTCGCTCTGATGTAGTGGTACACGACCTTTTTTGTAGGCTTAACCGACTGACGCTTTGCCATAGGACATGTGGCTGGGCCTATTGATCTACCAAGTGACACTGCTCTTCACGAAACTCACGCTTTTCTTCCAATTTTACCGAATAATAAGGCAAACAAGTTGGAAGCGCCAGAAGGTGTTTTACATTGTTCTAATGGCGGTCATCGCAGCGTGGCAGATTGGTCAAGTCTTTATCCAGATCTTTGCGTGCAATCCGGTAGCCAAATCTTGGGACATGAGCATAGAGGGCACATGCCAGCCGATATCTGTGATGCGGAATATGAATGCGTCAGCAAATATAGTGTCGGACTTTATGATCCTACTGCTCCCGCTTCCTATCATCTGGCGGCTGGAGTTGCCTCTGAGGCAGAGATTGGCACTCGGAGGCATATTCTGCCTTGGTTTCTTGTTGGTACTCACCGAACTTTTCTTGCTTTAGCCCCCTTTACTGACCGGGAACCTAGCACCTGCATCATTGCCATCTTGCGTATCACCGTGACGGGAGGGACAGTCTCGGACCCTTCATGGCAGACAAGCAACATCGTTGCCTGGACCACGGCAGAGGTGATGACTGGTGTCATCATCGCATCTTTGTCGACACTACGCCCATTAATCGGGCGGTATGTCCCTGGATGGGCAACACGGACAGGTGGAACAAGCCGCGGCGCAAGCTACAAGCTGAAAACCTTCTCTTCCACTATTGGCAGTAACGTTGACCGAAAGTCGACATTCTACGCCCGTCCGCGACGTATCAGCGGTGGCGCCTGGCTTGATGTGGAGGAAGAGGTGGAACAGGAACAGGCTGAACTTGTCGGGAAATATGGCGGCGTAAGCTTGAGATACCCGATGCCACCTCGGCTTGGGCCAGGAATGGCACGATCCGTTGGAAGCATACGCGTGACAAAGGAGTGGTCGGTTGAGGCCAATAAACCCGTAACACCCACGCCGTTCGATGAGGAGGAGGCCTCTCACCAGGAGTCATCTAACGTTGGCCGCTCCTTGTAAAGGAAATATAATGACGAAAATGTAAATTGCCATAATACCCTGATACCCCTGAGAACATGCTCTCCAGTATGGCTCAAAGCACCCATCATTGTGACCGGGCTGGCCCGGACTGACCAGATGAAATCCCCATGAGATCAAGGAATCACGCCAATTGCAAAGAATCGTGCGTCGTTGTTTTCTCCAGCGCTGCGTCAAGCCGTGAGACCCAACCAACCAGCCTTCACCTCGTACCTGACCCCCGGGTCCAATCTCCTTCCATGCCTCGCCAGACCGCGTGGATTGGGCCAGCTGCACACACATTGACGAATGTCTTTCGACGCTGTGACAAAGTCTTGCCTAGACGGTAGAACTTGAGCAACACTCTGAATCCTTGCTGAACCAAGGGTCCATCCTTTTCGGCATTTCATGGGATCACTGTCGAAATCATGTTTCGCGACAGTAATATGAAGATCGAGAAGAGAATTATGTAGCTGACTTACTTTCCTTTCAGAGCGGTCCCCTTGTAAAAAAACAGCAAATGAATGTAAGGTACTGCTGATGCTATTAGATCGTGTAGACGGGCGCAGAGGACGATTCTACCAGCCCTGAATGACGACTGAGCGGCTAACATACGCGTTTACCCAGTGCGGGATCTAGCACTGCTTGCTTGGCGCAGAGCTAGGGCACCCCAGTCAGAATTTGGGTCCTCTAAACCAAGCCCATCCTTGTCGCGTCCCGAGGTCGGAAAAAGTCCACTACCAGTTTAGCTTCTTGGAATCGTTGAACCGTTCATCGTTCCAACTTCCACAGCGCAACAATCTTTCCCAGACAAGATGAAGCCATGCACACAGCTCCCGGCCCAAGCTGGAGCAGCAAGGCTTTTGCTTACCGGCAGCTTCAAAAATAACCCTGCAATCCGCCCAGGTCTGGCAAAAAGCTGCCGGGCGATTCACAACTCGTCTCCGGACCCAGCGAACGTCTCGCCCTTCTATGCGACCGGTCCTCCTCCAGAGCCGCCTCAGCCAGCCGCAGAGCATCCCTATGCCAAGATCGAGAGGAGACGGAAACAGGCTGAGCTTCTCAAGAAAGCAAAGGAAATCCGAAATACCACATATACTGGGAAGAGCGGCACGGCACCGTTGAAGAAGCGCTTCTGGGAGAGTGTATATGTGAAAGAGGTTGATGGTGCGTGATACCCTCGATTCTGTGTTTCTAACTTTCTTGGCAGAACCCTTCTCTCGCAATAGCAGAACCAATTTGCTGACAGATAGAATCACAGGCAGCTACCAGATCCACCTCGACAAGCGCCCCCTCCGACACCCAGTCACCAAAGACACCGTTCTCGTTCCCCTCTCCAAGCCCCTTCTCGCACACGCTCTTGCGCTAGAATGGGACCTCATCACCTCCGCTCAACAAGCTACCCGCCAACACTTGATTCCGCTGACGTCCCTCATCTGCCGAGCACTCGATGTAGCAGCCGATGATGCCGCGAACACCGGAGAGTTCGGCCCTATCCGCAACAGCATCACCACCATGCTCCTGCGGTATCTCGACACCGACAGCTTACTATGCTGGGCCCCGCCGCCGCCCGACCCAGAGGACGCGAGTCTACGCGATGTGCAGGAGCGAACGGCGGGAGAGATCATTGGACACCTGAGCGCACATGTATGGCCGGGTGTTGAGATTGAGCCTGTCCTTGACGAGGGATCCATCCTGCCCAAGGGCCAGAAGGCTGGTGTACGAGAAGTCATTCAGGGCTGGGTCATGGGCCTGGACGCCTGGGAGCTGGTTGCATTGGAGAGGGCATGCCTGGCTGGGAAGTCACTGCTTTGCGGTGTAAGGTTGGTGGTAGAGTGGAGTGAGGGTGCTGCTGGAAGAGCTGGAAGGGAGATTGCTGCTGCACAGGGCCTGGGTGATAAGCGGCTGTTTGGGGTGGAGGAGGCAGCGAGGGCAGCAAGTCTGGAAGTGGATTGGCAGACAAAGAAATGGGGTGAGGTAGAGGACACACATGATGTTGAGAAGGAGGACATCCGTCGTCAATTAGGAAGTGCTGTGCTGTTGGTCTCAGGGACAGGCTCCAGCTAGACTTTGGAATAACACAGACAAAGAATGGGGAAGTCCACCAGCATTATGGTCTCTACTCAGGTGAAAATCATGGGTTGTAATTGATTGGATAATTGAAGGCAGCTAATGTACAAGGAGGCTAGTTGGTCTTTGGCACTTGATCAAGCATATTAGCCTCGACTGTTAGATGATCAAGGTCCATGAGTAGCTCCCCTCAACCAATATGAAAAAAAGCTAATGCAAGGGATGTTGCATTTCCGGATGCAAACTTTTGATACTAGATCAAAGGTTTGTGAAATCCGAAATATGCGATTCCAAAAAGTCCAGGGCCACCATGTACCAATATCAGAGCAATTCAGCTGCTTTCCTCAATCTCCAATTTGGTGCCCTCGAAGACCAACGCAGCAGCCTTGGCAGGGATTCGAGCAGACTTCCTCATCTCATCGAGAGTAATTTTGAGCTTCTCCAGTTTCTTAGCAGCTTTTTCCTCGAGATAGTAGTCTTCCCTGATAACACGGCTGGTCATGGCAAAACGGCGGATTCCAACAGGAACAATGGTATGCTGGAAGATGTTAGTCCATAATAGAGAAGACAGATCATGAAGTTCTTACCTCAGTGAAAGCTTGAAGACGGGTATCACACATGGTCACGACGTCTCCGTGTTGTAACTGCACATCAAGGACAAGGTAAGCCTTGTTACCCTTTGTGCCTTTACTCTTGTCTGCCTTGGTACTCTTGAACCTCAACTTCATGCTGGCAGGGGACCCTAAAGATAGTGTACTGATTACACCTGTCAGCTGGTCCTCGCCATCGTCGTGGTACTATCGGTAGATGTCAGCCAAAGCAAGTGTCAAAGCATATTCCCACCAAGTCACCACTCACACTGATCGTGTCCTTCTCCATGTAAGCCAATGCCAACAACTCATTCGGTTGCTTCCATGGTTCCAAGATAGTGGAGCCAAGAACAGCCTTGTAGTTCTCCTGATGAAAGACCTTCAGAGTAGACCCCACTGCCTGCTTACCCATATGAGACAGATGAACAAGGGATTTCAGAATGACATCTGGCGCTTCTTCAAAGGAAGTGTCGTCCACCTTCACGCCAAAATCATAGTGAGCACCCTATCGCATGGATATTAGTAAAATGATGACCTTGGAAATACAGGAAAAGGACTCACAAAGTTCTGCGTGAAGTGTCGAGTAAGTGTCTCGATACTGCCTGGTTGCAATGTTAATTGAAGCTCTTGTCTGGGAAAGTGAAAGGTCTTACTGCCCGAGCAGCGTGCTGCATTTCGCCTGAAATCCTTTGTGACTCCCGGCTTCTGAATCTCATCCCAAAGCTCATTGGCTCCACATAGGCTCTCTTTCAGAGAGGTGCTTGGTCTCTCATGGACAAGAGACCCGATGAAGTCACCATTGGGGTTGAAAACCATATAGGTAGTCCGGGTGGATCTCTCGTTCTTGGTGCTGAATTTAGTCACGAACCCTTTGGCATCAGGCTGTCTATCATTAGTTTTCTTGCCGGGGATACCCCCCTTCTCAGCTTGCGGCTTTGCGAACGTTTTCTTCGAGCTGCTCTTCTGGGTAAGGTCGCTTCCCTTGGGGTCAGCCATGAAGATTGTAGTGCCATCCTCTTTGAAAAGCTGCGAATTCTTGCCATTCAACAGCTTCTTCGTGTGCTCTTGAGTCTCCTTCTCAATTCCCACGATTGGATACGGATCAGGCTCTGCCATGTGAACAAAACCACATGAGCTACATTTCCAATGATTGTAGAAGACGCGGCTGTCGCAGTGGTGGCAGCTCGGACACACCAGGCCAGTGCGACAGCGTAACTCCGTCCCATAGCCTTCAGTATCCTTGCCTGGAGGTGGAGGCACAACATCCGGAAGTGTGTCCCGTTCTGCAGTGAAGGGTTTAACCCAGTTGAGGAATTCTTTTCTGTATTTCAAACCATGCCGCTGCAATCTAACACCTCTGGTACTGAAGAAGTCCTTGCATTCCCTGTTGAGGCAGAGAGAGGATTGGTCTTTGAAAGCTCGAGGGCTCTCCTCGCTGCATTTGTTGCAAGTATATTGCGGGAAGAACTCCGTAGTGTTATTGTCCTGGTGGGTTTGAATTGCGCCCTTCCAGCAGCTTAGCTTCTCGTGTGGGTCAATTCTCTGTAGCATGATTTTGAAAATAGGGTATTCGCTGCCATCCTTTGTCTCGACGGCTTCTTGCCACATCTCGGTGACAAAGTAAGCACCTAAGACAACATAGACAGGCTTAGAGCCAGACTTATTGGGACTCGACGCGATGTCTATGTTGTTCTTGAAATCCGGATGTCTGTAATCTGCAAGACCCATGTTAGCCCTGGGTTGGTTGTGCCCCAAATTCAAAAGCCGTGTGGTGGACGAGTGCTCACCCATAAGGACCATGACTGGCAGCTGTGTGTCTCTGGTGATCTTCCACTGCTCGAAGTGACTAGGCTCATATGTTCCAGCTCGGCCCCAGGTGCCATCTTCCTTCATCTCACGCCCTCCGCCACTGTGGCACAATTTGCTGTTAGTTTTGAACAAAAGCACAGATTTACAAGGACTATACTGACAGGCTGTAGATGCACTTGTTCATCATCACAGCATCTCCCACCTCCCCATTCCTGGCAAAAAGAATGCCATGAGGAAAGCAGTCTTTTGTGTAGACTCCCCCTTGGTGTGATTTGAAATATGGGACGGCGTCGCAAAGAGACTGGCGCGTGCTGGCCCAGACAGGTAATTCGGAAGGAGCGACGTTGTGGGTACCGCCAGTATCGTGGCTATTGTCAACATCACCAGCGCTACGGGTCTTCTGGTTGTTGGCCCGGGTGCGAAGTCGCTTGGAGATGGCGGGCTGGGAGAAATCAGTTTGCGTGCGCTTCTTTGGCGCCATTGTGTGGTAGTATGGGGACTTGGTAATGTTGTAGAGGAGAGGTCTGGGAGAGTAGGATTTGCCGTCGAAGATAGTTGTTGATGATTGGAAAATTGTTGGTGACGAACAAACGTAGAGGTTCGAAGAAGAGTTGTAGGAATGGTGGATGTGGAGTCCGTTGATGATGCTGAGAGAGGTGGAGGGCAATAGTGAAAAGGCGTGAGGATGTGATATGAGGTTCGCCGTCGACGATGGGAAGGTTGGTGGTGAAAATCAATGATGGAGGTATGAAGGAACTGTTTAGGGATATGAGAATGCGAGGTTCCTTGTTGATTACGGGAAGGCTGAAGGCGAGGATCAACGGTGAAGGTATGAAGGAAAGGCGTGAGGATGTGAGGGTAGGAAGTTCGTCGTCGACGGTGGGAAGGAGCAGTTGTGCCTAGATGAATTGCTGCACTACTCAACCTCCTCCCAGAACTGTTCCTTCTGAATCGGGAACTGAGGTTCATCACCCTCGGATCTTTCACTATCAGTGGAGTAACTCATAAGTTTATCATAATTAAGAGCTGCAAATATATGTCTATGACAACCTCGTTCATTGGAGTATATAAGTGACTCGTGCGGACCGCATCTTGTGTTGCGATTCACAGCCCGAAACTCCTCGCTCTTCACCATCTTGCTTTTGGACTCAGCACGTATATAAGATCGAGCCTTGAATTGAGAGAATTATGCGCGCCATCGTATTGCTTCTCGAGAGTACGTAGATCTCAAGGTTCAAGCCACTTCTATCGACAGCCACATCGTCAGAATGAGAGTTCACGCCCTGTACTCTATAGGTACATTAGACAGTGGGTAGTCTATTTCCGCAAGTAATGTTCATCAAGAACCTCTATAACGTCTCTTCAGCATCACTTTGATGGGTCCCTGATGCTAGAACTGTGATAGTACTGCGGGCTTGTAATCTTCATCCATACCTAGGTACGGAATCACTTCAACTTGAGTATGCGTGCAGGTGTGAGACGTCCCAAAAACTTTAGTAGTCACATTCTTGTAGTTCATGATTAGACAGCAATCAGGCCCACACATACATATGAATGGAAATATTATGGCACCAGGAAATGGTTGTGAATATCTATCTATAGCTTTCCCATCAGGTGTGACCAGGTACATGAAGACTTTATAGACAGCCCGAACAAGAAGAGTGAACGAACCCAATGCTTTTATGGCATCACTCAGAAATTGGGAAGCAGTCGTCTCCAGCAATCTGCAGTCAATTAGTGTTGCGGTCCCGTATTTGCTTGATTGCTAAGATTTGTATTTAGGGAAACAAAGAATGAAGAAAGTGGTGGAATTTTTCGTTCACATCATTTGGTCACGTCAGAATGGGCGGCAACTTACGTTGCAATGAGCCTTTCCTACCACCAAGAATCAAACACGGCACCACCTCTTCCCCGTTCCATCATGACCGTGTGAACATTTCTCCTGGATATCACCCCATGCAACCCGTCTGCAGTCCCCAGTGTGGAGACCGTGGGGATCGTGGGGATAACCGCCTTGTTGGGACCCATCACACCCCACAGTAAAGTCACCTGAGTGGAAATAATCCGGGGTTGTTGGGGCTTGAGTGTCAAACATTATGTGGTGAAGGGAATCAAACATCCACTCCGGTGCCCCTTTACCCGAATCAGCTGCTAACCGGGCGAGACGAGGCAGACAGAAATATGGTGCCTACGGGCATGATGTCGGCCAATTAACGGAGCATCATAGCGCGAAATGCCCTCTTTTTGTGCCAAATGAGGGAATCCGGCTCCACCACAAGTCTCTATATCTGCTGATGTTAATGGTGAGACCAGTGTGCGAAAAGCGTGACGACATGAATATCGGAAGCGACAAAGGCACATAAATATCCTGACTGGCCGCACAATGCTGCTGTGTGGGCGGATGTCAGTCCTGCTTCTCCGGTCAGGTCAAGGACCCTCCGCCCACCAGTTGCCCAAATTCTCCAAGACGCGGACATATCCTCCAGGGAAGAATGTCCTTCGGTCTGACAATATTGAGCACTCTGCTGCTTGGCAGCAGAGCGACCTCCGCCGCAGCGCTGCTTTCGCGCGACAACTCCACCGCAGCACCGACCGTCAGCCTGAAGAATGGCTCCTACTATGGTGTCTACTCGCCAGAATATGACCAGGACTTTTTCCTTGGCATGCCCTTTGCCCAACCGCCACTAGGGGAACTCAGACTACGCCAACCCCAGCCCATCAACACGACCTGGTCGGAAGCGCGCAATGCTACGGCCTATCAGCCTGAGTGTATTGGCTATGGGTCCGATCAGTGGGTGCTGGGTAATATCGTGGATGAGGACTGTCTCTCCGTCAATGTCATCCGGCCCGCCGGCATCTCATCGGACGCCAATTTGCCAGTAGCAGTCTGGTTCAACCCCGGTGGTTGGTATGAAGGCGGGAATCTCGATCCGAGATACAACATGAGCTTCATCGTACAGCAGAGTGTTGAAATGGGAAAGCCTTTTGTGGCAGTGATGCCCAATTATCGGCTGAGTTTGTTCGGCTTCATTTATAGCCAGGAGGTTATCGATGCCGGGGTGACAAATTTGGGAATGCTGGACCAAAGACTGGCCTTACACTGGGTGCAGGAGAACATCGCCAACTTTGGCGGAGATCCAGAAATGGTTACTATTTGGTGAGTCGCTGGCAACAAAACGGACAATGTTTTGCTCCACGCGCACCCCCCCCCCTGGAAATCACAAAAGCTAAGACTCATTTGATTTTAAGGGGAGAATCCGCCGGTGGTGGCAGCGTGGGAGCCCATCTCGTGGCCTACGGCGGACGCGACGACAAGCTCTTCCGTGCTGCGATCAGCCAGAGTGGCTTCAGCTCAGCCACGGCACCGTACCCATCACTCGATGAATGGCAGCCCGTCTACGACTACGTCGTCTCCGCAACCAACTGCACTTCCGCTGCGGATTCCCTCGCCTGCCTGCGCACGATTCCTAGCGCCGCCCTTTCGGCCGTCTTCAACAGCACGTACAATGGGTCCAACATCGGCTCTGACTCGACTTTTGGCCCGCAGGTCGATGGCGATTTCCTGCAGGTCTCAGGCACTACGGAGCTCCGTAACGGCCACTTTGTCAAGGTTCCTTACCTCCTGGGAACCAACTTTGACGAGGGCACGTCTTTTGGGACTCAGGGGCTGAATACGACTGCCGACTTTATCAACCAGACACTCTTTGACACACCTGGTATGGATAACTCAACTCTGAACACAATCCTGGCGCTCTACCCGGATGATCCAGATTTGGGCATCCCCTCGACGCTGCAGGGTCGTCCGAGCCCGGAGTCTGGGTATGGAGCACAGTGGAAGCGTGAGGCGGCCTACTGGGGCGACGTGAAAATGCAGGCGAGCCGGCGGCATGCCGCCGAGTCGTGGGCAAAGTATAATACGACAGCGTATAGTTATCACTTTGACGTGCTGGTCAACGGCGCCACGGCTGAGGAGGGCGCCGGCCATTTCCGCGAAGTGGCCTTTGTGTTTGACGACACGATGGGGTTGGGTTATAATAACTCAGTGTCAGAGGACCCCTTTGAGGGCAAGCCGGAAACATTTGAAGAGTTGGCCAAGATGATGAGCCGGCTGTGGGTGAGCTTCATCGTTGATTTGGATCCGAATGCGGCCGGTGGTAAGTCTCTTCTATTTCCTATTTCACTCTATATCTTGCCCACTCCCTGCCATCATGTCCTCTCTTTCACAAGAGTCATTTCAGATGAACGGCCTTTTCCCTTCTGATCTCTAATACATGCCCTGGCTTTCCTCAATCTGGCTTGCTTCCTGCGTCTGCTGTTGCCTTGCTAGATACAAGACTGGACGGACATGAATACTAAGATGTTTCTGTATGATAGTATCGAATATTGTGTGGCCAAAGTACACACTCGACGACCCGAAGAATATTGTCTTTGATGTTAACGTAACTAACTTAGCTTATATCGAGCCGGACACATTCCGAGCGGAGGGTATCGGTTTTATTATTGACAACCTGGACACTGTGTTTAGACAATAATACTCAAGTCATAGTATCAAGTGTATTAGACAGAAATTAGTATTCGTCACAATGTCTATACAATTGACATTCGTTGCATCCATGAAAACGGTTGGGAGATTTGTGATGAAGGGAGAACGTCCTATGAAACACTATGCCTTGATATTGCCACCTGACTGTACATGAAGTTGATTGTAACAGCTAATAGGCTGACCTGGAAAGTAGCACAAATGCGCCACTTCGACAGTTGTCAATGTCTGGAGCCGCCCGTTGAAAATCATTCGTCAATACGCATCGACATTGAGGATCACTTGCGAACAGATTGATTTTCGAAGAGAGGCCTTTGTCAAAATCAAACCTCGCCCGTACTGTGCTTGCTGCCTCTATCTACTTTCCTGAGTGATCACATATTTATGGAACTTATCATTAAGCTGCCCATAGGTGTTATGTGATGACTGTATCTATAATTGGTGCTTTAAATTTCAACAGCCCATTAATTAGAATTAATTCGTACCTAGCTATGGTCACGAAATAGCAAAAATTGTGGTATCATAATCAACCAATGCAGGCCCTATGCGTACAACATCGCTCTCAATGCAACCCTCAATCTCCTGGTTTTTGGAACCGTCGCCCTCCTTGGGCGACCAGACTCTGTCACAACTAAGGCTGTGTCATCCTTTTCCAGTAATACCCTTCCTATCTCCATGTAGCTTTCGACAGCGACAATCATGGGGCGTCTTGACTCGGCTGGTAACCAGTCCATGATTGGCCTGGCTTCGGCATATATCGTGAATGCCTTTTTCAGTAGTCGTCTCCTTAGCGAGACAAGCTGGCTCAGTGTTGCTTGTCTCTTCTCCTTCTCGTCGGTCAACGATGCCGCCGGGCTTTTCGTGATAACGTCCACCACCCTTTCGGGTGTCAACCCTTCCTCTTCCAGCCACGTTGTGGGCAAGTAAACTCGGCCCATTGTGGTGTCTACTGCGATATCCCGAGCGATATTGACGTACTGGAGTGCGACCCCCATCCGCCCAGCAGCTCCTGCAATCTCCTTACCACGAACTGGGTCTATGGGCCTCGTGCTGTGGTGCGAGATCAGCGCCAGGCAAAGCTGGCCCACGGTCCCCGCAACTTGGCTACCATATTTATGGAGACATTCTTCGTCCTTGATCGGAAAGTCACCCACCGCGGTGTTGGACGATCGGAACTTGGCGTCGGTTTTGAAGCCTTCAAGAAGTCCATACAATGGAGCAGGAGGCAGTAATGTCGTTGGGAGAAGCGCAAGAGCCGACCTCGCCGAACGCGGGAATTCTTTGTCAATGTAAGCCCGCACCAAGTCTGCCTGCGATGATGGTGCAGCATCCTTTTTGGGGTGATACACCAAGTCCAGATGGCTGTTGAGCTTAGTGATCCATGTTGCAGCATTTAGACCGTCTGGGGGCTCATCAACCAGGTCATCTGCCATGCGACAGTATGAGTATCTAGATACGCGATTAGTCTCAGATCGTCCGGTCTCAAGCAGGTATCTAATTTTCTTTTCTGTTTTCGTGGCACATACAATAATATCAAATCGATACGAAGTCGGCCCGTGAATGTCGAGCTCGCCAGATAAAAGCTCCTGCTTTTCTTGCAGAGTCTCTGTACTGCTTCTTGAATGCCATGTATCCGGGCCTTTCGCTCTTCGGTCCATGGCATGAGTAGAGCTTGAATAAGCATCACAGGGGATGGACACTCGGGTGCCTCGGGAAAAGCGTCCGGGAACGCGTCGATAATCGCGAGGGCGTTGTCAAAGGCGCCCATGCCGAATACAATCAGGCAGTTGGTGGCCAGGAAGAATACAGCCTCCTCAATATCCAGGCTTCCGGCCAGCTTCACTCCCAGCTTAGTTCCAGACTCAATGGCCCAAGTTCCTCTCTGCAGGGCGCCTTCATCCACAATCCACAGGTACAAGGTCGACACAATGATTGGGTTGACAATGCTCATCTGAGGCAAGGACACCATGAACAGGCCGCCCAGACTCCATGTGAGAAGGGCGAATGGACAAGCCCAAACGAGAATCAAGCCCATGTACGTTCCCGGCCCACCGTTCGAGACGAGCCAGAAGCCCACCAGGGCAAGGTCCAAAATGAGGACTTGTACTACTCTGTGCAGCCCATTGCGGATCCATGAGGGAGTCGCCAAATACTCGGCGTGTAAGAGAGGTTTGTTCACGAGTCCGTACAACTGGCATGTTATGTAGGTCTGTATGATGAAGAAAAAAAGCTCCTCGGCTGGTATGGACCAAAAGGTAGGCCCAATGATAGCATCCGGAGGGTAGGTCCAGACCTTCTGACGTATGAGATAGCTATCCCAGGGGATAGTCGCTACGACAGCGATGATGACGAGGATCGCGGTTTGATACCAGTGGCGCCGGGTGACGAAAGGGTAATTGACCACGGTGAGGATAGCCGCAAGGGGCACCGTGAATTTTAAATGCCTTACTCAAGTCAGTTGACTGTACGGTAGAAATCAACGAGGGGACGGCGTGAGATTTATTTACACAAGAGCATAGTCGTAACCCATGATGGCTGGTGTAAATGAAGCTTTGCTATGAGCACATGTTTATGGAAGCTTTTGAATCAAAAAAAAGTATGCCTGGCCACGTGTTCTGCGCTGAGCCTGTTTCGTGAAGATTGCAACCCAGAGTCTGTGTTGCGTGCCAGTCGATCGGTCGATGACTTGTGTGTGTGTGTGTGTCTGGCGGCACAAAATGGCCCGGACAGAAGCGAGCAGAGAGGGCTGATGGCTGGTGACTGATGGCAGAACCAGCGGATGGGGACCAATCGTCTAAACAACAAAAGGACAGTATCGTCGGAACGCGACAGGCTATGACCAACCGCAGGTGTGGGCAAGAAACGCGTGAGTGGTTCTCTTCCCCCCTTCGGACTCGGAGGAATATCAAGTTTCTGCTATTCCAGCTAAATAAGTCCGGGGGCGGGTCTTTAATACCACCCCGGCCGTAACCCAATGCAAATCCTGTTGAACACATGGACAAATTGTCGCATTATTCCGTTTCAGTCGCCGCAGCGTTTCAATGGAACTATTACTACCCCACAAACAACATACTTGCGCCCAACCCTCCCCAAAAGTCAATTGCTGAGAAATTATCAACGCCGCGAAGCTAGCAAAAATGCGAGTGCTGCTGTACATATCTTGGTACCTACCTAGGTAGTTACTCGTAGAAAAATGTTGAATATCCTTCGGGGTTAAACTCTAACCCGCGGAGAGAAGCAAACGGGCCTTTTCGTACCGCTTCACCAGCCTCGCAATGGTGATGTCATGACTGCAAATTTGATGGAGATGGTCGCATTCCGAGGTGCGAGGTCTGCCCATGGAGACACGCCTGGAGTACCGGTACTCTAAATAGCCAGAGAGAACATATAGTTCAGCTAAATTAAACAGACTTAGATCTCCACCTTCAGTCTGCCATATCGCATGTTAGATGCATGGCTCTCAAAGGTGTGATCCATTGTTGTAGGCACTGCTTCGCATTGACTTCACGTTCATGCTGACCTTCAGCCACGACATCGTCACTTCACACTCAAAGCTAGCTAACTGCAGATTCCGCCTAAGACACTGTCTTGTGTTGTGGCACAAAGTCAATGCTCGTTCCTGAGCGCGGCTCATGCTTGCGGTGATACACACATCTGAACCCAACGTCGACAGATTAATCATCCTCAATCACAGGTCTTTCTCCTCATAAATCGAGGCCTTGGACCAGCTCAGAATGTCAACAAAGCAACCCGCTCCCAGAACGGCCGTGGTCATCGGTGCCGGCGCCGGTGGTATAGGGACGGCTGCTAGATTGGCAAAGGCTGGATATCAGGTGACTGTTGTGGAGAAGAACAATTCCATCGGTGGCCGATGCAGTCTACTACACTCGTCGCCATCTCAATCTCATCCCAAGACGCGATCCGCGGCTGGCAGTCTTCGCCAAGAGTACCGCTTCGACCAAGGACCTTCATTGCTGCTGCTTCCCAACCTCTTCCGTGAGACTTTCCATGATCTGGACACCAGTCTGGAGGCCGAAGGCGTAGACCTGCTGCGTTGCCCCGAAAATTACCAAATCTTCTTTCACGACGGCGTAGTGTTCAAGCCATGCACCGACCTCGCATCCATGAAAGCTCAAATAGAGCACTATGAGGGAAAGGGTGGATTCGAATCCTATCTCGGATGGATGGCTGAGTCGCATCGGCACTATGAACTGAGTGTGGAGCATGTCTTGCACAAGAATTACGACAGCATCAGCACTGTGCTCACGCCCTTCTTTGCCAAGATGGCGTTGAAGCTGCATCCCTTTGAGAGCATTTGGAGCCGCGCTTGTCGATACTTCAAGACGGACAGGCTTAGGCGAGTTTTCACCTTCGCCACCATGTACATGGGCATGAGCCCATACGATGCCCCGTCGACGTACTCGTTATTACAGTACACTGAAGCTGCAGAGGGGATTTGGTATCCACGAGGCGGTTTCCAGACTTTGTTGGCAAGGCTGGTGGATGTCGGTGTGCGGCTGGGCGTGAACTACCGACTTTCAGCGCCAGTGAAGCGGGTTCTCACAAGTCCGGACGGGAGTACTGCAGTGGGCGTATTGCTGGAAAGCGGAGAGACGATACTTGCCGATACGGTGGTCGTCAACGCAGATCTGGTGTACGCGTACAGCAACCTTTTCCCTGGCTCTCTGAAGGATGACGAGATCACCAAGTCCGCTCCTACCAGCTCAAGCAAAACCATCACCTCCTATGCTAAATCTCTGAGGAAGAAGGACGCATCCTGTTCCTCAATATCTTTTTACTGGAGTCTATCCCGCAAGGTGCCTGAATTGGGCGTGCATAACATCTTCTTGGCCGAGGAATACAAGGAATCATTCGACGCCATTTTCAAGAAACAAACACTTCCCGACGACCCCAGTTTCTATGTCAACGTACCGAGCCGGATAGATCCCAGCGCAGCCCCCGAAGGCTGCGACTCTGTCATCGTTTTGGTACCGGTAGGCCATCTGCTCCGCACCAAAGGCAAGGAAGATGAAGTTTCGAACGAGGAGCAAGACTGGCCTTCGGTCGTATCGCGTGCCCGGTCAGCCGTGCTCTCCACCATCTCCGCCAGGACAGGCTGCGAGCCTCTCGAGAAATACATCATTAATGAGATGGTCAACACGCCGCACACTTGGGAGGACAAGTTCAATCTGGACAAGGGGGCGATTCTGGGACTGAGCCACAATTTCTTCAACGTGCTCTGCTTTAGACCCACAATTCGTGCAAAGGGTATCAAGAACGCCTATTTCGTCGGCGCAAGCACGTATCCTGGCACAGGGGTCCCAATTGTGTTGGCAGGTGCAAAGATCACCACCGAGGAGATTCTGAGGGATGCTGGGGTGGAAGCCCCCTGGAAAGGAAAAGAGCCTGCTGTGCAGGATCAAGGGGTTCCACAGGAAAGGGCAGGACCTCTGGATCGCTTGAAGGCGAGGACATTTACAGACGAGATTGTGCTGTTGCTCCTTGCTCTGCTGGTACTATTGGTTGCAGCGGTGCTCTTTGGCGGCCAACTTGGAGAGCGAGGCAATTTCTACAGTCGCCTTTGAGCGCAGTAGAGATCGCTGCGTTCCTTTAGCATTACATCGTCAGAGTGCTAGCGGCTTCACTCATGAATACCCTCTCTACTCACGTAACTACGTACGCTCGACACAGTCATAAGCGTACCCTTCTGGTATCAATGCTTCCATAATGTGTAATCCATCGATGTGGAATGCACTCAGCACGATTCTACGCGACTTGCACTTGAATTCCCATCAACAGACTCCTTGAGTTGCCTAATTGAGAACTTGTCAATGTTATAACAATGTACATCGACTAAGCTGGCATTTCAAATCAAAGCTGTGTCTTAAAAAAGTACCAATCCAAAATATTCTCACCAGATGCCAAATCGACACCATAAAACTTCGAAGCCCAGTAAGGTCTTCATTTTCAAGAAGCCACAGTCTGCAGTGGGAGCCAGACCATGTTGCCGAAATGTACATCAAAAGAGGAGCGGAAGTGTGAGTGATACTAGAATCAAAAGCATCGGACTAGATATCGTGAAGGACTAGGACCAACAGGATGGACCCGAAAAGCTGGTTGAGGTCATCTTCGCATAGATCACTGCGGGCGGTCTCTAGGGGTGTCTCGTCAGGCTGACTTATCGTGTGCTTGGATGTCTATTTACATATTGAATATGTCTCTTTTTCTTTGTCGAAGGCTACTCAGGGACTCTTGACCCTACTTCTGAGCCGCACTATTCAACTGCCCAAGATACCATCCTGGCCAAACCAAAGTCATGACTAGCAGTGAGAAAACATCTAGTCACGCGAGCTTGCAAATCTGGAAAGCTGGACTGCACACCACGCCTTTGTTCAATGTCGATAGGAGATGATCAGGTATTTGACATAATAGAGAGCATCGTGTATTATGGGACAATATTTACAATTCCAGGAAATTAAATATAAGTACCGCCCCCAAATGAATGCTCAAACCGCATGAACATACCTAGGTATGCGACAGATCTGTCTCTCAATTCACCCAATCATCATACGTGGGAAAGTGTCCGAAACAATTTGCGTAGTACGTGACAGTCGCAGACCAGTCGGAGAATACACCCAGAACACCCACGTCTTCCGCCAGAACATTCAGCAGGTTGTACACGTCTCCATCATTGTTGGTGACGTTTGCGATGGACTGAAAGTAGTATCCTCCAGCTGAACCATCTCCCAGAAAACCCGATCGCTCCAGGCTCCATGTGATCAATTTCAACCCCAAGCGTTTTGCTTCGATGGCGTACTCGCTGGGAACGATAGACTTGCCATCATCCCCTACCGCCACGAGATAGGGCAGTGGTGGCGCCATAATCTTGACACCAGCAGCAGCGTACTCGGTCAGGTTCGCAACAGCCTCTGGGTATGTTTCAGGTGTGTCTCCAGACTCGTCCAAGAACACAAGCTGACTGGCAATCTCAGGCTCCGCCTGTAACCAATACAACAAATCGTTATAAAGGAAGCTTTGCGGCCAGAGCCTTCTTAGGTCGATCCCTGCGGACTTGTACTCGTCAATCATCTGCTGGGCATAGACCTCTTGTGTATATGTCGAATTTGGCCCGCCAAAAGGCATAGGCACCATGGGTGTTTTCAGCTCGGGCGTGAACTGCAGGCCCATCCCGTCCACGAGTTCGATATACTCCGCGTGCGTCATCACCGTGCCACAGGTGGAGTAAAGATCTGTCCTATACCGTGGCGTGCCGTTCAAAAAGTCCTCGGGCGTGGTGGCGCTGGCGTTGAACCCGTCCATCTTGCCGCACAAGGTTTTGAACTCAGCCTCGGTGATGTCGCTCGTGCAACAGTTCGCTGTGGCAGCAGTGCCATTGGCCGCGGGCGTGAAGGGCACCGTGCACTTGGCGTTGAGCTCAGGGATGGCAACAATGTTGGTCGTCGTGTGCAGATCACATTGGCTGTGTCGACACTTTATACCTGCCGTCGTCAATAAATCTGCATTCGCTTTATAGGGTCAAGGTATTTCAGGAGGCGCAATATATGACCCCATCAAGAAGGTCTAGTAAGTCACACCTCCTGGCACACCCTTGATGTCGGAATGTTGACGAAGGACACATACGACGAGTTTCTTATCGCTCGTGAAAACCACATCGCACTCGGCAACACCGGCGCCCATGCGAGGTCCCGCAACCATCGACTCACGTGTCTCCTCAGGTATGAGCATGGTGCCGCCGCCGCGGTGACCGATGCTGAACTGCGTGGGCTTCATCTCAAGTTCCGAACAGGACAAGAGTTTGTCCTTCAGCGGGCCGGCGTCCATGTTGTCTATGAGAAAGTACGGACGGGGTCCGAGCTGGACATTGGTGATTGGCTGTTGTGAGGGCACACTTTTGGCTTCAAGCACAGCTGCGAAGCCAGGGCGCGCGACGGCCAGGCTGGCGGCGGCGACGGCGGCGAGACTGCGCATCATGATGAAGTTGGATGTGCAGATGCAAGTTTGTGAGCCGTGAACATCCGTGGGAACTGTAAGCAAGGTCGCGGGCAGCTGCCCCGTCTTCTCTTGTAGGTCTGCATCGTAAATGAGACTAGGTTCATGACCGCTCCTAGCTTCTTGGGTCGCTAGCTGCACGTGCGCCTACACCTCTCATTCAAGCACGTTTTCTCCCAAATTTATGTGTGAATATCTCCGACATCGTAAGCCAAGGCCAAGGATCCCGGGCTTGGACTGGATTCCAATTTACTTATACGGCTTGGCCATGTTGGGTGGGACTGCTTTGCTATGTGCTTTCTTACTGTAGCGTGGGCAACTGAGCTGAAGGCTGCTAAACTAAGAGATCTCGACACCTTTCAATCACAACACGAATCGCAAGGAATATTCGTAACACAAGGTTGCGGTTGAGGATTTCCAAAGTGGCTTGCCCAAATACGGCCCCGTGGAAAGTGGGACGAACGACGCCGGGAAAGACTTGACAATTTCGCCTGCCGACCCCGGTGACTTGGCATCAACGCAATCTATATTTATCAGATAATTCCGGAGGTACACACTCGGATGGTCCGGCCCGGCTTCTTTTCAACACCGGAGCCTTACTTGCCGTTGTCGCTCATCAACGTCGGCCGATGAATCTGTCTGAGATATCATAAGGTCGCCTGAGCTCGGATTCCAATGTCAGATGTGAGGCCTTTTCCCTACGTCTGCTCGATAATCCTTTTTGTCTTTTAAACTTTGTGCGGCGTAACATCTGTATACCGATGAATCGCTGTCATTTTTCGAAAGTCAATATTAAAGCATGTAGAGAGACGCCTGGTGCACAATTGTGGAAAGATATTAGTGAGAACGGGCATCGCAAGACAGATACCCATGAAGATGAGCAAAGGTCACAGCGGTCAGTATGTCCGATCCGATGAGCTCTTTCAGCGGCATGATATGTGTTCCAGTCTATTTAGTTCTTTGATCTTGTGAAGCAGACTTCCCTACCCAGGTACTTCTTCAATGCTGCATATGGGCGACTGTACAAAATCATGACAGAGAATGTCGACGAGAAGGTCCAGGACGCTTGGTACATGTAATGATAACACAAAACCATCAGAGTCTCGACATCTGTTCACATGCAGTAGAATCGAGGTCACACTCATTTTCAAGCCTTCACTCTCTCCAAGCCTTTGGACAGATGGACAGATGGGCAGTACAGCATACAAAATTGGTATGGGTTGCAGGTGAACTACCTAGGTTTGGACCCGAATTCATGGAGGGAACAGATTCGGCAGTGAATAGGTAATAAGGCACGCACAAAGTTCAAGGTCTTGGGATCAACAAGTATGTATCATTGCAATTATGATATTATTCTTTCGGAGGCTTTTCGTCGACCGTGAAGCACATCTCAAGCCAAATCTTGGCTTGCAAATTATTATGACATCCCGATATTCTATCAATCCGTTCGAACAAGCTTTCGACAAGGCAACAAGAAGCTAAAAACAGATCCGGCCAAAACTTTCGCAACTGACAAGCATGCCATTCCACTTTCGAAACTGAATCGTGCATCCATTAATCTACCTATGTAGTGCAACGGAAGCGGCCCAAGGCAGTAAAGACATTGATGCATTGCGCGCCGGTCCAAGGGTTGTCGGACTGGCCATCGGGGCAGCTGCAGGATGTTCCGAAGCTATTCTCTGAGCAAAGCTTGGCGCAGCGACCTGCAAAATGAATCTTGTCAATAACTCGAAAAGCTATTTTGCTATATTGGAGCATGGCCATTCTACCAGGCTTCCCAGTCCATAGAGTCAAGTTGACAAAAAATGAAGAAGTGATTGTCTTACCCTTAGGATACTCGCAAGAGATGGCACCACCGGCGCAGAAACGCTGTCCGTTCTGGGCCAGCACGCCAGTGCTTAGCATGGCGAGAGAGAGAGCGATGAAAGAAAGGGGGCCGGTGAGCTGCATCTTGAGTGATGGAAAGAATGAACGTTGAGGTGATGATGTTATGTTGAAAGGTCGTAATGATGTGAATGAATAATGATTCGGAAGCTGTGGGTTGCATACTACGTTCTGAGCGTCAGACGTCTCAACTCTCATTTTATATACCTATTGCAAGGCTGCAATAAGACATGATCATGCAACAGCGGACCCTTCAACATTTCTCTGCCCTCGTGGGGAGGCATTACGATCGCCACAGCGATTAGTGCAATCGGTCTCGCCACTTCTGTACAATGTTGTTCTTGACTAGAACGCGGGACTCAATGACACGAGTAAATTGTCCCATAGATGCTGCTGTGATGCCTTTCTACCTGGGACTGGACCACATGTTGGTAGTCCTCAACACGGGATGGAGTATACAAATCATTGGCGGTGATGATCACAGCGAACGAGGTTCTGTGTAGTGGATCCGTCTCATTCACTTTACGATTCAGATTGGCCTTCAGGAGGGCGAGGCTGCTGATCAATTTGGTCGCCTAGAGTTGATTAGATCATGGGACATGATCAAGTTATTTCGCTACAGAAGGAGCTTCTGTCAGGTGACTGCTACACACGTGCTAATGGCATACTCTTATCGGCCAGACATCGTTATGCTGGTTTGACTCTTGTATTCGTTCGGAGGAACATATTCATGCAAGTTTCATGCCGTCTTGATTGCTCCATCACAAAGTAAGGGGGAACCCTGAGTTGAGGCTTCACATATTAGAACTTTGCATGTCAAAGATCAATGGCGGCCCCGTTAGAAGAATGTAAAACTTGTGTTAACAGGCGGCTGACAGTCAGATTTCAAAAGCTCATGGTTTCAAGCACCTGGCTTGAGTGTTCGTATACTACAAGTATAAAATCATTGCAGACATGTTTACTTTGATTGTAGAATCACAGGAGCACAAATTCTGCGGTGTAGGCACAGCAGATTTGCTGTGCCCAGGCGGAACTTTCCTGTGCCTTGGCAATTTTTCAAGCCATTATTTTGATGAGTACATGATTCAAAAGCGATATATGACACTCATCGCTATGGTCGCCAAGTTCTGAATTAAAGGAGAGGGCGCAAAAAAAAAATCCCCAGGCGTGAAGTCAACCGTGATCTTTGAGAATCTAGAAGTACCTAGGCAAGGAGATGATGTATCATGTGTCCAATAAGAGAGTTAAGGGAGCAAAAGGTTGAGTCGTAACATCAATATCCTAAGTCTTACTTATTGGTAATCTTCACAAGTTGGTCAATCCTGATGTTTTTCAAAGCACCTGCGTTGCAGTGAAAATCCAAACGTGAGTCTCGGCCACCATAATATTACCTTGTCGAGTCACTTGCAGTTGGCAATCAACCCGAGTAAATCAGCCCACGTAACTTAGATTGGCTGCAGCTTCGTAGACCTTGATGTCTTCTTAATTCACGATTATCTTCGATTATTGCCAGATTATCCTCATGTCCCTCGCCGTTATGAACTGCTTGGGAGCTGCCTTCTAGACTCGGGCACCACGCTTGGCCTACTCTTTAACCATGACCACAGGGCTCACTAAGTTCCAAGGTTTTTGTGGCCTCAATTAATCTTCCGGAGGCGTTTGCACCTCGGTCGACTGTTGACATTTTGCACGAGCCCCCATACTACTTGAGGTCCTAAACCATAACCAGGTGATGTTGGTGGTGGTCATAAATTGTTGGCAGTATACCCGGGTACTATCTCGAAATGTGAAGTGCCTTCTTCAGTACCATTTCTCACACCCGAATCTGACATTCAAACTCCGGCACCAATTGCAAATGGTGCTAATGATCCTTCCCGCTTTGTGGCGCTGCAGCTGAGGGATGATGAAGGATTCAAAGCTGACTATGACCTGTTCCGAACAATCTGTTCCCAGATGATGTTCAATTATTTCACTTCAATTCCTTTCAGTGAGTATCATGTCCATTGTAGCATCGTCACTGACACGAGCCATGATGAAACAAACAGTTGCCGTAGTGGGTGCTGGTGGGTCTGCCCTCCGTGACACTAATGTAAGCGTAGAGACAAGTTCAGCTCACAAACCCTGAATAGGCCCATCCGGTCTATCTATGCTAAAGCAGTTGCGCGAAGATGGCTTCTCAGTCACTGGCTTTGAGAGACGAGGCAAAGTTGGTGGCCTGTGGGCATATTCGGAGGACCCGTCTCATACGACCGCCTTACCAAGCGAGAAGCTCCACCATCTTCTGCCTCCTTGCACCGAGTTCATAACTGACAGTCCGTTCATAGGGACCACGGCCCTTCTTAGCAAGTATACCTGTGGCTTCAGCGACTATCCCATGCCAGAAAGTGAGTGAACTTGGGATACCCGAGGACACAATATGCTAAATCGCCGTTTCTAGAATACCCCATATTTTTTAAATCGGACCAGTTCCAGGAGTATATGGAGGATTAAGCGAAGCACTTCGATACCCTCGGCGACTGGGTATTCAACACGGCAGTGAAAAAGACCTTCCGGAACTCTGATGACACGAGGTGGTGCCTCGAAATCGAGACAGCAGGGGAGACCAAGACTGCTGAGTTTGACAAAGTTGTATTCTGCCACGGCTACCAGACGAAGGCTAAAGTACCCAAATTCGATGGCCAAGAAAAGTTTGAGGGCATCATCATGCATTCGCAACAGTATCGAAGGTTGGCGGCTATCCTATGCATGTCACAACATTGGACTTAGCCTAGCTAACAGCTATACAGACCAGAGCCCTTTGCTGGCAAACGCGTCATCGTCCTTGGTTTGTCCTCGACCGCCGCTGACATTCTCCCCGACATACTGCCTCACGCCGCGCATCCGATTTACAGTGCGCATCGCCGGGGCATCGTCCCTTTCCGCCGCTTCCGAAAAGGTGTTCCTTCCGACGCCCTGGCTACCTGGCGACGGCGGCAGATAACGCACACCCTCCAGGCACACTTCCCGGAGGCTCTGCGCGTTTTGGGTGACATCGCCATCGACCTCTTCATCAAGTACTCGTTTCCCAATCTCAAACCCGAATGGCGGGTCCGACCAGTCCCAAGCGTGTCGCTCAAACTTCCCAGTGCCATTGTCTTCGATAATATTCTACCAAGTCTCGAAAATGGCAGCCTGAAATCCGTGCATGGCATCAAACGTTTCCTTGGTCCGAAGAAAGTCGAGCTCCTCGATGGAATGGTTCTTGAAGATATCGATGCAGTGATCCTGTGCACTGGCTACAAAGCAGATCTTAGCGTCATGGACGGCTCTGTCGAGACCAGCATCCCTACTGCTCATGGCTACAGTAGCGCTCCGGATGGGGGCGCTCCATTGTACCGGTTGTGGATGAACCTGTTCCCGCCGCGGTATGCCGATTCTTTGGCAATGCTTTGCTACTCTGCCTTTGGAAAGTCCAATGGATTCAGCTTTGCAGATGTGACCTCAATGGCGGTATCGAATGTCTTCCGTGGTGTCCACGACTTGCCATCCCTGACTGACATGAACAAGTGGGTTGATGAGCATCAAGATTGGGTTGCTTCGCGATGGAAGCTGGAACATACTGTCGAGCCTAGCATGGTAAAGCAGTGGGAGTTTCAGAGATGGCTACACGAGGCTGCCGGCACTGGCATGGAGAATCTGAGCTGGATGGGTTGGAAAGGATGGAAGTTTTGGTGGCAGGATCGAAAGATGTATAATCTGATGGCTAACGGCGTTGAAACAGCTCATATGTATCGATATTTCGAGACTGGGAAGAGGAGGACATGGGATGGTGCTAAACAGGCGATATTGAAGCTGGAAGAGGAGAGGAAGAGGGTTCTACCAGTGACTCCGGCGCAGGAACAGGAATATCTGGTCAAAGTGGAATTGTCATAGTTTAATGGTGCTGAATATCCGGCTGTCTTTACCGTTTCCCTCTGCGCTTTTCAACCCGATATGCACAGAGAATGTACAGAGTACACAGAATTGAAGCCACTGTATAATCATCGATGGCGGAAGCCTAGCAATACATACTTCCTAGGCCAAAGTTTTACCACATCAAATGATGGTGGGTGATACTTGTATGTATGCATATATATTACTCTCCGAAAAGGTGGCTCAGTGAATGTACATGGAGCTGTATGATAGGCCTGATAGATAGCTTTAGACAATTGTCGTGGCGAGGAAAAACCATACAGAGAGGAACAATCTAATCAATCAAACCCATATGCTGCTCAGATGAGGCAAAGGACTTACACCCATTTTGAAATTGTCAATTGTTGGAAGTTGAACAGCATGAACAAGACTGACAATGGTGTTGGCATTCACAGCCTTTCACCTGAATTTCACTTTGCTTCAAGCAATTCGGTTCTACTCTAGCCACAAATCGTTTCTTCTGGAACTTCCTTGAGTCACTGATCGTATCCATCTATCCTGGAGTTCCATGCAAACAAAGCTTGATCAATTGGAGACCAATACAAATATAAACCCTTCGACGTCAAACTTCTTGCCTTCTCTCCAGCAAACGAAAGCACAACACAAAAGTGCCCAATCTTCGACAACTTGCAGATCAAACTCCAACAATTCCAGTAGCCACCAAGAAGAGTCCTATCATAATGATGTCTCTGTCTCCTGTCATGAAAGACCATGTCGCCAGGCTCAGTGAGGAGATGCTCGACCTAGAGCACGATAAGAGGAAGTTGACCAAGGGCCTGCGCCTGGCTCACGATGACTGTTGCCAGCACAAAATCTACTACGCCTACCTCCTCAAGAAACAAGAGCTGTTTGTCAAACACATCCGCGCTCAGCGTGAGGAGCTCTACAGTATGGCGCTCTTAGTCCAATCAGCCTTGGGCTCCTTCATGGCCTTCCCTTTCACTTCCAGACTTTGGCTGACACTTAACTTTGTACAGATGCAGTCATGTCTGGCGACGCCACCCGCATTGCAAAAATTGAGGTCAAGATGATCGCTTCCAACAAGAAGGCATACGAGATCCAGCTCCAGATTCCAACTCGGCTGAAGCACTTCACGGAGGCCATTAAGCGGGAGCAAGAGTATGAAGAAGCAATCTGCAGCATTCGGCACAGAATGATTCTCAAGTCGGAGGAGATCCACAAGTATCGTCCATGCGAGATCTTCCTGTGTGACCACTGCCGCGGCAAGACGGAGAAGCGGCTGTGCAAGCAAACGAGGCGCAGATACAAGGAGGAGGTGGAAGGAATGTATGAGGAAGCGAAGCAGTCCCAGAGCATGATGAGCCGGGTTTTCAGCAAGATGAGGCAGATGAGCTTTTGAGGGTTTTTGCTCACAACAAGTTCTGGTGAGAAGGGCACAGGAATGGCTAATCCGTGCATGAAGAGAGGCGCCTTGGTGTGTAGACAAGGCTACTGCAGGCACGTTGGGAGACTCAGACTCAGTTGATACCTCAACGATGAGCGTGAGGCAGAGAACATTTCCTGAGAGGTACTTCCTGGCATGACTTAGGATGATTGCTTGGACAGGGTCGTGAGACTTGGAGCGCTGTGCATTTTTCTGCCTGAATTATCAGAGCAGGAGCCCTTATGAAGGGGCAATATTGACAACAACGTTGTCAGAACTCAAAGGAACTTGCCATCCCAGCCTTGTCTGTGTGACTCCTGACCCAGAGGCTGAGAAGCTTGCATCTCCATCTTCACTGCTCAGCCACACCACCGTTGAGTTCGTCTTGGGTACACTAGCCAGCTGACCCAATGTGACCTTCAGTGAGCTACTTCCAGAAGTGTAGGTGAAATTCTGAATAACACCAGCATCAATCTCTATCAACAGCCCCAGTGGTCCCACAAATGCCTTCCTCCTGGCAACATCCTTTGGTGTGACCACTACGCTTCCATCTCCACTGCTCTCCACTGTGCCTCCATAAGCCACCAGACCCAGATCATCATCCTCAGCCAGATATGTTCCCGTCCCTAGGATAAGTCCGACGTGGTTTGGACCATAGTCGCCACTATACCCATCCCAGGCTAGGGTCTCAGGGAACGAGTGAAACGAGGCCGCAGCAAACCCGTCATCGTGGATATTGGAAAGAGGACCATTCATCCCGCCGTAGCCGATTCGAAGAAGGTAGTCGTCAGTGGGGTCGCTGCGGAACGCAGAGAGGGCGACAAGGGCATTGAGGCCGGAGCCGTAGTGGTGGATCTGACGCTCGATCCGTTCAAGTTTTCCTCCATAGCTGTAAGTTCTGTGTCAGTCACAGCAGCCAGGGCCTTCGCGTTCTTGCACTTACAGGTTGTCCCAGTATCGTCTCGCATTTCCATTCCATCCCCAATGCGCCACTGTCGGTTGAAATCCCAGAACTGTGCCAAGTGTCTTCTCGAACGTTGCATTGTCCGCAAAGTACTTTGACCAGTAGTACACGCCCTCCTGTCCCGTCGAGTCCCACGCCATCTCGCTGCCAAACGGATCCTCCATCGTACTCCAAAGCTCCGCCCTTGCACGCATTTTACTCTCAAATGCACTTGCTTTGTCCGCGAAGCCCTCCCTGGTCAGGTCCGTCAAAATCTCTCCAAACACCGTCTCGCCCATCAAGCCGTCCGTCGAATATCCAACAAGCCAATTACCACTCGAGTCCTGCGCCATAGCTGCCATGACGGTGCTGTAGCTCTGGTTCAAATACCAGTCCCACGCATGGTGCGTCAATAGACCCTCATAGGCCCGTCCCGCTCGGTACAAGGCCCAGTAACTTGCCGCAACGTGCACATAGTCGTACGCACGATCTGTGGCGTACGCCTCGTCCTCCGTCCACGACTCCCACCCTGTCCAGTCGTACGCACTCGAGTACGTGTAGTTTGGGTGGCCGTAATAGAAAATGCTCTTCCTCACCGCGTAGCTTCCATCGTCCGGCTGTAGAGTCTTGAAAAGCACTCCGTCGACAGATTCCTCCAGCTTGGCAATCTCATCGGCGTTCGGCTGGGCCGCTTGCTTCATGCTCGCTGCGAGAAACGAGCCGGCGCCGGCTTCATCCGACAACCCGGCAATCCAAACACGGTCGTCTTGGAGGACCTGCGCCATGACGTCGTGGTCGTAGGAAATCACCGACGGGGCGCGGCCGAATGGGTCAGAGATGTTGGTATAGTATTGCTCGTTCGTGAGGAAGCTTCCCAGGGCGGCAAGGTGATCAGGACCGGACTTGACGATGTAGTAGTGAACGGTCTGGATCTGACCGCTGGTGTATGTGAGCGTGAGGCGGACACGACCAAACGCGGCAGTGGAGGGCGTGACAGAGTACAGACCCGTGGACACCTGGCTCACGCTGAGCGAGCCGGCAGGCTCCACCGAGATGTTGGCAACATCACCCGCGGATCCGGGCTTCACAATGAGCTGAGCCGTAAGATCCTGGGGGACGATATACCCGGGAATGCCTCGTGCATAGGGAACACCTTGCGCCTGGACCGCTTCGTCAATCTCTTTGATCCCGCCGTCCGACAGCGAGAACTTCAGCCCAAATGTCAACGAGGCGCCCGCCGCAATAGTCTTCGAGGACGGCACGTTCCACGGATCACTTGCGTTCCATTCGTTCTCCGCCCACGCCTTTGTCAGTGTCTGCCATTCGTAGAGTCCCTCAAACACCTGGCTTCCGTATGCCGTGCTGTCATAATAAGGCTCGTCCAGGTTGCGGTAAGCCTCCATTGGCGTATCACCCAGAGCTGTGACAACCAGAGCGGCGCCATTGCCGTTAATTGGTGACACACGGATATAGCCTGCGTGCATACCGATGTATGGGTCGGACAAGGAACAATATTGTTGCGTCTCAGCAGCGGAGTAGTTTGTAAAGATGTTATTGAACTCTGCCGGGAAGCCAAGGCTTCCGAGCTCGATTGCGGTCTCGCCGGTGTTGGTGAGCGTGAAGGAGAGCCCGAGATCTCCACCAACATCTAGCCATTGTCTCGTGACACTCAAGGTCGAAGTGTTAGTTGGGAGCGTCTTTGCTAAGGTGGACGCAGCTAACACGGTGCCAAATGTGCTGTTGCTTGTGGTTATCGCGGTCACTGGATTGCGAGCTGATGATGAGTCTCCATTGATCCAAGCTGTGCTGCCGACAGCTCTGTACCGGAATGTCACATCTCCCCAGTGGTATTGTCCATTGCCTGCTCGCACTGGCAAATATCCATATGGGAGGAAATCGAAAGTGCCTCCAGCCGCTTTCAGGGATACCAACAGTTGGGCGTCATGGACTAATTCAAGGTCGAAATTCTGGGTACTAAAATTCAAATATCCATCTGTAAGACCCAGGTGATCACCTTGGCCGAGAACAGTGGAGATGAGCACTACGAGTAGTAAGAAGGAGAACATGATGACTTGAACGAGGTATTCCCACGCTTACAGTATCTCAGGAGCTGGGGAAAATAATCCTCTTTGCAGCCCTGAAACTAATCATACAGAGACCCTTTATCATCCTGTCCAACTTCACATCGCAGGGCATCACTTTCATGTTCGAATCATAGATAGCCATTGGTGCTGCTGTAGCAACATCGGACATATCTTGCCCGAACGGACAAACAGACTAGGGAGCAAAAGCAGTGTTCCTCGCAAGGAACGTTGCAACCTATACTGTTGACCCATTTTGCCAGGAACTAATGACTATTAGTATGTCAGTTAAGCATGGCGATCTGCACGATATCGGTACTGATAGACGGGAAATCTGGTTGCATAGCGCGAGCCGTTATCCTGCAATGCTACCTGCCCGGTTCAGCACCACCCCTCCTCGGACACCTCGTCCGCAAGCCCATAGCTGGTTGCTGAAGCAGTGTGCTATTGGTTTATAGCTTGCAATACTATTTTGAAAATGCTTTTGTAGCAGAATTAGACTGACTTTCCGCGGTTTGTTGTGTCTCTCTGCGTATGAAGTGATGAATGGACGTTGAGAGTGGAGCAATGATTACTAATATATGGAACCAATTGGCTACCATTCTCTCGGGACGCACCGGCTCAAAAAGGGCATGTAGGCGGGTACCATCGGGCCCGCAGTTTACGTGATGGAAAGTTGTCTATCAGAATTTCGAGGGCCGATACGGAGGCGAATTTCGGGCCTCTCTTCCAAACTTTCGAGGAGTTGCTCACAAAGGCGCGCACTTCACACGAAGCTGCCACCATCTCCACCATCTCACCACCTCTACCATCACTTGGATACCTGCAGGTAGTGCGGCGAGGAAGCTTTGCAAGTAGTCACTTCAGCAAAGCACAATGGCGTCTACAGTGCCAACATTGCGCCGCGTGCAGGCTCCTCTGCGCAGGTCGCTGGGACGAGCAATTGTGGCGAGCACCCGCTCCTACGCGACCATTCCTACAGACTCGGAGTCCCCGGCAGTCTCACAGCCTACCACGCCTCCCTCAGCATCATCATCATCATCATCATCATCATCATCATCATCATCATCATCACTTCGCACACCCTCCGGGACTCGTATCCGCCCAACATACTTCAAAAACACTACCGTCTCCTCTCTCGACGACTTCATCAACAAACCACAAGAAACCATATCCGACTCCGAAGCTTACGAGCTGCGCACCGTCGAAGTCGGGCCCGCGGGACGGAAAAAGACACACACACGCCTGCCCGAGTGGCTCAAGACACCCATCCCTTCGCCAGGTGACAATGCGAACTTTGGCAAGATCAAATCCGACCTGCGCGGGCTCGGCCTTCACACCGTGTGCGAGGAGGCGCGGTGCCCCAACATTGGCGAATGCTGGGGCGGCTCGAACAAGATGGCTGCGACGGCAACGATCATGTTGATGGGCGACACGTGTACACGTGGTTGCCGTTTCTGCAGCGTCAAGACGAACCGGAAGCCCGCACCGCTGGATCCCCACGAGCCTGAGAACACGGCTGAGGCTCTGGCTAGATGGGGACTGGGTTATGTGGTGTTGACGAGCGTCGATCGGGATGATCTTGCTGATGGCGGAGCGAGGCATTTTGCGGAGACGATTCGGAGGATCAAAGCAAAGAAGCCGACGCTGTTGGTGGAGGCGCTGACTGGAGACTTTGCGGGCGATCTGGACATGGTCAAAATTGTGGCGGACAGCGGGTTGGATGTGTATGCGCACAATGTAGAGACCACAGAAGGGTTGACACCTTACGTGAGAGACCGGAGAGCGACTTTCAGGACGAGTCTGAAGGTTCTTGGGGAAGTCAAGAGGCTGAAGGGCGATGATATCATCACAAAAACGAGTATCATGTTGGGACTTGGTGAACAGGAGGAGGAGCTATGGGCGACATTGAGAGGTATGTCATCGTATTCTCGACTACCCGTTTTGCTTTATGCTGACTATTGCTTTACAGAGCTGAGGAAAGTGGGCGTAGACGTCGTCACTTTCGGTCAGTACATGCGGCCAACCAAGAGGCATCTCAAGGTTGAGAAGTATGTGACACCGGAAGAGTTTGAGCTCTGGAGACAGCGAGCTATGGATCTTGGCTTCTTGTACTGCGCCAGCGGCCCTCTGGTGCGGTCTTCATACAAAGCCGGCGAGGCCTTCATCGAGAATGTTCTCAAGAAAAGAGCAGGCGAGAAGACTGTGTCCGCCGCGAGAGGCTTGGAGCAGGCTGTCGCCCTGCACCAGGACCAAACAAGCTCCCTGTAATGACCTAAGCTCAAATCAAATTCTTACGTGGAGGTTCTTGCTGTGGATATATATAGACAGGGGCCTGGGCTCAGGCTTGCATCGGGACTGGCGCATCAAATGGCAGGAATATGGATGAACAGCGATTCAACAAGTTGTTCCAGGGCCTTCTGGAGGAGAATTGATAGATAGGAATGGGGATACCAGTTCAACCACTGAATCAAGCCACACACGACGCGTTCTCAGCTGCTATTAAAGTGTAAGCACCAACGGCATATTAATTTCAATTGGGGCTGACTCCCTCCAATCTAAGTGTGTTCCTCTCGTTCGACTGGCTCAACGACCTTTCTCTCTCCCAGATTATACTTGTCGCCACTCCTCAAGTAATAAAATATGTTGGACGCATCTGGGAGATTCTTCAAATCGCTTCCCTCGCGAGACCAGAAACCACCATCATACACGGCCACGTAGCTAGCACCGATGACTTCGGCGTCATTCTTCGAGACAACAAGCGCCGTATTTTCATCGATACCGAACGCCAGTAGCTCAGGTCTCACTTTCAAAATGTCAAACATATCAAACAGTCGATTCCGGACGAGCACATGCTGGTCGATGGCAGTGTTCTTGATGTACCCGAATCCCACTTGGTGATCCCCAACCATGATCTGGTTATTTTGCGTGTCTCCTCGCGCAAGAAAGCTTCCCTGGATGCTCGCTCCGGCCGACGATCCCGAAATCACACCGCCCCGGTCCAGCACACCCTGAAACGCCTGTTCGGCGAGCGTGCCCGCGTAGGCATCCACCAGGCGCCACTGTCGACCACCGCCAAAGAAGACGCCCTTGGCTTGCAACAGCGGCTGCACAAAGTCCTCGGTGTTGGCTACTTGAGGATCATAGGTGTGCAAGACGGTGACGTTGGTAGAGCCGAGTCGCCTGAAGTTGGCAGCCCCTGCTGCATCTTGGTCGTAAGATGGAGCGCCATCTGCGGTTGGGACAACGACGATGGGAGCGTCGTTGCCTCCTGCAAGATCGATGATGCGTTGGTAGATGTTGTCGCTGAGTGAACCACCGCCGATAATGACGAGTGATCCAGGGTCGGGACCGACGAAGGATGAGTTTGAGGCAGCTAGAGGATGAACCATTAGTCCTAAAGCTGCGAAGACAGTCAAACACAATGAAGTTGTCGCCTTCATCTTGATCCAGTTTCTTCCAATTCAAGACTCGTCTCTGAATTGACTAGTGCCAGACATGTTAGCAGCGAGAGAACACACCTGGCATTTTATACCCACACTCTCTACACCTTCAGGATCTATGCAAGAGTAGAATGCAAGAGATAGCCTGACCCCGTTGTTACTCTAGCTGCACCTAAGATTCTTGGCGATTCCCACTGATGTATATACGAGTACTGCTCGCCATGTTAGCACTGATTGCATCACCATACTATGAAAAGTGGGCATCGTCCTATCCAGAGTTGACTGCCGGTAAAATCGAAAATGATCTGCAGAGTCGTTTCCATGTAGGGCAGGTGACTGTAAACCAGTCTGTGGGTTGCTTACTTGTCTAAGAATATCACTATTGTATAGTTTTATAGGCTCAACCAAAATCTCAAAAGAAATCATGTAATTATGAAATAGCTCGTTCCTTACATTGTGTGTCAGTCACGACAACTGCGAGCCTTAGGACCCAGACCAGGGGGGGCGGCAGTGAAGCTCCGGGGTTATCTACGCTGGGCCCACATTCAAAACATACGGGGCGCTGAACGATACAAAATTACCAATCTTGGTAGAGACTCGAATATTTCTTCTCATCCAACAAGTCCCCCCCCCCAGCCCTTCCGATCTCGAAACCCTATACAATTACCCATTTCGGTAACTTTGAGTTGCAAGTGACTGGTATTGGCCTCTTGTCTCACTGCGGAAATTACATGACAACCTTCAGAGCGCCAGTGCAGGACCTGTCAAGGACCTCGATATTCTAATTTCATTGCGTTCCGTATATATGTCATGACCAGATGTGTAGAGTCCCTGAAGTCTTCTTATATGCTCAAATACCCCTGGAAAGATGCTCGTGTACAAGCCCCCACGAAACAGGCCTCCCTCCCCTCCAAAACGCCTTACACGTACCAAGCTTTCGTAGTAGATGATATTACCAACAAAGTTCTGTGTCTATAATATGCATATATCATCATCAAGAATCTGGCGACCACAATCCCGAAAAAAGTGACTTTAGTCCCTGCCCAAAGGTATACATGATTGATTGAACCCACGGTGTCCATTCGTAGACCATCTATCTTAGCCTCTGCTGGGAAGACATGGTCCTGAGGAGTTTATTCTCATCGTCCATCTTGTCATCCATATATGTCTTGTTGAGCTTGCCGGCGGTGAAAGATCGGATCCTCTTGCCATAAAAGTAGACGAGTGGTAAACCAAGGGTCATAAAGGCCAAAGCACCAGCGTAAATGGCGAAGCTCTTCATGAAGCCGATTTGCTCGACCCATTGCGTTGCGTCAAAGGACATTGCAAACCCTACAATGAGGCGGAAGGAAGACACGTTGACAAGAACAGGCCTTTGAAGGGTAAAAATTAGCAGACTGGTACAGAGGGGGGGGGACAATATAAGTAGATCTTGAGAAATACTCACCCGGCATAGGCGGGATAACTCTCCACCAAATACACAGAGAAAAGTGTATTGGCAGTCAGAAATGAGAACCCAATCAAAAAGATACCAAATAAGAACACATAAATCGACACCGTATCGACGTTCTCTGCCGCATAGCCAAACAAAATCGGACCAAGTACTCCGCAGAACAGCGGAACGATCAGGCTCAACAAATGCGCTTCGGGCTCGCGAATGCCATTGTTCCGCCTTGCATGCCAATTGGAGATCTTGTCGGCGAGGAACCCACCAAAGAACCAGACGAGGGGACTCGCAATGACGACCGGCACCACAGCAAGACCCAACATCTCAAACTTCCAGCCCGCCGCGATGAGGACCGCAGAGCCAACCTGGCCCGCTGCGCCCTGCGTGGAGATGAAGAGACTGTTGACGAGTATCACCCAGAATATGTTGGGGAACAGCGTCGTCTTGAGCGTCTCCCAGACAGAATAGCGGGCACGACGCCATTCCAGGGAGACGGTGAATACGCCAAAGTCAGTCTTGTTAGTTCGTGGGCCATAGCTTGCCACGTCGAGGCGCGGGCGTGTCTCGCCTGGTGGGAGAGGAAATAGCGCCTTGCCGGCTACACGAGGATGTCATTAGTATCATCAAAGAAGGTCTAATGACAGGTATTTAGAGTCTTACGAGCGCAAATGAAAAGAAGAAGGGGGGAGGGCAAAAGAGACATACCAAGTTCAGCATCTGAGCGAAAGTACCGCGACTCGGGCACAAAGACGACCAGTAGGCCCCAAGCAAAAACACCTACTCCAGCCGTAATCCAGTAGATATACCGCCAGCTCAACCTCGCAACAATTACCGGGCTAATTGGCGCATTTCGTCAGCATTTGACACATTACTACATCTCTCACAAGGTCTTTCCCGCCCCCCCCACCCCCCTTCCCCCAAGAAAGGCAAATCCCACATACCTAGCAATTCCCAAGCTCACGACAAACAGCCCCTGTCCCGCACTGATGAGCGAAATGGCCTTGTTCCGCTGGTGAATAAACATCATATCCTGCACAATCAGCGGAATCAGCGCCTCCACCGCGCCCGCCCCAAGCCCTTGAAATGCACGCGCAGCAAGATGACTCGGCAAGCTCGTCGAGTAACTCGCCCAAAACCCACCCGCCCACGCCATCACACCGACAAACAGAAGCACGGGGCGCCGCCCAATCGCAATCGAGAGCGGGACAAGAAAGTACGACGCGACGCCGTTCATGAGGAGTGGTATGGAGGCGAGCAACGCGACTTCATACAAGGGGGGGCCGCCGAGCCCCGCGAGGATCTTGAACGGGTTGAGGTTGATGCCACCGCCGGGGGACAGGGCGCTGAGATCGAGCGTGGCGAGAAGCTTGGGGTCGAGACCGCTGTACTCGAGCACAAAGACGGGCACGAGCGCGGCGATGATGAATTCGCTTGCGAGGGCCAGCGCGCCAAAGAAGGAGAGGGAGATGACGGCGGCCCATTTGCGCCAGGTGGGGAGGTTCAAGGGGTCCTTGGGATCTGCTGAGGGCATGGGCACGTAGTGGAGCTCGTCGCCGTCGTATAGCTTGGTCGTACCGACTACTTGCTCGCTGCTGGAGGTGTCAATCTTGCGGAGGTCTGTCATGGCTATGGGCGGCGGCGAGCGGAGGTTCTCTGTCGATTGTGTGCTCGTCCTCCATGTGGATTTGGCCATTGTGTCTCTATTTGCTCTCAGCATTCTTTCTTTTTTGCTGTTTTGCAATATCTTTTCATAAAACTGGCGGGTCCTTTCTTAACGACTCTTTCCTCTCTCTCTCTCTCTCTCTGTGCCTTTGTAAGGCCTGCGTCTTGAATGAGCTACCTTATTCACAAATAGAAGGAGTTGGGTGCGGCAATGCCGCTTGTTCGTCTGATACCCGTCGTATTGCGTAGTTTGAAAAAGAGGGGATGGGCAATATACAAGATTGTGGCAAGAGTATGATGTTTAATGCATTATTTGAGAAATAGGTAGATCAGATCAGCGCAGGAAACAAGATATCATTAAATTTCAGACGGGGAAAAGACCAGATGAATAAGGCTAGCTGGCTTTGTTCCTGTGCTCGGAAGGGGGAATTTTCTCTCAAATCAGCTGCATATAGACAGGTATCATGGTACCTAGGTTAACGTTGGCGAGCAACAAAAAAAAAGAACATGAGACGAAAGAACCAGCACAAGCCTCGCCCAGCGGTGGTTGGCCCACTTTGTTGAAGAAAAGGTCAAAGTGTAAGGTAAGGGACGGAGATGGGGGTCCCTCGTGTTACCAATGCGTGCACAAGAAGAGGGTATAATACCCAGTGAGCGAATAAGGTTGAAGCGAGCGATACTTTAAAGTCGCACCAGGGGACGAGTCGGGTAGTGTAGAACCGGGGGAGCGATCTCATTATACTGCAGAACGAATTCTGGTTTTGAGTTTGATGATCGTTTGGGGGGGAAAGACGGAGGTGATTGAGAAATGTAGAAGTATTTGTGGGCCCTGGTACCTTGAATCCCCAAATGAATGCTTATTCCAAGTAAGTATCTACCTGGGTATTCGCCTTCTTTTCGTTTTACAAACAAGTCGAGTCTCATGATGCACAGCAGAAGCCAAGTCGGAGATTTACCATCTACATAAGGTGACAAAAAGGAAGGTCGCCCGCTGCCTCGGGCCCTGTCGATTAACTGTTCTGTGACATCGTGGCGGCTAGTCAAGCAGGGAAGGGCATCTTCGTTAGCTTACAGCTCGTTATTGCATACAGGGGCCTTTGATAGGCTAAGAAAAGTATCACATCCTATGGTGGTCCATATTCTCTAGTCCAGCATTTCAAAAGGCTAGACTTATTCGTGATCACTGGGGGGAGGTATTCTAAAATAAAAGACTGAAATTTAAAATAAGAGGGCAGATAGCGTATCCGTATTTCTACATCGCACCTAGGTAGGTAGGTACTTATTCGTGTGGCCAAATTTCCCTGTGTGAGCACTGACTGAACTGAGGCCAAGTATCCCAGCCCTTCATAGGGAAAGAAAAGTAACTTTCTTGAAACACTTTCAAGTGCCCCCCCTGCTAGGGTCGACCTAGCAGCCGTCTAATAGAGGTCTCTATTGCGGGGGAATAAAACCCACACTTGCTTCTAGAAATGGTTTAGCTTGCCCCGACCAAAATAGTAAAATGGTGCACTTTATGCTCGGCAGCCAGGCTGTCTGGTGATAGTTTACCTAGACGCGCTCACGTGAGGTAAGTAAGTATGCCGAATCGCACCAAACCCGCCCTATACCGACCTTAACAATAATGTAAATGAGACGGCATAACATGTGAGATTCGCGGGGGGTGAAGCCGAGGGCATGATGAGAGCCAAGAGCCAATCTTGGACGGAAGGCTCTCTGCCCCCCATTCTCTCTGTCTCTGTCTCTGTCTCTGTCTCTCTCTCTCGGGACGAAGACCACCTTGGGATGGAGATCAACGAAATGTCCCATAACAACCTCGGTCACACATGCCTGATCTGACGCCGACTCTTCCGAAAGGTTACTGACTGTTGGGCCCCATTGTCCCTGAGTTTTGTTTTCATAGAGCATGAACCTTGTGAGCATGATCATCTTTTTTGTTTCGCAGGAACAATATCGGGCCATCTGAGTTGCTCGATACTTCATGATGTCACTAGCCTCCAGTGATCGAGAGCAGACGGTGCACCATGGAGATGTCGAAACAGCAGATAATAAACCCCACCCCCCCAAAAAAAAACGAGGCTTATTCAAAGGGTTGCCGATTCTCGTACTGCCCAATTATCTAGTAGCCGCCGTACCTTATGCAAGTCACTTGAACAGCGTATTACATGCCTGCCTATCTGCTCGGCTAGTTAAAAATACTTCCCGTTACTGCATAACAGAGCTCGACACAAACAATGACATGGATGCCAAAATGATGAGGGACAAATTTGTGTAGTTGAATGATCAAGTTTCCTATGATACATATCCGAACATCGGTCAGCACTTGAACGAGGCCTGGTATACGTTTTGATGCTTTGAGTTTGTGTGAGGGCTCCAGCCAGCCAACGCCTTTCTTTGTACACCCCCAGGTAGATTTCGTAGATCGTGGGGCAAGTTTCGTTTCGCTGATGTCGGGTCGTGTGTCGCGATGTCGTGCATCTAGTTTTGTCTCGGAGGACGGGGGGGGGGGAAAGAAGCGGGAAGGTGATTGTAATTTTTTTTAAACCCTCCCCCTTCCACACACACACCCGTCACCACACATTCCAGTCTCTCGGCTCAATGACCCTCCTCGACCTCCGCTTCCAAAACATCCCATCCCTTGATCCCAACAACATGTCCAACGATTCTGCTGGCCACGTTGGGGTGGGGATCGGCGCGAACTCCTCTCCTTTGGCCTTCTCCATCTCGATTTTGAGAATCTGCACGGCCAGCTCCCATCGTCTGACAAGCCTTGTCCGCCGGTCATCAAACACCTGTGTCAGAGCATCCTCTTCGTTTGCAAATTCCGCAGCGAGGTCTTCAATATCCTCCTCGCGCTTCTCATCGAGCCTTTCCAGTTCCTTCTCTTGCCTCTCCAGGAGCTCCTCCATCCGCTTGGCCTGTCGATCTCGAAGCACATTGATCCTCGCCTGGTGCAGCCTCGCCATACCTTCCAAAACGTTGTGCTGTTGGCCCAGTTCACGGAGGTGCCGCTCCGTCACCACCCGCGGCGGCATGTCGACATCACGGCCGGACGCGGACGTGGACGATCGACCCATGGCTTTGCAGTAGGCCTCCATGTGTTTGACGCGTATGCGCACCGACTTCTCCGCTTGCTCCAGGGACGCTCGTAACTCAATCTCGGCTGCAATCTGGCGCTCTTCGAGATGCTGCTCGGTCTTGGCGTGGCGTTCGCGCATCTTTTCGGTCTGGTCGGAGAATTTCTCGTTGAGCACCTTTTTCCGCCCGTGGTGTCGCTTCAACATTTTCCTCTTGGTCTTCTCCTCGAAGTTCAAGAACCTGTGCATCTCTGCCTCTTGCTGCTCTTTCAAGGTCCTGAATTCCTCGCTCGCTTCCGTCCTCTTCTCTGCCTCCTGTCTCCTGACCTCTGCAGCAGCAGCCTCGGCCTCCTCCCGGGCCTTCTCGGCCTCCATCTCCGCCTCCCGCTGGGCCTCTTCCATTCGTCTCCTCTCAAGCTCTTCCTCTCCGTTGCAGATATTCGGACAGCCGATATCCGGATCCCAGATTGCACCGCAAATATAACAGAATTGGGCCTTACACCGGCACGTCATGTGCGTGCATCCTTGGGTAAGTTCCACCAGCGTCCTACATTTGTAACACCTTCTCCACCCGGACCTCTCACCGATTCGCAACACCTGGTCCAGCTCCGAATCACTAGGGCAGTCTTGGCCAAGCGGATGCGCCCTCATCTTGCACATTGTGCACACGCGGGTGCGGCACTCGCGACAAACAACATCGAAGGGATGTTTCGGGTCCACTTTTTCGCGTGGTGGTATAAACTCGTTGCAATTCGGAATAGGGCAAAAGATACGCTGCCCCCAGGGCGTGCTGAACTGCTGTACAGATTTAAGAAAGAGCTGCTGGTCCTCGCGTACGAGAAGAGCTTTTATTGTTGCGCCAGGAATGGGCTGTGTGCAACACCTCGGTGGCATCTTGGACTCTTCATTCGTGGCTTGGTTGATCATAATTCGTAGACAGTCTCCGCAGTACGTGTGGCCACATGGCAGGGTCTGAAGCTCGGTTTGCTTGCTGAAATCGTCTCGACAACATATACATGAACTGGGGCCAACTTGTCAGCATACACAGCTTTTCCTCACAGAATTTGCCTCGGACACCACCAATATTTCAGGAGCTGCATACATCATAGCGGCATGTGGCATTGATGCCCGTTTCTTCCACCGAACTTTTGCCTTGATTCCATTTGTTATACTGACAACACTTTTTCTTGTGGTAACGCTGAAAATATTGGGGACAAGATCTGCCGTCGGACTTGTTTGCTTGAGGAACTTGGGCTGGTTGAGGTTGGGTTCTACCTGTGCGAGGTATTTGTCGTACTGAGCAAAGGTAAGGCTGCGCGGTCTCGCTCGCGGGCTGGGCGGCAGGCTTGGCTCTTCGTCGCATGATTTTCTGGTCGGAGAGGAGGGCACCGTGGTAGGGGCAGTGTCTGTCGTGTCATTCGACCCGGTGGATGTATTTCGAGCATGGCTGGAAAGCGGGCTGATTGCATCGATTCCGCTAGCGTGTCTGGTTGGAGTTTGCGGTCGTATTGGTATGCCCAATGCCTCTGCTTTTGTCCTCAAAGCTAGTTCTAGTTCCATCTCCGAAGCCAATGTGTCTTGAGGCTGTTGTAGAAGTAGAACCTCGGATAGATAATCGCCGTCGTTGAGTTCGGCCAGAGTTGTGGCGGGGAGACTCTTATCGCTCGCATTGTTGGCACCGGCAGCTTGCGACTTGAGGATGGCAAGCGAACCCATCGTGGGTAGTGTCGATCCTCTAATACGAACACTTACTCACTCACTCACTCATACAACAACGTAAGGGCAATGGGTCCGCCTGCTTTGTCTTTGTTCGATGCTTTGCCACTGATTTGTCTGGCGGGCCTTTTTCCTCTCGGGCGCTTACTGCTTCGGATTGGAGTAATTGGCAGAGGACGAATCACCGAGTCGAAACAGGGGAAAAGATCGTCAACAAAGTCGGGGGCTCGGTGCACGGGAAAATGTTTAAGATGAGATGAAATGACGACAAGCGTGACGGTCAGACGCGACCTTTCAGTTTTCGGATCAGACGATCCATGTCCAACGGCCCCCCTTTGACCACCGAGTCGGAACGACTAATAATGTAGGAGCAATTTGGAGGTGCGCTGCAGGAAGAAAATAGAAACAAAAAGAACAACGAGAACAACAACTACAACAACAACCAAAAAAAAGAAGGTTTGTTGGCGTTCCGCCTTGCCTGAGCGCACGACGGGGTGGGTTTGTACGTTAGGTGGGTTGCCCTGGCTTTTGGGGGTGGTACGACACGACGGTTGAGCAATTGTTGGAGAAGATGATAATGATATGATAATTGTACGAATACGCTGGTGCCGGTCGTAGTAGGGGATGGGGAAAAGGTGGGCGGAAGGTCAGGCGAAACTGCGCGCTGACGCCTGGGTTAGGTACTGACTGACTGACTGACTGGTGTGGGCGGACTACGCGCTTGGAGCAGAGAATCCGGGGGGGTTTTTGGAGTTAACAGCACCTAGGTTGTTTTACCCCTCGTGGTTTGCAAAAATGTACCAATAAATTGCCGACCACACACTGAGGGCATTCAGAAAAGAGAAAGAATCCAATAGTAGCAGATGGGCTTAAACTGTAGTTCTCGGGATGATTCGATTCCAAGAATAGCGGTGATGAAAATTGTAAATTTTTCAAAATACAAAGAATTTGGAAAGAACAAAAGAAGCCCGCTTGGCGTCGGGGCAATAACGAGGACTTGTTATCAAGGCGCACGAAAAAGGTACACCCTGGGATATCTCGCAATAGGTGTGGATCTTCTGATCAGATGGACGAGGGGAAAATCTATGTGTGTGTGCGTGGGTGGGTGGGTGTGGCATCGGACACATCACCAAGCGCCACGACAGACAACTGCACGTATCATACTAGCACTGAGTGAGTGAGTGGAAAGGGCAAGGACATGAACAGAGTGAGAGAGAGTAGACAAAATAAAAGACGCGGGCAATCTATGGTGAAGGCATCCAATAGGTTGGAAAACAGTGGGTTGATTTTCTCCGGTCCGCCATTTTCAGCCAGGGCGACATCTTCAGCTTGGATCCAGCCGAACTTGTCCCAACGCAGTTGGTTTCGTTTTTTCTTTCTTTCTCAGTAGGTATGCGCTCTCCCATTTCTCCCTTCCCCCTCGCTGGCGAAAATTATTGGAGTAATTTCTTTCCAAAAGCTACCATAGCACTAAGAAAAGGAAAACCCACGATACCCCCCCTCCCCCACCTAGGTACCAAGTACTATGCAAGCCCGCGCCTTGCTTTCCCTGACGCATGTCAAAGACACCCCCCCTGTCCCTCAAGGTTCGCAAGTACCTACCTGATTATTACAAGTCAAGCAGCCAGCCGCTATTGTACGACTAATTCACCCGCCTCGGCCGTCACCGTGGCTTTCCAGTTATCATCATGCAGCCTTTTTTTTTTTTTATATGTGCCTTACCTGGTAGATCGAGGGTTTCTCAAAACAATGAGACGAACAAAATTTAACCGTTCGGACAAGACGATGAATGGCAAATGGCTTGACTCGACGTTGCATACCTCCATTGACTGGATGACTGATACCTAAGGTTTCTTCACTTTTTTTTTTCCCTCTTTTTTTTTTTTTTGTCTTCTTGGGCTTGGCTTGTCAGTCAAGTTTACCCTCGGTTGCTCCGACCCTGCCTGCAGCAAAGTCAAGTGATGTCCTCCTCTCTCCACAGCCAGACACACACCACTTGGGCCATACTTATCTCAGCCAACAGGACGCCGTCGTTGGCATCACTCGTGATCAGTTTGATACATTTCTCCTTGGGGTCCCGAGGTCTTCCCACTATGTTCAGACCCAAACATTTATCAATTGTATGCATGCAATGCACGCGCATATTGTCGCGAAACCTTTTTGCCGTGGTGGACCAACTTTGTCATCTCCTGATAAAAGCTTGATTTTTTTGCGAAACTTCGGACGAGCTTGGTATCGTACCATAGTACATTAGAGATAGTGACTGTCAGCTATCAGATGCTAGCTTTGTTTGTTAGCTGCCCTGATATCTTTCTCACGACATCGCCGCTAGGTTCATCCTAGGCACCGATTTCACACATTACTTGGTACACCGTGGACGTAAATGGGTATCCTGACAAGATCTATGGGACCCTCATTTTCTGTAGAGTCGATAGTCATGAGCAAGCAGACTGAACCGGCGAACCTTCTTGTAAGAAAATGAAGGAGATCTGATTCGCTTTTCCGATTCGTGACACGACGTCCAAATCGGGACTATCAAGGCGCTCACATCGCACGGAAGAGAATTAATTCAAACAGCATGCTATGCCTTCCTCTTAGCCTATACTGCTCGGACCACTCGCGTTGAGCATCAAGCGTTGGAAGCGCCTGTGAAATAATGTGCTCATCACTGCTGTAGAGATAGGTATCAGGAATACCTCTGCGACGAGCTTCTAAGGCCCTGAAGCGGTTCGCTCGGAACAATTTATTCAGAATATTCTTCTTGAGCAATATGCCCTCAATAACACTGCGCTTTCTGATACTCTAAGAGAGCCCAGACTTGTTGGACTAACTCTACTTTCCAAGATTACGGTGATAACACACACCTGCTCTCCAGAATGTATCTCCTCATTGTCATCGAAAACCTCCCCTTTCTCCTGTCCATCCACTTCATTCCGCCCTTCCCTCTCCGTCCAATCTGGTTGCCCTTGATGGCGCTTTTCCATCACTCGACCCAGTCAAAGTAAAGCATCAGAAAATGTCTCTCACTGTCGTCCTCTGTGTGCCTGCTTTTGAACTCCTCACTCTGTTGGGCCCACTTCTCGTGAAAATCCTCCCACTTGATGTCCGCAAAAATCTCGTCATCAGCCGCTGTCCAGGAGCTCAGATGTTTGGAGGTTTCGAAGCGCTGTTCATACGCATTTCAGGCCGGGACGACCCCTCTAATCTTGAAATGTAGGCGGTCTGGGCCGGCTTTTGTATCTCCAAATCTTTGGCGATCCTCCCAAATCAGCTTGTCTTGCTTCATGCTCCATGTATAGGCCTTGTACCCGAGAGGTGAGTTAGTCAGCCCTTCGGCCGCCGCCCAAGTGCGGACGCCATTATAAGTGCGGCCTACTACTAGCCCAACTTCCCGGTATAACAGTTCATGGGTGATTATAAGGTGGGCTGCAATCTCCGATTGGCAATTAGTCCAAGGGTCTTGTTTACCAAGAGTCGCGAGGGGATCATAATGTGCCCTCATTCGCTCGAGGCATTGTATTGCAGCCCGAAAGCTCAGATCTGGAACATTTTGGCAGACGTGCTTCGGTGCAGGTGGGCGAGGAGGTTGTGCATTTTCGAGCGATGGTCTGTTACCAGGCGATTCTTTTTGTTGGCGCTTGCCAGCACTCTCTTCTGAGGGCGAGCTCGGGCGCTTCCCATTGAGATTTGGGTCCATGCTGGTAAAGTGCCCAGTGATGGGAAGTATTGAATATAAGTGTTTAGCAAGTCTGCTGGAGGTTGTGGTGACCACTGCTTGATGATGTTGAGCTCTATTTCCAATGTGGTGTGAGTAACAGAAAACGATGTAGTAAACAGCAAAGAACTTGGCAAACTTCAGGATGCAGCAACTTTTCTCAAAAAGGGCAATATGATGACCCCCCTCGGTGGCACTTTCCTGTACAATATATGCGATGTTCAGTCGTACCTCGGCCACAAATCGAACGAACTCGTCCAATAGCACTTCCCTCACCCAGCACTCACTCGTGAAGGCGCTGTGGAAGGGGGGATTATGACTAAAGATACTTGGTGACTTTCATTTCAAATCTAATATGGCTATGATAGCGCCTCATAGCAATGGCTGTACCTAGATGATATCCCACTCCCCTACCTATATACCTAAGCCAACGGCATGTTAAAACGCGCCTTAGTTCCTTTGAATTCGTGGGTATCGTATGTGTTGAAGAAACCATCATCTCGCTGTGGTGTGTGTTGAAAACGCTCGGCCCAGTCTTCGAGTTGAAGTCGAATGAAAGAGAACGCCGAGTATGAATGCTTGTTTAAACCCCTTCCCCCCCATTTTGTAAACCTTTTTCCCAGGACCTAGTGCTGGCGTTAAACCTCTCTTGTGTATCTTCAGGTGTTCCGTCTAGTTGCCTGGTCTACGAACTTGTGCAGTTTCAGATAACGCCGCTGGTGTCCTCGACTGGAGGGCACGTGCAGAACAAGTTGGTGTCTCCGTACTCTGTTTAATTGTCAGTACAAATGTCCAGGAAGACGACGTGAAAGTCAGGGAGCAACTCACTATCATCGACTCTGCCCACACTAGGCCAGAATTTCTTCTCCTTCAACCACGCCCTCGGATACACTGCCTTCTCCCTGGTGTACGGTCGGTCCCATTTCTCGCCGACAATGTCCACCATCGGATGCGGTGCCATCTTCAGCACGTTGCCCTCTCTCGGCACGTTGCCCTCCTCCACCTCGCGAATTTCCTCACGGATACTCACCAGTGCATCGACAAATCGATCGAGCTCTTCGCGGCTCTCGCTCTCCGTCGGCTCAATCATCAGCGTGTTGGCCACTGGCCAGCTCATGGTCGGTGCGTGGAAGCCGTAGTCCTGCAGACGCTTAGCGATATCAATCGCCTCAATGCCCGCGCTGGTATTGAACGGCCGCGCGTCGAGGATGAACTCGTGCGCGCACCGTCCGTGGGTGTTGGTGTAGAGAATCGGGTAGTGCGGACGCAGCTTGGAGAGGAGGTAGTTTGCGTTCAGCAGGGTGACCTGCGTGGCTTTCTTGAGCCCTGCGGCGCCCATAAGCATGTTGTACGACCAGGAGATGGGCAGGATGCTGGCGCTGCCGTAGGGTGCGGAGGAGATGAGGCCTGTCTTGGCTTCGACCTCGGTGGGTGCAAGGTGCGGAATGAGGTGCGATTTGACGGCGATAGGGCCAACACCTGGGCCACCGCCACCGTGAGGGATGCAGAAGGTCTTGTGAAGGTTCAAGTGGCAGACATCGGCACCAATCTCGCCCGGAGAGCAGAGGCCAATCTGCGCATTCATGTTCGCGCCATCCATATAAACCTGTCCGCCATGGGCGTGGACGAGCTCGCAGGCACGTCGGACACCCGGCTCGAAGACGCCGAAAGTGCTAGGGTAAGTGATCATGATGGCACCGAGCTCATCGGCGTGTTTCTCGCACTTGGCTTCCAGATCTGCAAGGTCCAAGTTGCCAGTCTTGGTGTCGCACTTGATGGGCACGACGCGCATGCCGGCCATGGCGGCCGAGGCTGGGTTGGTGCCGTGTGCGGAGACGGGAATCAGGCAGATGTCGCGCTTCGAGGAGCCGTTGGCTTTGTGAAATTTGCGAATGGCGCGGAGGCCGGCAAACTCGCCCTGAGCGCCAGAGTTGGGCTGGAGGGAGACACCATCCATTGCGGTGATGCTCTTGAGCTGGTCTTCCAGAGAAGCGATCATCTTGAGGTAGCCCTTGACGGTGTCTCTTGGTGCGAAGGGGTGAACGTTGGAAAAGCCGGGCTTCGTGATGAGCGCCATCTCGGTCGAGCCGTTCAGCTTCATGGTGCATGAGCCCAGAGGAATCATGGAGTGGACGAGGGACAAGTCCTTGGACTGGAGGTGGTGAATGTACCTCAACATCTCGGTCTCTGAATGATGGGTATTAAAGTTGGGGTGCGTGAGGTACTCGGACTTTCGTTGAAACGTTGCTGGTATTTCGACCTTTGCGTTCTTGAGAAGCTCATCAACATTCTGCGCGGCGACAGCTTCCGTCTCGTTGATGAGGCACGCCACCAGCGCAGTGAGGTCCGCCTTGGTAGTAGCCTCATCCACACTGATACCGACCATGCCATCGGGCAGGCGGCGAAGGTGGATCCCTCGCTCCTTTGCTCTGTTCAGAAGATCTGAAGCGGCGCCGGCCTTGTCTCCGCTCGGGCTCTGAATCACCACCGTGTCGAAGATGGAGGTGTCTGTAATCAGCTTCCAACCATATGCAGTGGCAGCGTCCCGGATCACCGCAGCGCCCTTCATGACTTTCTCTGCGATCTCCTTTAAGCCCTCCGGTCCGTGGTAACAGGCGTACAAGGCAGCCATGTTGGCGAGCAGTGCCTGCGCCGTGCAGACGTTGCTCGTCGCCTTTTCTCTACGGATGTGCTGCTCACGAGTCTGCAGAGCCAGTCTCAGGGCCCGTCCTCCCAGTCGGTCCTTGGAAACACCAATGAGTCGACCGGGCATCTTGCGCTTGTGCTTGTCCATGACTGCAAAGAAAGCTGCGTGTGGTCCTCCAAAGCCCATAGGCACACCCAGTCTCTGGGCGCTTCCAAAAGCGATATCAGCGCCCCACTCGCCAGGTGGTGTCAGAACAGTCAATGCCAACAGGTCAGTGGCCACGCTGAGTAGGGCACCCTTGGCGTGCACAGAGTCGGCCAGTGACTTGAAGTCCTTGATCCGGCCATAAGTGTCAGGGTATTGGACAAGAACTCCAACAAGATCCTCGCCCAACTCCTCCAATCTAGTAGAGCACGTCTCTGACAGTACATCGGCTGTCTCGATTGCAATACCAAAACCCTCAGCACGGCTGCGCATCACAGCCAAGGTCTGGGGATGAATCGCGTCTGACACCACATAGGTCTTTCCGGGCCGCTTCGCGCGTGAAGTCGAAAGCGTGTTCATGGAGAGGGTCAGAGCCTCCGCAGCTGCTGTTCCCTCGTCCAACAGACTGGCGTTGGACATGGCGAGGCCAGTGAGATCCGTCACCATGGTCTGGAAGTTCAGGAGCGACTCCAGGCGGCCCTGGCTGATTTCAGCTTGGTAGGGAGTATAGCTGGTGTACCAAGCGGGACTCTCCAACACATTTCGCTTAATGACCTCGGGGACCAAGGTGCCATAGTAGCCAGCTCCGATATAACTCTTACCCTGCTGAATCTCGTCTTTCTGTAGAGCTTCCACGAGGCTCAGGACCTCGGATTCTGGCAAAGCTTCCGTGACTGCAGCTTCTGTGGGGTTGTTGCTCTTCGAGCGAGCATTTGGAAAAAGTTGACGGGTGGAAAGAATATCCGCCGGTATGACCTGAGCAACGAACTCATCCAGGGACTTGACAGGCGGATCCAGGGCCTGGAGCATATCGTCAACCTCATGGTCGTCCGGGCCAATATGGCGCCGGGGAAAGGTGTCCAGCATAGCATAGCTGGATGTGGAAGACTTTCGAATGAAAGAGCTTCTGCCATTAGTGACGGCGTATGAGCCTGAACGACAAGTCAATGGGCGCTGTGCATTTGCTGTGAGACGGAGAGTGAGGGATGTGCCCCTCGCTCCGTTAGCTCGGCTCAGGCGACCAAGTTGCCGAGAGATTGCGAAGCCATTGGCAGCCATGTTTGCTGTCCAAGGTGGAAACTGAGAGCTCGGAAGAAACAAACTATCTCGTTGCGTATAATGAAAGGAAAACTGTGTGGGCCGACAATATCTAATAAGCCGTCGTGGGAGCTGAATGTGAGGTCCTCCGTATTTTTCAAAGGTATGTCTAGTACGCCATTATTCTTTTGCCACTTTAGCTAGGACCGTGTAAGTCGACAAGGGATGGTTGGAAGATGAAGTGTAGAGGGAGAGAAGGTGAACGGAGAGGGAGGTCTGAAAAGGTCGATGACTGTTTTGTTAAAACAAAAGACGGTGAGAGTCAGAGGCTGACACGAGTGGCAGGTTTTTTGGAACAGAGATATCGGAGTCGTGTGTAGTTGATTTTACTGATTCCTGATGGTGGCCAGTCCGGCCGGTGATGCTCGGGCGGCTAACAAGGGCCAGGTCCGCACTTAGTTCACGCCTGTCCTTGCGCAAAGGGTCTAAGATTCAGTGGATTCCGCTTGGCCAATTTCAGAGATAAAGAAAGACCACACTGGCAAAAGACTGGTTCCCAAGGATGAGAAAAACAAGAATAATAATTCAGGGTTGTCAAAGTGTGTGTTGGAACAATACCAATGAGTCGTGTAATTTATTTTGGGCATGAAATCACGAAGCGCCCCCTCCAGCCGTGTCCCCGTTACCGGCTCTCTGATACTGTACTTGTAGTATATTCAAAAGATAAGCCAACCAGGGCTTTGGCTCTCTCACTGACAAAGTACTGCTGTGACTTTGAGCATTCGGTCAGATCGGTTACAACCGGAACGGGTTCCTGAGCCAAAGACCCACGTCCATCCCTGTTCCCGTGTCTGTCTTATCGTATGCTTCTTATCGTCAAATTTTCGACATCGGAGTGTCTTCACATGCGTCATTGCTTTTGCCGTTTCTCACAACCACACCAGCAGCTAGCTACCAAAGTTTACTCTGCTTCCACACGACAATACCATCTCCACCCTTTTTTATTTTATTTATTCGTAACGAATTTTCAACATGTTCGGAGGATGTATGTGAAATCTTCCTCCTTAGTGCATATGTATACATACGCATGATCAAAGGGCTGACCATCACTTCCATCATGCAGTCCAGATGCCCCAGATCTCCGCTGAGGAGCTGAGGGCCGCGGAGGCCGAGGCTTCCTACACTGTTCAGCAAGGCGTTGCCGCTGCAGTTGCACTGTACCTGTGTATGTCCATGCTGGATCACTTATCTTTCTCACCGAGCATCTACATCAAGAACTCGACTGACCCGCTATGTCCCAGCTCCTTTCCTCATCGACGCCGTTAGGAAGATCTTTTAAATCTGCCATAACGCCTCTTTAAGAGCGATCTCTTCTTCCACCACAGACCTCAACAAAAAATCGGACGAGATGTACAGTACTGGATATATAATGTTAAGGGACACATACGGGAAACCTCACGATGAGGCATTGGGCACAGGGATTTAGAAGGCAGCCGAGGTTACCCCAAGAGACATTCAGCTATGCTTCTGTATATCAACTCTGGGCATTGCCGCGAATTTGAAATGATACTCCATTCAAACAGAGAGGATTGGTCTTCCATGGCTTTTGCCCGCAAAGGCCCACGCGATTTGATGCCAGGGACGAAGATGGAGTGCTGCTGACCCAGTCCAGCTAATTTCTCTTCGCTCTTTATTTTCTTCATTGGGAGAACATGGGGAAACCTATTGCGTGGGCACATCTGACTGAGTGTACTGCAGCTCTGCTGTCGTGCAACCCGTCCAGTCTAAGAGACGACTCAAATTCCAACGTGCTCCTGACTCTCTCCTTTCTCACCGGCCTCTTCCTATCTTGTAACCCACGGCCACCGTATTCGGTCTACATTTACAACATTGTGGGAGCGCGATCGGCTCTCTGGGACGGGGGGGGGGATATTACATTGGTCTGAACTTGTTGTTTGTTATCTGGTTGATCTTACTGCCAAGCCAATACATTTGGAAGACGGTCATGAATCACAGGACGAAGATGGGGTTCATTGCCATGTTTTCACTTGGACTGATGTGAGGTTCTCATGTGCTTACCATTTCGGGGTAATGATTAACTTGAAGCACAGCACAGTGGCCATGACAGCCGTACGCTTCGTCGAAATGCATGAGGACGCCAACACAATTGGTGAGTTGCAATAGGAGGAAAGGGTCAAACTTTCTTGGAGCCACGCTGTCACAGCTATCGAGACGCTGGCGGATCTCCCACTTAAACAAGACGGGCACCCGCTTCGCTTTATTGGTATGAGCGGCCATTTTGCGCCTCGAGAAAGGACTTAGCGACTGAAAGTCTTCGATAATACAGGTGTAATATAATACGGCTCCTTGCGTATGTATATTCCCCCATCTCTTCTTTTCTCTCAGACTTGTAGGTTGCCGATCCTATCCATATTCGTGACCTCGCTTCCCAGGTGACTGAAACTTTTCAGGGCGAGGCCGAAACCCACGCCCTCGAATATGCAGAACAGTCGGAAGGCGCAATACAGGTGTGCATCATCAAACCAGGCTTCATCTACGCGCCTGGATTGATGGCTCAAAATGCATCATGCCTCCCCACGATCGAGCTGCAGCCTATTGTGGCAGCTTTGCTTGCGCAGGCTGTTGACGGATTTGAGAAAGATACCATGTTCAGCAATGTGGTGACATGGATCGGAGAAGAGGCTCTGGCTAGATAGAAAACGACTGGAGTTTGTCTATATAAAGACGTTGATATGGGAATTGCCTGCTGTGAGGTCGTTGTCCTCCTCTGAGGCCGTATTGCAGCTACCTGCGGATGGGTAAAATCCCCTCCCCCCGCGGGGGGGGGGCCGCAAATGGCCCAACTTGGAGCATTTTCTACACTGAGCTAAGATACTTCTAAGATACTTATCTAAGAGCATAGTGTGCAAATGGACCAGGGTTTTCCCCTAGCCACTCGGCAGCTCCAGTAGCGCCGGTGGACTGTCATGCGCGTCGCTGAAGACACAGATATTCATACCTAGTGCGAAGGAAAAGGCATGGATTTGACGCAGTTCACGATGTGTGGCTTCAACCGATAGCTCCTTCGTACAAACGAAACAAGCGTGGTGTGTACACATGTCTCGGAATGCATGGGTTAGAACTTCTTCAAGTTACCTACCTAGGTGAACCTACGGTAGGGAATTTGGTGACCTTTCGGCGACACAAGGGTTTAATTTGCCCAGTCACACATAACAACTCCGCCTCCACATCAGATGTCCCTTCTCGTACGTGTGGAGGGACTGGAGACACTGTATTCGCAGCCACTGAGGTCAGATCATCGCACGTCTTTGGACGCCGTATGTGTGTAAGTCCACAGCGAGGGTCTTCGTAACCTAGGCCGTCCGTCACACTGCAGCATTGCAATCAATTTTGCAAATATAGAAAAAATCTGAACAGATTTCATCCAATTCCAAAGTAGGAGAAGGAAGAGATTTGCAAGATTATGACTTGGAAATTGTTATGTTGAAGAGGTGGAAATTGAGATGTGTCGTATATCCAGCTGCACTGTGATAATGCCAATGCTGTTTTTGATACCGGAATTGTTTCTAGAAGGCGCAGCACCTGGCATTTTAGCGGGCCGAGCCAGCCCAAGCCAATTTCGGACGATCCCCAAAGCCCGGCCGGGGGTGGGCTTGCCACTTTGGTTGGGCTGAGCCTCGCCTCAAAACGTCCTTTGGCCCCGCTCGTCATTCGTAACGACATTCGATTTCATCTTGCTCATTCATTCTGTTTTACTAGGCGAGCGTAATCCTACTACGTATTACCTACGAGTCAACCATCAAAACACCAAGAAAGAAAAAACAGCTTTCCTTGCCCTGACCACAACAATGGCCGAACGCCAAAAGATCATCGAGACCAACCGGTCCATCCGGACTATCAAGAATGTATGTATTCTCTTCCCTACGCGCACTGTTGCATTGCCTCGACCCGTGCATCCCGTCAGGCAGGCAGCATCTCTCTCTCCTTCTCTAACACTCTTCCTCCCCAGGAACTCGAATCCCTCCTAGAGAAAGACATCATCAGCTACGAGTCCTACCAATCCATCCACGGCCTCCTCCCCGCCGAAGCTTCCCTCAACAGCGCCGCATCCACACCCCAACCCGCCGCCGCTGCCGCCAAGGTTGCCTCGCCTGCTCCCCCTACCAGCGCCCTCAACAACCTCTCCCTCAACAACAACCCGGCACCTCCATCCTACCACCAAACCACTGCCGCCGCCCCACCTGCTCTCCCTACTCGCAATGGCCCCCCCGCGCCCCCCGCCCTCCAAGCCCTGTCATCGCCCACGCCAAAGCCCTTTACGCCTACACAGCCTCGGACGCGCGCGACGTCGGCTTCGAGCGCAACGACACTATCCAGGTGTACGAGTACATGAACGCGGACTGGTGGATGGGCCGCAACGAGCGCACCGGCGCAGAAGGTATTTTCCCGCGCACCTACGTCGAGACTCTGCCCGGCCCGCCGTCCGCCGCCGCCGCTACGGCCTACAACGAGAAGGCCGCGTATAGTGCGCCGGCACAGCCCGCGTATGGCGGCTACCCGCCACCGCCCCAGCAGCAGAACCCGTACAACAATTCTGCACCGCCGATGGCAGTGGCGAACCAGCCGCAGCAGCAGCAAGTTGAAGGAGAGGGTGCGGGGGGCAAGGCCGGTGGGATGGGCAAGAAGTTTGGAAAGAAACTCGGTAATGCGGCTATCTTTGGCGCCGGTGCTACTATCGGAAGTAACATCGTCAACTCTATCTTCTAGAGACCATGACGTGAGGTTGCTAGAAGGAACTTACCATTTCATGGAGGTTGTTTTCCAGAGGACATGGGTTTGCTTTGTTTCTGGTTGGCGTTCTGGGCGCTGGAGTGTCTTCTCTTGTTGTGAGAGACCTGGGTTTGACATGATTATAGATCGGCCGTTTTCACCTTCCTATTGCAGGCGTAGATATCGCATCCCGTACTAATACGACGGCCTTTTTTTTTTTTTGGACAGCACTCTATTCTTTCCAGCTCGCTGACAGCTGGGTCTTACATTCTAACTTGATAAGATCTGGATTTACACAAACTGGCTCTTCTCGACAACATATAGATCCACGTACTCATCCACAGGGGTGCTCTCCAGCTTCTTTCCATCCACACCGAGGTCCACCAACTGCTTCACCCGATCTGCGTTGAAGTGGGGGCCCAAGTGCCTCTTATACTTGGCCAGAATCTCGGGCTTCGCCTCCTCACGCCTCAGCTTGTGGCCCAGCGGTGCCTCCACAACGACCTCATCCAAGATAGTGCCATCGTTCAGCTCGACGGTCAGCGCGTTGCTGATGGTGCGCAGCTCCGGGTTGTGGTAATCCGCAGTGAATTTAGGATCCTCAACACACTTGATCTTCTGGCGCAAACTCTCAACCAGCGGGGACGTAGCAGCCTCACCGCCGTCGGTATAGTCGGTAGCCTCAAGGCGACCGAAGACGAGCATCACAGCGCACATGTACTGGACGCAGTGGTCGCGGTCGGCAAAGTTGTCCATGGGCTTGAACTGCTTGTCGATGATGCGAACGCAAGCCTCGTGCGTGCGGCAGGTGATGGCCTTGATGTCGGCGGCGGACTTGCCTTGAGCCTTGAGAGTATTGTAAATCTTTTGAGAGGCCTCAATGGCGGTTTGGGAGTGGAATTCGGCTGGCGGAGTGTTAGCGGAAATAGTGTGGACGGGCATGTAAGATCACGTACCCGGGTAGGAAACCTTGAACAGAACGTTCTCCATCACATAACTGCCATATGGACGCTGGAATGCGAACTTATTGCCCTTGAACAGAACATCGTAGAAACCCCAGACGGGCGCAGAGAGCACAGTTGGCACTCCCGGCTCGCCCTTCTGTACCTTGAGCACGAGGTTAACCGCGCGCTGGCACGCATCACCGGCAGCCCACGACTTGCGCGACATGGTGTTCGGCGAGTGTCTGTACGTGCGCAGGGACTGTCCGTCCACCCACGCCTGCGTGACAGCATCCGCCGTCTGCCTCCCGGTCAAGCCCAGCATGCCGGAGATGACCGCTGTGGACGCAACCTTAACCAACACAACATGGTCCAGGCCGACCTTGTTGTACGAGTTCTCCAGCGCCAAACATCCCTGGATCTCATGTGCCTTGATCATGCCCTCGAGCACATCCTTTATGGTGAAGATCTTGCCGCCAGCAAGGTTGCCGCCGGCTTTGTTCGTCCGATTGACCCAGTCCGCGACCGCCAGAATCGCGCCCAGGTTGTCGGAAGGGTGACCCCACTCGGCGGCCAGCCAGCAGTCATTGTAGTCCAACCAACGGATCATGGCGCCAATGTTGAAAGCACCATTGACGGGGTCAAGCTGAAAGGGCGTGCCAAAGACCTTGGTGCCGTTGGGCACGACAGTCCCGGGGACAATGGGCCCAAGAAGCTTTGTGCATTCTGCGAAGCGCAAGCCCTCGAGGCCGCAACCAAGCGTATCGAGAAAGACGAAGCGCGCGGTGTCGAACTGAGGGAGGTGGTGATGCTTCGGTTAGCCGCGGGTTTTGCGGGGTAGCGAGCGCATGGTGGGACTTACAGCGAGCTCTGAGTCGATCTTGTAGTTGTGGATGTAATTGGCAATGTCCTTGATCTCTGGATCGTAGCCCACGCCCTCAGAGGGCTTGGGGGTTGTCGCGGAGGCAGACTGAAGTGAAGCCATGGTGTGGAAGGACGAGCTTCTTGTGGTAGTGGTGGTTTGGGAGAGTCTCCGGGCGCTGAATCCCGAGGCTCGTGAAGATGCTCCACCGGCGTTGAGGAGGGACACCGACCGGGCTGCCTGGCGGGTGTACGTATTTTGAAGGCGCAGTGACTTGGTCAGAGCACGGTTGACGGCCGACATGATGTTCTCGTGGTCTGCCGAGAAGTGTTCTAGACTCAATTGAAGAAGAAAAGGTTCTTCTCCTGAGCCGTGGGGGCTTGTTTAGTTGTTTAGGGAAACTAGACAAGCTACCCAAGCTTCAGCTGCATTCCCGAGGTAAATCCAGCCTTTTCCGGGACGCCGATGTCACTGTGAGGGGAAGGCGCACAGGGGTGTCTTGCTATTACTATGTACATGGCAGATTTTAGCAGCTACATACTGTGGTAGTGAATAAATTCATCGAGTCGCAGAGGTCTTTGAATTTGGATGCTTTCTCACAGATGGACCAGAGCTCTATACTCAAACCTAAGTGTAGCACATGAGGCCAATGGAACTACTATACCATAGTCTTAGTCTCCGGGTTTAACCTGGCAGGGCCCTGGAACGGCACCTTTCGAAGGAAAGGTTGCCAACAGGGTATGGGACTTATAGACTATTTGGCAATCAATGGCTGCTTCTTTTTTCTGAAAGATGACAGCGTCTTGAATGCCAAAGAATTCCAGAATGTATTCCAATCCAGGAGGACCCGCTTGGGTTCAGTCCACCCGGGGCCCCGGGCTCCACAAGTCCGGTGTTAAGTGGAGCCCAAGAACAACGCGGAGACTTGAACTACCTACTGAATATTACACAAGTGTTTAATTGAATCCTCTGATTGTGTCAACGAGAACCGAGGGAGCAATACTCCTAGTCTTCTACGGTCCAAGCCCAAGTACGAGTCACCATCGATGTCGACATGGCTTTCTTGACCACAAAGTCTTTCTCAAGGGCAGTTGTAAGCGGGCTGGGTACAACCAGACCATGATGAACGGCCTCTTTCTTTTCGAGACTCATATTTGCATTATTCGATACAAGCAAGAGAGCAGACGTCCCTCCGCTACGAGAGGTACAGACGAGTACCGCGATATGGGAAAGAAAACCTTTGTCTAATGGTATCATCTCGTCTATGAGCAAATTTTAATCAATGGCCTGTCTATCCTTACAGCTTGGGCTTTGCGCTGACAGGTTCCGGCTCTTTGAGTCTTACAACGCCCTAGATGATTCAGTTAACAACAGTCCCAACACACGAGCAAAAAAAAAAGAAAAGTAGTAGACGGGCACTCACCTCCTGAAAGCATGTAGCCAACAGCGTTCCGTCCTTCGCAAATATCCTCTGTGTCACTACACCTCTTCCATCTCCAGCCCATGGGCTCTCCATCTCACTCAACATCCACTCATCTGCCCTCACCTTCCTTGGCTCATGGAAGTAAATCGAATGGTCTAGGCTGACCATCATCCCTATCTCAGGCCTGCCTTTCCAAAACTCCATGAATTCGTCGAAATTCTTCCCATTGTGCGCCCCATCGGGATTGTACCCCTCGAAATCATTCAACTTCCGAATGTGCTCCTGCATCTCCTTCGGTAGATCGGCAAAGTCCTGCGCAGGAAATGGATACCGCCACAACCGATGTATCCGCGAAACTGTCCCGATGAAATAAGAGTCTGATACATACGCAAGTGCGTTCAAGTGCGCTTGGTGCCCACCAGCCTCACTGATCCGTCCACGCGCGCGATACCACGCGCGCAACTTCTTGTTTTGCGGCGGCCCATCGCTATTGACGACCGTCGCACGGTAGTTCTGAAACGGTCCTGAATTCGCCAACTCGGGCTCCTCATCGAAGTCGTCTGGTGGGGGCTCTAGCGGCCGCCCTGTGGCCGGATCACACGGCATCGGCGCGGCGTGCTGCACGACATTATCCTTGAACTCGTGGTTCGGCACCAGCGCGTCGCTGCGCCGGACGTGCGGTTTGGTGAAGGACATGGTCGTGGTGAAGATGGGCCGGCCGCGCTGGCGGGCTTGTACGGTGCGTGTGGCGTAGGAGCGGCCATCGCGGACTTTCTCAACGTGGAAGAGCACGGGGATCTCAGAAGAGCCGGCCAGGATGAAGTAGCAGTGGCACGAGTGGATCGTGAAGTCGTCAGGCACGGTCTTTTGCCCGGCTGCTAGACACATGGCTATCATAGCGCCTCCGTAGACGCCGCGAGCTCCGGGGGGATGCCAGAGGGGACGAGTATTGGTGAAGATGTTCTGATGAACGCATTAGTATATTGCATTTCATGTAGTTCCTGACGTGGGCCAGGGGTCTGGAGCGTAGGTACTCACCGGCCCAATGACGCTCAGGTCGAGTACATCCAGGGCATTCTCAATGGGTGCCTTCTCTGGGTCATCTGGCGGCGGCCGGATGAGAGTTGGCCGGTCATTACCACCTGATTCAGACATCTCCACGTCTGATTCTTCGCGTTGGGCTCCTAGCTGCTTAGTTGTGACTGCAGGCGTGCGAGTCCCGATGAGAGAGCAAGGGAAAGTGAGAATGTGAGGACGACCAGGGCGGACAGGAACAGACGGAGCGTTGTCGAATGCCCCGGAATAAGTCGATTGCACCAGCAATGAAGACTTGTATTGACCAACTACATGTATTTTGCGCAGTAGATGACGATTATAGAGCACAACAAAGTCGGGTTGAATATTCGGAACAGCGAGTCGTCGACATCCTCGGCGACGCCTGTGGACCGCGATTCTGCCGAGGTTCGCATCTGATCCAGCCGTTGCCCAATGCGCCGGGATGCCCGGTTCTCCGACCCCGAACCCTGAAGGAGATATCATTGGTACGACAAATTGGATAACATGGTCTGTGGTACTGAAATTTGTTCGCCAGAAACTGAGGCGCACTCACTAAGTGTTGGGACGTTCGAACGGTTGGTAAAGAGATTTTCCCGGACTTTCTGTAGTTCATGTGCTGGATTCGTCAAGCAGTATCGACATTACCTAACAGGAGACACTCAAAGTGGAAGCTGTATCCCATGAACAATTAGGCTGACTGCCCAGGTTCCGACAAGGTCGCTTCTTTTGCATGAAGACGGATAGTGTTTTTTCTTCGCAGGTCTTCCACTGCTACTGAGCTTGAGAAAGGAGGAGAGAAGCTCAGCAACTGGAGATTTGTGGTGAAGAAATATGGATTATAAGGAACTAAGCGCCTCAGAGTTGCACTTCAACCATTCAACATTCCTCTACTTCATCAGCGATGTTGAACAAATGGAGTTGAGCATGGTAGAAATATTCCAAGTTCTGCATTTCTATAAAGCAAAAGGCCTGGGTAAATTGCTGGGTATTTTCGTCATATTCGATCGTGGTAAAGCTACCCTCAAAACGTCATCTATATCTGGAAAACCAGCGCAACGCCATCGTCACCAGCCGTGACGATCCTCTGTCCGTCTATGCCTTGCACAAAGCCCAACACACCGCCGCCCTCGCCATCACCCCTGTGACCCCTCCACTCCTTCTCCAGGCCAGCAACAGCAGCATTTGCTGCATGCTGCGAAGGAGTTGCTCCCTGAAGATTCCATCTCCTTACTACTCCATCCATACCACAACTTGTGAGAAGCCACTGTTGCTGTGCGGCTGCAGATCCACCTGACTGAGGCTGCTTCACCCACTCCACTTTGACCACGCTGAACTCTTCGTGAGCGCCCTGGATGTTTCGTCGAATGTTAAATTGGCGGCTGGGGTCGAAGACAGTGATGCTTCCGTCGACGGACCCAGCGGCAAGCAGTGGTATTGGTGCAGAGGCGGGAGCGAAAGAGAGCGTCTCGATGCTATCCGACTGTACTTGCAGAGCAGCAAGTGTCTGGCCTCCTTGTGTCTCACCTCCAGCTGCCTTTCCTAGCGCCTTGCCCTTGGCCTTGCCCGCTTTCGATCCTGCTTGCCCTGAAGCTCCGGCTGTCTGCTCTGTGATCCTTGGTAGACTGACAATTCTTATCGAACCAGCAGCACCACCAGCCGCCAAGTATCCTCCTCGTGGCTCCACTGCAACGGAAAAGAGTCCTCCCTCGACCTGGAACCGCTGGTCTTGCGCTGTGAGTGACACAACGGTCTGGCCGTTGTCGCCCACCAACCCCTTGGCGGCAGCCAGACCCCACACGTCCCAAACGTACAAACTGCTATCCTCATCCACGGTTGCCAGTAGCGTGCCATCAGGCGTCCATGCACCGGCTGTGCAAGGGACTGTGTGAAGGAAGTAGGTTTGCACAATCTGCAGCGGGTTCGCTGGGTCGGAGGGGTCGACAGTGTATACCCAGACAGATCCATCTGACGCGCCAAGTGCGACCGAGTTCGGAAAGTCGGTGCTTGGGCAGGGTGCAAGCCAGTTGATCTCCGGTACTTCCTGGCTCTCGCCCACAAATGAAAAGCTCGGCGCCGTCGCATCAAGCTTGTATGCCCTCAACCGGCCGTCCAGTCCTCCCGAAACCAGGAACTCTCCATTCGGCAGTGTGAAAGTAAGCGCATTGATAGAGTCGGTGTGTCCGTCAATAGGAAATGCTGGTTGAATCTGGACATTCTCCTGTTGGCTGCGCAATTCCTTCTCGGCGGCGCTGGCGTCTGCTGCCCAGGCGGGCGGAAGCACTGGACCGTCCTTCTTCTGGCCAATGTCCTCGGGAATCACGAACAAGTATCCCTTGCCTGGCGCATCGTCTGCCTCGCCCTCACTTCCACCGGTGGCTATGATGTTCGGATTCGTAGGGTGTTGTGCAATGGCGAAGATGGAGTCCTTGTGAGAGTCAAAGTAGGCAACGGAGTCGTTCACGAGCTGGATCTCCTCGTTTTCGTCATCATCGGGCTCTGACATGTCAACGTCGCTGTCGGCTGCAATCTCCTCGGCAACCTCATCCACGGTCACCATATCCTGCTCATTTTCCTCATCCATGGAGGGGTCATGGTGGGGGTTGTCGGAAGGCATTTTGAAAGTTCTCCCAGGCTTGGATCTTTGAAATTTAAAAAAGCACCAGAATTCGGGGATTTAGTCAAGAAGCCTGTCGGAAGAGAAGGAGGTTGGACGCAATTTATTCTTGGAAAACGAGACGAAGATGAAATGTCGCTGCTGGACGTCAAATTATTAAAACTTTTGCTTGATAATCAAGCGGAATCAGTATGAATCAGAATGGCGGGGCTTATCGATAAAGCTCAATAGCAGGCTTAGGGACCGGGGCCCCATGCGGCCATTTAGGAACATTACGATAATCCCTGCTGTTGGTACTTGAGTATAAAGTGTCACCACGACAGAATCGCACTGGTAGGCATCACGAATGCCATGTAGCCTCATATTAGGAGCGAAAGCGAACAGAAGACCGGTAATCTCCACGACTGACAAGAAGCGTATTTCATAAAAGAAGAATCATGAGTCTCCCCGAAGACTTCTACGGAGATGGCGTGAATAGCCTTCCTAAGCACTGAAGAACCAACCATCTGACAATGAGTGAACCATGAACCAATTATCATTTCAATCTATCTTACCCAGCAAAGATGACTACTGATCCTTAAACCATGGGTACTACTTAGTTTCATGTTTTGTTACAAGTCTGTGGCCCGCACGAAAGAGGCCCTCACAATGTGTTGAGGTCCATTGTGAAGTATTTTCACGGCAGATGGCCTGCCACCCTTCCGATAAAGTCTAACTCCAGTGGCGGACCTGACAGTCTAGTATGGGGCCTCGCCTGTATTTCAAGACCGCGAAACATCACCACGGTTTCCATCGTCGGACAGGGCTAGCTCACATGGTTCATTCTCCTCAGCCTCCGACTCGGTCAACGCCATCTCACATAGCTCATCCTCCTCTTCAGAGAAATTGTAGACATTGAATGGCAGAAAGGAGAAACCGATTTGAGTGAACGACTCGTTCTGGGTGGCAGCATCAACTTGTATGTTGAAGAGTGCGTGATGAACGTTGCCGTTCAACTCACAGTCCATATAGGGACACCAATACGAGTTGGTGCGGATCAGATCCACCAATGTAAGAGACGGAACGTAGTGCAATGGTTGTTGGGAATCAGGACAGCGCTGGAAAGTGGGTGCGAACTGTCTGGCACAGCCAAGACAGATGAACTCAGAGAGAAAGAAACACATGGTGAGATGAGAGTGCTTTTCGTCGGACTACTTGGAACTTACCTTGTGAATGCTGGATGTTTTTTCGATAAGTTGAGTTTCTTGTGCTGCAACAACTCAGGAACAAATTGAAGGCACTGGGTTTCCATCGTAGTTCATATATACTGGTCCCAAATCTTGAACTTGAACACGCATCAGAGGCATTGTCTTCTATTCAAAGCCTCCTTTGAAAAGAACCTGTCAAGACTTTGACCCAATCCCCTTGTTCACAGAGGAAGAAAACTTGGACTATAGAATAAGCCGCCATTGATCACAAAGCCATTGTGCCCAATGCCCATTGTGCTTGTGGATCAAGTCCAGAAAGCCTAAAGCGAATTGTTGTACAATGAAAAGCAAGTGTACCTACCTAGGTAGCTAACAATCACGAGAACACATAGTGATCACGTATGGTCTCAACCACCCAGGTCTTGACCACACCTGGTACCTAGGTATGAATTTGCACATGCCTTTGTAGTGATTTCCAGTGAATTTGAATGTATTATGAATTAAGCTCTAAGAGTAACCTGTCAAGCCTCTGGAATCAATGAATGCTCTGTTGAGGTTTGGGTTATACACACAACAAGGTCCTCAGTTGTTGTCACCACACCTTTGAGATCTTTGTGGGACAACAGGCAGAATCATCTTGTACAAAGACTTTGATTCAGGTAGCACAAAAAAGCTCCGCCACCTGCACTGTAAGCAAATGCAAGCATCAACGACAAAGTTGAAAGGATTTGCCAACTCCTGTCAATTAGTTGTCCTGTTTCTGAAGGGCGCCTTTGCCATTGCTGTCTGGCTCAACATCGACGTTGCTGTTGCTGTTGGGGTCGGGTGCTTTGGCTTTCTGGTCTTGGTCTTCTTCGGTGGAGGTCGAATAGGAGCAGGGTCATTCGACTCATACTCTGCAATGGCTTTCTTGAAAATCTTGTCCACCCTTCTTCCGAGATGCCTGCCAATAGGCCTGCCAATACGGGGGAGCTTCATAACGACCACTTTGTTAAACTCGTTGGAAGCATCCTGTATCTTTTTCAAGTTTCCTTTCACAGTTGCGCCCAAGCTGATCGCCTTGAAGCGATCCTTCATGTAGACAAGATCCATGGTCACGTTTTTGGTGTCTTTGATGAGATGTTTTGTCGCCCTCTTCACTTTGAGGGCTCCCAAAATACGAAGCTTCTTGGACTCTTCGGCTTCCTTTATGCCTTGCTTGATAGCTGACAGAATGGCGCTAGTTTGCGAATTGATGGGGAACGCTCCTTGAACGGTGCCATCCCATTGTTGAAGGATTGCGTCGAGTTTCCTCGTCTCGTTCGCGACGACATTGATGGCATTGAACACGACTCGATTCTTTGGCTTCTTATTGAGTTCCGCATCATTGCCCGTGGCCAAGGCAAGATTGAACCACAAAATGATCGTGAAGAAGAACTTGAACAACATCTTGATGAGCTCCCCTTATAGGTAAAGGGTGAGAACACCAAGGGATATAATTTTCCGAGAAGGACCGGGCTGATCCGGTCGTGATTCAGGAACCTGAGATCATATGCCAGTTATAGAAGATCGTGGAACGGAATGACTTGACATCAAAGGGTCGAGAAACCCAAACAGGTACCCGCATGCACTTTATTCTGAATATAGACGTCTTTTCGGACGGTCGTGAGTCTTTTGTGGTCCACTTTCTAGTCAGCTACCTTTAAGCTATTACAACACTTTCCGTCATCACGTTCAGCTGCACAAAAACGCGACCACGAAATTGCAATAACGCAGTGGAATGCATGTGACATCGGTTTCTTACACAGCAGCTTCACGGTTACTCGCACGGTTTCACAGGCAATAGCCTCCAGCCTCAGTGGCACGGCCTTAGCTAAGTACGATCATCCAATCTTTGATAGGGTCTCGTTGACTTGCCTTACTTTTTCAGCATAAGTACAACTGGCGCTGGACGGGTCCCACTTGGGCTGGTCTGGTTGAGTAGCTCACGTGTAACCACTTACATGTGCCATTTACTGGAAACCTATAGGGAATTTTTGCGGGATTATTGGGTAAGAGCACACGCTGTTCAGTGCACACCCTCGCTTTGGCACATGTCAGACATCATTGCAAGAGCTCGATGACCCGTCGGGCCATTGCTTACCCTCACCACAAAGTATCATCTTCGAAGCGCCTTGGCTTTGACAGGCCGGGACAATTTCAACTTTGCAGAAGGTATCGTGTAGGAGCATTTCAAGAGCCCGCCACTCGATCGCTCATGTGTCTCTTCACACGGCCGAGCAAGGTCTCATAAACCACTCGTACTATTCGTCTCCACCCATGCCATCAAAAACGGGGCTCGACCCACGATAATCTTGTGAACCTCGGCGTCTGAGAGATCTCCTGACGTCGCCGCACCAGCAGGAAGCAGCGGTATCTTCAACTGGGACGGCGACAGCATTTCATGGGACGTGCGTTGGGAGCCATGAGGTTGTTCTTCGATATTTGCGTACCAATGATGTTGCGCAGCATTTCAGGGTGGTATTGATTGTACGTTCTGGCGCAAAAGTAAGGTCGGAAGAGGATGAATGAGGTGTTGAAGGAGGAAGAAAGTGAAGTTGGATTGTCAGAGAAGCCGGATCCAAAAAAAAGAAAAAGTCTCTAGGGTGAATCTCGGATTCTTTGCGCGAGGGCGAGCTATGGCTAGCAGTGGGCAAGACTGCAAACATCACGCTCAGGGCGTCGGGGCGGCTTCAAGAGAAGTAGGTGAACAGCCCGTCAATAGCCAGGTCGCAGCGTCAATGTTGCGAAGATTGACATCTACCTCAGCCCGCGTGGTAAAACATACGAGATGTCAGGTCTTCACAAACCGCCCAAGCCATCGCGGACAACTATCGGGAAACTTCTCCCCAGCCCTCACGCCGAATCAACTCCGTGCACACGCCCCAGATGGACGGCTTATAAAGAAATGAAACCTTTTGAGATTTGCGATTTTGCTACCCTCTAGCACACGAGTCCCCGAAATGAATACCCGGCCTGCCTTCCTAGAAACCCCATGTAAATGCATTGAAGCACACCATATCTCCAAACTCCGAAAGCCGTCCTAACGCTCCTCTTCTTTATAGGGCTTGTACCCTCCATCAAACACATAAGTTCCCTCACCCAACTTCCCCAACTCCTTATTCCTCGTTCCTGCTACCCAATCATTTTCCTTCAAAAACACCAAACTCCTCAACCCAGCCCTCGGTAATTCGTAGAACGTCTTCCTCAGCTGCACTTCCTTTTCTCCGTCTCCCTCGGCACCCTTGGTGGCCCACACAATGCCCCCCAGCCTCGCAGTCACAACACCTCCCAAGAGTCCAATGAACAGCCAGGGGTACTGCAACGCCTCGACCTCGAAGGCATTGATGGTCTCGCGTGCAAGCTTGGTATAGTACGTTTCGCCAAGGACGAAGCCGAGGCGGAAAAGGTTGGAGGTTGAGACAGCGTTCGTTGAGGGCTGCGCGGTGTCCATACCGTCTTTTAGGCGCAGAATTACATGCACCGCGTCGTCAGCGGTAGAATAGAAGCCACCACAGGCAGAGTGGTGTGCCATGGGCGTGACGGGGCGGGATGTGCTGGGTATTGTGTGGTCGTAAAAGAGGTCGATTTGGCGTTCTGCAATGTCTTAGTCAGTACCGTTTGGGTGACAGAAGGCTTAGGTGAACTCACGTTGCAGCTCATCGGCCCACTGAAGCCAGCTCTCTTCGCCCGTCGTCTCATATACATCCAGCAAAGCCTCAATAAGAAATGCGTAGTCTTCAGCAAAACCTGCTGTCCCACTTCGTTCAGTCGAGTACGATCTGTACAGTGTCCTAGCCTTCTCATCCCACAGCTTTTGTTTCAGAAACGCTGCCGCCTTTGTAGCCGACTGTATGTACTTTTCAGACTTTGCAGGATCCACATTCTTGACGGCCGAACCTGTCCTTGCCAGTGCCGAAATGACCATAGCGTTGATGCTGGTGATCACGTTATCGTCCGTCTCTGGCCTTGGCCTATCCTTCTCCCGATGCTCTCTCAGCTGTCCTCTCGCAGTTTCGATCAGGTTCTGAGCTTCCTGAGGCGAGACGCCAAACTGTTTGCCAAGCTCTTGCGCGTCTTTCACAGTGTATAATACGTTTTGGTTGATGAACTCGTCGATGGGGTCCTGTTCGCGGTCCACATTGCCATGCGCCAAAACGTTCCAGTGCGCCGCTGCGACGCGGCTGACTTGAGAGTCTGCCCCTCCAAACGCTTGATCAAACTCTCTTCGTGTCCACAAGTAGTAGGCGCCTTCACGCATCTGAGGGTCACCCTTTCGGTAGTACGAGTCTGCTGCTTCGCTGCAGGCAAATCCACTATCCGGTCGTTGTATGGGAGGCGAGGTCAAGTATTCTGCAAGCTCGAAGACCACATTCGCAAATTCGTCTTCCTTCTGCAATTTCCCTTTTTGGGCAGCTGTCGATAGCCAGGCATCCAGGTATACCCCGAGCAAAAGCGCGTTGTCCATAACAACCTTTTCGAAGTGGGGCATTGACCAGTTGGCGGTGACGGAATATCGGTGGAAACCTCCACCCACATGATCGCGCAAGCCTCCATCTCGTAGCCTCCTCAAAGTGTGCAACGCCATGTGCGTCGCCTGAGCCGTCTCTTTCTCGCCCACAACATCTGCGACCTCTGAGGGAAAGTCGGCCAGCTTGAGTAGGAATGACAACTTGGCAGGCGTCGCAAACTTGGGCGCCACCCCAAAACCGCCATTTACCGGATCGAATGTCCCTGCGATATGAGTGTAGGCCTCTTCCAGTTGATCCAGATCTAAATCCGAGTCCGCGGGCATGGGCGTTCCAGAAGTATCCGTAGGCACCGCCGCGCTGGAGGTGCCCAGACTCGCAGGGTTTCCTATCCCCTTAGTGCCCAAAGTGCCCTCGGCAGCGAATTCTCGCAGCTTCGATACTATCTCCTTGGCCTCCTGGCGGCAGCGGTTCTCGTGTTCAGGCCAGACATCCCGCATCTTTTGCAGTATGACTAAGAAATCGACGCGCTCATCCTCTGGAACCTCCTGGCCGTCCACTCCGATCAGTTCAGTCCCTGGCGAGGGCCAGTATGTGCCGCCAAAGACAGGCTCGAGCTCCGGAGTCAAAAATACATTAAGAGGCCAGCCACCGGCGCCGTTCATGGCCTGAATGTAGTTCATATAAATGTTGTCGATATCCGGTCGTTCCTCGCGGTCAACAATGATGGGTACAAAAGACTTGTTGAGCAGCTTTGCAACTTCGGGATGAGCGAAGGACTCTATGGCAGTGAGACGGCAGTCTGTAGGTCGACCAAAGGTCAGCAATGCACCTCTTTCTTGCATGTGGTTGAGCGGGACGAACAATGGCAAGATTTGAAGCCGATACTTAGAAATATCAGCTTGTTCTCCTTCTTGGCCCTTTGCACAGCCTCCTCGTCGAGCAGCTGCCATGCGATGGGAGAGGAGGCCTGGCTGCGCACGTATGGGCTTGCGCTCTTGCTTGCGCGGTTCTGAAGGGCGGGCACTTCGGATATGGAAGCTTTGGATAACTGGGCAGAAAGCTCAGCATCTCTGCTTGGAGAGGCCGAGGCCTTGTTTAACGACGACTTCATCATGTCTTTGCGTCTCGATTTTGGCAAAGTCCAAGTAGCGCAAACGGTATGCTGAGCTGATAGAGGGTCGCGGGGGCGCCGGGCTGTTCTTTTTGGACGACGGGAAACAGACAGCGGCCAATCTGATAATGCGAGGGGAGAGAAGAATGATTCCAGAGGGCGAGAGAGGAGTTGTAAGGTGGTCTTGAAAGAGCAAATACAGCTCTACTGTGTGTGTGATAGGGGCAAGGTATAAGCTTTGGAAGGACGGTCTCGCTGGCGACTTATTAGTTCGGCCCCACCCCACCCTCACCCCGCCATATGCATGTGGCCCTGGTCTGTCACTCGGGACGCCACACGTCATCAAAGCCGTTTGTAAAACTCAACGACATGCTTGAGGCGCAAGATTCCTGCGATTAAAGCTATTACAATATCTCGGTTTCTTCATCCTTCTCACTGCTTTTGCCTGATGCTCCCAGTACAATACATGCCTTGGGCTGTAATGCATTGTGAGTCACCAAAGCGACTCAGGTACTCGGCCAATCCATGGGTTCTGATTGGTAATCAACCCCCTCCCTTTGTTCACATTCAACCTGTTTGAACTCTCCGTTCAGTAGACAAAACGCTGCAGATTTGGCAGTCAGGTCAATCCCATCAGCGGCTCTTGATATCGATTGCTGCTGAGAATCATGGAATCTCGCCAAGGACATTGATAACGTGGCCGTCATGTGAAGTGCTTGACTCGATTAGCTCACAATGGACCATGGTGATGTGATTGATATGATGCACAGCCAGGAAATTCACTCGAGTATGTAGATCCAATAGTATCAATACTTGGTAGATCGAAGATAGAAAATCGGAGGCGCCTTTCAGGTTCTCGCAAATCAAGTTCGTGACCTCCTATAGCACTCACTTTACTGAGCTGTCTGAGCTCCCTGTGTTATGAGCTGGAAAACAGTCACAAATTATTGATGGACATCATTTTGGTCATGTGTGGCTTGAAGTGTCAAGCCACCCCCTCCGAAGGCCCTCGAGAGAGAACACGACCCAAGCCGGATGTTCCAACGTATGCCAGCTCCCGTACACAACACCACCTTTTTGCTACACACGTCCCCTTATGATGCAGCGATGTAAGATCAAAATGACGAAAAAAATCTACCCAGTCTCTTAATGACGGAAACAGGGCACCTTTTTGCGAAATCTACGGATACGCCATTAGACTTATATACGACTTCGCAAGAGACGGCGGGGAGCACTTTGGCGGGGAATATATACTAGCATCGACTGATGCATTATAACGGACATGTAATAGATGCAGTAATTCATACAATAAAAACCGACGCCTGTCTGCCCACCCATTTGGCTAAGTAGGCGCAGTCCCAGGAAGTCTACCTAGCCAGATGCCACCATGATACCAAGCTTGCGAAATGAACTAGAGCGTCAGGTTTTTCAAGCAAGCAAGATTAGGTTCATCCAGGTCCGTCACTTGCGGAAGTTCAGTACAAGGTGATGTGACCAGATATCATTTTGCAATATCCTACAGCAGAGCCACATATCCGGAACTATTCAACATTTGCCTAGTCGACACTTCACGGTCGGTCTGGATTTGAACTAGGCCAGTGTCTCCACGTCCAATTTAACATGACCTTGGTGAAATCGGATGAGTTAACAGCAACATGTATTCAAAGTAGCTCACTTATAATGAATTTCCAATCATTGTCTATAGCAGAAGACCCACGGAGAGGTTCACAGTGGAGACCTCAGTCTCCTGGTTCCATTACACACAGGTCTTCAGCGTGCAGGACAAAGTTTCATATGTTTCACAACAACGTGAAAACTTCCTGGACTCAATATGATTAAATTTAGGGCTTGCTTGGCCTGGAATGCATTAAGCTGTAGCAGGGAATTGTCGATTGATTCCGTCCAGTTGCCGGCCTGGGGGGATTCCCTAGGTAGGAGGACCGATGGCAGTTTACGACCCTGATATAGGGCGCCCGTGGAAGGTGTAAAGGCATCTTATCACCCAATGAATAGGTACCTATGTGTTGACGGTGGCGGCGATTGTTATTGGAAGGCGCGTTCTTTGACCAACTTCAAAGCGCAGTGTCCTTAAGTATAGTGTAAGTTAGAATCCTCAACCTCGCCCTGCAAAAGCTCTTGTTATTGTCATATTTCCTTCCCAAACATTCCTCATTGTTAGACACACGAATGAACATAGTTAAAACTCATTTATTCTCATCGAGACCTAAGTAAACCACTTAATCACATCAGTTTTGCCTCCACTAGTCCTTTTCCTGAAGTTTCAAACTTGGGGCGGCCGCTATGAAACGTCGCGCGGATCTTTGGATTCCGTAGGTATCATTCTAGAATTAAGTCAGGCAGTCATTGCAGTACCGGAAACAAAATGTTTGTCCTGACCAAATCTTTCATACGCCACCCGCAGATCAAAAAAATAATATATCGAATTATATACTTTATGATAGATTCTGGTTACCAATGACAACCAAAGGGCAATCCTTGACTGATGCGTTCATCAACGAAGGCCTGATTCAGATGGATCGCGTGAGGACTAGGTGTTTGGCGTTCAACAATGAACATCCAGTCATCTCTGTACGTCATTTCCTTGAACCAGCAAGCAACTGAAAGGCTCATATATCAGTCCTCCAGCCACTTATCGCCATTTCGATAGCCATCGTCATTGTACCTCTCATTGCCTTTGCAGGCTTGATAGTGCTTGCAACATCCATGGGGGCGGGCCTGACGTTGCTAGTCCTGGCCCCGTTCACTGTCGTGCCAGCAGTGCTTTTAGGTGCGGCTCTTTGGGTCTTTTACGTCACGAGTCGGTGGGCCTTGGCTTTGGTTTTCCGGGGCACTGTTGGCTCAGAGAACAGGGTGATGATGAGGCCACAGGCGAGTGCGATGGGGAATGAGGCACATGGGAACTTGGAAATAAATCTTGTCAAGGTGGAGAAAAAGGATGGCGGGCAACCCGATCAGGTCTCCTGAGGATCCGATACAAGGACGGGACATTCGGTCACAGTCGGAGTATTGGCTGCGCTCTACACTAGGTACCTAGCTGATTATCTTCTACCTCGAAAAGACGTAATATCGAGCGTCCTTAATCGACGTTAGAAAAGAAGGTCATCATTCGTACCTTTAGGTCATGGAACCTCACCACAAGTATTCATTTCCTGTCCGATAACGGTCGGCATGCTCTGAGTCGAAGACGGACTCGTATTACGTCCACATTCCCCTATTTTTGTAGCAGGCACTGCCACTCGAAGACACAGACATTTCCCCCTTCATGTCCATAGTATACCACCGTTGGCAGGGACAAAGTTCTTTTGTGATATTCCTGTAGACCTGACCTGACTAGTGATCGCGTCTTCTTTGCAACAATACAAACCTTACTTCTCCTCCAGCTTTAGATCGTTAGAAGAGTTCACCGTCCACATATGTGCCCCTCAAATTACTTATAGCAGTAAATACCAAACTGATCCTGAGCACTGATTTGGTCAATGTTTCTAGTGACTTCCTTCTGGCTAAGCTGCTCTTTTTCGGCTGAATGGCTTCAGGCCGCGTGAGGCTGTAGACAATCCGTTGGGATAGAAAGGGCTCTGATTAGCTTGCACTGGCTGCTATTTCACGAGCGTACAGGTACATGGAGATGCACACAAATGCGATCAAAGTGGTATCATTCTCACATCCACTTCCTGGATCTCTCACATATTGCCGCTGGAACAAGCCCATAGCAAATGTCCACGGGTATTAGAAATACCTAGGTAGTACAGCGCTATTTTTTTTTACCTAACTTACTGAATTGTGTACCAAGATGAAAGGCGGAAATAAGGCGGGAACTCCACGACTCCAATTACAAATATCATTAAAGGGGGCTCATACCGGACCCAGAATGTAGGAAATCATGACTGCTGTCTTGTGAATAACCTTGGAAGTCGAACGATGGTGAAGATCGGTGGGTTCGTTAGGTGGATTCCAGTCTGCCACGCTATTCCAAGAGATATCTTCCGAGACCACTAATTAGCCGGGCATCGAAACTCATGTATGGATTAGGAACATCAAGCATTTCGCGTAAGCTAAGCGAGCTGACAATGCAGGCAGCTATGCAGCAAAAGAAGAGATGAAGTCGGATTTGGCTTTGCTCCGTGCTGACGCTGACAAACACGAATGCAACGCTGACGATCCGGAGCCGACCGACAGAATCCCTGGCTTGCCAGTTCACTGACAGCTGCTAATGCAAGGGGTCAGGGGGGCCCTTTGGGAACCTTAAAATTAAACACAAAAAGTCCGATCCTCTGCGATGTCACTCACTTACACATTGGTCGAACCACCTGGATGAAGGTCACACGATCCTGACACTGGCTCTGCTACTGGAGTGCAAGTTTCTGTGCAGAGAACTCGTCTCTTGTACCTAGAGTATGATGAGATAGACGTAAACGTGCCTTGAGTTGGGTGGGTTTAGTGAACATCTCCAGCTATTTGCCAATGACTTTCATATTCTGTTGGTCATCACGGTCTTCCTAATGGTGGCTCGTTCTAGAGCACTTGAACACTTTTCTACTACCTAGACTGTCATTGGTCAATCACCTGGTCTTTTAGTCTGACGCCGGCGATTCAGCTTCTGAATTAGGTCAAGTTTACATGCATATTTGTGGCACAGAACCGCCAAAGGCCAAGCGGAAAATAGTCTACCCAAGTTGCGAGTGACTACCCACATTTCCTACCTCCTAGTTACTCAACTTTCGGCAGGATGTGAAAGACTCTAGCAAAATGAGATCTGAGTTTTCTCTTCTTCAAATGAGAATGGCCGCTGCAATAATGATATCGCAGACTCTTGCCCGAATCTCGCAGGGCCGGTCAGCCGCATAGGTAGGGGGCAACTTCATGCTTCCAAGGATATAGTAGACTCGTCAGATCCTTCGATACTGGGGCAATTTAGACCTCACCACCGTGCTGGAGGCAGCTAGGCCCGATAGCATGGATCAGGTCGTGCAGAATACGGTCCTTTACCGACAAGCTGCATCCTTCGCGCATTACCTAGGCCCCCCGTTGATTCGCCATTTGTCCTAGCACTTTGCTTCGAGCCGCCATGTCTGCCTGCTGACATTTTGTGGGACCTGGCCAATAGTTCGGAATTTTCTAACATTTGCACAGTCACTTTTTTGAAAAGACATCATGTTGCAGGCACTATACCTGTTCCTGATCTTATGACGAGTAGCGTTGGTCGACAAGATGCTGTCATCCAAGCCATGCACATAACTAGACAAATGTAGAGAAAACACGTTGATAGATGAGCTTAGGCAGCCCTCTTCGTCACAAAAGAATTAACAGCGGCTGAGGGGTCTTTCAACGAGAGTATAGCCTGACTTCATCGTGAAGGGAAATTGCTGCACACCCCGTTGTACAGGATTGCAGCGACGGCGTAATATGGGGCTGCGCCTCATTAGCGCTACCACGAAGAGGGAGAGAGTGCGGCCGCGGACGACTTCCGTGGTGGGCGAGCAGGCGAGCAGGGTAGGTATGAAGCCTTCTGTAGGTGACATGTATTGTTCTTCTTATTTTTCCTTCTCTTTCTTTCCTTCCTTTGTATCATCATCTTGTGAAGTCATCGAACGGCGGTCGTTCCTTTGCCTGCAAAGTTTTCTTTGCGTCCTTTCGTTGATCGTGAGATCACTTACACTCTTTTTTCGGCCTCGGCCATCACATACACTCCTTAATTCGATTGTACTGCTCTCAAGTACTCATAATAATGTATTTTCGTGCGGATTTTCTGGCGGCTGCATTGGCAGCGGTGCCAACTTTGGCGACTGGCAGTTCAGTCAATGTGTATTTTGGACAAAATGGTGAGGCCGACATTGGCGACGTCTGTGCAGATCCCTCCTTTGAGTACATCACACTGGGCTTCATCAACGTCTCACCTGAGAATGGAGGTCTATCCGGACTCCCGGGCAGCAACTTTGCCGGCCACTGTTGGGCTGGGTATTACGAAAACAATGGCTATGTATCCGAATTGTTGAACGATTGTCCCTATTTGACTCCCGGTATCGAGGTCTGTCAATCACAATATGGAAAAAAAGTCCTCTTGTCCATCGGGGGTGTCTTCACAGAGACTTCCAACTACAGCATTTCAAGCTATGAGAATGGTGTTGAGTTTGCCAACTTTGTCTGGGGCGCCTATGGCCCTTACGATGAGTCTTGGGGAGCACAACCACGCCCATTTGACTATGAGGGTACCCACGTGGCCGTTGATGGTTATGACTTTGATATTGAGACATCTGAAGGTAAATGGTTCCCCATCATCAAAATCGTGTTGTCATGCTAATCTCCTTTCTAGCCGGTAACGAAGGCTACCGTGGAATGATCGAAACCCTACGAAGCCTGATTGAGGCATCCGGACGAGACGACATCATCACTGGTGCTCCTCAATGCCCACTTGATGACGAATATCAAGACATGAAGTACCTCCTCGAGAATGTCCAATTCGACCGTCTTTGGATCCAGTTCTACAACAATCCTCAATGTGGAATACTCAACGCTGACGGGACCCTCAACTCGGGCTTCAACTACAATGCATGGGAAACCTTTTTGGCAGACACCCCCAGCGCCAACGCAAAGCTTCACATTGGTCTGCCTGGCAGTGCTGACGCCTCAAACAATGGATACGTTGACGCCACCATTGCTGCTGGCGTCTTGTGCTCGAGCCAGTCGTCCGGTGGCATGTTCGGCGGTCTCATGCTATGGGACCAGACATTTGCCGCCGCGAATGTGGACGAGTCTGGAAGCAGCTACAATGAGATCTTGTATGAGTCCATGAGGTGCAGCTGCGGTGAATGTCCCGTGTCGTCGACGACCAGCTCTGTCATCTATTCCACCTCCAGCATAAGCTCAAGCTCTTCCACCGTGTCCCCAATCCCGGTGTCAAGTACCAGCTCAATTATCTACTCCACCAGCATCACCAGTTCCAGCTCATCCATTGCATCCTCTACGACATCATCTTCTCTTTCCGAGGGTATCACTACAGCCACCAGCGTCGCAAGCCACTCGCACTCTCACACGATCTCTCAGCAATCCTCGGCTGCCGTCTCCTCGCCATTGGGCCCAAGTGGTCCAGGGTCTCAATCATCCAGCTCGACATCAACTCTCGGCTCATCTACGGTTACTTCAATCTCAAAACAATCTCATTCACACCATTCGTACACTTCTACGAAGTCTTTGTCTCCGAGCGGCCCTGGAACTTTCCAACCATCAAGCTCACAGACTGTGTCGGGGTCCAGCAAGCCCACCGGAAGCTTCAGCTCATCGCTCGTTAGTCCGACGGAATCTTCCCAGGCGTCGAGTACTAGTGTGTTCGTATCGCAGACGACCAGAGTCCCGGGGTCCAGCGCCCAGCTGTCAACAAGCTCGGCCCCTTGGAGTAACACAACGAGAACCTCCAGTGCTATCAGCTCCTCCTCCACACCAACTCTTTCTGAGTCGGTGTCAAGTATTGAGAGCAGCACCAGCAGCAGCATCAGGCTCTCAACCAGGCCACAATCTTGGAGCAATACAACCTGGACGTCGCACTCAAGCCATCTCTCCAGCACCAGCGCGACGCAGAGCAGCTTGCCTACATTTTCATCTGGCGATGTAGCTCCGACGTCGAGCGCTGAAGTCGGCGCTGGCACCTCAAGCTCCGGGATCGGGCTCATTGTATCGTCGTCCACGATTCCTGCCGGGGTGACTGAAACGATCTGGACCACGACGGTCTATACAGTGACATCGTGCGCGGCGACTGTCACGGATTGTCCGGCTGGCACTCACTACTCAACATCCAGTTGGGCCATCTCGACGACTGTGGTTCCTGCGTCGTCCAATTCTTCGGTTGGCGCTGAAAAGGGCAGCACATCATCCAAGGGTGTCACTGCCACTGTTTCTCCCACCTCCTCGGCCGGATCCTCGTACATTACTAGCCCAGTTGGAGAGGTTACTAGCACTATCTGGTCTACCCAAGTGCATACGATTACTTCTTGTGCTCCCACAGTGACTGACTGCCCAGCTGGCACGCACTACCTGACCACCAGCTACCCTGTCTCCACGACCGTCTTCCCTGGATCAAGTACCTCTGAGGCTGGTGCCCAGTCCGAAACAACCAGCTTATCCTCAGAGCAATGGACCACAAGCACCATTTTCAGTACGACAGTCTACACAGTCACTTCCTGTGCGGCAACAATCACGGACTGTCCTGCTCAAATTGGTTCCGTGACAACAGAGGTCATTGCTATCAGCACAACTGTATGCCCTGTAACTGCGGCTGGATCTCCTTCGACTGGTTCACCTTTGCCTGCTGAGACTGGAACTACTGCTTCAAGCTCGGCTGGTAGCAGCGATAGCGGCAGCAGCAGCGGCAGCGGAAATGACGAAGGCAGCGGGTCTGATTCAAGCTCATCTGGCTCGTCCGGGTCAAGCCCTGAACTTGTTGAACCTGCGCCCGTCACCATTACTAGTGGGACCCTGACAACCACCACTCGCATCTTCAGCACCGTGTTTGTACCCGTTCCCACAAGTAGCAGCAGCAGCATCAGCAGTAGCACTATCAATAGCGGCAGCGGCGTCGAGACCTCATCTTCCCTGGAAGCGGCAAACAACGCCGGCGCACCAGGCGCCGACTACACAGTGCCTGTCAGCGTTGGGACTGGTCACCACAATGCCACCGTGACCAAAACTTACAGTCTCTCCAAGGTGGGACCCACGAGTGTGCCTTCCAAGAGCACATCTGCTACGAGCCCGATTGTCACGGCTGGGGCGGGGCGGAGTGTCGGTGGTGTTGGGTTGGCTATGATGGTTGGACTTGCGGCTTTAATTTTGTAAGCAGGCACCGAGGGCATTCTTCGATCAGTGTGCTCTTATTGAACGTAGATGTCTAGACGGAAATCTCTGACCAGTCTAATTAAATTTCCCTCTTTCATTTGTCCTATTGCGGATTCCTGCCCGTCTCCACAGACACTCAGAGGTCTCGGTGCGTCAAGGCGCAAAGGAAAAGATCAAGGCGTGATTGGAGAACAAGTTCATTATGAATGTCCAAGAAGCGATAAGTATGACGACATTAAATCATATTTTTTTTTTAATGCATGAGCGGCCTTGTGTCCTTCGGGATTGAGATTCCTATCGGAGGCTATTATGCAAGTCCAAATAAAGAGGATTGAAGTGAAAATACCCCAGAATCTGTAAAAGGTGACTTGTCAATTTCATATCCATTTTCACTGCATCCAAACAACGACCACCCTCAATAGTCGTCAGCGAAAAACTTGAATTCTTATGGTCTTCATTGTTAGCTTGAAGAATGCACGCTTTGGTTTTTCCCCCGCCAACAAAAATCAGTTGTGGTCAACATTGAGAATATTTTTATATTGTCTGATGCTCGGCAATTATTCAAAATACCATGTTTCAAAGGATTTGTTTTCTGTCCTTGCCGTCTAATTGCGTAGAAAGAACACCAAACAGAAGCACGGAACGATGCATCTTGATCTCTCCTTCCATCAGTAAAGACCAGCCCGATTCATAGCTTCTTTAGTTCAAATTAGCTTTCCTTCGCTCAGGTTGTTCAACTTTGCAACTGCCAACGAGATCAGCTGCGAGGCTCTTTCTATAAAGACATTTAATCTGGGCTATCAACATCGCACCAGGCTTGCGAATCACCTTTTCCGACCAAATCATCACGAAAGTCCGGCAACAAGTTGAATTCGAAGCAGCGTATACTTTTACACCAAATGATCTCACTTGGAATCTATATAGTTGGCGTTGTTCAAAAACATAAATTTGCGGACTAGGTGAGTCTTCGGACCAACGACATCTTGCGTTAGTAGAGTCGATGGTTAACGGGCGTCAGTGATAACAAAGCTACTATGAATCCACGAGATTCATTCTTGAGAGTCCTAGAGCAATGGGATGGAACTAACTGGGACAGGGTCGACAACATACCACAAGCTGCTGAGCAGGACCCTCCTCAAGAACTAGCCCGCGACCTCATCGCCAGAATACAACTCGAAAGGCCACAATGTTACATTCCGATTGATGATGATGATGATGATGATGATGAAGATGCTAGCGAGGCCGATCTTACTGGAAAGGAGACTCCGGAATCGTCTGTCCTCACGACCTCTCGCAGCAGCGATTCATCTGTCGCACCTGGCAGCACGAGGCCGAAAGATGAGTTCAACAAAGCATTGGCCGTGGTTAACGGAGAACCAGATCTTAACGTCAAGTGTTCGCTCATGAGATGCAGAGAAGGATGTCCACAATGCAATTGGGGCGCCTTCACGAGCGAGGATCAGAAAAGGCCCCATTGGCGGTACCGCTGCCGGCTCACGCCCGAAGAGGCGGAAACCAATTGTGCTGTGTTCATGGAGTCTGTCCACCTTGGCAGATCTCAAATCACACAAATGCTAGCAAAGCATGCCGATGAGATTATGAAGAGATGGAACTCAGGCGGCCAATTCGGTTCTGAGGCCAAGCGTGAGGCACTGTTGAAACAAGCTGCCCCGAGTCTATGTGAAAGCCTTTTCTTTATGTCGAACGGGCCTTATGGAGCGAAAAAGCCTCCAGACCCTTCCAACCGCAGTAAACCCATGCGAAGCAGACTTATGTTCCCTTGGCTGAACGTCAAACTGCTCAAGACCCATCCTGATGCCTTGTTCGCCCTGCTTCATCGTCGAAGCCATGACAGCCTGCAAGATTGGCATACTTTTGACGAATCTCAGATTCGCACTCCATTTTATGCAGGTGCATTCGATGTCTACTGGTCGGACAGAGTTATAATTGTGCATGTACGCTTCTGTTTACTCATGCTCCCCTCGCCCATCCAATCACATCCATGTCCAAGTTTTTTCTCATTGTCCTGCGCAATTCTTTTGTCTTCTTAACCCGTACTAACACGAGTACAGGGCAAGGATTATGGCAAGGTGACCGAGTGGAATGCGGATCGTATACATCGCAGGGAAGTAACGCCATATCCTTTGGGACATCTTTTGCTTGAGGCCCAAGTTTGTATCACCTGGTTTTTGGTCAGCATCTTGTCCAGCATTCTCTCGGATCCTTACCCCACGCAAGTAGCCGGGAATCGAGAATGGAACCGCAGAATTTCATCAGGCTTTAAACCCAAAGACGGTGCCGTTTCCTGGGGTCCTTTTACGAACCCGTCTCTATGTCGACCTCCAATCGTCGATACAGCACATATACTCACTGTTATAAAAGCGATGCGTCAACGTGCTGAAGACCACCTGTGGTCCCTACAGCACGACATCACATATTTTCGGAGACAATTGCAGCTTATCACCGACTCGATCCACTGGGATGAGGTATCGGAAAAGATGAAAGGCGAACGGTTCGTCTCTCAGATGGTCATGATGTTGCTAGATTGCTGCAACCTGTATTGCCTGGAACAGGAAGCCCAAAAATTCCACGATATTTGTCGCCAATACAGTAAGAACAACATCGCCCCTGGGAGCTTTCTACCGCATGATTACGATCTGGCTCTCAGCACCTTTTCGCGCCACTTGTTCAGCCAGAAGCTCCACCGGGAGTCACGTCTGAAGTTGGACTTGTGTCAGGCACCGGGTTTCTCCGAGTGGTCTGTTGGCCCCGAAGATGGCTGTTGTCAAGATTGCCGGCCCTGCGAGGAACACACGCTTGTGGGGCCCTGTCGCCCATGTCCTCCCGGCGGAGCAACTCTAGAGAACTTTGGCAACAACTTCTTCGACTGGTGCCTCACTCATATCACTATACCGAGTCCAGACTTCTACACTAATTTTGATGCCCGCCTGTTCCATTCTCTTCTCAATGACCATCTTGAACAGTGTCCCGAAGAAGATAAGCTGAGACTAGACGAGGATATCCTGCAAAACGTGTCTGACCTTGGCTCGATCAGTCATTTTTGGACCACCATCATCAGTCTGCACTTCCCGAATAGGACAGTGAACCCCAAAGAGGCAGTTATCGAGAAGTCTTTCGCATGGCGTTGGATGCTATTGGACCGGGAACGATGGCCTATGAAAGAGAGGACATACCAGGCAATCAAGTCGTCGTTCGGGACAATAGGCGAGGCTCCCATAACAGCATTTCAGAACTACGGATCGCACGAGACAGAGCCTGACGCCACCCAGACGAATCACGACGAAGAGGAAAGGCTTCGGTGTATTGTGGCTGAATTTTGGACGTTTGTCATAGAGGAAGTCGAGGAATCGATCAACGAACTGGACCTTACTCAGGTAGAGAAACGTGAACTGCTTAGTCTCATCTCTCTTGGCAGGTCTCCTGATCACCCTTACTTCATTCAGGCTGAAGAGAACACCACGTCAATCAGAATCGAGAAAAAGGGGACAAAGAAACCCAAAGACAAACGAAAGAAGAGACTTGGGCAGGTATCAGACAAGAGCAACACAGGATCCTTACCCAAAGAGACATCTGGCGAAAAGAAGGATGTAGAACGCATCCTATCCATTCCAGTCTCACGCCAGACTTACGATGAGGTTCTCTGCGCCATGTTTCCCGTCACCGAGAATGAGAATTCCCAGTCTGTCCACTGGAAGGCGTTTGTGGCTGCGATGGAGGCTGTTGGGTTCCAGGCCAGGCCCATTGCTACCGAACATGACGTCCTGTTTGAGCACGAGGAGTACGGGGCTTTCGTCTTCTACAAGCCTCACCCGGGTCCCTTCATAGATCCCGTGCTATGTCAACATTATGGGAAACGAATGGAAAAGCGATGTCAGTGGCGGCGCGATGCTTTCGTCGTTGAAAATTCTTAAGATGAGACAGGTGATTTAGAATCGATAGCGAGTATTATACAGCGCCTCCACCCTGTCGTATCTTGGCTTCTACACATGAGTCTCGTGCTCCGAAACATTTCTTACATCAGCCCTCTTCCAACCTTGCAGCATCGGCAAGCCAGCTCCCGTCCATACCGTGAGCGCCGCCACGAACGCCAGAGCACTGCCCCAGCCGTGCGTCCTGGAATAATCAGGGGCCTCTGAGCTCGGGAATTGCAGCTGTTGAAAGGGAATGACCACTGCTGAGCCAACAGCAACCATAAATCCCAGCACAAATGCCCGTTTCTGCTGGTCGCCTCCACACGCCTCGTTCGCCCATCCAGCCAGCAACGGCGTATAGCACCCGTAGCAGCCCGCGAGGATGTAGGCTGCCATCCGCAGCTGATGGGGGACGTCCCACGCCGTAAGTACCGAGTACACAAACGTGAGCAAGATGCCCACGGCCAAGCAGACGGGACCACGCCGACGCAATTTATCGGCGACGAATCCTGTACCAATCATAAAGACGAAGTTGACCGCGCCAATAGCGGTCGGGATGTTGTTGACATTGGTGGTGGAATATGATTGGGCTTGGAGGTACAGCTGAAAATATTGTATGATATAGGATCCTGCAGTGAGCGTCCAGAGGGCATAAGCGAATGTGAAAGCGTAGACTTGCCAGCTTCCAAAGATCCTCTTCACTACAGACCAATTCATTTTCCCGGTGGGCTGGCGACCTTCTTCCTTGATGCGCTGCACGGAGCGGTCTTTCTCTGCTTCGGATAACCAGAATGCACGTGTGGTTTCAGGGGTATCAGGAAATGTAATGAAGCCGTATATCGCAACGGGCACCGCGAGAATACAATCGAAGATGAATAGCCATCTCCACGCCGAAAGCCCGCCACGACCGTCCATACCGGCGAACAGGGCTGACTGCAGGTAACCCGAGAACATCTGGCCCAATACACCACTGACGACGAATAGACCTGAACGTCGCGAGAGTTCGGAACGGCGATACCATGACCCCAAGCAATACATGATGCCTGGCCAGGCGGCGGACTCCATCAGGCCGATAAAGAAGCGGAGGACGTAGAACTGCGAGGCCGTGTTACATCGGAAGAGGCCAAGGACGAAGAGAGACCACATGCTGAGACATCCGGGAAGCCAGTAGCTAGGACGGATGATGGTAATAAGGAGATTAGAAAAGGCAGAGCCGAGAATGGTGCCTATTGCAAAGTAGGTGTTCATCCAGCTGAGTTCGTTGCCTGCACCAAAGCCTAATTCGGTCTCCATGCCTGAGACATATGCGTTTGAGACATTGTTTTGGTCGAGCTGAGGGAAAAATTGTCAGAACTTTTCTTATTGATTGGGGGAGAAATGTCCCATAACAGGAGGGATTTACCTGTTTGATAAAATACGTCAGGCACGAAAAGCTTAGTAGAAACCAGTCAAGTTTGAAAAGAAGTCTCTTCTCCTCCGCTGAGGTTCCCAACTCGTGCCAGTGAAACCATCCCGATTGCGTTTCGCCCAACGAGTGCAGTTTGTCGACCTGACGAATGGTTGAATTCGCTTTTCGATCAGGACGGAGTGTGGGCGTTGAGACTATCACGTCCTCGGTCGCTATTCTGTGTGGTACCCGGACCATATCGCTGACCTTCGGACTTGTAGCGACAACCGCAAGAGTTGATATAATTACTGGGATTTATCGCTCAATCAAAACATTACGGCCCTGAAAGCATCTCTACCATGAATACATTCTCGAGCATACTATCAGCTTCGTGCTGATCCCGTTTCTATCTTAATCAGAATTTCAGCATCCGATAACGCGCTGTGTGCTCTGGAGAAATGGAAGCACGCCATTATTTTGAGGTGGGTTCGAGGGGGGTGGAAGGGGGTGGATCCGCATCCTCTTGCCCCATTCCCGGGCCGGTCAGTGCATCTACATTTCTTTCGGTAACGGCGGATACTTGTGAACACTTGGAATTAGATTAAATCTGTTATTTCGTCTTGAAATTTCTGAATTCAGTGCTTCAATATGACCATTATTAGCAATGATTTGACGCACAGGACCCACGTTGGTGGTCACTTAGTCGGGCGGCAGCCGGTTGTCTTCCATCCAGAATGAACCAAATGTCTCAAATGCGCTGAAGAATTAAGAATGGAGAATGCAGATAATTTTCTTATCAATAGGATCAATATCATTAATCAGAAGGATTCCCCGCGAGAATTTTCATTCAGCTAGAGCACAGAGGTGAGTTACAAGCGAATCGCAGCGTTGGCAAGGGAGAGATCCTTCAGTCAAGGGACCAGCCGAGACACGACTCAATGACTTATTACTATAATCGAACCCCCAGGAAGGGGGATTTTGCGGTTTTTCGGTTTCTCACAATCTTAATCGCTGTTGCGTAGTATGCGAAGTTTCCTTTTTCCGTGATTGTTACAGTCAGTATGCTGCGCAATACGGGTCGTGTTGGCAGCAACAATGTCCGGCCAATACTGGTAATCGGACTTCTTGTTCTGATCGTTCTATGGGGTTGGAAATTGAGCTCACCAGCAATATCACCGAATTTGCATTTAGAAACGATCCCGCCCAAGCTCAACACTTCCTGGCATAAGCAGGTTTCCCAAGAACACCTGACGACTGATGAGAATGCTCTCACCGGGGTGAATACGCCACTTGGTATCTTGGATCGGACACGAGTGGCCCTTCTTATTGAGGATCGGCCACTGCCATATCTCATACCGCTTTTGCTGCACTTTATATCCGTCGTCCCTCCTGAGTGGTCTTTCCGTTTCATGGGAAGCAAAGATTCCATTGCGATGATGGAGTCTAATCCGACAGTACGCCGGTACATCGAAGCGAGAAAGCTTTTCCTCGACCTTATACCCTACCATATTGTACCCAATCTCAATGTGAGTACTACAACCTAATCGATACTTTTGGGGCCTCCCCCAGCTTTCGCACTGGCCCTCTCGGGGTTGTGAAACCTCCGGATAATATATGAAAAAACGAAAGACTCTGAGTTCTTTTGACTGATGAAGTATACAGAGTTATGACACGATGAACAACCTCCTATCAAGGCCGTGGCTCTACGAAGAGTGGCTGTGGCCTGCGGAGTGGATCTTCCTCTTTCAAGACGACAGCATGATTTGCTCAGCATCTAAGCTAACACTGAATGATTTCGTCGATGAGGGTTGGTCGTTCCTTGGTGCATCAAGTCATAGTCATGACAAACCTCATTCTACAGGAGGGGGCTTCTCTCTGCGTTACGTGCCACACTTGATCAAGCAGCTACGCACGTATTCCTTCGATGATTGGAGAAGGGATGGCCGCATTGCCTCTGAAGATTACTATTTCTCAATGGCAATGTGGGATCTACCGGAAGCCAAAATGCCGTTTGGACCTGATGCGATTCGCTTTGGTGTTGTGTTCGAGTGGAGCGAGAAGCCAGAAGAAATGCCTCTTGGCTTTCATCCGTTCTCATCGGACGGAATGTTCAGGGGCGAAGGTGGGCAAGAAAATCAGAAAAGAGCGTACGAGTACTGCCCAGAATTGGCGATCATTACTGTAGGACGGTGGGATTGCCAGTGTTCTCCAAACAGTCACAGACCCGGTGGGCTCGGAGGTTAATCGATGTTACAAATGTTAAGATATACGAAGTGTCGCCCCATATTATAGTATGTTTGATTTAGCCCTTGAGAAATTCACAACCTGGAGGTTTACGTGTCTGCTGCGTGACAACCCATTATGAGGCTTCCCACGATAGGAGGCTACGGAAAAGTTTCGTGAGGTTAATGCCGCGCACGCAAAATTGGATTTTGTCTTCTGGGTCGTCACAATCAGGAGGCCGCACTGCGGATTATCTCAATGAGAACATAGAAATGCATAGTAGGTAATGTATCACTCCACTAGGCACATGGTGGAGTCATTTGGCAGAGAAATAGGAAATACAAGCACTGGGTGTCGGCAATCGGCGCTGAGTGGATTATCGCAGCGACTGAGTATCTCATTGCATGCGAGACCGGCCCGAGCACGTCAACTACGAGGTTTTCTTGACTCTTTTTCCGAACGATGGAGGCAGGCACCAGATTCACAAAGAAAATAAACGTAACATCGCCGTGGTAGTATCATCCCGTCGTTATATGGCAAGGTGGTGACAGATTTTGCTGCGCTCTCCCATTTGATGTCCGGTCGGGCGATCAACATTCATTCATACTTGAGAAAATGACCGCTATCAGAGTGGCTATCGATCGCGGCGGCACTTTTTGTGATGTCATTGCCCATATACCTGGAAAAGAGCCCGTAATTTTCAAGCTACTCTCAGAAGATCCAGCAAATTATCGAGATGCCCCAACAGAAGCGATTCGGAGGGTGCTCGAGGTCGCGGAGGGAAGAAAGATACCACCAGGACAGCAATTAAATGCTTCCAACATACGTGAGTCTAATTTCTGAGCGTCATGAGGGCGTGAGCAAAACAAAGAAGCAATACGTATTGATCAACTGCTTGATAGAGTCTTGTCGAATTGGTACCACCATTGCCACCAATGCATTACTGGAGCATAAGGGAGAGAAATTCGCCCTACTTACAACTAAAGGTCATAGAGATGTCTGTATCATCGGCGATCAGTCTAGGCCTAAGCTCTTTGACTTAAAGGTCAGAAAAGCGCAGGTACTACACGACAAGGTTCTCGAGGTCGATGAGAGGGTGACCATTGAGGACTATGACTTGAATCCTCATCCTCTGGACAAGCATCGTGATCTCACGGATCCGGCGCTGGTTCGAACGGCAAGTGGTGAAATTATCCGGATACTTCAGGCGCCAGATGCCGAGTTGGTCCGGAAGCAGCTTGAGGATCTTCAGCGTGAGGGCTATTCCTCAGTTGCAATATCCTTCATGCACGCGTATGTGTATCCAGAGCATGAGGACATGGTTGCAAGAATCGCCAAGGACGTCGGCTTCAAGTACGTGACAACGTCTTCCAGCACAAGTCCGAATATCAAGTTTCTCATTAGGAGCAACTCGACTTGCTCCGAGGCATACTTATATCCCGTGATCCGAAGGTATGTAGAAAGCTTCGAGAGTGGATTTGAGGTTCTGCCTCAGAGGTTCGAGTTCATGTGTTCCGACGGTGGTCTCAAGCAGGCGCACAAGTTCAAGGGCAATGAGGCGCTTCTCAGCGGGCCAGCCGGGGGCGTCGTTGGCATCGCAAAATCGTGCTATGGCTCTGAGGATGGAACGGCAATCATCGGGTTTGACATGGGCGGAACCAGCACAGATGTTGCAAGGTATGACGGAAAGTATGATTACATTTCCGAATCAACTATTGCTGGAAGGACGATCAACGTCCCGATGTTGAACATTGCAACAGTAGCAGCCGGTGGCGGTTCCATCCTCTTCGCGAGGAATGGATTGCTGGTCGTTGGACCCGATAGCGCCGGTGCTCATCCTGGACCAGCTTGTTACCGAAAGGGAGGGCCATTGACTGTCACAGATGCGAATTTATTTCTCGGGCGCCTCGTTCTCTCCTCCTTTCCTTCGATTTTCGGACCTAATGCAGATCAAGCACTGGATAAAGAAGTCATAGTGGAAAAGTTCAGGGACATTACGATCGATTTCAACATTCAGACCGGTCAAAACCTGTCGCCCGAAGACGTTGCTTTAGGCTTTCTCAATGTCGCAAATGAAGCCATGAGTCGGCCTATTCGAAATGCGACAGAAGCAAGAGGCTTTGCACCGGAGAATCACAATCTGGTTTGCTTTGGAGGTGCAGGTGGACAGCATTCATGCTCTATCGCTGAGAAGCTGGGTATCAGGAGGATACTGATTCACCGCTGGTCATCTCTTCTGTCCGCGCATGGAATCTCTCTGGCCGACTTGCAGTATGAGGCCTTCGAGCCTTATGCAAATAAGTTGGATGCGGATGCTTTGGTTCACGTTGAGGCACGATTCGCAGAGTTGAAGAAGCGAGTACAAGCTGAACTCCAAGGCCAAGGCGCAGATGAACTGTCTTTAAGCTACGAGTGGTCCCTCGTGTTACGCTACTTTGGCACTGACTCGAACATCACTATATCGAAGCCTGCGGATGGAGACTATGCCAAATCATTCGAACAGACCCATCTGCGCGAATTTGCCTTCTCGATGAACAGGGACATAATTATAGAATCCATCAGAGTCAGAGGAACCGGAAGTACGGCGGGAGCACAAGGCGAGGAACAGCCAGACTGGAAGAAGCTCAATGCTCTCCTACAGAACTGGAACGCACCATCTGTAGAGTATCAAGCGAAGCAGCAGGTCTACATGGACGGATCATGGAAGGACACAAGGATATTCGAGCTCGGCCTGCTTCCTCAAAACAGCGTCATTACAGGACCAGCTTTGATCATCGACAAAACACAAACAATTTTCGTCGAGCAAAGTTTCAAAGCCATCTTGCTGGAAAGCCATGTTGTTCTGGAGAAGATCACAAACAACGAAGAGGCCTCTCTGGATGCCGCGAAAGCTTTCCTGGATGCTGAAGCAGAGAATCCAATTCAGCTTTCCGTCTTTGCTCATCGTTTCATGGCAATAGCTGAGCAAATGGGCAATACACTACAGCGGACATCGATCTCGACTAGTATCAAAGAACGATTGGACTTCTCTTGCGCGATCTTCAGCCCTACAGGCAAGCTTGTGGCCAATGCCCCTCACATCCCGATCCACCTGGGCAGCATGCAGTTCGCCATACAGGCGCAACATCGCCACTGGCTCGGCAAGCTCAAAGACGGCGATGTTCTTGTAACAAACCACCCACAATGGGGCGGTACGCATTTACCAGATCTTACAGTTGTCACTCCCGTGTTTCTGGGAGGTGAGATTGCCTTTTATGTTGCTTCTCGCGGACATCATACAGATATCGGCGGCAAGGGCATCACATCCATGATGCCTGAGTCCAAGGAACTTTGGGAGGAGGGTATCAACATTGAGACCATGAAGATTGTAAGTGGGGGCACATTTCTCGAAAAGGAGGTTCGTGAAGCCTTTGAGAAAGCCGGCGAGTTCCCCGGTTGCAGCGTCACCCGTCGCATGGGCGACAACATCTCCGATCTCAAAGCTCAGGTGTCTGCCAACCAGCGCGGCATCGTCCTCTTGCGCAAACTATGCGAGGAGTATTCACTAGCCGTGGTGCACAAGTATATGAACGGCATACAGAAGAATGCTGAGCTCGCGGTGCGTGAATGGTTCAAGAAGTTCGCCAAGGAGCACCCCGAGCCCCTCACAGCTACCGACTACCTGGACGATGGCACGCCAATGACTGTCACCATCACCATCGATGGCGAGACTGGAGGAGCGATATACGATTTCACCGGATCTGGTCCGCAGACCTGGGGTAATTACAACTGCCCTATCTCTATTTGCCACTCATCCATCATCTACACCATTCGATGCCTGGTGGACAGCGATATTCCATTGAACGAAGGCTGTCTCGCACCTGTCGAGCTGCGCGTCCCTCCAGGATCCATACTCAATCCATCACCTGCGGTCGCAATCTGTGGCTCTACGCTCGCAAGCCAACGGGTGATAGACACGATCCTCCGAGCCTTTGGTCGCCATGCCGCAAGCTCTGGGTGCGCGAATAGCTTTGGCTGGGGCATGGGTGGCAAAGATCCACAGACAGGCAAGGTTGTGCCAGGGTGGAACTACGGCGAGACGGTGGGAGGCGGAGTCGGTGCATGCGATGGGTACGATGGGGAACATGGAACGCACGTCCACTCTACCAACACAAAAGCTACCGATCCCGAGGTCATTGAGAAACGCACTGCGGTACTGATTCGTAAGAATGAGATTCGTGAGGGCAGCGGTGGTAAAGGCAAATGGACGGGCGGATGTGGTATTATACGCGAGGTTGAGGCTCGTATCCCACTCAAGTTTAGCATTCTATCCGACAGGCGCGTCTTTAGGCCGTACGGTATGGCCGGTGGGATGCCGGGAGAGGTAGGCACCAACTTTGCATTCAAGCGGACGGGCAAGGATGGTGGTTTTGAGAGGATCAATCTTGGTGGGAAGGCCGTATTGGATTTGCAGGCAGGGGAGTGGATGCAAATAAACTCGTCGGGAGGTGGTGGCTATGGGATATAGGATGGATGATAATTTACATCAATTATGTGGACCAAAATAGCGAAGAAGAGGGATATTCAACCCCATCGTCACGACGGAATTTCAACGGGATTGTGCCTCACCAATTATACTTGATACATATGGCTGGAAGTCCTGAAGTCCACATCATATCCACATGATACTGCGGTTATGTCTGTGAATGTTTGTTTAACTAGGTACTCTCTATCTTTTCATGTCATAGATCTGTTCCTTCTCGGGTTAGACGATTCAGCCTACAAGACATATCCGGCCGGTAACCTTGCTCTGAACCACTAACGCCAATGAAGTTCATCCCAACCGTTAAACAGGAGATGTTCGGGTGTGTCACATGCACTGAAAATCGTAGCTGCAGATCACTTTGGATCTGTGACAAGCCGGACGCTCACTATACTCGATTTCCGAGGTTTGTTTGCCGCAAGCTTCTGATAGATGGGCAAGAAACAAAATATTGTCACTTCGTTGAGAGCAATCAGGGATGTATAGACACGGGTCAGTAGTTGAATAGACTATGATTCTTTTTAATTATGTACTTTTATCATGTGCAAATTTATACAAGCTGCTTTTTTTCTTTTCCTACGCGCGCAGATAATCCATCATCCCTGGCTGGCACTGTCTAACAACACGACCTCCGCTTCTGCGCTTCCCAAGCTCTCCACTACCAACTTATCGCCCGCGTTCACACTGTCAATGAAGGCGCCATCTCCCTCCTCGAGTACTGCGTCGTCCCGACCATCCAGTCTAATTCTTGCCTTGCCGCTCTTAGTCATGGGCAAGTGAATAAACACCTTCCTCTTTGTGTCCTGTGTTGAGTCTGGCCCGAACTTGGCGTCTGCGCCAACCTTCCACTCGAATGACTGCTCCGGTGCAATAATGCCTGCTGCCATCACCAAGTCGGCATGAACAGGAATCGTGCCCTCGAGGGTGGGCGAGGCCGCCTCCTCCTCCTGCTTGGTTGCATCGTCGCCAGCCTTCAGCGGGCTCAGAATCTTGACGAAGCCCTTCCGTTTGTCCTCATCATGGAAAGTCTTGGTGTGATACCGGGGAGTCAGACCGCGCTTCCACGGGATTGCCCAGATCTGCAAGAAATGCACGGTATCTGACTTGTGCTCATTCTGTTCGGAGTGCGCAATGCCTGTTCCACCAGTCGTGAACTGCACGTCACCGCGATGCATCCGGTAAAACTTGTCTGATTGGCCGCCCTCGGCGCCCTTGCGAAGCATGGAGTCCCGGTGGGTGAGTTCTCCGGACAGGATATATGAAAAAATCTCAAAGTCACGGTGAGGGTGTGTGGGGAAGCCGCTTCCGGCCTTGACACGATCCTCATTCAACACCCTCAGAGCGCCGAATTGCGTGAAACGAGGGTCGTACCCTTGGTAAGTGTTAGCATGAGAGGTTTTTGAGCATCAATGATTTGCGGGAAGTAGAAGGACATACAGTCTGCAAAACTGAAAGAGTGATATGTGTTAAGCCAGCCATGATCACTGTGGCCTCTGGTTGTGGACCGATGCGGTGTGATTTTGGCGTGATGGAGAGTTTTGGACATGGTAGCCTGGATGCCCTTGATCATAGGTTCCGTGTTGTTCTCTTGGTGACGATTCGTGAAAAGATGGGAGATTGCAGTGTTCTCCAACAATGTATTGATACTGAAGAAGTTGTAGAATATGAGTGAAAGGAAGACCACAAAAACGGAAATACGGAGGACAGTAGAGCTCATATAAGCATTCATCTGTTCTCGTGGGCCTGGTTTCCTCTATCGGATGACGCCTTGGATTGACGATCAATTGGTGAGAAATGGCTAAGGGGACCGTTTCCACGTGTATTAGTTGTAAGTTACCTATTTATGGACATTCATCTTTTAATGTGCGCTCTGCTGTGGCAGCAAGACGTACTATGGTATGGTACAGTAATGATTAGCAGATGCTGACCGACAGCATTAGGACGGTGGTAATGGTGGATTGCTCCACTGTGTGGCAAGGGTGGTCGCTGTTCTGGTCACCAAGCAAACCGTAAGCTTTACTCAGCTTTCCAATGCGGCCATTGGGTCGTTAGTCTCAGTGCACAGCCGTCCTTATGTGAAAAACTAAGCAAATCAAAGGGTAGAGACTGGTTATTAGCAAAGGAAAGAGAACTGGTCTGGTAGCCGAGATAATCCAACTTTGCCAGCTGGTTTCAGCTGCCGTTGACTACATCTCTAGAAACGGCAATGTGCCTCCTATTCACTCCCTTACGCGAACCAATCAATGCTAATGACCGCTCCGAGGGTCGCAACTATAACATCCGGAAGTCGAAGACGCTGTGGTCGTCGTCTGGTCTCGGTCAGCCTTAGGAACTGATTGGACATCATAGATTCCCTTTTGTTCATATACATCCACAAGGGTTTTTCCTTCATGAAAAAGGGACTAGTCACTTGATCAGCGCCGTCGGCAAGATGGGTCGGCTCATGTGTTACACCCTAACGACTAAACACAGCAGTAGTGCTTGAGTTTCAACTCGACGTCAACGAAAATCTAACCGCACCGCCGCACCCCCCCCCCGACTCTCTCATTCATTTCTCATCACACTGGGTATCCTGAAATCTCATCCCTTGCATACACATTAGGACTCGTATATATTCAATAGTATATGTGGCCCCCGGGTTGTTTGTAGCGAGGAACTCGCTTGCTCAGGCAGACATGATGGAGCACTTATCAGACCTGCATGGCTCGGCTCCTGTCCCGTTGATTGACCTATTTTCATCCCATCACAAGCTGTCTTGGAAAAGATTTGGAATGTTCCCCCGGCAGTTTCTAGCCCCGATTCATCATTCATCCTTACCTCTGTCTTGAGTTGTGATTCTTCCAACAAAGAACCCTCGGTGAAGAATTCGCCGACGGCCGAGAATTGCCTCAGACTGCTCAGCGAGAGGCTGAAACCCTGACAGCTTATCCGCCCTACGTTCTTCGTTCGCGCTTTTCCTCCTCTGCGTCTGGCGCCGACCATGCACGGCCAGTCATAGAGTATCTCTTGAATGCTTGATCCCCCTCCCAAATCAAGTCTCAAGTAGTCATGTAACACGAGAAGAAAAGAATCCATTGTTGAACACACGTAGAAAACAAGAACCCTACAGGACATGCAGTCAGATGCCTCACAAATGCTCCAACATATGAACGTCTCCTTCATTCCCGTCTCTCTGTCCTATATACACAGTATCGTGAACATTTTGAGGCCATTGCCCCCCATTCTTTTTTCTACCAATACTGAACTTCAAAACACAACACCCTTTTGGTTTCGAGCCATATCCAATCCTTCGACGTCCCATAGATCGACCCTCTTTCCTACCCATTCTTCCTCTGGGGCAAATGGTTAAACTCTTCGATGCTTTAGCAGTCAGCAACCTGCAACCTAGCATCTGTGCCAAACTCAATCAAATTCGCTTTCAGTGGTCGTGTGTTGTAGAGAGATCTCCTCTGGGTCTGCTTTGCAAGCTCATGAGGCCCGTTGTGAAAGAATACACTGTTCTTCGAAGCCTTTGCCTACATCCATGACCAAGCTCGATACGACATCCGCACCCTTTTCGACAGCGTTGTATATTTAGCTACAAACGAAGGTGCCGTTCGGCAAACTTGGCGGTACGTCGAAGAGAAAGTGGTACTCTGTCTGAAGATACTGCAAATTCAGATGCTTCAACTAAGCCAGAAGCTTACCAGCTTCGTCACTCTCTAATACTGGGCTCGTGAAACCTTCAGGGTGGGTGGGAGGATGGCAAAAAAAGGCCATGGGAGATTCACGTGCAAGGGAAATAACTTGCCTGACAGCAACCATTCATTCATTCACATTGGAGAACACAGTTCATCGTGCGCGAATAAATATGAGGTGATTCAGTCTCTTGCTTGCGACTGTGGGCGATTTTCTTGGCGCTGAGCGTACCTAAGCAGATGACACGAACATGCTCCTAGAAAATACTCCGGGAATACTCTTGTGCTAAGTCACCCACAAAAATCTGTCCTTCTGCTACTCTGGCTGATTTGCCATATTTCAAGCACTAGAAACAGAACTCGTTGGCAGACATGTCGTCCACCTAGAATCCCTGCTTCGCAACCTGCGCGGCCGCTTCTTGCAATGTGAGCGCCGCATTTGGATCTTCAAACCCGCAGCCCGTCTTGCCCTTCTGAAACTCAACGCCGGAGCCCTTGCCAGAGCAGACACCCACTCCAGCTCTACCTGTGCTACCGCTGATGGCACCGCCGGCGCAGCATCCCGAGCCGCAGTCTGCGTCGTTGATGCAACCGCCCACAGTGAATTGGGTGCCCTGGCCCTTGCCGATTGCGGCGGCGCCGGCATTGACGGTTGTCACGTTGCCACTGTTTTGCCGTATCTCTAGTCGCGGGAAGTGAGCGCTTGGTGCTGCGAGAGCGGTAGTGATAGAGACTATTTTCGCAATTGTCAATCTTGAATGTTTCGAGTCTTACTGTGAGGAGTGCTAGATCGACAGATAGGTAGGATTACTTACGGGCAAGGATGGCCATAATGCTGTTGAATTGAACCATGTTGGGCAAATCTGGTTTTAGAACGATTGACAATATGTGCTTTCAAAGGATAAAAAGACTGTAGTGTCGACGCCAGGTCGTGGAAAAGAATGGATGAGTTACACAAAGATACGCGAACAGACGAACAGAACTGGCTGCATGGAAGGGATTACATCCCAACATTGATTATCATGGCTCGAGAGACTGCCTTATATGTAAAATAAAAATAAGCTTGAAATAGACTTAATTGAAGCCCTGCTTCACAATTGACAAGTAATCCACATTGTCTTGGCATATTTTGTGGCGCCAGGAGGGATGGTTTGCTAGAAAATCGAGGTATCTCTAACGCGAGGCCAGGGTTTGGAGTGTATTAGGAAATCTCCGGTCGCTTGTGAAACCCAACTCCAGACGATATTTCAAGAGCACCTACACCGTTCGGGAAAATTGCCAAGCTCGCCCCTGCTAGGCGCGAATTACTCGCCTACACGACCTTGGACATCACTAGGGGCATTCATCATGGAGGGGGATTCAATGCAACGGTTTCCATGTGGGGAAAATAGGACGAACTTGCTCAGATCATAAGATCGTCGAGCAATCAATGGTGATCTCCCGATATGCTCAAGGGTGGGGGGATGTATCATGGCTTCGGTTGCGCTCCGTCTTGGCCCCTGGTCGGGCGATGTTCTACTTGTGTGATCCTAATCAGGAGATGTCAATGCGTGTGAAGATCTGAGACTACGATATTTCAAAACCTGACAGCGCTTACTCGCCCAGTTTAGCCCAGCTGAAGCGCAGAAGCCCTCTTCAAGCCAGCGTCAAATAGATGGGTAACGTGTGTAGATTTAGACGCAATGCTGTTTAATCCACGGAACCTTGAATCGAGACACGCATCTCTGAGTACAGAGTATGATTCCAGTCAGGAAAATGCTGAGTGACGCTATGAAACCTTCAAGATGAGTTCCATTCCCGTAATGTTCCAAAGGAAAAGAAACCCCAAGCCTAAAGCCTGGGCCGACCTCGGGAGATGGTCTTTGGTGGTCCATCGTGCAGTCGAGCCAGACTTTGTTTGCAAGATCAATGAAATCGAAAATCAATTCAAATTCATCTGGCAATATGAATTTACAAGGCCAATCAAGGGTGCTCAACAAGGATTGGGTTTGTTGTGTAATCTGGAACGAGTTGACTTGAGACTATGGAAGTTACCGCTCTTAGTGCAGCTCGCGATACTAATATCACGTTCCTCTTGAAGGGGCAGAAATACTCAGATCCAATTGTTCATCAAGATGTAGCATGTTTGTGTTTGATTTGAGCTCATTGTCACCTGCCCGATTCTCCCAGCAGAAGCTATTTTCCTCTGTAGCTGTAGCTGTATCCCTAAATCTAGCATCTTCGTGTCGTCTGTGTACTGAAGGTGTTCTGGAACTTTGTTTCTCGTTCTTGTCACTTTACAATTCACAAGGAGCCTGATACTTGATCAGCTAGCTGCTGCAACAAATGGCAGGCTTGAAATCTCATCACCTGAAAGTTTGACACTCCTTCAGGCCATTTAGTTGTTGCTTGTTTATAATGGTGACATACATTGGCAGTATCGACCTCTGACTGCCATTTTGTGGATTGAAGTCGAACACACATACAATCACAGGAAGTCAGGAGTTTTTGCCCACCAGTCACAATTCTGTAATTCAAAAAGTTGACAATGGAGTCAAAAGCATCTGACTCCAAGTACTGATAGACAATGGCAAGCACTCTGATTTGTTCTTCGATCATCCAATTTCAGTTGCCTTGAAGGAAACAAACACCTTGACTTCTATTTGTCTGCCCAGGCACAAGCTTAACAATAAATGCTACGAAGTTCATGGTAACCCATCAATCACCTGGCAAACAACAACCAGCCAGCAGCCAGCAGCAAATCCAACCTGTTTAAGAATCCATTGTTTCCCATAATCCACCTTGGAGCCACTCTCAATTTGAGAAAGACCACCCATTCATTATCGTCTCGATCAGAACCTCATATCATGGCGCACGTAAACGATCAAGCTTCGTCAGAATGCCCGTCGCCTGGCCGCACAGGTGTCAGCGATCAGAACAAGGAGAACATTGCCCTGCATCACGAAGCACCGCAGGCCTCCCATGGTCGAACCAAGAGCAAGCCGGACTTCGAGGACACTGATCATGATCTCAGTGTTCTCAAGGAGTTACGCATCAGCAACTCAACAGGACAGATTGTCGACAGCAATAACATTGGCCATCCCACAGACGAGAATCACCAAGACAGACGAGGATTATCATCTCACCGTGATGGTAACGAGGATATGCTTCACCAAGAGCATTCCGCTGTCTACACCTACTTCTTCGACAACTGTCCGGTCGCTAGGGAGCTACAAGAGCTACGTCTGAAGGTACCTATATCAAACGGACCGCACCTTGACTGCCAGCGGAAGAATACTTTTCAACTGTATCAAGTATTATGGCTGACTTTGAACACAAATACAGGGCTGGAACAGCACGGAGGGCGACGAGTACTTCAAAAAGCAAAAATGGCACACCGACAATGCCGACCGCGAAACGAGCCAGAAATTCATGAGCATGATGCGCAGCGTCGCCGACAAGATGGAGGCGGCCACCGGCGTATTCACCCTGCCTCCCAGTCCTCGGCCCACGATCCTGGCCTTTGGTTTCGCGCCAGGTGGCTTCGTGCAAAAGGCCCTCAAGCTCAACCCTACCGCGCAAGCGACGGGCATCACGCTCGGCGACAAGTTCTGCGGCATCCCCGTCCTCGTCAAAGACAAGCGCCTCACCTTCCATCCTGCCGACATCACGCTGATGGCTGGCGACATGGGCATGTTGCCCGACGAGATCCCCGCCGACCACCCGGACGCGAGAAACTTCCTCCCTAGACTGGTCCGCCCGACGGCCACGTTTGATCTCGTCACTGCTGAAGGGGGTGTGTTGCGCCCTCACCAGGCCCTCCTTGGCTCCCATCGTGAGTTGCGCGAGGCACACCGTTTGAAGGCCTCGCAGCTGGCGCTGGCCGTCTCTCGCGTCAAGAAAGGTGGGAGGATGATTGTGCTCCTGCATAAACCAGAAACCTGGAATTCTCTCACCTTGTTCTACACTTTTAGCAAGTTCGCGCAGATCCAGCTGTTCAAGCCAAGTCAGCAGCACCAGTACAAATCCAGCTTCTACATGATTGCTATGGATGTTCAGAGTCAGAGCGACGCTGCTCGTACGGCCGTGCAACGGTGGACGAGAGAGTGGAAGGTTGCCACTTTCGGCACAGATGAGGAGTATGAGACAGTAGTGCGCGAGCACGCTCTGGATGTCGACCAAGTTCTGAGTGGATTTGGCGACAAATGGCTCGAGCTGGGTGAGCAAGTATGGGTGATTCAACGGGATGGCTTGAAGGAGAAGTCGTTCACCCAGGATTAATAAGCTGCCGTTCCTGCTTGTGACCAAACTCAAAGCGCACAATCGGGGTACCTTGTCATTCGGGGAAAAGGTCCCGTATGCTCGGAGGAATACGTGCCAGGGGTGCAAAGCGTCCTTTTGATTATCAAACAACTGGGGTTCATTGAGGAAGTCTCGACAAAGTGATAGTTGCACACTGCCAACCTCACGGATCATTACCAGGTCTGGCTTCAGGCGTCAGAATGACGGAATAATGACACGTAAATCTTTCATTATTTTTGTCCTCTGATTACCCACACATCCACTCACACAAAATGTAAGCTCCATGCCGGATGTAAGAGAATGTAGCCCATGATTAGCGTCTTAGGGGGGGGAGGCCAAGGTGATATTGGCATCACTCATGCAGGCCTCGAGACCGGCAGTCATCTGCCGCAGTAGATAAGATTATCGAGTCGAATTAAGCTTCAGCCTTTGCTTCTGATGCAGTATGTGAAGTTCAATGCCACGCATGCAACTTGGCTGTACGCACGACACAATCATACTATCTGACTCAGAACACCTTTTTATGCGGCTCATACTGATGAAGTCGCACGGTGGTTCCTCCATTGAGGCAAAGATCGTCTTCACTATCTAACAACGCCACAAACTACGCCTCAATAGGAAAGTATCCCGGCGAACGGGTGGCAATGCACTGCGTGTAGAACACATGGTCTGACAGCGGGTGTGGCGTTGAGTATTCATTTTTTTCGGAGAAGCCTTGGGGAAGCTCCCATGTCTTCTCGCCCGCTCACAGGGGACCAGAGCTCCTCGACGGCGTGGCGTTTTACCCACAAACGTTGAAGATCAACACGAGGCACTCAACGAACGAGCGAGCTGTGCATGCTTCGGCTAGAACCGAGGAACCGGACCGCCCAGAAGATACCAGACGTCTTGCGTAAGCGCCCAGCTCCTGCGTGATAATTCTAGGGACGACTACTGCGCGTCATCGTGGCACGTGAAGTTTCCAGTCCTGGTTAACATTGTGCGAACACGGCGTGGCACGACATAAGCCCCTGTTCATATATGTGCCATCCTTTCGGCATACAGATCCCGACTGGGAAGTGAGGTGTGGCTTGAAGAACCATGTCTACGATATTGGATTCGTCCGAACAATTGCTCAGCCGGAATTTGAGGTGACGATCAGCGTTCTAGACCCTGTGTTGCGCTTGTCCAAAGGCAACGGGTGAGCTTCCTAGTTTATGTCAGGTGCGGGACTTAGTGAAGCCGTTGATTCAAACCTAGTGTTTTTTTAGCCTTTTTTTTTGTCAGCCCTCCAACGTTGACCATGGAAGCTACTAGACCAGTGCCCAAAGAGAAACCCATTGTTCATGACTGCTCATTTGACACAGAGGCCGACAAATACTGTTCCCGGTGGCCCTGACCGTCACATGAAATGACCTCCTACTCCGCCATCTACCATAGTCCAAGCCCGCCCCACTACACGGGTCACTTTGCACAGTAGCTATGTCTATGATTCATGGACACGCGACGTGTCGGAGCAATGACTAGAAAACCCCAGGCAGCCTTGGCTCAGGCCTGGAAGCAATGTCACAGTACCGACCGCAATTGCTATAAACGACAAACATTTTCGCGGATGACGAGCCCAGGTTTCCGTGCCGCCCGGACCCAGAAGGCATGACAGTCGAGACTGGTAAGCTCCCGCAGCATTCTGCCTTGGACCTTGCATGTTGCCAGGGGTGGGTTCGGCTGAGAGCATATCAGGGTCCTTCAACACAACTCAAGCCCTGGGGGTCCATTTCCCGGGTCCGACGATGTACAGGGCAAGGGGGGTGGCTCGGGTGCCACCCGACAGGCTCCACCAGTATATCCACTGAAGATCAGCCTCGCTCAAAGACTCGTCGAGCCATTTCCTAGCGCTGGGCAACCGCTCAACGCTGCAATGTGGGTAGTTTCCTTGAATTGCCAGACTGATGCGAACATGGGAACAAGTAGTTCTCAGGAATCTCGGAAAAGCAGCATGGGCGCCCAAATGACAAGGTCATCGCTGGAGCCAATGATGAGGCAGGGGAGGGCTCTCCATCGTGGACAACATACCCCTGGGTTCAGAGTCTCGGCAAGACCCCATTCTACGGGTCTTTGGATCGATCTCGAAGACTCTAGTTACTACTAGAGCCAGCTGATTAGAAGCAGTTTGCTTTATTTAAACTCGCTGACTTATCAGAACTCAGTAGCCTAGTTCTAAAGTGCCATTTTCGCGAGTTACGCTCCACTTTCTTTTGCCCACCTCTCCTTCCCAAGAGTGCAAGAACGTCGCTCAGCTGGAGCAAGAATTGCAGTGGAGCGCAAGGTGGCGATCGAGAGGCACATCCTCCCTCAGCTCGATCGGCGGTCGACGGGGCCGAGAACGACTCGGTCCGAGGGGAGTACTTTGCTGAGTGTTCATCTACTCACGGTAATAAGCGCCTGTAAGTAAGACCTATCAAACGCGTTCAGGAGCATTTGCTCCGGCTTACATGGGATTGGCTGGGGCGGGCTTGTGGAGGAAGGTAGGTACTCCGTGCTGGTCAAGAGATTTCTGCCCCAGGATCTGTTGGTTTGGCATGCTCAATATTGACTGGGTCCTGGAGTGCCCCATGCACGTTCGACGTCTGGCCTTTCTTACTGCCTAGACCTAGGAGCTGTCGGGCAGCACCCTAGTAAAGCTGTTGACATGCCGTGTTTCTTTCAAGCCCTTGCGTCCGAAGCATCGCCACACCTCACAACAGCAAGCCACTTCGAAGCTCTCAGAAGGGCCCCAGCTCGTTGTGGCAAGAAGACGAAGACAAATTTTTGATTGATGACCCGACGACACCAGACTTCTTCCACCTCAACATTCATGCTGATAAATCGTGACGAGCACCTTGCCAAAGTGGGGGAGCAAAACCTCCGGCGGCGACAATCTCGTCCACTTTCCGTAACACAGGCCATCGGATTCGCTTCGACCAGATTCTCTGAGTGTTGTTGTCGTCTTTGGCGATAAGGACACTTGGCATATCCGAAGGAACAGCAGTGCAAAAGCTGCGCTCAATGCAAATCACAACCTCAACACGATCCTGGGTCGACGACGATGCGGTTTCACTCCTTTACTACCACCGATCATCTTCAAAACTTGTTGAAGAATTCACGCCTGCACCGACTGATGTGTGAGAGACATACCTGTGATTGCCCAGCTTGCGGGAAGGAGTATCTGGTTTTCGTCAAACTTTGTCGGTATCTCGACCCGATAACAACGATCTGCTTTGGGCAAACCACCACAGTGAAGGACGCCATGGTTGAAGGGCTTTGTCCCAGCATGGTCTGCCCAAACAGCCGTTCAGGCGGTTGTGTAGTCAGCTGACGCCATCAGGACTACTCCGTGTTCTTCTTAACATCCAGCCAACCCCAACTTTGCCAGAAGATACAATCACAGCTTCTGCCCGTTCACATCGACTTCCACAACCTGGTCGATGCCTTGGTACTCGGGAACCTGAAACCCGTACTTCTCGGCAATGGCGGGCGACACGAACCTGAAATATCTTTAGCAATCACTGCCCGGGAAAGAAGAAGAATGGACACGGTACGTACCTTCCTCCGACGAAATGGCGGCCCTTGAAAAATTTGACCAGAGGCTTGGGCGCAGTGAGACTAATCAAAGCGGTAGGGTTAAATCCACTACCCAAGCCTGACTTTGGTGGCCCGTCCTCGATGTTCCAGGACGACGGAGCATCGACAGAGGTCACCGGAATCCGGGTCTCCTCCAAAGCCTGGATGACAGCTGGGAACGGCTCGCGGACCTCACCGGAGAAACTGAAACCTGAAATTGATGAGCATAAAACGGCGGATAAATTTCGACACTTTGAAGACCAACCGAATATAGCGTCGACGATATGGTCGGTGGACTTTATGGCTTCCGGAAAGTCCTCTGTAAATGAAATTTCAAGGTCCTCCAGCTGTTTGGTCAATCGCTAGAGATTTGATGAGCAACAATTCCAACTCCCCGGGACCATAGACGAATATGAGGTGGGATGAATGACTCCGAAAACAATAGACGAAAACACGAGATGCTCGCCCGAAAATTTCAATTCTGGTTTTCGAAGTGATGTTTGACCGGGCATCACGATTAGAGCAATTATCGATGTGTTCGTGATAATCATGGACCGTGGCCCAAAGGGAAACTCGCGTACAAGAAACATCACCACTTGCCTGATAGAGTTCGTTCTTGCTTCTCTTGGGATAATAGATTGTTGGCTGGTAGCCATACTGGAACAGGTGTCTTGCAGCGACGAGGCCGTCACCACCTGCTTTCGACATCAGCTGGGAAGCAGATGTGGGATAGTAGCATTGCTATCAAGAAAGAAATTGACATACCATTGTTTCCAGGGCCGCAAGCGACTAGGACTCTGCGTCCGCTGCTAGGAGGTTGAACACGGTAAACTTAGGGAAAACAGTCAGTTTCAAACAACTTGATACTCGGCCCATGAACCAGAAGAGCCGCACCAGCCTGTGATACCGAAAGACCGGCCAACTCCATGAGCTGGTCGATTGAAAAGGCACCACTGCTCATCAATTCCTTGTCCAGAGCCGCAGCGGCCTTTGCACCAAGGAATTTGAGACCCATTGTTATCAGCGTAAGATGAGTGATGATGATCTTTGAGCCTGCGTAGTGTCTTGTGTGTTTGTTCTCTTGAAAGAAAATAAAGATCAAGTCAAGGACAAGAGGGTGTAAATGGCACGTAAAATGGGGATCAAGAGACTCTCCACAATTGTCGTTAGACTCCAAAGAGGGACGAGCCGTTGATAGTGGTTGACGTCTGCGGCCGACGTCACTTACACGGGCAGGGGCCACCCACGGAGCAAATCACACCTTTCCCTGATTGGCTAAACGCGAAAGCTAAGATCCATCCAAAAATTGACATGGCCTGCAACAACATCTCGTCGATTCATACTGCGCTTGCTGCACTTCCCCTTTGCCCAAACCTTACCCAGTCGCCATGGTGGTCAAGATCAGACTCGCCCGCTTCGGGCGGACAAACGCTCCTTTCTACAACATTGTCGTTGCTCACGCAAGGTACGGGAGATCCATCCTTCGCGAACAGCACCATATTACAATCACTGACTACATCCACAGGACGGCCCGAAACAGCAAGCCGCTCGAGGTAATAGGGACCTACGACCCCGTGCCGAAGAAGACCTCCTATGACACATCAGGAAAACTACATAAGGATATTCAACTCGACATTGACCGAGCCAAGTACTGGATTGGTGTGGGCGCACAACCAACGGATCCGGTATGGAGGTTTCTTTCCATGGTATGTTTCCCCTATACCCTGCGATGGGATTATTTCCCTCCTTTCCTCCGGAGGAGTGTCAACAGTGGACAGAATTACTGATCAAATTATGCACAGCTTGGAATATTGGAGCCAAAGTACAAGCCAAAGCCGAAGAACCCACCGCCCCCGATGCAGACAGACACTACAACTACGACAAAGATGTAAACACATGACGACACACCACACGACGAGGACTTGATCTTCAAAGTACATGTTGATGGCACCCCGGAAGCGCTGGTCTTGAGAATCTAGGGCCCGGGTTTGGAGGACGAGGGACGAAAGGAACCAACGGTGACCTTCATCCAGCAGCATCTGGATAGCAGATCCACCGCCTCTATACTTGCGCATTGGGCATGCTTGATGTTGTCCGCGAACGGCTTACGCGAGCCTTGAGCGGGGGTCGTGAATTTCCATTCTGAGTACTGCACTATATTGGAAGAGGAATTGGGACGAGGCCCATGGTCAATGTCACGCAATCACGGGAGGACCGTATGCTGAATTACGATAATTACGAAGGAGCGATTTTAGGAATACGCCCCAGGAGGCAGTATAGAACCCTTAATCGAGTAAGCAGGGCAGGGCAGGGCATCACGGCTGGATGGCTGAGAATCGGCCAATCCTGCGCGTTCAGGTATGCAGATAAGATGAGAAACAGATACTTAGACGCGAGTCGTGCCTAGCATTAGACAAGGCCTTCCGCAAATCAAGCCGATAAATCTCGAGACAGAATCAAAATTTCCCCTAAATCCAGTGCAGAATATCGCCAGAAATAGGAAACAGTCCAAGTACCAGCCGTCCAGCTCACAGGGACACTCTAATAAAGAGCTCATACTGAGTCAAAGAAGAAGCTTAGTTTTAAGCTTTGTCTGCCAGTCCTCCCGATGGTAGCAGCGAGTAAATGCTTCTGCGAACGGTCTGAAGAATTGTGGTACGAGGATCTGATGATTTACTCTCTTGAATGGTGAGATATGGGCATCCACATATTTTGGAGTCTTCAAAAATAAAATACTGAGTGTCCTACACGTAATTACCGGCGGTCGATTTTACAAGGAACCGAAATTGTAGTTGACATATCCGCGTTGTATCGCAATGCGCGTGTTGATGACCAAACCCTGGGGAGGACCTTGCCTGGATATGGCAACAATCCTACGGCATAGTATAGCCGATGGCCAAAGGCCCTACCCAAACATACGCCGAAGAGCGATGCGCTTCACATACGATGACTTGATTACAATGCATCGAAGAGCACTCAAAGGCGGCGCGTAAGATTCACCATACAATATATGACCTTGGCTGGGACCACGTCTATCCGTAAGCACTGGAACCCCCTTTTTTTTTTTTTTTTTTTTCCGGGAGTCTGCTGTCTCGATAAGCTTTACGGATTTTGAGGCTACGGAACCACCTTCTGAGCAAGCAAAACTTTCGGCAGATGTCGTGTTATTTCAAGAGAACCTCCGTAATAGTGTCATGTACCGGGTTGGAGCGATCACGCCGTCAAACAATGAGCTTTCCGGCAGTGGCAGTGACCTAATCCTCTAAAGATCCTCGCACCAGGCATGGTGGCCTATATAAACACCTCGGTGAGGAATCACGATACTGGGAACCTGCAGATAATCACCCAGTTGGTCTTCTCCTTATCTATGACTTTCTCAAATTTCGAGACCGTAGCCTCGCAGTTGCCGATGGTGTCGGAGGATATACACGTCAGCTGAAACACAATGTTAGGCGAAATCGATCTCCCGGTCAAGAACGCATCGAGGATCGTGGAGTTCGTAGAGTTTGAGCCTCGATGACGATCGAAGAGACCACCTTATCCATTCCACAGAGAAGCAAGGGCTGAAGACGAAAGGTGCCTGTTTCTCTGTTGCAATGTACCGGTATATTGCGATACGATGGGCAAGGCTCTGGGAGATCCTACCAACCGGGATGCTGGCTCAACAGAATGTCTCATCAGCAATCCGAGGTTGGAGTAAATGGAAGAGGGCGTTAAGAGTGACGTGCAGATGCAGGATATAATTGTGTATACACAAGTGATACTTTACTAAATTGAGTCCAAAGTTACAGCAACAGTACTATTTTGTACGCGCTTGGCCACACTCGAACTTGTGTAACAATCTCTGAGGATGAGGAAACATAAATCAATGAAGCTTGCTCAAAGGTAGAATTGTATCGATTGGCAGACTTCAAGAGAAATGGCCGGTAGCCTCTGAAACCACTGTCGCGTATTCCCAGCATGCTGTGATGAGCTCACGGGAGGTCCCATTAAATTCCTGGCGTGCCCTCTTTGTGTCCTATGTCCGCTTTCTAGCGCTGGTGAGGTATCGTGGAAATTGAAAAGGTTCTAGGAGTTCATGACTGTTACACTGCCATCGAATAGGCCAGTCCGATGTTTGGGAGATCCAAGTAAAAGCGCAACCTGCATTTTGGGGAGTTGTGAGAATGAAGCCAATGAAAATCGTCAGTCATGCCGCATCCAAGCAGCGACACTGTCCGCCTCAACGACCTTCTCATTCAGTCGCTGCCGCCCTTCAACAAAAGTTTATCACCAAGGCATGAGTGTAGTCGCGGGGGTCAAATCTTCCATATTTGATTTAGATGCTGTCTATGCTCCGATTCTTCCACAATCCTCGATCAAGAATTCGGTCGTGGTGTAGGACTTGGTCGTGACATCGTCGCCCCAATCTCTTCTCTGCGCGTGGGTCCACCTGACATCCATCTTAGTGAGCACCGGACTTTGCGAGAGGGTTCCTAGGGTCGTTCTTGAACTCGTCGCCTATATTGGGGTCAGCAGCCATTCTTGAGCGATCATGGTTTCTTCAGTGTGTGCGTACTCTTCATGGAAGCGTTTTGTGCCGCGTTGACGCCGTATGCGATGACGAGACCTGGGTTCAGTCAGCTCTGCATTCCCCTCTTCTGCCTATTGACTCTCCCGTCGAGTTTCCTGTGAAGGTCGAAAGGGGCGGGCGCCATTGTTACCCCCCCATCAGCGATTCCAGAGTTTCCACATACCAGCAGCGAAGAAGGGAGCCATCGGCTTGACTGTTCTGGTGTGTTAGCGAAAGACCCTGCCAGCAACAACACGAATGAGGGCCAATTGACGTACGAACAGGGGCCGGGAACTTCTTGAGGGGGGCAACTCCGAACCAAGACATCTTGAATATGTGATAGTCCGACTTTCGGGTGTAGAGAGTCGAGAACGGCGGTTGTGGGTGGGTTCGATAATCGGCTTTTGGGTTACGATGTCGTCGATGCTACGCGCGAGTCTTTTTCGAGCCGTTCCGTCAACTCCCCGGCAGCGGCCTGAGGCTTACCTGCGGTTCTCTTACATAAGCAGCAGCTCCAAGAGCCATCGAGCGGCAAGTGGGACCCCACCCTCCCCGGCTCTTGCTACAGCGAGGTGACGTAGCAACCGTGGTCCCTGTTACCCCAGCTTTTTGGAGAGGACCCGTTCCCTGAAACAGCTGTCTGCTTGTGCTGTACGTGGTAGAGCAATGGGGCACGTACAGCTCCTGAGGTCACTAGGCACACTTCATGTCCTCAAAATGCGGGGAGCTGTTCGTAGTACCTTACCTTTCCACAGCTTTGCTTCACTTTACACGCGACCAATTGAACGGCACAGCGCACCCCTCCTTCAAGTGAGCAAAGTGTTTGGCTCGTGATACTGCATTTACCCGGATTGCATTGCCTCTAAGTCTGTTCGGCAGCTGGAAGGTTACTCGATCCGTTCGTTGCATTCACCACTGTTATCCCTACAACATCATCATCACCACTTTCTGCTTTCTGCAATCTCAGACCCATAATCTTCCTCTCGTGTGTAGCTTCGGACGATTTGAGCTCTGCCTTCAGTTTTACGACGTCCTCTTCGTTTGGCGTGCCACATTCTCAACTGATCATCGTACCATTCCTCGTCTCATAGACGTGGATCCGTTTCTCAACACTCAGATTTTCGATATTGCCCAGCCCTACTTAATAAGTCAAATCGCTCTAGCCTTGCCGTCCTGTCGGACTCTGAGCTACCACTACCACATACAAGATGTTCTCACGAAGCCTTGCACGTGCCGCAACGGCGGCCACAGCAGCTACCACACGCACCGTAACTCCAGTGCGCCTGTTCAGCAGCACCTCAGCTGCCACGTCCAAGATCACACCCGCGCTCGCCGATATCCACCCAGATAACCACGAGTCTTTCAATAGTAAACAGAAGGCGTTCCGGGAGAAGCTCATAGCCGATCAAATCGAGGCGGAAGCCAGTGCGTCACGCCCCACTTGCTCCCCTGTTTCCCCTTGCTTTCAATGACGACTCTCCTCGAGGACTCAGATTGCTAATTAGCGGTCCATCACAAACAGAGCGAGAAGCAGAGATCAAGGCCAAGGAGCCTGCACGCAAGGAGGGCTTCCTTACTACCATTATCCATGGCACGGCCGAGGGCCGCGCCCACGATGCCCATATCGAGGCCAGCTTCTCACAAGTCATTGCCCGTGGCAAATATGTCCACAGCATCGTCTTCCACCAAGTCAAGCCAGACAAGGTAGATGAGTATACCGAGCTCGTCGGTAGCTGGTACCCTCGCATGGCTTCTCTGCCAGAGAATAAGGTCAATCTGGTGGGAAGCTGGCGGACAGAGGTCGGAGAGTGCGATACATTTGGTAAGTCACATTTTGTGGGGCCGCTGCGTATTGGCAAGCCTAACAATCGATTACAGTCCATATCTGGGAGTACCAGCGCTACGAGGGCTATCACGGCTCCCTCAATGCTATTTCGCAACACCCCGAATTCCCCGACTTCGATCGCAAGCTCCGCTCCCTCATTTACGAAAAGAAGACGTCCTTGATGCAAGAGTTCAGCTTCTGGCCTACCACGCCTCCGCGAAAGCTGGGTGGTCTCTTTGAGCTGCGGTCGTACGAACTTCAGCCCGGTAATCTTCTCGAGTGGGAGACACATTGGCGTAGGGGCCTGAAAGCCCGCCGAGAAGTTATGGAGGGTGTGGGTGCGTGGTTCGTGCAGGTGGGCGACCTCAATACCGTCCACCATCTGTGGCAATTCGCCAATTTGGAGGAGCGGAAGGTTCGCAGGGAGGATTGCTGGCGCATACCGGGCTGGGCTGAGACCGTACACAAGACGGTGCCCTTGATCAAGACCATGAACTCCAAGATCCTGATCCCTATGCCTTGGTCACCTGTGGCCTAGGCGGAATTTTAAGGAGTGAAGTCTGGTACCAGCATGCGGTGTACCGTGAGCTGTGGCTGCAACGGTCCATTGGTGAATATGGACCCTTTTCAGGTGGTGTTTATGGATCATACTTTGTTGAACTCAAGCGACGCCGATACCGAGAGAGACACCGACATTGTTCCTAGATCGGTGTTCGGCAAGGGGAACAGCGCGTTGTCAAGGTCTGAGATATTGAAATGGAACAAACAGAGAGCATGATTGACAGAAAAGGCTCATCAGATACTGAATCGACGAAGTTCAGACACGCGAGTATCACTACGAAGTTGTGTTGCGAAAAGAAATGATGTAGTTGCAGCCTACCGAGGCTGCAATGATGATGCTCTTGTGGTATGCGTCGGTTTTCCAAAACACCGTGAACTTCTTTCGCCATCTTGCTCGTCTTCAGGGGTATCACTTGTCCATAGCCTCACACACACGCCTCACTCGTCAAAGTCCTCTCCCATCACTGCAGCCAAGTTAGCCCTCGCCAGCGCAAGGGTGTTGGTCAAAGCCATCAACTTGGAGCTCAATGACAACAGACTCGGATCTGCGCTCTCAATCCGAACCTTCTCCCGCACATATACCTGCACTTCATCGCCCCTATCGCTCTCTTTGTTACCCTTGCCTTGCAGCTGGCCGTTGTTCCCTGTTGCTTCGGAAGCTTTGCCTTCGTTGTTCCCAGCCGACGTCCCCGGCCGCGCGGGCGCAGCCTCGCTGCCCTCGGGATACGTATATACAAACACCTGATCGGCCTCATCATGCTCCAGCCTCCGCGCCGTGCCAAGTGCCAACGCAAACTTCATACCCACGCTCACGGGCGCGTCTGCTGGCTCAAGACACCGCAGCCAGAGAACGAGGCAGCTGTCCTGCACGCCCCAGCATACGGAGAGGTCCCGCGTCGGCAGTGGGGAAAAGTGGGTGGGCGAGCAGGATTTTGACACCCAGGTGGCATCGGAGGCGGTTAAGGGCTGTGGACCTTTGAGAAGCGAGGAGGCCTCGGTGAGGGATTGACTGAGGAGGAAAAGTTGTGCTGCGATGAAAGTTGCGGTGGAGAGGGTAGGAGAAGGGGGTGGAGATATGGGTGTATTGGCGACCGGTGGGGAGGTGTGTGTTATGGTCAGGGCGAGGAGCTCGATGGAATGGTTGAGGAGAGCGTGGAGGTTCGTGAGTGGGGCGAGGTGGATGGGTGAGTCCGGAGAGATGGTATATGTCTGGTGCGGGTGGGTTCGAAGACGGAGGGCGAGAGTCTGTTCTGTTATCTTAGCCATGTCCTGCCGGACAGTATGTGTGAAGGAGGGGAGGAGGCAGTATGTACGCACGCCCTTGACTATCCTCGTCCCAACGCGCGTGACGTGCCCCTTGACGATCTCATTCCGCGGCGTGCTCACGACCAGGGTGCTGCCTGGATCGACGGGCGCGAGTAGTGCGTAGCAGTCTTGTAGACCGGACTTGAGGGTTTGAAGCGTCTCGTGCAGCTCATTGAGGAGCCATTCTAGCTCGCGCCGCTGTGCAGGAGCGGTTAGCTTCGTGTGCGGTGAAGAAGCTGAGAGCAGAATCCAGTCATCGTCCACGGGTAAGTCCATGGTGTCAGGCGAGACATTGATCACCCGCCTTTGCGAATGTTGTTTTGTTCAAGTCGAGAGGGGCATCTTTCCAAAACTCACTTGCGTCTGGTCGACGGCCACTTTAAGTTGCTCGGGAGGGAGAGAAGGCCAGATTTCCACCGACATCTTTGTCCTAGTTTCTTCGTCTCGGAAGTTGAATTCGTTCAGGCAGACATATCTATATGTGTCAGTCCAAGGCGGCCACAAAGGATGTTTTAACTGTTGCCTGCGGAACAGGACAACTAGATGTATGTAGGCAGTGGGGGAAATGCTACCAGGAAGAAAGCTAGAGAGCATCGAAAGGAACTCGGCCCGTCGTCATTAGATGCATTACCCCTGTCGACCCGTACCTGCGGACCCGTTCGTTGCGGCTCCAATTTTCCCCACACTAAAGTTCTCTTTAGACAAGACCCACTTTCATCTTCATCCCGGCCTTTGGCCTTTCAACAGTGAAACTAGAACTTGCGCTTTCGACTCATCCCGACTTTTGCTAATGATCGACGGAAATGAAAGAAAAATAAACCTGAACCCAAACACATGAGCAAGGACCTACTTCTTATCACAAATGTTATACTTCAAAGTGTGTAGCACATTCTTTGCTTGAGTACACGAGAAGGGTGGATTTCGCATCACCCAACTCGAAATTCTCAAAGCAATCGCTTCAATAAGAAAACGCAGACCTTGTCACCACCTTAATTATCCCTTGGGTCCTCAAATATAGAGACTCGAAAAGCCCTCACATTCAACCCTTCAACATGCTGGCAACCAAATCAACAGCGGCCAACAGGCCAGCACAAAAACTACCGCGCCGTCCCAACAGTGAGTTCTCTCCCTATCCTCATCTCTCAACCTGCTGTAGATGACTGATCCTACGTCCAGGCTCAAAAGTCCACAAACGCCCCATCAATCGCAACCAGCCCGCATACCGCGGCTCCAACACTGATCCCGTCAACCCAAAGTCCCGCATCATCTACGTCGGCACAAGATCACCCTTCATGGGTCTCATCAGCAAGGTGCGCAAGGCTCTCGATAACGGCCCCGCCGGCCTGCACGCCAACTCCAGCAGCAAAGGCCTACCGTTACTTGCGAGGATCGCCGCGCTTCAGACCTCCTCCAATTCTGCCGCAGAAAAGGGCCATGAGGTGCTGGTGCGAGGCTCGGGCCGCGCCATGGCCAAGACGCTGGACCTGGCGGCGTGGTTCCAGAGGCAAAAAAGACTGCAGCATCAGTCTGCGCACCATGACGCTGGAGACGGTGGATGATGTGGTCGTTGATGAAGATGGTGCTGAGGAAGAGGGTGGCTTTGCTGCCGAGGAGGAGACTCGGGTGCGCAACCTAAACTGCATCGAGGTCGGTGTTCGTCTCAGGTGAAGCTAGTCGACGGCTTTGGGAGGAGCGCAAATTTTGCGACAGGTTATCTCTTGGCGTCGGAGGGTATCAAGGTCACGATCATGGGAGGTCTCAGGGCGATTTGAAATTTTTTTCGCGCTGCTTTATTGGGGGGGGGGTGCTTTTCCACAACATGAGACTTGTGTACAGCGTAGGATGAGCACCAAAAGGCAGGCCAAGGGTAGGCGTTCTACAGGAGCAAACGGATACCACAAGCAATCAAAAGCATGATTGATTTTCTTGACTAAGATCTTTACAACACTATTCGTCGCAAGGGAGGACGAGTCTCTTCCAGTGAGTGGTCATCCTGATTGCTTTATCAAATTATTCGAAGTATATTTTTACCATTCGAAATATGTACTGAGTGATCTAGAGTTACCGCAGAGTTTGTTCTCGTAGCCCCAAAACTGTGCCTCAGTGCTCCATTGTTCACATCTTCTTAGTAGGTGGTTTTCCCCCATAGATCAGATCATGTGTCAAAGAATGAACATCAAGAGGCAGCCTCCAAGTTAGTACTTAATACTGTCACTGATACCTGAAAGTATGGCGATCGCGATACCATGTCATATCACTTCAGAGAAGATGCTATAACTAGCAATCATGCCGCGCTGCTGCCAAGATGCCACCGCATCATCCCACGGAATCACATTTGCGCCTTTCTGTCTCAACTCATCCTCAACCTCTTTTTCGATATCCGTTGCGGATTTGGGCGCCTCATCATAGGTTGAGTGTGCTCCTTGCAACAGGGTGACCTTGAGACCAGCCTTAAGGGCCCCTCTCGAGGTGGATACGACACAGCACTCACTCTGAATGCCGAAGACAACGATCTCCGAGACATCCTGTGACTTCAATTGGTCGGCTAGTCCTGGGTTGGACTCAAAAGTGTCCCCTTTGACAGATCGTCAGCCCCATTCCATGTACTCATGAACAGTTTCTTCTCAGATGCGTCAACTCACGCGTGGTCTTGTGGACTAATATCTCCTCCGTCACACCCTCTCGAGGCTCAAACACCAGCTTCCACGGTTCGGTATCCCTCACCAGGGTCCCTTCTTCTGGCCTCTCTTCATGCTGGACAAACACGATAATCGAGGGTGACTCCTGCGTCCTTTGTCGGTAAGAGTCTATGATAGCACGTGCAGCGACGAGGATCTTGTCGCCGGCGAAGCACACCCTCTCTGCATGTGGAATGCGGGTCTTGGGGTCCTGTGCAAGCTCGCGCTGAATGTCGACCACAAAGAGGGCACTTCGTGGCATCCTTGCTGTCTGTTTTTTGGATATTGCACAACCGTGGGCAAAGTTCTCTTGCGAACGTCAGGGATCATTTGCTTTTTGGGTTGAAGATACCAGGATCAGGTCTGCAATCCCTAGCAAGCGACGCAATGTGCCACAAATGGATCCTGCAAGTGACTACTTCTATGTTAAAGAATTGCTCACCTAGCTGACGAGGAATTGTACAGATAGGGTTAGCTGCTCATGGTATCTCCGTCTTAAATCCGGTACATCCTGCCATCCTTTCCCGACTGGTAGAGATGGGTGAATGTTTGGAACACTTGACGTAGTAACAGTGAACGCATCGCTCGGTGATAAGCGCTTGCAGCATCTAGTGCTGACAACAACGCCATAAAAACACTGACAATGCCTCTACTCGGAATCGCCATTCCCATCTAGCCGTGTCCTGCGAGTGCCAAGAATCAGAATACCAGATCCATCACAAACATGTCCTGTCCCGAGTGCTTCACTGGTCACGTCCATCATGGCATGTCAGTAGGCACAATCAAAGAGCTCTACGGTGCCCAAACATATGTAACTCTCCCTCCCAACATTGCGGAGCCGAAAAACACCATCATCTTCTATTGCGATGCCTTCGGTCTCAACCTAGTCAACAACAAACTTCTGGCCGACCGTTATGCGGCCGAGACGGGCTGCCGTGTTCTGGCACCGGATCTATTCCCGGGCGGCGCTGCCAGCGTCCAGACCATGATGGCCCTGAACAACCTCTTTCGCCCCGTACCGTCCTCTCTCAGCTATCTCAACCCGTTCATGTATATGGGCAAGGCGTACAATCTCGTCCGCACTCTGGGCGGCGCAGCTCCTTTCATGTATTACAACAACCCCCCAAAAGCTTTCCCCGGCTGCCTCCGCTACGCGCGCGAAGTCCGCGGCGCCATGCCGTCTGACGGGAAACTAGGCGTCGCAGGATTCTGCTGGGGTGGCTATCAAGTCACAAAACTAGCCTGCGAGCCTGTGACCGAGGGTGGTGGTGACAAGGCTCTTGTCGACGCCGTGTTCACTGCTCACCCATCGGCGTTGAAGGCGCCCGACGATGTGGTTGCGGCGATCGGCACGTTCAAGGTGCCATATAGTTGTGCGGTCGCAGAAATTGATATTCAATTCAACAAGAAGGCGGCGCAAGATACCGAGACGACGGTGAAGGAGAAGCTTGGAGCTGGGGTCGGCACTTACGAGTTTGTGCTGTGGGAGGGCTGCCATCACGGATTTGCTGTCAGGGCATCGCCTGACGAGGGAGCGACTGGAGATAAAGGCTACGAAGGAGCGGCAAAGCAGGCTGTTACTTGGTTCAACAAGCATCTGAGTTAATTTGAAAGTGGGGGGGGGGGGAATGGCGAAACTTATTTGAGGAAGCCAGGAGCAGCCACGACTGGCAGAGAGGTTGAGTATATTATATACAGTCCGCGTTGTGAGGTGTAATGCGCAAGCCAGTGCGAAGATTTGAAAACATTCACAGCTCTTTTGTTTAACGGGCATCAGCTAAAATACTCTGCTCAGAACCTCCACCTAATTTCATAGTATCCTGTCCGTGGCGCTACATTCATCGTACAGAAGGGGGGAGGGGGCAGGGTTGGATCTGTGAGCATCAATATTCTCTGTAAAGCGACAAGGTCTTACATAAGCTGATAGCTATTCTCCCCCTCACATTGGCCAGCCTACAGCTAACGACTGCCATTAAATCATATAGCTTTGACAGTAAGGGTTTTTTGAACCCTTCCCACATGCAAGTATAGGCTTCGCTGCGTGCCAAGAGGGTGAAAACCATGAAAGGCTGCCAAAGTTAAGATGAGCCTTCCGATCCGGGCTACCGACCAAGAATGACAAAAAGTGAGGAAGAACAAGAGCTCAGTGGAAAAGAAAGATGGATTGAAACAATCTGGGAAAAGTGTGCAAAACATGCTCATAGTCCTCGTCTATGTGTATAGGTGCTGCCATCCACATCGAAGACCGACGTTGCTAATAATGCGGTGCTTGCCGCTTCTTCATCCCTGCCCTACCCCGGACTTATGCCTTCCACCCGATTGAGAATCCCTGCCCTGGTCCATAATTTATGAGGTTATGTTTACAATTCAGACCTTCAACATCATCCTCGTCTCGGAACGCGACAAATAAATCAAAACTGCCATTTTCGCTATCGGGGCAGTGCCTTGAGACCTACTCCAGACCCATCAACACGCGAAACAACCTTCTTAATCCTCGATTGCTCATATCAGGATGTCTCACTCTCATTCCCCTGCCCCGTCAAGCTACAGTGACTGCGTCGCCTCGCTGCGCACATCCCTCACCCTTCTCGAGAGTTCCGTCGACACGCTCGCAACCGGCGTCGCGGACTTTCCCAGGCTAGGCTCAGTGCTAAAGACTGTGCGGGTATGTAATTTGTTCCTTCTTTCTTGCCCTTATTATCATCAACTGTTCATCCCAACCGCTTCCCTTCCCCTTCTCCCCCCAGATACGCGACAATAGACGAAACTGACATTCACCCACACAGCACTACGAGCTCCTCCCCCAACCAACCCTCGCCACAGCCGAAGCCTCCCTCCGCTCCGAAATCGGTCCCTTTGCCGCCCACCTCCTCGACCGCGCAGATCGCCAAGTCGAGCGCCAGGCGCGCAAGATCGAAACTCTCAAAGCCCGCAGCGACCTCAACGCCGGCCGGCTCTCGCGGGGCCCCAGTCCCGAACCAACACAGCAGCAGCAGCAGCAGCAAAAAAAGAAGACGCAAGGGCCGATTCGCTCATTCAACAGCAGGAAGACGCTCGACGGCGGGGCAGGGCTGCGGGCCCGCGCTGTGCGCCAGCGCAAAGAAGCGCTCAAGTATAGCGTCGAGAGGCTGGAGTTGGAGGTCGCGCAGAAAGAGAGGGAGTTACGTGTGCGGTTGCAGGACGCGTGAGGGGGGGTGCCTGGTGACCGAACCTGCAGGACCAGATTACGCAAAAAAGAATTGCGACGGCATGTTGGCAGCAGTGGGGATGGGTTACAGGGCAAGGCAGCAAGGCGTTTCTGATTGCGCTGTCCAGCAAAGCGACACCCCAGTGATCATGTTCGGGACTATACCAGGCCAACTCGCCCGTTTCCCGCTAATCGCCGCCCCTTCCTTTTGACATCTACAGTGGCCATGGCAATATCCATCTCCAACAGATAGATAGATCATGGCTCAGCTAGAGAGTCCAGCCGAACGCCCCGACCGCCTTGCCCGGACATTTCGTCGTGTGCGACAACCGACTATCGCGCGCGCTACTTAACTTTTAGTCGCAAGCGCCAGCCGCAGCTGCCCATGACTTCCCCTCGCAAATCTCTTTGCAAGACCCACACCTCGAAACTTATCGTGGTATCACAAGGCACCGCGATGGCTCAATCGCGCTACGTCGGACGAGAGATGGAGGGCACACGACTCGCGCAACATGGCGTGTGGTGCAACGTGGGAGATTCGTGAAAATGTATCAGGGGCTTGCGCGTAGTTCGCTTATGCGATGCCGATCAGCCAGGACCCATAAACGGTCCTGTTCGAGACCCAGCTTAGTCGAGATTGTCGAGATTGTCACAGGCACAAAGTCTAAATCGCGCTTAGCCGATATCACAGGACCATTTGTACCCATAGGTCTTTCCGATGCAATTCCTATCTGGCGTCAGGATCGCTGCTCGTGAGAGATGCCGCCCACGTGGATCTTTGTGCGCAAGGGGGAAAAAACATCACACGAATTAGCATGAGTGTAGCTTTTCAATAGCCATCAATTCCAGCTAGCAGCCAGTGGCAAGATCTTCTTGCCGCGCCTTCGCCTCGGGCCCTCGCCATCACAAGGCCCAAACATGTGTATCTATCCATTTCCATCCGTTCGAGCGCAAAAATAGCATGCCGAATTCGCACAGCTCCGCTATTCCTAGCCCTGAAAAAAATAAATTCGTGAACCCATTTTTCCTAGCAGAAGTGTTTGTTGCAGGAGGATCGAGTGTAAAAGTGTTGAGCTGCCAAACCCTGAACGCCGCCAATAGAATAAGGACAAGTACAAAGACGTCCAGAAATAGAACAAGTAGAAAGTGCAATAAGCAAGGCAGGCTTCGATGATGTTGGGGCCGTCTCAAGTCCACATACCACAATGTGTACACGAAACGAAAAAGATATCATAGAAAAGAAGAAGCAGAATTCGATAGAAGAATTTTGAAGTCGTGAGGACTGAGTCTTACTCAGTGTAATGACAGCAAAACATCGTCAGTAAAGCAGCGTGTTGCCATTTTCTTTAGCCATGGGTTTCACCCAGCCCCTTTGTCCTACCACACATCCGATCCGTAGACGCCTGTGACCACGTGTCGCCTCATCGGAATTAGGGTGCGACTCCCATCCTCGTAAACTGTCGTTCCCGACGTTTTTGAAGTGAAGGTGAGTGTGATTGCCGGTCGTGCCTCTCATGGACCCCACGAATCCAATCCTCGAGTGGGCCAGTTCACTGGGTATATGCTCAACCGATAATACAATTCGTAATCAGGCGGCCTCGCCTTTGTAGGGGGTCGCTTATCCACGATTATCGCTCCGCGCGCATTAATCGTCCCCATCAACGGTGCTGGGAGGGTTTTATTTCGTATGCGTTTCCCCCGAGAGTCTATAGCAGAATCAGATAATTGCTGGGCGCAATACCCGTATCGCCGTTCTCTTTGCGTGCCTGCCACCAGCGACCGCTGACATCGCTAACTTCCAGGATCTCGTGCTTCGAGAACGAGATCTCATTTGCATCGTCGGGATTCGCCTCGTAGCTGTAGATGGCTTTGGCACGGTATGGGTATTCGGTTGGGGGCACGATCTCGCCGTCGTTGCCCGAGGTTCCTGGAGGCTTGGTGCCCTGGGGATTACCATACCCACTCGCTCCAACGCTATTACGAGCGCCAGGTACATTGGGTATGCCACCGATAGGCGAAGGATTCTCGAAACCATTCAGCTGGGCAGAGGTATACATTTGTGGTGGCTGCACAGAAGTTGAGGTCTCGGGACGGCCGCCGTAGGTACCCATGGTCTGGCGGTTCATCATATGTGACTCCTTGGACAAAGCGAAGGAATCAAGGTAGGCCCTAGGAACGGCCGAAGGCGCAGAGCCGAAATAGAAGATCCACACAATCTATTGAGACTGTCAGCATGAAGCCAAGCTCGAGATGGTCATGCCAAGACCCAGACATCAGGATGTGGAAAAAGGTACGTACCGTCACCATAGACAACAGAATGAATCCAGCAGATGCGGCTTCCTTGGCCCCATTTGCGGAGTAGACCAGGCTATTGACAGAGGACGTGGTAAGAACCAGTCCACAGGCGAGATAGCCGACCATGGCGACATGATAGGTCTGCGTGGTGTCAGAGGCGACAACCACAAAGACGCCTGCAATAACGAAGAAGTAATAGACCACGGTCCACCATGTGTAGGTCGGGAAGCTAGAACCGGTCTGGATCTGAGCAATGATAGAGGAAATGAAAGATATCACCCATGCCAGCTAGTACCATGTCAGCTACAAGTTCCTTTCTATAAACGAATGTTGGGGGCGGTGGAAAAGGGAGCAAATGACTGGTAAGAGTGGCGCAGCGATGGAGGGCTGGAGATGCGTTCTAGGTTCGAGATGGGTCATTCATGCTTACCGCAGAAATGGAGATGGTAGCGAGAGCAAACGGGTCGCCAATGATGTTTCCCATGCTGACGCCGCGGCGGCCGTATTGCCTGGAGTTTTCCATTTTCTGTAGGGATGGCGAGTGAAGAGACCCGTAATTCGGCATAAGGAGCGATGGTATGAGAGTCGGTAGAGGGCTAAAATGGAACGGCTACCGTCAAGGCAGCGCGACTCGAAGTTTGTTGATTAACAACGCAACACTAAGCAGTGTCAATTGAACATGAGTCCCGAGAGGATACACAGTCGCGAATTGGTGCGTGCTATGGCGGTCGTCGTCAAGGGGGTTGAGCGCTGTGAGGAGCCAAGCAGACTCGGGGTGGTTGGCGGCACCGCGTTGCAATTAAATGTCGATCGATGGAGGCTTAGATTGGAAAGTCGCTTCGTGATGAGAAGGGGTGACAATCGATCACCGTGAACAAGACGCGAAATTGATGCTCAGGCGGCTACGTAGTGACGATTCGTCCGTCCGCTTGGCCGTTCCGTTCGGATGATGTCGTGTTGGAAGACTGCGTTGCGTAGTGATCGGAAGCAACACAGGCAGGACCAAACGAGCAGAGGAGGTGATCGACGAGTCAGACCCCGTGGGATGGCGACGGCGGCGTTGAATGCTAGATTGGTCTTTTTGTTTTTTTATGGAATAGACACTTCAGTCTATTGCCTTGGCCGCTGTGGTGAGACCGACAATTGGCCCTTTTGTCTCTTTTCGAAATTCCGTCAACGTCGGATGCCGAGCGCTAATCAAATAAGCACAGCGGTCTTCCTCGCAGTGCCGGACAGCGCAGGGTGTCAAAAAATCCCAGGGCACGTCAGTCTGATGGCCGTAAAGAGAGGCGGCAAATATGAACGGATCAAATCGAATGCGTGTCGAGTTTGTAGTACTCGTGGGATGATCGTTAGAAGAGGAGAGACCATCAAGTGAGGGAGGTTGGGTGGTGGTGGTTGTGGTAAGGTAGGATGAAGATGATGGGGGATGAGTTGAAGTTGGGGTCGGTGCGTTCCAGTCGAGTCAAAAGTGACCTTCGTTTATGGAGATCAAAGGAGAGGAGGGAATTGAAATTGGAATGGATTTTGCTCAGCAGCCCGGCTTGTCAATGCAGATGCAGTCAAGTACAATGCAGAATGCAGGACAGGGGAAAGGTCATGGCATGGGGGGGTTTGGTAAAACTAGAAGGAGCAAGTGTGACCAGGACAGCCCACAGCGCTGTATGTACCTATGTATGTACTCTGTATAGCTTGTGTTGCTTGCGGACGGAACCTTGAACTTTTGGATTATGAGAGTGGCCCGTGGTGGGAAAGGTGTGGGCGAAGGGTTCAGGCCAATCTACAGTACGAGTGCGAGATGCAATGTTGCAAGGGAAGGATCGACAAGGACAGGGACCAGGCGGGAGCAAGGGGAGGGGCGCTGAGAAAGGGTGCGCAGCCACTTCCTCAGGCTGGGGATCCACTCGAGCCAGTTCTCAGTCCAACTCAGAATTACCTGATGCATCCCCCCCCTCTTCTCCAAAAGAAATGCGCCCTCTCATCAAATGTTGATGACCTCGGGGTGAACGGTCGGGCTGAAGACAGCAACCTTATTGTAGAGCTACAACAAGGATCAGATGAATGATGGGCTCCGTTATCCACAATGCCATTCATCACTGTTACTCCCACCCAATACACACCGCTTGAAACTGATGCTGCAGCCATCCATCCATCCATCCATCCCACGGATACATATCAACATCACATGTACAATACACTGATGATCTCTCCACTCGCACTCGCTGCAATGTCAGAGTGCCAATGCTACCGTTGCTATCAACACTCGGCCTGTCAGGGCGGGGACTTTGACGACGTTGAACACCCCCAATGCAACCCCTTCCTTTCGATCACATACATCGGGTCATTCACATTAGGCTTTAACTTCTGTCATGTCTCGAGCTTCGCCCTGATTCTTTGGAGGAGTCTTGGCCTGAACTTGGTTTGTCCACTACATTCAAGTGTGTTTGAGAGTGAGCCGGGGTCCATGAACATGGCCATGGGTCCTCCTACCCCGGGTCCGCAGTCCCCACGTGGTGATAGGCTATCACTTGTCCCGAAGATGCTCCAGGAATGCTGTCAAACCCCAAAACCACCGGCTATAGAACGACGCGAGCCCATCGCTACACGCTACATTGCTACACGCTTTACGCTATACCTCCCTTCTCGCCCACAGTCCCTCCTGCAAGGTCGGCGAATAGCCCCCGTGCCCAGGGCTCGTCCCCGGCAAGTCTAGTTCGGTCCACCTCGATGCGAAATTCTCCGACGGCGACCGTGACAGTTACTTCTGCCACAAGGCAGGTCACTCTTTCGACTTTCATTAACTCTTTCGGCCATTGCTGCTTGCGCAGAATTTGATCATGCAGGGGTTTGGTGACGGGCTCTCACGGTTTCAAGATGACAGCTTCCACTCATCTGATGAGGAATTCTCATTGCAGCAAAAAACCTGCCTCACTCTGCTGAAACTACTCTACCGTGGGAAGATGAGCTTCTGCATCCGGTACAGAACTCCCGATGGTGTCGCGAGGAGAAAGTTACGGCCCTTACCGCCAACTGCTGCTCCATTGGACACGATCGCTAAGGAGGTGTGAGCGCCTGCATACCGTGCCCCGTCGCGCTGCATGAACCCAACACCGCCCACAGAGGCCACGATCATCGTCCACCTACCAGGCACTCCGTGGCCCACCACGAAAGAATCCGACTCACCGCGTCCCACCACCATCAATAGAATCGGAAACCTACAGCTGCCATCACGCTTCTATCAAAGATGCGGCTCTTGCGCACAGGCCTTTCGTGCCCGGGGTTTGAGCGCAAGGGGGAGGGGATGATCAATTCAACACGGGCATCTACCATGCAGTAGCAAGCTGCAAGTGGCAGTGTGTATCGCGAACCCACGCACAAGGTTGAAACTCGGGCATCTTGCTGGTCGAACTTCTCCCAGTAACGAAGCAACTGTCACAGACAGCCAAGCCCCTCACTCGCGACACCGCTGTCTGTGTTGCAAGGTCCAGACGAACACCTCACAGTTTCGCGGCCCACCTTAGCGGCTGTTCCTGCATCAGCACCACAAATTTTAGCGCCTTACGCGGCCCACCTTGACATCACGTTGGATCTGGGCACAAAATACCGTGTGTGTGTGACGGTTTGTCTTTGCACGAACCTTTCTTCGTTTCTCGCATTATTCAAGCCGTATGTCACGGCCAGGAAGGAAAGCAACTCCGCGTCCGAAATCCATCGGGCTACAATATTTCCGATTGACTCGGATCGTTCGGCCGCGCTTACCTTCAACATCAATCGGTGGCGTGGCCCCTATATCTCCAGCAAGCCAACGCTAAAGTGTGCACTTGCGCACGGAACTGTACCGATCTGTACTGTATCTCGGGAAATTCGCGTGGCTCACAAGAATAGCAACTATTGTGTGTGCTGATTGCACCGTCTACGCTCAAGCCCCAGTCAGCGCTTGCTCACAAACTACTCACACACTCATGGGCGACGGTTTGTCACCACCTAGTTGGTCTGAGTAGCATCTACTTGTTCAGCCCCGTCACAGATGATGGATCAAGATTGCCCTTCGTAAACTACACAAGCCCGTTCTTTGTTGTGCCCGGTGCCCATCACATGATACGAATGCCGTCACTGCGGAAAGCTGCCGGCTCCACGTATCCAAGAGACCAACATTTCTGGCGGCTCCTGGATTTAGGGCTGTATTCCCCCGGCCCCCCGCCCTTTTGGCATTCTGTGGGTAATCATGTCGATCAGAGGGTTGCTTGATGTGAGGTAGATCGACTTTAGCTCGGCGGGTCTACCCTAAAGCCAACGTCCACGTCCATGTCCACATCGCAGATTCTTTATGTGCCAGTCTCGCAAACTTTATCTCGTCTCGTATTTTCCTAAGGGTGAGGCTCAACTGCGGTGTTAATACGAATTGCTTTAAAGATTTATTTCACGTTCCATTGAAACCTCAAGTCCAGGGTGAAGACGAACCCTATTGTCAAAGGGTGGGGAACCTGTATTGCAACTCCCATAGCCACCCTGTCACTACCAGCCGGGTTTGAAGACAAGGCCCATTCTAGCTTTGTCGTATCGGGCCATTTTTCTTGGGACGTTCTAGGGTAGAAGAGACAACGGAAAACAGGGTCAGGCTGCATCTATCAGGTTGATGTCTATCTTGAAACATTGTCAGTGCGGGTGGGCTTGCTGGCGAACCCGGGGCAAACTAACACATCATTGACTTGAAATAGGCTTGCTTTGGATATTAACCGGTTTGGTTGCTGGTCTCGAACACACAACTCTCTTCCCGATGGAGAGGACATCTGGTTCCACCAAGTAGCTAAATTGTCTGAACCCATCAAAGCACGCCCACACATCAAAGTTGGTCAAAATCTGGGAAAGTTTCCTCCCCCCCGATGATTCAAAAGGTTTAAAGAATGTGTATGTATCCGATCTGTATCGATCAGTCCAATCGCAAGGACTCCGTCCAAACCTTCCGCATGAACGGTAGGCCCTGTGAAACGCGGAGGGTTCGTGACCCGGCCGTAAATGCCGAAGGGTTTATTCTTTCTTTTCTTGCGCTGAAAAAGTATCTTGTCAGTGTTCACTGACACGGTGACACTCGACTTGCGATAGCTAGGGGTGGTCTGTTCTTTTGTGATGGGTGACAAGAAGCCAGTTCAGATGGCTACGTGAACGGTATTGGCTGCCAAGTCTATGGAGTTACCTAACAGTATCGCAGTGGTGATGTCAATTTGGTCACAAAATATGACGTGTCTCTTCTGAGGACACAGGACTTGTCTGAAATGTTCACAGAGATTTGTCGACTGAGAACTAAAATCTCCATTAGAGGCGCGTCTGGGATACAGACTAATGCGCGTTACGAGCAGCAGCAGCAGCAGCTGCTGCTGCTGCTGTTGTCGCTGCTGCAGACCAGCTAGCAGATGGTTTCAGGAGTATAATAATCGGATCAGCCTGCTCGATCCACCCTAGTCAAGTTTGACAAACTGAGTTTGCTATGACAAGGTTTTCGCAGGAAGTAGCTCCCTTAATAATACTCTGCATCCTGATTATAATATGCTCGACGGCATAGAGATCTATCAATTGAGCCAGCCCAGGTCTGCCCAAGGCCCACTTTCGGAAGCGTTGCGGGAGGCATATTCCCGCCGGATATCATTCCGTACACTTGTTTGATGACTGGGCAGGATGAGTGATGATGTCCATGCTGTTCAGCCAGGGGCTTCACTAGTTGCCTGTAGTCATATGACGAAAATAGCAGAGGTGGTTCGTTGTGCAAAGGCTTTCCAAAGGCTTTCCGAAGGCCGGATAGTTCTTTAGATCTTGCGAGACTGATTCCAAGTATTATTGAGAGAGGCAAGATCTTCCCAGCTACAAGTACTGTGCCGATTTCGGGATGGCTGTAGACGCGTCGATTCCATAAGCCCTTCTTGAACCTGAACAGGCTGACGATCGCTCCTGCTTGGCAACTGTTTGAGCTGTTGTCGTTGCTTCGCCCGCTCAGACGGCCCAGGTCGGCAACCCCACAATGATGCAGGACACTTTCAGGGCTTGTTCAAAGCAACCACTTGCAGCGCAACAGGTGACGCGATCGAGTCTAGATCTGAGCGTGCTTGAGGACTAGGTGACTCTTGGCCAGTTCAGCTCTTAGCTGAATATTTGCCGTTCATGAAGCCAAGCGAACCGGCCTCATGGCGGCTGTCTGCAGCCTATGTCGTCCCAATTGCTGCTACCGGGCTATCAGTCCAGTGTGTGTAAAGGAAGGCTCAGCCACCCGAGCCGAGTCCAGCGGAGTGGGACTGCTGTGCTCTGTGTCTGCGATGCTGGTCATGGCTCAGAGGGACGAACGGCGTCTTGATGTGTTGATTGAGTCCAAGTGTGAATTCCATAAAGCTTAGGAAGATGCAAGGGATCCGGCTCCCCACAACACATTCACAATGGATGACAACCTTGCCCAAGGATGATTGCAATCGCATGTCCCTTCTGAGGTCCGGTCTGATACCAGACTGGACGGAGGCTCTCGCATGGACCTATGCCGTCCCGAATTATCATCAACCTTAGTCTCAAGTTTTTTCTCGGCCCCATTCAAAGCCGAGGTGTCATGTTGTCTCCTAGGCGCCAACGTGCCAGATAAATCGTTGAGGGCTGGTACCATTGCAGGCAAGTGGAAGTCGCACCAGACGGTACGCCCAGCCTTGATCCGCCGCGGCTGGCCCTGCGACAAGGGGAAACAACAGCGTTTCGGCGCTGCTTCCACTGGACTTATGCTGACCGTGTTCCTCACAACGCGTTCAAGAGTACTCCGACAGGGCTTATCTGTACTCGTAGCCATCTCAAAACGTTCAAAGTCATGCTCTTGTCAACCATCGCAATCTTCGAGCGAGGTTTCCAAAAACAGAATATTCAGCTCAAACCACATTCCCCTCACTCTCCCTCGCGCGTGCAACCCTCCTCACGCCACGTTCCACCCTCTCCACTCGACCCTCCACGCCTGCGACGAACTCGCCGTACCGCACAACCCTCTCCTCATACCACTGCGCAACAAGCTCCTCGCTTCGCGCCCGCAGCTCTGCGATCTCGGCCTCCTGTGCCAGCTGCGTGACCTCGATGCCCTTCATCTTGGGCAACAGCGAGCTTAGCTCCGCGCTGAGTGCCGGGTCCGGGATGGGCGTGTCGTGGACAACGGCGGTCAAGGCTGAGACGGTGCTGGGAAATGAGGAGGCGAAGGATAGCACGGTGGAGCGGAGAGCGGGGGTGTCGAGTTGGGAGGGAGGTTGCGAGGGATCGGGAGCAAAGAAGCTGGGATGAGTGCGGTCTGCAATTGTTAGTAATGGACCGTAATAGATATCAAGATAGAGGGCACGGGCGCGTACAGAGCTTCAGGATGTCGGCGTAGACGCGGAACCGCGAAATAAGGTTGGAATAGCGCCGCTCCAGCTGGGCCAATGAATCTATTGCGGAGTCCGCTGGTACTTGTGGCGTGGGGTCCGAGTTGGTGCCATAGAGGAGCTGCTCGATGCGGAGGAGGCGAGCTTCAAGGAGAGAGATGGTGGTGAGGGTGGTCTTGTCGAGGGACTGGTTGTCCATGGCGGATGATGTTGACTGCATATTCGGATCGAATTTGCGGTGGAGCGTCCTGCGAATGTGTGCCTGTGTGACAGCAATGCGTCGAAAGGTGTATCTCGGGGAGGGAGGGGGGTTGGAAGGTATGTAGTTCCAACAAGGCTGAGGGTAACGCGGTTGTTGCTTTTTGCGGGAAGGGAAAGGCTGTAGACTGTTCCCTGTCGTCAATAGGGAAAGGATGTTGGAAGGCTGCGGGCGCATTACTAGGTCCTAGGTTGGACCTAAACACTTGTTACAGCGTACCTACCTGGTAGTGACTTTATTATTTTGGGGCCTTACGTCAGATCGGAAGGTGTGCCGAGGGTGTCTGGAACACGCAAATGAGACCCCTACTGCCCGTACAAAGGCGCCACCAAGTAAACCTTGTTTGAAAGGCACAAGTGTCATCTGCTTTTCCTTCTCTCTTAAAGAAAGGAGCCAACCGCCCAGGAACAAGGCGACAGGCGACTCGCATATTTCTCGAGTCAGCCTCTTATGTTCCAGTGACGCTGGTCGTGTGCTTTTGTTCCAAGCACGCTGACCGCATCACCCTCGGCCCTTCTCGCGTTTCGTTTCTTTCATCATCACGTCAACGGGGAGGGTGACTTCGCAAGGCGGAACTTGCAGATTCCCTGCGTTGCGTTTTGCCGGTTTGACGCGCGGGCGAAGCCGATCAAGCGCCGTTTCTCCTACTTCGGTATCGACTCTACCTTTTTAGCCATCTTAATCCTCCTCCCTTTGTTATCTGTCAGCCAATATTTTTTATGATTATTTTTTCTGCCACCGGCAACCGTGTTTCCAATAACCGAAAATACCAATATATCCTCGTACCTGAAGCGAGAACTCCGAGCGCATCGCAATAGAAGCAGCCAAGACCTCCAAGCGAAAGCAACCTACCAGCGGTCCGACATCCCCGACATCAACCTTCGACTTGGCCCTTGTCCGCTCTGGACCTTACACTTGTTGGACGAGCCTGTTGAGTGCATTTGTTTTGCGAGTGCTATGACGAATTACTCTACATTCTCTAATGGAATCGGCTCAGAACGTGAAGCCGAACCTATGGCACGGTATGTCCTTTCCCATATTCTCGCAAGCGCCACATGGCCTTCGGGATGTCCACACCATACTCTTTGCGCCGGCCGTCCTCGTACCACCCTCTCCGGAAGACGAATGGACCTCCATGTGTTGTGTTGGGTGCCGATTTCTGAGTGAAAGCTGACGTCCACTGCTACGCCAGACCAAAACGAGGGCGCAGCCCCAAACATGGAGGCGGCGAAGCTTCCATGCTCAGCAGCAATATTAACCTCCTCAATACCATCGTCGGCGCTGGAACACTTGCCATGCCACATGCCATGTCGCAGATGGGCATGCTACTAGGAATAATAGTAATAGTGTGGTCCGGCTTGACATCCGCCTTTGGTCTCTACCTACAGTCACGATGCGCCCGATACCTCGACCGCGGCACCTCTTCCTTCTTTGCGCTGTCTCAACTCACCTACCCAAACGCTGCCGTTATATTCGATGCGGCAATTGCAGTAAAATGCTTTGGAGTCGGCGTGTCGTACCTAATCATCATCGGCGACCTGATGCCGGGTGTCATGAGGGGTTTCAATTCCAATGCCGATGCAACGCCCTTCCTGGTCGATAGGCACTTTTGGATCACGGCCTTCATGCTGGTAATAATACCTTTGAGTTTTTTAAGGCGGCTGGACTCTCTCAAATACACAAGTCTCATCGCCCTGGTCTCCATTGGATATCTGATCATCCTCGTGGTCTACCACTTTGCGTCCGACTCCCTCGTAAACCGCGGCGAAGTCAACGTTATAGAATGGAATGGTCCTATCGCTTTCCTCAGCAGTCTGCCAGTGGTGGTCTTTGCATATACTTGCCACCAAAACGTATGTATCATCCTTCGGTTGTGATTCTTTGCATCTATGGTTATCGCTAACAGTCACAAGATGTTCTCTGTTATCAATGAGATCAAGGACAATACCCCAGGCAGCCTGGTCGGTGTCATCTCTTCATCCATCGGCTCCGCAGCAGGCATCTACCTGCTAGTTGCAATCACCGGCTACTTCACGTTCGGCAACGACGTACTGGGCAATATCGTCAGCATGTACCCGGCCTCGGTTGCGTCGACAATAGGCAAAGCTGCAATCGTCATTCTCGTCATGTTCAGCGTGCCGCTGCAAGTCCACCCTTGCCGCGCCTCTCTCGATGCAGTCCTGAAATGGCGTCCAAACCGATCCAACAGGCGAGAAGATTCTCAAAATAACCGTAACTTGCTCCCCACAGCATCTGGTCCAACTGATAGTCACGGCGCACCCATTGCAACCATCTCCGAGCTGCGCTTCGCCTTGCTCACCACGTTCATCGTTGTTCTTTCGTACATTACCGCGCTCACAGTAAGCCAACTCGACCGCGTGCTTGCGTATGTCGGCGCGACAGGTTCGACATCCATTAGCTTCATCCTGCCCGGTCTGTTCTACTACAAGATCAGCGATCCGGATAGCATTCACCACCAGCGGCTTGCTAAGGAAGACGACGACGTGGATGCAGTGGCGGGCGATGATAGCGAGGACGCAACCGAGATTGCCAGCGGTTCAGACGGTCTCCTAGAGACTGGCAGTTTGCGGTCAGGTGGAAGTGGCAGCGGCTGGCTTAAGATGAAGAGGCGGTGGAGGTGGGATCTGGAACATGTGGAGCATGGCCTGCTACGAAAGATGGCATTATGCCTGGCTATCTACGGCGTTTGTGTGATGGTGGTGTGTCTGATTTTGAATATGTTCTTTACGGTGGCGCATTAAGCCCGCTGTGAAACTGGCGAGTTCAAATAAAGGTAGAGCATGGAACGGCGTTGCGCGGTATTCTTGTGCCTTGATTACGTCTACTTCGTTTTCTTTGCATACCATTAGCATAGCCTTGTCTTACTATGCATGACGGTCTGCTGGGTACGCATTCGTTGTGCTGCGAAGATAAAGTCTGCACATGATTGAATAAGTCCTTCGGATCAAGAAACTTCAAATGTATGATTTCCACACTTGACCCTCTGCACCACAGCTGTCTTTTGGTAGATCATGTCATTATGTTGTGAGGCGATCTACCTCTAAGAGTGACCTCTATCATTCTCTGGCCCATCAGCCCACGCCAACTGTCCATCGATGTGAACTCTCTAGTTATTGACAAAGACACTCACTCACCTTCCCTTCGTTCCTCGTAATCATCACCCATTTCTCACGATTCATCGGCGTCCCCATCATCGCCGCCAAACTTTCTCACAAATCCCACCAAGGGATTGACCCACTCCCGACTAACGGGCACATAGTGACCTCCTGGATGTACCACCACCGCCGGCTCCTCGCACCTAGCCACCAGCCCCCGACTCCGCCCTTCCTCCACCACCGTATCCAGACTCCCAATGAAATGCAGCGTCGGCGTACTAATCTTGGGCTCGTACAACCACGCCAGCTCCGCCTGCGGCGCATAGAACCCACTATACACAACCGCAAACTTGAGCGCGCGGCCCCCATTCGCCTCACGTAGCGCCGCGGCCCAGCTGCTTGCGCTACTGCTCTCCTTCCCCCCAACGGGCGGCACCTTCCGACCCGATTCCAACACCGCCGCCAGCAGCGACGCCACAAACCCGCCCTGCGAAAAGCCCACCACGCCATCGACATGCCCGCCCGCGTCGTCGCGGATACATTGCGCCAGACGAGCCATGCCTTGGTCAAGGAGGCGATAGGAGCCCGAGGCTTCGTCTTTGCGGAACCAGGCCCAGGCGTCGGTGGTTTCGGGGGATTCTTCGTCTGCGCCGTCGGGGGATTGGTAGCCGGGGATGTCGGCGGCGGACAGGCGCGTGGGTGCGGTGGGGTAGATGAGGGTGGGAGTGAGGTGGAAAGGGGTCAGAGCTTTGGCGACCATCTTTTCGAGGGCGCGTGTTTTGGAGCGGAAAAGAGGGCCAGATTGCGTGTAGCCTTTGAAGTGAAGGGGGGGAGAAGCTTTTTGTTAGTCGTTGAAACTGAGATCCTCCTGAGAAAGAGGGGAATGAAGGCTTGCTTGTATGATAATGGAATGAGGCCTGGAGAGGGAAGAGACTGCGGGCCATGGCAATTTCAGGAGCTTTTTGAATTTCAAATCACCTTTATACCAAAAGAACTATGCATTGCTTACCATGGAGCATCAATATTCTGATCTCTCTCATGCCTCCATCACCGGACTTCGCCGCCGAGCTGCCGGCCTTGTCGCTGGCCATAGTTGAGCAGTACAGGCGAGAGCGAGATGAGAATGAGAACGAGAAGACTGCTTTTGATCTTGAGCTTGACCTTACAAGCCCAGCAAAAAAATACATCAAGGGGGGTTTGATCGAGGCGAGTAAGGTAAAAAGAAGACGTGATGGGTAAGGCAAGAGCCATAAGGAAGGAAAGCCGCCTTGGAGATACTCCCGGAGGACCCACATTTCCGACCGACGACTTCCGAGCAACTTGTGCTCCGCGAGCGGCCCGGTTGAGCTCGACGAGATGGGTCACTGGACGTGGTGCATTATAAGCAAAGACCCTGCTATCTCGTCGTGATATTTATTTATGCTCAGTCACGGCAAGGAATCACGAGCACTCAAATTGTTTGCCTGTCAAGATGTGATACTTGGGAACCTTGGACCAGCGAGAATAATTCCTGTTACTGTATCGCTTTACTTGCAACTATGCTCAACTTTCTCTGTTCCCATAATCCGCTCATTTTCTTTGGCTTACTCAACGCAGCGTGATTGACAAGAGCAACGGGTGTATTCACAACAGCGACAAGCTGCACACGTCTTTCAGGTATAATGAAGCTATTCTTCCGCACCTGCGATCGACGGTCCCCCAAAGAAGAGGCCATCTCTACCACTGGGGATGAATGAGTTTTTTGCGGACTTTAATTGAGGTACAGCCCATGCGCGCGAGCCCAGAGCATTGAGCCACTCTTGCTCCTAAATCCAGCCCTATTTTCACAATCCATGTCTCGGCCATCGCTGATGGCCACCACGTCGGTATGATGTGGCACATCTGTATGGGAACCCAATTTCGTTTTCCCGGACACCGTCCGTGTGTTGAAATCGCATTGTTCTTTGAGGACCACTAATCCTCTACACCTCTTACCCACTGCTCTTCTGGTCTTGAAAACGTCTTTGGAATTTTGGGTGTCATTAATGCTGTCTTCGAAGTCAACCGGAACGCCCATGTGATCATCCCTGATGCTTCGCCTCTCAAATCCCGCCCCCATTCCATGCCCTATCTGAGCATACCATCTCATCATCTAGCTCTTTTTGGCAGCCTTCTTGCCGGACGGCTGAATGCTAGCCATCATCTCGTCCTTGGTAATCAAGTGCTCAATCTTGCCCAGGTGACTGAGCAGGTCCTTCATATTATAGCTCCACTCGTTCAAAATGTCGTCAGTACTCCTCGGTTTGGCGAAGTTTACCACTCGGGCAGGCCGATCAATGCGAGCATGAACCATCTTGCTGGTAACCAGATCGCTGATGTACTTCTCGGTTTCGTCTTCACTGAGGTCGAGGTGTTGGGTAAGGCGGTCCATGCGAATCCTAGTGTAGTACTTCGCGATCACGCGCACGTTATGCTCGATGACGCGCTTGCGCAGGTCCTGCCACCTCTGGCTGGCCTTCGCATCTGAGGATGTGCCGAGCTGGGCATCGAAAATGTCCGTCTGGCAGAGGTGAGGGCCGTATATCTGCTCCACCTGAGGCCATCGCATAAGTTCTTGAACGGTAAACTCCTCGAGCAACTTGGCCTCAAGAGGAACCTGTGAATTGCGTGCGTCTGCCTTGATACGGTGCATCAAATCGTGCTGCTCGTTGTCGTGAGGTGCCAAGACGACGAAGTAGATGATGCGGGCCAAAGTCTGTGGGCCAATTTGTCAGTAACAGCAGCATACAGATCCATGCTAGCAAAGCGGCAACTTACGGCCTTGAAGAGGGTGGGGTCCTCTTGCACCGAGGGTATGTCGAGAACCTCTCTGTAATGCTTGCACGCATCCAGATACCTGTCCTCGCTCTTGGCCAGAATGACCTGTTGCTCGTAGTATCTCAACTTCAAGGGTGTCGCGTCCTCGGCGCTCTGGAGGTACTTGGTGCTGATCTTCCGACTAAGAATACCCGCTTGCGTCCAGTCCTGAGTCGATATGCAGAGAGCCACTTGATCAAGGATGAACTCAGTCTTCTCTTTTCGATCCATCGATCCAAACGTCTCGACCTGCAGCTCGCATAATATGTCACGCGCAGCCTTGACGTCGCCATAGTGATCCTTCTTCAGGTCGGACAGGATCTTTGTGACGCGAGCACGCTCAACTTCCACAAAGATCTTTCCTTCGGTGACTGTCCGCAGGGTCTCGATAACCTGGACCTTCCTGTCGATGTTGGATATATCGCTGAGGAAGTCGATGACGGCCTGAACCATCTTCTGTATGGCCTGCTTGAGCTGGCCATGTTTCTTGGACAGGACAGTGACCTGGTCACTGAGCATGTCCCAGTCGCCGGCATTCTTGCAGAGGGTAACGATGGCGATGAGGAGGCGGGAGGTGGACGCAAGATCAGATGCCTGCAAATGATATGTCAGCTCCAGCTCAGCAAGAGAGAGAAGGTCCGTTCCGGCGCAACTTACTTGGCGCGTTTGCTTTTCGAGGAGGGAGAGCTGCTCAATGGCACCCTGCAGGTTGGTCTGGCAACAGAGAATGGTTAAGCAAAGTCGAAACTGTCCTGTCACTTCAGTGAACACAAACCTTTGCCAAAAGCTCCGCCTGGGGGATCTGCTGGTCGACCTCCTTGGTGAAGTCCTTGTCGGGTTTGTACGCGGCTTCGGCCATCTTGGGAGGCTGGTGGCGAACTTCGGAGCTCGTTTGGCAGAGAAGATGGATAAACGAGGTGTGGTTCGATTATTCGTGACGATTCCAAATCGCGAGCGTGAAGAGTGCGTCGGTGCAATCTGGTGTGGTGAGATTTGAAGGGTTGGTTGTCTTGCTTAAGTCGGGTGTTGATGATGTACTAAGCTACCTATAGAGTGCAGGTCGTCGCAATTGAGCTCCTGCCTGCAGCTGTGACGGCAGGCAATGCGGGACGGGGTTAGGTAAGCAAGGCCGGGACGTCTCAGCCTCGTCTTCAACGACATCTTGTACACTACTCTATCGTGCTGTCAACCAGCGCTTTTTCTCGATGTCGACATCAAGCCTAGTCCGCTCTGAACATATGTTCACATTCTTGCATACTCTCGCCACCCTATTTACGGTCACGCTCATCACTCGGCGGACAAGCCGTGCGGTCTACATACTACCCAACAATTATTGATCGACACAATAACCCGTAAAGACTTCGATTTCGTGACAATTTTGGTGCAAAAGGTCCTTATCAATAGATGTCCATCTAGTTGTGCATTTGCTTCGTGTCCATTGATAGCATCTGCGCGTGCTTGTAAGATGGAGCTATGGTGACGGGACGTGATACTTGGTAGGCGCACCAGGATGCGGCTTCAGTCCAGACGGCCCTTTTGAAGCCACGGTGATATCCTGAATATCAATCCGGTCAGTCTGGCATCATTATGTGGAAATTAGACCATCTTGTCAGACTGAACGCCTTCCCCCTTGCCACAGTGGACCATGCATGGCCGCCCTCTGGGGTTATTCCCCACGTCACTCTCCTCAACATGGCTCGAGCATGCCGAAGATGGCTCATTTGATGAAAGTTGCAAGAAAATCATCAATACTAAGAATTTGACAACATGGCGGCTTCACAGTGTATCCACATTATATGAATTCTTTTTCTCAAGATCGAGTGCAGGTGCACCAGGTGGCCGCTATTCAAATGACACTCAGGTCACTAAAGACCTCATCTGCTGAATTATCTTACACCCAAGGAAATCCCAGAGCTCCTAGGGTTCAGAGGCTGTGTGCACTCTAATATGGCTTTTTTAACATGACGACACGCTTGTATTGCTTATCATAGACACAAAAAATAGCGTTCAAGACCTGTCAAAAACGTTAGGTCTTGTTTTCCACTAGTATATTTTCAATCGTCAGCCTGTCAATGCCTTATCGAAAGTATTTTACAGTCATATCTAGCGCAAATCGGTGCAGAGCGGTCGGTCCCCAAACGACGACAGATCAGGGTCAATTCATCAGCAGCCGCAGATGACAACTTTGAGCGAGAACGGGACTATCAAAACAAATAAAAAAATTCCCTTCTGTTGCTTTCCATCTGTCAGATTCCAGTTTCAAATAATTACGAGCCTAGAGTCTGCCCAGAAAGCTTCTGTCATTGTGATCTGGCGGATTCATGTTACTTTCTACATCTGGTCTCGGAAGCGGTACGTGGCTGTACATATTCAGACCAGGGGTAATGGCTTCAGCGGCCACAGAGCTGCTTACATGCCGTTGGATATTCTATCTGCCTGCGACAACAGCTGTTGCTATGTCATGGACCTGCCAGGTGCTCTCTTAAAACATATTCGCGAAGCATCTTCAAGTGAGAGTGAGCTGCAGCCTGGCATGGAATCCAAGCCCATGCTGACGGGAGTACGATAATCGCCTCGATGCCTGAGTGAAAACATACCTGAAGGGCTCCAGAAGTGAATGATGGAATATGACGTGAATATTTCGATATGTTGACTAGGTGACCGCCAGGTGCACTTAGTGAAGTTCGGGGTCTTCATCGGTGCCGTCAAGAGCGCTGGGAATGCTACATATTCGGTATAGTACGAATGAACTGTTACTAACTAGGTACTCTTGCCAGCATTCAAAGATGTTAATTAGTATGTATGTATTGACTATACACCATCTATATGTGACTGGCACAATTCCCGAACATGATGCTCGGAATACGAGACCCACGTTCTTGGTGCGATTCTCTAACCGCGCTTGTTCAATTTGATGTCATTCCCCGAGATATACTTTGCACTAGGCCACAGGTTCTCTTAGCCCTTCTTCATCAAGTTGACCAGCTCGCCACGGCTGCGATGTGGGTCCTCAAACTAGTATGACTCTGCTGTTGCTATCAAGTAAGCCTGTGCATCCAAATTTAGAATTAGGCGGGAAAAACCCGAGTAAGTCACCTGGGCAGTCATGCTGTCAAACGCTACCGTAAACCCAACCCAGAGGGGAGAAAAGGAAAAAAACCTAAGCACTTTAGCAAATCCAAGACTCTTGGCAAGGCCAAGCTTGATATACAGCAAAAGGGGTTTGTTTGCTTTCGCCGAAGTTTCGGCGATTTGATGAAACGTCAGAATGGGCGTCTTCACCGTTCGCCTTGTGGGCATCTGCGGGCTGGCTACCTAGTCAGGCTAATGCAGATGTTATCGTTTTAGCACATGCATTTGGGTCATGGCTCATTTAAAATGAAAATTATGGACCACCGTCTTCAGTGACTCGCGTCAATAGGTACTATCAAAATGCCTTGATCCTACCCCGAAACAGCTCGGATCAAAATGGCTCATGACGAGTCTAGCATAGCTATCGCTCCTTCGAGTGCGAGGAGTCATCCCACTCGCGGGCCTCGATAGTTAACATAGGGCACGGTTGTGTGAGAAGATTGCTGACGTGCCATCGAATTAATAGTAGTACAATTACATAGCGATGATATGATCGCCAAAGAACTGGTATCAGCAGGGTAGATAGTTGAACAAAGTACTGAAAAGTTAGAAGCCAATGACCCGTTGGATCCTCTCCTCTTCGGTATAAGTCACAGTCACTTCTTTCGTAACCATGATGCCTTTGTTCATCGTCCCCCAATCAACGCTCGAGGTCTCACCCCGTTCTGCCTGAGCACTGGACTTCGCAGGGGGACGGCCAGGCGCAGTTCCCAATTCGAGGTTCAACCTGATCTCATCGTCGTTTGTCCCGCGACTCCCATCTCGACACTCACTATTCAGCGTCACCCCTCCCTTATTAGAACGACCTAGCACGGTGCTTCCCAATCGTGCCATCTTAGATGACATCCACTTTCTGATCGAGGATGGGATCACTGCTACAATTACGTGCTATGCAAACCGCTTTGTCAATACTTGTGCAGACCCCAGTGTACTTGAAATTCTTCACTTACGTGCATAGCAGGCAGGCATGCTGCAATCAAGTAGATCGATGGCTCAATAACCAGCCACATGATCATAATGTTTGTGTATGACGGCGCAATGACGGTAGCCGTATGTGTGTCATATACAGTCAATCGAATAGCCGAAGCTATAAGGGCTGATACACCGATGCCAAAGAGGATTGACAAGGCCCATTTTCGAGTGTTGGTTGCCTTCAGCTTCCATACTGGTGGCAGAGGTATGAAGATTACGATTAGATCCACCACGATACTGTAGCAATTGGTCAGTATTCAGTCGAGGTTGAGTTTAGATAGAAGCAACACAATTTGGCTGTGCTGCTATCCATGCTCTTAGACAGAGCCTAGGTTGACTGTAGTACGTACTTGAAGGGAGTGACCGCTCGATAGAACTTGTCGATATCAACACAGGTACCCTCTATCCGTCGGTTCCAGTAATACTGCACTGGACTGCACTGTGCAAGTGCAGTAATGGCAAACCCGAGCCATTGGAGAGTCACAAACGCAATCACCGTCCATATCGCAATTCGTAGTGTTCGGTCCGAGAAGATTCGCAGGTATAAGGCCAGGATTGAATATCGTGTGGCAGCATATGAAGCCAGAAGAAATTGTAGAAGCGAGTAAATCAGCTTCAACAAGATCTCGTTCTCGTCCAAGTTCAGAATCAGACGGTCCTCGCTGCTCCAACTTGTCTCCACCTTGACCATGACCAAGCCAATGATACATATCGGTAGGAGGAGGACATAGGCCACAATAATCCAAAAGTCGTCCCACCAAAAGCGCAGTCGAGCAAGTTGGACACGCGAGTATGTTTTGGCCAGCACGACGAGGGTGTTGACGATGATGAAGGCGATACAGCTCGTCCACAGCGGTCGTGTAACTTCCCAGGACGACCGATCTGACACGAGCGGTCCTAACTCTGATGTCGACATCTTGGAAAGTTCCGGTTCCGTGATTATATGGAATCGATCCCGTCCAGCAGGTCAAGAGGTGACACTCAGCGTGTTGGCTTATCGGCGTGTTGACGGGTCGTTGGTGCAGAACATGGTAAGCCTAAAAGCAAGTCCCAATCCGGGACAGCAGAATGGGTAAATCAAAGTACAAGTAAGACTGAGAGGCAAGACGGAACGCTGTCAAGGATCTGGGCAATGACTAGCATCCATGATGAACCGTGGAGATGTTTCCACAATCCTCTTTAGCGGCACAGGGGGCGTAGTCGGTGATCGGCCCCCGTTGAAGTCAGAATCCTGGGTTTGCTGATTCTTCAGCTCACACCTAATACTACCACATAGTATAGGATCTGATCACAGTATCAGTGCTAGAGTCTTGGTCATGGTTTTCAAGCCCCCATGCCGGGCAGTGATCGGCGCCTGAGCATGCTGAGCCACATGAAGGCACCATGAGTTTCTAGGTAAATACCGGCACGCCGGAAAGAAGCAATACTGACTTTTAACGTGGGTCAGCAAACGCGGCCACTGTGATTTGCCAAAAAGTCATCTGAACTACTAAGCGCGGAATGTGTGATGGCCACACACCAATGAGGGTTCATGTTCAAAACCTACTCACCAGAAGAAAAAAAAAAAAGGTAAGCCCTATTCGGGCTAGAGATACGAGCCTCGAGGGCGCGTTACGAGCCATTCTTGTGCTGGGTCCCAGGGGGGCCATAACGGCGGTGTCAAAGGTGACAAAAGTGATTGTCAAGTTTCGACCCTAATACATCTCGGGCCCCCTTCTCCCCCCCTCCACACCAAAGTTGTCACTTTTTCGGGTCTTCCTCGAGCTCACTGGGTCAAACGACAGATCATAGCCGACCTTGGCAACCCGGGCCCCACCCAAAGTTGAAGCTGCCATGCTTGCGCAACGGGAAGGGTGGGCCCTGGCAGATGAACTCAAGGATACTAACCAGGCACTCCTTGTGCCTGAAACTCGCAAAAACGTGTAAACGGAGATGTGCGCACTCCATTTTTCCCTGGTGGGACTTCGATTGTGAGCCATATGGGGTGATGTCGAAAGTCAGTTACAGAGTAGGTAGTTAAACCCTTTGTTCCCTCTTGCCATGGGTTGGTCTAGCAAATGCAACCCCCACAAATAATTGTGCCCATCCCCCGAGAGCGTTTCACAAAGGTGTTTAGCTAATAATACAATAGGTCCGTGTGCAGTAGCCATATGTAGAAAGCCGTGATTTCATGGTAAATTTGGATATCAAAGATTGAGTTTGGGTTGACGATCCGGAGAACTATTGGTGCATAAGCTCAATCTAGACGAGCTTGGCGGCAAAGTACACGGACATCGACCCAGAACGCTCGGATGATCGTCCGAAACGAGAGCAAAAGTGGCCCAGGATCGTGACTCGGCGCTTTCATTTGACAGCCTGGGTGTCGCTTAACATGTACTTAGATAAGCCATCCCTCCCAAGCCAGCAATGCGCGGTATCGGCTGAACTCGATTGAGCGTCACCTGGAAGCATGTTGACAGCTGAGACCATGTTGGCAGTAGTGTCAATGGTAGCATAGGCTTGCCCTTAATGCTCGCCCTCAGCTGATCCAGGAGGCCGGAGATTAGTATGGTAGTACAAACTATACATGAACGAGTTCGTTGTACAAGACCATGCGGTGTATGTCAGGGTACTAGGTCTTACCAAACAGCGATCGACATCAAGTAAAACACTTGTCATCTCACCACCCACGCCTCCACGTCACATAGAAGCGATCTGATCAAAGTGATATCGACTACTTTGGTGCATGATACTACTATGATGATTTCTAAATCGGCATCCACTGATAGCCGGTGCTCTGGCAGTCTACATAGTAGGGGGCCAGGCGGCAAGGCGCATACCTCCTTAGCACGTTTTGGCCGCCTTCCGAAATACTGCATATTAGGGAAAACAGCCTAGACGCTAATTCGGTACCTTGCATGGGATATCCGGGCTATATCGACGGTGCAACCCCCACATCCCTCTGCCAAGTTGCCCTAGAAGAGAATTTCATACAACACACTTGGTACGATGTGAGGCTTGATAGGGGTCATCCTCCGTTGATGGCTTGCTTATTCTTGATTCGAACATAGTGGGATTTCTCTATTCCAGCAGCGTGTTCTGCCGCAAAAGAGTGCTGGACCGTCCGATGGTTAATCTGGTTACAGTCGCATTGGCAGAGGTCACCATGGTGGATTTCAGTGTAGAGATACCCTGATAGACATGATGGAGAGAGAGAGAGAGAGATCATCCCGTTGGAGTACCGTAGTGTCGGTTGGTGGCAGGTTCCGGAGGCAGATCGCTCCGCTCTGGTTCGCGCTAACTCGGTGGACAATCTTGGAAGCAGAGGCTCATCTGCTTTGTGGAAGGGGGACTGTTGGACTAGTCTCCCTTTCCGATAATCCAAAGGATGAGATAGACTGCCACAAGCGCCGGAAGGATCTTGAAAATGACTCGTGGTTAGGAACTTGTGGAACTTATTATCCACACCACTCATTGTTACAATTGAACTATTCATCTCAGGGATCCGTGAAGGCCACACGGTGCTGCCATGATAGCTGCAATGTTTAATATCGATGTTTCAAGTAAAAGAAGAATAACATCAATACAAAGAAGAGGGGGAAAAGCACACAATTGTTGCAAGTATGATAACAAAAACATCGTGTCAGGTCTGAGGCCAGGGACGGATACTGCGTACTTGTCAGCGTCCTGCCGCCAACTGCATCTCGCTTAGTGTCTATATCGAGACAAAAGAGGGCAAGCTAGAGAGTCCTAGTGACTTGTTAGTGTCACAGGCTGCTCCCACTTGATAGGAATATTTTCCTTTTCATTTTCCCCACTATGCCCCGTTCCATTCACAGCAGACCATTCCATATGTTTCCTTTTCGACTGTCAGTCGCTTCGCTTGACGGACGCTGGTCACATGATTTTCTAGTCCTTGTAGTTGCCTAGAGCAGTTTTCAAATTGCAGAAACAGGGGCGCCGATTACCCACCACACAGTCCATTCCCTTTCAACGCAAGTCCCATCCATCAACTAGCAGCCTATACTGGGTCTCATAGATTACACTCGCTGGAGATACTCACAGCCAGGTCCCACAGCCAGACGCTTTAACTAATGACCCGACAACGTGGGTCGGATGAAAACCAGACGAGGGTTCTCTGTACTGAATTTCAAAAAGGGGCTTGACGGGCCACGTGTGTCGATTCCACCAAACAGGCTACCAGAGTTACACTATTCTGAAAGTACCTCGATTTCTCTGACTTAGTAACGTCCACGCGTCTCACCCCTCATTGAGGTCCGTAGACAATATATTTATTTACAGATTCTGGACCGTCATCTCCCGTGCCCACATGTTATGCTGGGACTATACATTTACAAGATTTTTTACCAAGTACCATAATATACAGCCAGACATGTCAGGGGACATTGCAGCTTCAGCTCGCAAGATTGACTGCGTTATGATGATGGGAGAAAACCTAGGGCCCCTTGCGTATGCTGTGGAGACACGAACTCTGCCTCGTGCACGGCCCAAGAGTCCTCGTACAGGGATGGCTGTTTAGACAGTACGCACGCAATCGCAGCAGTTCGTCCAGATCAGACCACAAAGAATCAAAGACGAGCCCGAGCGCACGAAAAAGAATGCATATACTATGTACTATGGTAGTACCAGAGTGTTGAGCTCAGAGACTAATACTTGCTGGAATTGCCGAATCAGTGTCTACCTTGAACCTTGGTTCGACCCAATAAACCCCTCCGAGAGATGTAGTATGGCTCCGTAATAGACTGCCGCGTGGTGGTTTGAGAATCAACCATGGAAATCCTATGGGGCTACAGTCAGCGATTTGCCTGCCTAGAATATGGAACCACGGGCATGTTGATCTTTTGCATCAGCAGCGTGGAATGCGTCATTTCGTATCTATTTGATCAGATATCAGGTAGTATCAGGAGGGTGACACTCGGAGGGATATGAATAGCACCTTTCCATATCAAAACGTCTGACTCGAACTCTTCCAGATACTGCAGTCTCACCACACCACGCAAGGGTAACAAGCCAGTAATAAATCGCATGCAAGTGAGCAGACCCGAAAAGACTGTGACTGTGTCCTGACTGACACTATAACCCTTCAAGTTGACCTTGACTCAGGCCTTTATGCAAAATTCAAGGAAAAGAGGCATCACGGCCGGATTACGAGTTTCTGGACGTGGTGCTACAAAGCATTGCCCGTCTGTGTACTATGGTACAATACTTTGAGTTTTTTTTATCAAGACCACCGTGAAAACATGCGCCTTGGTGTTTGCAGCATTGAACACGCGCAAGAATTGTAGTATTGCATTAAAGTGGTGTCACAGGAGCTTCTCTCCAGGAAATGTTTGGAAAATGTTGCACTATACTTGGACAATCATCGAACCAGGAAGATGACATTGACCTCCTCAGTATTTCTGGCGTGTAGTAATTAGATACCCTGTCGCGATTCCTACCTAAACATCCATGTGTAAGAAATTCGGAAGCGGTTTCTTGAAGCTGCTCCACATCATATTTGTGATGCATTACATATTTACTGGATCATTTCAAGCACTCGGTAATGTGCAGATCTAGTAATAATGCAACAAGACATAATTCATCACTCTTATTATTGATTATTCGGCTGTCAATTATACTCTTTTATGATTATCATAAGACAAGGTAGTAAGTCAAGGACCCTTCCAATAGAACACCTTCATCCCCTGCAAAGGTGATCAAAGGTCTAACCGAACCTTTATCATTCGGTACCTAAGCACGAAGGTCGATTTCCGCGCCGTCGCAAGAGCAAAAGCATTTGCTTTTCATCTTTTCAACATAGTGACCCAAATCAAGACACATATATTTGCTTAGCTTCCGCTCGCCGACTGCGCTATTAGATACGTGGCGCGATGTCCATCAAGCATCACCCGCGGACAACGACAATAGAGGCGCTGAATTCGAACCTCCGGGTAATGTCAAGCTAGAAGTGCCACTTCACCCGGCGACAGCGTCGGTGGGATTTCTGAGCAGGTATCTGTACCGCTCTATAGATATCTGGTAGATACAACACATTGCCTACAGTGTCTCATCCAGCTCTGTCGTGCTATTTGCATGGTAGTCGTATTGTGCCTCCTTCTAGATAAATGCTTTTATCACATGCTACATTTTTCAATTAGTCAAATTTAAATACCTCAGCGATCTACGTCTCGCGTCCGAAGCCGCAGGCGCTGCAAAATGATACAGATTGTCGCTTCTTGGGAGAGAGACGATACTGGCAAAAGGTAGATTGGCCAAGACAAAGATTGATCAGATGCGTCCAAATGAAGACCAGGCACCCAACCTGCTGCGCCTTCATCCTCGAGGTAGGGTTTGTCACCAAGTTCAGACAGTGCCTGAGCAAATAGTTCCCCCATTCCAGCCCAAAAAGTCGAGAGATATACACACAAATACAATCCTTGGCCAACATCGACCTATCACCCCATTCACTACCATCCACCTCGAGCACGGCCGCCCATGCGTGGGAAGTAGCGGTGGATATGTCGTCGGTCACCAAGGGCGGCACAGAGGATTATCCACATTTCCAATGCCTGTCGTTTGTGCCTCTATCAATGTTGCGGATAGGACATTCGCGTCCGGCGATCAGCATGTCGCGAAGAAACCCTCCCGATGGTCCTTTCTTTGAAGGGGACGCGTTCATTGCGGTGATGATGCTCAGGTCCAACCCTTTCGTGAGCATGAAACAAGTTACGCGTCAAATTACAATTCTTTCCCAATCCGCAGGGGAACTTGAAAGAATTGGGGGGGAGGCTTGACGAAAATGGGTCGGGAGTGGGAATGTGGATACCACGTCGTTCGAGAAGCGGCGTGGAGTCAGACTCACTGGAGATCCTCAGGCCTATGGATATGACAGAAAGACAGAAATGCTGGCCCCACAGACGTCCTGGAGCCGATCTCTTTCATATGCATGGGCGGGACGCGATGAGCGGAACAGTACCTAGGTACTCGAAGGCATGATCGGGAGTAATTGTAAAAAATAGTACAAGCTCGTTGATATCGTGATATTGTACAAGTAAACATGATTTGAAGTGACAACCACTCTTCAGCTCTAGAAAGCTGAGAAATATCAAACATATAGATTATAGTGAAATCAGGAGCACGCTTATGGTATATTGTAACAGCATCGGACAAAAGAAACAACCTCTGGCATGGCGTCCATGAGCAGTCCTCATTAAAGATCGTGACCTGTCGCGCCATGTCAGTGAGCGGTCTGCAGACATCCAAAAAAAAAAACAATATAAAAAAAAATTGGGGAGAACTTACGTCCAAGAGCCTTCCCACGCTTCCCAATATCCTTGGCATGGAAAGCCTTAATCTTTGCACGCCTTGCCTCCTCTTTCGCCTCAATCTCGATCCGCTTCACCTCCTCCCTGGCCTCGCGAACCTCGCGACGAGCCAGATCCAGGGCACGATCCGCATCCCGCTCGGCAGCCTCGGCGCTCATGACCCTCTCCCTCGCCTGCACGATGCTGGGGTCGAGCTCCTCATTGCTGCTTCCGCGGAATTTGTGCAAAAGGCTGCCGCCACGGGAGGGCCGGTCGCTACTAACGGAGGAATGCGAGGTCCGGTAGGTTGAGTTGGTCGCTTGGGTGGAGTTTGTGGGTGTCGGGGACGGGTCGCGGCGGAGCGAGCCCAGGAGACCGTGCTTGCGAGCGGGTTCCTCGTATTGAGGTTCGGGCTCAGGCTCGGGTTGGCGGGAGAAGAAAGGCATTTTTTTTTTGGTTGTGAGGATGGGGGTTATAATGTGAGGTGAGGAGAACAATTCTTTTTGATATATTGTGTGCTGCTGGGTCACAGTATGTGTGTATCTAAATGTATGATTTAAGTAGTAGTAGAGAAACGTGAATACGTAAAAGATGATCTACCCCTTCCAGAGATGGCAGGGCCATCGACTCCTTTTCACCATTTCCCACGCCCTACTCTCCTCAGCAACGCTGTCATCCTCTGCCAATACATAGACCATCGCTCGAAACAAGCTTTGTGCCCGGAGGGTTGGATGGAGATCATCGTGTAAAATATGAGGTGACGTCAGTTGGTGTGGGATCTTTCCAGGGCTGTCAGCCAATGGAACAAGACGAGTTCTGCGTTCGTTGCACACCAGACAAGGGTGCTGCAGGACCCTAGACATTCTGGCCAATATTCAGGGTCCAAAGGTGCTGGGGGTACATCATCGCCGAGGAAGTTGTGATGCCATCTCATTCCTAATCAGTAAGGGAAGTAAGACAACCACTATGGAAAAGGCTGAACTCTAAAATGGAAATGCGCAATTCGTGGACTGTTGTGATCTAGCGGTCTGTCTGCCTGCCTGCCTGAACACATCGCAAGCAAGGAATTTCATTCTGAAATTAGTCCCGATCAAGACTAAGCAAGATCTGACTTCTGGAGCGTGGAATATTACAAAAAATCGAATTGTTCTATGCTTAGAAGGAAGAAATGGCCGTTCGTGTGGCTGTTGTGGACTTGCAGATGACTGACCCTCCGTTCGGGTTACCTTAGATAACTAAGGTAAGTAGCGGACGACGGAGCAGGTGGCACGGAATTAAGAACTGATCCGAACTATAGTGCTTTGAGAGGACGGCCATTCTCTTGCTGCGTCAATACATGCCAACAGACCTATATTGATAGTGCACATTGTGTCCACTCTTTTAGTGAGCATGAGAGAAACCTTGTGTGGGTTTCGAGCTATGTGACTGAGCATCTTTCATCCTGAAGCCGCCGTCTAGACCATAGCAGCTATCTACCATTGTGATGTGGCGTAGCAGCTGAGCACCATACAGCAGCTGAAGGGGGCCGGACAAACACTCACCACGGAGCAGGAAATGCCTGCCAAATTATCCAGCCACCAAAGTCGCCTATCGAAACTTTTTCTTTTTTTTTTAAAAAAAAAAAAAGGGTCGGAAACGGGAGGCAGGCTGAACTCGGGCAATAGGCGAGATTGGATGCAAACTGCAAAAAGGCGATGCCGCAACGTTGCTGCTGGGCCGACACGGGTAGGTACCTTGGTAGGTGTACAGCGACCAGTGTGTCCAATAATTGCCTAGGTACCTAGTCAGGCAAGTAATCCACCAATGTCACCACAAACCTCCTTAGGGTAGCACACGAAGTGGTTGACTGTTTTAAACGAAGTCAACCCTGGGCTGCATCTATCACGATGGATCTGCAGCGCGGTTTGCAAGATGCGAGCAGCCCTCGGACGCATCTCGGACGCATGGAAGCGCTTCCGCACATTATAGTCGGCTTCTCTATGTTTGGCACTATCGTAATATTGACCAAGTTTCTGAAACCAATCATGTGAAGTCGAATCGAGAGGAACGGCAACAGCCTGATTTTATTGGAAATAGATGAGCCTCTGTTTGCTATCTGGCACCAAAGTTTTCGGATCTCGCACGACTTTTGAACCGCAATTTCAGATCTAGCGTCGTCCATTCCCAATTTCCTCAACAAGCAGAGCGGTTCTCCGTATGTGACTAGCGCAGACGTTCATCTACAAATCAAGACTTGTGGTAGATACTTCGCCGTCTCCTGCCAAAATAGAAAAGGATATCCATGCCGAAGTAGTTGACTTTTCGCGTCGAGAAGTACATACCTTCCTATTCCGTACCTAAGAATTCCAGGATAGTCTTTTCCTGGGACTCTAATTGAGATGTCAGGATAGCTTCCCCAGGCCGCTGGATCATTGCGGCAATAGCAGAATGCTTCATTGGGGTTGCGCCGCCGAAGGCTCATGATTGAGGCATGAAAAGTGCGAGAGATTCGCCATAAACATTCCAGTTGTTCCTCCACAGGGCAACATCTATGCCGTCGTTGGTGACCATGCTGATGGTGCCAATAGTGAACAAGTCGTACAGCACAACATGTTCCGAGGTACCGACAGTGTCCTCGATCCAGACCATGCGAGACTGACACTTGCGTATTCCGCCGTAAGGGCCAGCGCTACACTTGGTAGAATAGTTGTTGAAGAAGCTGTACAAACCAGCGCCATAAACGACCACATTGCTGCTGTCAATGATGCGTAGACCCCAAGCCATCTCGCACGGCGCGGTAATATTGGAACCAGTGATCACCGGCACGGTGAAATTAGAACTGGGAGTCAAGAGGGCAGCGCAGTCTGTTGCGAAGTCAGGGTCATGCAAGGTGATACTGATATTGTCGAATGGATATGGTGCTGGCGGGTTCGGCTGGTAGTAGGGTGTCTCGGTCTGGATCATGCCCATGTAGATATTTTGAGCGTCGTACAGCTGATACTGGTAGAGCGTGAAATGCTCGACTGAAGAAGCAGCCACCCAAATAGGGCCCTGTGACTCAATGAGCAGACCGCGGCCAGCGAATATCGAGATTTGGGTATCCGAATAGTCCTCGATGTCGTGGCTAATAGCACGTAGTCAGTATACCACACGGGTCATGGGCACGATGACCAGTAACGTAGAGGAAAAGTTGCTCACTCAGCGACCCAGAACCAATTGTTTTCCATGTACAGGTTTGACGCCGAACTTGTTATGTGCATGCCCAAATACGCAGCGATGCAGTTGACTTTGATGACATTGGTCTGATTCTGGGTTGTGGAACACTGCTCTTTCTGCAGATTGGAGCCAGCGAAGCCCCCAATGCGGAGGTGAACATCCCACATGCCAGCGGGCTCGGGCTCGCAGTCACAGTCTGGGGATGCGAGGTTGTACTCGATCAGTACGGCACCGGCGGTCCCGCCCTGGGTTGAGATGAACATGTCACTCCACTCCAAATGCCCCTTTTCACCCTGCCTTCCGACTTGCACAATCGGTCGTGGATTGGCAGCATCTGAAAAGTTGGGACCAGTCCCCATGATAACAGAGGATAGTGCCTCACCAACAATGCGAGAGTTGCCAGGGACATAGATGGTGTCGGTCACCAAGTAGTAGCCCGCATCTACAAAACCGATGTAACCTTGTGCGAAGTTCTGGGAGAGGAACGAGAAGAATACATTGAGGGCGTTGGTATCATCATTTGCCCCATCACCCTTGGCACCAAAGCTGTGTGGTGAGACAAACAGAGCCGCGGGCGTGTTCTCGTACTGGGGCTTGGACCGCGCGTAGTATTTGCTGCTCGTGCCGTTTTTCAGGGCAGAAGGAGAAGGAAACCATTCAGTGGGTCCATCGAATATGAACTCAGGCCCAGTAGGCGTGTAAGCGTTGCCCTGGAAGAACAAGTCAGTCAAACACCTTTTAGAACTTGACTTAGGTCTGTGAGTGGAAGACTTACCAGGATCTTGCCAGAAATTATGGTCGCGTCAGCATCTAAGTTCTCAGACAAAATCACGTCAGGATTCTCAAATATGGAAGTGACATTGGCGAAGCCAACATTTTCCAAGATGAGCGAGCCCTGGCTTTGCATACTGCCTGGTGTCGACGTGCTGGTATTGGAGGAGATGGCCAACGGGGTATTGTAAAAGAAACTGTCAAGGATGATGACAGAGCCTATGCTTGGGAGCCTCATGTCGATACCAACACCACAGTTGATAATGGTGATGGCCTGGTATACCCATGTCCAGTCCCACACCTGCTGGATGGCAGTACCACAATCGATGAAGGTCAGGTTTCGCATAGTGAACTGCTGATTGCCAAACTGAGCACCAATCGAGCCACCATAGAAGGTCACATCACCCATGAAGCCACCACTGCCGCCTTCCATGTAGATCCCAACATGATTATTTCCGGGCGTTTGAGAAAGCTTGAATACAACATTCTGGATGGAGGTGGTCTGAGCTGTGGGCCAATGAATGCCACAGGCACCAGCATTGTAGGGGATGTCCGTGGTGTCAATGACCAGGTTGCGAATCTGGCGTGCAAAAACATCGGTATCAACCCAAGTGAGGTCACCCGTAGAGCTGTTGTACCTATCTCCTTCAATCATGCCAAAGGCGTAGTGGGTATTGAACGTAGCTGTGGCCTTGATGACGGGCATGTCGGTCGGATCACCAATCAGCTGGGTGTAGAAGAAGTTCAGGATAGAATAGGACACAAGGTAAGTGCTATGAGGAGTGTCAGAAATCAACGTGTTTGCAAGAGCAATTGACATCGGGCGTGTCAGTACTCACCCGGCAGGGAAGTAGACAGTGGCTGGAGTGAGGGTGGAGCCATCGCAGGAACCATCAAAGCCGCATCGATTGCCGCTGCTGATGGCAGCGTTGATGGCGAAGGTGTCATCAGTGATACCATCACCCTTGGCTCCAAAGTCCTTCACGTTGCGAAAGACCTGGTAGGAAGGGTCGGGGTTGAAAGAAGCGCGACCTTGATGAGCGATCTCCTCCATCCAGTAGGCGCCAGCGAGCTGGAGGAGAGAGGCACCCACAAGGAGTGCAAACGCCGAGACACGCATAATGGTGACTGTAGTTGATGAGTGGCGGAGGAAATCGGAGGGACTTCGAGAGGATCGTGATATTGCTGGGTAACTAATGAACAATAATAAGATGGATTGAGTCGATCAAAGAAGACAGTGACGATCGTAAAGTTCACGTCAGTATTCCTTCAAATATGGAAGTCGCTTTACTACAAAGTAGATATGGGAAAGGGAAAGCTTTACAAAGGAGAGTTGAGCGTGGACGTTTGTAGGTCACGGTTCGCGTGTTGCTGTGGAAGGGGGGAAAACGTGGCCAAGGTGCCACAATAACACAGCTTGGGAAAGACGAAGAAAAAAAAGGGAATCAGTATCACTTGAAAGTAAGCGAATCACGCAGAATTTCCCGAATTTCGAGAACACGAAATTCCTCTGAAATCTACCTGAGAGAGGGGTTCTTGCTGTTTGTGTGCTATGCACTTCCACACCTCGCACACATGAACCCTTTCCTCCACCAAAGCAAGGCATAGAGTCACCATATGTTTCTTACGTTACCGATTTCTATCAGGACTTTCTTGTTGCCTTTTCAATATATGTGTGTGCTCGTGCTCAGCTCTCTCTCAGTGCCTGGATACCTACCCATTTGCCCACCTTGTCCGGATTTGACTTGGAGTGCGTAGACTTTTGTTTTGGCATATTCCAGCGTCGTGTAACATTATATGATTGCTCAAGAAACACCTCGATATTCTCACTGTCACCTGGTACGATTCCCATAATACACCTCCGTCAGCTTTTTGTGTAGAATGGGATTGGTCGACAACAAGACACTGCAGTACATATGTCCGTACGCCCAATTACAGCATTGATTTTTTCTCCTTGGCAGATCAGAGGTTTCTTAAGGGGAGGGAAACATGATCAGAGTCATTAGCAAGGACAAATATTTTGGGTTGTGGAACTATAGTACAAGACGACCAAGCAACAGGATTCTGAATAGCAGATGAAACGTCCAGTACGGTCATAGACAGTCAACGGTAAATGAAGACAACTCTCACCCAATTTTTCTTTTCTTGGTGTCAAAGGGAGGTTCTGGCGAAGCCAAAAGAGGAGGGTAACTCTCTGAACAGAGGTTTAAAGTTGCTGCATCGCACCTGCGCACACGGATAAAACAAAGACAAAGACCAGTGCTAGGATTTATGACGAATTTCAAATCTTTTCAAATATTGCACTTCGAAACGTATATGATAGAGCTTGACAGTCAGATGCATAGTCGTCACTCTAAGTGATACTCAAAAACTCAGTGATACTCAAAATATCATGGCTGCCTCGGACCTCCCTGAAGTCCTCCTCATTTTCCCCAAGGGTTTTTTTGGGGGGGGGGGGGGATCTTTGTTTCCAATACTCCTAACCCTGAGATGATGGCTGTACCGCCGTTTACCAGGTCGCGCTCCATCGCGTCGGAACTTTGCGACGACAGCTTTACGTCGCCCAGTCTTCCTCCGCCACGTCTAACGGCCCCATTCGTTCTCGCCTCACCCAAAACGCAGTGCCTACCATGCCTTCGCGATCACGGTCTCCTGATGGGCCACCTCGGTCGCGCAGTCGGTCGCCATACGACTCGCGATCCAGAAGCAGGTCACGATCCTTGTCGCGCCGTCGGTCCCCCTCCAGAGATTCGCGCTCGCCTCCTCGTCGCAACGGTCGTGCTCGTGACAGCAGGAGTAGGAGTCGTAGCAGGAGCAGGAGCAGAAGTTACACCAGAGAAGATAGCAGGGTGCGTAGCCTGAGTCGAGGACGCGGTCGATCTCGGAGCGAGAGCCCTCTGAGGAGTACTAAGGTTTGTCGCAACTTGTCTTCCATTTCGCGCCGTTACATTGCGCTCACCTAATACACACAGATCGTCGTTGAGCGGCTCACCAAGAACGTGACGGAGGATCATCTGCGCGAGATATTCGGCCAGTACGGCGAGATTGACGATATGGACGTGCCTTTAAGCCGGCAATGTAAGCTACAGCCTGCGCAACAAACCTTTGCTTGCGGATTGCTGACGGGTTTTCCTTTAAATCACAGATGGTACCAATCGCGGAGCTGCCTACATACTCTACGTCAACGAGGTGGACGCCGAATCGGCCATAGCACACATGCACGAAGCTCAGCTGGACGGCGCAGTCATCAGCGTCTCCATAGTTCTCCCGCGCCGAAAGTTCTCCAACCCACCTCCTACTGCAACACGAGGCGCCAACTTCGATCCACGATTACCACCTCCTGGTCGCGGCCCCCGAGGTGGTCGTGGCCCCCCACCCTTCGATGGCGGCCCGCGGGGTCGAGGTGCACGCGGGGGAGGCAGGTATGGCCGTGGCCAGGCACCACCATCTGATACATGGAGGCCACGATCCATATCAAGGTCCAGATCTAGGTCTCCTGCGCCGTCCACACGTGGTGGTCGATACCGCTCGCGGTCACCGTCGTACTCACGCAGCAGATCAAGGACTCCGCCGCCCTCCCGGCGTGGTAGAGGTAGACGACACGATGATGATTACGCCCGCCGGCGCAGCCCAAGCCGCGATAGTTATGGTCGAGGTGGGGGCCGACGAAGCCCATCGAGGGATCGGAGACGCTATCGTTGAAGAAAATGACTTAGCAAGCTGTTGAGCAAGGGAGAACGTGGGGGAGTTTGCAGGACTACTTTTGACGTGGAGTCGATCCGTTAATGGCGGATTGCTGCTCAAAGACCGTGGAGGTATTGCGCCAACATGGCACTGTGTGATTCTTGGCTTGCTCGAATCCACAAGACTCGGTCCTCTGGTGCTTCGGCAGCCACAGTCGGGGGTTCTCCTCCGGCGAAAACGTCGGATTTGACTGGCCAGGTGGGTTGGCCTGGACTAGCCTAGCTGACACCACATAATTTGCCTTCACAGAAGCTGGATTGGCTGATTAATTCATCTACATTTAGGAGTCGACTTCGAAGGATTCTAGGGTCGAGAAGATGTTGATCCCGTCGAATTTCGACACCACTGCTAGTATTGGAGTTAGAAGAAGACAAATACAAGCAAATATCGAAGGTCAGCTCTCTATATTGTTATGCCATCCGGTGGCGAAGCGCTTGGGAAGACCTGCCCCGAACTCATCACCTCTGATTGACCTCAATTGGCTGTTTGACCTCCACACTGACCTACTCGGCGGCTTAGGCATCCGTATTCTGTACGGCGATACTTGAGGCATCAATAGCACTACATCGACGGAGGACGAGGATGGCCTCAACGTGTGTTCCGCAGGAGACTAGAAATCGCTACAGAATGATCGATCTTGAATCACCATCAGGCCACCGGCTGTACTGACCGTATTTTTTTTTAATTTTTCTTGCCATAGGACTTGCCTGTGCCAAAGACTTAGGTTCTGCCTTATCACGTCTGTCACCTAGTAGGACGAAAGAGCAACCTGATTACGGATGGCTGAAGTGTCCTTCCGACCACTCAGCCAAATGTCTCAACTCACAGCTCACCAATACAACTTGTGTACCCCAGGAAAGAAGAGTCTATCTGCAAGAAAACGATCATTACGGCGCGAACACTTCGACCGATGAATCACGATTGTCTGTCCTCCGGATTCGCGGCATGAGTGACTCGAATCACTTTGCTCCCCTTATTTTTGCGCTGGCTGTGCTATTCATTGTGCGACAGTCAGCCGAGGCAATGATTCTTGTCCTGGCTCTGGGAAACTAAGGGCAGCTCTTATGCGTCAAGGCTCTCTTGTTGTACTGTGTCTCGTAAGAGAAAGATCGACTTCTGAAGCAGATCTTTTGTTTTTCATCGGCTGATCTCCTCGTCCTTGTCACCATCGCGGATGCCTTGAAGGGGCAAGTCGCATTTGTCTGAGCCCTTGGATCAAAACTCATCGTCTTCCACTACCAATATTGAATCACTCCTCGCAGATGAGACATTGTCGGGCTTCTTGGGATCATAAAAGCGGGCTGAATCGATTGCGACGATCTTCACAGCGAGCATTCGCTTACGGCAGAACAAGCACTGACAACTCTGTCATTTCCGTCAGCAAGATGGCCGGGGGCAGTCATTTATTTTTAAGTCGACAGGCTCCACCATTTCCTGTTATCAGTGACGGCAGCCGCAAAATAAGGATATGACTGAGCATATTTCAAGGTACAAGATGTGTTCTGAAGCGGCGAATCGCATCCCAACTCTGAAAATCAGGAACATGCCGGCAGTTGAAGTCGCTGCGGCCCGTATCCACAGTTCTGATGACCTGTCAGAATGCAAGCGTGATGACGAACAAAGCCAAGGCACTGCATCCTTTTGCGGAAACGCCACCCAACGTGCGTCTGCTGTCTGACCCAAGTCGCGGCCCCCAAAAACTCTGTGTTTGCAGATTCCTATTCAAATTACAGCTTACGGTCCCCGTCACAGGGCTGAAGGCACAAGCCCTGGGTCTCAGCCCTATGGAAATCGTCTGGCGTCAACGGCTTGGGCACAGTAATCCTGGGGTTCTCCCCTGGTCAGATCAGGTCACATAGTTACACGACTTAGAGCAATCGAAGTATTGAGTGGCTTTCGCGACTGTTGGGTCCGACCTTGTTATTTTCGGTTATCGCACGCCCAAGCCATACTATGCAAGCCTAGCAACAAATTTCAACTCCGCTGCCTGCCAGAGGTTTCTACTGCCAAACCATGGCGATGGCCTATTGTCAATGTGAAAGGCATTACTGCGACTTCAAACTCAGTATATCATTCAAGCGTCACCCGCGTGACCCTCCCGTATGGCTTTCTCTAAGTAGAGCCTCGCAGGTGGTGGACTACACACATGGCTCGCAATGGCACTGTGCAAGTCGCGGTACATTGATACTTTACCCAAGGGTCCCCACAGTCATTTCATCCTAAAACCCCTGGTTCGAAGGACCGTTACATTGTTCCCTTGGGCTTCACATGCTTGCGCCGACTATGCTTCCTATACGGCACAGCAAGTCAGGCCTACCTGAGCAGACCACCAGCAGTTGATGTGAATTCAGGCAACAATTGGATTACACTATGCCTCAAAAGGTACCGCTGCTTCTGCTTTTCGTCCCAGCTACCTGATATGAGAATTTGACAGTCCCAAAATGTCGGGTCCCAAAGGTCAACAGGCCTTCCGGAAATTTGACTATGCGGTAGCCTATCAGCATATACCTCACGTGGCTGATCAGCCGCAGCTTAGAAGTTGTTTCAGATCGTATGTTCTCTTTGGGGCCATCAAAGCCTCTCCTCGTCCATATCGGGAAGTATCACGCCCCGCGTCCGACCACAAATCCCCACGTTCTGGCCCCCATATGAGGCTGCTCCTGTGGTCTCATCCTTCAAGGCCTCCTGAAAAGCAAGAGCCTCACTGTCAATCGCGGATATCAGTGGTGTATCAGTGAAGATCATTTGTGATATGCCTCCATCTTGGGGCCCGAAATTTAATCCTCCAGGAAGGCTATCCTCTGCGCACAGACTTCATCACTCATATTCGTCGAGTCTACCCACCCAAAAGGAGAGCATGGAGCATACGATGGGTCACTTGGTCACTTTAAATGGTGCGAGAGATACATTGGTAGTGATGTCTACCGAAATCCACAGGGTCCGTAAGGGAATGCTTCGTGTCGAATTGTCATCAAAATTTCGACTATAATTACCTGGCACTGCAAGGCCCCGCTAGATTACAATTCGAAGCAGCTCCATCTAGATGCTTAGTGGAATGTATAAGATGCGATATTTAAATATTTTCAAGGTCCAGAGGCCATCATAACAGCCCTGCATTCAGCATCAATATCTTCCAGTCTTTAGGAGAACATTATCTACTTCATGTTATTGCCTGTTCAAATTTCACTACTCTAAGCTTGGCCACAATTTTGGTACAATTAATGGTTCCTCAATTGCCAACAATACGGACAGTTCCAGGCCTCAAGATGGGACCCAACATGTATAATTGGCTTGGTGCAGCAGGCAGGAGGAAAGACAACCTTGATAGCCCTGTCACAGCTATCGGCAAACTTTGGCAACGTTCTTCCAATTGTGACGATTACGCTTCGCATCCAAGCTCTATCCAGGCTCCCATCGGTGGAAAAATGAGATTCATCACTATTCCTCGCCCACAACCACCTCCGTCACCGCGGCCTCACCCCCGTCCTGGACCCTTTTACCCTGGCCCGCCACCAGATGTCCCTACTCCTCCAGCCACGCCTCAGAGACATCCTGTTCACGTCTCAAGAACGGATGGGATTGAAGCCACTCATAGAAGAATATGTATCATCTCCTTACCGACACCGCAGCCGCCTCCATCGCCGCGGCCTCGGCCTCGTCCTGGACCGGTCCCGTACCCGCCTCCCGGTGTGCCTACGCCTCCTGCTTCTCCCTAGAACACTGAAGACCACGATGTTGCTGTTTGGCTATCAAAAATTATGGGACTACGGTGAATACTTTTCTTGCCACTTCGATCTCTTGGGAGCTTGAAGGTCAAGACGAACACCAACCAAGCCGCGGGCACCACCGCGCGGTTGAAGTACCCCGGACTGCAAAGAATTTTGCGAGCACTTGTTCGCCCCCCCTCCCTTCCACCAAACTTAATAGGCAATTGATTATTTGGAACGCCTACAGCAGAAGAGTCAGCTAAAGGACGCCAGAGCAAGCAACTGGACTGAGCTGCCATGCTCTGTCTACCTTTCATCAGAATGGCCTCTCCAGATTTCTCATGTTGCCATCGACTACTTGCCTGACCTGACACCGTTTGGGCGGGAGTTTTATTTCATAGAGAGTTTTGGAGGAGCCGTGGGACTTCACTGCTCTTTGGAGTCACGGCATTGCATGTGGGCTGCCATATCGTTGTCATCCTGTACTGCATAATGGTTTTTTTTTCTTGATCTCTGTCATCGTCTCTGCCACTGGGAGTTTGAGTTTTGTTACTACCTTTGCTTCCATGGAGCAATGCGACTTCGGGCTGGGAATAAAACACAAGAGAGCGATCTCGAGGGCGCAATGGAGTTTGGGGTCAGGTACGGACATGAAGCAGGAGGACTGGTCTGTCAAGTGTTGCTGTTATCCACATTACCGACCTCTCTCTTTTCTTTTCCTCTATCCATTGTTGCTTGTTGGAGTCAAAGAAGGCTGGCCCACGTCAAATCTACTGATGCTCTCTGTGGCTTTCTATAAAAAAAAAATTGTCTATCTAGATTGAATGATTGTCAGCACTGCGCTCTTTAGCTCAGTGCAAATGCTATACGTACTTCAGAGCTCGAAGGATCGCTACTTTTGCCAGGTAGCACCATTCTCAACCTAGCTTTCTGGCCTCCGCCGCAGCAGCACAAGTGACTGATATGACTTTTATACATCTGCCAATCCCCGGAGACAACCCATCCTCTGCAAGAGGTTTTCACCGGGGGGAAGTGTTCTTTTCAGCTTAGGTATGGTAGCCTTACGATAAGAGCCATGGCCGATGAAACAACGTGCTCTACCTGATGACCCGTTTCAGTGATAAAGTTGATCACCCACTGGTAGAGAATCTTCTTCGAATACCAAATTCGTTTGTTTCTAGTGACTCTTTTTTTGGGGGGGGGGTGGCAATGTGACATTTGCGGGTTAGGGTAAACTTTTTTCTTCTTTTCTGTCAGGGGTCCGTCGCGGGTAAAATTGAGGCTTTCCGTAAATAGCGAAGCGGAGCCAGGCCACCGGGTCACTACCTGCATCTTACGATGGCCCCATCAAGGCCAGATGTTTCTCTGCCAATCTCACCTCATCGCCGCCTCACATTCGTTCTTCGTTAAAAAGACAAGACCTCTTTTTGCCCTATACTCTCTCTCTCTCTCTTCTCCTCCACTCCTTTTTCTTCTTTTTTTTTTCTCTAACGAATACCCATCGTATTTTCTTTGTGTTCCTGCTTTCCGTGTTTGATTTCAGCATCCGCAACTATGGGCGTCGAGTACGCTGCTGTCCCGCAGTCCGAAGGCTCAGGGGTTGAATACGCGCTGGACGCTGGTGATGCGCACAACACCATTACGGAAAAGAGGAGGAGGATGTCGAATTATGAAATCGCGAAGCGGACACTCATTTTATTCAACTTGTTGATGTTTGGACTTGTTATGGGCTTTTGTGTGGGGCGAAAGCATCCGGCGATGGGTGCGATGAACGGAAGGCCGGAGGAGGAGGCCAAGGTCAGCGAGACGAATGGGTTGTTGCCGCCTCCTGCTTTCATTCCAGACAGTGAGTATGCCCCTTTTGAATGAAACATTGGTTTTTGAATGGCCCCAAGGTACTGACACTACGCGAAAAAATAGTACCAATGAAAGAAGTCAAGTTTGACTTTCCTACGCCTTACGAGGATACGAGCATCGCAGGTGACAAGCTGTGGGATGCTCTCATGCCGAGTAAGTGCCTCCAAAGACTTTCGTTAGGTATATTAGACAGAATCTGATTGTGCCGCATAGTCGGATCTGGTTTCGTGCGAGTGCCATACCCAAGAACGTACGATATGCCTGCAAGCAAGGCCATTGAAGACGACCCGGAGGAGGCTGAGATTTACTCTCTCTCCGTTTTGCACCAGCTCCACTGTCTGGTATGTCTCTTCCCTCTCTCCCTTTCCACCCCCCGGACGCCCAGCCGCACGGTGCCGTTTCATCTCCAAATATGTCTCCAACCTACCTGACCTACTCACACTGCGCGCAGGGCGTCATCCGCGATGTGATTAAGAAATACGAAAAGCACGACAAGTCCCGCTTCGCAGGCAGGGGCCATGAGTATCATTGCATCGACTACATCCGGCAAAGCATCATGTGCTCCGGCGACATGACGCTCGACTACGCCGAAGTTCAGGAGGACGGCACGCGGAGAGGCTTCTCGGGGGCGAATTCGACGCACCAGTGTCGTGATTGGGATGCCATTGTCCACTGGGCGGAGGAGAACCGTGAGGGTGACAAGAAGGGCATCGCATAGGTGGTGGTGGTATCAGTTACTGAAATGTAAAGGCTTATTATTATCATCATCATCATCATCATCATCGAACCCGCTTCCTGTCGTCCCGCATCACTCTATCCAACCCGTCTCTTGTTGGTCTACCAGATATGGCATCGCATGACTAACGAGATCGCTGGCGTCGAATGTATCTGATTCAACGTGCTCGTCCCTCCTCATGCAGCTGCACATTGTTTCAATGTGTCTCTGGCAGTCTGGCAGTAATTTGAATCAAATTAGGAGCAAGAGTGTGCACCTTGGATGGACTCGGATTCACTCTCTGATTCAAACCCCACACAATATACAACAAATTCAGAAGAAGAAAAGGCGAATTTTCACGCATGCACATCTGGTACACAGGAAAGTATTGCAATTTGCTCAGATACTACATAGCTTTCATTTTCTATATTTCAAGCTAGATATGGAGCAGCTTGCAAAAAAGCACTGAAGTGTAAAGGTCGCCAAAATGAGCCTGACTGTAACCCAAAAGTGTTCAACATCCAACAAGCCGTTTCGTACTCCCTCATAGTTCTATAATTTCTGGGCGATCTCATGTTACCAAATTTGTTCCTCGTACAACACCAGAAAGAGCCAGAAAATTAAGCCTCACTAAATGCTTTTATTGTTCTTTGTGAAAAGTGGATAGAAGCTTCAGTCAATGTTTTCAAATCCCGGACCGTGTGCTCGAAACGCCGTCCTCTTATGTCTCTTTCCAATATTAGAGTCCTCCTGTGCTATGCGACCGCCGCTCTTGTTCCCCCTTCCCCCCCGTTGCTCAGACCAATGTTGGAAATGTTCTCAGCATCTCCTGTCGATGTCCCGCGAGACTCTGTCCATTTTGTAAGCACCGTCCGCTTTTCCACCGCCTTTAGAATGACAATTTCATAAGATCAGGATTGAGTGCCAGGGGCAGTAGAAAATGCGAAACGGCGACAGTGGCCAGGGGCAGGATGGCGACGAAGTCGGTAATGCGCCATCCCTCGGGAACAAAGGGCGCGACACCCAACACGACCATGAGGACGAGAAGCGTAAAGGAGAACATCATGGTGTATTTGAACTATGTAGAAGAGATTAGATCAGTATGCTGATGTGTGACCTGGGCTCGAAATAAGGAACATTTAGGGAATTATGCTTACCTTCTTCAGAATTTTGGGCATCTCGACGAAGAAGTTCGATGCCTCAGCCTCCTTCGCCGTGGCTCCCCATGCCATATCAACTTCGAATCCGTGAGATAGCAATGCTACTGACAGGTGAATAGATAAGCCTCCAAGGAAAATCGCTAGCATGACCGTCCACTGGAGGTTCTCTATTATGGCCCCGGTGAGTGATCTTTCTTGAACACGATAGCGCATGACAGCCAGTCCAGCGGAGGCAAGACAGTTGAATATAACGACGATGGAAAACCACACCTGCCATGAATCAAGATAGAACTTGTCGAGATCTTCAGAAAACCAGCCCTTCAGAAAATAATTAACCAGTGTCAAGATCCAAGCTGACGCAATGGCATAATATGTGCCAATGTACGAGATGATCGTGATCTTGGAAACTACAGGAATAGAAGAGCTGAGGAATCCTCGGCACTGGGGTGTCAAAGGCCCACGAGAAATCCAATATCGAAAGGGATTGAACAGAAGCTCGTTACAGCCATAGGCGTATTTCTCCCAGCGAGCCAACTCATCGTAGACCGTGAGTGAAACACCCTCCTTGAAGCCTTCCCCTGCCCATGCGGCCAGACGTACAGTGTACCCGGCATTTTGGAGGCGTAGAGACATGTCAAAGTCTTCAGACACGTGTGACTCGGACCAGAATTTTTCGTACCTATCGGCATCCATGTAGCTCACTTGTCGCAAAGCGCTCCAGCGAATGATGGCGTTATGGCCCACAAAAGGGGCAACGTCGCCGTTGGCAACGGTATACCGGATAGCAGAATAGATCAGATCCGTGAAAAAAGTGATGCCATTCTCAAAGAAATGGTGCACAACCTGCATGACGGCAGAAGAGAACTGTAGGATCCCAACCTCCGGGCTTTGTTCCATTTCCGAGACCGCATCGAGCAGACAGTCTGCAGGAACGCGGGTGTCTGAGTCGACGAGCAAGATGTACGCACCCATGCGGATGAAACCCTCTGCCCACGCCACATTGCCAGTTTCCCTGAGGACTTGTTGTAGAGACTTGGTGTAAGCCTCTGTCTCATTTTCATCAGTCCAATGCGAGCCGCGCTTTATACGCACGAGAAGGTCCTCGACCTTGTTTGAGATCATCAAAGCATAGTTCATATTGGACGCTTTCTTGAACTTGCCGCGGCGCTGGAAGCCATTCTGGCCGTGCGGAGGCCGCGCGACCCAGCCAACATTGTTGTCTCTGTAAAATCTGATGCGAGCCTCGCGTTCCTCCTTGGTCAATAATTGAATTCCATCATCGTTGATGAACAAGTTCACTGAGCCGCCTTGAAGCTCATACACCGTGATGGCCTCTTTAAGCGAGCGAATGGTGGGTGCAATGACAGCCTCGAGGCCCTCCTTGTACACAGGGCATTGTATGGTAAGGTGGGGCAATTTTGCGCCTTCCAATCTGACCGGGAGCTGCCCAGAGTAGAATTTTGAGTTTTCGTGGGCCTGGCGAATCGGTCCCAGTATTTGTGCGATGGAGCCAAAGATGACCTGACCGAAGAACAGTGTGAAGATGACCTGGATGGGAAGTAGCGTCATCAAGCCGAGGCGAGGCCAATAGCTGTCGAGATGAGTCCCCATGACGATGTGTCGTATTGCTGCACAGATCGAGCCCTGCATGGCCACAAGGGTCATGCTGACCAGGATAGTGTTCATATACTTTATGCCCCTTTTTGGTAGTGCCCCCTTTCCTGTCTCCTCATCGGTTTTGATGAGCTTGACCCTGGTAATTTCACGTGTGCCCTTCGAAGTGAAGAGCTTGGGCTTCGGCTCAGCTTCTTTGCCGGCATCCCACACTAGATCCATCAACTCTTGTTCGATCTTAGCTGCTCGGTCGACGAGATGACGAACATCATCATCCCAGACTACGAGCAGTCTATCGTCCACGACGAAGGCGGCACACTGTGCTGGTCGGCAGAATCTGAGTTCCGCCATCGTAGAAACCATCTGGATACGTTGGTCATTGGTGAAGGCGACGAAATTTGTGTTGTTGGGTGATAATTGGAGGTATGCCTTGATAACACGGGAGCCGACAGTCATGGCGCACTGTAACATGTCAGTACTTGTTGAGAGCTGCCGAGAAAAGCAAGAGGGAGCTGGTAATCCAGCCTACCTGGGGGTTGAGACTCTGCACCGCAGTCACGAATTTGGAGTGTGTCAGAGACGAAGGACAGGCTTGATATTCGCCTTGCGTTTTGCGAACGACACAACCTTCGTGTTTGGCGTTTTTTCCTGCCCATGAACGACCGCACTGTTGCTGATATAGATAGCTGGCCATAACTTCGTACTTGATTTCGTCCGCGAAGCCGGCATTTGCTTGGCTTGCGGAGGCGCCAGTACCCATCAGTGAGGCACTGCTGGCCTTTTTTGAGAGTGTCTGCAAAGGACGCGGCCTCGATCCGGGTGCGGAATTTGACCTCAGTGGGTGACGAGGCCTGCCGTCACTTCTCGACTTGACCCCACTGCCAGTATCCATAATGAGGTGGTTCTGGCTGTCTTGGTAGCGTTTGATATGCGAATCGAGACAAAAAGATACTATGGATGCTGCCTTACGTCTCGTGGGTTGCTGATTCCAGCAGTGTAGCGTTGCTCGAGGCGGTGATGGAGTGCGCTGCGCGTCTAGAAATATGAAACTTGAAATATGTGTATGTTCTCAGAGATCTGATACGTGTGAGCTGATGTAGGAAAATACCGTGGGCAATGATCGGGGCAAGGGATATGGCAGTCCGTGAGTGAGCAAGACACAGTTGATTCTGAAAACAGACAAAAAGGCGGATCAAAACATGTCCAAAGTGCCATTTCAGTGAGTGATTCACGTGCTGACCCCGCTTCGAAAAAATTCTCGAGCTTGATGAAGCTTGTGTTTGCTAGAACCAGCAGGCAGCACCGCGACAGAGCCGGCCATGGCGTGCGATTTGTGAGTGCAGAACGGCGTATTTGGTGTCCTTTGGTGTCCATTGGTGTCCATTGGTTCCGTGACGGACGGGTCTAGGGCGAACATTGCAGGGTCAGGGCACAGAAGATAAAATACCGTCAAATTTGCAAGGGGAACATACTACAATGTGAGGTCAAACCACGACATCCAAATAAAAAGAACAAAATCGTATATATGCCTGTGCGAGGTCGAGGTGGAATAAGGCTTCCGAGGCTTGCTTGGTGCAGCACAGTGGATCATCCTGATACCTTGTGCACACTTTACTGTGATAGTAGTGTGGGGCCAGCCATTGCCCAAGCATATCTTAACGTGGCAAGCCAGACAGGGTTGTGGTACCTTGGACCAGAGGCCAAGTGTCACGAAGATGGTATATTCGAGTGCTGATCGTGATGAGCAACACGTGCCCAGATGACTGAGACTGAATTCAGCCTGTATCGAGCTGGAGGTCCAGCCTAGTTGTCCTGTTGACTAGACTCCGTCATTCGCTGTATTTGCGCATAAAGTATACATATTGGGCTAAAACAATCGGCGACTCCATCGCGAATATCCCGCTTGTTCGGTCGTGCTCGCGCCAGTACCACAAAATCGCTTAACTTGACTCTTGCACCTATTCAGCATTGATCACACTGTTGGGGACCCACCAGTCTTGCTCATCTCCGTCACACTGCTGGTACATCCCGACTTTCTTCACCTGCATTGCCGGCTGTGTCCACGTCGGGAGCCAAGTATCTCTTGCATCCCAGAATTCCTTGGGGGCGCTGGGGCTGTCATCGCTCCAGGGCTTGCCTCCCTTATGGTCCTTAAAGTAGCTGTTTGTGGAACCTACGGAGACACCCAGAGCGAGGCAGAAAGGCTTATCAAAGGGAGCATTGGCGAAAGCATTCCTCCAAGGATTTCTGAGAGTCATATTGTTTTTATCCCTTGCAGAGGCGAAGTTTCCCTTGTCCCAAGAGGATGTCGTGAGCGGCCTGTACAAGACTTGCTTGACCTTGCTGTTGATAAATGTAAAGATATACTTTTGAGACCACTCAACGCTAAAGGTATTGAAATCTTCCGAGAATGTTTTGCGCTTAAGACTGCGCCTTTCATAGTTGTCGTACCAGACGTCATGTTCAGCATCGGGGCCAAAGTGGAGGCTCGAAGAGATGATGTTGTTGCCACCCCCAGGGTAGGTACGATTGTTGCCGCGAGATTCCGCAATGTCAATCTCGCCCGACGCGGGCCAGGGGCCATAAGAACTCCCCATTGGCATCATATAGATGGCGGGCCATAACCAGTCTCCAGCCGGCAGCTTGGCTACGACATCTACACGGCCGTATGTGATGTACTTTTTCTTTCTGGTACTGAGGCGAGCTGACTTGACGGGGGGGACGACAGTGCCGTTGCTGGTATCTGTGCGAGCGCTGCAATGGGTGCGGTTCTTGGCAGTGCAGTCCTTGCCGAGGTTGATGGTGGCGCCGTGTGTGATCATTAGATCCTCGTCCTGGAGCGTGGGCATGATGTTCAGACCAAAATCGTTCACAAACAAATTCGCTTCGTCGGCGGTCGTCATTTCGAAGGACCCAGTGCTGTCATGGACCCAGTCAGTCGACAGGGACGATGTGCATGTTATGCCTAGGGCGGAGAGGAACTGACCGAAATCCTCCAAGTTGGATCTCTGTCTGCTAGATATCGGGGTTGAGTCCCCCTGAGAAGTCATCTTCGTACACACGGCAGTACCAATGGCGATTTGCGCGCGACCAGCCATCCCAGATGATAACAGCACCGATGATTATTCCCAACCAAATTCCGATGTTGATGATGATAAAGTCCTTAGTCCAGAGGACTGGTTCCTCAAGAAGCCATGGTTTCCTTCTCATCACCTCAAATCCCTCATCTTCATCTTCCTCAGTTTCCCATTCAAAAGTGTCCTCGATCATGTCCAAGTCCTCGTTGAGCGTCTGAGCATCGGAGTGGGGAATCGTATCAGACGGAGGGAGCCCGTGGGTGTAATGCTCATCCATGATTGATGAAGTCGTCCCTGGATCAAGCCTTACAATGTTCAGCACTCGTTTGACAGAATCTCAGCACTCTGTGCTAAACGGAAGAAAAGGCAATGCAATTTGCAAACGAGGCAAATTATATGATTTGTTCCAAAAATCAACAATTGGTAATAATTGACTGGTTGTTAACACAACAAGACTGAGTTTCAAGAGGTTCAAGCTCCCTGGATAACAAGCCGGATCAACCACCTGCCCTGGTAGTAGGTAGGTAGGTAGGTACCTAGGTAGTTACGCAGACAGGCTCACAGATTGTGTCCATTGCTCCTACTTTCCTGCAAACGCACTGCACACGGGAAAGACAGCTCTGCAACGAGCCCATGTATGGACATCGACTCTTCAAAGTGCAACAAGACAACCAAAAACCGCTCGTCCTTCAATTCCAGCTACAGATATCCTTACTAGTGGCCAAAACATTTCCAAAATTTTGTGTTTTGTTGGTGACAAGCATAGGGACTTTGGGCCACATGTTGTTGAGACAAGGATGTGCGATGGTATCTAACGAGGGGTTGAGGTGGGCTCTTGTCCACTCAGGCTGCACAAAACAGGCTCCACACTTCCTGTTATGGTAATTTCTCAGACCACAGTGCGTAATGACACGAGCCTCATGACTGACAGGGGGAGGCCGGCCTGTCAACTCCCCCTCTATTCTCCTGGTCGCTCTTCCACTTGTTGGGCAGCGGCGTCTCTTTCCCAGGAGATGTAGTCTCGCATGACGGGAAACCGCGAAGAACATGACACGAGCTTGCCAAACACTGTCTGAGATGATGGTCTGCCAAAGATGACAGCATACACGGAGCAGAGGACAATCCGAGTCCTGCTTCACATCAGGGCCATCGGCATCCGTCAAATTACCAAGAGAAGCGAGTCCATTGCAACTTCTATCTAGGCCTTTCAACATTATTTGATTTCTTCATCATAACCACCATCAAAGCCATGCCACGTAATATCTCAGTCCCCTGGGCAGCTTTGATATTGCTGGCCCTCGTGGGAACCACATCACCGTCGTCCGAGCACGTCAATCATCTTCTCATGCGTCAACGTCCAGCGGGCCCTGCGAACTCGTTGCCTGAAGTATTAGAAAGTCAGAATTATTTGAGCAAGTATGCTAGTCTCCTGGAGGTGTGTCCTAGCTCCACAAGGAATTCAGGCTTCGGGCATGCCTCTGGACACGTCTATCCGGCTGATGACAAGGTGTACAGAGATATCCAACTATTCTGGCGCACGCCGGGGCACATGGTATCACGGTATAGTCAAATCATATTACCTAAATGAACAAATCGCCCCTCTGCCTCTAGCCTACTCTTCGCCAGATAACTCAGGGCGGGCACAACACTGACACTACATGACCATAGCTCCTGGCACCCATCGACTCAGCTTTCGAAAAGGAAACAGATTTCGACATTGATAACGAGAATCAAATCGTCCCTTTACTTCAGTATCACATCCTTAAGGAAACAATTCTCACGGATGATCTTCAAGTAGTGGAGCCACATTTTCCCCCAACGATGCTCCTCAATGAAACCTGGACCAACATTACAGGTGGCCAGCGCGTGACCTTGATGCGACAAGATGAAGATGAGGTCTTTCTGGTTTCCGGACTCGATTCTCGTTCTATGATAGACTATCAGAATCGAGATATTCACTTCTTTGAGGGCGTCATCCAACCCATCGACACTCTGCTCGTCCCACCTATGCCGCTCGCAGAAACGATTCGTGGTCGGATCCCATCCATGTCCGCATTCCTGGGTGCCTTGTACAAGACCGGCCTGGCCGACGAAGTTATGGATGCAAAGGATGTCACCATTTTTGCCCCAGACAGTCAGGCATTCCAAAAAACCTACGGCGCTTTGTCCGAGCTTTCAAATGTCGAGCTCCGCAATGTATTGGCATACCACATCGTCCCCAACCGGGTGCTGTACAGCAGTGACCTGCAGCATCAAGGACAATTCTTGACACGCGCCACTTTGGACGACAAGACCGAGCCAATCAACATCACAATCACAGCAGCAGGTAACCATCGCTACATCGGCTCCAGCGCTGTCCTGGACCCGGATATCATGATCGCCAATGGTGTCGTACACATGTATGTCTTCCGGCCCATTCACCACACTTCTGGGAAGCCCAAGTACTGAGATAGCTAAACGCCATAGTATCACGGACGTTCTCAATCCTTTGATCCCCGACGCACAGCCTGATCCAGCCCGCAAGATCCAGTCCCCCGTATTCGGACCAAGAGGAAATGCAACTACCGGCAAAACGGTTCCGACCCCTTACTTGTCTGACCTACCCTGCATCACCGATTGTGCCGCGACAGAGATGACAGCCGGCCCGGCGCGCACACTGCATACACCACACCCGCCGACGATGAGAGCCGCTGCAGTGAAGTGCACGGGGCTACCAGGTGTCAAGGCTGTGGTGGGCATAGGTATGCTAGCTGGAATTTTGTAACCTATCAGAGATGGGATTCAACTCGAGGGAGATCCTAATGAGGAACTACTTTATTTTTTTTTGCGGGCACCGCTCGTTGAACAGACTCCCGTCATGCTGCATGCAGAGCAACGCTTTTCCAAAACTTGACATTCGAGCAATATGTAGATTAAGTAGCCTACCCAACCCGGTCGCGTAATCAATCAGTCACCAATTCGTCTATTCTATCCCAAGCTTTGGAAAGTGGAATCACGCCGACCCAATCCAATCTAATTTGAACGCCGTAGTTACAAATGAGCTTCGCCACCCACCTGTCCATCTATGAATCTTCCATCTGTTCATGTGCGTGTGCAACGAGCCGCACTACTCTTTCGCTTTTTTGTCTTCCAGCTCCGTCTATACTCTCCCCTTCCCCTTCCTTTTTTTCCTCCCCTCCGCTTCCTGTCTATAGGTTTCAAGAATCGACATCAAGCCGGCCGGCTCCCTGTCACCAGGAAAAAAGAGAGAAAGAAGACCACTGTCAAATGAAACAGACTTAGAGGTTCTGCATGCAGCAGAGATACTTGGCCGGAGGGCCACCATTGTCCTCCTCGTCGGTGTCAGGCGGGTGCGGTGTTCCCTTGGGCTGTTGAGCCACACAATGTGGCGCTGCCGTCTGCGGACGTCCTGCTCTTTGACCTCCTTCTTGGTCTTCTTGGTCTTCTTCTTCTTGGCGCGGAACTTGAGCGGCTCCTCGCTATCCGAGTTGACGGCGCTAGACACGGCCGACGACGCCGCGGTGCTCGACATGCCAGAGGGCGTGTTCAGGCCCGACGGCACCGCGGACGCGGGCCGCGAGTCTTCAAACGAGGCTAGGTTGATGCCCGTGGCACCCTTGTGTGTCACGCGGCCATCACGCACGTGCCACTGCTCAGAGGCGAGGGCGCCGACAAACTCTTCGTTGTGGGAAATCATGACGACGCCACCCTTGAAGTCGCGGATGGCAACGGCAAGACCGCCGAGAGAGTCACGGTCCAAGAAGTTAGTAGGCTCGTCAAGAACAAGCAAGTGCGGGTTGTTCCACATGGCGCCGGCGATAACGACCTTGACCTTTTGACCACCAGACAGCGAGCCAATCTCATTGTGGTTGGCAATGTCCGGGTCCAGGCCGAGATCGAGGAAGTGCTTGGCGATGACCTTGGGCTCCAAGACACGGTAGCCGAGACCCTCGCGGGAGGACTCGTGGTCGTCAAACTCTTGCACAAACTTGACGTAGCCGAGGTCGACGAGAGTCTCGCGACTCAGCATGCTGTTGTGCTTGGGAAGCCAACCGACCCATTTGCTAAAAGATTTGAATTAGTAAATTGAGGGCAGCTTAAATTGGAGTTGCAATGACTTACACTTCGTATTGGAAGGACTTCTTGTACTTCTGTCGACCCACCAAGGACTCGATCTGTCGCTCGCCCTTGCCGTCACGAATGTCGATCTTCTTCTCCATCTGCGCCTTGTCTGCGTCAGACAGCACACGGGTCTGCTTGAGATGGACCTCACGATCGTCACCGTGCTCGTAACGCCATTGGAGGTACTGGTTGGGTGTCTTCTCCAAGTGCTGCTCGACGTGCTCAAGAGCGTGCTGCTTGATGTATCCGATACGCAAGTTGGGGTGCTTCTCGACTTTACCCGTGGTCGGGATGGTTTCACCAGTAAGCATCTTGATCAGAGTAGACTTGCCAGCACCATTGGGACCAATGACAGCGATACGAGATGACAAGGTGAGCTGACAAGAGACGTCGGAGAGTTGTGGCTTAGTCTGACCTGGATAGGCGTAGCTGCAGTTTGTCATACGAATGACGGCTTTTGTGTTGGATTTGATACCGGACAGGATACCGGGAGGCGGGAATTTGAACTGAACGTTGCTGGAGGAGAGCGTGTAGTAGCTCTTCGCCTCAGGTCGAACCTTGACGAAAGCGTTCAGGTTACCCTTGAAATGACCGAGCTTCTTGCCAGGCTCGTAGTGGTAGATATCTGTGGTGACGTTGTCCAAGAAACCGGAGTCGTGAGACACGATCAAACTTGTGATTTCGGTGTTCTTCTTGAGGTAGTTCTCCAACCAGGCGATATTTGCAACGTCCATGTGATTGGTAGGTTCGTCCAAGAGGAGCACATCGGCCTTTTGGAGCATGGCTCGGGCCAAGGCAAGCTTCATCTTCCAACCTCCAGACAGAGAACCGACATTCTGCGCCTGTCGTCCTTCAGGTCCAGCAGTGAAGCCGAACTCGGACAGAACTTCAGAAATACGCTCAATACCGTTTTTGGCAATCTCAGGGTCCTTGGCGACAAAGTCCAAAATACTGATCTCGGCATCTTCACCCTGGTTGTGCTCAACATAGCAGGTGCGGAGGACGTCTTGTGGGGGAAAGCCTTCCAGCTTGCCACCAGCGATAGCCTTCATCAAAGTCGACTTGCCGGCGCCGTTGCGACCGCAGAGACCGTAGCGGTGACCCTTTAGCAGACGCAAGTTTGTGTGGGACAGCAGAAGCATACCACCGTAGGCCAAAGAGAAATGGGCGTTGACAATCTCCGTCTCGCCATCGTCTTCCTTCTCTGGCTCACCGTACTTGCGGTGATCCTCATCCACGTAGTACTTCTCCACAGCTTTTGCGACAGCCTCGTGGGCCTCGGCGTCTTTCATGAGGTCCTTGAGGTACCGAGCAACGAGAGTTGCAATACGGGTGACAAAGCGGTGGTTGACATCTTCAGCAATCATCTCGCACATATACGGTCTGAGCAGCTTGTATGATTCCAGATCGCCAGCCAGTCCACCGTTGTTCTTGATCTCGGCATCCACAATCTTGGCGGTGTCGTCGGCGCTGATGCGCTCGACTACTTTATCGTCACCGGCCATAGCCTTGTCCATGACGTCCAACGCACGTGTTGCGATCTCACGGACTTCGGGGAGCGATGCTCGGTCAGCAACGCTCTTGACACCAGGCTGCAGCTTGGGCAGGAATGTGCGAGCCTCGATGGGATCGTGGACGAGTTTGGTCAAGTTCTCGGTAATGACGACGGTCTGTCTCAGAACTTCTTGAGACGTGCCAGGGTTGTTGAGAGAGCGCTCGAGGAAAGGAGTAAGGAGGGCGAGAACGGGAGAGGTGACGACTGCGACAAAGGTCGTCATTGAGAGGGCGTGAATGGCCTTCTGGAGGGACTGTGCGGAAGGCTTCTCCATAGACTCGAGAAGCAGTGGGATCTTGGGAGCGACATCATCGTTCTGAAGAAGCTCCGTAAGCGACTTCATGGTCTCGGCTGCCTGCTTCGACACCTCGGACTTCATGTCATGCAAACCATCCTCGACAAGGGGGATGAGTGCGGCGAGTTTGGCGCCCATAATCTCTCGCAGGATGTCAGCCTCCTCAGCTTGCTCTTTGGTGCTCTCAACGCCAGCAATCTTGGCCTTGTCGGCCATCTTTTGCATCAGGCTGAGCGCACCAACTGTGCCTTGCCATTTTCCAGTCTTCTTGCTCAGGTACCGCTGCAGCGCGGGAAGAAGAGCGACGACCAGGGCCTCGGGGCTCAGCTGAGGGAAGAGCGCATCAAGGCCATACTGTGCGGACATACGGACGGCCGGGACCTTGTCGGCCAGGGCGTCGAATGCAATAGAAATGAGACCGCCATCTTTGATGAGAAAGATAACTTCAGATATAGGTTGACGGGTGGGGAAGCGCTCGAGGATGGCGCCAAGGAGATTCTGTGCACTCTCTCGCTTTGTGGCATCCTTCTTGTCTGCAGCACCCTTCTTGATCGCAGCCAGGAGGCCGTATTGTTCGAGACCGCGGAAACCCACGGAAGGGCAGTTGAGTAGGAGGTCGCAGATTGCGTAGGAGGCGTCGCAAGAGGCTTGCGAGGTTTTTGAGTTGAAAGCAGCATCGAGCAAAGCGTCCACGTCGGCCTGCGGTGGCGGGGCGCCGTCGCCTTTTGCGACCATAACCGGAGGATTCATTTCAGGAGGTGTAACAGGGTGTGGCATCTCTATATGAAAATTGCAGTATCTGGATCGTACAAACACAGAGAACTGCTATGCCACAACAAAGAAGAAGAAAAAGGGGGGGAAGAGGAGTGGAGATGGTGGGCTACAGTAGGCCCGGAAGAAGTTGTGTAGTAGAAGAAAGGTTGAAGAGGGAAGAGAGGCAAAGAGGAAAAAAACTTAGATGGTTGCGGTAGGCGGGAGTGAGAAATCTCACCCAGATTGGCGGGCGGTCTGGATTGGGCGGGTATGGGAAAAAAGTCCCTCGAGCCTGAAAAGCCCCTCGAAAAGAGACTGAAATTTAGCTTATCGATGTCTGATAAGCCCAAGGGTTCAGTCAGCGGGCACATGTGGAACCGGCTAGCCGGGTGGATCCATAAAAATAAGGGTGCAAGTGCAAGTGCTAAGACCCTGCGAAGCCGACAAATGACACACTAGCCTTTAGACATCTGGCCTATTGGTCAGCAATTCCTCTCCACGTTGTGTCTATTCTCTTTATTGATGGACCGTATGGACATTTTGCTTTCTGTTCAAACCCCACTTGATCTCGAGTGTCTTTTGAAACCCCGAAGAATATCTAGCTGGTGAACGCTTTTCGTAATTCATTATTTCCTATTTCTATTTCTACTGATCACTTTGTAAGTCTCCAAGGTACGTAGAAGGGAGACTGCTCCTGGAATCAGCGACGTGCATCAATCACCGAGGCTATCTATGTGCGTTGAATACAGGCCATAGACGCCAGTCCTTCGTTGCAGAGCTCGTAGCAATGAAAATGCTCATCACCATCCCGATCTTCTCTCAGCCTGTTGAAGGTACCGTTGTTTGAAACATGGTAGACATGGTAGACATGCTGACGTGGGTTCGAGCTGATATTCTCTGCGCAACACTGGGTACTGGCGGCATGTGACATTTGGAATCGACCCTTCTCCGGTTCCTTCCATAGCGGCAGTCTATCTGTCTCGAGCATTTGGGATGCCCACAATTAAGACTGCGCTCTCACCTCACACAACTCAAATTCCATGAGCATATTTCATGATTTTGTAAAATCTCTCGGTCCAGAAATGACACATCCTGTAATTGAGGCCACATGTGTAGTCCCTGTTCAGTACACAAAAAGTCCGCCTGCAGCAAGATTACAGGGGTTCTTGTACCGACGGGACTTTACATACTGCGGATCTGACTAGGCGATACTTGGGTATATACAGAGGTACATTTAATTGTTCAAACCAGTGTCTTGAACAGTCCGAATGTCCCGAGTCTGGATTCCAGGTAAGTCTGCGCAACGCACAAAGTATTTTCATTCTTGAATTTATGGCTTACGACCCTTTTTATTTATCAATGTCCAAGGAAATGCAGATTAGGCGAAAGTTGGTATGCTGGATCCTACCTAATGGTCAAGGCCGGGCACGCTGGCAAACGTCCCGAGTTCGCTCGGGTCCCGAATCCAGCATGCAGAATTCCACCCATTCCCACCACCACCACCACCACTGCCATCGAAGTCATGTCTCTTATGCACATCCTGTATACCACAGCAAGGCACGGATACGCATATCTCCTACCTATGTGGGCAACGCTATTGCTTGGCATGGGACCGACATCCGATCCCTCGGTGATTTACGCCTGCATCTTCGGCAGACCCAAGCTCTAGTCTACGTTTAAATAGAACAGATCTGCTTGACCTACATTGAATGAGGCGGCTTTTCGTTCGAGATGGTTCATTCATCAACGATATAATCAGCCGGTTTTCAGATTTGCAAGTGCTTACGGGTCTTGGCTCCTGATACACCAACCCCTCAGTAGTATCTCATTACTTGGCCCGAAGGCCGTCCGCAGGCTCTCGCGATCCTGTCGTAAAGATGGGCCAATACCTGACGAGGCTCATTCAGGCGGTCATGAGGCCGGTGGTACGCCTGGCAGCCAAGAGAGCAGCTAAGATACAAGCTGGGGCTGGACGGATTGATACTCACATCCACTGCTTGCCGCCAGCATACCTTGCTGAGCTCAACAAAGCCGGTGTAAGTGAATCCCAGGTCTGTCAGAATCAGGCGGTTCAGAGATCTGACCCATGATATCTGTAGGGTAATCCATCTGGTTTCCCAACTCCAGAATGGACACCTGAGTCTTGTCTAGAGTCAATGGAAGGCATCGGGACCACGCTGGGTGAGTCCCCCCCCCTCCACAGACTCGCATATAGCAAGTCTCTAGACATTCAACATCTCCTTCTAACTCCCAAGCCAGGCATCCTCTCCGTCTCAACCCCAGGCGCCGCCATTCTCGGCACCGGCCCCGAGGCACGCAAGCTCGCCCGCTCCTTCAACAACTATCTCGGCACGCTGACGCTCTCGGAGAAATACAACCACCACTTTGGCTTTTTCGGCGTCATCCCCGACCTCAGCGACCTCGAAGGCGCCCTCGCCGAGCTCGACTACCTCTATACCGAGCAAAAGCTGTGCAGCGGCATCACCCTCTTCAGCTCGTACGACGGAAAACTACTCGGCGACCCGGCCTTTACGCCCTTCTTCGCCAAGCTACAAGCCTACAAGGCCCTCGTCTTCATCCATCCCACCCTCCTCGACGTCACGCCCAAATTCGTCGGCAGCGGCACCGCAGGCCTCCCGCAGCCCATCCTCGACTACCCGCTCGCCACGACCCGCACCGCCGTCGACCTCGTCATCACAGGCACCGTACGCGCATGCCCGGACGTCGATTTCATCCTGTCGCACGCCGGCGGCGCGCTGCCCTTTGTTGGCACGCGGGCCTTTGGCTCCCTCATGATGCCGAATCTCGCCTCGCGTTTCCCTATTGGCATTCTGCAAGCCCGCACTGACGTTGGCCGCTTCTACTATGATATTGCGCTGAGCACGACGCCGGCGCAGCTCAATGGGCTACTGGACTTTGTGGGCAAGGGCGGCGAGGAGAGGATTCTGTTTGGGAGTGATTACCCGTATGCGCCGCAGGTGGCTATTGACCATATTGTGCTAGAGCATACGCGATTTGTGCAGAATGATGTGAGGGGTCCGAGGATCAGTGCTGAGAGGTTAAGAGGGAATGCGGTCAGGCTGCTGAATAAGCATGCTTTCGAGGGTAGGGAGCTAGAGGCCTAGGGAGGGAGAAGTAAGGGCGTCTGGGGAAGCCCAGACGCAAATTTGTGTATGACTTGTTCTGAATTTAAGAAAGACCTTCACCCTTTTCACGGCAGGAGAACTGAATGAGGTTCGAGAGATGGGAGTGCATGTAGACTCGATAGATTACGGGTGTACCCAGGCTGAGCGTCATGCTTCAACATCTGCCGGTGCTTTGACATGACCCCCGACTGTCATACTCGTCCGCTCGGTCAATAGTCGTCTTCAAATATTGTTTTTGGCCACTTGAGGTCTACCACATAGGATGGCGCCACTCCGTTGGGGGCAAGAAAGCGACACGATTCACGAATTAAATAGAAGTGCATTTAGGCTTTTTGCTGCCAAGCACCAACCCGTTGATCAAGTGGATCGTGGTCCCTTAGTTTGACAGCACAGTGGTGACGGGCGCTACCGCTCACGCGGTTTCAATTTATGTTTGGATCATCGCGGGTAGTCGAAGATCTGTGCTGACCAGACTTGCCTTTCTCTGCTCCAGCCAAGCTGCGGGGACGAAATAGTTTCGAGTCGTACCCGTGTATTGCGTTGCACAGAGCATAGTAGGCCCTTCAAAGGCAATTTGAATGATGTTGGGGCGGGGGCAAAGCCACGGAATACGTAGAAACACTCATCCATTTTCCTTAGCTACTGACATGCTCACCCATCGGGCCAAGCCCACTGCACATCTCACATACACGCAAGACAAAGTACTGCAACATAGATTGCAATATTCAAACCAAATGAAGTCATTTCAGGAAAAGATACATTGGTCTCAAGTACAAAGACAGACATGCTGTCTCAGCCCCTGCCGCCCCCCAACCCTCAACACAGTGAAACAAGAAAAGTAATATGGCAAGAGGGTATCAACCAAGGGGCGGGTTTCACCGCTGGCTGTCCAAAGACAAGCCTGGAACTGTAGACAATAATGGTATATGGTATGGGTAGATAAGGTAGGTAAGGTTAAACATGAAAGTCCTCCAAACTCGTGCGCGCGACATCGTGCAGATTGTAAAGTCGGTAAATCGTAGATCGTGAAGATAAAAAGAATAGATGAAAAAAGTCCGTTCAGCGTGGCATCATCATGTCTTCGGGCTCCTCCGTCGCACTCGATGCGACACGCCATGGACCATGAAAAATTGCCCGCCCGCTGAGGTGGGACGGCAGGGGATGAATGCCTCCAAACTCTCGCGCTCCTCCAAACTCCGCCTGTGCAAGGAATAACCTTTTCTGTCGCCCGTATATGGTGTGTTTGTTGGAAAGTTTTCTGATTGCCGGAACCAAAGCAGTACAAGCGCGCGGCGCTTGTGTGGAAATCCTCAGTCGTGATGGTATTGCAGTGGCCGCCCATCTTCTTCCGATTCGATTCTCCCTGTGCGTATGCTTGCTGTCATTGGTAATGATGTTTCAAACAATGCGCATAGTGCGAATCGCTGCTTTTGTTTCGACAAAGGAAATGGCTTGAGATGATGTTTCGCATCGAAGAATTCGAAAGTTGACAGTAATGGTAGTGTGTAGAAAGAATATGTGTGAAAAAGATGCAGGCGGATGAATGGCTTTACATGAGCGCAACAACGAGCATGCCCGCAAAGCCAGCAACAGCAACGTGCGCCGAGTTGAGCGAGGTTGCGCCGCTACCAAGCTCGTTGACTCCGGGGACCGCGGACGTCGATGAGGACGAGCCTGAGCCTGATGCAGAGGCGGTGCCCGTTGCCTTGACGGTATAACCGCCCGTGCCAGTGGCATACCCGCTGCTGGTAGAATTGTGGCTCATAGTCATGGTGACAGTAGCCTTGGAGAGGGTGACTGTTTTGGTAAGAGTCGAAGTCATGGTCGACGTGGTGGTGCCTGAAGTGGTGTCCTGCGCCAGGGCGAGGAGGGGCAGCAGGGCTGCTGACAAGATGCTGGTCAACTGCATGTTGATGGATTGAATATCCGAGTTATTGCGAATGAATCCACGGTGAAGGTTGTGAAGGTGAAGTGCGCAATCGCGTGAAGTCGTCCAAGTCTGACTTTTGAAGCCCTTTTTCTTTGGTTGCAATGAGAGGATGATCCTTAGATCCTTGAAAGTGACCGTCAAGGTGTGTATGTTTATCGCACGTGGAAGTAAGAGACACTGGCGGTAAGCTGGAGTGCCTGCAAGATTTCCTTTGGTCTTCCTCGTGACAATGTTGAGTAGTCGTCCGGCGATGTCTGATTCGATTTGCCCGAAAACGAATGAATCCGACAGATAGGCACGGCGCGCAAAAGTGCGTCTTGGGGGAACGTAGGTTTTATCGAAGTAGACTGGCGAGTAAAGAGCGTGTGGTATCCGATGCTGATGCTACAGGGTTGGTATAGAAGGATAGTTCTATCTCAAACGCTTTGATCGCAATACGGGGTAGTGGAAAGGAACTTTGCCAACGAAGTTCATGGGTTTGGGGTGGTAGATGAAGGAGGTGAGAGGACGGTGCGGTGGAGATCGGACGAGAAGAAAGAGGGTCGTGGGATTATACAAAGTGGCAGGGGGCGCAGAAAGGGAAAGTGGGACTCTCACGATGCCCCGGGGGGTGGCCCCGGTGACACAGAGACGAAATTAAAGAAATTGAGGGAAATCCTCAGACGGTGTGGTCGGCTGGGGAAGTACCTGGAAACCACAGCAAGGCAGGCCATCTGGGCGAGACGCCCTACTTTCTGGCCCAGGGCAGATCCCAGGCCGTGGTATTGGGTACATGAGGCCGGTGACCTAGGCAACCCTGCCTTCATTCTCTTACAAACAGTGTCTGCAAGGCTATTGGAGGTGCAGATGCCCAGAGCGCCCACCTGGCAGGCACTTACCAAGTAGCATAGTACTATGGCACAATCACATACTATAAGTACTTGGTAGGTGCTATCGTGAGAGGGTGTCCCTGATACCTCGCATGATGGGCATGGCTACACCCAATTGACAGGTACCTTCGACCCGGCCACAGAATGCTGTTCGCGCGCGTGAACGGGAAATTACAGGTGTAATTTCCACGTTCAAGCGCTGGCTGCAGCAGCAGGTCACCTAGGCCAACTCCCAATGAGGACAAGCAGTATGTCACAGTTCATCAAGCCTCAGCGACTGGAGTGTTTGGTTTGTGCCTCAAGTGAAGTGCCATCACTGATGGGGGCACGGGCGTCAAGTCTTGTTGAAACTTGGCGATTGTTTGGCTCTCAGCTTCTTTGGTGATTCCTAAGGCCGAATTGGGGTTGACTCTCATTCCTCAGCTCAGGCAACTCACTCGGAATGTGGGTTGTTTATTTCGCCACGCCTGAAAACGATCAAAAGCTCATTTTCCTCTTCACCTTTTCTACCAACCAGGCGGTACATCATTTAAATTGAGGTTGCAGTGGGAATCGACAGGCAAAGGGAAAACCCCTCATCAATCTGATTTCTGTTCCTGCGCAAGGGCCACTTCCTGTTCCTGACGCTAAGCCTAAGCCGGATAAGCTTAGAAACGCTTTTCTCCCCAGTGAAGCTCAGCCCAGGACTCCCCTGACTTTCACCCCTGACTTCACCGCTGGGTTCCAACGTGGGTCTCAGATTTTGCGCAGGGAATTCTGACAAGTGCATACTACTAAGTAGCAGTGGGATTTTTTCTTTCACTTTGACCGCTATATTTTTCCTTTTGGAAATCTCCACTTCACAGCCCCCCCTTCCCCCTCCCCCCCAACGCCATGCCCCCACAGCCACCACATCCTGATTCCTTGAGCCACGAGGTCGGGCGGTCGGGTCGGAAGGAGGACGTGTTGACTGGAATGCAATACGCCAGGCTGAATGAATCTACACTACAGCCAAGCATGGGCGGGCTTCAACAAGATCAATACATCCTGCAGCCGCCAGCCACTTCGGACTGATCTACCATTGCTTTGTTGGAACTTCCCCAGGCGCCGGATGGCGGCGACATACATGAGATGAGCTCCATGTTGCCATGCCCATGTTGCCATGGTCAAAGCACCTAACTTTGGAAGTGCTGACCCAACCCAATTTTCCGCCTCGTGGCCTCGGCTCAACCCGATCTTGTCGATAAAGACTTAAGTCGGTGGTGTCATTAATTTCCCATAATCTACCATCTTGTTAGGCGCCTTCGCTTTTTGATGGTTGATCGCATTCAAACTAGAGTCTAGAATCCAGGTACGCCCCCCCTTTGTCCGAGTCAAGTCAATGATGAGCTCCAAGTTATGCGCTTCCACGGTCGGAATATTATGTATAGTAGAACTACGTATGTCGAATCTACCGACCTATGCAAGCTGTCCCACCAGCGGATCTCGCATGGCAACCAACCACATCTCATCTCAGCTGATGATGCGCAGCAGCGTCGGGCTGGGCTGCATATTGCCGTGCTGACCCGCATGGTCGTGGCCTTTCTGCTCGACGGCTGATGATTATGACAGACGTGGCAGGCGCCCGGTTTCAAGTGCGGCCCTTTGAAAGTAGTGGTCCATCCGCTCGCCACGTTCCCTTCCCTCCCCCGTCCCGCTGTTTGTTCCTCATGCTCTGATGCTCTGAGAAAAACAAAGTTCTTCTCGGCCAACAGCCGGGTGTGTCTTGCGTGCATATCGGTATTATCGTATTAATGTAAGCGAGGCGGGCCCTAGCCGACGTGTTTTATTTTCCTTCTCTAGGCCGTCTTCTTCGGCGGTTGGGGATGGATTTGGTAGCCGCCGCCGCTCACCCAGAGCGTCCAGGGCCTCGTGGCTTGTTTCACTACCCTTCTCCGTTACCCCACAAACAGATGATATCCTCGAGCAAGAAGCTCATTTTCCTAACAATACTCGGTTTACTTGTTCGGCTAAAAATCGCTCATCGTCTACAGATTGATTGCCGCGTGGTTCACTTGGCGGATTTATCGTCTCAACTGATGGCTTCCATCCCGAGGCGACCGTCGCTACAAAGAAGACAGGATGGCGGGGGCTCATGTTTCCAAATCCTGCTGCCATCCTGCCATTTCCGACCCCAGAGCTGGCCCAGCGTTTGAAACGAAAGTTGGATTCAAAGATCGGGCATCATTCTACATGCGATCAAATCGCTCGTTTCTGATATATCGCGGAATGCGCGTTCTACTTGCCGTCCTTCCGGCGTCGTTGGGCTTTTCTCCATTCCACATCAGGCAATGCATCATCTGTCTGTCTTTTGTATAGCAGCTGCCACGCCGATCGCACTCCTGTTCTTTCTTTTTCTCCTTTTTTTCCTTTAAAAAGAAAAGGGTGTCCGCCTATTCGTCGGGATGTCTAGTTCAAATTCTCAATGCTCATGCACACAGTCGGGTGGGGGGTCTCATGGCTGATGCAATATACGAGGTTGGAGGCTCAATTATTGTCAGCCTCTTCGAGCCCCAACGAGTAAAGATGGCCGGAGTGCCGCCTCCTATGAGTATTTGCCAAGACGAGCCACCAATCTGTGTCGTGCATGTCAGAAACAGCGCGCTCATCAATCTGTCTCTAAGATTATGTTCTAGGACATCGAACGGTCAGCGGAACTTTTGACGCCTTGAATTCTGGGCCACACCAGCGGGCAATAGTGCTTTACGGGGGGGCTTTTACAATGTGCAATCGTCCCATGGAAGCCCGCGTCTCTGCGAGACCGTCTGGTAGTGGTCTGGTGATTTGGTAGCGGTTGCTCCGACCCCTTACGCAGGCAGCGTACGTGCTGAGTTGGGAATACCGTCTGTACCTATTCTCAATGCTCCCAATCCACTGATATGCCTCTCGGATTCTGGACGTATCCAACGACCTAGAAAGAGATCGGAAGCCGCTTCATGTTCGTAGGTAATGAGCATCGCTTTCTCGGCCCTGCTTCGTCGACTTTGCTCGAACTCCAGACGAAGCGAAGACGCCGAGCAGTCGATAGGCCATGATTCACAGTGCAATCAATGTTGTCGGCGCATGGGATTTCTTTCTTTTCTCCTTTCTTTATTTTTTTCCCTCCAAAATTTTGCAATTTATGCGCTCGAGATTGTCCGGGGAAATGACCTGTAGCCCAATCGCAAGGCGACCTCAATCATGACTTACCGGGCCACGTTTTCCCCTACGAGGCCTTAGCTCAATTGATAACGGTTGCTGCTTCAATCGGAAATACGCCACCGCAAGTCATCACTGACGAGATGTCGGTGAAGGCCGCTAAGAGGTTTGACTAGTCGATAGCCCACCCGCATGCTCGTCGACCGACGCTTTCCAGCAACGAAGTTTTAGGCAGAACACATTTCACCAATGCCCCATCCCACTTGGGTGTAAATGAAACTCTTTCCGAGACTTTCGGAGGCGTTATCTATGGGGGAGGATTCGCTTTGAGCGGAGCCAAGTGGACATCGTCAGCGCTACTCAGTAGGATGCAGTCAGAAATAGCCACCTCATTCTTGGCACGATCTTCGCATACTACGCCGAGGCTTCCGAAGTAGGTTACTCGACTTATTCGAACTAATCGCCCTTGCACTGGTGCCTGCTTGAGCACAAGCCTTCAAGGCGACAAAATCGTAGGGATCGTCGACTATGGCCGGAGTGGCTTCATCCGGGCTTACGTGAAGATGCGAGGTGGATGGCTTTAAGAATGGCTTGAAGTCCCAGCACTCTCGGGGCGGAGTGTGTGGTGGTTTCTTTTCTCTCGACGAGTATGTCAAAATCATGACTTACTCTCTCACCCCTTCCGTCCGACTCTGCCTCTTAGGGCTGGGGCTATGGGCGAATCGCGTCGCCGCCGCGTCGTCTGCTGGTTGCGAGCGCTCCCAGGCCGTGGAAGTGGGCCAAACGATCAATGTGACTTTGGATAATCGCTGGTACCTTCTCTATTTCCCAGAGAACTATGAGCCCACGAGCCCGGCGCCATTGATTCTGTCCTATCATGGCGGGAACCGCAATGCCTCGGAACAACAGACTTTGGACCTGCTGAGCACACCGTTCTTCAACGAAGACTACATTGTGGTGTACCCCAATGGAATCGATGTATGTCAAATTAGCAACAACAGCTGGGAGACTCTTCGGCTCATCCACCTGGCCCACATGGAGCTTCTCGAACTTACTTCTCCCAGGAAAGATGGCAGGGTGTACCTGGCGTAGTAACGGATGACCTTGGATTCACCACTGGCATACTCGATGACCTCGAAGAGCAATACTGTATCGATACAAACCGCATCTTTGCCACTGGTAAGTCCGATGGCGGAGGGTTTGTGGGAGTGCTTGCATGCGACGAGGACCTGTCGAGTCGAATCGGTTAGTATATTCCGAAAATCATTAGCTCAAGAGTCCTGGCAAATGCCTCTGCGGTCTAGAGATTATCATCCAAGATATTTCTCAGCGGCTTTCGTAGGCTTTTTACGTCGGAATGGGCAGGTCGCTGACCATCAATAACCCAGCCGCCTTCGCTCCTGTGTCTGGTGCCTTCTATATTGCCAACACCACTGGCAATACATGTGATCCGGAGACCATTCCTTACAATCCAGACATTACGCCGGCCAAAACTTGTACACCGAGCAGAGTCGACATACCCATGCTGGAATTCCACGGCAAGGCCGATAAGACCATCAGCTACACCGGAGGTGTGAGGAGGAAGGCCTGCTTGCCTACCATCTTGCACTGGATCGAAACTTGGGCCGTTCGAGATGGTCTGGGATCGACCAAAACATCCTCAGAGGTGCCCAATGCTCTGGAAGGGAGCACGGCTATCAGATATGAATTCGGAAATGGGAGCGCCCAAGGGTTGGTATCTCACATCATGGACGGAACGGTAAGTCATCTGAGTTTACGGAACAACAGGCAAACAGTTGCTGACAGGAATATCAAGAACATTGGCCACGACTGGCCGTCGACTATCTTGAATGACGATGCTAAAGGCAATGGTGACCCTGCAGCCTCATTTAATGCCTCGTCTCTTATCATCGACTTCTTTGCAGCCCATCCCCTTTCGTCCTGAGTCTACAATGGGCGAACCCCCCCGATAATACAAGCCGCTCAACAAAGCTCCGAAAAAGAAAAGCTTATGATCAGTGAGCCAGTCTTTCCGTTGCTCTGGACGAGACACAGAGCAGTAGTCTCTCGAGGGACATCTTCGCCGCGGAATCGGCTGATGAGAACTGTCATCTGAGGTAGATTCAACCAGTATGAAATACGCTTAGATTTTAGAAATAAACAATCCCAAAAAGAAGAATGGGATAATGTGGAGCAATGACGAGACGAGTTCCCAACATCCTTGCGAGTTTGAGCGCGGAGAAAGATGCGTTGACATGCCCCCAGGGATCAAACGCCCGCCAAGAAACAATAGAACAAGCCAAAGTTTAAAGCCGGGGGGAGCCTACAACTTTAACAGAGCCTCATAGACGTCGTCCCAACTTTGGGCAAACTCTCATACGTACAAAGTCGGAAAGTTTTGTGTTTTGGCTTTTTCTCCACAAAAGGCTTGTCAACCCAAAATTCTTTGCTGTGCTATTTTGCATGTTGGTTCTACCAATAAACCCAAACCGGATCACGACAAGTGCCTGGAACGCCAAGATAGATAGATCGCCTCGGGATGAGGATCACAGCCAAGGAAGGCTATTCGGAGTAAGACGCGGGTTCTTTTTCTCTTTTAATAGAAAAGAAAGAAGGGCTGCAATCTTTTTTCCTTTTTCTGTCCTTTTTCCCGCTTTTATTTGGTGATTGGGGACTGGTTTCTTCACAAATTCGCAGGCCGTTCTTTTCCTTGATTTTCAACTACAGTCTTGCTGTTTTCTTTTTTCTTAATTTCCTTCGCTTTCTCTATTCTGGCGAATTTTCAGAATGTTGACCATTCGTTCGCCTTTTGGTGTTGCCCTAGTGGCCCTCTTGAGTCTGCTGACCGGCGAAGTCGCCGCGGCGCCTCAAAATCGGGGAGGACGCAAAGGAAGTGGCGCGAAGTTGACACTTCAACAGCAAGCGGCGCAGATTCCCCAAGGAGTCTCGCAGGCCACAGATGGCTCGACGATTTTGGACACGAATGCTGTAAGTCAATAATTTCCTAATCAAGCTCGGCTTTGGTGTGTTTTAAGCACGTTGGAGCAATCTTAGGAGTCAACTAGGAGCAGCTAGCTCTTGCTAGACTTCCCGCGACCCTTTCAAGGCTGAATGGCGACTACTATGACTTTTGAAAGAGATTTGCTAACTGGTATTGATTTAGACGGTCAAGTACGGAGGTCCCACATTCATTCGAATGAATTGAGAAGCTGACCTTCCTAGTAATCTGAACCTTCGTTTCAGAATCAGCGCCCCCGCGGATCAATTCACAACGGCAAGCGGTAAGTCATAACCTTTCCGACCATGTGTATCCTACTTTTTGTTAGGTAGGATATTCGAGGGTGGTACATCTATTCAGCATCCGAATTCCGCTAATGCTCTTTCTTAGGCATTGAGGGCGCCACCCAAGCACCGGGAGCCGCGGGTGCCATGGGAATCAATGTCCTCCTCCATGGAGACGGTGGAACATCCTTCTTTGATTTCCCCAACCAGGCCGTGCAAGGCGGACTGATGGGAGTCGCGGTCCTCGCTCCCTCAGAGTCACTGCTCTGGGGTGTAACCAGCGGTGGCCCAACGGGTCTTGATCGACCTGATGGCGTTGCTCACATGCAGGCTCTCAATGACTTGGTGCAGACGGTCATTCCACAAATGGTTGCCTTCAACTCTTCAAATGTCGTACGTAACACTCTATCACTTCTCTCTTCCATTCTCTTCTCTAGAGGCATTCTCGAACATGGCATATTACCCACGTGGGATGCGCTTCACTCGTTCTCTTTTCCTCTGCGTCTCCTGAGATAAGCTTGTCACGACCAATTTATGAACATCTTGATTGATTTCTTCAAATCACAATTGCTAACAGTTGGGTTTCAAGTTCTTTACCGGCGTATCTGGTGGCTCGCTGACGCTCTCCGGTTTCTTTGTCCCCGCTCACATGACCAATTTTGCTGGCACTGGCGTGATGCTCATGTGCGGTGCCCTTCCTCCCCAAGTCGACTTTGTCGACGCGAACAAAGTCGTTTCAACAACGAAGATTCATTACCAGTCTTCGCAAAACGACCAGCCCGAGCTTCAACAATCCATCCCACAGTCCATCAGCGCTTTCCAGCAGGTCGCCCAGACGGCGGGCTTGGACGCTACGCAGATCGGTGCATTGCAGACGGCGGATAATTCTCCTGTTGGAGGACATTGCGAATTTGATGGAAAGGATTTTGTCAGTGGTGTTCAGCTGATTTCGGACAACTTTGCAAACATCATGCAGGGTGGCAATGGAGCGGTGACTGGCATCCCTACCGATACCGTGTTGAAGTCCGTTGTAGGCGAGACTCTGGTATTTGCATCTGCTTAGGCGGTGATTTTGGGTTGAGAAGAGCAAGGCAACCTGCGTCAGTGTTTGAGGATCACAGGCATGACGAATTGTTCTGGTAATAGGAACATGTCGTGACTGTCTCTGACGACCATGAATTATGGTGTCTTCTGTCTCAACAATAGGCCTCATAGTCTCCAGGCGCTCTCAGGTCTTCTGAGGCTAATTCAAACAATTTCGAAAATTCTCTTGTGCACTTGTGCATTGGTTCTACTTCGGAATGGATCCGAAGTCTGTGAACGTCACGGATGGAGACGTAGCGAGTCATTTGGTCCAATGTTGTCGACGGTGAAGCTTCCTATCAACATCATCTTCCCTGTCTACATATATAAAACGCTCTTACTTGATAAACGCTCTTTCTAAGGTAGGAAAAAGCTCACTAAGCCTAGACTTTGCTATATTGACTAGGGGCAAACCAGCAAGTTTCAACAAATCTGGCAAGCCGTTGATATGATAAATAATTTGGGTGCCTCTACAGATAGGTCATGGTGTCCGTTATCAAAGAATCACTAAGAGGCTGCGACCGCGTCTTTAAGAGACCTTGGTTGGTGGTAGTCATGTGAGATGTATAACCCAACAGTCTCCTTTTAGGATACTGATCAAATACCTTCATGTTTCGGAGATCGTCGACCATGAAGTGAGTGCAACATGGGGAGGTATGCCAGCTGCCACAGCACTTGATCTCAGCAGTGGCCGGGATCTCCCCCTGAGTACCTAACTTCTTCTGTACATTTCCTAAACTAGCGCCCCTAATGCATCGAATGCACACACAGCGCCAGCCAGCCCAGTCAGAAGCACATGTGACCGAATAAATTTTGGATCTTTGACAATCCTCTTTTAACACTTATGCAGGGAATCTTGAAGGAATCGCATACCGTCCCGTCCAATGACGTCGAGTTCAAGTTCTGCGCCTGCGCCTTTGTAATACAAATGGGTCCGAGTTATATATCATGACTTAGTCCACATAGTTGATAAGCTTCATATAATACTGTGTCCTGATATTCTGCTGACCAGTCGAAGTCTTGTACGAAATCTCTTGTCCGGGCGTGAGGGTCCTTTCCTGAGACACAGGAGGAGGTTGAATTCGTGACTTTGCGATCACTTCACAGCAACAGTGTTGCAAGCAGGCATTTGATGCTTAAATTGGTCAGTAGTGTGCGTAGCCCAGGCAGATATAGTCAAACGTTTTTTCTCGAGTCATCCAAGACCCACAACAATGCATTGCGCCCCTTGTAGATAAGAAGAGAAGGGGTATCTAATACAGTTTAGAACCATGCGCATACTACTAAATCCAGATGATCCACGCCAGGTGTAATTCAAGATTTCAATCCATCAGTCTCACGCCTAGGTACCGCGATTGTTTGCTGGGTCACTGAAAAGGGGTTGATGCCTAAGACCCTACATACCTCGATGCTATTCAAGTTTATTTTTTGGGGCGTTTGCGATAGCTTCACCGGCCAAGACAGCCCTCGTATGCTCGTACCTGCTGCACGAAAAGGTATCGTTGGTTTACCTTCGCATCGACGTTTTTTTCTCTTTTCCTGTTTCATACCGAGATCAGTACGTGATACTTGGACGTCCCTGTGTCTCTGCTTGCCTTGAACAGTTTGCCTTCCAGGTTCCAGAACGATTTAGTGGACGGAACATAGTCCTCAAAAAGGATTTGCGCATGCGACGATCGTCGTCAATCTCCCGGGGCATGTGTCTGCATGTGTCTGCATGTGTGGGTACTGGGTCTGCAGACTTGCGAGCCCACAAATGATACTTCCAACCCAACGCGAATGGAAAGGATCTGCGATTTGGTCCCCACTCCAACATGTCGCTTAACCACTTTCTAGCTACATTCAACGAGAATATCCGGGGACTGCCGTGTCAGGCACGTTCTATGGGCTGGATATCAACTTTTTGGGTGCCCCTGAAAGTCCACACGCGTTCAGGATCCGCCGTTGGAGCGGCAATGAATGGGCAAGTTGTCGGTGTCCAAGGGTCATGGACCTTTTTTTTTGGGGGTTCCTAAGTTTGCAGAACACATGGCGTGATTATTGGGGCGAGAGTGTTTGCTTCTTCCGAATGTTCGATCTAGAATAGGCCGGCGGCATGGATGAAAAACAAGACGTTGGTTCTTTGCATCCAAAAGGAAAGCCCGTGCACCAAGCATAGAGAGATAGCGAACATGCTTCTCGAAGGGGGATCATCTAATCAGCATGTGGCTTTTTTGGAAAAATAAATATGTCAGGCCTAGGGACCCCTTTGTCAAAAGTTCGCCCGTGCCGAGAGCTTGGTGGATCCCGGACGAGTATCAGTTGAACTTTGTATTTACCAGGGAATGTGATACGAAATCTAACCAGCGTAGTCAAACACGTGCTGGACTTTCGCCTTTGCCTTTTTCCATCACAAGAGTAATACCCAACCTTCACTAGTCCTCCATGCCGCCATCACAACTCTCAGCATCGTATCGTCGCTTCAATTCCCAGAGCATCCCTCCACATCAACCATGCTCCTTCTTGATCTAATAAGTTGACACAAATTCGTGGCGTGGCTTCGAAAGATACCTGCGGTGCATATCTTGGCGGCTTCGGCTCAACACTCGGGACACACAATGGCCGGTCCGTTCGAATCGATATCGCCCCTACCGCCCGACGTCAGAAAAAGTCTTATTGCCATGACTTCTGTTGGTCTAACGTCTCTTGTCATGGCTGGGCTTCTCTTCTGCCACATTACCTACAAGCTTGTCTCCTGGAAGATCCGGGACATCAAGAATCAAAAGGGACAACTTGAGCAGCGCGGTCAATCAAATACGAAAAGGAACTCCATCGACTTGAACATGGGACTTGCTGAGGACCACTATTATCAAGCAAAGGGTCACAAGCCCAGTGATAGTCGCGAGACTGTGTTTCCATCTGCGCAACGAGAGAGCTCTAGCCAGGAAACGGCCAAAAACCCCAGGACAGATGCAGGACCGCAGTTTTCTCTTTCGATACATCGCGAGAAGCCACCAAATCCGTTGCTTCTTCTCATCTATAATCTTCTCTTATCAGACATCGTGCTCTCGGCGTCATATGCAAGCGACGCTGTCTGGCTCAGAATGGACGGCATTATTGCACCATCACTAACTTGCACGGTCCAAGGCTGGATCGTTAGCTGTGGTTGTCTTACCACGAGCGGCTTCCTATTTGCTATCGCTATTTTCAGTTACCTAGGCATTATCCGCGGCTATAAAGCAACATCACGGGATGTACTCATAGCCTGTTCCATAGTCTGGATACTCTCTCTCTTTTTATCCAGTCTTGGTCCCATGTACTTTCGCGACGACACGTACTATGGACGAGAAACGACTTGGGTGGGTTGAGTTTCTGTCAACCATTTCTTTCCACAAATGCTTCCTACTGACGTCTTCTTACAGTGCTGGATTAGCGAGAAACGCAGACTATGGCGACTGACTGTCTACGTGATGGGCTTTCTGTGCCTCATTGGAACGCAGTTCATATACGGCTACATCTTTTACAGACTCTGGCGCGAGGGCCGCTCCTCCCGGTTCATGCCCCGCCGTCAAGGTAGCGAGTCGGCTTCAGTTTCGCGGGTCACGTCTGGTAGAGATGGTGGGACAGACAGCACTGCGCTGCGACCGTCAGGTCACCACCCAGCATTTCTCATTTATCCCTGCATCTACACTCTCACGGGCACGCCACTGATTCTCGGCTCGCTCATCCCGGTGCTGGAACGGAACGCGCGCTTCATGGGCGCGGCAGGCTCATTGCTTGCCGTGACGGGTCTGCTGGATACAGTCTTGTGGTCGAGCATCATCCTCTTTAGCAAGAATGAAGATCTTGCAAATACGGGACTGGATCAGTTCTCCTTCATGCGCACACCGGAGGGTCGAACGCTTGGAAACATTGTCTTTGTGCAGGGTGGCGACCAGGGAAACGAGCGCCGGGTGAGGCGCCAGTCGTGGCATTCAAGAAAAGAGAAGGGCTGGTGGCGGCTAGGTGATAGAGCCAGTATTTCCCAATCGCCCTCTCGGGAATGGGGGCCCGAGTCTGACGACGGGAACCGGGGGATCCAAATGGAGGTCGTAACAAGTGTTGTGGTTGAAGGGGAAGGCTCGACAAGCCACTCTAGGAATTTCTCCAGGGGGCACCGAGGAATGTCTTTGGAGTCGTCAATTTAGGAGCGTGTCTTGGTTTGTATTATCGCATCGTGCTTTTCTATAGCTACATTTTTCCTACTGTAACAAAGATACCCTGGAGTGTTGCCCTTCGAGCTCAACAACGACTTCTCAGCTGTTTGGTACTCTGATTTCGAGACAGTGTATTTCTTGAAGATGGAAGGTGAGATCCCCTCGCCTCCCCCTACCTGTCGAGTACAACTCTGAGGTGTTTTGTTGCAAGCAAGAGAGACTTGTGAAGTTGGAAGTATGAGACCGACCGCGAAATATTGTATTGAATTCGTCCACCGTGCACAGATAGCATCCGTATCGGATGCGTTCTCTCTCATCCGACATACCTAAGACTGACTTTGCGCATCCCAACACACTTACGATATTGTGTCAGCACACATCTTATATATTGAAGGGGACAATAGCACTTTTTCTGCAAGAGATGGCAATCACGGCAGAACCATCGAAGCTCACTGTCCTGCGATGTTTTGGCTCTCAAACCTATTAACAGCCAGAACGGCTATTCACAACACGTAGTCACGGAAAAAAAATTAAACCCAGGCGCTCACACTGAGTCTGGACGCCCTGCGATCCACCAGATATTTCATCAGCGGAATTACCCCATCCCAGTTGCATCTGGGTACTTACGCTTAGTCTAACGTGCGTGTTCCAAAATAGCGTTTGTGCTAAACGCTTCGGTTCCGAGAGTATTTGGCGTGTTTAGGTGTCAAAGGTGTACTGCGCAGCAGCCGACTCTATGTAAACTCCCATCAGGAGCATCAATTCCGGTTTCGAAGGGGCCGTATGTCAATAATTATGGTCTTTATGTTGGCGCAATGGGCGAATTCGAACAGCTTGGTTGGCCAAGTACCGTCTCAGACCAGCCCCCCCCTTCTGCCTCTGTGCCGTCTTTTCCATATTTTTGTCTCCCGGGCCAGGTGTACATGATCAAGCCACCACAGTCACCGCGCAGCTTCCTCGCGTTGTCACTTCTATCTCGTGTGGATCCGATTGCAATAAGAGGCAACCTCAAATCAGGCGATTATAGTGAAGGTCAAACATTCATACAAGGAGGCATGTCGAGAACTGGTAATGACGATGGTGCGTTAGTCTTGGCGGCACACGACAGCAACACGGCTGCAAAGGTATGGAGTGTCTCAGGACAAGCTTCCATTAGAAGCTCTCGGGAAGGAATTTTTTAAGACATCGCTCATGACGAGAGAGGCATGGATCAGTCAGGCTTGTAGAAGCTTGCGCCGGAATTTTGAAGCGGCATACCTCCCCCAACGAATGTCCGCAACCGTCCAGCTCGCTCAGCTTAGCTCTGACTTGGGGGCTCGCTGGCCTTCGATAGGTGGCCTGATATTTTCACTTCAGATATATACTCTCCAGGATGGGCGGGAACAGTAACGCTTGGCTATGGACTTTGCTTGATTACCATACTGATACCTTTTCATCACAATCGAGAACTGCATCACGCCCTCGCTTCGGAGATTTTATGGGGAATGCACCCACCAGGGACCTCCTCCGCCGAATAATAGCAACGTCAAATCAACAGCCCTCCACGACTCTGATGGTTGTCCAAAGATTCTCTCCAAGACTCGTTTGATCGCCTTTCATCAGCCTGTATCATATATCATGGACCCCTCCACCAGCGCCGACAACCTGCCCCCGCTTCGATCATGGCTCATCGGCGTCGTAGCTTCGCTGGCTACGCTCGCGTTGATACTCGTGGTTCTTCGCCTCACAAGCAGGCGCCTCATGCAGCAGAAGCTCTGGTGGGATGATTGGTTCATCATGATGTCCATGGCCTGCAATTTTCTGACGGTGGGCCTCATCTTCGCCATGTACTCGCAAGGTCTCGGCCTCCCCTCGTCCGTCGTGCCAGCGTCCGAGATCGTCAATATGACCAAGCTCTCCCTCGCGGCCAGGGTCGTTTTTGCATGGAATCTGTGTTTAACAAAGATATCCATCCTTTTCATGTATCATCGCACCTTCGATCTCTCACGGTCGGGAAAGGTATATTTGGTCGCGATTGGCGCTTTTGTGGTCCTTTGGACCGTCGTCAGTACCTTCCTTTTCATCCTGACTTGTGTTCCCGTTCAGAAGGCATGGCAGCCAGACCTGCCTGGGAGTTGTTTGAGCCTGGTTGTCAGATGGTACGCGAACGCGGTGTCGACTGTCTTGGCCGATTTGATGATTATATTCCTGCCGATTCCGCAGGTGTTGAAAATGACACTGAGCCGGACGGAAAAGATCGCAGTGTCGCTGATTTTTGCTCAAGGCTTCTTGTACGTCCAGATTTCTGAGAGTTAACTTGATACCCATAACTGACAGCACCACACAGCGTTGTCTTTGCCTCAGCGTACCGCTACATCCTCCTATTCTCATCCTATAATGCCACCGATACCACATACACCACCACCGCTACAGTTGGTTGGACCGAAGTCGAGATAGCAGCCGGTATTATCGTTGCGTGCCTCCCAATTCTCAGCCCCTTGCTGCCAAGGTCCACGAAACAGACCACGTTCTTGTCCGGCAACTCGTGGAGCAACGGATGGCACCGACAAAGCAAGAAATTCTCCGCTGACAGTGGGCGGCTGTCTTTCTCGATGAGCGGGTATCAGTGCGCGTCAGCCAAAGACGCCTGGGATTGGTCACAGTGCGTAGAGAGCCAAACGAGGCCGGAAGAGCTTGCCAAGAACGAGCATCGGGCGACGGTATCGCGGGGGAAGGACAGTGACTTGATCAATGTTCCCTTGCACGGCATCAGCGTGACGAAGGATTTCCGGCGGTGGAGTGTTATAGATCCTTCAAACCGTTAAGCTGCATAGAGTTGTCATCGAATGAGAAATCCGAGCGTTACAGAGTGCGCTCTGATGATGTGACCGAAACTTGTGTAACGAGACCTTGTGTGACGAGTAGTGAACAGCTCATACCCTTGGTCCGCCAAATCCGGCAGCGAGGACTATCTGCTGTGGCACGGCTTGTGCAGTCTTTTCGAAAGCATCTACAATCCTCAAACCCATGACATCTCTTTTGACCTCGACAGCTCCCCATCTCTGGTCCCTGAACCGTCGCGGTCTCCCCTCTAGTACGTGCTCACGTCCTTCCCACACGCCAATCCCGTCCAGCAACACCTCCACTGCCCACACATACTCCACTGCCTTCCTTGTTCCGGGGGAGGTTGGCGCATATAGAGCCTCTGCATCCGCTCTCGTCCTCGGTATCTTTGTGCAGAGAAGGTGCAGGTCCAGCAATTGCGTAAAGATGAGCCCGAAGGATGGTTTGTTCCGGCGCGAGTGCGGCGTGTCGTAGTGATATGGTAAACCGGACACGGGGAGTGGCGGTGGATTGAAAATCGAGCGAAGAGTGGGGTCGAGTGGTTTGTTCGGGGTTGAAGGCCCTCCCGATGGCGGTGGTAGTGGAGGACCATCACGATCGTGGTGTTGTGCAGGAGCAGCGACATTGCTTTCCGATGTCGTGGTAGAGTTGAGGATCATGATTAGCGGTCCGCCGTGCTCTGTGGAGCGGGCCAGGTAGCGTAGGTGGGAGGCTAGGAGTTGGAGGGTTTGGTGTGCTGTGGCTTTCTCGCGTTGGTGGAAGAGTGAGGAAAGGAGCGTGGACATGTGCGTGATGAGAATGATGTCGGGGTGCGTTGACTCGCCCTTGTATGACGACGGTGCTGGTGGAGTTTTTTCGCCATCGACAGCTTTGAATGCTTGAGCCTTTTCTCGTGGACCGTCACTGTTGTCTTCTGCGCTGCTCGTTTTGGGTGGTCGTGAAGGCATATATTCCTGGTCTTTCCCCCGAATCCCAGCGGCCTCAGCAGCAGTTGGTGATGGCTCGCGATCGTCCCTTTCATAAGGCGGCTCGATCGACGGCGAAGTTGTATCAGCCTGATCGGAATCAAGATCATTCCGTTCGATTGGAAGCGAGGCCCGGGGTGCAGGAAGTTTGACAGGTGATGCTTCCACGGAACCTTGCGAAGGCACTAATGGAGACGAGAAGCCTTCCTCTTCCTCGCTGTCCTGGATCTCCTCTCTCTGTCCTGGTGGTGTCTTCCTTGGCCAATCCACATCTCCTTGATCCGTCGTACCCGCTGTTCGCGCTGAATTCGCGTCGAGCACTGCGTCCTCCGCGCTCTCCCACAGTGCAATGTCCGGCAGACTGCTGGGCGGATCCGAGAGAGGGCTTGATGAAGGCGCTCCCGCGTGTAGAATGTGCCCACTCTCCTCTCCATCATCACCTAAAGCTCGCGCCTCCGTGTGCACCGCCGCAGGACTCTTTAAGCCGTGGCTCTCATCGTCCTCACCAGCAGGCGTAGCAACAAATCTCAAGGCATCCTCACCTCCATCCCGCAAGCTCTCCTTTCCGTCCTGCGCTGCCTGCGGCGTTCGCGTTCCCTCCCCTACCTCTTGGCTGCCGCCCAGCGCATCCAACTCCCCCAATACCTCCCACAGCCCATTCATATCAAACACCCTCGAGACTGCAACGCGGCCCAGCACCTCCGTCTCCGTCTCCCTCTCTCTCACCCCCTGCGCGCGCAGCACCTCACGCAATATCCCTACCAAGCTCCCCACGCCCACCGTACTGATAATCATTGCTCTCGACTTCCTCTTCCCTCCACCGGCACCTGTCAGCAGCCTCGCAATCGTCTGCAAACCGAGTACAAGCGCCACATCGTCCTCCTCGGCGCTAATGCCCACCACGCATCCGCGCTCGAAGCCTCCGCTGATAAATGTAACGTTGTCGAGCTCGCAGCAACCTGTGGAGCAGGCTGGACGGAGATTGGCGCGGCGATTGAGTTCCGCGTGCAAGAGGGTTATACCTGAGATGGGCTCGAGGGGTGCGTGGGATGATGTTTGGGAGGGTATGGGGTAATTAGACGTCATAATTGAAGACGTGAGCTACATCTCAAATGCTTCCATGTAATAAAACCATTGATGAGGTTATGCGTGAACCCGGGTGTCTTAATAACAAGATTACTGAGAGACGGATGGAAGCGGTCCGGTGGGTGGTTGTGGGCAGTCTGGCGTGTCATCCGCAACCTGTGTTGCTTTCACATCATATAACGAGATTTGCGAGCGCACCCGAGTCTGCTCCACTGCATCGTCAGCCTATGCTTCAACTGTGATATCAGCGGTCAAACTCTCCATTGGCCACGCGATGTGTGTACGCGAATTGCAAAGCTAGTGGTAAAGTTCATGATCTGTCATCAAATACATTGGGCTACTGGGATTTTCCGAAGGTGAGGTACAAGGATCTTGCTCTCTATGTGTCGACGACGACCTAGTATGCTAGCGTTCTCACCATCAGGCAATAATCAACACTGAACTCCATTATTCATTCAAATTGCTAGACACCTTTTTTGAATTGACGGGGCTGTCAAACATCGCAACAAAAGTAGAAAGAAAGAAAAAAGATTATTCCGTATGTCTACCGGCCTGTTAATCGGCCCCTGTACACAAAGCCATTGCCCCAAGCCGCATCATTTCAGCGCTCATTAAAAGGCAGGTATCAGTATTCGCCATCAGTGTCTTCTTTCCATAGGCCGTATGCCTCCCATTCCATGTCGCCCGGTCAAACCCTTTTTCAAGCCTCCATGGATGGCCATAACTCAATGTGCTGCTTCGGAAGCTGCGTCCCTCGCTTTGCCTCCAGTGGCAGTCATCTGAAGTATTCGCTAGAACGGCGGCAGCCACATCGTCAACTCCTCCCCGAAAACGCCTATTCCAATCGATAGCCGAAGAAATATACATGAATAGGAATTCACTTCCTCTACCCCTTTGTTTCCAATACCAAGCTCTGCTCCTGTGCCATTTCATCTGTTGCGACGCACTTGCTCAGAAGGTAATGGCCTCCGATAACTTGAAATTCGAGAACGCCTTACAGTGCCATTATACTCCCTGTGATTGTGCGTGTTGGTGGAGATTCGAAGACTGATCGTTCAGACTTGTTCATCATGGATCCACCCTAGGTTCACCTGAAGCAAATGTGCGCCTAGACATAATCCTTGTCGATAGGACGAGAGCGAGGACCTCCCTTCAGACTCTTCATGCGACCAAGCAGACCAACCTTGGGCTTGGGCTGTGGCTCGGCCGAAGAATCAGTGGTAGCACGTCGCTCAAGGTTGCCGGGCAGTGGGGGAGACTTGGGATCACTGGCGGCGCCGCTGGTTCGTCGGACCGAGATTTGCTCCTCGCCGCCCTTTGAGGGTTCGTACTCGTTGAAGAACGGATTAGTCTCGCCGCGGGGGCTCGACATGCTGCCGCCGGAAGGACGGTCGCGATAATAGACACCCTCAGGGTTCGTCATGCGGCCAGACGAGCTGAAACCTTCACGTTGGGGGCGGTTAATGCCGCGAATGCGCTGGGCTAAAGACTTCTTGCGCTGTAGCCCACCATCCATCGCAGCCTGCTCCATGGACTCTTGCTGAGCCTTCTCCACGGCAGCCTTGGCAGCCGGCGTGCCCTCGAGGAAAGTCGAAGTTCCAAGGCCGACCGTTTCGTCACCGTGAATAACGGATGCACGAGCATGGGGGTCGAACATAGCCACATCCTTCTTGGTTGGAGGGGCAAGAGAGACACCGTAGTCGGCGGTGGCATCTCCGTCGTTGTTGCCCATGAAAGTCGCATGGTCGGGGCGCTTGTTGAGGGGTCCAGACCCGCCCATCGACATGTTGACCGAATCCTTGGGGAAAGCGGACATGGGTGCGTGCTTGTTGGTTGCCTTGTTGCGAGAGGGGTTGACTGCGTCATAGGGGCCGGCGTGGTGGACTGGCGGAAATCAGATGAATGGTCAAGCCATCAAAAGAAATTGGGCATGTACTTACTGAGCGAGAGGCCGAATGGGTTAGTCTCGTCGAGCTTGTCAATCAAGTCATGGTCTCTGTGTGCCTTGACTTTCTTCTTCTCTTCCCGGCGCTTGCGCTCGTAGTACTCGCGACGTTTCCTCTTCTCTTCTTCCGTCAACGGGCGCTCGGGACCCCTAGATCGCCCAGCGCCGGAAGGCGCGCGACGTGGTGGGGAGTTGGGACCGCCGGGTGGGCCGCTTGGTCGCGACCGGTGGGTCGGAGGAGGACCGCGACGGGCGCCTGGAGGCACATTCTCTCCTCGGGGTGGAGGTCGGCGGGAAACTGGAGGAGACGACGTGGAGGGAGCAGCAGTCTTGCCCTTATCCTTGTCATCAATGGAGAGCTCTGAGAGACCAGCCTAGAAGATGAAGAAAATCTATCAGCAAAAGTACTATGTGGATTGTTTATGACGCGTCTCCCACTTGGTGGCAGGATAGGCAAACAGCTGAGTTGGTATAACAGGTGCGGCAACCTACAAAGATGTCCTCGGAGATGGCGGGCTTGGTGTCCTTCTCGTCAGCCATTGTGATCAATGGTTGTGCAGTTGCTGGACTTGATGGGCTCTGAGTTGAGTCGAGAAAGGGGTTGTTGGAGAGAGGGCGCGACGTTGAGGATGCAGATTGCGGGGCTGGATCGTCGAAAGGTGAGGCAGGACTTTTGGGTAGTGGCGACGCAGCTCGATTGCGAAAAGGGTTGTTGCTTGAGAGGTTGAGAGTCAGACCAGGAGATGGTTGGTCTGATAAACCAAGATCGAAATCAAACCGCTTGTTAGCACAATCTCTAGTGGTCGAGAGGGAGGTTTGGGTTGGGCAGCAGGGCAATCGCATGCGAATGACGATTATGATAGGGGATGTGAAACTGCAATCTCCTTGCATGACACAGTGGGTTCAGCGATATGAAGTGGGGCCCCTGCAGTGCCGACCCAGCACCCAGCACCAAGCACCCAGTAACCTGCAATCCTGCCCCGTGGGAGGGTGGGCAGCCACACCATGAACCAAGGGAATCAAGCACAGAGCCACAGAGCCAAGAGCCAAGATCCGGCAGCTCCTGCCGTGCTTGTCCAATTGTCAATGTGTCAATGCTCGAACGGCTTCAAAGCTTGCCCAGGTGTGTGATCCTGACTGATGTCGCTATAGTAAAGAGACACAGTACAGTGCTGTCCAGACTCTTTCCGAGACGGGGGCATTGGGTAGGTACCCTAAGGGGTGGAAATTTCAAGGTAGCGAAGGCAGGGTCCCAGCTTCGACGCTTCAATGCCCAGTCGTAGCCCACACACAGCCCACTCACTCCTTTGATGCTACCATCCAAACCAAACAAGAAAGGGGCTATATGGAGCGCAACTTTGCAAGAAGGGGCTAAATAACAAAAAAAGAAAAACTGGGAAGTAGCCAGGGTATGTTCCTTTGGGAGGGTGTTGGGCCTGTCCGCGAATGATGCTTCACTGCAGGCCGCTGGGCCATACGCAGGGACGCACAGGCATTCAAAGCAGATCTGCTATCTTTTGGACAGGGTTTGGGTATGTGTGCTCACCTTGATGGGACGGTTGTGTGGCCGCCATGTTTTTATGCCAGATGCGGTACTGATCTGTTGAATTGTATGCGAGGGGCGGTTCAGGTGGATAGTTCCCCAAGCCTGTGTGTCTGGTTCAGGGGTTGTCCCGTCTCGACGTAATTCAGATGCTCAGGTGTTGCAAAGAATGAGCTCTCGGACGTGCACCAAAGCCAGCGGAACTCTTTCAGACGTTAAGCTTTAGCATACAAAGTCAGCCCTGCGCTAGAAGAAACCAACACACGCCGGCCAGTTCGCTCTCCGTTTGCCGAGCTCCGTCCTCGATACCTGATCAACGAAAATCTTGTCTTGAAATCGTCGATATCCTCCTGGCGATTCTCTCCAGGCCACGCTAGCTGATGACCGATTTCGTCCTCAGAGGCTTGTGATTGTCGCACTATACGGCAATTGTGGAACAATTCCAGAAGTTGCCAGTGATATTCTGACGAGATCGAAATAATCTTGCAGGTTTCGCAAACCGAAGGCAGTCCCTGAATCGTCGTATCGTCCTCGTACTTGAGAGCCGCCGGCAGCAGACACAGTATTTGTGCTCGGAAGCAATCGTCCGTGGCTGCAGGAATGCTGTGCTTTGGGGGCACTCGTACGAATCTTCTCCTTTCCTCAGGCCTATGAATCGCGTCTCGGCTTATTGGCTCGTGGGTGGAAATGTAGTGCAACGTAACGTGAGGAGTCGGCCTCGTTCGGGTTGTCGTAAGCCTTCAGCAAGGCCACTAAGCATGAGTAGGCCGAAGTTGGGTACTTGTATTGTCGATCTTGCGGCGTGTAGCGAGTAGTCTGGGGCACGAAGAAGTGAAGAGAAGTTGCGTACGTCTTCGGAAAGCAGGAAATGAGTCGCTGGGCGACTAATAAGGTCTTGGGACTGAAGTGGCGCCCTGCTCTGCTGACGCTCCGGGGGTCTTTGGCCGGAACGGAAGAATCTACTGCGTATTGACAAGTGTGGACACTGCACACGCTGGGCAGCTTATTAGCCGACCACGAGGTCCAGAGTGACGAGGGGGCCGGGAAGCGCAGATGACAGAGGGTGGGAATGACGTTGGGAGTAGCGGGTTTGATTGCTCGCTCCACCTGTAATAATCCTAGGAGTGTAGTCGCTATTTGCCGGACCTAGGGTGTCGCTGTCTCGCTGCCTCGCTGCCGGCTCAAAGAACGAGCAGTAGGTACAGTAATAATAAGCAGGCTGCCTGGTAAGAAAACGCAGTGCTGATTCGCCAGCTCATGCGTACTGATTGTCAAGTCTTGATGGGGACATAAGAAATGTAGTAGGAGCACATAAAGCAAATAGACTGTAGTGGTGATCAGATCAAAGTGCTCCCGCAATTTCTAGGTGTCAAAACTTGGTGTGTGTTTGCACGTGTGAGAATCATTTGGACATTCAGAAGGAGCAAGAAGACGAGCAGATGGACACTTCACCAGGGAGACTCAAGATCATTCCAGCCAACAAACTCAGAGCTAGCAACGCCTAGTTGCATACAACTTGTGATTGACCTTAGTGGTAACAGACCTTGGCTGTTCCCCGTTCTTCTGGCCGAGTCACGCTGGCATGTGTCGGTGCGCCTCTAATTTTTTCATTGCATTTTCTTTGAATCGTATCTTCCAAAGCCTGGCTATAATTATTCCATACAAGCCCTCTCCAGTTTAGGCATTTTGTCCTCGCAGACCATATTTTTCCGTAAGAATATCCGCCAGCTTCGGCGTGTTTTCTCTACGAAGAGCTTGACAATTTTTTAATTTTTTCCCCCCAGTGAGGCGTGCTGGCGTGTAGCGTCCAGATGAGCTCCATCGAGGCTTTGAACGAGAAGGCAATAGGTGCCTGGCTATAGGGATCCTTGCGTCTACTATAAAGTGTGTACGCTACTAAGTCCAAGTGAGTACTACCCAAGGTACGGTTCAGTAGCTCGAACCAAAGAATCGGTGCAGAGCCCGTGGGTCGGAGCGGCTTTTTGGACTGACGGCCGGGGGCCAGGTCGGGGATCAACGATTGAGGATCGTCCCAATTGCAGATCTCGAAATTGTGAGCAACGCGAAGAATACCACCCGGCCAGCCGGCTAGGCCAGGCCAGCCTTGGCAGATCTACTCCAAGCGAACCCGGGCTTGTGCGCCCCCCCCACCCCCCCAACAGAACAGGGCACAGGCAGACAGCGAGCATTGAGATGCAAAATGCAAATGTTCCTTCTTTCGCAGATATTATGCACACCCTGTCTTGTTTCCATTGACGGACGGATTGTCCAATATGAAAAGTCATTACGGATGTAGAAATGCTCATCTCAGGGAAGAAGACCCCTATTTTCCCATTACCCCTGACTTGTAGAGTAGCACCGATGTATTTTCGACCGCGGACTCCACCCAACATTGCGGGGTACCTGGCGATATGCAGTACGTATTGAGTAGCCGCAATACCAAATTGGCAGCTCGTTGGTGTGACCTTTTTTCGAACTTCGCCAGCAGCTGCAACTTCCCCTTCACATTCGGGGCACAGTTCTCAGCCACCATATTCCGAATTAGATGGGCGAGTACTACTAAGTATGTACTTGACAGACCGGCCACCTCCACCTACACCTCCACTTCGGCCCCAAGCCTCGCGGGATCAATAAACTCACCGCTACCGCAATCTAAGTTATCCCTATACAATCAGCGAGTTGCGACCCACTGTTGAGATCGATTTGCTTCTGCTCGCCACCTGTCCTGCAATACTAACTACTGATACCCACTCGTGCGGCCGAATTCATCGTACACGAGTTCATCGTGCCCAAAAAAACCTCTTATCTACATCTTCTCCTCTCCTGCACAATTCCGTAAGCCACGTCCCGCCTTGCACACGTGTTTTGGACAACAACCCAAAATTGAGCGAGGCATCCTGCAGGCAGCCCCATCTCCATCCGGAACGGACGGGATCTTGTATATCGATGCTGAGGCAAGTGTCTCATGCAGTGCGCCGGTGCTCTCTCGGGAGAGTACAGCAAAGACTAGACCGTCGGATAGGTCGGGATGGTGGCGCGGCAGACTCCACCCTTGGACATGTTTATCACTGCCATACGGGCTCAAACATCGAGCATGGAACGGCGCATCCGACTGAAAGACAGTTTACAGCTAGCGGGATTGTTTGAGAAGCGAGAACTTTACCAAAGTCGTGTTGATGTCAGACGCTGGCAAGATTTGATGAGAGAGGTATTTGCAGCAAGGCGTTGCTATGCCATTACCATTTTTTTGGAATGCCGATCGCGAGGCTTTTTTCGCCCTGCTGTGGATGAGGCTTCAGTTAGCTTCCCCAGCATGCCGAGAAGTGTATTGTTACATGGGTGGGTTACCAGCCAATTGTGGGCACCAAAAGGCAAGATCTTGCCAAAGCTCAAGGCATAATGCTGCAAGTTTGACTTGTCCCTAGTGGTGGCTTTGTGTGCTTGGTTGCAGCTTCTTAAGAGATTGGGGGACCGAATCTCGACGAACCATGCTATTTCACGCTATTTCAAGCTGCGTGAACGAGTCCCAAGATTCGGGAATTATTTTGGCCAAGAAAAGTTTCCTGGTCGGGGCCTTCCGCGGGAAACAATCGAGGCTGTTGAGCTCCTAAACTTCCGTGACGCCAATCTTGAGTTTGTCACTGCACAGCCGCGTGCTGTATCTATTCGTCCACAGCAAGGCCAGTATATCATTACAATCATCATCATCATCATCATCCCGCTTCCAATTGCCTTTCGGGGACGAGGCCACCACGCCTCTGTCCCGGGCATCTGCGCCCGTTTGGGTCTTCCAACTGTGGTCCAACCCTGAAGGCAAAATGGGGGTAACGATAGCAGCACCTACGGCGAAGCCCGGTGGAGTGAGTGGAATGGGACGCATCTTGATGCAACTTTCCTTCTAGAAGGAAGAAAGAATTTTTTTTTCTTTCCCCGGTGATGCTATCAAGTGAACTGACCAGCGTCAGAACAGCGTGTACGTGAGTTTTGGGGCCAGATCGCATCCATCAAGAGCGATCATGTTTCAGTGGATTTTCTAATCGCAAGCTGAGGTCGACTGCGACGGCGTGTCCGATCTCGATGGCCAATGCCTCCGAATGTTGAATCTCGATATCTCTCCTTGAGATGAATATGCTTCCAACGCGATCGAAACCATACCGTTTGATACTGCACTTTGCACGGTGGAGCATGCCGTTGTGAGATTCAGGTACTCGGTAGGATGACTTGGGTTTGGCAGAAATGGAATGTGAGGCGCTCTAAGGGAGTGACTATACTTTGAAATGTGGAAGCCAAATTATTCTGGGACATGACAATGAAGACTGGCATGCCAATTTACTTTGCCTATTTTCCTTGGACCTCGCAATAAATATGGATAACGCGAAAGTCCATCTCAACGCCAGAAGCATGCAGAAGACAATAATACATCTGAGAAGCCCTATCATTACCAAGCCACCGCTGGAGTCTACTTCGACTCATCCTTGGCCTTCTCAAGAATCTTCTTGGCATCCTCTGACTTGCTCTCCAATACCTTCTTGAGCTCCTGAATGGTCTCCTCAACCAACTTCTTGCTCTCGTCGGTGTGTTTCTCAGAGACCTCTTTGAGCTGCTGCAGCTTGGGCAGGATCTCGCTTGCGTTGGGAATCTGATCAAGATATTTCTCGAGACCCGAGCCGCCAGCCACCTGTGAGCCCTTTGACTTGGCCTTGTCAACCGCCTGGTTGACGTAGCTCTCCAAGTCTTTCAGGTTGCCGCTTGAAACGGCTTCACGCGCCCGGTCAAACAACTCCTTGGCATTGCCCTGCTTCAGGGCATCAGCGTTCTTCTCAATCAGCTCCTTGACCTTGGGATTCTTATCCAGCACGGGCTTTGCCTGCTCCAAGCCCTTACTCCAGGCCTCATCACCTAGCTTCTTGATCTGCTCCGTCTTCTCCTGGATTAGGTCCTTGGCTTTCTTGATGGCTTCTACCGAGAAGCCGCTCTTGGCGATGTCCGCCACCTGCTTCCATGTCTCATCAACCTGCTTCTTGGCTTCGGGTCCATACTGTTCACCCAGCTGCTTGAGCTGGTCAACACTGCCGCCCAGCTTCTCCTTGACCTCAGGGTGCTCATCAATGATGTCGCCAATGGCATCAGCACTCAGCTCCGCCAGTTTCTTGCCCACGTCAGCCAAGATCTCGAGTCCATTGCGGGCAGTCTCCAAGGTCAGACCGCCCTTGCTGACAGACTTGAAGCGGTTGTATGCGTCTTTCACAATCGCATCGGCCTCGTCCTTGTGATTCTTGCGCACTTTCTCGATGTCCTTGAATGCCGTGTCGATGTATGCCTTGCCGCCCGGGATCCAGCTAACATAGCTGTAGCACAGGTCCTTGATGTAGTTGATGGTCTGGTCGGGATCGGGAGTAGACTCCTGAAGCTTGGCCGTGGCTTCGTTGTACTTTTGCTGCGCTTGCTTGCTGGTCTTGTTGATAGTGCGTGATACCTTTCCGGCGGGTGAGACGTAGTCTGGTGAGGAATGTTAGCACGTTCCGGAGTACTCTGTGGCATGAGGCCACTCACAGATACCGTAGAGACCGGCGCCAGCCACCAGGCCACCTATGGCACCTGCAGTATAATGAGAGGAGCCTGCTGGGCCGGCAGAAGAAGATGATGCCGAGGTGGTGGTAGATTGAAGACGGAGCTGCTGGGTGCGAGGAACACGTGCTGATCGGGCAGCTTTAGGAAGCGCTGTGCGCGTGATGGCTCTTGCGGGAATCATGTTGGGCGTTGATTGTGCGTTTGATTATGTGACGTGTGGTGTTGACAAGAGTATTGAATTAAGGGGAGAAGCAGTGGTGAGATTGATGTTGTTGGCAAAGTGACAATTGGTTGAGAATTCAGTAAGTTTGGGTTTCTGAAATATGTTCAGCGATGATCTTCGGACAGGAAAAGTTGGAATTGGGATTGCAATGACGCACGCAAGCGGTCAAAAAAGTCGTACAGTAATGTCCTCCTTGGGGGAGCTGTTGCCCCGGGCGCGTACAAGCGGCAGCTGCACGTCGTGATGACGTACTTTGGTGTTGAAAAGTCTCAAGCTGGCTCATTTGGGCTTGGTCTCTTCTGCTTCTTTCAGATCTCGCATTTCAATCAAGTAATATCGCATCATTATTTCTGTACGCAATTTTGATTTAATTCATTGGACTGTGCCGAGGTCGTCGAAGGCCGTATGCAATGCGACTGTTTTTTCATTTTGGGGGAGAGGACCCCCGGGGGGTTGGCACATATTGAATTGGTGATATCTTGCACCTGGTCACCCAACATTCTCCCACGGACATTTTTACAGCATACTAGTGAAGAATGCTTCCCTTCTGAAGTTGAGGCTTCATCCAAACTCATTTCTGAGCGATGACTTGAGGGCTACGGAGTCTGATGAGGGCTCGCTCCTGGGCGGGCTTTGCTCAACCTGGTTGTGAGGGTGCCTAACATGTGATCAAGGGTGATCTATGAAGGTCACCAAGCTCTGCAGTCCGAGTGTCAAATTCTTTGGAGGCACTCCTATGGATACTTCGTCTAGTGCGCGCTCCAAATGGCCTTTCCGGAGCCTTGACACATCAATAGACATTGCACAGAAAGGCTTCTCTTTGTGGGCCAGAAAGAAACATGCTCCTCTTTTGAGCGACGAGTACTTAAACACACGTACATCTCATAATGCCGTTCGCGCTGACACTCCCTTGTCAAAATTCTTACAGTGGCGTTGAGCCGAGAGATGGAGGTCAGCCTCAGAATTCAACTTTCATGGACATTTCCTGTCCTGACGGTGAAATATTAGTGACGCCTAAGTTGTTCTCAAACCGCGAATTGTGTGGTTTGCACTGTTTATGATACTCCGGATTTCTAGCAGAGTAGGCTCTTCCGAACAGGATGGCCTCATGAGCATATGATGACCATCGGCTCTCGAGTGCCCAACATCAAAAGGGCCATGGGAGAGACCCATTCATATTTTTATACACTGCATAAGTTGTGGGCGGTGCCTCAATGTCCGCCCAACCATACGGCGAAATCTCCTGGCATTCTACAAGTAAGTTCACCGCCAGGCCTAATAAGCGCTACCCCTATCCTTGCTATAGTTTCGGGAAGCTCTATCGGGCCGGGCGCGTATCGAGGTGGCATCCAACCTAAATCCAACTTCACCTGATCGCATCGCCTTTCCCGCTCAGGTTCGGTGAGATCCTTTTCTTACCTGCTGAATAGCAAGGAGGGGAGATGCGCCATCAATTGGCCTTCTGTCACTTCACTGCGATGGCTCGACAAGACAGATATTACATTTGCCACTGGCCTAGCTCGGAATACGCCCAGAAGTGAGAGACTTGAAATAGCAAACTCCCCCGGTGAACCTGTCCTTGCGGTCCCACGTGAGTAGGCGGCCACCATTTGACGAGTCAAGCGTCACTTTGTCAAACGAGGCACAGCCGCCTGAAACCCGGGGCGCTTCCAAGACGCTTGTCGGCTCTCAGCGTCTACACGCTCCAAGTTGATTGCTTGTGTCATCCCATGCTGAGGAGTTCATGCGCGGGCGGGTGGACGGTTGAGCCTCAAAGAAACACCGTCAGTGCGTCCTGGACGGACACATAGTAAATTTAGCTTTTTTTCGTCTTGTCATGGGGGCCTCTGCCATCCCATCACAAAAGTATGTGAACGCAGATCCAAACCCCACATGAAGAGCTTGATATTCATCTTTTTTATGTTGTCGCATAAATTTTCCCAATTGTGCACGATGTGACAGATGTAATGGGTCCTTTCAGCCTTATTACTACCAGGATGGCCTGGGTGTGCTCGGATAATTGCGACGACTTCCCTCCTTTCGAGTTAGGTTTATTTACAGCTCATTTCGTTTGACACCAGCCACGCTGCCTTGATACACAGGAACCAGTGAATAAAACTTCTTGGCGTTGTGTTATGAAAGAAGGTAAAACCCGAGAAGCGGGTCTTGTTGAAAACATTGCAAGAGTCAAGATCGCAGTGTGTGGGAATTCACTAATACAAATGAAAGGTCGCACCCCATGTATCATTTTCACGTCTCTTTCGGTATACTTTCCACTTTTTGGTGCGGCTTGCGTATTTTATTGTAATACTTTCACTTTTCGTTTTCCTTTACGAGTCACTGCTGAGCAGCCGGTGGTTCACGTTGACCACGTCCCTAATCGTGTAAAGCGCACACACAGTTGCTCCTATTCGCATGCCTAGAGTACCTCCATAATATCCGCGACTCATATCATCTTCAAAGATGAAAGCCTCCCTCCTTCTGACTGCCTCCCTACCGGCCAGCGTCCTTGCGGCTCCCATCACAGCGATTCCCTCAGGTCCTGTCTCGACTTGGACAACGCACATCCGCTCTCTCCTGAATTCAATATCTTCTTCCCTCGCAACCCGCGCCGCGCCCTATGCCACGACTGCCAACGAGCTTACAGACGGTACCGCATGCCGCGATGTGACGCTCATCTACGCGCGCGGCACCACACAAAACGGCAATATTGGCGCTGCCGGTGATGTCGGCCCACTGATGATGAATAATGTCTCGGCCCTCATCGGCGCAGACAAGTTAGCCGTCCAGGGCGTAGATTACGATGCCGACGTCGTGGGCTTTTTGGGTAATCTGGTCGGCGTGGATGATGAAGGGGCACAAACTATGGCGGATTTGGTCTCGAGGGTAAGTTTGTTTCGCTGGACAGTAATGGGGGGGAGAAAGAAGCAAAGCCTATCTTCAAAACCTGAGGACTTTTGAGGTATGAATGGAATGGCAAGGGATAAAATCGAAGCTAATTTACTCCTGTTGCGACTAGGCCAGCACACAATGCCCTGCAACCAAAATTGTCATGTCTGGATACTCTCAAGGTGGCCAGCTTGTACATGCTGCCGCGGACAAATTGGGCGACAGCGCAGCCTTGAAACAAGTTGCGGCAGGTAAGTCCCCCCTCCATTTTCCAATCTACTTCAATAGTATTTTCTCCAGCGGTGGTGGCTGACAAAGTTTCCAAGTCGTAATCTTTGGCGATCCCGACAATGGCGATCCTGTAGGTACCATCGCGGCGGACAAGGTGCAAGTGATCTGTCACGACGGGGACAACATCTGCGCTGGAGGCGTGCTTATACTTCCTCCGCATCTGAATTATCAGATTGATGCCAAGGCAGCGGCCGACTTCATTGCCTCAAAGGTGGCATAAAGACGTGCGCTTGCTGGGATATATCTGGAGGAGTTGCTAATAGACATGGTATATCAACTGAAACGGGAGGTCTAGAACCCTTCATTGATGTAAATCACAGCGAATAATATTTAGTGGACATAAGCTACATGGTCCCATATGACATTATCCCTTGTGTACCTAGACAACTTACCGTTCCAGAGGTTGGCTGTGCTTGCTTGCGTGGTTGAGCTGGATAGTTGATCGTCCAGGCGCCACATTGGCACTGACTGGACGGATATGACGTCCTTGGGAGTGTCTTGAGGAATGCATCACGAAGCGATGAACAATTACAGGTCAAGAGTCTGAAGACTTCGAGCATAGGCGAGGGTGCTCGAAATGCGGTCAAGACAGATCGGGACGTTGCCTTTACTAGGGCAGAGCGAGGCCGATCAGAAAGGTAGGTAACCAAGAATTACACGGGCCATTTGCGAGATGCTAACGTGTAAAACAATATTAAATTCCAATCTTCTATATTATAACAAACGTACAACCACGAGTCCCACAATACTTTCTTAAACAAAATGGCCACCTGCGCCTAGAAGCTGATCCCGTGCCGAACAACAGCGACTTTTGACTCTATATATATGTACAAAAATCTCGTACACTACTCCATCACATCACATCCGATTTACACGCCACTGTCGATCTGATCCACCACGTCCTTGGCGGTATATGCCGCCCAATCCGTGCAGGTAGCATTCACCTTGGTAGGAATGGTGAGCTTCTGAGTTCCCGCAGGATTGACAACAAAGGACATGAAGAAACCAGCGCTTGCGTGCCACGCAATATGGCAGTGGAAGGGCCACACGCCGGGGTGATCAGCATCAAACTGAACAACGATGTAGCCGTTGGCCTGCACCTGCTGCACATCACGGCGCTGTGGGTTCGTCGGGTTGGTAATTGTACCGTTCCAGGAGCCCGTGCCTTGAGCAAGGACATACATATTGAAACCGTGGAGATGGATGGGGTGGCTAGTAATACCTCTCATGTCAGTTGGGTCGCAAGGACGGGAAGCCGTGAGTGGAATTAGGTACTTACGCGGCAGGTGTAGTATTGTTGACGATCATCCTCACGGTCGAGTTGGTGCCCAAATTCCTGACATTCGCCTCCGCGTCGAAGGTTGTTACTCCCTGGTTGACTGCCAACAGCGTCGGGTCGTTGTAATCGACGCGCGCACTTTGGCCATCAAAGTCCCACAGTGTAACGCCCGAGCCGTTGGTGAACAGCGTCACATTGTAAGCGTGAGTGTACGTCGGCGTGGCGGGCGCAATAGGATAAAACGGCACCGTGAGGTTGAGGTCGTCATTGGCACAGGTTCCAGGGTCGGGCACATTCCATGCCGTGGACGTGGGCGCCTTAGTGGTGTCTGCGGAGGAGTAGTAAACGCCAGCGACGGCGTAGGGCTGCGAGCTGACAGAGCAAGAGGTGATGTTAGACCGCATCCAGTACGACGAGGTTGCGGTGCCGACATTGGCAGTGACGAGCACGTCAGTCCGCTGGCCAACGCCTAGAGTTACGACCTTGGTCGTATACGGCTTCACCGGGACGTAATCGTTGGCGATCACTGTCAGATTGTGACCATCAATGGAGAAGCGCTGGACACCCTCGGAGCCACTGTTGATGAGACGCAGGCGGTGCGTCTTGCCGTATGTAAGCTTGAACATGGAGACACCCGCATCGCTGGTACATGGGGTCGTGTCACCGGTGGCGACAGTGGAGCAGTTGAAGTTCATCTTGCCGTTAATCAGATTGTTGTCCGAGGATACAGCTCCATTATTAGGCGTCAACGTTTTTTCGACGAGTGTGTTGTAATCCGTGTGGTACCAATCCGAGAGCATGACCGGGCCGACATCGATGTCGTATGCCGCGTTCGTCGGGCCATAAATTACGATCGGTCCCAGAGCACCGCCCGAATACTGAGCAGAGTAGTGCGAATGGTACCATGAAGTTCCATAGAGTTCAGCTTTGAAAGAGTAGGTATAGCTTTTGCCAGGGGCCACAGGACATTGGTCAATACCAGGGACACCATCTTCCCAAGGAGTAGCAGTCTGGAGAAATCCGTGCCAGTGAAGAGCAGTGCCTTCCTCTGGGCCAGTGATGTTGTTATTGACAGTGACTTGAATAGTGTCGCCCCAGTTGCCTTCGATGGTAGGGCCGGGGAAAGCACCGTTCACGAGCAGGACATCGCGTTGGTAACCATCCGGGGCAATTGTGCCTCGACTGAGGGTGAAGTTGTACGTTCGAATAATACCGGTAGTGGGAGAATTGGTATAGTAATTGGTGTTTGATGCCGTTTTCAAGCCCCAAGGATATCCATTGGGGAGCGGATTGTTGGTCAAGAACAGGGGCAAGAGAGCGGCCGACAGAGTACCAAGGAGTGATGTTCTGTGGGCCAGTCAGTTTTATTTTGTCTTTGCCGTGTCATATCTAAAATCGAGTTGCTTACCCATTGGTTAGACTTTGTGCCAGGGCCGCGGTGACCGAGAATAAGAAGCTGATGGTATTTGCAATGGTCGACGTGATGCTTCCCAGAAGACTACTGACCATGGTACCCATTTTGCCAGATTGGTCGCTGCCAGAAACGAATGAATTTGAAAAAAAGGTAAAAACGAATGAATTTTCTTTGGAAGCCTGAGAGTGAGTCTCGTGAACGAAGGAACGAGAGCCTTTCTGCTGAAGGAGAGATGTGGCTGAATGAATGAGCCTTGGATGGATGCTGACATTGCCATGATCCTTAGCAAGGGCATTGATGGGCATTTATATCAAAATCATATCGTGCACGTACGGAGATCTGCCCTGTCCATCAACGCATTGGACAGAGATTGTCATCCGAGGGCGCAAAGTCTACAGCTCCCGATACTAGACATACCTAAGGGCTCTCGGATGGTGAGGCAGAGAGGCTCGAGATACACCAAGACCGTGCAGTGGCGTCCAGCTAGCCCATGACCCTGAGCTACTGCAGGAACGTCATGGTGTGCAAGAAAGTATGTCTAGTGGAAGCCCTGGAAGGATACTATAATGGGAATACGACTTTTCTCCCGGTGGAGCCAACAGCTCAGCTCCCGATACGGGTTTCGTCTTTCAGTCAGCTTAAAGGGTGAATATACAACCAGAAGACCCAGGAGACTGCCACTTGGCCGTGCTAAGACAGCCAATTGAAGCCGGTATTTCCTGCCCAAGAACAAAGCATGGTCGATTCGGCACCCAGCCGATAACGCGGTACTGCCCACGGTACTGCCGACTGAGAGATTCTTAGTGACCCGTTGGGCTGGGTCATCGTATCACGAATGTTGCCTAGTGGCTTGCACCAATTGGGCAGCGGGTAGCCTAGCAGCCAGTTAGTCAGGAGAGGTTTCCAGGTCGGGAATGATACCGGTGGTCAGTGCTACTGCAAGCTCATACCAGAATTGGAATCCCCTTGTGTGGATCAGTTCATCAAAGAGAGCGAACAATGACTGAAACGCGCTGTTGAGAAACCAACGCAAGCAACGTTGACAGAGCCGCGCGTTACCAGAAGAACATGATGATTCAAAACTACGCGAACTGCCGTGATCTGCAAGGTGCGGGAGGAGGACTCGTCCGATAGACCGAATTAGCGCACAATTCGCCGACTGTCGCCAGAAGAGTACAAGCTGCTGGTGACGATGGCCGTGTCTTCCACGTGCGGGCAACTAATTGAGTGTACAATGAACTTTGCTTCTCCGGGGCACAGCCGCCAAAACCCGACGACCCGTCATCAGAATCAAGTCGGATGCTGCTAATCACTTGAGCTGACAGAAAAGGCTTCACGACGCCGAGTGGGCCGTGTATCTTGCATATACATAAGTCAGTCAAGTTCAATCTCGCGGCCATGATCCGAATATTCCCTGATTGCGGCTGGATTTCTCTTCATCCATGGGCGGTTTAGCTCTTTGACTTGCTAAGGGGAAGACCCAATCAAAGCCTGAGTACACGGGTGTAAAGGAAGGCTCCAAAGCGCATCCTTTTCTCTGAAATACGAAGTCTCGGCTTGGAAGCGCATCTGGTCCAGGTACAACGCCCCGTGAAGACGTACAACAAGCTCGTGCTTCGAGACGCCCCCGGGGGAAAGTCCTTCAGCCTAAAAACTTTGATAACTTCTCGGTTCGGCGAGTATACCTTGCCTGTGTAGAACAAAAATAGGCAGTAGTCTTCAGCACCTGAGCACAAATTAAGTTGAGACTAGAGCTTCTAGCAGGCATTTCTTTGTCTCTCAGCTCGAGGCGCTATATATTCAAGCCTGGTTAGTTGAACACGAGTAAAGCCATGTGCAAGGACCTCGAGAAGCGATAGTTTTCTAAATCCGGCGTTGGAGAAATGCGGGTAAGTATTGGCGCACTCATTGAGCTATCTGGGGGCTTGATCTGGTCTGACGGCGGAGCGTCCGTGCTTCTCGTAGACCTTCGCTCCTTTCACCGAAGTCCGTACTGGCTTTGTTAGCTCTCGTAGGTGAGTAAACGTAAAGATTGAAACAACCGGTCTTGGTGACTAGTGCAAAACTCCTTGAGAACCGGCCCTGGTCTGTGAAAGCAGGGCACTAGTAGATAGGGCTGAATATTCCAATTGTTTAGCAGGCCTCAGCCAGCAAAGATATTTGTTCCCAGCTTAAGGTTACGTGTCGTCGTGAAACTCAGTTACCGGCCTTAGACATGGCAAACAACATTCTGCTCGTGTTCGTTGTGTGAGTAGTCCTTGTTCTCAGTGGGATTGAGTGGAGGCTAGCTGTATGCCTGGCACGCTTGACACCAAGCTCAGCAGACAGATATTGATCACACGTTGGAATTCGGAGAGACGATACGAAAAGTTTCCCAGTCTGTACGCCTTTCTTCATTTGCCGGGAGTTTTTGACATTGACTTTGTGCGTCAGCCGAGCGACCACCTCGATATATCCTCCCTAGACAGCTCTCGATGTCGAAGCGACAGGCTCTGTCGGTCACGGTTGGTTTGGTCGTGTAAAAGGTGCTCGATGGGCGGCTGCCATGATGATAGGGCTGCGGCGCGAGTTTGCGTAGGCTTGTTGCATGATGGGAGAGGCGTCAGATCGGATGACGCTGCCGATAGACATAAAGAAGCTGCAAAAGCAAATCATCAGCCGGTGTCCGTCCATGTTTACAATTCTTGCCGCTGAAGGATGCACAGCATACCCGAATGTTGCGCCGGATGCGCCCATGTACTGTCCTAGTGTCCTCATAATCCCGTTGGGCCCAGCGCCGTATCTAAAGATGCTGACTGTGCCTGGATGTGAAGGTGAAGGTCAGTCTCGAAATACAATCACGAGATGCCAGGGGCGAAGAAGTCGAAGGATCATACCATAGATGAAGCCAATGATGACACCGACAGCTGTTGAGAAGTGTCAGGAAACTCTTCAGAAATCAACTGGGTTGTTTATAGTACATACTACCACCCATCATAGCACCCATCTTTGCTGTGTGATTATTAGCCTGGCTGATCCAAAGTGGCCGAGCAAGGCCTGTTGCCAAAGGGGAGGAGGCTCTTTACCCTTGTCGATGTTTGAAGGGCCGGCATGGCCATGATTGACTGGAACTGGCATGTTGACTGGTGTTTTGTTGTCCCTTCAGATGAAAGATGGCAGTCTTGGTTTGATTGATCAAGAGAGCTTTGGGTCTTGTTCTGGTCTCCCTGCAAATGCAAAGGTTCCGGAGTGACGGAATAGGATCTCCACCTTTTGGACTTCTTTCGCAGGTGTCCGTGTCAAAGCCACAACTGATTAGCGATTTGGGGGACTCGGAACCTTGCCCTCCCCCACCTTTTTCCATGTGGCTTGAGTCCCTCGGTTGAGCTGCCACCAGGTGGACTCCCCCATCTTCCCTATTTCTACCTCCTGGCACTACCTAAACCACAGTGCTCTGTGTGTACTCCATGGATCCTTGTGTTAGAAAAGTGCAGGTAAGATAGAACACAGGTACTTATACCCTGTCCAGCCTTATTTTATTTGAGGGAGAGAGCCATTTGGCAGTGCAGGTCTGAGCATTCACTACTGTGTCTCCCATGACTAGAATTGAACATTCCCTCTTAATTCAATGTGCGTCATTGTTTGGTGCAAGCTTTTCCGAGCCCAGCCTATAAGGACCGCTTGGTGAGAAGAGTGTCGCGTGTGTCTCCCTACCAGTGGACGAACCAGGTCAATAGTAGGACGTGACCCGAGCCAAAGGGCGCTAAAACCAAAAGCACCAAACAGAAGCCCTTCCACCCTGCAGTACACTGGGACGGGACCACTGGCATACTGCTACCAACACTGGGAACAGACTTCTTTGACACTCCAGTTTGTTGTCCACCTGCATCAACCCACAGCGCTGTTCAAACATCATCACATCTATCCCATCCACTACTGCCCACTGGCTCTTTCTAGATCTTTCAGGTGAGTTGACTGTTTTTCATTCGCACACCTGGAATCGCTTCGAATCCCGTCGGTCCATTGCGCGCGACATTGTCCACCATTGTTACGCGGCTTGCTTCACTTGGTGGCTAGTGGCCAATGACCTCAGTTGCACCTTTCTTCCACCCGACGTCCCAACGTCCCATCCAGTTGACCAACAGGGCTGACACATTCAATCTCCACTCCCAGCGCCCATCCGCAATCCAACCTCCTCGACCCACTGCTAGGTGTTCTGCCATTTTGTCAACGGCACCGAAATAGGAAGCATCTTCGACTTAGTCGACACGCATGCTCGCGTCACTCCAACGCAGCCCATTACGACTCGCTGAGTTCCGCCCTCCCACTGCCATCACGATTGCGACCGCATGCGTGTACATGGTGTCAAATCTGGGCCGAGACAACTCTTGCGACATCCTCCAAACCCAAGCACAGAACCGTCGCCGCGACTCGGTTGAGCCAATCCCTCTCCGTTCTCGCCTTCTCCCGCCAATCCTTCCTCATGACTGCCGTCGCCAGCCCTCCCAGCTTCGCGAACATCAACCGGTCGGCATGGGGGCTTAATGGTGCCCAGTCTCTCAACTCCATGAACTCCGAAGACGTACGAGGCGTCTTGATGCCTCGCAAGGCCATTCCTCGGAACAACTCATCTTCTTCCATCTCATCAAACTCATCCGTTTCGTCCACCTCCACCGCCGTCAGCAGTAGTAACGGCCAGACCAACGGCGCTCCCGCACCGCCTACAGCTGGCGATCTGGGCTCTTGGCCCAATGCTGCGCCTCGGAAACGACCACAGGGAAAGGGGCAGTGGAACGGTGCAAGGCTAGAAGGCACAGAACTGGGTAGGATGCCTGCTGCTCGCCCACAGATGACGAACGGCTTGAACGGCGGCGGTCCAATGTCACCAGCTCCTTTGCTGCAGACGCCAGGACAGATGGGATCGCAGAGGCCCATCGCTGAGCCTTTGACGCCAGGCCAGCCTCTGCTCTACCTGCTGTCTCTGAATGGTACATTTGAGCGAAAGACCATTCAAGTGCCCTTCTATCCCGAGACACTTCGCGTCGGCCGTCAAACGAATAACAAGACCATACCCACCCCTTTGAATGGATTCTTTGACAGTAAAGTGCTGTCCAGACAACATGCAGAAATATGGGCCGACCGTCAAGGCAAGATCTGGATCCGCGACGTCAAGTCCTCCAACGGAACTTTCGTCAACGGCACGCGACTATCTCCCGAGAATCGCGAATCGGAACCCCACGAGCTCCAGTCCTCAGATCACCTCGAACTTGGCATAGATATTGTGAGCGAGGACCAGAAGTCGGTGGTGCACCACAAAGTTGCCGCAAAGGTAGAGCATGCAGGCTTTCCCAACCCCGCAAACAACCTGTTGGACATGAACTTTGGAGACCTGGACCCAGCCAACAATGGCATGATGATGCCCCAGGCCGGCGGGCTCCCATTCAGGGGCCGGAATGCCAGTCAGTCATCGGCTGGAAATAACAGTCGGTTGGCTGGGGCGGCAGCACAGATGATGAATGTCCAGCCCAATGGCATGGCATTGAATAACCGCACCTTCATGAATACACATCCATCCGCGGAACTGATTGTGAAAAAGTTGCGTGTAAGTATTTAATGAACAGCATCTTACCTGGATGAGCAGAAGCTGACCAGTTTCAGAACGAAATGCGCAACGCTCGCCAACAGGCACAGGATTTGTCCCGAACCAGCAAGTTTCTAGATGCGCTTCTTTCGAGCGAAGACCTCAAAAATCAAGAAAAGATCGAAGCATCTGAAGTCCCCAAGCCAGCAGTTGTCAATGGCAACTCTCTGTCATTCCGATCCGATACGAAGGCACGATTTTCTGATCCACCGGCACCCCCACCGCAACAGCCTCTTCCCGAGAAGCCCGACGCTACTAGATCACAGCCTGACGCCCCCTCACTGAAGCGTGCTACCACCGAAAAGCCGAAAATTGGCCAGGCCGGCGGCTCCCCAGTGCGGCAAGACAATTTGAGCCAGATTATACAATTGACAGAGGCACTCAATAGTGCAAAGCGGGAAATCGACAATCAGACGGCTAAAATGCGAGACTTGGAGGAAATGCTGCAGAAGGAGAGGGCAGCACGCGAGGCGGCGGAGGAACTGGCCAAACAGCTTGAAGGAGATGCGCATTTGCGGAGTAATGGGACCGCAAAACCACACATCGAGGACAGCACACTACAGGAGGCTTTCGAGCCCACCTCAGGGCATACGGGCGATGATACTAGGGGATCTTCAGAAGAGAAAATGCCAGAAGCCGATTGCGTGTTGACCGAGCCGGAGGAGGATAGCAGGCAGACATCGTTGCAGTCCAAGATGGACCGCATGCTCTCGGAGATGACGCAGTTGAGGGATCAGGTCGACTTATACAAGAAGCAGGCTGAGCAAGCCACGTCAGAGAGGGATGCGGACCGCAAGACGCTGGCAGAGATGATACGGCAAATTCGTCAGAGAGATGAGGAAGCACTCAAGGCCGCAGCTGCAACCCGGGCCCGAACAAGGTCGAGGTCGAACGGGAGGGAACGAGGCTCCACGATTACCAGCAGGGATCCCAGCCGGGGCCGATCGGCGGCCAATCGCGCCGAGACCAGCCTCGACAGGATCTCGGAAGACCTCGATGATAAACCGACACTGTCCCGGGCAAACACGATTACGCCAACGCCGCGATCCCCATCAAGCCGAGCCTTGTCAGATCAGGCAATCAGGGAGACACTGCCGTATGCGTCCATGATAGGCGTCGTGTTGATAGGCATGGGACTCATGGCTTACATCAACGGTTGGCAGCCGCAACCATCGCGTCTCGATCAATGAGACTAGATGGGCTGGCTGTACTGGCTCATCAAAAGCTCCCATGTACATTTTCTCTCTCGGTCAATAAGCGTCAGCAAAGCAAAAGCAGCTTCATACATAATGAATTTCTACATCTGTTATTGTATACCAGGCATTATACCCATTCGACGACAAATATGCTTCAGTTGCCATAAATCCTCCACCTCATCATCAAGCACGGAAAGCAGCAACAAACCACCAGCACAGACATGCCCAGACGTTGGCGCATGGCATAACTTGATAATTTCCAGGTTTATTGGTATTGCAATTGTAACCTGATGGCTGTATGGCATGGCGGAGCTGGTTCTCACACACAAACTCACACTCCCTCTCTGCCTCTCTCTTTCTCTCTTTCTTTCTTTCTTATGTTGCATATATCTTGGCTCGGATGGTGAACCCGGTGGAGCATCCCATCGATTTGAGATGGTCAAAGGTAGAACAAGAGATAATGCACAGCATCTGAAACATTGAATGGGAGCATTCGTTTGCAAATAGCTCAGGTATGCATGTTACGACAAGCAATGGTAGATACAGGCATGCATTGCATATGAAGTTCTGAAATCCTGCCTTGCTGCCATGGTCTTGCTAGATGATATTGAAAAACTGCCTTGACTACGGGACGATAATGATAATCTGTTTTCTGTAATCAGCCATGTTGGCCCAGCCTTGGAGAAGCATGTGCTGAGGCTTGCTACTGCATGTATTGCCGTCCAAGACATTTTGTGGCGTCAGATTCGTAGTGATATCGTTGATTGAGAGTTGGCTCACCCAGATGGTCGCTGTAATTCAAGTATCACAGACCTCTGAGGCAGTACTCAGACCTACTGCCTCCATGGGTAAGCTAGATGGCTGGACAGCTTAAGCATCTTCATTGACTCGAGTTTTTTGTAGTAAGACATCGGTGACAAGCCCCAAGCATGGAGGTCTGCGCAGGGTACTCCATCAGAAAGCTCAGGTATTCGATTATCTGCTGTCTGTCTCTCTCTGTTAACCCAACTCGCTCCCAGGATCTGGCTTGTCCTAGCCAGTGCATGCATGCTTCATCGATGGATGCATGCTCAGCTATCATCCCACAGTCCCCGCAAACTCGTCAATGCAATGAACACCGCCTCATCTGTTCTGATTGTTCTACTGCCTTGGTTGGGTAAGACGTTCACCCAGTGATCGAACAATTCCCTCGTCCTGCCACCACTGATACCCATGCCACCCAACTCCGGATCGTTCATCGCCGCATACTCCAATCCTCTGGGTCCACCAAATACAATCAGCAAATGCTCAAATTTGGGCTTCTTGGCTGCAGGGAAGGCCTTGGATGCGGGGGTGCCTCGCTCAGAGGTGCCGATGCTCATATCGTAGCCGCCCTCAAATGAGCTCTCGGTGAATACGGCGGAGAGGGAGGTAGCGTTGCGGACGTTGTAGCCCCAGTAGTAGCCTGCTTCTGTGCGAGGCGCTGCAGGGTGAACAGGCTCAGGGTTTTTCAGTGACTGCTCGGGGAAGTGGAGTGTGACGCGGGTGTTGGGGGGAATGTCGTCTTTGATGGTGACGGGGTTCCTCATGCCGACCTCAACCATTGTACTACCATCACAGTTAGCCGCTGCCTTAAGCTAAAGTACTCTGCTCGATCGTGAACATACCCCTTTCCACCCTCCGGCCTCCCCTTGACCGTGAAGCCCTCGCGGTACGGTAGCCACTCGTCCTTGTGTGGGTGATGGGGCATGTCGAGACTGGGCAACAAGCCTGCTTTTGCCAGATTGTCATGTAAAGGGAACAGCGCTCTCCGCATGAATGGTGGTGTCTCTAGGTATGAGAGAACATGTCCGATGAAGTGGCAAGGATCTGTGTCGCCGGTATATCTATCGTGGTCGACGGCGCGGGGGCGCGACTCCAGAGGACTGTCATCGTAGACGACGATCTCATCCACGCAAAAGACGCCGAGTGCTCTTGCTATCCGGCCAGGGCTCGTTATCCTCTGGTCTGCAGTCTTGAAGCTTTTTTCGGATCAGTTTTTTTTGTTATAGAGTCTCATCCATTCTTCATTGAGACCTTGCAGGCTTACTCTGTAATGATACTGCCGGGCACTGCTATGGAGACTGTATATTCACGCCCCCCAGTGGCCTGAAACCTGGCACAGGGTTTGAAGGTATTGACTCCAATATCATCGCCATCGTCTTCGATTCTGCGTTTCTGCGGGAAGTCAGTATGGTTCCAAAAGGATAATATAGCACATGCCTGCAAAGGTTGTCAAGGTGAGAGGGCACTCTCTTCCATCACATGGAAGTTAATGGTACAGACTGGAATTTTGCAATCTTCTCAAGTCTGCCGATGAAGAAGTTGGGGAAATAGTAACACACCTTTGCTCTGTGATCTGTTGGGTAACCCATTATGAATGGTATATCTTTGGATTGTCCACCGAAATGATTGTTTCGTCGTCAGTCAGTCGTGAGAGGGTTGATGAATTCAATACCTGTAGACCCTGCTTCGAAAATTCGAGATAGGAGCTTATCGGCTTATCGGTCCCGCTATCGGCTTGTCCGCCTTCCACTTTTGGACACAGCTTGCTGTTCCATGTACACCATCGGCGCTGAGCCGCGGCTTGGTGAACCAGGCCAGATTACCAATTCCAACTTGAGCCAACTTCCTGCTCTTCTATAACCTATTTCCACCACGCTCACCTGTCTATTACATTCTGTGCTCAGATTGAAGCTTTCAGAATGGCAGTTCATATTGGCTCGTCGGCCGAATGGCGCACGACTCTGCAGTCAACCATTGTAGTCGCCGATTGTATGGCCCCCTTCGCCCTGGCTTCCGCCCCCCCCCCAGCATACCCGGTTACTGACAAACACCCTCATAGTCTACGCCGACTGGTGCGGTCCCTGCAAGATGATCGCGCCGACGTTTGAGTCCCTTGCGACAAAGTACACGAAGCCCAAACGAATCGCCTTTGCCAAGATCGATGTCGACAAGCTGCGCGACGTCGCCTCGCAGTACGGTGTGCGCGCCATGCCCACCTTCATGATTTTCAAGAATGGTTCGCCCATCGAGACTATTCAGGGCGCCAACCCACCCAAGCTGACCCAAGCCGTCGAGAATGCTGTCAAGATGGCCGGTCCTGTTGCCAGTGCTGGATTCAGCGCTCCAGGGCGCACACTTGGCGGTCCGAGCTCGGGTGGTCAGAGGCAGAGCTTGAGCAGACCCATCAAGTGGGATCTGAGAAACTTTGTCAATGCCATCATTGGATTTTTTGGACTATACTTCGTGTCGCTTTTCTCAGTAGGTGTCTCCGAGCTTCTTGTTGTCGCAAATGGTGGTTGTCATTAACGCACATCTGTGTAGTTTGATCCTTACAAGGCTGCCGAGACTTCGAGATACAATATTCATAACCCACCCGTTCCAGCTACTACGCCGGGCGGCGCAACCGGAAATGTTAAGAAACCAGCTGCGAAGCCAGCAGCTTTCAAGACATTGGCGGATTTGGGTGGCGATTGAGAATAGTGGGCCAGGCAAGAGGACATGATGCTGGGGTAGGCATGGCGTTTATGGAGTAGGAGGCAGCGGCAAGATTCGCTGGAGGGATTCTCTACATTATTCTTTATACTCTACTATTACAATGGTTAGAGACTTTGGTTGTACTCAATACAATCAAGCCGGCTCTCTTAAATTTTATTGGTAGGCATCCCAAATTGCCACTTCAAGTTGGAAAGGAAACTCGTGCCCATAATGTCGTAATCTAGACCGCGCCCGCGTTCTGCCGGGTAAAAAATAAAAAGTTAACGATCAAAGACCATTTCAAATTCCAAGCTTCCCGTTGGACAACTACAAACCATCAACACCATCCTACTCAACTTTTGCCATACCGCCATGCTCGCAGCCAGGAGACTTCAAAATGGCTGTCCGTCCTGCACGGCCCAAATTCTGAGATTTTATGTCAATTCAATCGCAGACATTGCTCCGGCGGCAGCGGCGCGTCGCACAACCCGAAGTTTCAACTCTAGACCTAGACTCCATGGCCGGCGCAATGATGCACGACTTCTTTCGACAAGCTCAAGGAGTTTACAAGATGCCAGTGCCAAGGACAAAAGTTCAAACGAGCGAGTATTCCAAGATCACAGTGAGCGTGCGCAATCTCTCGAGCCAGACCACCCACAACATGGACTCCCAGAGGAGCTTGTCGAGGCATTTGAGGAGCTGGAGATCCTGCCAGAGAACCAAGACCCCGAAACAATAGTACGACAAGCAAAACGCCTATTTGGAGATTCCTTGCCCGAAGGCTACCTCTCTGCGGACGAATACAAACTTTACGAGCGACTCTACGGTGCGCCCCTTAGGACAACAGCCCCAGAAGATGTTGGATTTGGCTCCTTTGGAGAAGAAGAGATACAACAAGTGAAGGAACAGAGACTGGATCAGAATGCCCTCCTTCGCGAAGATGCGCACGGGAACTTGGAAGAGGTGGAATATGTACTCGAGCAAACTTCACAAACAACAAAAAGGAATCTTGACGGAGGATCAATCCCAGTGGGCGAAGAGAGCAACCCCTTGGATAGAAGACCGCCGAATGAAGCGCAGATCGAGTACATCGAAGCACATGCGAACAATCAGCGGGAGTACGAGGCGCTGTTACGCTTGCAACAGGACTTTGAGGTTGCGAGGCTGAGAGCTGCGATAGAAAAACAATCATCGGAAGAGAAGGAAGCACAAGAAGAAGACATGGAGGAGGACGAGGAGCTCGAGGAGGAGGAAGAATACGAGGACGAGGGTGCGCAATTCGATGTAGAATCGAGCCTCAATCGTTCTCGGTTGCACGAATATACCATCGAGGGCAAGTTCAGCACGAAACCCAATACCTTGCTGCTTCCAAGAGAAGAACTCATCGAACCCATTACGGAGCTCTTGCGAAGAACGGATACAAAGCATATCAAGGCCGCCGCCGAGAAGAACTTTGGCGGCAAGGGTCTTCCTTACGGTCCAGCGACACCCACTTTTGCAAAGGCCATGCCACAAAGAGGCCTGGGAATAGGAGCAGCTCATCACCGGATGTCAGAAATCGACGCGGATGCATTTATGGGGACGGCTATGCCCGGCATATATGCGACAGCCATGAGCACGCTTGTTGAGGTACGCAAACGTTTGGGCCCTGAATGGGTTCGTGGGTTACTCAACCGTAAAGATGGCGAGGACGTGGGGCCCCGCGTCCTTGACACAGGTGCAGGCGGCGCCGGCCTGATGGCTTGGAACAGTCTGGTTCAAGCTGAATGGGATATGATGCGGGAGAATGACGTGGATTTGGACGCCCTGCCGCCTGGAAGGAAGACCGTCATTGTTGGCTCGAACACGCTTCGCCACAGAATATCGCGTTTCCTGCAGAATACGCAATTTCTGCCACGTCTGCCCAGCTACTCACACATCGAAAACTCAGAGAAGCAGCTAGACGCCCCGGAGGTGCAGCAAAAGCGCAAAGTCTACGACGTAATCATCGCATCACATGTCCTTTTGCCCCTCGAGAAAGAGTACAAACGACGGGAAATGCTCGACAATCTTTGGTCGTTGCTCTCACCAGACGGCGGTGTGCTCATCGTGCTCGAGAAGGGCCACCCGCGTGGGTTTGAGGCTGTGGCCGAGGTGCGCCAGAGACTTCTCGACGAGTTTATTCTGGCGCCTACAGCAACGCCCCGTACACAGAGCACAGAGCCCGAAGACCTGCCGCGTGTCCGTGAACCCGGCATGATCATTGCGCCCTGCACCAACCACGTCAAGTGCCCGATGTACCAGACATCAGGTGTCAGCCCTGGCCGCAAAGACTTTTGCCACTTCAGCCAACGCTTCACCCGTCCGCAGTTCTTGCAACGTATTCTGGGAGAGACTAGCAGAAATTACGAGGACATCAATTTCAGCTTCATCTCGGTGCGGCGTGGCCTGCCCATGCCCACACCAGCATCCACCACAGCATCTTCCGATGCCACAGTCGATGCTTCCTCTTCAGCTACAGTCCAACCCGACTCTACCATCTTCTCTCCCATCTCCATACTCCAAGGCGAAGCCGCCACCAATGCCGCACTTCGAGGCTACGAATCCACCCCTACTAACACTACCGTACGCCCTCACCCGCTTTCTCTTCCACGAAACATCCTTCCTCCACTCAAACGCAAAGGGCACGTGACACTCGACCTCTGTACGCCCTCTGGTTCCATCGAGCGCTGGACAGTCCCCAAATCTTTCTCTAAACAAGCGTATCACGACGCACGTAAAGCGCGATGGGGTGATTTGTGGGCATTGGGTGCTAAAACGCGCATACGACGCAAGGTTCGCTTAGGCAGGGGCTACAAGGAGGGCGAAGTTGTGCCTAATGATAGTGGAGTTAGAGCGGCTAGGGCCGCGGCTCTGAATGGAATCGAGCCGACGAAGAAGGGCAGAAATGGACTCGGCGGGCCGGCAGGAAAGCACCGAAAGGTGCGGGTGGTGGAACTCGGAATAAACGAAAAGGGCGCATTCCAGGAGAGAGTGAAGGGAGTACAGGGACGCAGGCCGGAGAGGAGGACGAAAGGTGGGAGGCTGCCGCCGCGAGAGAGCAATATGGTGAGGTTAGAAGAGGACTAGGAGAGTCGCCCAGGCTTGCAAAGGGTACGTCACTATTGTGCTACTATCATCTTGATGCACTCGAGACGGGACATGTAGGCTTTGTTGCCCGTGTCCCTCCGTGGAGAACAGATATCAAAGTCCACTCCGGGATTGAAATCCCCCCCACCCACACCATACCACCAATGTGTCTATCTGCGCCTGGTGATATCATCCAAAGACTCTTGTGTTTGAAGTTAACGGCATGCTTCACCCGTGATGATCTCAGTCCCTCGAATCAGGCTCAGTCGACTCGACAACATGCCGGCTGACGTTGTTCGATCTACCATGTATTGTTGCCAGGCAGAAGCAATATTGAACTTTTGACTGTGGCTTACCAGACTAGTCTAGGATCAAAAGCTGACGACAAGTATGGCAAACGCCTCAGAGACTCTCAGTGAAACAACTATGTGATGAGCTAGGATCGAGTGGCGACCTTCTCGCTGAGCATTCACACATCGAATCAAAGCAGGACTAGAGCCGTGGTGGCAGCGCCTTGGGCTATATTTCGATACAAGGCGAGAGTTTTTGAAAATCCGGAAAAGGTTGCTGCCACCGAATGTGGATTTTGGTCTGGGATCTGATACAGCTTCCACAGCAAATTTTGCGATGGTGAACCTGCTTCGACAAGGCGGCCCGTAAATGCTATGACGAGTGGTCCAATTTCTGGAAAAGGGTAATTTGATTGAGCGGTCAGCAAGCTCAAGAAAGTATCGTCTTCAACCGAAATATGATAGAGCACCCAGATTAGTGACCTGTGTCGCAGAATGCTATAAGGTTCTCTTTCGAAAAGGACCCGACCATTCGATCACTGCGTTCCGTATTATATTGCCCTTGCCTGGTGACATCAAAGACAAGCTTCTGTCACCCCAATAAGATCCACGGGGCCATGATTTCCATTAAGGATGTATCCCGGGAATTTTGTGGGGTGAGCCAAAGTCGGCTGATCTACTTCGGACGGTCAGGTCCCTGAAGTTTTGCATTTATCCTAAAAAGTTTCAATAGCATTGAAACAAAAACCTATCAACAATTGGTTCGAGACCACAAGGCTAATTTGGAAAAAGGACTGACAGGCGCCACCGTTACCGCCCAGGAGCGCAAATGAGTCCCCTGAAAATCAGTGTACATCACCATCACGGGGACGTATATAAAGCTGGCGGAAGCCCTTTGTCTAGACCTGTTCATGTATTAATCAGATAGATCACCATCATTGTCTAAGATACGAATTCAAACATGAAGTTTTTAGGCATCATACTGCTCACAGCGAGCTCTGTTGCTGCCCTTAGCGGCAAAGCCACAACCACCGTGAGAATCACAACCTCGTAAACATGAATCGGGGATATATTTTACTGACTCCGGTTGAAGCGCTATTATGATGGCCTCGAGGGAGCCTGTGGCTGCGGTTCAAACAATGCAATGTCCTCTTGGCAGGTAATCCAGCCTCTCTCCTCATCTTCCAATGCTCCATAACCTCCTCTTACCTTAGAGACATATCCCCCTCTTTCTCATGTTTTGATATATATATACATATACACGTACATTTTACTCCGTTTTCTCCCACATAATATAATATCACGCCATACTTACCAGACTTTCTTGCCAGTCCGGAGGCAACGGCTTCTACACCGCGGCTGGCTCCACCTCACTCTTCGGCAGCGGGACCTGGTGCGGGTCTGGGTGCGGGACATGCTACAAACTCACTTCTACCGGGTCTGCGCCAAGTGGTCAGGGCACAGGTGGCGCGAGCGGGCAGAGCATCATTGTGATGGTAACCAATCTTTGCCCTTACAATGGAAATGAGAGGTGGTGTCCCCAAAGGTAAGTCCTATATTGGAGCCACTCCTGCCTTCCCCCCAAAACCAACACACACCTCGAAAGAACGCACCATCGCACGGCGGCGTTCCCATAGGAAAGACCACTCAGCTGACTTTGGTCTCGAAGTGGGAACAATCAGTACGGCTACGGGTACCACTTTGACATTATGGCTCAGAACGAGGTCTTGGGAGATAATGCCATTGTGGATTTTGAGGAGACTGCATGCCCAAGTGCTGCGTCTTCAGATTTCTCGCAGTGTCAATGCGCGTAAAGGAATAAACGTTATGTAATTACTCGATATATATTTGAGCCTTAGGCCACCAGACTTTCTCTACATTTCAACCAGGCTCTTTCTTGTCTCAAGTACTCTAAACTGACGGCTGTATGCTGCTCCTCGTTTTATCCTTGTTATGGTGAAACTTTAGGGAGCTGGCAGAACTTTAATACAAAAGACTGACATGTCAAAAATGATGTGTAGTCCCTAAGACAGCATTCAAGGGTTCAAAAAAGGGGGGTAGAAAGTTCGAGTCATCCAGTACATCCTCATTTCGTTCGCAAAGTACATAACGCTTCCCGGCCGGTAAAGAGAAATGGAACGAGTCAACTAACCAAATGATACAGATCCCGTGTGTGTTGTAGACGTGAATGAAAAGATTCAGGTATTTGACTTGAGAGACAATGGAACCTTGGATCACACCTAGGTACCTGGTCAAAACCATTTCATGCTTCTTGAATTGACGAAAAAAATGGTCTGAATTTCTTTTATATTTATTGTTTCTCCCCACCGTTTCACAGGGATGGTTGGTAAATGCTCCGTTAAATCCATATGATTGTTGCTGGATCCTTTCACCATCTCGTCGCTCAGACATAGCGAGCCACCAGGGCTTCCAATTCACCAGCTGAAAGCTCCTTGATACCCAGCAATTCGTTGTCCAGCTTGTCGAAATGAGCCCCGTATCCTTCACCAAAGATGCCAACCTGGATGAACTTCACCGCAAAGATACTTGGATCCGGCTTCTCCTTCTTGAGCTCTGCAAACGCTTCAGCCTGTAGGTCATCCACCGTGACAACAGTTTCGGTCCAGCCTTCGGTCTGGCCTGACGCCTTCTTGGCTGCAGCAACTAGAGCCTTTAGTGATGTGGCGGTGCTCTGAACGTAAACGGCCCTGTTCTTCGTCTCGGCTGGTTTGCGTAGGACGCCAGCCACGGCCTTTCCAACGTCGGGTAGGGTTGTTGTGCTGAAGACACGATCACCCCCATCGTAAAGCTTGGCTTGCTTGTTCTTGACGTCAAGTATGAAGCCGACCATCAATCCCCAGTCCAAGAATGGTCCATTCGCCACAACAGTGTAGCTCAGGCTACCCGCTTCCGCCTTCTCCTTGAGTGCCTTCTGAACGACAATCTTGCCACCGCTGAAAACCGGGAGAGCGGCCGTCTTGGGGTTGAGAGTGTCGCAACCAAACTCTGATGGAATGTACCGCTTCACGCCGGCCTGAGAGGACGCCTCGATCAGGTTGAGCTGGGCTGGGAGGAACGCATCGTTTAGTGTGGAGACAACAGCATCCTGGCCTTTGAGTGCAGCAACGAGCGAGTCCACGGAGTCGTAGTCCACCTCCGCGGCAGACACGCCGGCCGGAAATGTGCGAGCACCGCCTTTGCGAGTGAGAGCAGTCACTTGGAAGCCAGCAGAGACAAGTTGCTCTACGATGGCGGGCCCAAGGTTGCCGGTTGCCTGATCGTTCTGTTAGATATTTTTTACAGGTTCCATATGATAGAATATAGAAATGGAACTTACACCGGCCACGGCCACTTTGGTGATAGAGTCGCTCATAATGCGTGGATGTTTTGGTGTAGAAGGAAGTCTGATGAGTAGATGAGTTTAGAGGTTGGAGATAATTATTATGTTTGTAGGGACTGGAGTTTACTTGTGTTACCCGGTGCATTCTGGGGGGAAAGCTAGGCATCTCTACTGATATATATATGTACAGATGTGTGTGGCCAATAAAGTATGGCGTGCGTTGCCAAGGAGCTCGGAATCGGAAACCACATTTTCTCTTACGGTGTAGCAGTACTTGAATCCTAATCATGAGTTCCCGAAATGTCCGAGTAGAAACGTGGATAAAAAGCCAAGGTCCGTGCAAGCGCATGTTTCGCAAACTTGTCCCTGTCTGCTCTTTTTGCTGCGTGAAGCTGCTTGTTCACGCACGGTATGGCAAGAGGATCGTCCATAGGGTGTTGAACGGACTTACGAATATCCATGCGGAATTGCGCACATCAGACCATAGCTTAACAGGGAGGCTCCACAAACGCGCCCTATGCACATGCGTGTTTCGCAGCTTGTCACTGTGATATGTGTATTCTCCTCGATCGAACTTGCTCGACAGATACGCGGCACAATACCGGAAAAAGCACCGCCATGTCCAATGAGCTTGCGACTTTGCGAATGCCAACATCCCAACCATGACATAAAGAGGCTCCACAACGCGCCCTATTGTCGATGATGGTGGATATTGCATGCGGAACATTGAATTGGCAGTCCCCATGGAAGTCGGCAGAAATATTCTAGCGTCCGTAACGGTGACTGATCGATTTGTCAATGCAGTCTTTTTCGTAAAAGAAAAAAAAAATGGCGCCTGCTCAACGGAGCGAGGCGCGCGGTCGAAGATGGGTCACATGGTTCACACTGGAGATGGGATCAACCTAGCCCCAATCCGTGAGGCGCGCGCTCTTTTTCGGCCTGCAGCGGTCCAAGTACCCACTGCACTATACGTGCTCTAGGTAGTACCAACTCTTTGGAATGCAGGTGCCCACTTTTCGTTTATATTGGTACTGCGTATAGAGATGGGTACAAACCTTGGGATGAAAGCCTACCGAGTATTATACATATTTGACATATATCATATGGCTTTACGCTTTGAATAACAGAATTGTAAACAAGTGGAGACTTTGTTTACTTCTCGTCAATATTTCAGTCACATCTCTCTCAACTTCACACCGCATTTGCAATTGGGGTTTTCTCCTTGCTAGTCGATAGTTCAGGCATAATCAGTCCTCGAACCCAAACGAGCTAAGGATTATCGTGGGCCCAATCCGGACAGACTACACGCGAGCTAAATAATAGCTTGGTTCTTCCGTCAAGATGAGTGCCAGAGGTGCCGGCGTGCTTGTCGCTATCTGAAGTTGAAAACGAGGCTCGAACAAAGCGTGATTGGCAAGATCTTCGACGTTTTCATAAGCGCATTTCTAATCAATTCACATACTGGTCTCAAAGTGGGCAGATTGACAGTCTTGGGATGAAGACGGCTTAGATTTTTGGTTTCGAGCACGAACTGTCTTACATAGGGACCTACCTCCATTCCTACTTAGGTAAGTACTATGCATAGTACTTGTGCCTACACAATGCTTATTAGGGCCTAGGAAGCTGAAGGGCAATCTGCTTGTCTCTGCCTCAGACGATGAGAGCAATGACTTCCTGGATATCTACCTAGGTAGATAGTCTGTAAGGAGCTTATCCAGGAATTTTCACATGTTTCCATGAATATGTACCGTACCGGTGCCCAATCGCCTGCTCCATTCAGTAGATACCTGGTAGTAGCCCTGCAATGCTAGGCCGACGTGTCTTGTAACTCCATGGCAAAAAGCACTATTACCAGAGCTCGTTAGAAATAGCAAAATTCCGAGAACAAAGGACCGGCAAGTTGACAGAGCTCTTCATGCCGCAATCATTGACATGATGTCTACCTCCCAACCCTATGTACCTATACTTTATCAAGACTTCTTGCCGCTCTAAACTCTCTGGGTTCCGTATGGGGCTTGATAACAAGACCAAACCAAGTCCCACAAATTCTACGGCCATCTTCACTCACATCATAGTTTTGCGCCTTTCTGGGTTCTCGAAGCCTTCTCCTTATCTCTCAACAACCGCCTCAAGATCTTACCACTGGGGCTCTTAGGTATCTCATCGACGAATTCAACACCGCCCTTGATCCACTTGTATGGCGCTTTATGCTCTTCTACATGCTTCAGGATCGAGCGAACGACCTCTTCTTCAGGCTTGTTTGCAAAAGCCACTGCCTTGGCCACAAAGGCTTTTGGGACCTCGCCGGAGCGATCGTCGGGGATTTGGATCACAGCACAGTCGCCGACTGCAGGATGGGAGAGCAGGTGTGCTTCAAGCTCCGCAGGTGCTACTTGATGGCCTTGTGAGTAGGTAGCATTAGCACGGCAAGATCTCCTTTGGCGTACGGGGTTTTGGCCACCATACCTTTCACCTTGATCAACTCTTTGATACGGTCGACTATCACTATATGTTCATTGCCGGAGGGTGCCAAAGTCACTACTGCCTCTAGATAGGTATGTCAGCATACTTTGTTACCAAACAAGACGCCGGGTATAATGCCAGAGCGTTACCCAAAGGCGCATTCAGGATGGGCTTCCACATAATGGGGCTTCATAGCACTTACCGTCGCCTGTCTTGACCCAACGACCGCCCTCGTCATGTGCAAAGGTCTCGGCTGTCGCCTTCTGATTGTTCAAATACCCCAACGCCGCGGAAGGAGACTGTATCCACAGCTCTCCCGGCGCGTCATATTTAGTGATCTCCTTGCCGTCCAACCCTACGACCTTCGCCTTGGTCGCAGGGCAGAGAGACCCGGAAGACTTGTTCAAAATGTCGTGTTCGCTTGTGGAGATGACGATTGTCGCGAGTTCTGTCATACCTGAGCGTTGCCGGTCAGTGTTTACGTCCCCCCAACATAGAAGATAAGGAGCAGCAGTGACAAACCGTATCCTTGCGCTACGCGCAAGTTTGGGAAGAGTTTGACCATGTCTTGGACAGTCTCCTCGCCCAACGGCGCTGCTCCACTGAAGATAACCCTGATGCTCTCCAGATTATATTTCTTGCATTCATCGGGACTACGCGTCATGCGTATCACGATTGGAGGGACCTAATGGTCGAATTTGTTAGTTCCTATACCTACAGCCAATGCAGCAGGCAAGGCTCCATCCAGACAGGTGACATACCAAGTACAGCTGGCTCAGCTTGAAGCGCTCGATGGCCTTCAAAAATGTTGGCATTTCAAACTTGGGTAAAACGACAACCTCATCTCCTCTCCAAACATTCCCATGTGCAACGACAACAAGTCCGTAAATGTGGCTGAAAGGAAGCAGGCCAAGCACGCTCTGAGTATCAACACTAAACTTCTTTCTCCCATATGTTTCATGCACGGCATATTGCATCGAATTGGCAATTATGTTCACGTGGGAGATCATGACTGCTTTCCTACGCGGTCTTATCAGCAGCGTCGCCCAAAGTGGATTTTTTTTCTGAAAAGACTCTGCTCTCATCACAGCACCGGGGCGATGGGGGTGACTTACGGTAGTCCGGACGTCCCACTTGAATAACAGAGGAAAGCAACCTGTCGTGCGCCTTGTCCGCGGGTCCATCGCAGAGCGTCTAGCTGAGGCAGCTTCGTCCCCTCGGCAATGAGATCCTCTACGCTTACAAATCCATCCGCCGCCTCGAATCCCGGCATTCCCATGATCCATATTTTGTCGTTCGCCAAGCCTGCCGCCTTCGCTGCTTCAAGCCCGACCTGGAGCTGTGGAACACCAACGAAGAGAGCCTTTGCGCCAGAGGACTTGAGTTGATGTGTCAGCTCCGGGACCGAGTAGGCCGCGTTGGCCGGCGTCACAATACCGTTGAGCCTGTGTATAGCATATGCAACTGTCACGTAGTCGATCTGCCCAGAAACGTCAATACCTAGCCCTGCCATTGGAAAAAAGCAGTGAGAAGGAAGCAAAGGACACAGCAACCAGAGCTGACACATACTGTATTAAAAGAGAAAATGCAAGCCACCTTGTCCCACTCAGTCTCTTCGTTCACCTGCCATTCTAGACGCTTGCCTACGGCACGGGCGAGAGAATCGTATCGGCTGCTGAACTGAGCAAGGGTAAATGTCTTCCCAGTGATACCACAGGTGAATGGATTCCTGCTCTTGTCGATGGGATGGCGACCGTGGGCAGGTTTCGTAATGAAATCAGCAATCGTAATACTGTCTGGTGGGTCTGATCACAAGTCAATAGAACTGTCCTGTGTCAAGGACAGTGTTCATATCGTAAGTACTTACCAAAGGGCAGCTTCGGTACCCACGCAGGGGGATGGAAGACCATTTTCGAAAGGTACGGCAAGTATTTACGACAGTATATGCAGTATGCGAAATTTATACACACAAACAGGCTTGAAGACAAAGCGGTTCCCACAATTAGATTTAAAACCTGAATATCAAGAAACCTTGACTGAAGTGAATTCTGAAAAAATCAAAGAGGCACAGCACTTGCTCCTCATGACCCGGCCCCTCGGGATTCCATATTTGGAGATGAACCACCGCTTATTACATGCAGTTTGTAGTACGCTCTTTATTGCCGACCTTCCCCGCATTCCATGATTCTGGAAAAGCCATCTTTTAAAAGGTAAAAGATAAAAAAACTGCTCGTTTCTGGATGGTTATGTCCGTGCTCGTCATTCTCTTTGCAATGTCTACGATTTAATTAGACAATACGTGCTTTGTGACTGAATAGGTAGCTTCTCGAAAGTGCTGAACTTTCGAATCATGTCGTCGACACACAAGATGGTGGGTGAACTTGCCAATGGAGGAGTTGTACATGGTAATGGCAGCGGCAAACTTGCGCTCACCAGTTCATACAACATCACGGGCGAGCCTCGCCACGGAGAAGTTCTTGACAATTTCAAATAGTGCATTGTGGATGCTGTATCTCCGTCATGGAAAGGACTGCCCAATGGACTTCACCTTTACTGTGAACGTAGTACCACCCTGAATGGTTGTGTACTAGTATTTCAGGACGGGTCAAGGGACAGACATGCTGGATTGGGAGTGAGAGATTGTCCTACAGCCAGAGGCAATGCACATGTTGGGAATGCAAGAGGCAGTTCTTGGCTTCAAAGTCTCGGCACCATGTGTGGCGTGGTCGTCCTTCGATATTGCGCCCACAAGTTTCCAGGATCGGTGTGCTGCAGTAAGATGGGACGGACGGCGCTATTCTTACATTGAGTCGCCGAGCCTTCAAGTCTCCCAAGCAAACCTGGACAGACGGCTAGTAACTGTGCTTTAGAGAATTGCAAGCCATCATCTTATTCCAAAGGCTTCCCCTCCCTGCCGACCAGACAGAGTCGGCACCATCACGGATGTCGTGACGAGTCTCCAAAACGATCGGGTAAAACCTTGTGAGGTGTCGAGACTGATTTCAGGATTCGAACATTGGCCCGAGAAGTTGCGGCATGGTTGAACATGTCTCGTCAAAACTCTCGTGATAAAATAATCGTGGCGGTGCTTTGAGGCGACTACAAAGTTAGTCGATGACGCATGTAGCCTCGGTTTTGGGGCTATGTCACACATCAAGCCCCTTTGCCTGGTACAATGGTGCCACCACACGACACAAGCCATGAAAACATATTGGTGAAGACCAGACAAATCGATCGATTCTCTAGATGTTCGCGATAATGCAGGACCAAGCGTCCTCGGGCTCCCGGTTGCGAAGGACCCCTACGCCCCAAAGCAGCACAAAGAAGCATGCAATAATCATGTTGCCCATAACCGAAGAGACTGTCAATCAGCTCCTTGTCGGAAACCTGTCTCTCCCATATTCCGTTCCGAAAGTCATCCGCCTTGCTTGCAAAGGCTGAATCGGCAGGCCTAGTCGTCTCGATTCGTCGGTCCAACACCAGGTCATTTCCTCCACTCCATCGGGGTGCGCTTAAGAGGTGGGGTTGGGGTTCATCTGTCGTCTTTTTATCAGCCAAGCACTTTCGTAAACATGGAGGTAATGGCTCGCAAGCCATCTGCGATCGAGCCATCGGTGGGTCGAATACTGCGCACCTTTCTCTTGCCTCCGGTGAGCTGGACGTTCACGAAACGGCGAGTGTACTTGAGCCTCTTCATGGCACGGCCCTTACTGCACAGCTGTCAGCTTTCTGTTTGTTTGTGATAGTCGCGATGACAAGGTGTCGCAATCGAGGTTGTGGGCGGATGGACTGTCGCTCGATCGTGCATCGTATCGCGTTGCGTGGTGGGCATTTGATTAAACGTACGGCAGCTTCTTCTTCTCTGTAATCAGGAAAATTCGTCAGCACTCAACCATTTGATTTCTGATTTCTGTAATTTGAGGGAGTACGCACCCTGAGGCTCAACCTTGGGGGTCTGAGACTTGACCTTGCCGGCACGGGCGCTGTTTGGCGAGAATTGTCAGAATTTTTTTGGTTCCCTCTGCCTGGAGCTGCAGCCAGTCGTTCGATTTCATCAATTGGTGGTCCTTACAGAGATCCGTGAACCTTTCCCATTTTCGATAATGTTTCTTGGTGACTGTCGATGTACTGATCGTTGTCTTGACACTGAGCGGAACAGTCGGTTGTCGTGAGGGTTTGGGCTGGTCGGTGGATGAGTCTGAGTGTGGATTTGCAAGGGAAGCGGCGACTTTGCCCCCCGCTAGCGTGAGCCGCTAATCCTGAAACCACGTGATCATCCAGCACCCAACTGGCCTTGCTGGGTGACTGATCATCGGCGTTAAGATAAGCAACTGATAAGACTTACGTCGATGCTGCCCAGGACCTACTGAGTCTAACAAATACATTTGGATTGAATCACTAACAGGGCAAAAATGGCAAAGGAGAAGAAGTACAACCCAGTACAAGCTCAGCGAAAGGCTGACAAGGCCAAGGAGATCAAGAAAGGTATGAGACGAGCTATGCTAAGTCAAACCGCCAGTGTCACTGACAAATTTCTCGACATAGGCAAAGCAGACGTAGCAGCGAAGCGCAACGAGCGCCTTGCCAAGCGCAATCCGGATCAAATACAAAGACAAATAGATGACTTGAAAGCCATAACCACAGGTGGAGGCAAGCTCAGCAGCCATGAGGAGCAGGTCTTACAAGGACTTGAGAAGGAGCTCAAGGCAGTCCAGAAAGCCCGCGAGACACTTGGCGATGCGGCACCACAGTTCAGGCGTGGCGGCCCTCCGCGAGATGGCAACGACAAAGGCGTGCTTGGAAAGAGGAGGCGGGACTTTCAGAATGATGACGACTCGAGTAGCGACAGCGACGTCCCCGAGGACGTGAAAAGAATACCCATGCCGAGAGACACACCACCGCCAATCCCCAAGGAAATCCTGGACAAGTGGTGGGCGAAGAGGAGGGCAAAGCGCGCTGCGAATGCCAATGATATGCCCCTGGGTCGTGACAGAGGCATTGGCGGGGAAGGCCGTGAGGATTCGCATCACACGCCGGCACCCGTTGTCGAGGCCAAGACTGTGTACGAGGCGAAGCCGATGGTACGAGATTTGAGGAAAGAGGCCGTCGCATTCGTGCCTACGGTTGTAAGGACCAAACTAGATAAGGGCCAAGGCAAGGGCGGGCTCATCGAGCCAGAAGAGGCCGACAAGCTCGAGCAGGAGGGTTACTTGAAGACCGCTCCGGCTTCAGGTGCTCCGTCCACAGAGGTGGACACAAGCACCAACCCATCGGCACGACCAGTCACTTTGGAAGAGGTTGAAGATGACGAGGACTGAACTGTCCCTACGAAAGCTCCAATAAACAGTTTAGCAGCTTGCCAGTCAAGTCCTGGGTACAGAGACCACCCGCCTAGCTGCCGGGTATCATGACAGAGTCAGCACGCAAGTCGATTGTGGTCATAACATGAGATTTTGTCATCATAAATCCATTCCTATACAAGACGAAGGACTCTGTGAGGCAAATTGGATTCTCATTGTAGCCGAGAGTATAACTGACGATATACTAGATAGTGGCTACAGCGAAAGTCAACATTCAGTTGCTATTCGATAAATGACCGCTGGTTGCCGGGTAGAGCGCTGCACATGCTGAAGGCTGTTGTGTCGCACGCCACCTGCAATTTTGGATGAGGGTCACCAAATTGAACATGAGATACTGGTCGGGCAATGGTGGTCAGTCAAATCGTCGAGCGGCTGAGGTGTGGCTTGCTCCTCATGACGAACTTGGTGGACCGATAATGTAATCGGAGCTGCAGACTTTTTGACCTCGGCACTCAGTCTCACTAGATACTTCAATCAAAATATAGCCCATGGCTTCCAACCAACACAGCACCACTTTGCAGCCGCCAAGGATGTGAAAGCCCCAGCGTAGACGCATCCTGTGAATACAATGACACCCCAGTACTCCCCGCCGTTACTTGTCAAGATATTCCCACCAATGGGTACGCCCACCAAGCAGGCAAAGCTGACAATAGTATAGCACGTAGCATAGTACCTCCCGTAATGCTGCGTCCTACACAGCCGTCCCACGCACACAGGCGTGATACTCACGTTGCTCCCTGACGCGAACCCGAAAAGCACCGCAAACAGGACCAGGCCCGCGGTGTGACCACCAGCGGGGAACCAGACACCGAAACACGCAATCACGGCCAAGGTGATCATAATCAGGTTGATATTGAACGGCCCAATCTTGTCGCCCCAATAGCCAGGCAGAGCGCGTCCCAAGGCACTTGCAGCATTCAAAATCGGTAGGATCTGGTACGAGAAGGCCACGCTAAACCCCTGCGCACGCGCGTAGGAGCTGATATACGTCACCGGTACAAAGAGCGCCATCTCGAGGAGAAAGATGCCAATGGTCGTCAGCAAGAAGGCCTTGTCCCTGAAAATCCGGAAGTCTGGGTGTGCGCTTGCATTCTTCGCAGGCGGCAGTCTTCGGCGGATGAGAAAGTTAGCTGCAATGCAGAGGAATAAGCAGACAAAGGCCAGGATGCGGATGGACCAGCCCCAGCCGAGGCGCGGAAGGAGGGATTCCAGCATCAGGGGAAAGATGATGCCGCCGATGGAGCCCCCCGTGGCAGCGATGCCGGTGGCCACGCCGCGCCGCCGCATGAAGAAGTGGCCGGGGGCCGCGAAGGACGGCGTGAAGAGGAGGGAGCAGCCAAGGCCGGTGACGATACCGAAGGAGAGAATGAAATGCCAGAGTTCTAGAAGTATTGTCAGTGAATTTGGTCTGAAGAAATCAAGAGTTTACTGAAACATTTCGCGGGAGGCACCGCAAAGGGTAATCCAGTACTCACCAGTCGAAATACTCATCAGCATCATCCCCGCCACGACGGCCACCGTCCCACCCATCACAATCCATCGCGGGCCGTATTTGTCGAACGTAGGGCCAATATACAGACCCAGGAAGAAGACGACAAAAGTATAGATGCTAAAGATCCAGCCCACAGTACCCTCGCCGTATTCGGCTAGCTGATGTGATATCAAGTAGGACTGGAATGTCGCAAGGGTATTCATCAGCCCTAACGAGGCGACGAGGGCAAGCCAGCACCCCAGAACCACAAGCCATGCCCTCAGACCGCCCTCCGGATAGGTCTCACTATCGGTAGCGGAAGTGGAATGCCGCTGAAGTTCTTCTGTGTCTGGGGCACTCGGCACGATGAACAGAGGTGCCTGAGGCGCAGACAGAGGTCCTATTGTCTCGGCTGGGGGCTTCTCTGATTCTGACCCGGCGCTTTCGATATTTCCATCGCTGGTCTTCAAGACTTCAGGCGTTGGATCCGGCGTTGATTCAGCCGAACGATTTCCCGTCACTGACTCGGAGCCATTCCTGTTGTCTTCACGACCAGTTGTCCATGACCGGGACTCAGCTGCGGCCATGATAACTTTCAAACACCGCTACACTGCTCTTTAGGAGGGCGCTCATTGTTTTTGTGAGAAGGAAACACTGCTGGTTCTATTTCTTGTCGGTCCGAAGAGACTCGTTGCCCGCACGTGGAGCCATTGCCGAGCGAGCGGGCTCGGCGGGTGTGGAGCAGGACTTTTCCTAACTGCATTTGAGCACTGGCTTGGCCTCCAAATATTCAAGTGACTAATATCAACATTGCTCCGGGATCGCCCTAATACAACACGGTGCTACCATGCTACTCCAGACTTCGTCTTGAGTGGCGAGGGCCAAGATGATTAGGCTTTTACATGACTGTTAGTGACACTCCTTATCTCGCCAACAAAAGTCGCTCCGCAGAAGCTAGCAGGGTGTCACGATTGGACTCTTGCGTATCCAAAAGGCATGCTATGTACATGAGTCCAGAAAACGCTCGACCTCAAAACAAATCAAAAATGCAAGAAGAAAACAAGAGAACATCGTGGGCAAGTAATTAGAAATTAAAAAGAACGAAGTAAAGACGCCATCGAACTAAAGGACGCCATTCGCCAAGTTGCACTGGGTATAACCATTCCGTAAAACCGCCTGTCATCAGACCGTACCTTGTAGTAGCTTGGTCAATACAAATGCCAATCACCAATTTTTCGTTGTCATGTCCAACCTATCGGACATCTACCAGCACCAGTCCTACTAATTGCGTACACCATCTTACATCTCGCCCCAACCGCCCTTCTCAGCGATGGTCATGGCGAGCTCGCCGATGCTAGCCGCGCCAATGACCTCCATGTCATTCATCTTGACGCCCACGTTCTTGAAAATCCAGCTGCGAAAGCTGCTGGTGACAAGAGAATCGACTCCGTACGCAGTCAGTGACTTGTCGGCGTCCATATCCTGGGCGTCCATGCTAAGCGAGACGGCCAGGTAGTTGATGCAACCGCGCGTCATAATCTCGCCAGCCTCCATGGAAGACTCAGCATTCTTGAGCCCGTGCAGCAAGCTGCGACCACTGCCCTGCGAGCTCTGCGAGGTGAAGGAGCTGCTGAGCGGGGTCACACTGCGGCTGTCTGAGGGCAGGGTCGGCTCGTCGATCTTGTTCAGGACCTCGAACATCTTGGTCTCGGCCCAAAAAGGATCGCTGACATTGTTCTGCGCGATGAGGCCGCCAGTGCCCACACCAGTGATGATCTGAGCAGGAACGCGGATCGAGGAGGGGTTGTCCTTGGCCATAGCGCGCTCGACGATGAACAGGAAGTTCTCAAGCATGACCATGAAGAATCCGCTATTCTTGAGGATAGCACAAGTCTCCGCGTCGTTCTCGAGCATGCCGGCACCCATGACAGGGCCCAGATCAATGGAAACAGCTTTGCCGACGGTACCGACATTGTGGAGGTAGTTGGCCAAGGCGTCTTGGTATACGTTGCCTGCGACATAATTACCCTGCCCACGGTTTCCAATGATGCCTGATGCGGAAGACAAGAAGATGAAGAAATCCATATCGCGGGGGAGAACCCGTGCGAGGTTGGAAGAGCCTTGCATCTTGGGACGCGTGGCGGCAGTCCACTGGTCGTAGGTCATGCGCTCAAAGATCGAGTCGGAAATGACAGCGGCGCACTGAACGGCGCCCTTGATTGGGGGCAAATTGGTGCCCTTGAGTGCGGACTCTAGGGTGCTGAGATCACAGATATCAACGCTAGCGACGCTAACCTGGGCACCGCGTCCAGTAAGAGACTGTAGAAAGTCGTGATCATCAGAGGTCTTAGGACCAGACCGAGACAAAAACATTAGGTGTCGAGCACCGCGGTCGACCATCAGCTTCGCAATGGCCTTGCCGAGACCGCCAAGACCACCCACCAGGACATAAGTTGCGTCTGAGTGAAGCGCAACGGGCTTCAGGTGGTTACTTCCGACACGGATCACAGAGTTGTCAGTGAAAGTGACAGTGTTGATGTGGCGGCCGGGCGCGGTAGACATATTCTCCCACAGCTGATCCAGGTGCTCGACTCGCTCTTCGTAAATGAGGCTATCAGGACACTGACCGAGCTCACCAGAGACTTGCAAGTCAATAACATCAGCCCAGGCCCTGGCAAAAACCTTAGGGCGCTTCTGAATGAGACCAAACAGATCAAACTTGTGGAAGGAAATGTTGGCATGTTGGGGAATCACTGCGGTCTTTGAGGCAGGGAAGTTGGTGTTCAATACTAAGAACAAGTGGCCGTTGGCAGCAACGCACTGAGCGCTCAGCTCGAGGTGGTCAGGAGAGGGCGCGAGGAAGAAGTCAACCCCAGAGCCGCCTGTCAGGCGCATGATCTCATCTGGAAAGCGATCCTTAGTAGTATCCACAATATGGTTCATGGAGATGCCATAGCTGTGGTGGATGAAGTTGCGATCCTCGGCGGTCAGACAGCCAGCAAAAACGGTAGCCCCGAGCTTCTTGCAAATACGGAGGGCAGCGTCTCCGTAAGGACCGGCAGCGCGGCTGACAAAGACAGTGTCACCTGAAGAAATGCATCCGATATTGTTAAGCCCGTGGAATGCCGTGGTCAGGGCGGTGGGGCTTACGCCTCGCAGCACGGAGCGGTTGGGGATAGTGAAGACGAAGTTTTGGTTCACGATGATGGACGTCTTGATCGTATTGCGTTTGAGAGCAACGACAAGGCTACCAATGCGGAGGTCAGCCACATTCCTTCCAGACTCGACCACTTCTCCTACGACATCGACGCCTAGTTCGCTCTCACTACTCCGGCCCATGAGGGTCTCGTAGTCGATAGGAAACAGGTGGGTCTGCTCAACATTGATCCGAACGTCGTCAGGTCCAAGCACCTTCGTGGCGGAGTCGTCTTGCACGAAATAGGTGCTACCGATGTCAGAAACCTTGCCGACCTTGAGCTCAATAGGCACCTTGACAGCTTGGAGGGGCAGAGAAGTGATCTGTACGGCCGAATCTGCGCCCTTCTCAATATAGGCATTCATACCGTGAAGTGGCATCAAACGGGGTCCGAAGAATGTGCCGTTGCGGACCGAATACTCGACCTCTGGATAGTCCGAGGGTTCGCTGAGGTCTGCACTGAAGAATGACTTGATGAACACTGATCGAATGGCAGATATGGTCACGTTGGAATCGTAAGGGGCTTCACCGCTATGGCTTTCGAGGCTCAATGTGACGATGCGCCTCGAGGAGTCTTCAGAACGAACGGTTCGGGCTAAGCCGGTGAAGGGAGCCATGTCTGGAAACTTCACGTTGTGCTGAGAAGCGCAAGTAACCCACAGCAGACCAGGAGTCAGCTTGAGTAGCATCTGAATCTGGAAAAAGGCAGACGGGCAGATATCGAAGAGCGTGGCTTGGTCAATCTCGAGCAGGGAGATGCACGGCTTCCGCATCTGCGACGGCTGTAAGTCGCAGATGCGTACGCACTCGATGTCAGCAGACTGATTAGCCGAAAGCTGAGAGATAATCTTCGAGGTGTCTTCAGAGATGTGGTCATCGTGCACCAATAGCACGATTGGGCCTAGTCCGAGGAGGTTGGTTTTGAGCTCCTCATACTGTGGCACGTTGCCTATCTCCTGCCAGGTGATCTCACTGCAGAGGTGGCGGTCGGAAGGCAAAAAGCCCGAAGCGTCTGCAGAGATTTTGACAAATTGCATTCCCTTGACGACAACAAGAGGCTTGCTGAAGTCCTTGTCGGACATGACAATGTCTGCCTCAGCCTCACGGTAGCCCTTGCGCTGAGCTGTGGCGTATCCGTGGAACTCAGCACCGGCACCCCTCAAGATGTCTGGAGAGAGAGTAATTTGGCGGATGTAAGATGGAACCATGGAAGAATCACCGACAGCAAAGACGGTCTGGAACATGGAGTCGAGTGTAGCCGGATGAATGAGGTGGTCGTACTCATACTGCGCAGGCATCTTCGACTTGGTGTCCGGGATGCGAACAACGCTGGTGCAGGCACTCTGGGCGTTGGAAAGCGTGACGATGTTTTGGAACAAGGGGCCGTAGTTCAATCCAATGCCATCCAAGCGCTCGTACATGGTACGCGGATTGATGCTCTGCGTGCACTCGGTGCATAACTCCTCGTACACCTGCTGATGAAACTTGCTCTCTGAGATATTCTGCTCGACAGGGGCCGCCTTGCCGCGGTAGAAAATCGTGAACTGGCCGTCTGCATTCTCCTGCCACTGGCCATGCTCAGTTCTTGTCACTATCGAGAACGAGTAGACGGCAGAGGATTGAGAGGCATCGGGCGAGGGCACCTTGAGGATCTTCGCGTTGAGAGCGTGTTCAAGGCCGTGCTCACCAGTCGGAATGATGACAGGTTTGATGATGTTGAAGTTCGAAATCTGATACGCGTCCACATCCCGGCTCGAATCGCTGCACTGGCGTGCGGCTTCCAATGCCATGATCAAGAGACCGGCGGCAGGATAGATGGTTGTCTTCTGAACCTGATGATCAAGCAACCATGGATTCTCTCCAATTCTGAAGAATCCACGCCAGCGAGGCTCCTGAGGAGTCGATTCAGCCAAGGGCGCGCCAATCAGATCCTCACGGCCGTGCTTTCGGAAGCGCAGCGCTGTGCCTAGATGAGACTCGAACCAGTAACTCTTGGTGTGGTTGAAGGGATAGGGTGGCAAGTCAACAACAAGCTGTGGGAGGTGGCCCTCCTTGCTCCTCCATACCCATGTGAGGTCTGTGGGAATGCCACGAGACCAAATCTCACCGAGTGCCTCAAGCGAAGTGACAGCGGCGTTGTGGCCACGCTTCAGCAGGGGAATGCACACGAGGTCCTTCTTCTTTGTGGGCTTCACTGCCCTCACGATCTCCTGGACCGGGCGGTTGAGGGTCGCAGCAGGGCTGACTTCGAGGACCACCTTTGGCTTCATCTCATCGTACATGGCCGAGAAAGCCTGACTGAAGAGCACAGGCGAGACGAGGTTAGCCGCCCAGTAGCTCCCATCAAGCTCAGAACCGGAGACAGGCCTGCCCGTGACGGAGGAGAACATCCGGGGCCCTTGCTGATTGGCAACGGGGCGGATGCAGACCAGGGACTGTAGATACTCAGCCTCAACCTGTTGCATGTGGTGCGAGTGATAGGCCGTCTGAACAGCGAGAATCCGATGAAAAACGGTATCCACAACCAGCATCTCTGCAATTAACATGATCTGCTCCTCGTCACCTGACAGCGTGACTGACACCGGGCTGTTCTCGCACGCGATGCAAACGGTACCGGAGGGAACCCTAAGGACATAGTTCTCAACCTGTGCTCGGGAAAGTCCGACAGCCATCATGCGGCCCTTGAGAAGGGGAGCCTGCAGGGTGAGTATAGTCGCATACTGGCCTCGACGGTAGGCAATGAGCCAAGCATCCTCCCTCGTGATGAACCCTGCTGCGTAGGCGGCTGCAATTTCTCCTGAAGAGTGTCCGACGACAGCCGCAGGGGTAACGTTCGCAGCCTTGCAGAGGTCGACAAGAGCGACCTGGATGGCAGTGGTAGCAGGCTGAGCAAACTTGGGCTCGTGAATGCGACTCAGCGCTGGATTGGTGTGACGCAGCTCTTGCAGAAGATCGAAGTCGCTACCAACGATTTTAGAGAGGTACTTTGAGGCGCCTGCCAGGCTGTTGGAGAAAGGCTCATAGTCCATGAGTTCCCTGCCCATGGCGTGCCACTGAGCGCCTTGACCACAAAAGATCATGACCAGGGTCGGAGTAGTAGCATCTTCGGCGGAACGGTTGATGATTAGGTCGCTTGAATTTGCAAGCTTGGTGGCCAATTGCGAGGCGGAGTCTGCGACGATGAAAGTCTTGAACTCAAGACGTGAGCGACGGCTCAAGGTGTAGGCATAGTTGGCGAGCAATGCCGCGTCCGGCACCTGGCTTGCGATGAAAGGCGCATGGCCCTCAGTGATTCTCGCAACACCATCCCGCTCGTGTGACGAGATCAGGAATACTTGGACCTGAGGGAACGTCTTCTGTTTCTGGGCAGCGACAACGGCCGAGGTGGGCTCAGAGCGGTGATTTCCGACCAGACCTCGCTCGGCAAAGTAAGAGGCCGCATCATCAATGATGACATGAGCATTAGTGCCACCGAAGCCGAAGCAGTTGACGCTGGCACGGCGGATGCCATCAATGGGCCATGGCGTTAGCTGCGTTGGGACCTACAAGCAAAAGAGCAGTTGTCAGCCTTGTGTGGATTATGTAAGCAAAGTAACGTCTCGTCATGTCTCACCTTGACTTTCCACTCGTCGAACTTGATGTCCTTGTTGGCAATTGCCTTGTCGAAGTACAAATTCTTAGGTATCAAACCACGCTCGACAGCCATGGTCGCCTTGATCATACCGGCAACGCCAGCAGCGCCCTCGAGATGACCAACGTTCGGCTTGATGGAGCCAATGAGGATGGGCTTCTCGGTGTCGCGATCACCACAGAAAGCCTGGGATACGGCGAACGACTCCTTGGGATCTCCGGCAGGAGTGCCAGTACCGTGACATTCGACATAGGCTGTCTGGTCAAACCCCAGCCCCGCCTCTGCGTACAGATTGCGGATGTTGTGTAGCTGTGCTTCAGCGCTGGGCATGGTGATCCCTGGTGTGCGTCCATCTTGGTTGACCCGCGAACCTCGAATGACCGCGCGAATCGAATCATTGTCACGCAGCGCATCATCCAGTCTCTTGAGAATGACCACGCCGACACCCTCGCCGCGGCCGTATCCCTCCGCCTTGTTGGTGAAGGTGAAACACTTTCCCTCCTTACCTAAGAAGTTTAAGGCTGTCATGGGCATCATGGTGGCCGGTGTCAGAATCATGCCAACGCCAGCAGCAATGGCAAGATCCGCGCGTCCGGTGCGCAGGTCCTGACATCCATTATGAACGCCAACGAGGGAAGCGCTGCAGCCGGTGTCAACTGTCTGCGAGGGGCCGCGAAGGTTGAACTGGTACGAGATGCGGTTGGCCAAGATCGCGTTGCCAGTACCAGTCGCAGCATACTGGGGCGCCCAATCTGAGTCACGAAGTACTATTTGCTCGTAGTCTGCGGAGAGGAGGGTGGTGTCAGTCAATTATCGGTCCATGGCTCGGTACTTGCTCCGCTATCATTGGGCTAAGGAGTGATGGCTTACCTTTGACGAACGTGCCGACGTTCACTGAAGTCTCAGAAAGATCGAGAGACTCTTTGGAGTAGCCAGCTAAGTTTGCAATGTCAGTGTTCGTCCTTGTAGGTGAATAAGGCTTTGGATTTTTCGTTGCTCACCGTTCTCGAGAGCCTGGTAGGTAGTCTCGAGTAACACGCGCTGCTGGGGGTCGATGGCTGGCGCCTCGCTGGGGGAAATGTTGAAGAATGGGGCGTCAAATGCCTTGATGTCTCCCTTGATGAAGTGAGCACCTCGAAAGCCAATCGAACCTTGCCTCTGACCACTGGGGTGGTAGAAGCCGTCAATGTTGACACGGTCTGCCGGGAACTCAGACCAGGCGTTGTCACCTCTCTTGAGCATGTCAAATAAGGATTCAACATCTTCTCCATCGCCAGGAAAGCGGCAGGCCATGCCAACGATGGCGATGGGCATGACTTGGTCTGGCTCAAGGCCAAGTGGCTGAACCATCTTGTGTTTGTGATGGATGGTGATTTTGGAGTCGTTTAAGCAAGGTTGCAAAGATTATGACTGGTTTTAGGGGATCGGTAGAATGAAGGAAAGGCGTGAAGACAAGATTACTAGATGAGGAAGAGAGTGCAGAGGAGAACAGAGAGGCGTGTAGCGGACAGAGTGTTGGAGAGAAGGATCAAAAGGGTCCAGTATTAGAAGAGATGGACCACTTTGAAGGATGCTGGGAAAGAAACGTGTGTTGCAATGCAATTTAGAAGGAGAGAAAAAAAAAACCAAGATCGAAGCTTGACGAGGTGGGGTTTTGAAGTCGTAGGTCGAAATTGTAGCTGCAAATTCGTATTCGTTGCTGGGATGGGATTGCAATTTGTGACAGAGTGAATGAAGCTGCCATGTGCAGCCCGGTGAAAATATCGTATGTGAATGGAACTCTCAGACCCACAACACATTCACTTGACACAAGGGCATTGGTTCTGTCATGCTTTGCCAGGCGAGGGACCACTGTTGCTGATGTTGCTATTGTCGACGGCCAGCGTAAAGGTGTCCCTTTGAGCAGTACCCCCCAGAGTCAACGAAGCTATCACCAGTCCTCAATAGAGGTTTGAGGTCCTGGACTGAGGAGTAGTTAGGCAATGTGACCTAGAATAGCAAGTCATACATGACAAGTCTTCTCAGCAACAGAAGTGGAGGAACTTGAGTTCCGAATTGAGACCAATTCAGATTCAGATCCTGTAGGGAGGTCTTTGATGAACATATGACCAGTACGTGATGGTACGGTACACCTGCATGCAGTGTAAGTAAGATCCGGTACATAGAAGCGTGGTGGCCATACTTCCTCTCAGTGATAGTACCTGTCTCTATGCAGTCTGAGTGTCATCAAATCCCGGTAAAGACAGGTCAAAACCCAGGGATCGAAGTCTTGATGATTAGATGGCGCTGTAAGCCGGGTCTCGCGGAGCCGGAGCCACAATCTTCTGCGATCTTCACCCTGATCAGTGGTGACACTTGGATCACTCTGATCCTTCTGCTGGTGTACTCGAAATAGTACCTGATGATAAGCTCGGATAGAAATAAAGTTCGGGAGACTGTCAGACAGAGAGGTTGTACACGTGATTCTGGGTAGGATGCAATTGGAAGATCTTGTCGAAGGTATGCTCCCAGCACATGTATATCTGCTCCATTGAGCACTTTCTTTGAGGTGTTTGATGGAAGGACCAAAGAACTTTGTAAAAGACGTTAGACTTGACTATTATGCAAGCAGCCCTATGCATGCACCAGACCTTGCTGCTGCCGCCCGGTGCCCATGGAAATAGAAGGGGGATGAGAAACACCAGGCGTGGGATGAGACGCAACACTTAGTAATAAATGTTGAACAGATAGTGATGCCATAAGAAAGGACTACACGGATGACAACGAACAGGAGACATTTGCAAGCGCAAATACAAGGCGAATGAAGGAAGAGATTGAGGGCGATTTCGAGCAAGTCATTGCTACGAATATCAATTCCCAGGGCCTGTGCTCGTATCCCGTGCGGTATTCTCCCGTTGTGGAGAAGCCAAGCATTTTCTCTCTCCCATGTACTGGAAGAATACCGAGGGAGTAGGCGTTTGAACTGGACGCTAGAGATTTTTTCGAATGTCAGCGCGCAGAAGCTATATCCTCATCTTTCACTGGTCCGGTCTTGCCGGCTTACTTCACAGCTCGTTCTGTAACTCACGAGACTGGATTGGCCACCACTAGATCAGCTAGGTGTCAGCTATCAGCTGTCAGAAGCCCGGTATAAGCATTAGCTTCAACATAGAAAAGTACCTGTGTCTCGCACCAGTGCTAACCTGTGGGGAAGCACAGGTGGGGGATTGCGGTTGATGACCTAGGCTGGGTTGATCTTGAGAAATACCACTCGAGAAAGGTCGTGAAGTCGACCTGCTTCCCAATATCAGTCACAGCTCGTGGCGATAGTTCGTTGTGATTGATGAGCCCATGTAAATCTTGCGCGGACGTAATGAACATGACGTTGGCAAGACTGGCGAGAGCAGCACCGCCATCAGCTGAAGTCACCATCATCCTGACTTCACAGGAACTGATCGTTGGCATCTACTGCTTGGCGATAAGTCGATTCGGGGTCTCATGACCGGAATTAGTCCTTCTGCAACCGCCCTGATCCTCGTTGTAGTGGATGATTGCGGAGAAAAATTTCTGTCCTTGATTCAAACGGGCATCATGGATTCTAAATCAATACCATAGTGGTTGATCGGGCCCCTCATATTCAAGGCTGGCAGATGGTCCACGAGGCTTTGACGCTGCCTAGGTAGTTACCCTAAGCATATCGTCAGAGTAGCCTGGTGCGGCAACTTGCAGATGACAAGCAGATCCTGCCATTGGTCCAGAAGCAAAGTCGATCTAGCGGTGAACCAAATCTGCAACAATTTTCGTAGTGGCGATCCTTGATGACGGCACCTCAGTCGGAAAGGAGGACAAGAGGTGTAGGTAGTTGGTGCAATTACACATTAAGAAGTGTCTGTGCCCTGACAAGAGAGTACAGCCTGGTTATTACCTTCTTCAGGTTTGACCCAGCTCTGAGCGGGCCGTTGCGCACTTCCCAAGCGGGAAATGACAGATGCCAGACGCATCGAAGTGCAAGATTATGCAGCTTTCCGCCAGGCTGTAGCCCAAGCCAACGCGATGCCAGACTCACATCAAAACGAAAGCTGTGGAAGTATGGCGTGTCTGACAGTTTCCAAGTAGGACGGCTATCCTGCAGGAGATCGGCGCAGGTTGAGGGACAGCTGCGAAACTGCCCAGGTGGTCTGAAGGAATTGGCAGCCAAGCTGTGTCACCGTGGCAATCTCGGACACGTAAGTGGATTTGTGCGATGAATGGAAAGTGCAATGAGGCACTTCGGTGAAGTTTGAAGATGACCTCGTTGAGGATGAAAGAACGTAGAATACCTAATTCGCCGCGCATAGGAGGTTGTGACCAACTCGTGCAATGAACAAATAGGGATGCTGGCAGCTCATTTCTTCCCAACCCAATGGGTCGGTCGTATGAATGGAGGAGACAAGATCATAGCTCTAGATAGAAAAGGGGCCTGAATCGAAACATAAAGCAGGGTTTAGGTAGGAACGATGGTAATACTATGACTCTTGAATAGGGAAAAGGGCGACTGGCCGAATAGCTTTCTGCACCTGCATAGGATCAAGGCTTACCCCTAAAAGAAATGCTGAGAATATGGTAGGACGACTTTCCGTCAAGTACAGCCTCAGGAATCTGTATGGGAGCAGTGGCGATCCAAAGGCCCCTCGAAGAGCTGCAAGTCAGTTCACTTCCTCATATCACGTCGTCCGTAGGGAGGTCTCCGGCTATTTGATCCCAATCAAAGTGCCCTTTCACTTTGTTCGACCAGTGCCCAAAACCACCCTATATAAGTCTACTGATAGCATCTGAGTCTACAATTCTCGTGCGATTATAAATTTTGTTGCATGATGCCGAGTATATGATGTGTTTGGGGTTCCTCTGCCGCCATGAGATGGCGAGAGTCCACTCTCGATCAGGGACCGCTGAGTTCAGGAAGAGAAATCTCACCTTGTACCGCAGTATCGTGGTCTAGTATACCAACAGCACACGTCGTGCTTTCTGTCAGCGCCAAATATATTCGGGTTATAAAGCTCGGCTGCTCATGTCGACTGCTTTGTCCTGGCTGCTCGGTCGTTATAGAAAACAAACGTGTAACGTTGAGCGATAAACCGCGGACCGACGTATTGCCGTCTCCTAACAATTATCGCTAGGACACACAGGGAAAATGCCTGTCAAAAGGTTGTACCACGTGTTTCGGGAGAGATTTCGCAAGCCAGTCCCCATTGACTGGTGTGAAGACATTTGGTAGTCATTGTCGAACCGAGACAGGTTCCTACTGAGCCACGGACTTGTCTCGTCTAAAGAACACCGGCTGACCATTGCCTGGTGTAGCATGTTGGCAATTGTGTCGCGCTTCAAAATTCTGGCTCTGATGAAGAGATAGAAGAGGAGTGGAGGGCGGTTGGATTACCCATGTAAATTACCTATTCGCCATAGGTCTTCAAAAGAAGTTCTGAGCTTCTGTTACACATACTGAGACAAACTTCTAGGCTACGCTAGGGAGTAACCGAGATTGTATATAAGGTAGGATCTCCTTGGCTATTGTTGGGACGTTTCGGTCCACTCTTTATGAAATGGCGTCTGGGTTGTGCATACGCGACAGCTGCAGTGCCGTTCCGCAGATCAGATCATCAGATTTACAGATCCCGTGGGTCAAGCTCATTTACACGGCCAGCCATGTCTCATTTTGTGCGATGCGCAGTGTCTGGCAGCATTAAAGATTGTGACACGTGCACAGGGTGGCTGCATTGGGTCCCTTGGCGGATCCAAACAAGCTGGTCCTCAAACTGGCTCGCCTAACCCGCTTGCGCGCCAGTCGAATGTTTGCCGGTAGCACTCGGTAGGACAGACAGGAGGAATCTATGCAATTCAAGGAAAGACGACATGTACAGCCTTACGTGCAACGGCAAGCCCGCAAAGCCCGTAAGGAATCCTCGAGTCTTGCCGGTCTTCGCTTCGAGGGTTCGAAAGCGGGAACGTAGTCAGGCAGAAGGCTCGGGATTTGTATGTTTCTGTTTGAACCTGTCTCGGACGAAAGCCTCGATTTACTCTAGCTGAGAGTGAGGAGAGGCCAGTCTCGTTTCGTTTCGTGGCACCACTCTGAAGTGTGGTCTTTCTATGTCTCTCCTCACTTTCGCATCTTGCTGTCTGCTTTGGTATCCTTTTCTTCAGGGTCAGAGGCTGGGCGCGTGTCGCAAAGTCGAAGACACCATTCACCAAAGACTCGAGCCATAGCACGGGACGACTAGACTAGTTCGTTGGGAAGACAACCTAATTGATCTTGAACTCGCACAAGGACGGCCTGCGTTCACGTGTGTATAGATTAGGCGTCAAGATCGAGACGGGGTATAGCGGAAGACATAGGACGGCATGTTCTTTGGCTCCTGAATTTTCAGGATTGGTGCTGTAGTGTGCGGTCGTTGAGAAGCCATGGGGTAGAAGGTCGTCTTTGTCTGATCCAGCGACATCTCGAACGGCTTCACATGCATCTGGCCAGGGCAAGGTATTGTATGTACGACCATGGCGTCGTACAGTACCCGTCATCAGCTGGAAGCCGTCTTGTGATACTGTCAGAGAAGATTTCATCCAGCGGGGGCGGTGATTGAAGAAGGTTGGGGGGCCTCCCAGATCTGGGCCTGGACAGCTGCAGCCTCTCTTCCGATCTCTCTCTCTCTCTCCCTCACTTCCACCATACTGCTTGTCGCCTCAGTGACGCCTGACGTGCTCTCAAGGTTTGACAAGATGGGAAAATCGCCTCGAGTCAAAGACAGCTGAAATCTCTTTCCTGACAAGTCTCGAGTAGCAAATTGTCTTCAGATTGTCTTCTGGCAAAATTAAGCGATCTTCTTCGTGGGTTGCTTGCCATCCCCCCCCCTCACCCCGAACGTGAAGGGTATTAAAGTGTTGGGAAGTGGATTAATGTGCAAGAATAAAAGAGGACTCGACCCGGCGCACACACCAAGTCCTTAGTGAGCAACACTGGATTTGGTGCAACATCCTCATCTTTCCTCACTATCTATCTTATTATCATTACTCTGCTGCTATCACCTCTCCCAGCCTTCCCCTAGACTGGTTGTCACAGATGAAGTCTTCAGCCACAACGCCAGGCCTGTAGGAAGATAAAAAAAGAAGCAACATAAACTCATCACAGACGTATCATATATATTTTAGGATGAGCTTCACAGAGTTGAAAGACAGAGAGGCCATGGGACGCTTGCAGGGCCAACAGTCTATCAAGGAAAACAAATGGACAGGGGGGGCAAACTTCACCACATCTTCCTCCTTGAGGCGGAAAGGACCAACAAGCTCGCCTTGGACTTCCAACTTCGGCTTGCAATCAATAACAGCAACAACAACAACTCAGCCCAGACCCATTTTCTACCCTCAAGCTTCACATGCATACAAACCATCTTCCGCTCTTTCTATACAACAACGTCAACCGTCTACATCCGAATTCTATCTTCCAAGGTCCACTAGCGACCTACTCATTGGGACAATGGATTCAAGAGATCCGTACGCAATGGAGACACCTCTCAACCTATCTCTCGATGTCCCCTTGCCGCCACCGCCTCCTCTCCTCAGTGGCGGCCGACTGGGAGCTATCATTGTCTTGTATGTGTTTTGGACGCTGCCCAGGAAATCAACACAAGCTAACGGGATACGTACAGCATGCTGGGGGGTCTTCTCTTCTCCGTCATGGACACCACAATCGTCTCGACTGCTTTAGTGACCATCGCTGGGGACCTTGATGATTTCCCAAACATGTACTGGGTCGTCCTCGCGTATCTTCTCTCTTATCTGGGTGAGATGCGTCTTCTTCTGCCCGATTTCAACCGTCATAAGTGAATAGTGTCGCTGACAGACCGCTCTCAGGTTTTGCAATTGGCTTCGCCAAATTGGCAGATCATTTCGGCCGTCTTCCAGTTTTCCTCTTTTCGTGGCTGATTTTCTCCTCTTTCTCTCTCGGCTGTGGTTTCGCCACTAACATGCCTCAACTGTCAGTATGCCTGCTGTGTCACGCAGAAGAAACGGCCTTGACCAAGACGCAATGCGACTGACAAGAAGCTATCCAACAGGATCGTCTTTCGAGCGCTTCAAGGTGTAGGTGGCTCTGGTCTTTACAGCCTATCCCAAATCACCCTCGCCGAAATTGCCCCCCACGGAAAGAACGCCCTAATCGGTACTGTCATCGGAATGACTCTTGCGGTCTCCTTCGTCCTGGGACCTTTGCTCGGCGGCGCAATCTCGGGTGGCAATTGGCGCTGGATATTTTTCATGAAGTAAGGGAGCCTACGAGACAGGAGTCTGAGAAGCATCTGACATTCGTCTAGTATTCCTGCCGCTCTGATTTGCATGTTCGGGCTGGTCGTTCTCTGGCCTCAAGATTTCGGCAACGCGCTTCACCCCTGGAAGGAGTTCTGGAGAATCGACTTCATTGGGAATGTGTTCATTCTCGCGGCTTGTGTCTTGATGGTCTTCAGCTTGCAGCAAGCTGGTACGATGATCTTTTCGTGGACCAGTGTTGAATTTCTGACAACTTTCACGATTTCGGTCGTTTGCTGGGCCATGTTTTGGGCGTGGCAGCTTGTTCTTCGTCAGATTCCCATCCAAGTCGAGCCAGTGTTCCCGATTCGTCTTGTTTATCATCGCGTTTACATGGCCGCTGTCCTGTAAGTCCTTGACCCCCGACAGCCACTCGGCACATTATTTTGCCCAACTCCTAATAGCTGTTTGGTCTGCCGATCCGGTTTTCTCTGACTGCAGTATACTAATCACACCTTGCACAGCAACGTTTTTCTTTCCGGTTACTCTTATCTTGCGATCGTCATCACTCTTCCCGAACGTTTCCAAATAGTCAACGCCAACTCTAGCCTCATGGCTGGTGTACACCTGCTGCCCATGCTCGGCGCGACATCTCTTGGCTCCATTGTTGGAGGAGCGTTGTCGAAAACAAAGAACAACACATCCCGAACACTTGTTGCAGCCTCCTGCTTCCAGATTATAGGACTCGGCCTGTTGACGACCTTCGATGCTCCTTCTTCACCATTGGCGCCTCAATTTGTCTACCAGTCAATATTCGGTCTCGGCGTTGGCCTGACCTTCTCCTCGGCCACGATACTCACAAAAATACAGGCCGCGGGTAGAGACCACGCGGTCGCTCAGGGTGTCATAGCTCAAGTACGGGTTCTAGGCGGCGCGGTTGGCCTTGTCATTTGCAACATGATCTTCAACATTCGTCTTGAGTCCGTTCCGCTCAGTGTAGAAACCCGGACAGCTCTCCACCATTCTCCTTTAGCTCTGGTACAAAACGGCGGCCCTGAGGCCGATGCTGTGAGAAAGGTTTTTTCCGACTCCTTCCAAACCATGGTATGGGTAATGTTCTGGGTTTCAGTTGCGAGCTTCGTCGCCAGCTTATGCACTTGGGAGATGAATCCAACGCCTCTTCACGAGCTGGACGAGGCTGTAGCCGCTACTCGTGGGTCTTGCCACAAACAGGTTGGCAGTCGAGGAGGCAGTGACACCGAAATGGAGGATATGCCTAGTAACCTTCGCACAGCAACCAACAATATCTCAGGAAATGATAGGCCGGGTACACCATCGCCTCGAGCCTTTCCTGGAAGTCGACTGTAGTCGGCAAGAGGTATATCGAAGCACTAGGTGGTTGATGAGGACTGTCCCATCTGTACGGGATTGTGGTCGCTATTCAAGACAAATTCTACAGGATTTGACTCTATAGGATTTGATATTCAGGCGAGACATGGCATCTGTATGTAAATAGTAAGAGGGTATTCAATCAGTTTCGCAGAACTAGTGTCAAATGAGTCTGCTCCATCGCCTCGACAAATCGATTGATCGTCCTTTCTTTTGCAATCTGCACCCGGTGGGTTTCCATTTCGCCGGAGGTTTTGTCGATGGCAAGTGGTAAGCCGGACAGCACAGACTCTGTTAATCCGACCTAGGCTCATGGATATAAAAACCAGAGGTCCCACAAAATGGACATATGAAATTATAATGGCGACATATTTTCTGTTCTGAAGGTTTGCATCACCACTCGAGAGTAATCTAGACAGCTGCAAATGGAACAAGTTATTGGTCTTTTAAAAATTTACCTGTCATCCCTCACCCAGCATCCAGCAAATCCCATCTCAGTCTTTGTAGGATGGGTCCAGTTCCGGTACCCAACATCCACCAGAAACTGGGCACAATGATCAGTGTGCCCGGGACTCGCAATGACTGTATCAAATGCATTCCGCTCCTCGTACAGCACCCAGAACTGCTTCCGCCACATCATCGCACAGTGGTTGACATGGTCCCGCAGACTGGTCCAGTAGTACTCGCGCTCGCTCATTTCCAACGGCGTCAGTCGCTGCGTCATCGCTTCGTCCGCGTAGCCGCCCCATGAGGCATCGTCGGTGTATTCGTCGATGAACTCCTGGTCGTAGCAAGGGGCTGGGACCCAGTTGTTCAGGAGGATGTCGTATTTGCAACCTGCGGCGCGGGCGGAGGAGACGGAATCGCCGCAGGAGAGAAGGCGTGCGGAAGTGGTTATGTTGTGTCTGTTCGGTCTCGTGGCAGGAGATGGTGGGGGTAAGGGTGAGGGTGAGGAGGAGGAGGAAGAAGAGGAAGAAGGAGTTGATCTAAGGCTTGGGCTGGTCTCGGGATCGAATAGGTAGAAAATGCCAGCTAAGAAGAGCGAGACGGCGAAGCAGATTGTGATGTACATTAGCGTTTTACGCTCTTTGGGTCCCTGGATATTGCGGAAGTGCCTGGCTTCTTCCTTGTCTGGGTCATCTGAGTACCCTAAGAAAGGCTGACTGAGCTCGTCACTAGGCATTTTGGGATTTTGCTAAAGGTATAGATTTGACGATCTTGGAGACTATTGAGGTTATTCACTATGAAGGAAAGCTCAAACAGAGTGACTGCTTTTCAATATATATGGTCTCAAATATGGATTTCGTCCAGGCATGTGCGTTGTGGTGCTCAGTTGGCACGGGTTGAATCGTGAAACATCGTCTGGTGTTTTGGTGCACAGTCAACTATCTCGGCAATTTCAACTGATCGCATCAAAGGCAGCGCGAATTGAGCGCCAAGAAGCCAAACATGCGTATGATCAAGACTTTGTTTCATTACTTCATATTTCGTGATTGTAGAAGTAGAGAAAATCATATCTAGGTACTTGAGGGTTCCCAAGACTTCATACCTCCACAGTCTGTTAATTACGGCGCAACGCGTATGGCGCGATTGACATGCCATAGCCGTTGGGCCTGGTCAAGCCTCATAACGGCAGCAGGAACCTCTTAACTTAGGCCTTGTTAATCATAGCAATCTCTGTGGCATCGAGTTCCAGGTTGTGCAGTAAGATGATGTCAGGTCTTCTCGAATGAAAGACCGGGGCCATGAGCCTCCAAATGCATGGTATGCTTTCAAACTTACAATAGTAGACAGATTTAACGCCTATATAAGTCACAGAATTGATTCTCTAGCCCATCCTGACTTTCTTTTAGCCATTTGGAGGGACCAATCGGCTCCAAAATGACCTATATGTCCCTATACGAGATATCGCACTTGTCCCTAGACATGAGCACACTAGAAGTGCAGTACGGTTCGGGCCTGCTGTTCAAAGAGTAGGAAAAGAGACAACCAATAAACTGATTCCAAGCTGAAATCAGAAGATCATGTCAGTTTGGTTGTTTTGCAATTTGAGGATGGCATACCACAACACCCACAATACGAGTTAAATATAAGCCTCAGCAGCTTGTGAGGCGAGGGCTTGTAGGTCAGCCTGCGGGGACAGAGAGGTCGTACACCAGACACAGAAGCTTCACCACTCACATGCAAGTGCAGATTGAACGTCTCCACATGTGTGTTAACTATGAGACACCACTGGCCATTGCCTGCTAATGCTGGTCAGCCACATGTAGGTATGAAGATGGAAGCTGCAGCCATAATGATAGTGATGTGACATCGTGGCTGACTTTGCATAGATATAATACGTATTCGACTTCCTAGCATTTGCTTCTTACAATGGACTTCTTGTCCTTCCTCATACTGTAGAATCATCTAGAATGGCATCAGCAATCGAAAAGTCGTCACCGGACTTACCACCGGCAGACGACCCAAACAATGACAAGCATGCAGTCTTCACCGCAAGTGAAGAATACATTCGACCTCAAGCGCGCAAACTGCATGATCCCGACGTGACTTTCGAGGAGTATCACTATTATGCGCTGCGCACAAGAGAGGAGGAAGCGAGCCTCACCAAGCCAATGACCAGATGGCGAGAGATAATGATGCGCAAGAAGCCTGAAGCTAAGGGCCAGGAAAAGGTTGGCGGTATCATGACCAGTGATATCAATTTTGCCAATCAAGCGAATCGAATCGAAATCAGCGATGAAGAATGGTCAAACGCATCCCGCGCGTTCAGAACTGCATCGTCTGGTGCTTGCTTTTACTTGATCACGACAGATATTTTAGGACCGTACGGTGTTGGTTTCGCCATGGGCACCCTGGGCTGGATGCCGGGCATTTTGCTTTACACGACCTTCGGTTTCATGGCAGGTTATAGCGGCTATTTGCTCTGGAACATGTTCCTAGGTCTCGATTCGCATCAGTTCCCACTCAGAAACTATGGCGACCTGGCCTTTCGCCTGTACGGTGGTTGGGCGCGACATACCGTCAACGTGCTACAGGCTCTTGCGCTACTCCTTGTCCTTGGTCAAATTACCATTCAGAATGGTCAAGCTCTTTCGCAAGTCTCGAAATTCCGCATATGCTACGCCGTATGCCCCATCATCTTCGTCGCCGCTGGATTTTTATTGGGTCAGATCCGAACACTGCGCCAATTTGGGCTGATTGCCAACCTTGCAATTTGGCTGAATTTGCTGGTCATCTTCATCACGATGGGGGTAATCGCACACAGTCCACCGAACTTTGGGATATCTGTCCTGGGCTCAGCTGGGGCGGTCGTTGATCCTGCCTCTGTTACGCCCGATGACAATGGTAATTATCCGCCAATCAAGCACTACAGCTATCTTCCTGATCCAGACAGCTTGGTGGGGTCCCTGAATGGTCTCATGTCTGGTGTGTTCGCATATGGCGGTGCTCAACTCTTCATCGAGTTCATGGCTGAGATGCGGCGACCAAGCGATTTCCTCAAAGCAATGTGGGGGGCTCAATTTTTCATCTATGCAGTGTGAGCTCTTCCACACAATTTTCGCTCAAATACAGATTCGCTGATTCTGAAAAAACCTGCATAGGTACATGATCTATGGCGTAAGTGTGGTCCAAGATAATACGTTATCTTACTTGCATTATCTCTTCCTGGAACAAGAGGGTTTACCTTGCATTCTACAGCACTCTCTCTAATGCTCAATAGTGTTTCGTTTACTATTACCAGGGCCAATATGCGTACCAAATTTCATACCAGGGAGTGTCACCTTACGCCTTCCAGACTGCAGGTAATATGCTCGCCTTTGTGAGCGGGTTGATTGCTGCCGCGTTGTACGGAAATATTGGCATCGTAGGTTGTCCTCGGGGGCTGAACTACAAATCAAGTACCCTCAAAGTGTTGCAAGGTGCTGACTGAAGTGAATACAGAAAGTCTTATACAACAATGTCTTGATGGACATATTCTCGGCACCTCCACTGATTACCAAAAGAGGCAAAATCCTTTGGGCCATCATTGTGCCAATATGGTAGGCATCTCTATTTATGCACTAAATGAGCCTATCCTTGACACGAAGCCGCTCCTCCTCTGCAGTCTTCGACCAGAATTATTGCACATTACAGCACGCTGACCACAGGCATTTTGTCAGGTGGTCCACAGCATTCATCATTGCAGCAGCTATCCCGGACTACTTCGGCTTTGCATCTGTCATCTCGTCTGCGACTACTTTGGAACTCACCTACTGCTTTCCCCCTATGCTCGCCTTGGCTTACGATATTCAGTTGCATGCCATCGGAAGAGGCGAGGGGTTTGACCCACACACCGGAAGAGTCGTCCGTGAAGAACACGGCCTCAAACGATGGATCCGAGGTTTCAACCGTGGCAAATGGTGGTTGAACGTCTTCCATTTTCTATACAGTATAGGTGCCTGGGCCACAGCTGGCTTAGGGCTCTATGCCGCCATAGAAGGTATGGCATGAGCCACTCACAGAGACTTCTTTTCGAAGGTCTTACCTAAATCTACCTAGATAGCTGACTGTTCTCGATAGGCATGATCGCGGCATTTGCGATTCCTCAGGTGAACTCCTTTACATGCACTTCGCCGCTGAATCTCAACGGTTGAATCGGTGCTTCGCACTCCGGTTGCGCGACATGATATCGGCGTCGGCGGCTATGTATGTCGAAACATGCAGGTGTCTGCAGTTTCGATGTGCCGAAGTCGAGACTCACCATTATTTCATGAATATGAACTGGGAATAGTGGACTTAAATGGTGGTGATCGAGTATACCTTTCACATCACATGTGGTAGAGTGTTTCTACAGATTGCTGGCCGGGGGTCTGATACATAGAATAGTTTTCCATCCATCACCCCCCTAGAGCCGTCGAGTAACTTTCGTCTGATTACTCACCATGTTATCCAAGGCGGGGGATCATTTTTACAAAGTCTTGCGAATACTAGAGGTTATAACAAATATATGGCACATATTCTCATGAAGGCGTACCAGTTTTGCTTTCAGCTTATCCTACTAGGGTATTCTCTCCCTAATTTGGATCGAGTAAGTTCCGCAAGCGTTAAGGAGATTGAGGGTCCCGTGAGCGAGTGACAAGAAGCATGGGCAAGCTAGCTTCATCGTGGGCAATCGACAAATACCTCATTCCAGAGCTGATGAAGCTTGCCGTTCACCGACTGCGCACGACGCTGAAGGTGTTTGCGCTTTGTCTGAACTAATTCCGTAGACATCACTGTGCTAATCAGATACACGCAACAAGGACGCGCACCCAGATGATGAAATCTGCGGCATGCTCAGCATGTACTGCGCCTGCGTTGTCGAAACTTTGGACGTCAGTGGGAAGAGAATAATCGGAGGGATTGATCACAAAGACACCCAACTTCGGATTGAGTCTAGTCAGGAACATGAAATAGGTGCCGTGATTGAGGCTGTGGGTGGATCATAAGACACCGCGCGAGTCTTCGGGCTGTGCAGGTACGTAAGTTACACAATCGACTGTGTGAGATTACCGCCGACCTCAAGCGGACCTCACTATCGTCTTAGGAATTGATGAGGTGGTCTTATTTGGGATTTGCGTCGAGCTGCAACTGTGGCATATGGAACGCAACGCCGATGGAATGGAAAGGGGGCGGATATCTTGAATTTTTGATCATTTATTCTGGCATGGACAATAATTCGGGCACACTTCTACTTCAAGCTAGGTAGAATCAAGAGAGCGAAACTAGTTAATGCAACAAAAAAGGCTGCTAGAAATTGAGCCGAGAGCATCGACACAAGAAAAGAGCAGGCTACATTTTTTCGCGTAGTCGTGACTGAATTCAGAGCATGTATTGATTGGACTGTTGTGCAGATATCGACGGGCATAGGGTACCAATAAATAATCAAAGAACACGAGGGTCAATGCCGATGCGACCGGGCAGGCCAGGCCGGGCCAAGACCTCAAACAGGCGCCGGACCGAGTGGACCACAGAGCCCGGAGCCCGGTCGGACATTCACGAGGCAAAAGGAAATTGCCGTCCGGGAAGAGATCAGTCAGACAGGATATGCCGAATGTCTATACCGCAAACAAAGCATGAAAAGTACGGCCGGCCAGCCGGCCTGTGCTCATTGGACAAGGTAATCCACGATTTCATGGATAATACTGGGACGAGGGACCGCGCCCTGGCGTTGATCAGGTACTAGGCAGCTGGACGGTTTCGATGATGGAACAAATCTCGAGAGCGTTTGCGGATTTTGCGAGAGTGTACATGATTACTGCTGGTTGATGACGGCGTGGCTCGTCGGTGCGGCAGCTCAAAGGTTTTAGGCCGCGTCAGCCAATACAAATATATCAGAGGGCCAGAACGAAACCGACAGTCCGGGAAGCGTGCAGCGAGCATTCCAGACGGAGGAACAAGTGACAAAAAGACGGCTTCTAGCAAGATCGCTCACTGGTGGAAGGGCGACCTCGGATATGGCGGATGTCCCAAGCTGACACGGCTGGACTCAGATTGGGAAGCCACTAGAAGATGGTTTGCGCAGGTGGGTCCGGCGTATTTCTTTTACTGTGTATTGGACAGTGTAATGGGACGGGTTGTCCGGGACGACAAAAACGGATGGAATGGACGCGTTCGTGCCAAGCATATCTACCGAACATATACCTACCTTGAAAAGATATGTTGATAACGCCATTCTTGACGTGCATAGCAACTGGGACCTAGGTACGAACAGAAGGTAGACTGTCTACGCGCAGTGGGAAATAAAGAATAAATAAAGTGATCCGTTTGGAAACAAGCTGGAAGACTCTACGGGGTTTTTTTTTTTGCTGGGGCATGAAGCAATGACGAGGGGCAACAGGGGTATGGACTGGTGCCATACCCGAATATGGTTGGCTACTGCCACTTCGAAACACCTGCCTCCTGACAAAAGACGGCCGGGGATTATATGCAGCCCCACTTTATGGGCCGAGATGGCGTGAGCTGACTGGCCAGCCCCCCCCCAATCAAAGCACGACCTAAAGGGTCCAAGAGTCGCCTCCCATCATCCCTCCACTGCCCACCTGGGCCTGGCCTGGCCATGTCTCATTTCCATTCACTTACCCTCCCATGTACAAGCACCCAAGCAACACACTCTCTCACACCTTTTCGTATTTACCAGCCTACCTGAACCTTTCTGTTTCCGCTTACTTCTTTCCATCTTCATCCTTCCTATTGAAAACTGACGCAATCCTCTTTTCACTTCCATCCATCAAGAATCTCACCACCTTTTCTCTGTTCTACGTTTACACGCAAAACCCTTTCGCCCTGACGCAGTCCCCATTCCAATACTCCACTCACTGCATCATCATCAGTGATCGACTCCCGCATAACAAATCAGACGTATCACACTCACCATGCTGCTGCGACCATTCATCGCCGCAACTGGCTTGGCAGCCGCTGCCAACGCCTTTCTCCTTCCTCCAGAGCTCAGCAAGTCTGACATCGAGGTCGTCGAGGCCATTCCCGTCGATGCCGTGTGGACCGCTCAGTCCGAGGCCAAGGCCCAAACCGTGAACATCGAGTGTGCCGGATGCCCGCCCGTCTTTAAGAACCACCACGGCAAGCCCAAGAAGCACCACAAACAGCATCCCAGTCATCTTGAGCTTGACTTTTCCATCGACCAGTCCCGCCTGATGGTGAACGGGTTTGAGCTGTACCCTAACTCCGACCCCTTCACCAATGTTCTCGTGGCTCCTCAGATCGCCGACCAGAAGAAGCACCACAACAAGCACCACAAGGACGATGAACAGAACACCAAGGCTCTCAAGAGCCATCACAAGTTCCGACCACACGACAAGAAGCCCAAGGCCGTAGAGCAGCAACTTGGTTTCAGCCTCCAGGTTCAGCCTACGCAGACCGCTGACGATGTTATCGACCTGATTCTCGTCGACCTTCAGATCATCGAAGTCGGCTCCATCTTCGTTGACAGCCTTCCCAGTGTCCGCGTCCATCTGATCAAGTCACCCGAAAACGAGCTGTTGATTGGCAAGATTGAGCAGATCGCCTCCGAGACTGCCTCGAACCCTACCGGCGAGGAACAAGAATGCACTACGATCCTGTGCAAGTGGCGCGCAATCATTGCTGCCCAGATGGCCAAGATGAAGATGCACGGCTGCGCTGGCATGCTCGGCCACAAGGCTGGACACGCTGGTCACCAGTCGCAACACCACGGTCAGAACCCTGGCCACATGACACACCACCGTCATCAACATGGCTGGGCTCTGCTCTTCCGCAAGCTTACCTCGCACATCATTCTGCCCGTGCTGGTCGGTATTGTCGCGGGTGTCACCGTGTCCATTTTGGGCATGATTGTCGGCACCATTCTGGTTGGCTTATGGCGCAAGGTCGTTCGTGGGCAGAGCTTCTTCCCTACGCATACCTGCCGTCGTTTCGGTCGCTCTAGCCACCGTCACCACCACAAGGCTGCGCAGCACGAGGCTGCTCTTGCCGAAGAGAAGTCTGCTTTGATGGCCAGCCAGGAGGATGACGAGCTCCCACCACCACCCTCGTACGAGGAGGAGGTGGAGCGTGAGCGCGTTTAGGATGGTATTAGTTGCCATCTCTCGCGTACAAGTTACCTAGGGTTGCGGTATGCAATAGGGAGCGCGTAGAATTTTGAAGACTCGCAAGGGAGCGAAAGTTTCAGACTGTACATTAAGGATCGGCGTTACGGAAAGGAAAGGATTCACCAGACATGCTGGCATTGCTTGGAAGCCTCGATTCGAGGAAAAGTGCATCTAGTCACTCCTTTACTACGAAAGTTGTATGGTCACGTTGGTTTCTCAGACCGTTTGTTGAATACCCATCACGCTCCTTTTGAATGAAACGATATTCGAATGACATGACGACGCTCATTGTAATTCTTCAGATTCTGGTGACCGTCCCAAAACTTCGTGTGTTGTCATCATCATCTTGCAACGCCCGTACAAGCTCCTACAGACTTCAGATCCACTCTCCAATGATCCGCGCACTTATGTCATTGCCAACTCCTCGTGAGAAAGTGGATCCTGTTTGTAGATCATCAAGGCCCAACAGCCACCTGGACAGGGAGACTCAGACTCCGTCATGCCCTTACCTTTTGTGCAGTGACAGGTAGTAGGCAATGACATTTTAGACTTCGATAACTTCATTGGTGACCCATGGTCAACATTGATACGGGCCAAGCAACGGTTGTTTCGGCTTCTGTTCGGCATCCACCATTATATTGACGAAAGCTTGTTGAGTCATAAATAATATTGTCGCCTTGAGGGAGAAGGCCGATCACACTGTAGAATACGAATTGCACAGCCGCATTATCCCTTGTCTCTTGGGCGGAACGTGTCAAAATGTGAATGCTAACCTCATGCCGCACAACCGCCTCCCCCTCTCCCCTCGGCCCCCACGGATGATTTCCGCACCCCAACGACGATCGCAAATCCAAATATGGATATAAAATATTACAACAGTTGCTAATGAGAACCAAAATAATTGCTAAAGAACAAAAAACAATGCACTAGCGGCGAGTCGAACGCCGGTCTCAAGCTTGGAAGGCTAGAATGATAACCGCTACACTACTAGTGCGTTGAAAACTTGGGTAGCGTAAACCCTTATAACCGCCCAAACAGCCTGACCGGACATCTGCTTCCACTTACTCGTCCAGACTGATTGTCAAAGAGCATTGATCATGGTTTTTTTTTTTTTTTTTTTTTGGTTTTTTTGGTTTTTATATTAGCTTCCCATATAGTCCTATGATCTTGAGATGCGTCTTGTGCAAGTTGCGACAATTTGATCTTTGCGTCAATTCATTGTGCGTAAAATTGCCTTGAATGGCTCTCGACCGCTGGACTCCACACATCCACGAACACTAATACTATCAACTCGTCAGCTCGCCAACATAGGCCAGCTCCTCTGCACCGTAGCAATCTGTTCCCTGCCAACCGACACCGAGGAGCATTCTCCGTAAAATGGCTGACAAAGTCAATCAGCGGTGGTCAAGAAGCCTCAAGACCATCCATGTAAGTGGACTGCAGACCAGCCACTTTCCGCAGCTTGTGCTATCTCACTAAAGACAACTGATGTATTGTCGTGCCTTTCTGTTCCTCCTCCTCCTCCTCTCCCTCCCATACATAATTGATAGATAGCGCAACTTCCCCACACCCCATACAATGCCAATACATATCGTCGGCCTCGGCAGCTCCTTCGCAGCAGGCCCAGGCATCCCACCACAAATCGAGACGGCTGCCAAGCGGTCGGGCTCCAACTACGCGCACCTCCTCGCAAACCGACTCGGCGCCAAACTAACAGACTTGAGCGTATCCGGCGCCACACTGCTCAACATCCTGGAAGAGCCACAGAAGAATCCCCCTCGGCCAGGCTTTTCCCGCGCAAGTCGCCCATGTGCCCGGTGATGCGGACGCGGTGCTGATCACAGGCGGTGGCAACGACTTGGGCTATATCGGCGACCTGATCTTGGACAGCCTGAGTGCGTATCTCGTGTTCCGGCTGGTGTGGCGAATGTACCGCTGGTTCAAGGGAGGACCACAGGACGCGAAGAAGCTGGACATGGACGCTTTGGCGGAGCGATACGGGAAAGTCCTGGATGCTATCCACGCCAAGGCGCCCAAGGCCCATGTTGTTGTAGTAGAGTACTTGGCCTTGCTTGGGCCTGACGCAAAGCCCGGTATGGATGTACCGCTTAACGCGGACGGCCTTGTTCGTCATCAGGGCGTGGCGGAGCGGTTGAGGAGGGCTACCGGGCGGGCGATCCGTGGTCGGGAGGTGTGGTGCACGAGGGTCGCGGTCGCGGAGCCAAGTTGGGAGCATGGGATTGGGTCTAAAGAGCCGTGGGTGGTTGGGTTTGGGTTTGGGTGTTTGTGGCGGAGGGAGGTGTGGTATCACCCCAACGCTCTTGGGATGCAGGCGGTCGCCGAGATGGTGCACCAAAAGCTTGTCGAGAGGGGAGTCGTTGATTCTGGAGAGTAAGGCATCTTCGCGGTAGAAGGGCTCTCATAAGAGAATCGGACTGGTGGACCGGGAGATCAACATAGTAGCCTTCCTAATGCATTCCCTGAAATGGAATAAGCTGTTCTGAACTGAGTCTTCAGATACTTCGTCCAGTCATGGTGTAACATGATCGATGAGAGGCCGTTTCCACCTGCTCTCCTTTTCCAATGGTTTACAGATGGCCACGAGGATCGAAAACTCTTCTCGTAAAGTGTCCTCAGGTCTGTCCTGGTCTACGAATGTATTGTAGAGCGGCTGTCAACAACTCTCTCGTCCGGGGCCAAGCTCGAGGCTCACTGCCATCGTCTAGAAACCATTGATAGGTTCCTATATAATTCTTTTGGACACAGGGAATGTGTCCTGGTAGCAAAACCTGAAATTTCAATAATGGAAAATGAATACGCCTCCATCGTGAGTCGTGACTTGCCATCTCTGGTGAGTCCTGTGTCCGCGGCATCGGCCTTACAACCAGGCCATAATTCGCCCGCCAATTCCTGTAGAGTGGGTTTCCAAGATTTTGATATCCCACCAAAGACCAGTTCCAGCATATCATCAATTCTGGGCTATTCGAGAATGGGAAAGCTTAAGGAGTATGGCCACGAGCACGTTGGGGACTACCTAAGCCCGTGTTTGCGTGACTCGGCTTGCGCGTCCGATTCCCGAAGTCATTACACATACATTTCATGCCTTTCCTACCATCACTTCGGTTTTTGTGGCCGCTGACCATTCTCAAACATCATGTTTATCCACAACGCCCATCGCAACGCAATAAGCCCCTCTTTTCTATGGGAGTGAATAGGAACAGGAACACACTTACACAACATGTGATGGCATAACCATACCACACTAGGGTAGAATAGCAAAGCAGGCTGTTGACTGACGTCGAATTGGCAGTTGTGGTTGGTACTAGTCTTGCAATAATCATGAAAATTCCCTGCAGGTTGGGGCTTGCTCTACGAGAGAAAGAGTGGTCATTTGGCAAGCTTTTCTACATGAGAAACGTCGACAAGCGAAACGCATTCAGAGTTGGATCCGCTATGTGCCTTGCGATAGGAGTGAGTTTCGACTCAAACACTTCTGTGATAGGACCTACTTACAAGTAACCAAGGGACTTGTCGCTTGAACCGGTATTTAGGAGGCAGCCTCCTCACCAAGATTTTGTTCTACTGTGTATGGAATAGTACTTGGCCAAACCCAAGTGTCCAGTCGCAGACCGTGAGCCTCGGCCCACTTAAGTTGGGCACCTAATTAACTTTCTGGCATCAACGAGAACTATCAGAAGGTTTCCCTGATCGTCACAATGCAATGATAATTAAAATAAAAACAAGAAAATGGGAGTCTTTCTCAGTCGTTAGCACTGTAGTGACTGTGCGCATGTGGAGGCCTCGCTCACAAGCCTTTCCGTAAGTACAAGTGCGATGGAAACTCATCCAAAACCGAGCTTACCTACCTACGTACAACATTTACATACCCAGGTACACCATGCGTGTGAGAACGATTTCTAGAAATGTACTCAGCCTTCGGTTGCGCGCCTCCCTTTGCCATACTCCTCACACACGATAGAAAGGATATGGGTGTGCTTTATTTGTTCTTCCCTCTTCCCCCCCCCCCCTTCAGGGTTGTCTACCATTGGTACAGTAAGCCCTGCGCCTGCTGTAGTGTGGCAGCAATGTGTTGGGTAGAAGGGGGGGGATTTTGTCAGGGGCTGCAGAAATGATTCGAGACACAACCCTCACGTCGATCAAGATCTGCCTGATTCACAAGTTCGGACCAGGTTCTCCTTGACAGCGAACCCTGGCAAGGAAATTTCTTGGCGATCCTTGGCGATCATCTTGGCGATCATTTTCACGACACTCCTTGTTTGGGTGCAGGTCAGTAGCAGGGCGATGGCAGGTCGAAGAGGCTGGCATAGCCTCCCGGGTGCCATCCAATAATCCCGTCTGTCAGTCTGGGGGGAGGGGGGGACGTGTGAGGGCGTGAGAAGCAAAATTGTACCTGATTAGTGCGCAAGCAATATTTCAAAGGCTCATGTCAATGGTGCCCACATAAGATGCCTTCAGTCTTTTCATAGGATTGGGGGATCACTGTTAGACCATAGACATGAATTTTAGCCTTCGTATGTTCAATAATGTGAGATTTTGCTTGTCTTTGCGCTGCAAACGACTCCTGCGCCGATACAACAAGGTAATCTTGAAGTCTCAATCGGTTCGTTCTCTATTAAAAAAATTCATTTCGTTCTCTGCAACTGCTCTCTTGGAGGACGTGTGATCAAGAAAAGGGGGAGAGGTAGGTATATGGGCATTGGTGAGATGTACAGCAAAGGAAGCATCAGAACGTCGTAATCCAGTCATAATCCATCATACAGTAAAGCCAACATGGGACGATAACACCCAGAACAAGGCATGGTACAATAACAAACAGAAGTGGGAACATATTTATGCGCCACCTTGTTGATTGCAAGTAGCCTCTTGAGCATTGCAGTCGCTGACCGTAGCCCCAGACACCTTCCCGGAGTTGACCGCATCGGCGCATTGGTTGTTCTGGATGGCGCAGGCCCGCTGTATTGCCGCGCCCTGATTCACAAAAGTATTCCCGTTGACGGAAAAGGGCCGTGACGAATCTCCGGAGTTGGCCACGGCCGGGGCCTTAATGCCGCCGATCGATGCGCCATTGCTGTTGCTGCTGCTGAAGGACGACGATGAGGACGATGAGCCTGAGTTTCCGTTACCGGCGGCGGAAGAAGATGATGAAGCAGAACCGGAAGGCGAGGCACCAGCGGCGCCGTTGCTCGCACCCGTTGATGGACTAGTTGCCGGGTTTCCCTGGGATCCTTTGTTATTATTCTGTCCGGTCTGAGTCTGTCCTTGTGTGCCTGTGGAGCCTTGAGATAAGGAGGATGATGCAGTGGAAGGGGAAGAGGAAGCGCCAGAGTTCGAACTGTTGGGGTTTTTGTTGTTTGATGTGGAGGCCTGTGATGAAGAAGATTGGGTGTCGCTGTTTGTGCTGGAAGATTGACCTGCGGACCCGGAATTGGGGGTTGTATTACCTGCGCCGAAACCTCCGAAACCTCCCGCTCCAGCCCCAGCTCCAGCTCCAGCTCCAGCTCCAGCTCCAGCTCCAGCTCCAGCTCCAGCTCCAGCCTTGCCTGCGTTGGCTGCAGCGGCACCGCCTGCTGCTGCGTTGCCACCCGCAGCTTTACCGCCGTTAGCGGCAGCGTTGGCATTAGCCCCTGCTGCACCACCCTTGTTGGCGGCAGCGTTGCCGTTGGCCGCTGCTGCTCCGCCCTTGTTGGCATTAGCATTGTTGTTGTTACCGCCGCCACCGTTACCGTTGGCAATAGTAATCTGTTGATACAAGTTAGCATCGGGTGCGAGAACAAGCCGCCTTGAAAGTACTCACCCTCGTGCAATCATCCTGAGCGCCACTGTACGTCCGGCATGTCAGTAATCGTGGATCACTGAGGCTTTTCAGCCCTCTCCTGCTCTGGGACACTTACCGTTGAGCGATGGGCATCAGAAGCGGCTGGTGGTTGGAAGAGCCTGCCATGGTGCAAACTCGGTAGTTACCTGCGGGCAGACCACCCGTGACCGTGGCAGTGAGCTTTCCCTGACCGTTTCCAGCGTCGTTGATACCCTTGAAGAAAGCGAACTTGGAGGCATCTGGTGGTGTAGAAGGAGTGAGGGAGTTGCCAAGATCCTGAATGACGACGTGAGTGTGGCCAATGACTTGGCCCTGACCGTTGAGCTGCTGAGGCGCTGCGTAGTATGTGCTGTCCGGGTTGGTGAAGGTGCCCAGCTGCATGTTTGTCATCTGCACTGTAACATCAAAGTCCGTGTTCGCTGCGGGCTCCTTGCCGGCGACGGGACTGGTGATGACGGTCGCTACCATCTTGCTGCTCGCTGGCATCTCACCCATCACGATACCGTTGCAAGATCCACCCTGTTGCTGGAGACCGTTGGTCAACGTCTTGCCAGAGCAGAAGTTGATGAAGTTAGCGTTGTCTGTGATGGACTTGGCTTGGCCTGCTGCAGCACCCTTGGAACCATCCTGTTGCGAGCCTGTCTGCACGGCCTTTGTGTCCAAGGTGAGACTGCCAGCATTACCACCACCACCATTTGCAGCGGCAGCGTTGCCTGTGAGTCAGGAATGTTAGCACCGGGACCAGTTCTTTTGTTTAGAGCATGAGAGTTTTTAGCTGCTGACCATTTGCTGCTGCGGCGCCTCCATTTCCCTTGGCCGCATTACCTGCGTTGCCTGCATTGCCAGCGTTTCCTCCACGGTTCTGTCTTGTCTCCAACAAGCCCCTGCCGTGAAGGCGAGGTCGCAATGCTGTTCCCTCCACTGCAGCACTCATGCCCACAAGGGCAAGTACAACTGTCTTCAGCTGCATCTTGATAAAAGTGTATTAAGATAAGGTAGGTATGTTAGGATGGTAAAAGGGCTCTGTCGAAGAGCAATGGTACCAGACCAAAAGGAGAAACAGGTGGACTACTGTGAAAAGGAGTGGTCACAGTGTGAACAACCTGAGTGAGAGGGTGTCGGTAGAAGAGAGACGCAACGAATGTAAAATCATACAACCAGCGTGTGTCGACACGAGAGAAAAAAATGGGACGACGGGAAAGAAATGAAAGCCCAACGGACGAGATGAATGGCAAAGGAGAGATATATCAGAGAAAAACGCATGGGGCGCACCAAGCCTTCGACCCTTTATAAAGCCGTCCTCACAGGTTTCGAAGGATCCATCGCCAAGACTCTCTCCACCAGGAACATCGCCAAGACTGGAGGTGCTGGGAACATGTGTATCCATACGGTCCGCAGTGCACCTCCGCGATGGTAGATCGTAGGGAAGGGGCAAGTTTTGGCATTGATGGTGCGGATTGGAGGTGTGCCGCCTGGATTGCTCCACGAGCACAAAACAAGAGACAGGGGTTTGACAATAGCATGCTCGGGAAGTGAAATCAGACATCCCTGTTGGTTTAAGGTTAAATATTCAAAATTCATCCCATTGCCCCTGGTTGAGACATCATCGGGACTCGCGCCGCTGTAAAAGATGGAGCCCATAGCGTCATGTGGATGTGGATGCTCTTGGCATTTTGCAGACCTCGAGAACATGCCTCTTGTGAACTTCCCAAGCCGGGACAAGCTCTTGGTACGGTGCATCGGCGAAGAAGTTCTAGTTCAAAATTCATTTGTTGAATATGGAAGACTAAAAGAAAAATGCCATATCATGCCTAGGACCCTGGTGAGCTGCAAGCAAGCAATCATCAGTAGATCAATGATCAGCAAAGGCTGCGCATCCTATGTCAATCTCGGCGCAAATCGTTTGCCCTGTACCATGTACCCAGGTACCTGGTCGCTCACACGGATACAGTCCGACAATTTCGTTGAACAATTGACAGCCATCTCGTCTATACAGAAGTTCGGCGCTGTCAAAGCGCAAGAAGGGTTCGGCCAGGTTGGTCCCGGCATGCCATTTGTTCGAAAAGAGGGGGTGCAAGTAGACCACTCATAGGGGGACAGCCTCATTGCGCAGGGTCGACCAGCCAGTGCCATTTGGGCTGGTCTGATTTGTCGCCATCCTGAATTTTGCGCTGAAAATGGGCTCGAGTTCGGACAGATTTCGCGTGGCTGTCTGTGGGAAGCAGCCTCGGGGAGGAGTGAGAGAGAGAGGGGATGAGAAACCGGGCAGCGCCTCAATGCCTGGACGTTGATGCGGCTCAAAATGTCAGAGGTTATTAACTGGGCCCCCTGCTAATATGGAGCGCGCGGGTGGGCCAAGGACAAAGGAAGGCCTGTCATTGGTTCCCAAGCGCAGATCACGCAGATTGGGTTTCGGGTTCTTCCATCCCCATGCGCCGATGAAGCGAAACCGCCTGTCCAAACGGGAATAGTCAACTTGAAGCGCGACAATAGCATTGCCTCCTGGGAATGTGTAGGTTTGCGGTAGTAAGCTTAGGGGCATAACCTTACTCGTAAAGTTGCAGGTGGCAGGTTGTCGTGAGAATTTGGTACAGACAGCTAAGTACTTTGTATTCATTCGGTAAATTATCGCCCGTGAACGCCCATATCCACTACCTACCTAACCTACCTACCTGCCTGGATAGGCATGCACGGCGCTTGCTTGCCCAAGTACCTTTGTACCACCATGGGTTCTGTTGGATTTTGTGGCTTGGACTCTAGCCTCTAACTTCAGGCTTGAAGCATGCCTCGCTGAGTGACCGGCGTCTACCAAGGTAGTGAGCCTGTTTCTTGCACCTTGAAGCTGTATCATTTCGCCTTGCGACGATCTTTGTTTCTAGATCTTCTTGATCACACCTGCCAGATCAATAGCGTCAGGATCACTTGGTTATGATTCTCCCGGATTTGCAGAGCAGAATCGATCAGTAAATCATACTACCCAGGTAATGCCAGGGTATTGAATGTGCTACCTAGGTACGTAGGGAATCACTGCCAAAGGCGGTAGAAGCTGGCGCTTAATAGATTTATTTTGATTTTGGAAAACTTTAGATAGAATCATAGCGCCTCGGACGTCAATCAAATTGCATGCACATCCGTCGCATTTGCACGAGTATCAGATGAAGCAGAGGTCGGTCGAACTCCGCATGTCATTTTCTGCATGAACACGGCCCATCGGATAACCTGCCATCTTGTCTTGGATTTAACTTCGGCTTGAAATAGCAAACTATCCGGAGAAAATCTAGAGTTGTGTTATCAGCCTTACAAAGAGGAGCTTGCGAAGTTCGGCCGACGGCTTTAAACCCATTTTGCACAGGTGGAAAAAAAAAAGGTGGTTCCTTCACAGAAAGAGCCATCCAGTTTGAGAAATTAGCGATCCAAGTTTCCTATGACAAAAATTCACGCGGAAGCCTGCGGTCAAGTCTGAAGCTGGTGGAGCCATCCCCCTTCCCACGAAGCCCGGCTCCGGAATGAGATGGCAAGCAAATCCGGACCCGCTCCTCGATTTCGTTTCTGAACAAACATTGAACTTTCAATTGTGCACGATAATTTTCGGATGAGACGAGTTGACATTTCATGAAAGAAGGTTTCGTCAAGTGCAAAAAAAAATAAAAAAAATCCAATATGCCATATTGATCGATCACACGCCTTGGCTGTTTTGAACAACTAGAAGCAAAAACCTTGACTTTGGGCCACGATTTGGGTATGACGAGCAGGGGATATCCTGTTGCCAAGCAAGAGCCGCAACCCGTCTCAAGCAGTCTAGATACTGCTGACTCGCATATCTACGAACATCTAGTTCAATCTAATATGTATGAGGCTGTGGCTCAGTCAGTGTTTGACAGATTTTGGTTTCCCGGTGCGTCTCGGGACAAGGGCCGAATACCTAGGATTCTTAACGGTCGCAATCACATTTGTGGAGATTTCGGCCGAGTCACCAAGGACGGTCACCAAACCATCCGCGTCCCCCCGGGTGTTCTTGACTCTTGCCCACGCGTTAGTTTGTCTCGCTGCTCTTCTTCGTGACACTAATTAAGCAGTGCATTCGGTCGTGTAGTACGCATGTGGTTTACAGCCCGTTCGTCATTAGCGAAGAGTTTCGGGACTGACATCAGTGCTATGATGTGGAAGACGAAGGGAAAAGCCGAGTCCATTCTGACCATGTATCATGCACTCAGTTGACACATCCTCAGACACCATGATGGCTGAACTCACCCTTTTCACAAATCCATCAACTTCAATGAAAAATGCACGTGCCCCACCAAAGCCAAGATTCAGACCTATTAAACATATTCTAGCTCCGTCAAATAAGCTTCACTCCCGTGGAATTTGCAAGTATAGCCGCATCGCAGTGGTGGACGGTCCTGGCTTTAGTCCAGCCAAGAGTAAACTAGAATCATTGGCCCTTGGCTTGTTTGTACATCGAGACAAGACTATGCATCATGTCTAGAAGACTGCTCGTTTCCTTACTGAGGTTCCCAGGGCTTGCTTGTACAAGTTCTTTGGCTGACCGGTGTATCAACTTGATGCGTTGCGAGTTTTCAGGTCTGCCAGCAGGACCAGACACCTCGTTAAACAACGTCCCAACATCATGAAGCTCGACGTTGACTCATGCCATGCAATATTTCTATTTCAGGCCTTGCACATAAGTTTGCATGTGAACGCAAGCCTTTCGCAGTGTTGAACCATGGCTCCTCTCTGTCTGGCGGTGTTTTCGATGCTTACCTAGGAAGGTAGTGTCAATATAGACTTTGCCTTTTGGTTGTTCTCGCCGCGATCTGAGATGGGGAGGGGGGCATTGATGTCGATAGATCATCCTGCAGGCAGTCATTGTTCTTCCCATCAATCAAGGCCGACAAAAGCAACCTACCTAATTCAACATTCGCCATGGACAGAACCGGTCGAGACCCATTCTGAGTTGCATCATAGGGTGAATGTGTCCCAAGTGAATGTGAAAGTGGACTGATTCTCGAAATTTCGATGATTTATGTACTCTGTATGAACGGCATATGCGCTCAGTTAAGACCGATGTATATCGGAGCAAGCGAAAGTCTGCCATAGTGCTCTTTTAGGTATCCAATATTTGTTGGTCGACTTTACCATCTGCTTACATCCCGAGGTCTCCTCGTAAACTTCCTTGCGTTGCTGTCGCCTTTCAACACCCTGTCGTGCGTGCCTCGCTTAGAGGTCACATCGCGGATGTGGTGTCAAGAGCGGGTCGGAATACTGTCGAAGGAGTTCTCAAGTTACTCCTTTCGGAGTGTGCAGTCAGATGTTGCGTCTCCGGCAAGACTATTGGAGCTAGCATCAAGATCGGTGACCCGGTGACCCGGTCTGTCAAGCTGGTGGATCAAGGAGAATGATGGACACAAATTCCGAATAGCACATATAGACCTGTGGTTATATTTTGAGCAATGATGAAGATACAGCTGGAGACGGGGATATATGAGGGAACATAATAAGAAGGAAGAATGCAGTGGACTTTGACAAAGAATGCAGGACAGACTGCCACAGAGACCTGCATCAATAACCATATCGAATGAAAATGTCAAGATAAAGCCAAGAGGAAAATCCCTATTGCGGTAAAACATAATGTGACAAGGCCAACGGAGAAAAGCGTTGCTCTCTAAACTCCACGCTCGGTCGACTTGGAAAGGATTCTCTGCGGCGCCATCTTCGAAGAGGGTAACCCGACCAACCACAACCGCGATTTCTCCCAATCTTTTCCGAGTACTAGTATTTGTTGTTCAATATATTGAGTCTTGGCTAGTCTCATCTGACTGGAGTGAAGGCGATGAATCCGGTCAAACCAACAAGAGCATGTCGATTCTTGTATTAGTGAGATGTGTGACTGCTGTTGACGTACGAGGAGCATGCTCGCTCTCTTCCTCGTCATCAGTGAATCAGGCTCGAGTGGGAAAGCCCCGTGGCCTGTACCAGGCTCGTACTCATGGCATGGCTGTGGAAAGTGTTACAAAGACACTGACGGAGAGAAGTAACGAATCACGATTGCCATTAGTTTAAACCTGCTCGCATGGGTGAGGATATCACCGCCCAAGGCGATCATAGGGCAGAGGTCCTTGTCGCTTTGTGTCTTAGGGTAAGTTAGGTTAATCTTGGGCAGCCCGAATGGAAGACATGTCTTTGCACATTCTACTGGAATGTGTGATGATTGTTGACTTTCTTGTTTGATAGGGAACAATAATGAGCGTTCTTAACTGAGTAGGCTTCGAGGATGCGAACACTTCTGATGATCAATTTCCATATTGAGTAATTTGTTGAAGATCTAGAGAGGTACAACGGGTGCCGGCCAGCTGCGTCGTAAAGCATAGGCACCTAGGTACCTACCTAGACATTGTACTAAAAGATCCTCTTGATAGCCTGAACCCAGATACATGTGTTGGTCACAAGAGTATTCCTAGTGGTCCGTTGGTGTCCCAGGAACATTGTCTTCTCCCGGAACTTCTGTTGAAGCCGAGGATGAACTTAGACAGGCACGACTTCCAAGGCTGTCGTAAATTTTTCCTACCATACTCCGTCAAGCCCATGTCCCAGGACCGTACACGCACATAGTGCCCGGGAGGGATTACAGTATGGTCTGAATAAGTTATCGATTGCGTCGGTTCCTTGTCCATGCGATCTCTCTTTCTGTGCTGTGGAACAAGGTGCAAAAATGCTGCACCAGGTTCCACTGGAGAATGCCTGCCACTAACGTGGGCAGGTCAGATGTCAGCCGAGGGAAAATGTAGGGCTTCCGGTCAAGTATAGGAAATTCTTAGTTGTACACTCTGATAGATGCAGAATCAAACCATGAGGCTCAACGCGTGCCCATTAGCATCGCTTCCACGAAGATGAAGTATATCGAGGACGAGTGTCGGGTAGAGGCATCCGGTTTTCCCTTGACTCCAGGTCCAGGTGCAAGGCTCCGCGATAGAGATGGAGGGCAGCTTGCCATCCACAATTGCCAGTCAACTACGGAAATATTAACATCGACTCTTGAAAATTCCTGTAGATCGACCGCGGGACCACGTCACTGGACTCGGGAAGCAATAATATTCCATGCCCCTTCACGAGACAGCCCAGGTGCGTTGACTTGGGGTTTGTGCCTTTCATCTCTTGCTCTTGGCTTCGTAGCAGACATAGTCGTTGCCCTGAGCGGCACTCGACGGGCCGAGTTACAAGATGCCTACCACCTCGTCCGATGAGGTCCGGCATGTTATATTCCATCCCCCGTCTTTTTGAAGAAAGACATGATGTTTGGTGACTAAGCCTTCTATTACATAAGCTACACCCAAACGCTCCCCAAGTTTCATCTCACATTGCCTCGTCTTGGCCGGCGCGCACGCAGTTTACCATCGGCGAAGAACATCATCACCAAGTCTCCTAGGAGTGTATTTTGAACATGATGATTTGGGAGCCTCCATGATGTAAGGACAAAAGAACACATCACATCCAAACAATTACAACGTTCAATTTCCTTCTTGATTGCTTTTCAATGCTCAGCGTCGCAATAGCGCTAAGTTTGGCGACGGTGTGTTCCCCCAGCGGCTATGATCGTATAGGTCCATAGTTTCGTTTCCCGCCCAAGCCTGAAACCTCATGAGACCAGCAGACCCCTTTCTCAAGTCCGCGACGACTGCTGTCACAGATCTTCTACCCAACCTACTCGCCCTCTCGCCTCCGTCCTTCGTGTTTTTGGAGATCTTCTCTCTGTCTTCATTTTGTCTTGGCAATCAGTCCGTCAAAAAATCGTTTGTTGCTGTGCATCACATTCCATCGTTACCGATATCTATCCCCACTGCAAGCTGGTCTTCTAACAACGTCGCAACAACATTCTCTCTTTTTTGCGAAGTCAAAATTAATTTCCACCAACCGCCAAAATGAAGTTCGCGGCCGTCCTCGCTCTCTGCGTCTCCCTCGCCAGCGCCGGCGTCGTAATCACGCCCATCTTTGACAACCAAGTCGTTGCGAAGGAAGGTGGTGACTGCGCACTGGGCGTTGTGACACCATCAGGATGCGGGTAAGTTCTACGCAAAGTTCTGCTGTCTATCTTTCGGCCCTCGGTCGAATGACGGGCTCTTCAGCAAAGCAACAAGATTGCTGCTCAACTGGACGAGTGCTGACTTGACATTTTCACACAGACCTCTTCGAGGAGGCGTGGCTCGCAATACCGTGTAATAGCACAGTCGAGGCGACGGGGCAATATTTGAATTTTGATGCATTTGGGCGAAACACCAACAAAATACCTATAGATGGGGAAAAGTAGGGGACGATGCCTGTGGGAGGGGGGGGTTAAGAAAGTCGAGTCGGGATGTTACCAAGGGGCACTTCATCGCAGGGCGTATTGACTTCAATAATGGACATAATTCTGGCTGGTGCCACATGTGATGCTTTCACATCGCCTACCTCAATCAGACGGCAATATGATCGGTTACTGATGTACGACTCAAGAGCCTTTTCTTCTTCATCGTCGTTCCAATCACTTCCAATCACCTTGAAACAAACGGTGCAGCTATGTGTTAATTCTTCAGCTTCTCTTGCCCGATCGTGTAGGCTGATGATGTATATTCCCGTGAATGAGTCCATCTTGTTCATCACTTTAGCAGGATGAATCCACTGAAGGCCATGTCCATAGCCGCTGGTTGGTTGAGATGACATCCAAAGACAGATCAACGTTGCCGGTGCCTTCCCTCGTTAGACAGTGATGGAAAGTGGGACAAGAATTGTATGAATCACACGAATGTACAGAGCAAGACATAGAAGCTTTTGACTTTTCTGATGCTGACTTGGGTGTACCCAGGTTGGGGACCACTGAGAATGGAGAGTTCACAGGCCCCACCCGCGCTGTCAGTGTTCCAGAGTCATTCGGAGTGGAGACATTTGCTAAGCGGCGCCACTTCCACATGCAGCCAACCTTTACAACGCCACAATTTTTGAGCAACCAGCGAGTGACGTAGGTGCACGTCAAAGGTCATTATGGAGTAATTCTAGCAGAACTCTCCGGCAGCTTTGTTGCCGTAAAGATTGTACGCGCTTCATGCTCGTGTCCCCCCCCTGCTGTTCAAGCCAAAGTAGGTATCGATTGGTTGCCTCTGGGCAAGTTTTCTCAAGGTGACTTTCGGCTGCGCCTCTCCGGTTTTCTCTCTGATCCCAGTGCTTTTTCCTCCGAGTGACGGGCGGGAAAACAAGCAAGGAAGGCAAGCATAGGCCCAAATACATAAAGGAAGCTAGGCCATTCCCAACCCAAAGTTTGCCAAGGTTTTCCCATCTGCCAAAATCTCACGCCACCATACTATAAACATCAAGAGCATTGAGTCAACTCATTCTCGCAATAATTCCAAACTTTGATTCAACAAGAGATTCCTTTCTTCAGTTTTGTGCAATCGAACAACAGCAACAATGGCAAACGTCTGCAGCCTCGTCCTCCTCATCCTCATCACCCTTCTCTGTACGTAACACCCATCCATCCATCCCTCTCTCAAGCTTCCAAGCATTTTCCCCCCGGACAAGCTAACAATCATTCTTCACAGTCCCTCCTGTGGGTGTTGTCATCGTCGCCGGCTGCGGCGCCGACGTCCTCATCAACATCGGTCTTACCCTTCTCGGATACATCCCCGGCCACATCCACGCCTTTTACATCATCTACGTCTACTACAGTCGCCAGGAACAGGCAGCCTCGTACGAGCGCGCACCCGGCATCTACAGCGAGCGTGTGCAGACGGGTGGTCACAAGCTTGCGCCTGCGCAGGGCCCGCCTCAGGGCCAGTACGGAACTATGGCTTAAGACTGGAGCCGTGATTCCGGGATAGTCTTTGTGTGGAGACAGTGATCATAGATCACAGAGAGAAATCAGGATGCGTTAAGGGAGTCGGAATGTTACGGATATGATACCAGGAAATTTGGGGATGTTTTTTGGGAGGGAAATAGTCTAGGGAGATCTAATCATGGACGCTTAATTGTTAGGGTCGCTAATGATACCACTGCGCGCGTAATTGACTGAACTCATACTTTTTCTTCATGATCACATCGACCTAGAGTTCTTCTTCTCGTGACGGTCGATCTCCCGGTATTTGAGCCCTGTGTAATCATGTGTTTATGGGTGTATGTTGTAACGAGCATCACTGGACACCCATAGCAATCTTACGACCATACAATGAGTCGCACGTCGTCAGCCCGCAGGTCTGGGGATTGAGAAGCTCTGTAATACGCGTTTACCTTGGGAGATACGGTTCGTAAGCTGCTGTAGGTCATGGGTTCTGAATCTTGAGACGATATGAAGCACAGCCACATTGGTGGCCATATCCTCACAGCACCACTCTTGATTACACATGCTCCAAACTCGCCAACGTCGTAAACCGAAGCTGGAAGTGAATGAGACTGCAGCAGTGCTAAGAACTGGTATCATTAAATATTTTGCTATTTTTTTCTTCTATCTTTTCTAGCATGACCACAGGCCAATCCCATATAAACAAATCCACCAAAGTCCCGCCACTTATTCTCCTATATCAATCGTAGTAGATTCGTATGTCCTCGTGGTAAATATGCATATCCAGTATCCATATATCCAATTAATTATATGGCAAAAAGAGATTGCGCCCTCTCCATTGATGTTTCCCCCATCAGCAAACCTTACACCAACGTTACCAGCGCGGCTAGCCCCGCCACCAGCGCCAACACTGCGCCCGCCGGCTTTGCGACGTCCCCGGCGCCGCTGCTAGAGCTGGTGCTGTTGGACGCATCTGCGCTTGCGGAACATGATCCAGTAAAACTCGATGCACCGGCGCTTCCCGTAGGAATAGCCTGCTCGTCGGTACCACAGCTGGTATACTGCGCCATTGAAATCTTCATGTTGGTCTGATCAAACACAACGTACGCATTTCGCAAGAACGTGTCGCCCAGCAGCGCGGTTATACCGCTGCCAGCCTCCAAGGGCATTACACCCAGCACGCACGAGTTGCCGTCCTGCAGGACAAATTGATCCATGGGTACGTTGATGGTGACGCCGTTGAAGCCAAAAGCCAGCTTGTTGGAGCTCGACGCAGCGCTGCAGTCGACCAGCAGCAGGCCGGACTGCGAGTCGTACTCGGCGCCAATGTCTGAGGCCATGGCCGACACGATGTCTGTGGGCAGCTCGCACAGCGACGAGCCCGTGTCGAGCACGACGCCCGACAGTGCTGAGTCGGCGAACTTGGTCGTGCCGGAGCTGTTGGTGTAGCTCAGCGATGTCATAGCGACCGCATACCGCTGAATATCGCCCGCCGTGGGCGCCGCGATGTCCATGGAGGCCAGGCTGCCTGAGAATTTCTTGGTGTCGACGCCGCCAAAGACGATGGTGCCGCCGGCCGTGTCGGAATTGCCAAGCGCGACGGAGAAGGCCTTGGTGTTGGTCAGGCCCTGCTGTTGTAGCGCGTCGACAAAGTTGGAGTAGTTGAGATTGACGCCATCGCCGAAACCAAGGCCGAGAATACCCTCGTTGAGATCCTTCGAAGCGGTAGCCTTGCCGAATTGCACTTTTGTCAGGTTCTTGCTCGCGCCCGGAATGCCGACGCTGTCAATGTAGTAGTCGATAGCAACCTCTCCCGAACCGTAGACGATCTGCGAGGACTCGCCGGTGGCGTTGGCGGAGGTCGATGTGGATGGGTCGTACACTCCCTCGGCCGTACATTGGCGCTGCTCGGTAGTGGAAAAGTCGCTGTCATTGCAGTTGGGGTCGACAAATAGCTCGTCCGAGCCGGTGTCGATGGCGACTTTGACGGGCTGGGCGTTGGAACCAAAGGTCACTATAGAAGGCGGGAAGGATCGCGGCAACGGTCAGCGGTCTAAGGATCACGCCAAGAGGTGCCACGGAAAGCTTGACTTGACTACCAAGCCCGGGAGGATTTGTACAAAAAGCTTACATTCAATCAAATAACTTGTGTCTTGTTCATTGACCAAACTTGCTGAGGCTTGACGGCCGGAAAGTGTTCTCGAAGAACGGTCGCCGCGCTTGATGGGAAAGGAGATGAAGCCTGGATTTGAGTCCTCTGCTTGGCGTGGCGTTGGTGTCGTCACAGAGGCGGCGTGGACAGCTGGTACGGCGGCCAACGCTCCCAAAAGAATTGATGACAGTTTCGAGACCATCTTGACTTTTGTTTTGATACTTTACTGTCTCTGTTTTTTTGCGAATTCCACCCGAAGTATCGAAAGGGCAAACCTAGACAACCAAAATATTATATGGCAAATAAATCAGTGGCGAGGGGAGGACTGGTTCATCTGGTTCAGCAGTCACTCGGCAAGTATCGATCCGTGGCTGACTTTGCTTAAAAAACGGAGTTAAGCAATTCTCATGCAAATCAACAAACAATAGCGACGGGCGGAATATGGAGCCGGGTCAGATTATGCTCTCTTGGTCGCACGAATTGGGAACAGGTTGAAAAGAAGTGAAGAACAAAACGGCAGACCAAGTAAGGTAAGGTATGCAGGAAGTGGATTAGAATAATACCATTCGTAGCAGGCGAGACTCGGGGGGGGGGGTAGCGTTGAACAGGTCCAGACATGTGCAGAAGTTCAGATGGCCCACACTTGTTGCAGATCAAGGCTAGGCTTTGCAATGGTGGCGGCTGAATGATGATGATGCACTATTGCAGCAGCCGGGAAACCTGAACTGTCACCGTATGGAACCGCTTTGCTACTCTGTCACACAAGGTATTGCTGCTGCGCCCCACTGCCTCTGCGCACAGGCAGCAGCACTACCGAGATAGACTTTCAACTAATTATAAATCAGCATTTGTGGTGACAGAGGCTGAAAAAATGGTAAAGATGGCCTTGGGGTAGTCCGCCGCACGGGCACAGCAATACATGGCCAGATAGGCTGCACAGAACCCGCGCGTGCATGTGAGATCTGGTCATGACATTTGAGAACAAATATTGAAATCTCTGGATCTGGATCTGGGGGAGCATGCAATGTTTGTGGAGCGAGGCAGCCCAATGCAGATTACTGCAGGTGGTTGGCGGGTATGTGCCCACCCATTCAGGCTTAGCCTCGGTGGACAAGGTTTGTCCCGGAGCCCAAAATCCCGGGACGTAGATGAGGTTGTTGATGTATGAAATTAATTGGAGTGCACTAACAGCATCTAGATCGTCAGGTCAAAGCCGATTTTTAGACGCCATATGTCGCTTGTACTATAATATTGTATGGTAATCTACTCGTATATGCTGTGGTCATGCCGCACGTTTTGCTATACACATTTTACTATAACCGTTGAAGAATATTTCAAAGTTTTCATTGAAAGCGACGTCATGTCCTTTTTGTACTCTGGTGCACTTCGGCCACTTCCGCTTCTTGTCTCAGGATAGTCCACACTATAATAGGTTCATTCACATATTCATCGCATGCTGCCTATCTCCATTGGGGGGATGGGATGAAATGGGATGGAGAGCAAGCCACATGTCCTAATAGCAATGCGCTGACGCGTTCCCATCAAGCGCAGCACACAGAAAGCAACATGTTAAACACCGTAATGGAAACGATTGCCCATAAATCAGCAACATGACCCCGAGATCTGCTCCGTATCGCATCGGCTCTAACTTCCGCCTCCCTCCTACCCGCCAAGTTTCAGACGGGCACTGTGGGCACAGCCATCCTTGTCACTGGCATGCCGCGGTTCCTTTTGTTCCAGTGACCAACGGCGCACCCCCTCCTCTCCGGCGCGCGGGGACCAAGGCGTGCAAGTGAATTGCCGCTTATGCCGTATAATAAAGGCATTGCTAATAGCTCGATGCACCAAGTGCATCAAGTGCCGCTGGCCCTTCCCCGATCCTGACATCGGCCTACAGGAAACGTACTCCTGATAGGCGCCCATTAACTTTAGGGACAAGCGCATCGATAAAAATAGTATCTCCTACTGTGTATACATGTCGACAATGCTTGAAGTGCGCTACCGCTGCAAGTCCAAAGCAACGGCGTAGTACTGGACCCAAAGCCTTTCTAGGGTGAGAGCACAGAAAACTGCAAAAGTCAATGTGTATTCAATAAATGCACATATGAATTGTAACGTCAAAAATGATTATTACACCGAAGTACCCGAGGTGCCAACCGGAAAATGCGAGACGAATACAGGTCCACGCACCAGTCCTCATACTTTACCTCAACGCCGACCATGCATATTTATGATATGAAGTTGCCCACATGTAAACCCCAAGGGAACCGTCATCCATAACGTGTAAACATAAGACCGCATGCGGACTCGCCATCTAGGCCATTCTAAGGCTCATACTCAGGCGGTGCCACGCTTCGGTCCTCCGCATCTTCGATCGATATGGCAGACTTGCCCTCTTTCTGGGGGGAGTACAGCTGGAACTGAACGAAGATGATCGCGTCCTCCGCGATGGTACCCAGTGAGCCCAGCAGCCAAGGAAGAGCTTTGAGGAGATAGTCGCCATTCTGGGAGTAGGCCACGAGGCTGGCGCCGTAGGTGAGGTTGCCAGTGAGAGAGAGGAGAAAGAAGAGCAGGGCGAGGCCTGTAAGAATATGTCAGTTCCCAAGCCGTCCTTTTGGTCAAGATTCGTCTGCAACACCAGAAACATACCCTCCGTAGACTTCTCCCGCCAGTTCTTGATGATTTGAGGGATCCGCGCGCACAAGTAGCACACCGCACTCATATAACCCAGCACCAGGCCCACCACCATACGCGTCTGTCCATTGCCGTTCTCCTCGTCCGGCGCACCATCGTCCCCAGGCACGCCTGCATCGGTTCCAACGACCTCGCGACTTACGAACCATGCCGCAACGCCCAACGCATACACAGCTCCCAAGCTCAGAGTATTCGTCAGCCATGCGCTGCGCTGGGGCGTCTCGTCCTCGCCCGTGACCATGCGCGCCAGCGGGTCCAGCCCGGATGAGCCCCTCCGCACGGAATTGCGGCGTTGACTGCCCGGCAGCCCGCCGCCGTTGGCGCTGGAGCTCGATCGCCGGCGGGGAGAGAGGAGTGGCTCTTCTTCAGCGGCGACGGCGTTCTCAGCCTCGAGGGAGAGGCGCGCACGGCGGCGCTTGCGAGAGTTGAGAGTATTGTAGTAGACGCATTGCGTGATTAGGACGGCGTCGGCGAAGCAGAAATAGATGCCGATTGCGATGGCGGAGGGGGTGAGGTTGGTGGCGAGGGCACCTGTTTAGTGGGGCAGGATGTCAGCCTGGGGTGGGCAAGAGAAGGGTGGTGCGCCGCAAGAAGCAAGTAGCATAGGTTTGAAGTTGAAAAGTGCATGATACACTGAGATGAGAGAGGAGAGCCCAGATTACATACCCGCCAAGTTGGTCAAGTCACCCAGCAGCCAAATTAGCAGGAAGCCCATAGACAGGCCATCAGCGGATTTGGCTTTGTAGTTGGTGATAAGCTGGGGAAGCTGCAGTCGTCTGTTAGAATGGCACAGTAATTTTGAAGCCTGGTAGAGTAGCCTACAAGAAGACAGATCCAAGCAACCAGACTGATGCAGCCAAAGATGCCCGAGAGCGATTGTCCTATCTCTGACGTTGTCGTCACGGCGGAACGCATCGCCATGACGGGTGCGGCCATGACCAGTAGACGGGATACGGGAGGTCGATTTTCTCTCACGCGAGAGGTCCTAATGGAACGATTGAAAAATTTGACAAGACGAAAGAATAGTCCGCGACTCCAAATAGCAATAGAGAAGAGACTTTCGAGTTCTGATCTTGTGAGAGGAGGGGTCAGAAGAGAGCGTCTCGCCTGACCGATGGCCTTATCGGGGAGAAAAAGATAAGAAGACCCACCAAAACTAATGAAGTTGGTCTTTGCGCGTGTGCCGATGTCATCAGCGGGAATATCCCTGCAACTTGACGAAAGCAGATCTGGGATGTCTCCGATTCGTCAAAATGGATTCAGTGTCAAGTCGCGGACCAGATCAGTATTCAGATGGGAAAGCATGGTTATTGTGCAGGCACTCAATGGAACACTTCATATTTCATGATACTGCAAGACATAGGAGTATGTAACAGTCTATGGAATACATGGCAGGGCGACTGCTCAATGATTTGAGTATTAATCATAGTGGGAAATGTTTCTCATAAGTTCCGGATGAGGTGGTAGATTACGGACAGGCAGCAACTGGATTTTGGACTAGGTAGACATAATTACAAATATTCAGCTTGAACCTCTGAGTCCTTATTGAACTTCTTTGGTCTTCCTGTCCTGTACAATCATTATATGGTACACTACATACATCTTGCATCCTCTCAACAACGTCCAGAGCCTACTCTTCACAGATGACTTCAAGCACTTCCCCCCAACTGTAAGCAAACCGGGAATTGAAAGTGGGCAGGTCTTGCCTGTGGGACTGTGACGAGTGGAACAATTGCCAGAATTTGATGTCTTCTCGCTTCGCTGAGGAGAACAAAATGAACAATCTAGTGCTCATCGAATTCTATAATACGCTTCTGTTGATTGTGCAGTCTCAGCTGGGAGTATTGCTTAGTTCGGTTAGCTCACGACGGAGATCCACGTCCCATGTACTCCCTGAGGTAAGTACCTAGGTAGTTGTACAGCTTACTTGGGCAATACGTTCATTCATGGGCAAGTAAAAGTGGAAAGAATTCTACTTTATATCTATTGATTGTCAAGTAATTACTCTGCATTTGATGTATCTGCTGACTACCTGCGCAAAGAATGCTGGCAGCACTCCATACGTTACACGTGGGGGGAGGGGCCCCTTGCGCCACACATCGATTCGCTATCAGTGCCTCTCGAGACGTGCCGCGTGCACATATGTGTGAACTTGCCGCATCAACTGACACACTGCATTGCTTAAAGTGACGCGCTCAACAAGAAGCCGCGTCTCTTCCCTCTCACTTTTAGAACTTCATACTCAAAGACAAATAATACCATATCAGAATGCGCTTATCAAGCTCCCTCACTGTGGGTCTTTTGGCTGTTCCGGAGGCGATAGCATGGGGAGGTACGTTTCTCATACTCATTCACAAATCACACTCACTTTTACATCCTCTAACACACGCACAGGATTTGGCCACATCACCATCGCCTACGTAGCCAGCAACTTTGTCCAGCCCCAGACAGCCCATTATTTTCAGACTCTTCTGCGCAATGACACCTCAGACTACCTCGCCAACGTTGCAACCTGGGCGGACAGCATCCGCTACACGAAATGGGGCCACTACACCGGCGTCTACCACTTCATTGACGCCAAAGACTCCCCGCCCACCTCGTGCACCGTCGATCTGGACCGCGACTGCAAAGCCGAGGGCTGTGTCGTGACCGCCATCCAGAACTACACATCGCAGATCCTCGACCCGGAGATGCCCGCGTGGCTTCGCGCGCAAGCCGCCAAGTTCGTGGTGCATTTTGTTGGGGACATCCACCAGCCGCTACATGACGAGGATGTTGCGAGGGGTGGGAACGGGATCCACGTGCTTTGGAACGGGCATGATTTGAACCTGCATCATGTTTGGGATTCTAGCATTGCAGAGCGCTGGGTCGGTGGGGTGAGAAGGAAGCCTTACAATGAGGCGCAGAAGTGGGCAAGTGAACTCACAGCCAAAATCACAGATGGCGAGTTCAAGGTAGAGAGTGGCAAGTGGTTGGATGGGGTCGACTTTGAGGATCCCATTGGCACCGCGCTGGGGTGGGCGAGAGAGGGCAATGCTTACGTATGCTCACATGGTAAGGCGCTCTTTTCCTCCTTCATCTTGACATCTCGATGAATGTTTTCGAAGGTGGTGAGACAAGTACCAATGCTGGATGCTGCAGGGAACCAATCCTCCCCTCCCCCAGCGTGACAAATACGCTCTCTGCGTTCGCCGCATTTCCTTTATGCTCCCCCTGTGATCTTTCTATCTTTCTCTTAGCATGTGCTTGTTTCCTTACTGACAATTCGAGCAGTTTTCCCTGAGGGACCGGCCGCCATTGTGGGTCAAGAACTTAGTGGCGAATACTACGAGAAAGCTGCGCCGGTGATTGAAGTGCAGGTCGCTCGTGCTGGCTATCGACTGGCAGCTTGGCTTGACTTGATTGTAGCGGCTTCGAAGACTACGACAGGAGATGAGCTGTAGAACAGGGCAACTCATGGCCTGTAAAGAACTTGGAATAGAGATTGTGTTACACGAGCGGATCGTGTCCGCATGTTAGGGCAGGCGCATCAGCAGTACGCCGCCTTCATAGCATTATAGAATAGCGCCCTCGTCAAAGAATACTTGTGGGCAATAGCCAGTCTGCTCTCTGCATATCATCACGCGTTCTTTCTTTTACCTAGAAAGATTGGATACGCCTGCTTGGCCGACGTCTCGCGCAGCACAACAACAATGCACTACTCGGTGTTCTGTCTTTGAGGCTGGAGAGATGATCAATGAACAACGGGGCGCTGAAACGCTACCGTAGAAAAAGAATAGAATGATAGTCACTCATGTTTTCCTTTTCGTTTCCGAACTGAAGCACAATCCTGTCTGCAGTGTGTTACGACTTTCTCGCGTCGTACATAACGTAATATGATTGGCAGATAAAGTGCATAATATGAATCCGAACAGCTCTGGCAATGAACTTTTCGCGACAAAGAAAGCAGTGCACTTCAATAGTTCTGTACAACATCATGAAGCTGAATTTGGGGAGGACCATCTGGTAGAGGCGATGTTGGTTGGGACGAAGGACAATCCATGTACCAGCCATTCATTAATGATCGCCCAAATTCCGATCGAGGCATTCTATTCCACGATCAAACGGGGCGAGGGAAACGGCATGATCATAGGCGGAGCCCGTCAATTACGATGTGGGTCATTGCGTGCGGCATATTCATTTTTTTGCGCTCGACAAGGGAGGGAAGAAGGGAGGTGAGGTGAGGTTGCCAGGTGCCGGACAATTAGCACTATAATAATATTACTGTGGTAAGTGAAGATGGAATGTTGTTCGTGATACTGATGTTGCTCTGTAAATTGACCAAGGACTCCCCTGTCGACTTGACTCCTACCCTAGCCGCGATGCCCAAAGCGCGTGTTGTTGCTGGACCAACGGCGAGCGACGCTTGAATGTTTTCAGTGGAACCTGTGACGTTCCTTCTGTGGAATACTGCCCAGCCTGCCCAGTGCACCCTTACAGTCTTCCTGCAGCCCAACATAAAGTGGGCTTCGTTCAAATCCGGCCCTTGCTTTTTCGCGTCTCTTGCATTTGATTCTGCAGTGTCAATTTGTACTTGTACCAGCGCATCAAACTCACCCCACCTTTTGCGGCTCGGCTCTCACATGTTTCTGGGTTACGCGTTGCTTAACCTTGGACTGTGAGTGTTTATGTGTGTTGTCAAGCCCAATGCAAAGCCTCCCCGCTTACACATTGCACAACAAAGCTTCTTTGCGCCCGACTATAACGATCGCCACGAGATTGAGACCAGTAGCATTTTCATTCTGATACATCTGTTCCTCCCTCATCTTGAGCCCATCAGAAACAGTGAGAGGGCCCCTCGCAACCCCGCTTTTGGCTATCAACCTCACATTATTGGGTACTTACAATACGCTGTACCTTCAGCCCCCCGACTCAATTGCTCGTGTCTTGGGCGCGCAGCACGTCTGAAAGATGTCCAATTTCATGTCGGGCATCTTCGCCAATGGAGGCAAGGACAATGGCGGTGGCGTCGACCTTGGCCGTCCCTCAACCCCTATCAGAAACACCTTTGTCGAACCCGCCGACACGCCTGCTGGAAGTCCCAGCAAGCGGTCTTTTCCGCCTGGCGCTCATGAGCTCTCTCAAGCCCACGAATCTCATCAGAAGCTGAACGCCAACGTTTTCGACACCCCCATCAGGCTGGGTCGCCCTCAGTCTGTCATCCATGCCCTGTCGCCTGGTAAACTCAATAACATTCAGCCCACCGACGCCGACTCTACGAATTTTGCTCTGCCCGACGACAGCGTCCTGCAGAAGGGCAACCCGTCCACTCCGCGGAAGCTCCAGGGCCAGGAGAACACCCCACCCACCACACACAAGCAAGGCCTTTCGGTCCCTCCAAGCCATGCCGCCTTGTCAAGGCAAGAGAATTACCAGAGCCCGCGCGCCGCCCCTCCTGCCAAGAAGTTCGACACTTCTCGTGGCCTCAGCGACGAGGAGCGAGAAATTCTGCAAAAGCCCAACGTGAGGCGTATGGTCAATGTCACCCAGCTGTGTACGTCATGCTCACTTTCAGCAACTGCAATTCCAACCTACTGACATTGCTTCTTGATAGACTTCCTCGACTACTACTTTGACCTCCTCACTTACACTAGCAATCGCCAGAGCCGACTGAATGCCTTCAAACAGGAGTTCCCTGCGCCTCCCGAAACGGACGATGATACCTACGATCAAATGTGGAATAAGTACGCCGGTCGGGAACGAGCTAATCTCCGCAAGCGACGGGTGCGACTTCGACAGGGTGACTTCCAGATCCTCACACAGGTCGGTCAGGGTGGCTATGGTCAGGTTTTCCTGGCCCAGAAGAAGGACACCAAGGAGGTGTGTGCGTTGAAGGTCATGAGCAAGAAGCTGCTCTTCAAGCTGGACGAGGTCCGCCACGTCCTGACCGAGAGAGATATCTTGACTACCGCCAAAAGCCAGTGGCTCGTTCGCCTTCTATACTCGTTCCAGGATGACAAGAGTATCTACCTTGCTATGGTGAGTGTCAAGCATCCGAAGAAACCTGGCGATATCGACTAACTTTTATAGGAATACGTACCGGGAGGCGACTTCCGCACCTTGCTGAACAATACCGGCGTGCTCTCCAACCGACACGCTCGTTTCTACATTGCAGAGATGTTTTGCTCTGTTGATGCACTCCACCAGCTTGGCTATATTCACCGAGATTTGAAGCCCGAGAACTTCCTTGTTGACTCGTCGGGCCATGTCAAGCTCACTGATTTCGGATTGGCCGCGGGTTTCCTGGCCCCGGCCAAGATCGAGTCCATGCGAATCCGTTTGGAGAAAGCTTCTGAGACCTCGGTGCCTTTTGGCAAGCCAATGGATCAGCGAACAGTGGCAGAGCGTCGAGATGGGTACCGGTCAATGCGCCAGCAAGATGAGAACTACGCCAAATCCATTGTCGGATCCCCGGACTACATGGCGCCCGAGGTTCTTCGAGGCGAGGAGTACGACTATACAGTCGACTACTGGAGTCTGGGATGCATGCTTTTCGAGGCTCTCACTGGCTTTCCTCCGTTTGCCGGCGCGACACCTGATGAGACTTGGCGCAACCTAAAGCACTGGAAGGAGGTACTCAAGCGGCCTGTCTGGGAGGATCCCAACTATTTCCTCAGCAACAGAACTTGGACATTCATCACTACGTGCATCAACTCGAGGTCTAAACGATTCTCAAATATAAAGGACATCTGCGCCCACCAGTACTTTGCCGAGGTCGAATGGGAGACTTTGCGGGAGACCAAAGCTCCATTTGTTCCCGAGCTAGACTCTGAGACTGACGCCGGCTATTTCGATGACTTCGAAAACGAGGCTGACATGGCCAAGTACAAGGAGGTTCACGACAAGCAGAACGCCCTGAACGACATGGCCGATCGCCAAGATGAAATGGCTAAATCGCTTTTCGTTGGGTTCACTTTCCGTCACCGGAAGACGGATGAGGGGAATGGCAGCCCAACGAGGAAGCCTATCACTTCAGACGGCCTGTTCGGCACGATGCTGTAGGGTCAGCATTTGATTGCCGGGCAACCACAAGCCAACGAAAGGATCATGACTCGAAATGGCGGTTTGCGGACTCCCGTGAGACTCTCTCCTGTGAAGTCTTCGCCTACGAAGACGTACGTTGGACATGCGTCCAGTCCTCTTAGCCCGACCAAATCGGGCTGCTGACAAGAGCTGTGTGACGTGCGCACATACGCTCCTATCGAATGATAATTTGAGGTATGGATGGGGATGAGGTGTCCATTGGGTCACGCAAGGGAAGGCCCTTCTCTTTCTTCATTGTTGATATTGGTTATCGGAATCCTTGTACAACAGATTGCACATTGGATCGTCTAGGAGTCTGGCGCGAAGCACTGGCAGGATAGAGCGACAATTATAGGCAATACATACTTTCAGCGGGGGTATAGGACTGGGTAGGAAATGGCAGGTAGATTTGATTAGCTGGACCCGCAGGTACTTTGACGGGGACCTGCACATAGTCAAATGGGGACGGCGTGGGAGAGTACCTTTGGTATATCGGTCTTTCTTGATACGTATGAGTACGCAGGGATTGATTACTTACTGCCAGTCGACCAGAAAATATGAAATTGATTTGCGAATATCCCATGCCTTTGATACATCCTGACTGCAGTGCCGTCGTATAAACCCTTCCACGAGCACCGAATGAAGGGCGTTGGCTCTGTGTGAACCCACCCATTACGTGAGTAGAAGTTAGGTAATCTAATTTACATAGTATACAGGCGGCACACAGTATTTCAGTCGAACCTTGCAACATTCTCAGCTATCACCAGAACATTCCACCATCCACCATCCACAATTCCTGCGATCCGCAGAGCGAGTCACCCGAGAAAAATGTCCGCAGCAACTACTTGACATCGGTTAATGGTACATCAGACGTGACGTATTCCTCCACGGGCCTTCTGCCCTGTTGCTGACATACCGCTCTCGTGGAAACACTAGCGCTGCGTCGGGCGTCCCCAAAAACTTGTCCACCCCGAACGACGGAACTTTCGGCGGCCGTAATTGTTTCGGTCCCGTCGGTGAGATTATCCTCTACCTCCATGCTTCTGCTGACCTGCCATTTTTCTAGAGAAAATTAGAGTTTTTATGTTTTCTGTTCTTGGTGTGAAGCATCACATTATTTGTGGATCAAGCGACGTCGTTTGGGAAGCTTTCTGGTGACGCAGCATCTTTCAGCCTCACGTGCGACTATGCCGGGCCAATGTCGTGGAGCCAAAGGTGTTTCGAGAGAATACAAGTGCTGACAAGCCAATTTACTTGTCAGCGCACGGCCGCGCGGCAAGTTGAATGAGCTGTCAACGGTGGGCTGTGTTCTCTCTCTCTCTCTCTAGCTCTACTCTGCTCGTTTCGAACAGAGCTTGGGGATTCTCCGGCCTAGCGTGAAGTAGATCCTCCCGAAGGGGGGAGAATGAGATGGGACCCTATGTATCTTCTCATTCCAGACGGAGAAATCTGTACCGCACTTCTTATCAGATTTGTGGTTGTTGGGCAAACAGCTCCTTGACTACTACTACTACTACTACTACTACGACTACGCTACTTTGCTACAGGGACCGTTTCGTTTCAGTCGGTCCCGGCGCCGCGTTCAAGTGGCTGGGGGATGAGAAGAAGGAAAGCCTCCAAGTACCTGCGCACGGTAGCGTGGCAGATGTTGTGTGAGTGTGAGGCTAATTATGACATATGTAGGGCCTTGCGGACATGACTGCTAGTTTTCTTCTGCGCATGCCGTGTGCGTTGGTGAGATTAGGAATATATATAAAGAGGGAGGGCTTGCCTCCTTCTGGCTTGGGGCGTAAGGTATTCTAAATTCTTTTGACATCCAGGAAGTTCATCTCCGTTGAGGTGACAGCCAAGCAACTTGAGAAAAGATACTTAATACGAGAATACTCAGCAATAATGAAGTCCCTCGCACTTGCTACTCTCACTGGTGGCGCTGTCGCCCAGTGGTGGGGAGGAGCCCCGTCTTGTGCTGTATGTGACCTTGCACATTACCATATGCTATGCCGACCCCCCTCAATCAAAGCTTATACTAACGTATACACAGCAATCCTGCATCTCGTCAGCCTACTCCTCCCAGACTGCCGCCTCCTCCGCCTGGCCCGCGCCCAGCGCCTTCTGCAGCGGTAACCCCTTCACATCCGTCTCTTCTTGCCTATCATCCGCCTGCAGCGCTACCCCCACCGCCGTCGCCTCCTACAGCAGCCTGGCCTCCTCGCTCTGCAACGCGTGGTCCTCGTGCTCGAGCGCCGGCAGCACGGGCGTGTACACACTCCCCTGGACAACAACGGCCACCAGCACGTCCACCACTGCGACTTCAACGGACTCCAAGGAGCGGCGCTTCGGGCCCCCTGGCGGCGGCAGCGGCTGGGGCGGCTGGGGATCGACGTTCACTGGCGCCAGTGTGACAATCACGGGCTGTGCGTGGGACGGGAGCCCTTGGATGGGCGGCGCTGGGGGGGTGATGGCTGGGGTGGGTGGGGTGATTGGGGCGCGGGCTGGACTTGGACGACGCATACGGCCACGGTGACGGAGACGGTCACAAAGAGTGATGGGAGCGTGACTTTGAGTACTGGGTTGGCGCAGGTCGCGGAGGCGGCGAGTGGGAGCTTGACGTCTACGACGACGCTGACGGGGTCGGCGGCTACTGCGACGGCGACTTCGACGGGTAGTGGGAATTCGTCGGCTGGTGCCGCGGTGGGCGTTGACAGAGGTATTGTTGCGCTGGGAGCTGTGTTGGGGGCTGTGGTTGGGTTGATTGGGTTGTTATGAATGAATCTTTATGATGATGGGGAATGTACATGGGCTCTTACGAGAGTAGGAGACCGGCCTGGAGGGAGGGCTATCGTTGCGTTAGTCAATTCCCGATGTGGGAGGAGGAGGTTCATCACTCGTTGAATTGCAGGTCGCAGAAGAGAACTATGAGGATATGAACCTGGGTAGGCGGTTCGAGTTGTCGCGTTGTGTTCAGGGCGGTTCAAGATTGTACAGGTCATGTCGATAGATTACTATCTCATAAGATCGATGACACTTTGGTTACATGGACTGTTATTCTCGAAACAAGGCACGTAGACATCATCGTCATTTTCTCGGTAGATTGACTAAAGACAAAGGATCGTCTATGACCTGCTCGACTGTTGCAAGCTCATCTACCCATTGACTGAGATGTAAGGTTATATAGTAAATTGCAACATCCAAGCATTGCTCACACGTTCTGATTCGCGTTCACACAGGCAGGATATTGAGCTCATCAAGAGACAACGGAGTCGTTGAGATACAATGCCACACACACACATTACATCGAATCTATCAGGTCTAATCGAGAGCAAATGGAGCAATGGGCTGAAATCATTCTAATCCTCCTCGAGACACTCTCGGCCCTGACATTTTGCATCTCAGCATCTCTTTGCTCTGTATGATATCTCAACTCCTCTACCTTGCAGTCCCAGGTGGCAATGAATACCAAAGATGCCCCAAGATTCGTTAATGCATTCAATTCAGTCTTGTGGCGACTCCTCTGTTTTCAGTAAGAAGTAGAAGCACTCAACGTCAAGTTTTAGCAACACACGAGATCGCTTATAGCCCTCCAACTAGCCCTATTATTCTAGTAGCCCGAAGACTTGTTGCCCTCCGCGTCAATCCCTTTTGCAGCATTGATCTCGCGCGCGATGCCTTCACCCAGGATGTTCGTGTCCGTAATGATCGACACCATGTCAAACCCTTGCTCGAGACGACGCTTAGCTTCAGCACCATTTGTACCTACGAGTTGTCAAAGCTGGTCAGCATACCACCGAATTGACCTGCATTCAAGTCACATCGGACAGAGCAAGCTTATTTGACTCACAGAAAAAGGCAGCTGTCTTGCCCGCCCCCTTGGCGGCCTTGAGAATCCGTGCAATAGCCGCCTCGTGCTCTTCGCCGCCTCGCTCTACACCCATTTGCTTGGCAAGGTCAAAGGGACCTAAATACACACACGATGTGTCAGTTAACCAAGCTCCCAGCTATATCCCTCTGGTCGTACATTGCTTCAAGGACAGTGGGTTGTTAGTAATACTTACCGATAAAAAGGACATCTATTCCGTCAACAGCCGCAATCTTTTCTACGTTTTCCACGCCCGATCGCGACTCGAGCTGCACGACCACCAGCAAATTCTTGTTCGCGTTTGCATCGTACTGCTCACCAGGCGCAACACCAGGGAAGGCATGCGGGGTGTACATTGGACCATAACCCCGAGATCCTTGAGGTGGGTATTTGCAGTATCCAACGATACGAGCAGCATCTTCCTATATGAGAGGCCACGAGTATTAACAGCCTGGTCTAACGTTGTTGCGTAGATCTTCCCCTCCCTCTCTCTCTCTCGCCGTCAAAGCAAAGTTGCAGAGTAATTGAATAGGAAGGAAAAAGAACATACAGCATTGTGGCACATGGGAACCATCACACCGTGGGCACCTGCGTCGAGCGCCCGCTTGATCATCCACTCTTCTCCCCATGGAATGCGGATGATGGGACTGGCTCCCTCAGAAGCGACAGCGGTTGTGAGCTACCAAAATTATGTCAGATCTATACAGCAAAATGAATCTGATAGCCAGTTGTTATTGCTACAAACAAACCTCATAGTAGTGTTGGTCTGCAATCAACCCATGCTCCGCGTCGATTAGTACCCAGGAAAAGCCTCCAGTCGGTGACAAGGAGGGAGAGCGAAGAAGAAGCCTTGCCACAGCTGAAGAGGGCAGACTGAAAGTCCATTCCAATCAAACATTTCAGTCAATATTTGAATCTTTTAGATTGCAGGAAGCATTTGCCGAGGGGGTTTGAGATTCATGGGAACTCACGTAAGCCAAAACCCAAGCGCCGGCGCCTTTTTTTGAAGGGAAGTACCCAAGGCTGTGACGAGAGACATGATGATTATGTATTCTGAAAAGGAAAAGAAGAAATTGTGACTTTAGTCAGGTTGCAAGACTTCGAGTATGATGGCTACGTTCAGTGCTATACTCGACCAAATATGTATAGTACCAAAAGTCAAAGCCGAGTACAATTCCGGCTTTATCAGGTTGGAGTGTCCGTCTTTCGGCATCAGGAGCAATGGGGGGCCGAGCGGAGGGCGTGGGGGGAGGGGGGTTTGTACGGCCACAGTACGTAGTGAGGACCCGCAATTTCTCAGTGAACAGAGAGAGAGAGAGAGAGAGAGGGGTTATACGTTTAGCCATCAATCATGCAAAAAGCACGCCAGAATCCTATTTCCGTATGTTGGTCGCTCCCCCAGTTTCCCCAAAGTGGAACTGATAAATTGTATGCGAAGTCCGGGGTTCGCAGCGGGGTTGTTAGCGGTTGGAAGTAGCGGGAGTTGGGCTCCGTGGCCTTACGTAGTGTTTTTTTTGTTTTGTACAGTGTAAGTAAGCTAGCAGTGATACTGGATGAAGCCATCAACACATCAAGTAATTTCACACTCTGTTCAATTATGCTGATATTTGTATAATGGGACTTGAGTATGGGCAGTTTGCATATCTCGTGCCAGCAAACCTTTGCGTTGGACTTCACATCCCACAGAATTGTCACGTCGCATTCATGCTCAGAGCAACGTAGGAAGACTATGGCAAATGATAAATTGATTTACAACATTTTCCAAATTCTCATATGCTCTACCTACCGCATATGGACAGGATCAGGTGTTGCAATTACACACGAGGCACCTCGGACAGACATCGAGCCGACAACCAAACATTGCCCCCCGCCCGGGGGCGACGAGGCTTCAAGCAAGGGTTTTGAAGATAGGCCAAATTCAATCGCGCATTTCATGCCCATTAACAACATTCTCTCTCTCTCTTTCCACGTCTGGCGTCTCCGATGCAGTTGACATTGTCCACCTCCAGCTCGACGAAGTCGACCTAGTCTCGTCCTCTGATAACACAGAAACTGCCTCTTGTCCAGCGCACCACGTAGTCTTATCTGCCGAGTCCACTGCTGGCATGTCGCCAGACGACTGGGACGGCAGTGCCCGCCTGTCGTCCCTGTTCTCACTCTCAACCGCAGCAACGCCCATTACGACCGGTCCAGCAGGTGGGAACGGTGCTGACAATCTCCGCCGGTGCCAGGCTCTCTCCCCCAATCCGTGAACCGGTGCAATATCGGGCGGGTGTATTAAGATCGATGGCGTAGAAGGTTGCGTCTCCTCCATCACATCCACGAATCTTGGTGTCCTAGGGGTAAGCGGGCTGTCCTTGTTGCTTTGCCAGTCCGCACCTGTGGTCGCAGCAACACCAATCTGATTCTTGCGCGCGAAGCGGGGGGATGGCGAGTGTTGGTCCATAACCACACCATCAAGACGCCGTAGATCAATCTTCATGGCGTCACGGATGCTCGCTGCATCGTGGATATTGGTGGTGGCCGTCAACGTGGTCACAGAACTCGATGCGCTGTCTGATGCTGCGGTCGCCGGGTGTAGTTGTTTCCGTGTGGTACACCACTTTGCGGCCATAAAAACCAAAACCAACAGCCCTATAACTCCTGACACGCTGCCAATAGTGATACCTGCTATGACGCCCGGATTCTTTGCATCACTAGCATCCATATTGCCGAGTCCGGAAAGGGTAGCGCCGTTGTCGTTGCTGCTGGCGCTGCTCGTCTCTGCAGCTGGATTCGAAGAAGCGAGGCTGCCAACGCTGCTACTGGAAATGTTCGGCTGTGCTGCCGACTGCAACGAAGCAGATTTATAGACCGACATGAAACCTTTGCCTCCACAAGCTTCACCGTCATTGTCAACGCATGGCAGCGTGCAATCGGTAAGGCTAGACTCGGACGTTGTCATGTTGATTGCCATGCCACAGTAACAGGAGCTGGAACCCAGGTCCAGGTCAGCACGCCATCTTAGAAGTTAAAAATCCCCCCCTCCCGGGACCGGTTTTCAACAACGTGAGAGAGGACTTACTCGCCACTAGCCACGCCGACGAAGGGATATGTCAAAGTAGAGCCTGCCACTACAGCCAACGAGCACGCCTTCAGACAAAGCGAGAGAGACATGTTGTCCATCTCGGGTGCCGTATAATTCTGCCCAAGTATCGTGCCAATGTCCTCGATCCCACCCTGTGCGTAGCATCCTTGCAAAACGTACTCTTTGCCCTCACTTGTCATGTCGTGGGGCGTCCCAGGGTTCGTGGTCGAGACACTCTCTTTTGCACCACCACGTGTGACGGTCTGCGTGTGCGTAATGGTCGATGTCAACGTGGTCGTGGTTGTTGCAGTCGACGTGGTGTCGTCGTGATCGGAGGGAGCCTGCGCATGGCCAAGCTGGGAAAGCGATATAGCCACTGCTACGACCGGCAGGACGTGCATCGTGCTTTCCATGTTGAGCATCGACTTTTTTCCCTTCTTTTCTTTGCGACGACGTAGACACCGTCCAGAGTCGCCAGAAAAACGAAGAACGTGAGACCTTTTCGGAATACCATGCCGGTTACCCATCGGTCAGGCTTTGGAGTCGTCCATCCATGTCTGCGAACAAAGGCAGCCTCGAGAACAAAGAAGCTCCTGTCGGAAACAGCCCTTATGGCGCGCCATGGTACACTAACCCCTCGTCAAAGCTATTGTGCTTTATAGGAACTAACGTCAACCTCGCTCGAGGGACTTCCAGCAGAACAAATTGTCCTCATACTGTATTTACCCAGTGAAGGCTGTCCATTTTCAACAGAGAGCGCGAGAGAATGTTCAGCCACATGGCAGTGCACTAGCACCATCCGGGAACGGCCCAAAGGTACAAGAAGGAAGAGGGAAAAAAAAGAGAAAAAAAAAAGAGCAGTCAAACCACGAAACCGAGCAAAAAGGCAGCGCACACCATATCTATTTGGCCAGCCCCAAGAGACGGACTGACACAAAAAGCGAAGTCACCATCCATGCCAATGATAACGACATCCACCCAAGTTTCTTGCGTGCCAGAGATAACAGCGCAGAAACCATCGAAGCTCGGCTTGGGTGGCAGAGCCACGGCGCACTGCCCACCAGCGGTATCTATGTCTTTTTTTTTTGGTGGCTGTCTGAGTGAGAACACTTCCCAATCAGAAAAGGAATTTCGCCCTTCCCTGCATATTCGGCAGCGTCCAGAACTCCGAGTTAAATGATTGATATGGTCAATCTTTATTAGACCGGTGAGTAGGGGTGCAGAGATAAGGAACGAGATGCAAAGCACAAAATGACCTTTTCCCACACAGTAACCAGTGTCCAAAGCACTCGGCCCAAGCACAGCGCAAGATACAGTGCCGCCGGGCCAGCATCCGAGTGAGTGAGAAGTCGATAATCATGTTGACAAATTGTTCTATCTGTCGTTGGGTCAATGGCACTTTCATGCGTAGATAGATAGACATTCATTAAACAATTCAAACCCAATTCTGAGCGAGGCTTACGACCTGGAATCTGGTACGCTTAGCCCTCCTTGATGTAGAAGGTGCCATAAAAGGCATGCGTAGTCGTTGAGTCGTTATCAAGAAGCCTGACACAATTTTTATACAAACGATCCCATAAATAGGATAGCTAGCTCCTTATCCAGTCTAGAAGCACTGAGCCTCAAATGATTGATACCGGTAATCAGTCGCGTGCCCTTTTTCCTTTTTTCTTTTTCCTTTTCACGCCTTGGATGATACTTCGTGATACGTTGCAAGGGCCCATGCCGTGCCAACTCGCCCCCAAGGCCCAAGACCCCTGAGGGGCTTCTGATAGGAAACTTCCACTCCAACCATTCCGCTGAGCATCTGCTATCTTTCGAATTGTGATTGCGTCTTCGGCCCCTAAGTCATGTCTATCAGGATTGGGCCAGTCTTTTCCCTCGCCCTGGCAGCGTGCCTGCAAGTGCGACCTGCCGGATCAGCAAAAAAGCCCTCTTCTCATTTGCCAGTGGAGCCTTCGGGAAGCAAGAGGCTCTGCTCGTGCTTTTTCCCCAGAGATAAGAAAAGCAAAAGCTGGGGTTGACTGGGCTGGGGTTTGTTTTGACGTGTATATAAGAAGACTCCCAACTCCGCCTCTTTATGTTCTACAAGACTTATATGGCCTTGTTACGTAGTAGCAGCCAGATACTTACCGACGCCCATCCTATAAGCTCAGCAAGACCCGTCACAAATCAGAACACTCGGCAAAGGCATACGATGCACGGCTCGTCTGAATTGGGCAACTCCGTTGCCCACCTGTCCGTATCAATGGGAACGAATGGATGGACTCGGCCAAGACGACCAAGTGCAAAAGGCACGAGGGTATCTAACTCCTATCGTCCATAAACTTCCTCGTATGCGCACGCAGCAACTCAATGTGACGACACCGAATGACGACTCGACTTGGTAACACAAAATGAAGGCCAACCCCGTGGCCAGGACGAGCAACAACGCAGTGTCGATCGTCTTTGACGAAGTCACAGACCGGTAGATCCAGCCCACGAAGAACCTGATGAGACAATAAATTGTTCGAGTGTGTCCGTACACCCTCTGTTCAGTAGCGACGACATCCGATTGTGCAGAATCCCAAGGAGCCCAGGGACCAGCTTGTGCACAAGGCAACAGGCGGGGGTTCCCTTCCACGTCGAGCTGCAACCCCCACGCATAAAGACGAGTTTCATTGGTTGTCCCCACACCCCATTCACACGATCATCAATTTGCTTTTGGCCCCTTGCCTATCCTTGACCATGACCTCGCATGGGCTGGTCTCGTGAGAGTGGGACAAGGAGGGGAGCAAGCTTGCCTTTGATGAGCGGCATACCGAAACCGTTTGTGGTTGATGAACTCAATTTCGCTGCCCGGACCCGTCGACCTCTGTGCCCACCTGTGATGGTAAGCTGACGATCGTGGGCACGTCGAAATCTTGGTTTGAAGCGCCGGTAATACTGCGGCCATACTAATGAGTGATGCCTCGTGGGAAAACCAGTCCGTACCGATTGAAAAGCACGGCAATGGAGAGTCTGCACCGTGGTGCGGAACGGAAAATATCGGGTAAACTGAGCTCCCTCGGTCTCCATCCCAACTGCCCTAGTCTCGATCAAGACATCGCCGTTTGATATGCACTTTTGAACGGATCCGGCGAGCTTTGGCCCGAACGGTCAACTGTACAGCGCTACAGGCGGCTGTCCAATTCACTATGTTTTGGACACGGCGATCAATCTGGAAGCCAACGTTCACCGCTTTCTTGTAAAATGGCAGGAGCTCATTTAACAAGGAGGTCCTCGTTTTGGTCCTAGGGCAGAACAACGTGTTGGGCTAGGATTACGTAGATCTTGTGACCAGGATTTTGATCTCAGTACCAGGAAATGAAATGGCTTCATCTGTAAAGTCAATTCAGCCCCACCCATGGGCTTCGGCAAGCCATGACCAGGGGCACATTCAATGGCTTTTTAGCCTGTAATGTAACGAGGGTAGGACAGGACCAGCGTGGTGCCTTTTTGGGGTTGACAGACCAGCGTTTTTCAAAGCCAGTTAAATCTGCAAGCCATCAGGCAAACTGTATGTATTGCAAGATGACGCTGAGGGCCCTAGTGTCAACAAAGCTTCGCAGGCGAGGCTGATTATAAGCTATTCGGCTGTCACAAGACCTTACGGACAATCCGAGTCTTAGAAAATAAGGCATCGCAACGAGTCGTGGTCGCAATTCCGTGACAGTACTATGTACAATATCGAATCGCTTCCATATCGCCGAAGGGTTTAGTGTAGCTTCTCCGAAGTTTCAGCGGCACTGAGGATGGTTGTGCGGCTCGGAGCCCCAGATGCACGGCTGATGTTGGAATGCAGGGACTTGCCGTGGCCTTACCTTTTGCGTGAATCGCGGCCCGATTACATCTATGGCTTGGTGGAGCCGTTCGTGTTCTCAGGTGGAGTGGTTCAAGGTCTGGCGGCTCTGGCAAGTTTGAAGGTTGAAAACTGTAACGGCACCGTGTGTTCTTATTCGTGCAGCAAGAATGCTGTGGCTTACATAGCGTTGTCAGGTGTCAGGATACTTTCGATGGCAGTGTGTGGCAGTTGCCATGGCGAAAGTAGCCACGGCGGGGGTAAGGTCGATCCCCAGGTCGAAGCTGGGTCTGAGGCTTTTCAGTGGCTCCTTGCCACGGGGAATCCTTACGAATACGCTCGACCCGACAGGATGGCATATATTCGACCGAGGCTAGGAGCCTCGTCAGCGCCCGAAACTGGAGACAGCTGCAAATCCAGGAGATGAACGCTCATCAGCTAGGATGATCCGTGTCAGTGTAAATTCACCCTGTCGCCTGTCGCCGATTTTAGAGCGCAGGCGAGGGGGGACCGTGGAAGCGGAACACACGACGGGAAGTGAGAAGCACCGCGATCGGAGGGGCTGACCAGCGGACAAAGCCGGAATCACTGCGATGTCATTTTGAGTGACAATTGATACTCTCCGCTGCTGCAAGCGTATAAACTTGGGGCTGTCGTAAAGACGGAATACGTTCTTGACCATTGGACCTAAGGTTTGCGGTGCCTGAGAGTGGTGCCTGAGAGTGGTGCCTGAGAGCTTGGGCCAAGCTGTCGTCATTCTGTGCTTCCAATCTGCTTTGGTTGCATTGCAGAACCCGATTGTATGGAGTCGGCACACAAGGTTCATCTTATGTGCACGGCCATCAACAACTGTGACGAGCCTGTCAGCCCGTCCTAGTCCAAGTGGAGCCCAATTTTCACATGCTTCTTTGGTGTCGCTGGTCGACAACTAGACCAAATTTTTTTGGCATGTGCCGTGCATCTGTGTAATGAACCGCGACTTTTGTCCAAGGTGTGAACCAATGCACTGGTCACTATTTGCACGAGGACGCCGTTGCTACTGCTGCTGCTACAGCTGCTGCTGAGGTGGCGGCGGCGGCGGCTGCTGCTCTCTGCGATGCGGGCGCGTCGAGTCGTTGCCAAACATAAACCTGAAATAAATAGCCTTGTGCCAGGAACTGGCGATGGTCCAATTCGATGCGGGAGATGTCGAACGATGAAGTCGATCGCAGGGTCAAGCGCGACGAATTTAGCCAAAAGCCGGCCATGCGGAACGACTCATTGACAAGGTTTGGACGATGTAAAATCAACAGGAATTGGCCAATTAACGTGGCCGGAATCTTGGTGAACACCAGACAGCTGAGGTAGGTGCTGGGAAGATGCCAGCACCGACAGGCTTTCGCTGGCTAGGGTTCTGGGTAGGGGCTCAATGCTCAACGCTACGGGTCATGTCGGAATGACCTCGAAGGGTCACCTCCGCTGTCATGGGTTTGTCGACAACGGCGGCAGATGTCCACAATTCGAACAGGCTTGACCCCACGTTACGACAGCTCCCGAGCAACATAGCTGCGGCTGAGAGAGCAAGTGACTCCAGTGTCACGAGGCCAGAAACGTCGTAGAGGTAGTCAAATTAACCACATTGCGATGCGGATGATGAGTGTGGTGAATGCTGAGGGTGTCTGAGGTGTGTGCTCAACCCACGCAAAATGCGCATTGACACACCCTTCCCCCTCCCTCTCGTGGAACATCGTGGGGGTCTACCCTTGACCGAGCTGGGCAAAGGGTAGGGGGCCGGTGTACTCGGTACTTCGAGGTTACATTGAAAGCCTGCCCGCTTGCCTCTCACCCGTGGTCGGCTGAAATAATGGTTCATTGCCTCGAGAGCTGAATGCTCTACATAGCAGTATCAAATGGGTCTTTCAAGGTGGAAGGGTCAGGTGTATTCGATGGGGTTTTCGGAATGTCTAATAAAAAAGTAAGCAACAGAAGCATTCATCAAGCTGACGGTCTCGACCACCATACCGACATACGGCCCTGCCGGCGTGGGATGCATTTTGTGAGAACTGAAAACCTGCGCAAAAGATGGGTCGGATGGTGGGAGTCGGTTCTGTGCCAGGTCCTGAAGGAGGCAGGCCGGCCGTCAAAGGTGACACTGAAGAATGGACCCTGTGTTCGAGGTTGCTGGGATGTAGCAGGGGTAGGGATTCATGGCGTGGGGCAAGCACAGTGGGGGATAGGCCTGCTAAGTTGACTTCCAACGTTGAAGCGACCCTGGCGCACCGCAAGGTGACGCGCACTTCCTATGCCGCCAGTGTCAATTTTGTGCGTGCTACCTGCTCCCAAAATACTACCAATTATATTTCCTAGACACAGGGCAAGACGAACTTTCGCGGTGGGGCACTTGCAAGAAACTCGTTAGTTGAAAGACGTTGATCTTTCCATGTTTGCGACATCGTGAACGTTGTCGTCAACCCCAAACTTCGATGAGCACAGGCTAATTATAATCTGGGGCGAAAGTTATCAAGCGAGCGACGGGATTGCTAATAAACTATGTGGAGCACCATCACCCCCAAGAAATTCCCTGGCCCCAGTGTCGACTCTCAGACTCTGATGACGAGAAAACTGGGACGTGGCAATGGACCCTTTCTTGTAACCATCTCATTCCCGAGGTTCGAGGCCAATCCTGCCTCCACCAAATGCTTCATGGTGACGACGTGCTAAGCCTGGTCCGGTGAGAAAGGCTGTGGGTGCGGGCCGTGAATGCGGCACATTCTAGTGTCCACTCTGATCGATGGCCGGAACTTGGCCGCATAGTAATGCTGTTTTACGGAGTGAACATGTCAGCGCGTCGTGGGGTCGAGTGGACACAATTGGGACGAATGTCCTCCCGCCCATAGTATCTGCATTCAGGGTCCTAAGATCCCTCTTCTTGAACCCCCCCCCCCAAAGGTGAGATCGGTCGCCGGATTGCGAGAAACCCAAGGCTGCGGTCGCAGCTGTGGGCCAGGCCGATGAAGTGAGCCCACTGTGTCCTCTGCACTGCAGGGGCGGAAGCGAAAGCAACGGTGGTACCAAGTAGTATCGGAATTATGGACCAGCATCACTCCGTCGCGGAAGATACAATGTCTGGGACTGTTCTGGCCACGAACCAGTGTGCCACTCGCCTGCGTATTCATGTTCGTGTTTTTTTGCTTGCTTGTCCTGGAAATATCTAAAAGGGGGCCGCATATAATCTGGAAGAGTACGACGAACGTCGCTTTCGGCCGGCTGTCGCATTTACGCGGACCACGCACGACGGCAATATCAAGGGTCAAGGAGGCAGTCCGTGGTCGAGGGGCAAGCGATCTTGTTCTGGTGGAGTTCTGCTATTTTCAACGGTACATGACAAGCCGCGCCGAAGAGTGGCAACCTCCCTGCACAAATGCTTCCGCATCCGTGCGTGCAGATGCCCACCAGCTCACGCCCAGTGGCCCAGTAAATCCCGTCGGAAGGGCTCTCGATGCCATTGTACATATTAGTTCTTTCCTCTGCGCTGTAGATCTGGATCGCCGTCTTTGCCGCTGGCTTGGTCTACCTCACTGTGGGCAGGCCTGGCAGAACTGGTTGTCAAAGTCACGATGGAGGCTACCTGTGCATCTAATTTCCTACCTAGAACGACATCGGCCATGCTGTGGTGCTGCCACGCAAGCGACCAGCAGAATGGGATCTAGCCACGAAATGCACGAACGACCACGCCATTGACGTACCAAGGTATAGAAGTATTGAGGTTGGTAGTTTGCGCTCCCACAACGCACCGGAGAGATTTAGCCCTCCAGTCAACGTTGTTGCTATTGGAACTGGCCCAAACGCTTTCCCACAGTGGAACACAGCCCACGCATGCCGATCACCGGCCCCACTCTAAGAATATCCCTGCCAGTACCCAGTACTTCGCTCCGTACTTGCAGTGTGAACCCCACGCTCTCGGTTCCAACCATCGTCATCAAAGAGGCTGGTTCATGGAATACTAGTATGCTGCTCCTGGTGGTCGGAAGAAAGACCGGCAAGCAAGCAAGAGTCTCACAGGACTACCGAACTTTGGCATGTATGCTGTGGTCTGCCGAAATGCATCCCGTGTGCATTTGCCAATCCCAGACTCAGAGCAATGTTTAATTATACATTAGCAGTAGCATAGTAGTATAAAGTATAAATCTACGAGTACCCATCCAGAAATTGACAGGGGTGACCGCAGTATGTATCACAGCACTACGGTACCAAAGGAGCTACCTGAGGTCTTCTCCAGCCGGAAGGGCCCCAGAATTGACACAAAAGTGACACTTTCTGTCGCGTGGGCCGCCCTCCTTCCGGAGCCAAGGAAGACAGGGAACTCATAGCGTGCCGTCAAGCTCCAGGCCCAAGATCACGGGTTCGGAGCCAGGAACAGGCCATCTTTTTTCAGACACTAGCACGAGCAAAAAACTAAGGAATGGAAAGGGGGTCGAAGAGTAGCACGACCAAAGGTGCAACCCGTCGAAGTTTCCGGGAAAACTGAGATGCTCCTAGTTGCACCAGTGGACTGGGAACAAGGCTGGTGGCCTGCACGACTTGAATCAACCACTCGAAGACTTGTCTTTGAGATCCACGAAGCCGGCTTTTCCACCCGAGGCTAAGTACACCCAGGGCTAGAGAGGACCCTCTTGGCACCGGACCCAAAATGCACCCAAAACGCACTCATTGGGCTGTCGGGACTTGGGCCCTGCTCCGAAGGTTGTTTTATTTATCGAAAAAAAATTTTTAAAAAAAAAGAAGAAGAAAAAGAATTTTCCTAGTCTTTCTTTGTTGTCCCTCTTTCGGCTGCAGAAGGGTTCGAGCCAAGGCCCCAATGAGTCCATGAGCCAAGAGCCGAACTGTCGTTTTGCACATGCGTTTGTCCGAGTTCAAGTCAAACCTGCGATAATTCCTCCTCGCGGTCATCCGTAGGATTGAGATTCAGGGCCCCATCGTGGCTAGCACCCATGATCCGTGCCACGACTCCATTCTTCGGTCGAGTGGGCCCACTTCGTGTGCAAGAGGTCCCACCCCGTCGTGGAAACAGAGGCCCACCTCTGGTCCTTCACTGCTGCATTTTTAAGCCGAGAGAAAGGCCTGCAGGCGCCTGCAAAGCGCTGGGATGGGGAGTGAAGAGAGTTAGATGCAACCGTCTGTTACTAGCGAGTGGGGAGAGGGCTTTCACGGCCGTCTTCGCAACTTCGGTTCTGTGCCGTGCTGGGCTAGCTGCTTGAACGCTCGCATCTGGATGAAGCGTGCAGACGCACGATGCAGGATGCACGACGCGAGACAAGGCAGGGCTCCCAGCCGCCACAGGCATCATACTATGTACCAGGAATCTGGTTTGTATTTTGAAAGTGTCATAAAAAACGAAGCCGTGCATTGCGTGACAGGCAATTATTTGTACCACAGTACTATTAGTAGGCATGCTGGCCCTCGGTGCGAGTTCCGCTTCTAGTCTGTCTTCCACATTTCACTGAGTCGTGTGTTGTGGGTGAAAGCTGCTTTCCCGTTCATCGCCCTCCAACCCCTCCCTCCCCCCATACTGCGGTACTTCCTTCCCCTCCACGACTTTATTACCGCTCTTGGTTGGCCAGCTCGTGTAAGTGGGCGAGGCGGAGACGGACTAGGTTGTACGACTTGGGGGACCGCTGCACGGCTCGTGCGCTGAAAAAAGACCCCAGTGCAAGTTGGAAGGAACAGGGTGTGAGAGTGGGAAAGTGCACGTAGCCGAACGTGGGGAAGAGCCGCCCTGTCACTCTACCTTTTCCTCTTTGTGAAGTCAAGGTCTCACTTTTTCAAGCCGGGCGGTACTACAAGTCCAAACATTTCCCCCCTCCCGTTTTGGGCCGCTTGCTCCCGCTTTCTTTCCCACCACACCGACTGTCCTCTGCTTGGGCCCAGAACAATCAGAAAAAGCAAAAGCCAAAGCCAGAGACGACTCGACTTGTTCAAACGATATGGCCACCATATCCATGTCGAGTCCTTTGGCCTCTTCGGATCCCACTATAACAGTACACGACTGGCGATTTCCACGCAGGCCCGACGACGAATCCGCCGACAGCGGCGCCGACACAATGAAGTTCGAGCAGTCCGAAGGCAGCACTGTGAGCAGCTCCCAGCGCACTGGCACTGCTTCGCCCGTCATGAATAATAAAATTCAACCCGGTGCCAAGGATAAGACTGCTGCGCGCAATCCCTTGAAGCAGCTTCGCTTCGATCTTTCCGACACGATCAATGCTGCGCAGCGTAGATTGTCCGAGGTGGAGGCGCTGCATGGCTTCAATGACGGGCTAGCCGGTATGAGCTCGAGCCCAGAGGAGATGGCCAAGGAGGACCCGCTGGCGACACAGGTCTGGCGTTTTTTTGCGAAAGCGAAACAGAACCTGCCCAACCAAGAACGTATGGAGAATATCACATGGCGTATGATGGCTGTCAGCTTGCGGAAACAGAGCCAACAGGCACGAGAGTCAAACAAGTATGTACAATCTGTTGGCCGCTTAATGCAGAGCCATATGCCCTCCCTTCGACCTGCTATGGTGCGCCGGTCGCGTCGCTAATTCTGATTTCCTTTGCCTCACGCAGAGCCGATACCCATACACAGAACACTCCCAGGCCCAGCGGCATCGCTCAGTTGCGGAAGAATTCGGAGAACAACATTTCCACGTCGGAGCCCATGAACATTGACGATTTCATTGTTGCGGACAGTGTTGCTCCGCCCGCAGGACTCACTGCCAGCCCTTCACCCGAGCTTTCCAAGCAAGGCGAGGACAAACAAGCCCGCTCACAGGCCAACGCTATTCCTATCAAGCACCGCCAGGCCTCTCTTCCTCATTTCGTTCCTCAGTCTGTGCCAGTCCCCGCCCATGCTCCCAACGCCCAGCATGAATTTGGTTATATCACAAGGCATCACCGCAAGACGAGCATCGACGAGAGACGGGTAAGTCCTTACTGGATTGGCTCTTCTGCCTCTTATCCAACAGAAATCTACTAGACAAGAACTAACACAATGCAGACTCGTAAAAGACCCGCCAATTTTTCGCCCCATGTCTCTGGCATCGGCGGCGACGCAGATCTGGATTTTCATGAATACACTCTCGACCACGCCCACCCTTCCTCCAGTGGTCATGGACACAACCACGCTGGCGTTCCCTTCCCGTTGGACACTTTTCAGATGGAGAGTGATCCAATCATCCACTCGGCCGGGCCCTTCCAGCAACACTTTACATTTTCCCCAGGAACATCGCCCATGGCTCACCACGGGACTTTTTCGAATATGTACAACAACCATTCTTTGAATTCGAGCGTTCACAACACAGAGTATTATTCTCCTCCTGGCTCGGCCTACCAATCAGCGGTCTCTACTCCCCATCCTTTGAACGAGTCTACCGAGCCTTTCTACTTTGGTTCCATGGATATGCGTAACCGGTCCCACGCGTTTCGACCAGCTCAGAACATGAGCGGGTCGTTACCAAACCAATTCATGTACAACTCATCCAACGGCAGCTCGATGTTCCCTACCACAACCGGTGCTGATGCTAGTTCGGCTTTTGCCACCACTGGTAATTTTGGTCACATCGACCCGAGCCAGGTCTTTCCAGATCACTCGGTCCAGTCTCCTGGTGCCAGTATGGTGCCCGACAGCAATGGCATGTTTAGCTTTGGCCCTGACTCGGATGACAACGATGACGATGGTGGTGCTTTTGCCGATCGCAATATGACCATGCCTCAGGATTTCTCATCCACTGAGTTTGATGCTGACGGCCTTGCGACCCACAACAATGCCCTTCAGTGGGATGCATCTCTTCCCGGTCAATTCAGCACTCAGGCTGCTCGATACCCAGGTGGACTACCCGCTTCCAAGCGAGTCACTATCGGCGGGACAACAACAGATTATGTGGATACCAATGGAGAGTGGGACGGCGGCAATCTCGGTCGCAGTCAGTCATTCCGACAAGGTGGGGACAGGCGTCAGAAAATGCCCCGGACCACGTCGACGCCCGTCAGCCGAGGCAATCCTTTTGACCGCCTCGCCCAAGGCAACACAGGCTCGCCGCCAGGTGATGGTGGTCACGCTTCGGGCTATTCGTCTGTCAACCCCAGTCGGCCATCATCGCCTCCGGGATCCAAACACGGCTCGACGACGAATCTTCAAAACGCCGGGAATAGCTCAGGCGACGGGTCCGCACCGACAACTTGCACGAATTGCTTTACACAAACGACGCCGCTTTGGCGCCGCAATCCTGAGGGACAGCCTCTTTGCAATGCATGTGGCTTATTCTTGAAGCTACACGGAGTTGTAAGACCCTTGAGCTTGAAAACCGATGTCATTAAGAAGCGCAATCGTGGCTCTGGAAACAGCGGTCCTGTTGGCGGGACCAGCACTAGGTCGGCCAAGAAAAACTCGAGCGTTAGCATTCCAGGCTCTGCGCCAAGCACGCGCAAGAACTCGACATTGAATGTTTCTTCTTCGGCCACCATCGTGGCTCAGGCTTCAACGCCACCGGCGACGACAAGGGCTGGGAGTGTGAATGCCGCTGAGTCTCCAGCTAGTGGTGCTGCTTCCGGCGGGAACACCGCTGGCAGTAGCCCCACCAGCTTTCATGGCAGTGCAGGCTCCGTCGCTGGTGCAGTAGGTGGCAAGGGCGTGGTACCAATAGCAGCTGCGCCTCCCAAGGCCACCCCAGGCCCCGGTGCAGCATCTCTACCGCGCACCATTGCAATTTCTGCCAAGCGCCAACGAAGACATAGTAAGAGTGCTGGCGGCGACGGCATGGACATTGACAGCCCCCAGGAATCGACAGGTTCCAATGAGGCCGCTCGATCAATCGGTTCCAGCAATGGTTTTGGAGGCATGCCGAACCCTTCAAGCCTCAGCCTTGCCAACGGGTTTGGTATGAATCAACGGCCCATGGTTGGCACAAACATGATGACTGGAATGCCTAGCGGCCAAACGGGAATGTCAATGACACCAGGTGGCACCGGCACTGGCCCACAGGAGTGGGAGTGGTTGACGATGAGTCTATGAGCAGTCAAAGAGCTCGTTTCATCAACCCTTGGCGGCACAATCAGCTTTTGCATTCACATTGGCGTTGTACCCATTCGGGACGGGATTGGATTTACTTTTTTGAATGATACCACTTTTCTCACCTCGGCCAACGGATGTGGCCGAGACTTGATGGATATCCCTGGAAGATATGGGATGGGTGGATCAGTGCTTTTCCCTGCGCCCTGCTGCTTTGAGAGGCGACTCGTTCGACATATTACGGTGGCCTTCTCATGCATATGTTTCGGCGTCTGTCGCAAGTCTGATTACAATTTCTTGGAGGGACGGGGCTGGTCCTGTCTGAATGACGGGAGATGTCCACACGATGTTGATGCTTTGCGATGTCTTTATATACCCCCACTGTCGACACTCGAGGCTCGTTCGTTGAGAACTCAAATAATACTTTATTGCTACCGATGGGTCGATTTGATTTTTTATTATTGGGAGGCGAGATCAGCCGGCAGACGTTCTTGTTCTATTGCATTAGTTTCTCTTTGGCCGATGGCTAGTGTATATTTATCGATGCCGGTGTTTTTTGGCGACGCTGAGTCACGGGTAGGGGGGCATCCTTCAGGAAGTGTGAAGACGGAGACACGAGGAATCGAGCGAACACGTGTGCGTGGTGTGCTTCATTGACTTTCGGGGATCGACCTTTGACGAGATGGGTTTGCGCTGAATCTTTGGATGCATCGATACGGCTACCTGGTTTCCCCCTTTTCTATACAAAGACAAGCAGCATGATGGTGAAGGGCGCATCTCGGGCTTTGCAAAGATTGATACACGGATAGCTTGGGGATGGTTTCAAGACAAAGATTCCCGCCTGAACGAAATAGAACAGACCACGAAATTTGGAACTTGTGTTTTTCTGATGATAAACATCTTGTGATTGCTATCCTCGAGCCCTTGCCGGTACTATAGGTAGCATCGAAAGAAACTGGACTCCACGGCTCGATGTTTCTGGCTATATGATTCGCTTTCGATTGCGCTTGATCAGATTACTTGTACCCCGCGTTAGCCTCAAGATCTCAAAGTCCTAATTGCGTGGTCCACCGAAGGATTCCCTCTCCTCCATCTGTTCCTATCACCCATTACGCAGAGTACGTTGTTCTTATCTACATACTGTTGCTAAGCGTACAAGCCTTGACTCCATGGCTTTGGCGCCCCTGGAAGACGATTGCCAGGCAATGATGCATATGTTGATTATTGTTGAAAGCGGCACAGTACACGAGGAACACCCGGTTGTCCTTTTCCCCTTCCTCCAAATTAAGTCCCAAGCCTCTCTTGTCACCCTGCGCATACACGCAGGTCCGCATCACTAGCCCTTGCGAGGGTAGTAGGGCATGTGCTTCAGCGATTCGCGCCGTTCCGCCAAAGGTGTTGCGTAGAGGACCTTCCCGACTTGCTCACGGCTTCGCTCTAGAAACCCCAAAGCTTCGTCAACGGGATGGGGTCCCTACTTGATGACTTTGCCAGCCGCCTGGGAGTACACTATTGTGTCGAAGAGCAGATGATGCACCTCGAGCACCATCAATCGCGTGTGAGCATCGACGCACTGTCTTTTTGCAATGAGATGGCCATAAACGTGATGCCGCAGGCCGGGCGGGCTGCATATGGCCGTGTCATGTGCGGTTTCTCTTGACATCCTGACAGATGTCGCGAATGGTCCCAGCAAGGTAGTGGCTCACTCCTAACCGGTCCCAAAAAACAAAAAAAGCTGAGGAGGAAGAGGTACTGGAATTCGCGGATATATATATACGTAGGCTCAGCCGTAAGTGGATGCTGTCAAGGATGGACACTTCCAGAAGCCCAGATTGCATGGAAGCTTTAGTCAATCTCAGTAAAATAACCATGTAGTATCATGGCTCAGGAATGACAGGTTCTCCCAGACGTTTCTCTTACATGATTCGGGAGTGAATGTCTTTAAGTTTGCCAGGGTTGGATCATGAATCAAATGCCCAATAAAATCTAGGACCGCGTTCAAAATGATAGCTCTTGTGCTTTCTAGGGACAGAACACAGGTAAGCAGGCCGTGTCGATTTTAAGGGCCAACGATGCAGAAGCCTCGACACTTCAAAAGCTTTCCGAAGTGCATCTCACTCGATCAAAAAAGCTTCTGGTCAAGCCATACGTGACATGCTAGTGTCTACATTCTTTGAACCGACCTTACAGAGGCTCTCTCGGGGCTAGTAAACACCTTAGTGGCGAGCAAGGTGCTGTAAAGGGTTGGCAAATATAAAAGACCGAAGAATAAGGGAAAGCGAGATGGTTTTATGTATTAAATTTATCAGTAAGCTCGGTATCGCTCCGGCAATAAAAGACTAAAATGGCAGCCTCAGTCGCTGCTCAAGAGTTTCTCAACCGCCCATTTGACGGAGAAATTTCGGAGGTCTGAGTAGTGCTGACCGACGCCGACAAACAGAACGGGCACAGCGGTGGCGTGAACAAGACTGACCAAGGTTCCGACCATATTTCCCACGGTGTCGCACTTGGAGATGATGAATCCGTCGAGGGAGCGAGCACCGCCAAATGCTGCGTTGAAGTTGCGAGCTTGAGCAACAGAGTCAGTGCCAACAAGGGCCTCGCCTACCATGAGAATCTTGTCTGGCTGAGCAAATTTGGCGAACTTCTCTAGAGAAGACATGAGTCTCTGGTCGTTGTGCCTCCTGCCAGCCGTGTCAATCAGCACGACATCATAGCCCTGTTGAGCCGCGTGTGCAACCGCGTCCCTCGCAACAGTGGCAGCATCTTTGCCGTAACCCTTCTGATAGAGCTCAACTTGCCCGCCCTCACGAGTAGTGAGCTCCTTCAAATTACGCACGTGAACGGCAAGCTGCTCTACAGCTCCAGAACGGAATGTGTCGCCAGCAGCTATCAGTACCTTGTACTTGTTCTGCAGCAAGAAGAAACAAATTTTTGACAGATTTGTCGACTTGCCCACTCCATTGACACCCACAATGGAGATGACATAGGGCCTTGCCTTGCGCATCGATGTCGCAGAGGGAGACGTGATGGAGTCGATTTCGCGGAGAAGGTCCAGGGATGATGTTGGCGTCAGCATCTTCACAAGCGACGCTTCCATAGCCTTCTCTATCCGCTTGTTGATGCTCTCAAAGTTGCCGGTAGTGACTCCCACTAGCTCTTTCTCAACGCCCTCGCAGAGCCTCACTGCTGCTTCTCTAGCAACATTCTTCTTGAGAAGGTGATCCTCCATGCCTTTCATGGCTTTTTCCAAGTCCTCCTTGGTCAAAGTCTTGCCACCGACAACATTTCGGAACAACCCGCTGATAGCGCTTAGACCGGAGCCGACCAGACCTCCGGGGGAATCTGTCTTTGCGCTCGTTTTTTTCGCCTCTGCATTGGCCAAAATTGAGTGGACTTCGTCGCCGAGATCCTTCAACACGAATTTTCCCTTCGTCGTCGAGCCCCAAGTAGACGAGTCGACCTCCTCCAATGCTGACGAGCGTCCTACCGCCACATCGTCTGCGCCCGTGCCAGAATAGTCAAGCTTCACGCTGTCGTCCTCCTCGGTGGGCAAACCGTCATCGTCCCACTTGCGCCCCTTTTTCCCCTGCTTCGCCTTCGTCTTGCGTGTAGTCTCGTCCCCAGACGCTTGCGCAGAGTTGGTTCTGCTCACCGCCTTGCGCGCTCGTCTCGAAAGCTTGGCCACAGGACTCGTATCTTCTCCCGTAGTCGTGGTATCGATTGCAGGCGTAGCGGGTCGGGAGGCTACAGGCGTGGACTCGACGAGGAGGCCATTGCTTGGCGAAGGGGGGTCGTCGCCTTGCTTTCCAGAGACCACATCCTTCTCATTGATAGCATGGGCTGCTTGGAGTTGAGCCGGAATCTTTGCATCAAGCCCCTCAAGCTCCTGAAGTTGTTGGTTGAAGTACTTGTCGAACCCTCGGCACTCCACCTGAGTGGTATTGGGCTTTGTCAGCTGTTCGCCATAGAGTTGAACAAATATGGTTTTGATATTGTCAACAAGCTTGTCGGTCCAAGATAGTTGAAACAGTGATCGATATACAGCCTGTCGTTAGGAATTATAATTAGCACGTTGTTATAGCCGTCATATGTGGCTGTCATCCCACGGGCTCCGCCGTTGATCGGAACCCAATCCAGAGTGCTCATGGGCAGGGTGATATGTAAACATACAACGAAAATGATGCCGAGTTCTTTGACAAAGGTCCACCTCAGGGTGTGTTGCTCTGTCTTGTATGGCGCATTGCTGGCAGCAGAGTTGTTCGCCTTGAGGGTACCGGAAGCACTCTTCTCCTCCACAAACACATCAGTGATGAAGTTATCGATAACGGAAGGCTTGATGGGAGCCCATTTGCGCGACCACACAACCACACCAGAAGTGGTGACAATCTCGAATGTGTCCAACATGGTGTTCGATCTTGGGACAGCGGAGCTGCTGCTTTGAGGCCGGATGGACGGGAAACACGGAAGACTGTTGGGTCACAGGGTCAAAGTATGGCGGCGACAACCAAAGTGAAAGAGGAGAAGCAGAGCTGGAGTTGGAAAAGGAGGTTTGTGATTGTTGACTTTTGTGAACAGTTTGTTGGAAGAGCCTGAAGTTACTGTCGCCCCAATTCCCAAATACTAGCGCTCCTGTCTTCGGAGGGCACTATTATGAACCCTGCAGGCCGGGAACCCGATAAGGCCACTATCAGCCAGGATCCGTGTTAGCACCGGAGCTTGGACAAGGACAAATTGGCTGGCGCGCATCCCTGACAAGCTGCTCAGCTGTCAACTTCACTCATCAAACAATCAACACTCTTCAGCCTTTTGCTCCAGTCCCTCAACCACTCGACAATCAAACTGCACAGAGACAGACTCTAAACACAAGCTTCGCGATCAGTCAAATAATCCACGATGCAGCGACCGCAGACATACGGCCAGTCGCCGCCACTCCACCATCCAGTACCACAGCATGTCTCGACCGTGCCTCAGCTTCGATCACCCCCTCCGCCCTCGCAGTCGCAACCCCAGTCGCAAGACTATGGCAACCCATATCAAGCACAGCAAGGCGGTGGGCCCAATGGGAACATGTTTGGGCAATATGGCAATTTCTTGAACGATCCGACCGCCCAGATTGCTGCCCAATTTGGATCGACCGCGTTCAAGCAGGGACAACAATACTTGGAGAACAACGTAAGTGTGAATGAATTGGTTGCGCCTGAATCAAGGAATGACGGCAAGGGGGCGATATCATGGGCTGTAAGATGCGCTGAGGGTGCGCTGGACAACGGCTCGCAAGTGCGAAGAGCAGCAACAATTTCGCGGGAGCGCTACCGGGGGCCATGCGCCCGAGTGACTGGAAAGCAAGGGGACTGCGGGGGAAGTGGACGGCTGGATCGAAAACAGCAGCAAAGATTTGATGGTAGCGGACATGTGGGTCGCGAGGACCAAGTCGATGGAGGAGAGCAAGGCTGCGGTAGAACAGCTGTCATCTTGGGACAATGTGGAAGAGCCTGGGGCGGAGGCACTGCTTTGCGCACACATCCTCTCATTACGGAAAGCTAACTTCATGGCAGGTCAAGGGTTATCTCACATTTTTCGAGCTCAAGCACTACTTCAACGTCACAAACAGCTACGTCGTCAACAAATTATTCCTCGTCCTCTTCCCGTGGCGACACAAGCCTTGGTCGCGCAAGCAGAACCCTCTTCGCGAGGGCTACTTCCTTCCCCCACGCGACGACATCAACAGCCCGGACATGTACATCCCTGTCATGTCCATCGTAACCTACATCCTCCTCTCAACTCTGATCGCTGGTCTACGTGGCGAGTTCCAACCCGAGCTCCTCGGCTCTAAAGCGGTCCTGGGTCTGAGTGTGGTGATTCTTGAGATTTTGGGTCTGAAACTTGGAACCTACATACTCAGCATATCCAATGACTCTCAATGGCTGGATCTCGTTGCGTACTCGGGCTACAAGTTCGTTGGAATCATTGTCACTATTGCAGTGGCTGAAATATTCAACGGTGGCAAGGGAACTGGTGGCTGGATAGGTTGGAGCGTGTTTCTCTACACGTTTCTGGCAAACTCGCTTTTTCTGATGCGCTCGCTCAAATACGTCTTATTGCCGGAGAACAACGCAGATCCTAGAGCGGGCGGCATGCAGACAGACACGCGAGCCAAGAAGAACCAGCGGACACAGTTCTTGTTCTTCTACTCATACATCATTCAACTGTTTCTGATGTGGCTTCTTTCAAGGGCATAGAAAGGCGAGCTGAGGGGTGCGGCTTCGTGCGCGAAGATATTGATGCAAGGCATTCGAGAGATACGTAGGAGGCGCAGTCCGCACAACAACCACAACCAGCATGTCTTGATGTATTGTTCCAAAATTAGGTGTTTTGTACAGTCTTCATATAGAGATAGGGTTTTCGCAATCTCTCGGCGTCAGCTTCCCTCGTGGGGGCTTCGTATTTACAAGGCATACGCACCCCGTGCACTGCTACTCCGAGACCTGTTAGGTAAGAAGCTTGCCCTGAGGTTTTAGCTCCGACGACATGGCTCCTCTTTTTAGTTGTAACAGGAGCAATAGTGCGGTTGGGATTTGTGTGGGATTGCCTTGTAGAGTATAGTGCCCGTGTTCCCCACCGGCGGGAAGCTTGTACAAAGTAGTGACGAACTGTGGATTGTGTGCTCGAATCTTAGCAAATGTTTGCTAATATTACTATCCAATCAGTGATTGTCGAGATCGAGGCTGAAGATTTGATTCCGATCAGCACTCGGCGACACGCAATCTATCGAGAATAGATACAATTTTTGAATATGGAGTAGTCCCCATTAGTAGTGATAGGACTCGCCGAGAAGGCTGTGTAATGTGGCCTTTCATGCATTGAGTGGTAAGTTCCGTTACATGACTGCGCATGTCCACAACTCAATCTTGGTCGCCCAAAAATTAGTTCCGACGCAGACCAGAGACAAATGCTCGGAGGTCGAGGGCCACCGAAGAACTGGACCGACTACGTACCGAGTCAATATAGTCTTTTTTCATTCCTTTTCTTCTTCGCCTTTTCCTTTTGCTAAAACCTTATTGCTTAGAGAGTCACCGCACAATAGGAATTTCCGAGTGCAACGTACTAGTGGACGAGTCGTACTATGGGCTGTACAGACAAATCAATTGTTTCAGGCTCCATTTTTTATGGATCTGGCCAAGCAATTGTAGACTCTTTCGGCAGCTGGCTAAAGATTAGTGCTAATATTTTCGGGGGTCTGTCATCGAACCTAGAGGCTCTAACCAGGAGTTCTCGAAGTGGAACAGATTGTTTTGCTGGCCGCGTGTCGGTCTTGTCCCCAAAGAAACAGAAGAAACAAAACATCCAGACACAAGGATCCACAGGACTCTGTCATCAAACGCTCTTATTGGTTTGAAACCACCCATTTAGGTTGTTTGAATGCCTACCTAGGTACCCGTTGACGTTTCCTGCATACGCACCGGCATCCACTAGGGATGGCGTAGAAGAAGCTTAAACCCGCAAGCTTCTCTCGGAGATCCGACCCTCACGAGTCACCAGGGGGGCCAGCAACCAAGATCCCTGGGCACATACACGAAATTGCACATCTCGACATAATTCACGCGCAGGCATTGTCAAGGGGCAAGAAAAAGTCCCTGACGGAGGAGGGGGATAAAAAATATGGAACTCAGCTTTGACCGAATACTAGATACTAGTTTATATAAACATAAACGACGGTCAAGCTTCCCCTCCCCCACAACGGGAGGACGCTATAATATAAGCATCATATTCGTCCTTCATCAACATCACACTCCTTTTTTATTTTCCCTTCTCAAGCTGCCCTTGTCTTCTTTACTCGTCACTCGTTTCCTGACCGCTCCTGAAGAACGAAATAATGGCTCGCTCCGGAATCGTTGCCTTGACGGCCGCCTTGGCTTCAGCCTCTGTCGCCTCTGCCGCTTCATGCGACACCTCCACACTCAACACCACCACATACCTCTGGCCTGTGACTGAGGAGGGCACCACGATCGCCTCCATCGCTGCGGCCGCGAACCGCGGTCTCTGCAACGTTGCCCGGTACAACTTCATGGCCGATGAGGTTTGCCTGCCCCTGCACTTCCCTCTGCCTTTCTCTCTATTTACACTTGGCTAATAATCTCATTAGAGCATCATCCCCAACGTGGGCCAGAGCATCGTGATCCCTCCAGAGGTCTGCCCGGATGAGATTGACGACACCAGCTGTGTGATTGACAACTACAACTCCACCAAGCAATGTCTGATGGGTGGACCTCGCCTGTACTACACAGTCAACCAGGACACGTACGCCAAGATCGCCAACCGTCTTGACTTGGACGTCGATGTCGTCGCCAACGGTGCCAACGCCTCGGCCGTCCTCGAGGCCGGACAGTTCGTCAAGGTCCCACTGTGCTCGCCGTCCATGTGCAGCTACGAGCCTTTCCAGTTCGACGAGACTGTGCCCCAGGTGTACAAGGACCTGGCGGACGAGTACGGCGCCACTGTTGGCCAGTTCATGATGCTCAGCCCCACCTACAACTACTCCCAGTCCGCATACACTGGTCAATCTCCCCCAGTCATCGACCTGCCATTCAACTGCACGGCTCTGTCGAGCAACGTCACGATTATCACCTAAGTTGTGAGTGAAGGAGGAAGCGCGGTATCGCGGGTGAAGCGGCAAACTCAGGAGCGTGGGCGCACTTCTGTACATATATATAAATAAATATTGGGGCATCATAATCATGTTTGTCTCGCCGTTTGGCGTCTTAAAAAAAAACCAATGGTATATATAGACGGCGCTAATATACAACCGTCCACGCTTGCTTCGAATGTGCCCAGACTCGCCGCTGCACAGTGGACCTGATATGCGGTTCACCGCTCTTGACGCTTGCAAGTGTTCTCCTGGATCTGCCCCATCGTACATGAGTAGCCCTTTCAGGAGAGTCTGAGCCTCCGACATGCTTTTACCTCCCTGAAGCGGCTGCGAATATTTAGATAGTACGTGAGTGTAAATGTACTGGCTTCTAGGGTCAATAACGAATAATACAATTGTCAACCTGTATATTCGTCCCAGTGAATATTGCCCGCACACGGTAAATTGTACTTGAATCGTACTTACTAAGTATACCATGTACAGTGCGCAATGGTAGTTGAATTTATCCCTTCTATGTGTATGTATGGTACATTGAACCTTGATATCCCGGGTTTTGTGGGAGCTCCACATTGCATGTCGCATGTGGGTTCTTCGCCCCTGTGCACATCTCAGCCCAGAATGCGACTTATACAATTTACCCACCCACACCAGTCCTCCCAAGTCGTATTGCATAGTTTTCCTCACATCTATCACATACAACCAGAACTTTGCTCTGTTCCTTTGTTTGACTGAAGTGGCATGAGACCCTCTCGCTAATTGCTATATTGCACTGTCTAGCATTTACGCATTATACCCAAATTCCAGTATGTCAAATTCCTTCTTTCTGAAGACGGGACAGCCTCCCATGACGAGGAAAGTATGCCATTCCCTTACAAGTTGCAGATAAAAAAATCTTCTTATAAACATATATTAGATTATGATGACATAGTAAATATTTCAATGTGAGAAGCGAGTATTTGAGGATGTCTAAGACAAGGAAAAGCAGAATCGTCGTCAAACCAGGCATACGTAAGATGTACAGCAGGTAAACCCTTCAAAGGTCCTCTATTCTTATTTTCTTAAGAAATAGAAAATAAAAAGTAGTAAAAGCTAAGCCTCTCAAATAGCTTAAGAAAATCGTACTGGCCGCTTCAAATTGCATAGAGCAGGGGCAATGATTGTGCCGCCCGATTCACATGTTTTGCCTTTGGTGCAGGATCATGAAATTATAATGTCTCGCTCATGGGAAACGATCTTACTCAGGTGTCCGCTCCACGACCAAAGCATCTAGCTCTCCATGACCCCTTGCGAGAAGCCTCTTATAGGTTCAGTTTTTTTCCAGAACAGGCTCCCCTTGGACGGCCTCCCCTTCAAAAGCTAGATAGAAGACAAGGTAATGATCATGCCATAAAGGCTCCACAACGACGTTTCTTTTCGCATTCTCATGCTGTTTGAATGTGGTCTTGATAGTGTAATTATGCATATGGTAGATACCCTAGCTTCCACCTGTCCCATGACACTGGGTCAAGAACTCGTCCTCGAAAAGTTCCTCCGCCGAAGGCCTTTCCTCTGGATCCCAGCGCAGTATTTTCCGCACAAAGGCTAATAAAAGCACTTTGTCTTTGCCCTCCAATCGTTTCTCACGTTCCTCCAGGCTCTGTTCAGGAATCGGCGTTGCGGCAATCCATTTTCCTGAAATAGTCGGTGAGATACACTAAACAGATGGATGTTACTCCGGGGTCAGGGCTCACCTTCACTATCCCAAAATTTACGGCTGTTGACACTTCGCTCTAAGAACGCTTTGGACGGCTGGCCCATGAGGGACACCATTTCCGCAAGGTGTTGTTCGTCGTTCAAGTGACCATCCCTCACGGCACGGAAAAGACGACCACCCTCGAAAAGATCCCAAACCTGGATTGGATATCTAGATTAGACCATTGAGCTTGAAATTTTGAGACATTTCCACTGCTTACCATGACTCCGACAGACCAAATGTCTATCTTAGAATCCCATTCCATACCAAGTATCACCTCTGGGGCGCGGTAAACGCCGGGCATAACATCACCGCGGTGTTTCTGCCCTGGGTCTCCTAGTCGCGCTGCACCAAAGTCTGTGATGACTGGGGCGCCATGCGTGATTGGCATTGTGTACGACAGATGGATGACGCGGTCATCTAGGACCTTGCGCGGTGATGGGGTCTGCAGTTCTTTCTGCTCGATCGCTGAGAAGATGCTGGCGTCTTCCACTCCAAGCAGGATGTTATTCGGCGATACATCTGTAAATTGTTTTCAGTCATGACAATTTCAGGAATGGAGGAGAGAGTGGTACCAGTATGTATGACTCCGACCTGGTGAAGGAAATCCAGGCCGAGCAAGATCATAAGCAGGCTTTGCTGTAGAAGATCTTTGTTCAGAGCGTTGTTCGGGAACAACGTCCGAAATTTTGTGTACGTGAGACCAAGAGGGGTGAAAACTAGGCACTGATGAGAGCCGTGCGGTCCTTGAATCTGGAAAGTGTCCAGTGCCACCCGCAGGCGCGCCTTGCCGGGGTGCTCGGCCTCGATGGAGCTGACAAGTTCAGATGCCTTGACTTCATTGGAATAGTCTTCTCCTGTGGTGCAGACCTTCACCGTATGGAAGATCTCTTCACTTTTGTGACAGCCACATTCATTAGCAAGCGGCATGAACTCAGCGGGAAGCTTAAACACCCATACTTAAGGTCTCGGCATAACCAAATGGTGGAACTGGTACCAAAACCTAGTTTTGCGACGATCTGATACTTGGAGCACAATACTTCGCCCAGTCTGACCGGGTAGAACTTCTCGGCTTTGTACTGCGGTACCGTTTCTTCCTCGACCTTGTGTTCCAGTGGTAGCTTCTCAAACCCCTCGCTTGGGAATGTGAGAATCCGGCTAGGCATTGCGCTCGCGTAAGCACGAATGGTCAGCGGCGGCTGAACGGGGCAGGGGCCGATCTGTAAAAGAGAGGAACTGACGCGCCCAACTAGTAAAGCGTTGGAGTTGAGCAGTCGCCCTGGTCTTATTCGCTGCATAGATACTCTCATGACCGGATCGCTATGTTGCAGGGCGTCCCGGGTCGCAGGTGTAGAAATAGAGGACGCGGATCTGAAGAGCCTATGGTACCTACCTAGGTAGGTGTGGAGCCCGCCAGGGCCCCCACGTCAGGCTGGGCTCTGACATGCCAGTTAGAGCCTGCCGTGGAAGCGCGCGGGTAATACGACTACCTGGCAGGCCCTTTCCGGAGAAATATGACAATAGCCCCCCAACGACACCATTTTCATGCACATTCGCCATCAACGCCCCAACTTCAGCAGCCTTTTCCTTCACAACCACATACAATATGGTATCTTTTTTTTCCCCTTAATTATCCTATTCGGTTTTAAATGCTTTTAATATCGGATCTTGTCCTTGCTTTCCTCAATTATAAAAAGCGATGCTGCCATAGTTGCCATACAAACAGCACGTTCGCAAACATACTGGTTATTAGGTATGCTTTGTGGGCTAGCCAAAGAGGACTGGTAAATGGCTGATTAAAAGATACTATGGAGATCCACGGGGGTCTTCCTTGGTGGTGGGTAAATATCAGAAATGCTGAGCGCTGGTGAAATCAATACCTATGAACGTTTCTCTTTTTTGGGATGGGAGGGGGGTTGGATGGTGATGCTATACAATTTGGCAATGGGGGCTGATTGCGCCGTCGCGGCGGTGCATAGCCAGTCTATGGCCGGTCTTCCTCCGCAAAAGGCCCTGGATGGGAATAAATGCTATGGTCCTCCCGTCGAAGGATTCTCGTTTGAAACGGACAATCTTATCCAGGCTTGAGTACAAATTATTCTAGCCCAGTGACAAGATCGATGCTAATTAATAGTAGGCACCTACCAAACTCACTGAGCCCTCGTACACTGCTGTTCTTCGTGTGCTTGATGTTTCGATGGATCGCTACGTTCATTTCTGAATATTGTAGAATATATTACGCAGATGATGAGTAGTAATTGATCAAATTTGTCCTGCCCGTAATCTACTGCGCTATTTGATCCAAGATCGTTGTATTCAATCATTTTCCCTTACTAGCATTGCGAGAGGGGAATTCTTTCCACGTCTGATCCTCGTGTACATGAATCGAGGTGACACGAGTACCCTTCTCAGTGTGGTAACTAACAGTGATGACTTCCTTCTCATCATTCTTGTCTTTGTGCGATTTGTGAGGCTGGGAGCCTCTGCATGATGATAGTCTATTGTTAACCTTGTACAACAAACGTGCCAGAGCTTTTAGGGAGAACAATAATGGAATAACGCACTGAATCACCGCTTCCGTGACTTTAGGATACTGAAATTCGCGATTAGCAAAGGACATTTAAGCTCGAGCAGTCTGACATACATTGGATTCAATGGATTTGCTAGCCGTTTCGACTCCAGTCTTGAAAGCAGCGGGAAGCGATCCTAAGGGGGTGGAACCGCCGTACTTTACTAAGAGGGAGCCAGTTCTCTGCATGATGATGATAATTGAAGAAGACAAATGGTCGAAAATAGGTATGATTTATACTTGATCTGGTGTATGATAGAGTCAATGAGAAAATTCTGAGTCTGGCTCGTCTGATCGGGCGGGTATATATACGGCAAGAAAATGGACCATGCATGAGAACAGAATCCAGATAGGCGCGCAGCATCTGTGACCTGTGGACACCAGTCCTCATGATCCTGCACCGTCAGCGCTTACTTGGATTAGGCGCTGGCCGTGGTATCAACGACTCCAACCAGTCTCGCAGCACATATAGACAAAAGGCGTTGGAGGTAGGTCTGGACTTTATTCTAGCCCACTCACTCCATATCCTAGGACGTGGGATGACCTATCGCTTCTTGCCAAGAGATAAATATAGTAATTTTTGGGCTGGCTGATGCTACGCAAAACAGTGTTGGTTTGCTAAACTCGTGCGGCGCAGCCCTCCTTGACTCGCTCGGATGTGATGATTTGAACAGGATCGTCGGCGTGCAGACCACCAACAGGTGTAACTGCGATTCCAACTTGCTGAATATTGATACTGCCATTCTGTTTTGAGCAAGTTCCGGTTGGATGGTTCGATTGGCTTACTTCTTCGGTGAATTACACATAGAAGTGGATGAGACCCGTAGTACTGGAGACCGCCACGCGTCCTGAATTCTATTTGACAGCTCTTCGAGCTGCTTCTTTCCGACAGAGCCCGTATGTAGCGAATAGAACTGTCTGCCGCCTACTCAATGTCTACCTGCCTGAACCTGCCTTCCTGATACCGTGATACTACATGTATTTGACTAGATATGGACCTACACCATCGTAACTGGTTCACATTTACTATACAACTCACGGTCATGGTGAGAAGGAACGTCCGAAAAAAGGACTTTGAGTATTAGCTGATCTATTGAACTATGGCGCATTGGCACCTTCCACCACGAGTCGTTACACGGTCGATGCGTGTGGCGAATGTTGGTTCTTCAACACAGAACGCAAAAGACTGGGCCACCACTCCCGGAGTCCCGGGATGCGGTGGGACTAGTGTGGAAGTACAAGTGCCTAGGCACATAGACCGGCACAGGCGTGAATACTGCCGTATCTTTGCTACCTCACACCTCTGGCTCATTCAAATTTCGCTAACAGCATGCTCCTGTTGCTCGCATTAACACGTGCACGGTGCTATGGACAAAATTGACCGAGCAAGAAACCGGGGCGCCAACGAGTTTGGCAAAGTGTAAACTACTTGATCACGGAAAGACGGGCATCTAGACGTTCAGTGCTCTGAAAGTGTCAAGGTGTCAAGTCTCCAGTCATAGAACCCTTTGGCTATCAACTGCGTACTGCTCAAAATTTGTCTTTGCCCACTAAGAACGGCAATGTCTTTACTCAGAGGTAAGTTTGAGAACTTTGCAATCAACTCAATAGATCCACTGAACTTGGGTCTATAATCATACCATCATACGCATCTTGCAAAAATCATAGTAGAGAAGGGACTGTATACTGTGCTGAAGACATCTTAGACTTGCTTCGCTGGCACGATACTAGGTGATGTAGATTTGATGTTTCGAATCACCTAGAGTAGAAGTCCATCTGCATCACTTACACAATGTCACCGGGGTCCCGCATCTGCCATGGTTAGTAGGTGTGCTTCATCATCACATGGCGAAGGCGCAGTTTTGGATTTGCTTGGCGGCGTGAAGAGGTCGCATACATCGCTGCATCATAGAGCACTTGTTCCTTTCCTTTCAAATGTTACGTTGCTCATCATGTTTCAGTAGATGCGGCAGTCTATCCCAAGTCCCTGGACACCGCTTTCTGGAACGAACTAACTTGGCCTCCGCTTGTACATTGGATTCCATGAAGCAGCAGCTCTGAATCGCTGTAAATTTGCAGCTGGGAATGGAATTGGGATTCTAAATCAGGTCCTCGATCGAGGGGTCCACCTACTGACGCCTTTTAGACTGCGTGGCTTCTACAACTCAATACACTTTGTATTCAGGGTCATGACACGCTTCTCAATGTCTCCACGTAGGAATTGAATGTTGAGTCAAGATTGTTGGTCATACTGGCGAATGGTCGATGCTGCCTTCATCGCTGCTAGGGTGGATGGGTACCTCAGGTAGGTACTGCGAGGCTAGTCTGGAAACTTTCATCGTTCATGACATGGGCTCGGATCTCCTTTTGTCGAAGCAATGTTCTCTCATCCCAGACTCGCGACAGCTTGTGACTTTTTCATGGCTTCCATCGTCTCGTCAAACATTTATAGCTGACTAGTAATCAGAGATATTGATCAGCAGAGCTGAGAAAGGGACTATAAGAGCATCGAAGACCCAGGACAAACCTCTGGAATCTTTCGGAAGCCATAGGTACCGATGTTTTCAGCATCTACTCGTAAAGTCAGACGCAACACCGACGCCACGAGAGCAAATCGTTCGTAAGGTGGATTCTCATCAAGTGACCCATACGGGGCAAGACCTCGTCGAATGTTTTTTTTTTTAACGCGATGCTGTAAGCACCGAGCTGAGAGTAGCCCAGAGCAAGTTGGGTGTAACATAAGGATTGCGTTTCACTTCCAACATCTTGTCAAGGGCATACAAAATGCAGGCTATGCTCGTTCAGTCAGATCAGCTTCGAAACCATCGCATAGCACAACACCTTGAAGCGCCGCAATGACTTCTGGCCCAGCCAGCCAGTCTTCAAAGCCTTGGGCATGGGGTTAAACCGACGCACGGAAGTCACACAAAAGGATAGTTGTCCATACTGACTGCAGGTGACTATCTGGAGCCGGCTGTCTTGCTAATCGACGTACAGGGAGATTGAGACGTCGACTACTTTGACCGCATATGGCCCGCGTCTTAACTCGAGGATATCTCCCACCTTGAATGTATCACATTGGAAGGATCCCTCTACGACAGTCATGTGGGAAGGGGTTACACTGTCTTCCCCCTCGCCATGGGCGCATTCAATTGTATAGTACCTGTCCCCAGATTTGACATCTTCTCACACTGGATTGCGGCCCGCAAGGAAGATGAGACTGGAAGAAGCTAGCTTGCAACACTTGTCACCGCAAAGGCTACCTACAGCCAACGCAGTTGGCGGGCGGATTGAGGTATACATCAGGAGATTCTGGCCACTCAGATGGAACAAACATAAGTCAGGATCCTCGTGGAAGTTTGCCCATTTCAAGCAATATGGCATGTCCCAGATGCTGGTGGGCTATGGCGCATATGTCTGATTGAGGATACCAATGGGCAAGTGCGAAAGATACCAGCCCATGTGCTATATTTGACGAATAAGCGTGTGAACATTACCAACCAGTGAGAACATATCGCTCAGGAGCCACTAGTCAGACTCACACAGCATACTCGGACGAAGCAATTTGGACTGGTCCCTGACGTCTTTATGCAAGATTTCCTGGAGCATGACCTGTGGAGTCTTGGAGCATGGGAGCGCTGCTCCCAAAATGATACCTGCCTTGAGTAGGGAGCCAGCGCTCATCAATTTCAGCCAGTGACAAGACGCAAATTAGGATCTAGTCGTCACAGAGTATCAGGGCAACGATGAGCATGATTGTTCACGGTGTCAGGGTCGCGGAGAATGCTGTAGGTAGCCCTTATCAAAGGACCAGCCGTAATTTCCTGCGTGTGTCAGTATATATTACATGCAACACCACGATTCGTCTGTATTACACGACGATGTGGCACTATGCTAAGAATAAATGACCACCAGGATGCGCGTCTCTTCAAGTTCACTATGTTGTGGTTTAGATGGCGCTTGGCCGGGACATTTTGTCCTCTGACCCTCGATACTCACGGCCGTAAGCTCGCCCGTACTGAAGACCAGCTACGTTAGCCCGATCCAAGAGATTTGAAAAAACTGCCAGAAGCATGCCCTCATGCCCCAGGATGTCCCCGACCGGGCTGGCGATCTTCCTGTTGTGATGGGCATTGTGCATATTGTCGCTTCTACGCCCAGCCGCCAATTGCCATCGGCTTCAGCAGCGAAAACCCAGACTGAAGGCAGGATCGACCACGTCACAATGCTTGGAGCCGCTAATCACGAAGATCCAGGGCATCACGAAACTCAAAGAGCGCTTCAGCTGCAGCGTATCATTCGGCAAGTCATTGGCGAAGCATTTGTAGAACATCACGATATCGATGTTGAAAAAATGCATCAAGTGCTAGTGCTTGGCTCAATCTCCCCCCCAGCGAGACGCATATTAGTCGTGGTGAACTATACCAATACTGTGAAATGTCTTCTTGGGGAAATTGGGACAGCGGTGAGGTACTTTTAGTATATTGCAGGTGTCAGACCAGCAAATTATCTCATTGGTGAGGAACAAGGGCTGTTTCGGTCCCACGGGCCTGGGAAATGAGACTTTTGTCAACATGAAACGCGGGAACGTCGCTACTTTCGAACAAGGCGCGCCGAGACCGAAGTTGCAGAAAGTATGGCGCTCGGCGAGATTTAAGCCGCGTGCGTTTTTTTATGAGTGATTAAGGTGCGGAGGCTAGCAAGTCAGCGATTTTGAATTCAGTCTATCAAGTTGGAAAAGCACACGAAGGAGTTGTGACTGATATAGGCAGCCGGAAGTCAATGAAAACCCCCAAAAAAAAACCGCACCAAGTCTCGTGATGACTTTTGCTGTTATACCAGATTGATTCACGTGAAAATGGGGGATCCCGCCTTGCGTTGCTTGGATGGTGATCTTGAATTGTTGTTGTTGGCGCGAGCTTATTACGGAGAATAATCTTGCCTGAAAGGAAAGGTAAATTTGTTAATAAAACGGTTGTATTACCGTGGCGAACTCAGCCTTATTGTTAACTAGACCGTCCGAAGCAGTGGTTGCGGGGCCACAGCAGGCACAAAGTATCATAGGGCTTCCTTTGGTAGTATGCAAAAGGCGACCGAACACACTAGAATTCTAGCTCCCGCCTTATAAGGTGACATGGCTTGAAGACGCAATTCCGGTTGAATTAAGCGGAAGACTACCTCGGGCCCAGAGTACTGGAAACTCTCGATTAGCCTACCAGTCCTGCGTGCCGAGTTGGACTGGACCATCCATCCGACTGTTTTTTTATTTTATTTTACATAACGTTGATATCATGGCGTTATCAAAGCTTCTGCAACGTGACCAACACCCGCTTGTTCTTAGCCTGCTGTGGTGAAAACTTCGTTTCGATTGCACGTGGGGGGGCTGCACGTCCGGGAGCAAAGCATAATAATAGTTGGGAGCGAGTGGCACGAGCATGAAGATGAAGCACGCGAGACATGTCAAAACAAATGTGTCCAGGCGTGCGGACCCCCCAATCAGTGTTCCGTCTCCCGTCCCCGGGGTACCGATCGATAAGGAGGGGGAGGAGGAGGGGGAGGGAGAACTAGCCTGTCACGTGAGTCTCCAGGCCAAGTACAATGACTTTACATGGTTAGCTACCATGTTGTCTACTACTTTTCTTTTTCAACTTGAACACGAAGCAGTCCTGGTCGAAGGAGTCTGGAGCGGTGGTGTGTGTGGTCAGAAACTCATCAGGGGTTGAACGATCTTAATTTGGCGCGGCGCAGAAGGGGTGAGCGGGCTGACCCGGTGAAGATGCAGCCGCATGTTCCAAGCCAGCGTCCAGATCTAACCAGAATGGGACATTATCGAGCTCGATTGGAGCCCTGAAACAGTTTAGCGTCAGGTGGTAGCGCACCCGTGATCTGGTGTATCCAGAAATTCGCAAGTCAATATCAGATCTGAGATAGCCCCAAGGCTGAGATGGTGTGTCGCAGATCCTATGGGCAACACCACTCCTTCGCAGGAAGAGCGGAAAAACCAACCAGTACACCGACGTTGGATGAGTTGGATTCCTACTCCGTGCCCAACAAGAAACCTTGAGCTTTCTTTTCTTAGCTACAGTACATCGATCCAGCTCCGCGAACCTAAGCCACTGGGCCTCCGTCCTATCAACATGGCATATCTTCGTATTGCTCCTCACGGGGCTCTCTACGTACAGCCCATGTTATGCCCACGATAGCACACCCTAAAAGACGGCGGCGCTGCCAAGCCGGCCACCCTGTCACATCTCAGGCCTCCCCGTCTAAAACAAGGCATCCCTGCATCGGACGAGTTTTCCAGAAGGGCGTTTCTGTCTCTGGGTAGCCCGTTGCGTGTTCTTGCACACAAACATGAGACGAGCGAGTCGACAGTTGCACGAAACCCGGTCTCAACTCACCAAAGAGGGTGATCCCAAGAGGCTAGTCACGGCATGCTCCATCGCGAAGCTCTCGCCAGAACTGTGTGCGCTTGTACGATGGGGTTATTACACAAATAAGTTGAATGCGGGATCTGTGGGGCACTTTGATCGAGTGGATTCTTTGGCACGGCCTCTATTTCCGGTGCCCGCGCGCACACTTCAAGGTACGGCTCCGGTTGTCGAATTGTGGACCGACCGCTTGAACTTGCTAATGGACTCCCTCACCTGCACCTGCAGCAGCTTGCAGGAAGTGAGTGCTGCAGCCTGCAAGTGGAGTGCGTGTCATCCTCACCGCACCCACCCACTTGCATAGTGCATTCTTCCCTTCTCTTCACCAGGCCTGTCTCTTCTTGTTCGTCCGGATATCGTCATTTCTTCCCCTTGCATAGGCCATGGCTACTTAGGGGTCAGATGAGGCCATCAAGAGATGAAATTGGTGCCAAAACTTGCAGGGACGAGAGACAGACCAACCCTCTCATTTCCAACCTTTGGTCTTGAGATTGAGGCTTCTGCCAAGAAGCTATCGTCGCAACTTCGATCCCGCGCAGAGGGAGGTTTTAATTGTTTGGTAAAGTAAGGGCCCCAAGGATTTTACTACTCGCTAGCGCCGCATGACCATATATGCAATCCTCGCAATTTTTTATTTTTTTTAATTATTCTTTCCCTTAACCCCTCTCCCCTGGTACGAAATTCCACCCATTGCAGTCTGCAGGCGCTCTATACCGGTATCCGTCACTTGCATTAGCAACACGCGGCCAAATTGCGCACGCTCACTCTACTGCGTGGGGTATCTTCCTCGGCACCAGGCTGTGGGGGAACCTACAAGTATAATAAATGAATTCCACAGTATTTAGGCTCTGCAGATCTTTTGAGGTCCCGCCAGCAAGTATTGTTCCCGGCCTGAGCCAACGGTAGATGCAAGGTGTTGACTTCACAAACAGCCAATCCGAGGCGAAGAACGAGGCTTGCCTCTTGTATGGCGATATTGTTCTTGCCGGGGGAGCCCCTTTCGGTCTTTCGTTAGATTGTGCCTGACTCTCTGTGCAGACACTACTGTGTGAATCATTCCTGCGTTGTCAGGAACAAAGACACGCGAGCACTTGGTCCTGGGGGAGAACACAACGGTTGTTGACAGTGCCGATTTTGTTACGTGCATCCCTATAGCACTACCACAGTACCAGAGTACAGAGTAATACTACATGGTAACACAAATCCTGCGGCCCACGGCTCAATCATCACCGACAGATTGATCTTCCCCGGGTACAAATTCGGCCAGGGCCATCACTAGTCGAAATTAGCCAGGGTTGTTGTGGCAGATGGTTGCACGGTACTCCTTGCTTGTCCCGCATATCTGAAACGCCACAGAGCCTCGACCACACCATCGTGTCGTATCGTATGGCATGGAATCTCGCTCCTCTTGACCCGTCTGCACAAGCTCTGACCTATCGGTATCCTCCTTCTCTTCGTTATTCCACTTCAGGATCGTGGTTTTTCAGTCTCCAACGAAACCCCAGATCTCCTTCCAGAACTCATGCCAGTGCTTGATCACTGCACAACTTGACCCTGTCCGGCGCGCCCCAAGTCGCTACCGACATATCTCGTTGACGAGAAAGTATAACGCCATCTTCACTTCGCCGCAACTACCATCACCTGCCATCCATTCATACGCCTTTTTGTTCTGCCGCCCACTGTTTTCAGAGGGTCACCGAACGCCGCGAAAATCTGTGACACCCTCGCTGCAAGCCCACGCTGCACGACCGCGTGGTCCAGCAAGCTCGACGAAACACCAGATGTACGTGATCTCCGCCAGTAGCTAGTGTCGCGGGTTCACCCTCCTAGGAAGTACCCTCCGAGGGTACTTTGGGTGTCCCCGTCATCCGTTTCTCAGGCCTGCCTCCTCCTTGTTTTGCCATGCAATGTCCCTAGCCGTCGCCCAATATGCGGCCCTCCCGCCCCGTCCCCCTCACTCTTTGACTTTGTCACGTACCTGCCCGTGCGAATCTTGTTCTAGTCTTGGATCTCAACTTCTCACGCGTGGCAAGCTCATCAGTTGTTGAGCATCTTGCAGTCGTCATCCTTCGCCATTCAATTTTTTTTATTTTTTTTCAACTGTGTCTTATTGCTATGGTGTTGACTGGACTGGACTCCACATCGGCCTAAATCTGCGACACTGACTGACACCGGCTAACATCGACAGCCCGCTCACGGATGTCTGTGGATGCAGAGGAATGAACCACTGTCCGCGACTCATCCCGACGAACTCTCTGATTTGAGTTCTCTATTAGCTTTTCGTGTCTCTCAAGCCTCGAGACGCTGTGATCCATTTGCCTTCTAGGTTTAATATCGACGACAACTTGGGCCTCTCCTGCTCCCCCACGCATCCCCAAGGTGGACAGCTACTCTTTTTTCGTATCACCACACCAGTTGCCCAGGACAAGTCGCAAGTCGCAAGTCGCCTTGCCTAAAACCCCTGACCAGTAACTTTTGCGCCGAATTGGATTCGTACAACCAGTGGCCTGGAACACGAGCGCAGGCTACGGGCTTTTCCTGCCGTCATACCATATTTATCGTACCGTGTTGCCCCGACGGCTTGTTCACAAGCTTGTACGACTTCGACACATGCAATCGAAAACACGTCGGACGAGTACTCAATAACGCAGTCGGCCGTTGAGGGAGTCTGATCGCCTGACAGCTTGGGTACAGGGCACAGTCCAGGAGGAGACTGCTCATGAGTCAACCTCAATATGGGAACGACATGGACCGATCAGCAACCGGGGACATTATTAGGAGAGCGAGGGAACGCGCTGAAGCAGGACTCCCGAGAGAGGATTACGAGACGTTCCTGCGGCGGCAACAAGCAGAATTAAGTAATAGCTCTGGCTCACCCTCAACGCCAGAGATACCGCCGAGGAACCGGCCCCCACAAGGCTCCCCAGACAGTGGTCCACCGAGGCAACGCCTTCAAGCACCGCCCGGGCTTCAAGGCAAAGATGGCCAGCTCGCGTTACAAATTTCAAGGCCAGCTCCTGTACCACAATGGCCCCTAGCTGGTCCTCTAGCAACCCCCTCTACGCCATCAGATGCAGAACCCTACAGGCCGCCAGCAGGAAGTTCGCCGCCGCAGCGTCCGCCTCGTCCCAGCCATGTTCCGTCGATTCTGGACGGCTCGAAAATACAGGACCCGACCCCGTCCTTTCAGTACCAACCGTCGAGCGACCGAGACTCGGATTATATTTCTTCTTCGGTGCCAGAGACACCATCCACTCTGTCACGACCTTCAACTTTGTCATCCGTGGCCTCAATACCCGACTTTCCGTTGCCTATTCAGGCTCCGCCGCCACCAGCAATGGGACCGCCCCGGCGGAGCGTGACCCTTGGGCCCCCACCGTCAGCAAGGCGTGGCGCCTCTTCATTCTATTCTCACCTTTCTTACGTCTCGCCAATTCCTGAGGAAAGCCCACGATCAAGATCTCATACTTCTTACGCTTCCAGCGCGGCTATGCCTGAGAACTGGGGAACGCCTTCGCCCATAGACAGCACCCGATACGCCGAGGTTTTCTACGACGAAACTGTTACTGAACCCGACGAGCCCAGTCCAGCATCGATCCAATCGATGCATTTCGATGAGGACGGGGATGAGAGTCGGCTGGTCAGGAATGCGAGCGTTGGACGGAGAGGAAAAGCTGCGCTGGTCACAACTCTGACGCCAACAGCAGCCCGCGATGCTAGCAGGAGTTCGGAAAATTCGCCCGAGAGACCAGGCGCGGCCCCGGCGCAATCGGATCCTTTTAATAACGGCACAGGATTCTTGGAAACATCCACGAATTCTTCTACCACTGTTCCAACCCTCAGCACGGGCCGTACTTACCCGAGCACGGCCGCACCATCCGCCGAAGAAATGATAATTGCCTTTGACGCGGCCTCTGCGATGGATCCACGAGCCTCTAGACGCATGTCTGAAGTACCCAACAATTATGGAGATGGTGACAACCGTTTTTCGCGTGGCTTCAGCCGTCTTTCAGCCATCAGGCGCCCACCAAGGCTTGACATTGATGCAGTGAGAAACGCAGAAACCCGAGGTAGCTTGACCAGCCTTCCGGACTTGATTAGGCGGGCAACAAGATTGGCTGCGAGTTTGGACAGGGGCAGAAGACCGGCCAGTCGATTTGATTTGGATGATTTCCCCGCCGAGTTTTATGGTGCTGGCAATACTAGTAAGTTGGCAAATGTCGAAACAATGGATTCTGGTGAGCGAAAGCTATCCTAGTGCGACTGTATCCTCCTGAATGAGTATCTGGGACTAACAATGGACGCAGACGAGTATTACGATGATAAGCATCGGTCCGGCCTCTCGGACATGCTAGCAGCATTTCCGCCACCAGCTCAGGCGGGAAGCCGTACAGGCATTCGCCAGAGTCTGCGTGACTCTGTCCTGTCTTGGCCTTTGCCTCCTCTCAACAACAACGGCAACGGCTTTGGAACACCTCGAGGCGAGCTAGACGGATCAAATGGATATTCATCGAGAGGATCCACGCCCCAAGACAAAAAGAAGGGCCGACGTTGCTGCGGTCTTCCACTTTGGGGTTTCATCCTGATTGTCATAATCATTTTGGTCCTCGTAGCGGCTGCTGTGATTATACCCATCGAATTCTTCGTTATCCGTAGGAACAACCAAGCAGCGAACACCACGGCAGCGGCCGATCAACAATGCCAGAACCAGCTGACCTGTCAGAATGGAGGAACCAATGTCGTGACGAACGGCATCTGCTCTTGCATCTGCAGCAATGGCTTCACCGGCTTCGACTGCTCGACTTCAGATTCCGCGGGCTGTACTACTACCACCGTATCTGGTGCTACTAATATCAATAATGTCACACTGGGAGACGCCATTCCGCGACTCTTCACCGAGGCTTCATCTAATTTCTCCATCACTCTGTCCGACACTGCGATCCTCGGTAAACTCAATGCCGGAAACCTCAGCTGCACATCTCAGAACGCCCTTGTCACCTTCAACGGAGACGACGCCAGCGCCGTGTCGAATGTTGCGCTGGCTGATTCACTATCGAACAACGTCTTGGAGGCAGCGGCCGTGGAGAATGTGGGCATCGCTACTCTCACTATCATGGCTGGCCAGTCGACAACGACGACACTGACCATTGGCTTGACGTCCCTTTCGCCGACCACGACGGTCACGATTACGCGCACAATGACAAGTAATTGGGTGCCCTCAACGACATCGACCCTGGCAACGACTACGCCATCGTTGATATCGACGGCGACCACGGCAACATCTGCGCCAGCAACCACGACCAGCGCAAGCTTCACAGTCTCGCAAGACGCTCTCGACTTTGCAAGAGTGGGTGTTCTGCTTATCCTGCAGCAGGACAGCCTGAGCGAGGCTACAACGGCCCAAAGCTCGCTGCAGACATTTTTCACATCGGCCGCGACAGGCGCAACAATTGCGGCCGCCAGCAATATTTCTCTCAGCAACGGCAACTCGATTGACTTGGTCAACTTCAAGGTCGATGCTGGAACCGGGCTGGTGGGGTCGCTCGTGACTTCAACGAAGCGAGACCTAGAAGGGATGAGTTTTGATCTATGGGCTTGAGATAAGCAAGCTGAACGACGTTCCGATCGCCGACATTCTGGGGGGGGGGCACCTTTGTTTATTCATGAGAAACGAGAACCCGGACACCGCATTTTGAAACAAAACCTGCTTTCCTCACACACCTACAGGCGTCAGGACATGAAAAAGCCCCATGCACAGCGGGTACAAACCTTTATTCCCTTTTTTGTTGATTGTCTGCCTTGCCTATCTAAACTTCTTCACATTAATTCTCACCGGCGGAGATTTATTTTCCCAACCCATTCAAAGCAAAGATCAAAGCTTTTGTCGTGGTCGGTCTACGCTGCGCGCTTCAACACACACACATATTTGTTCATTTTACCAATTTTCCCCCCCCCTTTGCCTTTTCGACAATGTTATATACCACCATGTACAATTATCATTATCAAGCGCGCACAATGATGCGGGTGCACTTTTCAGCTTGATTTTCGATTCTGAAGGAGCTTGTTTGAGCTCAGCTTGCTGGCTTTGTTCGTGTGGAGGAAGAAGAAAGTGTGTGATGTATATATGTGACTAAACAATGTCTACATGGATGAAACCTTGATTTTGAAAGGGAGTAGTCAAGCCCAGGAGGTAGAGAGAGAGAGAGAGAGAGAGAGAGAGAGAGAGAGAGAGAGTGAGAGACCTGGGCAAGAAAAGCAGAGCAGGAGAAGAGAGTACTGAATCTATATAGCATCTAATGGTATATATATCCATGCTAGGAGTGTGTATACAGCTGATCCCTTTGCTTCTTGTGACAAGACTTTTCGCATTTTGCGCCGTATCATATGCTGAGTGGAGTAACATCCAGATTTACCAGCTTGCAAGTAAGTGAATGAGGACTCGAATGCCTATACACCATGTCTGGAACCTGTTGCTGCCGTGTACCTCACGTCAGAATGTCTTGCAGCTTAGCACTTCCTTGGAGAACTACCTGCTCCTCAGCGAGGGGTTTCGGTAAGATCACCTAAGTGAAAAAAGCTTCAGTTGCTGGGCTATAAGGGTCTGCCACCTGGCATCTCGGTCTCAAGCCTAGGACTCTTCCCAAAAGGAAAATGGACTGTTCTGGTCTCACTTCTTGCCAAAATGGCCAAGAAACATGATGAGGACATTTCAATATCATGTAATAGCTTCAATCTTGGGCACACGTTCCTTGAGAGCCCCCTCATGAGGCTTCCATAGATTCGGTTAGGTATCGTGTCAAGATCCCGTTCATAAAAAGCTCATACACATCGCCCCCCAGGGGCACTGAGTGAAGAACGCTTCAAGGTATGGGCCAACAGAACGCTGCAGTATATCCCGCACGGCCGCGTCAACGAAGCCCGGCTCTTGTCGAAGCTGGAAGGGGACAAGAATAGAATGTCATGTATCACACTGGCTTCCATCGTAAACCAATAACAAAGCCATCAAGGTATTGCTCCACTCGTCATTGGGGTATCTACTCTACCAAAATCTGCATCATCTCCTCGTTCGTGAAGACCACCACCAATCCCCTTCCTGCCGGTATCACCGGCTTTCTCTACAGTCACTGTTGTTCTGTCCATCGATGCGCCGTACGAAAGAATTTGTCTGTTGAGTCGGCAGTGCTCTTACGAAAAAAGGTGTTGCGTGTGTCGTTGATCACTTGCTGTCCTCCGCGGCGAGTTTTCCAGGTGAGGAGTTACTTTGAAGATATTCGAGGAAGAAGCAGCTCTCTATGCTCCATTCTTCGCTCCAGGCCCCTTGCGGTTCATTAGGTTGGTGAAGAAGTTTTGCAGGTTTTCGGTGTCGATGGGTTGTTGCTGGTCTGTGGTCTCCTCAACAGGGCTCTCCGGCTCAGGTGAAGAACCATACGTTTGGCGGTCCTGCAGCAACCATGTCAGTCAATTGACGTACTAATTTGCAGAATAGAGGCACCGGACTCACCTGTAGACGCTTGACCATATCATCGGCATCGACCTGAATTCCACCCACGTTGAACTGCACAGGCCCAATGTGATCCGTGACGTCCGCTCTCTTCCCATCCTCATCGGCGTCTTTAATCGTCTTCGCACCCTTGCCCTTCGCGCGCTCATCCTGGTTCTTCTTATCCTCCTCTTCGATCTTTTGCTTGAACGTCTCAAGCTTCGTGACCTGCGCGGCGAGGAATGTCTGTGTATCTTGCGTTTCGACCTCAAGCTTGGTGGAATGTGTATCACGCCCGGCCATCTGCAACGCATCGTGCGAAGGGTTGCGAATTGACGCTTCAAACATGGTGACCGCGGATCCAGGCGTGATCTCGTACCCATCGGCATCGTATTCGACGCCGTTCGCATTACCGTTCGCATCGCCAGTTTCAGTGCTGATGACATCGCGGCCGGGTGGTGGGAATTTACTTTCGAGGTCGATGGACCAGCCTTCGCTAACAGCCTCGACATCAAACCCCTCGCGAAGCACACGAATCTTCCCCCAAGAGTCCCAGTTAGGAGGCACGGCCACCTTGTCCCTGTCGATAACGTTGGGTTTGAGGGGCTGTTTTTTCAGGAGAGAATGTATGCCTACACTCGAGTGGACCAGGGTTTGTAGTTGTGAGGGCACTGAAGGTGCTGTATAAATCAGAGAAGCACCGTCTGCGTCGTAGTCAGTATTTTCGAGTATCATCTTTGGGACTTTGAGTTCCTTACGCCTTAATAAGATTGTCCGCATGAACTGCAAGACGACATCGAACTCTTCCTCCTTCCAACTTTGAGTCCTTTCCAATACTTCCATATTCTCAGCCTAAGCCAGCGTCAGCATCAGTACCCTTGATCGCGCCTACAGGCGGACTCACATTCTGGCAAACCACACAGAGTGGCAGACCCAACGGCTCTTCCCATTCGCCGGGGCCCAGCGGCAATGACATATCTCCCTCGGCAGCTGCTGTCGCCACAGTTCCATCCAAGTTGAGAGGACCGCCTCGGCCCCTCTCTTTCCATTGGCTCATGACTTCCTCCATCGTGACTGTGCTCTCGTTCGGCAGGGCAACCAAGACGGTGCGCAGCAGGAGCATCCATTCCCGGAGCTGTCGTATCCATGACCACGGTTCAGACCAGTCTAGAAGGACAACAAGGACGGTGTTCGGTATCGACTGAGGCGTCAGGATTGGTTTGATCAGGGGTGCAAAGGATGGCGAGGGACTGGTTAGAAGGTAGGTCGAGATGCGGGCGAGGATATCTGCGGCATATCAGCACACGGCCTGGCAAAGGCGGTAAGGATAAGGTCCAGCCTACCCTCGTGATCCGCATCTAGGAGGTCATAATAAGTATATCCGAGGGCGAACTGATTCGCGACCGGGGGCGCTTTGCTTCCTCTGTCAAAGTTCCTTTGCAGATCGTTGTTGGAAAGCGACTCGATAAATTCCCTCTGCGACTCGACAGTACCACCTAGCAGCAGTCAGCATCTTTCCCTTCGTCCGGCGATGCCCAAGAGGTTATAGAGGCATACCCATTACGAGCAAGTTCTTCTCCGGTAGACGCTTCCCGCTGGCGACAGAGTCCAGCATGGAACTCCACATGTCCTTCTTTTGCTCGCCATTCTTGCCCTCAGAGCCACCCGAACCGGAGGCGCTGGTATAGGTAGAGAAGCGATTGGCGTTGGTCGCCGCCATCTTTGTTGCTTACCCGGACCGTCCGTCACAAAAGATGTTCAAGGTCGGGCGCAAGAGTTTCGACTCATTGCTGGTGGTGTGGGGAGGAGCCTCGGCAGCGTGGGATGCCTGGGATGCGTGTGCGGTGTGGGACAGAGGCGCGCTCAATGTCGGAGGATTGTAATCAGGAACGCGTCAAATTAAGGCAGATAAGACCGATGTCATGCTATCCTCGAGACCTTTGAGACGAGCAAAGTCAACGCTGCGCGTGTGGTAGCTCGAAACCCGGTGTTCGTCTAGCTGAACTTGTCGTGAGAAATGATATGCAGCTTGTCAGGTCCAGCACGCACAGAGGTTGTTTTGTTTGGATGCCTCCCGCCGAGCCGCCGGTGTCATCTAAGGACGGTGCATTAGCTCATGCACCTCAGGAGCCCAACCTGGAGCTTCGGATAAAGCTAACACATTTTCTAGTCAGTTGCTAGCCAATCTGTTATGCCTCTAGTAAATTATCTACCCTCCGTATTACGCTGCAGGGGTATGCCCTCCACTACTCAAAGACACTGAATTGCTAGATGACTAGCCCGATATAAAAAAAGTAAATAATTGAGCTACAAGTCTGAAGCAACCTCAGCTTCAAGAAGCTTTTGTTACATTCGAAGCAACATTGTCGCTGGTATCGTGTTAAGGACACACTCAATTCAATTGGATGGGCCTGCTGTCACGAGTCTCTCTCAGAGAGCGATTACACTTGAATTATCACCAAATTTTGTGAAGCAAAGACCATGAACTTGTTGGAGAAGCTCAAGCGGCTGCGGAGCACGTCAGGAATATTGCAATGGTGCTCTTGAATCGTTCAAAGAATGTTCATACAGATAGACAATATCGCAGTCTGCAGTTTCACCGCCCTTGATATGTCAAGGTTGCCCAGTTGTTTGGCTGCCAGCACTTGAACTTGGCCACACATGGTACACAGTCTCTTTCTCAGTCCACAACACCTCTATTGTAACAACATTTAAGAACGCAACCGCTTCTTCAACTGCACCATCGGACCATCTCTTGACGAAACAAAAATATCGTAAGTCTGGTACTGGTCAGGATTGCGCCGACCAGGACTGCCGTTAAGAGGATCGCCTCCCCCAAGATTATTACTTGGGTCTCTGCGGATCTCAAAACGGAAGAGTAGCTTAGCAAGAACAAGACTCATCTCCATCCAAGCCAGATTCTTCCCTATACAGCCTCGGGATCCGGCAGAGAAAGCGGAAAGCGCTCGTTCTTGCTCATAGACGGCCTCCTGCGAGACTGTCTTGCCATCAGGCCCTTTGTCCCCAACGACCCACCGCTCGGGACGAAACTCTGTAGGGTTTAGAAAAATGTCTTCATTGTAGCCCAAGCAATAAGGTGAAGAGCTGATGTTGACGCCAGCCGGGAAATACTGGCCCTGAATCACGACGCCACCAGGCAGGACTTCACGCTCCAAAAGGCCCGCGACAGGCGGCGTCATCCGCAGACCCTCGTTGATCACCGCACGGAGAAAGACGCAAGACTGCAGCTTCGGACCAGGTGCAATCTCTTCGGGGCTGTCAAAAGCAGCTAGCACCTCATCAGCGAGCCTGGTCTGGACGTCTGACGTGCGCACGAGGTAGAATAGCAAGCCAGCAAGGACAATGGCTGTTGTGTCAGCTCCGGCTACGACTAGCAGCTGGCATTCTTCCCACAACTCGTCCTTTGTGTATCCCAGATTGCCCGTGTCCTTGTCGAACGTCTGGAAAATATAGTGGAAGAAGTCTTTTCCTATTCTAGACTCGTCTTGGCCAAGTCGGGTCTGCTCCTCGGATGCGGTACGTTCTTGGAGGGCTTGGTCCACCCAGGCACTCCAATTTCTTATATCGGCTGGAGCAAAGTGATCGAGCAGCCAGGTCAGCCCACGAGGCTTGAGCCAGATTACGAGCGGCGCTATTGGGGAGACTGAGACCTGCGTGTATTGTCAGTAGCTTGATCGGAAGGCAGCGGTACCGACTTAGTATCATTGCGATGTACCGGCATCAATTTGCTCTGCATGCTGTCCATCAGGTGGATCACGTATCGCAAGGTACTATCCTTTTCCTTCATCCCGAAAGATCTACTAAAGCACAGATCTCCCATGATGTCAAAAACCTAATGAGCCGCATTAGAAGTGGATAAACATTTAGTCACCGAGGGCATATTCGCAAAACTAGGTATACCCAAACGTAAGACTTACGAGCCAATTCATCCAGTCAGCCACGTTCAATGACGACGACCACTGCCCCTCCGGCACCTCGGCCTCGAGCAGTTCACACCAGCGGTCGAGATTCGCTTTCACGTACGGCTCGTACCCACGTAGGGCTCGCTCAGAGAAGGCATTCGCCAGCACCCGCCTTTTGCGGCCATGCGCCCCGTTGTCGATCGTCCCAAGAGTGTTCTGGGCTTCGGGGTGGCGGGGAAAGAACGCGTAGGCCTGAGACTTGGTATTGTTTCCTTTGGGGCCAAAGATGGAGCGGAATGCATCCGGCGTGTTCAGCATGACACTATCGGGGCGATAGCGCACCGTGGTACCATACCTTTCCTGCAGCCGGAACAGCCAGAGGTGGCGGTCTTGCTTGAGAGTGTGCCACCATGAGGGGATGGTGGAGAGGCGGGCCCACAGTGGCCCGGGATGCTTCGCGAGCGGGTGGAAGAAGAGGCTATATACGACTGTGTGTAGGATGTAACACACAAGAGTCAGGAGCCCCAACCATAGTGGATTGGTGGCTAAGAGGGCGTTGTAGAGGTTCTCGAAATACATGGCTTGTGCGATCGTCACCTTGGTGGAGTTACTCCCAGGTTGCATGTATGTAACCCGAGCACAAGTAGGTGGGTAGATTGTTTTATCTTTAAAGCCAGCTTCTTGGTCGGCGTTAGGCCTTCTGCCTCAAACAACACGTCACGTTGCATCTGTGCCCACCAAGTTTTTTTGTTGTGGTTGGAAGCCCGAAAGTAGCTAGTGCTGATGCTGATTTATGTATTGGCTGCAGTAGACCCTGCAGGACTTCAGGGAGAAGACTTTGTGGATCTTCAATTGCAGCAGCGAGGTAGCTTTCATTATGGAGATTTGTTTGGTATAGTGCATTGACTAGGTGTCTATGCTTAGTTACTTGACTAAGAATCAATCAACTTACCAATCTAAGCTATCAATCTATGTTTTGCACGGCTCACACAACTCCTCAATGTGCTTCAAGTCTCTGAGAGATGGGCCTTTACTCCTCCGTAAGCAACGCAGTCATGGCAGAAAGTTTAATGTACCTACACTGCAATTTACCAATTGGAAAGGAGCGCCCCGAAGGTTGTTTGTCGCTTATGCAAGTACAAAGGATTTATCCACTATGTTCAGGGAATAATGTACCCTGACTTCAATATAAATAACGTAACTGATGGTCCATTACCCAAGGAAGTTGCATATTGACTTTTTTTTTCAAGCATCATGATTCGTTTCATCAATTCAGGTCGAGCGCATATTTAAGGTCGTACCTAATGATATTCAGGAACGGTAGCCTACGATAGCTCTTTGATGAAACCGAGATTCTTCAAAGTGGTAAAGCCGAAAGCTGTACCTGAGACCAATATGTGCAATCCTGGTCAATGGTTGTGTTGGTGTGTTTGTGTGAGTGATGATCAAAGAGGCTTGTTCGGAAACCATTGACCTGCCTCAAGTGTGACATTCCGCTCAATTTCTTGGCAATGGACTAAAATTGAAAGCCGAAAGACATGTTGGATCCCGAAGAGAGCCAAGGGCGAGGTTAGCAGCTTGTTACGGATTTCAAGACAAGGGCAAGCTTGTTCTATTGTACCTCAGTAGGTATGTTGAGAACCTTGGAGTCTGGTCCGCTATCTATGTTGATACTGCGCCACCTTGCTTGTTCAGGCTAAAGTCTCATTGAGAGGATGTTTGCTATGCCCTTTGATCCAAATGAAAAGATGTCAAGTTTGTATAATCAAGGTGGTCATCAATATGGAGCATCATCGTGATACATGATATTGGACAATCATGCCTTTGGATTGGATGGTCGTGGTTCAACTTTCAGGGTTACAGGTCGTTATCTCAACCCACACAACTCAAAATGTGGCTTATCATATACTAATACAGTGACTTCCTGTACATGAGCTCCTGTCATTCCCGTTGCCTCCGTTACGCTCTATGGCGCTAGGAATTACGTTGCCCCACTGAATGGCGAATGTCAGGAGGGGGGCCTCGGTATCCATCAGGTTGAGACGTGACTACTTTGTTTGGTAGGTAGGTAGGTAGATTGTTGAGAACATGCACTGCCTTGCTCTCCATCTCCGATAAGACAGCATGATTCAAAATCGCAACACTTCATAGTGTTAGGTAAATAGCCCGAGGATCGTACATTTGCCAAGTCGTATCTGACGATCTTTTGGTAGCATCGTTGAAGACGCCAGGCTAGGAATCGTGTCTCACACTATCACACAAGGGCCGAAAGATCAATCCTGCCAAGTAAGTTGAGATACTGTCAAAGGTGTTGATGATGCTTCAGAAATGGGTACAGAATTTCCCGCCTGCTGCCAAGCAGGCTTGAAGTATCAAGCTCATCATCGCAGGCCGAACCCCCACTCTGTAGTACGCTCAACTTGGCTGACGATCGACTCGAATTTCTTGGCTTGCAGTTCGAGCGGCTCAACAGGAAGCATACGAATCCCGGACGGGTAAGTGAAAACCCCCTTCCCTCTTCCACCTTGTGCATTTGCCAATGATCCGAGACAGTTCCGGGACGAACCGTTCGGTTTTATCAGCGGTCAGAGCGGATACCCACGTCAAAGCCATCCCGCCTCATCTCACCGACCTCTTGGCTGGACCCTAGCGGGATTCGATTCGGCAACATCCAGATGCCATTCGCAAGCTCGGCCTGTGGGCCAATTATTAAGGTTATCAGATGCCGCTGGCGCCCTCTGGTAGCTGTGGATACGTTGCCAGGGGGGTCCCACTATTTTATGCTAGCAAGGCGGCCCGAGACGAGGAGTCCTTCTTTTTGTGGGACGATGCTGATCGGAGGACGGTCTGGCCTACATCGCCGTCTACACTGACAAGGTTGCTTACCTTAGTAAGAAACTCACCAGACCACTGTCAAGACCCTGTGCCATAGCAGATTTGCTGGAGAATTGCGACAGCCATTAATTAGAATAATTGCAACCAAATTGGGCAGCAATATATATCCAAGGGTACCGCATTCAGTCATAATAACTCGGGGCCCGCCGGTCCATTCCAGCCTGCAAATTTGGTTTACGAAGGCCCGTTTTCTCTTGGCTTTCACGGAACGGTGGAGTCCACCTGCGAAAATAGGAGCGGCGATCCACCCGGATCGGAACCTTAGCGGGTATATCCATCACGATCAGCGCGTTCAGGACGCAAGGCTGGCTTGGCAGAGTAAGGGATCACAGCCTTTCTCCGGTGGAAAGAAGATAAGAGGCGCGTTCCAGTGGGACTTTGTCCCTGCGTGCTGACGACTGCGTTTTGTGCCAATCACACAAAGATAGACAATTTTAGCCAAGGCTGCCGCAATGTAAGGTGCCCGATATTGACGATATTGCCTGCCGTTTTTTTTTCTTCACGGTCCATTTAATGCAACTTGGTGTGGGCCTGGCTGCATGTGTTGTTCAAGGAGCCCATTGTATCATCTAGGGCAGTGACTCACGCCCATGGCGAAAAAGAATCCTGTGCGCAGCGCAGTGTTTCTCTCTCTCGCTCTCTCTCTCTGGGGGGGTTGAGCCACGTGTGACAGATCGCTCGTGTTGTGGCGGACGATCCTCACACTAATATGATTAGGAAGGTCTGGGTAAAATAAGCATCGAAGTGTCAAAACTTTGATAGACAAAAATTAAATTACAAAAGTAACCCGGCACACAGCCAACCAGCGTCACCGGGTTATTCCGGATTAGTGAACCGCAAGGAACAAAATACAATAGGAGATGACGTTCTTCAGCCTTGCAAGTTGCAACAGCGTTGATCCTCATGCACGTGCACCACACGGAGCTCTACAGCCCTTGACACAAAGTTATGTATATTTCAAAGGGAGTGGGACTCTGGTGCCCGATGTACGAGAAAGCCCCTGCTGCCAAGATGTTGCTTTTAGAAATCTGCTGTGCAATGTTCCGGACAACACTGACCCATTGAAGGTTCTCTAGATCTCTCTTGCAACCAGGCATTTATTGGTTATAAGTACAGGGACGCCTTGCGAGAATTCTGTTATCTGTTTCCCGTGCTCACCACCTTTTTCTGCCACTCAAAGAATATACTTTCAGTGATTCATTGATCGTCATGGCTGACAAGAAACGAACGATGTTTGTGAACACTCAACAAATTTTAAGCCCTCCGCTTTCTACCCAAAGCACTATTGCCGTAGAAAAGGATCGATATCATGTCCTAAGCCATCGTGAGAAATATCCGTAAGTTTCGTTGCGTCCAGCCTCTTATACATTCCAGGTTGACTCACAACACGATAGATTGGTCCTACTTGTTTCCTTAGCCGCCACATTTTCACCTTTGGCCAGCAATATTTACTTCCCCGCCCTCAATCAAATCTCGAATGACCTCAATGCAAGTCACCAAGCAGTCTCCATCACGATTACTACATACATGTGCGTTATCATACTGTGCCTGGTCATATCGCGCCTTGCTGATGTATGTGTTCGATGTAGGATTGCACAAGGCCTCGCACCTTCGTTTTGGGGCCCGATGGCAGATTGTCTAGGTCGCCGTCAAATTTTATTGTACACCATTTTGGTAAGTACTTCTTTTTCTTTTCCGAGTCCTTTTCAGACTTCGACTAACAAGCTGTAGTTATTCTTGATATCCAACATTGGGTTGGCGTTGTCTCCCAATGTTACAATGTTGATTGTATTTCGTTTCCTTCAAGCAGCTGGTAGCTCTTCGACCATCTCCATAGGTAAGTGTCCCATAATACAAACACTATCAACAGAACGTTCAACTAACGCTCCTCAAGGAGCCGGTGTAATCGCAGATATCGCTCCTGCTAGTGAACGTGGTGGGTTCATTGGCTTATTTGCCGGAAGTAAGACTCTCCACACAAACCCAATGAATCTATCCGTGCTAATGCCACTTCTTCAGTGCGACAATTTTCCATGGCCATTGGCCCTGTCATCGGAGGAATTCTGGCCGGCACCCTGGGGTTTAGATTCATCTTTTGGCTGCTCACTCTTCTCGGTGGCCTCACTCTTATTGGCCTCTTCGTATTTCTCCCAGAGACACTTCGGACTTTGGCAGGAGACGGGTCTAGACCTTTGAAAGGATGGCAATATAATCCTTTAGTCGGTGTTCTAGCACCATGGACAAAGCCAGCTGCCTTGGACAATGACAACGGCGACAGACCGCCAAAGGAGAAACTGAGGGCGAACTTGTTCTTCCAACCAATGCTGTTCCTTCTCGAGCGAGATGTCGCTTGCACTCTGTTCTTTGGGGCTGTGATCTATACAGTCTTCTCTATGGTACGTTACCTGCTGTCATACTCTGCATATTGCCGGACTTTCACAGAATTATGCTGACGACTCCCTACACAGGTCAGTGCGAGCACTTCCTTCCTGCTTGCCAGAGAATACGGTCTTTCCACCGTGCAGTAAGTGGCCTCCTCCCAGAAACAGCTTTTTTTTTATCCCGAGGGCAAAATTAATCCATCTTTGTAGAATCGGGCTTTGCTTCCTTCCCAACGGTCTTGGCTGTGTCATTGGCTCCACCCTCTCCGGCAAACAACTCGACAAGGACTTCCGCCTGGCCGAGGATGCGTACAAATACGCCACCGGCCTTCCGCGCCATGTTAAACTCCCGAAAGGCAACCAGCCAGACGATTTCCCACTCGAGTCCACAAGGCTGGCACAATTACCTATCATGACAGCAGCCTTTTGTTTTTCCGTTGTGATATACGGCTTCAGCATATCGTCCGGGGCGTCGCTTGTAGTACCACTGATGGCCCAATTTGTGATTGGCTATTCAAGCACAGCGGTACTGAATCTCAACAACACCCTGACTGTAGACCTGTACCCAGGAAAGAGTGCAGCTGCCACTGCCGTGAACAATCTTGCGAGATGCTTAATTGGTGCTGTTGGTGTGAGCTTTACGGATCTCGCCCTCGAGAATCTCAAGACGGAGTGGCTGTTTTTGATACTTGCTGGCGCTGTTGTGGCAGCGAGTCCAATGGCGTGGGCTGAGGGAAAATACGGGATGAAATGGAGAAGCCAGAGAAGGCAGAGAATGCGACAGAAGGAAGAGAGCAGCCAAAAAGTCTAACGTGTAGCTTGGAGTTTTGCTCCGGCTATGGTTATGAGTCTTATGATACTTGTTTTTGGAAAGCCTTGGGAGAAAATACGGACAACCTGCCCGGTTGTGACTACGTGCCTGGGACCGTCATCTCTTTATCATCTCCTACGATCTACTTATAGAAATGGTAGAAGGTCTGTTAGAGTTTTACACATCTTAGAATTAGAATTAGACATAGATATAGATATGGAAGTATCAGAGTCGAAATGAGAAGTCAGAGTGGTAAGGTGTCCCTCGTCAGAATTGTCTCTTCTATTGTTTGAAATGATTCCACCCAACAGAATTTGGCAATCTCACCTCGAAAAAAGAGTTTGAACCCCCCCCCCCCCCCCTAATTACTTACCTAGCTACCTAGGTAGCCTATGATTATTGAAAGTGGAAGTATGCTTTGACGAGTTGTCCTTGTGTAAGTGCAGCTCGAAGTTGCGATCGCGTACTTAATATATACACAGACGTTTCGAAGGATTCGGTGCGGTGTCAAATTGGGTGACACTATCGACCGTGGGCCTGTGCAATGTACATTGAACAGCAAAGCCGTTATCATTGATTCCAACACCTTGTAAGGCCTAAATGCTTCTGGGAAAATAGTGAGGCTCATTTGGGATCCATTTCCAGGTTAAGCTTATGTCTATTATCAATAACGTCTCAATAACCTAAGGACACGATGTATACTTCTGAGTCATGTATTTCTCAATTTGGACTATACTTTGCACAAAATCTACTTGAACAACCATCCTCCCGATCCGCAAAATGGACCTGCTTTTGGAGAAGAACCGGGGGGGGAGCGAGGACGCTATGTTTCCATCCCAGGGACAAGACGCGGCCCCACATCTCGGGCCGCCTGCAGCAGTGTAGCTTTTAGCTTGAGCCTCGACAGACGTCACTTGTGAAAATAATGTTTGGCCGGTTAGCCTCGTAATAAATTTACCGGCAAGCCCGAGCTTCTTGCGCCAACGGCAACTGTCTTGTCTGTCTGTAACCACGACATTCTCTCAAGTGTTTTAGAGACCTTAAACCTTGGAGCACATACAACTCTCACTTACAGCCTGTCCTAGCTCTTTGTCTGGTGTCTCTTCTCTCTCTCTCCCGCGCTCGTTGCTTCGCCAGCGGCGCGCATTCTCAGGATCGGTCAAGATGAACAAAATCCGCGCCATCAAAGAGCTCAATAAGAAGGAGATCGAGCAAGGAATGTACGTCAATTGCCAATTACCTTCTCTTGCCCCCTTTTGTAGCCCAAGCCCGTACCCACTCACACTTGCTGACAATCTCTTTTCACAGCTCCCCGAATGCCTCCTGGCACGTCGACTATCGCGACACGGCCTTCATCTACTTCGGCGGGCTCCCCTATGAGCTTTCCGAAGGCGACATTATTACCATCTTCTCGCAATACGGCGAGCCCGTCTTTCTCAAACTCGCGCGCGACCTTGAGACAGGCAAGAGCAAGGGCTTCGGATGGTTGAAATACGAGGATCAGCGCAGCACGGACCTCGCTGTGGACAATCTCGGCGGTGCCACGATCGGCGGGCGCATGGTGAGTGTCGACCATGCGCGGTACAAAGCACGGGATGACGATGATCCCGAGGATGGCAAGGTTGGGTGGGAGGATATACAGAGGAGAGAGAGGGAGGAGAAGTTGGCGAAGGGCGAGGGCGAGGATACGGTGATGGGCGAGGGTAGCGGCACGGATACAGAAGAGGAGATCAGGCGGGCAAGGCCAATGTTGAAGGAGGAAAGGGAGCTGGAGTTATTGATCGAGGGCCATGACGATGACGATCCTATGAAGGAGTTCATGATCGAGGAGAAGAAGAAAGAGGTGGATGAAGCGTTACGCAGGGAGAAGAAGAAGCTGGAGCGGGAGAAAAGGCACAAGAGCAGTGGTAGGCATCATCGATCGCACCGGTCAAGGCGCGATGACAGCGAGGACGAGGAGGACCGTCGGCGGCGGCGGCGGAGACGCGATGAGCAAGAGAGGTCGAGACGCGATGACACCCCGGTGAGAAGAGACGATAGCGAGGACGAGCAAGATCGGCGGCGGCGGAGACGCAGGCGCGAGGACGAGGAAAGAGTCAGACGAGATGATACGCCGACAAAGAGGGAGGAAGATGATCGAAGGGAGAGAAGACGGCGCAGTTTGAGCGAGCGAGATAGCAGGCGAGATGACGATCGTAAAAGGGACCGCGATCGTGACGAACGTGGATCAAGACGCCATGCAGGGTCAGATCGTCCACGCCGGGGGCGTGAGGAGTCTGAAGACGACGACAGGCATAGGGATCAGGACGCAGACCGAAGACGGCGCCGTGACCGTAGCAGGTCACCCTAAGTGAGGGAACTTGAGAGACCCGAATCGAATATCGACATCACAGCGCTACTCATGAAAAATGTGAACCGCATTTTGCCCATTTCAAAACAACAAGTCCTCAGTCAGTCAGTCTGTCTTTATCTGCCAGTTCTGTCATTCCTGTGCAGAATCACAATATGCCAGCCATAGTAGCCCGAACCTTCCAACGCCTTTATCAATAGCAGACCAGGATCATTAACTCTAATTATTTCCCAACCATTATCCACAGCCTGAAGCCAACGTGGAAACACCCCTTCCGTGTTCTTATGATCACGGGGTGAATTTTCGAGTCGAAAAGAGTCCTTTCCCAAGTGACCAACCCACAGCCCACCAATGGTTAAGCCACTACGTACGCTCATTGGTGCTCACCATAGTAGTGCTTCCAGCCCAGACGGTCAATGTATCTCTTTCCCTCGCTGTCTTGGGCCAAGCGGAATTTCTCCCAGCGTGCCTCCATTCCCGCGCCGACAACGACCAACTCGTCCTCATCAAACCATCCGATGATTCCCTTCTGCGGCTTGGTAGTTCCCAGTGTGGCAAATTCCGACAGCGGAGCAACACCGCCCAGAGGCTCTTCGGTGTTGAACTTGATGGTGGCGAAAGCGTAGGTGTCCGAGAAGGCACGCGGCAACAATGGCACCTTGGCTAGCCAGCCCCAGCCGTTGTTGGCCTCGGCGTTGCCGGAAGAGGAGGAATTGGGGCGAGAGCTAGGAAGATTCAGGCTGGGTGCGGTGATGGGGCTGATGGGTGTCGCATCAAGCTTGCGGTTGGGGCGGGGGACATCGAATATGTGCAAGGTGCTCTTATCCGAGGTGCAGGCGAGGAAGGCGCCGGAGGGACTAAAGCATAGGTCATAGATGGTGGCGGAGTCCATGCCGCGGCGCACTTCGCAGATGCTGGCGCAAGTGGTGGTGTTGTAGACGTGAATGAGAGTGCCCTGTAGATGTGCGTCAGTATACACACAAGCAGCAGATGCATAAGTTAGAGCATGAAGGAAGGTGTGTTCACCTTCTCGCTGGCCGAAGCCAGCATGTCTCCATCCCAGCTAAATGACATGGCGCGTAGAGGAGTATCATGGGCCGGGATGATGCTCACGTTGCCAGTGGCAAGTTCGACGATCTGGATGTGGCCGGGAGTACGACCCGGAAAGGCGATTTGCTTGTCCGAAACACAGACCAGTCCGCCTAGGTTGTCGGCGGTCTCGTACTCGCTCAGCTTATCGCCCTGCTTGAAGCGATAGACCTGTACGCTGTTCTGGAGCGCGACAACGACTCTACTAGAGGTGACCCGAACGGCTCTAATGGGCGTGAGCGTGCTAATCTCGGTGGCACCCCTCTGCGAAGACTCATCCCAGAGAATGACCTATGTGACATGATGATTTAGTTGAGATAGCCTACAATGGCGCGATCGGAATAGCTTACCTTGTTGCCGGCGAACTTCGGCCGATGCCCCCCTCCGACAATGGCGATGACGTTGCTAACACCCATCATCTGAGCCAGAGCGATACCTCCCTTGAGGTCTACAATAGATGTCAGTCAAAGCTGCATAGCTTTCCTGGGTGTGCGACATGTTCGCGTTCGGCAGAGGGGACGGTACCTTTCTTGAGGATGACCTTGCCATCACTAGCCTTTAGGACTGCATGCATGTCAGAGAGTCGAATAGGTGACTGTGACGCGATTGATCACTTACCCCAGAATCCACTTTCGAGGCCGATGGAGAAGCACGACTTGTCCTCGTTGAACGTGACGGAGAGGACCCTCTTGGGCTGCGAAGGCTGTATTCGCTGACGAACATCCATCTTGACAATGAGTACTGGGGTCTCCGTATGTATATCAAACGAAGCTTCTATAGCTTGACGGTCCAGCAGTGTTGTACTGTGCTGATAGTGAGTCCGAGACAAGGAATTTTTCTGTGGCAACGGACTCGAGAGCTTAGATGCAGGATGGGGAAAACAAAAAGAAGAAAAAAAGGACAAGAGGTGTCACAACATGCAAGAAAGGGAGAATTCTGGTCTTTATGATATATTTGAAATCATACTCGAGACTGATGCCGTGCAAGCGGGTCTAGAGGGTTGAGGTGTCGTGTAAGTGGCCAATGTCCTCACAGCCAGGAGATGAGGACGTCGCTTAATCCAAGGAGTACAACCTGAGCCTGAGTGAATGGTGAGACGCAGGACTGACAGACTTTTTCCCCAAAGGTATTTATGATAGATGAAAAATTAGGGAAATTGCAAAAGGGTAGATTGCTTGCTGTCCTCGAGGCGGGTCCGCGGCCTTTGTTAAGCACTGAGTTCTGATCTCAGCCAAGAACTCGAGCCTTAAGGTGATAATGCTGTGGAAACAGGTCGATTGATTAGGACGAGCTCTTTTATGATTGAGTGCCCCCAGGAAGATTATTCAAGTTGCTGCTAAGTCTGATGAACGTCAACTCATATGCATGGTGTGGAGAATGAGGGAGTCCTGGACTGACTAGAGCCACCGGCGTTGGTCTAATTTACAGACTATTAGAATGAGACGAAAGGGTAGAGAGACCTAGACACCATGAAAAAACAAGCGCAAGACTGGGGTATATAGAAAACACAGGGAATCTGAGGGAGCGAAGCAGATGAAGGCCGGTTTGCTAGGTATCCTAGCTGGTTTGTAGTGTGCAGGTTGTAAGTGCTGCCTGGCTACTAGATGCTTTGGGTCAGGCGGGTTAACCTCTGGACTGTCGTCAGCTGCAGCTGGCAGAGTAGAAGTCCGGACTGTCTGGCAGTTGGAGAGCTGCCAGAAACCTTACTAAGCCCAACTGGGAAATGTCAATTCATCTCAATGGAGGTGGTCTGTGCAATGCGACCCCTGAATCTCTGGAAGCATCCGCTGCCAGCAGCTTTCTTACCTACGCTGTGACCACCTGGGCAGACACCTAGGTAGGTACCTACAGGTGAGAGGTGCTGGAGTACTATGGTATCTGTGCAGCTTGGTGGAATTTGGAGATGACAGAGCGACAACAGCAACATTTCTCCTTAGATTGCGCTTCCCGGCCCCACTCTTGTATTTGTCCACTCTTTGCACCTGCAGCCCAAGAGACCCTGGCTTGCTTTCCCCTTTTCCACTTTCAACGTGGGCCATCTCATCGCTAGCGACCCGACATCTTTACTTCCTCCTCGAACCGACACGACCATTCCTTTTCCGCTTCGATCTTGACTTGGACCGTCCCATTGACCAAACTATTTACCTTCCAGTCAGTCTCATCAGCAGGTTACACGGTCTTTGAAATTCAAATTTAGCATTCGTCGCCTGTAACAGCTGCAGCCATCATGTCTTCCCCTGCCGTATGTTTGCTTGTTGCCCGTTTCTTCTCTAGCCGCGCGCGCACCTCCAAACCACAAGACCACGAGTTTAATCTAAACCTCCAATTTTCCCCTTGCAAACCATATCAACCATCATTCATCCCATCGCATTGCAGCGCTATCTCTTCTTTGCCCCTTTTCAATCACTGACACCAAGCTCGATTCAACAGAAGATGATCCGTCGCAAGAAGAACGTCAAGAAGGGAATTCAGTTCTGTCTGATGGTCTGCGGAGCATCTGGCACTGGTGAGTTTGATCTCCTGGCCAGCTTCACATCCCCAGCCCAACCCACCATCTGCCCTCGAATTTCGTAAAACACTCGGCTTTTGCTCACCACAAATCGGCATCATTGCAGGCAGAACTACCTTCGTCAACACCCTTTGTGGGAAGAGTGTCCTCGGACACAAGGAATCCGACGACCCGACTGGCGCCCATGTTGAGGATGGAGTCAAGATCAAGCCCTACACCGTTGGTACGAACTGCCGATCGCATCCCGACTTTGACACATTTGATTTCTGACTGCCTGGGTAGAGCTCGAGCTTGATGAGGAGGGAACCCGCATCTCTTTGACCATCGTGGACACTCCAGGTTTCGGTGATCAGGTCGACAACGAGGCTAGGTGCGTTACTCCACTCCCAGAACCTGCATCCATTTCGCCGCTGACTCTCCGTACGCTAGTTTCTCTGAAATCGTCGGCTTCCTCGAGAGGCAATATGACGACATTCTGGCAGAGGAGTCGCGTATCAAGCGTAACCCTCGCTTCAGGGACAACCGTGTCCACGCCATGCTTTACTTTATCACACCCACTGGCCACGGGTACGTATCAAATGCTGAGCACCTCCCTCGATCTATGCTGATATGCAGTACAGTCTCCGCGAGTTGGATATCGAGCTGATGAAGCGCCTTGCTCCCCGTGTCAACGTCATCCCGGTCATTGGCCGCGCCGACTCCCTGACCCCCGCCGAGCTCGCCGAGTCCAAGAAGCTGGTCATGGAGGACATTGAGCACTACCGCATCCCCGTCTACAACTTCCCGTACGATATCGAGGAGGACGACGAGGATACCGTGGAGGAGAATGCCGAGCTCAGGGGTCTGATGCCGTTCGCTATCGTTGGCTCGGAGGAGACTGTCGAGATTGGTGGTCGCAAGGTCCGCGCTCGACAGTATCCATGGGGAGTTGTCGAGGTCGACAATCCGCGCCACTCAGACTTCCTTGCCATTCGCTCCGCCTTGCTCCACAGTCATTTGGCCGACCTAAAGGAGATCACCCATGACTTCTTGTACGAGAATTACCGTACTGAGAAACTTTCTAAGAGCGTGGAGGGTGGTGCTGGAGTGTATGTCTATTTCTTTACTGATTCCCATGTGACGTTCTTCGCTAACTTGTCGCAGCGACTCTTCAATGAACCCCGAGGACCTGGCATCCCAGTCCGTCCGTCTCAAGGAAGAACAACTCCGCCGCGAGGAGGAGAAGTTGCGCGAGATCGAAATCAAGGTTCAGCGCGAGATCAACGAGAAGCGTCAAGAACTGCTTGCCCGCGAGTCCCAGCTCCGGGAGATCGAGGCCCGCATGCAACGAGAGCAGGCCGCTCAGACTCCCGTGCCGGAGGCAAACGGCGATGCGGAGGCTGCGTAAGCAGGTCAGATCGTCCTTGGATTCCAGCAAGTATGAGACGTGCACTACTTGGACGGTCTTGTTCTGTACCTACATGGCGGGACACGCTCCTTGCGCGTTCAGGATTGCTTCCGCTGGCAGTGGCGAGCGTCTGCGATGCAATGCAATGTTGACGGAATGAGTGAATTCATCTGGTTGAGGAACGGATTGCGGCGCTTGGAGCTTGGTTCGGAAGCTGACCTCTCACAAACACAAAACGGGCATGCCCGTACTCCACATAATGATATCCCTGTGTCTAGGAACGCTGTCGAAAAAAAGGATCGAGCAGGGCAAAGGAGGGGAGAGGGGAGACAATTTCTTTTCCCATACGTCGTTTTTTTCCGTCGCTGGTGTCGGCCGCTGCCACTTGGCGGGTCGGCCGTTCTTCCTGGACGTTTGGGTTTTTACTACCACTTATTTTTAGTAGAGGACTTCTAATGCAGATAACCTAAATTCATGTTTCTTCCCCGGATGTTGCAGTGATCTGAGTATTTCTCATGCTCCCACTGTGTCGACAGTATAGGTGGGGGCTATTGACAGTTTAAGCAATGTACACGTAAATTCGGCTTCGCACTTATTGACAGGCCCTGTTCGCGGATCTTTATGGAATCAACCAACGTCTAGTTTATTACAAGGCACTGAGATGTCGCAAGCAGCTAACTCCGTAATGCTTGATTGAATTAGAGATTTTTACGGATCTAATCAATGTCATGTTCCCGAACGCCAGAACCTTTGAAGTTCTGCCAGCTGATTTCCTCACAAAAAGAGACAATGGCTATGGAAATTAGCCGTGAAGGGGTCGACCTAAAAGAGCAATTTCTAAGCAGTCCAATCTTGCTCGAGGATTGCTCTTTTTCTGAGTCAGCTCGAACCCGCCTGCGCGCCAAGAAGCTTCACAATTCCAATCTGAAGGTATCCGCAATTTCAAAGCAGTCATTTCCTATCCAGCTGGATGTACCCACTTATGCGTAGCCAACGCTCCCTCTCTAGTTATTTTGCTGGCTGTTCAAGATCCTCAGGATTGCAAGGAAAAGGTTGATGATATCGAGGTACAGGCTGATCGCTGCGGCAATTTCCTCCTCGACATGATGGTGCCTAATGACCAGCTGCGTGTCGACGAGAATGTATCCGCTGAAGATCAGCGCCGCAAGCCCACCGTAAATCAGCTCGCCCGTGCTGCTGTAGGGGAAGAAGGCAGCCATAAATCCGAAGAGAATGAGGCCCCATAGCCCGCCGAACAGGTATGGCATCCAGCTGGTGAAGTCGTACTTTGTCTGGCAAGCGAAGGCGGTGAGGAAGACAAAGATGCCCGCTGTGAGGAGAACGGCGTTGAGGACGATGGAGGTCTTGTAGAACGAGACGACGACGGAGATGGTGTAGGCTTCAAGAATGGTGAAACCCGAGAGGAACAGCAGGTTGGTAGGGTAGGAGTGGCGTTTCCAGTAAGTGAGGAGCATCATGCCGATAGCACCGAACATCTATTCCAGAACACATATTAGTCGACCAGCCTCACTCTGGTGGAAGATAATGAGAGAAAGTTGACAGTCACATACCGAGATAAATACCATAGCAGGATGGTCCTGGATCCAGGCCTTATAACCCTCACTCACAAAGCTCAACGCACTCACAAGCCCCGTAACCAGTAGTTGCACAGTCAAGATTGTGTAAACTTTGCGAATGAACTGGTTGCGGATGTCGATGGTTGCCTCTGCGACGCTGCCACCAAATTTGAAGTCATCGGGCAGATCATCGTCGCCGTCTATACTGCCGCGCGCGATGCCTGAGAAGAGTCGCGCTTCATCTTCGGCAGTAGCTTGGTAGGATGGCGGTGCCTGGCTGTAGGACGCAGCGGCGGGACCGGCGCCGGGGATCGCGTCTGGGTCGTGCTGTGCGGCGGGGGTATACTTTGCGTTGGACATGTTGGATGGCCGGTCGACTTTGTCTACGAGAATGGTTGTAACAAGTCTAATCAGGGACGAAGTGTGAATCGGTTTTGTATTGCTTCGCGGGTGTCGATGGGTAGAAAGAAATCAGAAACAAATATCGTAGACGTCAACACTTTGTTGCGTGTTGAATGGAGAAGTCGAGAAGGGAAATAAGCTTAGGTTTTTGTCGCGAAGTAGTCAGGTGGAAGGTTGTAGAATCGGACGCCACGCCTCGGTGATGATGACCGCACTGCCGCGCCACTCTCCCAGTCTAAAAGGGCGTGGGGAAGCTGCAAGCACTCACTGGTTGCGGGTCTAGTCAGAAAGGAGTGTGACTAAGCACCTTCTTGGCCTCAAGAGACTTGAAGTACCTACCTACGTACATGCTGCAGATGGAACCGCGTCTGTCTGGCAATGTATTCCATTTGTTGTTTCTTTTTGGTCTAACTCTCATCACTAGCTCAGAACTATCTCGCCTTTCTTATTTCCGAAGTCATCCAGATCTTTCCCTCAAAAGTCTTCAAAGCTTTACTACGGGTTCATTGTAAGGCCATTTGTTTCCTAGTTCAAGACACCATCGAAATGCCCACAATCGAAATTTGTAACGGAGAAGGCAGAAACCAGACCCTCGTTCGCCATCTTTTATCTCGAGTAAATTGGAAAAATCACTGCTTTTGTCAGTAAATCAGTAGTGGATACCAAACACTGAAGCTTTTTTATCATGGCTCGTCGAGGACTACGAGAAACAGGCGGGTTGAATAGTTGGGGTACCGTGCCCTGCCTGCTTGGAAGAGCCGCTCACTGACTTTATGGGAGCCGGTGCCGACCATTCCTGAGCATCCTTCGCGTCTCACATATGCAATCAGAGATATTTGCCAAACGGATTGTACTGTAGTGCGCAGGAATTTGCATCGATTACCTACATATAACGTATCATGCCCTGTTGTGCTTCTTAATTACCTTACGCATTTTTCAATATTCACATCTACGGCGCACGGATCGATGTCCCAAGCCTGCCGATCATTCCGCAGGGAAGACCTGGTGGTTACCTAATGATGCCACTTTACCGGCAGCTGGCGACTTGATCAATGGTCCAGGATGCGCAACTCCGTACGAGTCGTTGTGATGAATGTGAGGGGGGGTTTTATCACCTGCGCGCCAATTCGACCGACCTAGGACACCTAGATCCTACGGAAATGGTCGCATCCGAGCTGGAAAAAAGATAGCTGGCAGGGAAGCTCAACAATGCCCGCAGCATACACAGTCGCTGGTCCTCTCGCTTGCGGAGTCAGAAGATCGTGATGATAGCGTTGCTATGTGATCCTACACACCTCAAGTCTGGCGTATCGATTATCGAAAACATCAAGATATCGCTGATGTAAAAAAAACAGTCGAGTCGAATTATAGCAGGACCACGAGACCCTGATCGACATCTGGGCTCCAAACTGGGGAAACTGGGGAAGGTGGTGAATCAAGGACACACCCTTTCCAATGAGCCGGTGGCCATGTAATATTGATACGCAAAGATGGGCCGAGAAGGTTTCAAGCAAAAAAGTTCCTGGTTCGGACTAAGGTTCAGTCAGGTTAGGTTGCAGTGGGAAAATTCCCCGTTGCCGTATTCCTAGCAAAGGAGTCGTCCAAGGTTAGTCTGAAGATGAGGTGCTCATGCAGGCGAGATTGAGCGAACCTTGAGCTTGTGGGACATAGTATGATGATAGAGTGCCCAACGCGATCGAGGTTTATTCTTGAACCAGTTTTACTATGTGCCAGACCGTCCATTCACCGTTCTACTGCATATGCATGGCAGTAGATAGATACAATACTTTACCAACCTCCTAGAATGGACCAGCACAGTACTCCGCGAAAGGTATCTGCCGCAACTTCGACACCCCTTTATTACGATAGTGTACGCCCATTTTCCAACCCAAGCCTGAGTCCTTGTTACTCCCTCGAAGCAACTGGCAGCCCGCGGACCCCATGACCCCCCTTCTTCGCGGGTGCAGTTGAATGTGGATTTTCTCTCAACATTTATGACTTGCAGACACGAGTCCCTGTTTGTTCCAGTCAGGGTCCTAGGGCTAGTCTTGGTTTCCCCGCCGGCAATCGAGACCAGAACTGGAAAAGATGAGTGGATTGAAAAGTAGTTGAGTTTCTCGGAACACGCCCCTAGCTTCACCGCCTTCCGCCTGGTCGCCCTTTGTGTCGATTGGTTGCAGGTGGCCTCTGCAAGTTGACTGGCGGCTATCAAGCTAATTCTGAAGAACTACTGTGGTACTGGCGAGATCAGCCCCCCCCCTGGCACACAATTCAGGCACGCCCCCAAGCGCAGTCGTGCAAGGTACAGGGTCCATTCAAGGTCCGTCAGTGGCTGCACGGTGCACGGTGCGCTTCAATTAGTGGCCACTTTTGTCAAGCGATCCTCTCAGCAATCTGCAAATCTATCTGCAATCAATTCAATTCAATTGACTTGCCCATCACTATCTACAACTTTTCGAAACCCCCCCTCCTGCTCACCCTCAACCAACCTCTTCCATTTTTGCCATCGGCTCCTTTTGTTGTCGTCTTGGGTGAAGATGATCTGAACCTAACGAGACCCAGTCAAATCTACGAAAATTTTCCTGTCCGTAGACAGCAGTGTCGACCATTCGCTAACGGTAGTCCTTGCGCACTTACATGTAGCTACTGCTGCCCTCGACCCACCCTCCCCTCCCCCAAAAATCCCGATCGCGCACTTTCTGGACGCAAGTTGAGAGAGGCCGTTCGTGGCACGACTCGTCTTGTCCTCCATCTCGATTTCGATCCCCCCCTTCAGGTTGCAGCACCGCGCTGCCTCCTTCCACCAATTCTTTCACGCCCGTGCCCACGCCATTCGAACAAAATATCATGTCCTCATCCGCCGCCAGTGGGCCCTCGCGGTCCTCGCAGGATAGCCCCAGGGTGCTGAGCTCTAGATCCAGCTCCAGCTCCGAGTCGCGACCCTCGATCAACATTAAGCGCTCGTACTCTACCAAGAAGGAGTCCATGAACGGCCCTCTCTACAGACAGACCGTCAACAGGACCGTCCTGGTCAGGCGCCTCAAAAGGAAAGGAGATGGCCCTTCTAAGCAATTGGCCCGCTGGTTTGTCGAGAATCAGATTGGTATGGTCCAGACTCATCATTCCCACAACACATCCCCATCTTCAATCCGACTCTTTTCCTTACTGGCGACGCAACACAGCTCTCTGCCTCCTCGAGGAAAAAACAGAGAGCCCCCTTGTCAGAAACGCCGTGGCGCCCCACAGGGCCTCCAGCCACCATCGCACAGCATGCTATGTGTTCCACGCCTCTGTCTTGAAGTCGCTGCTTCACACCATCTCGTGGCTAGTCCAGCCAAGTCATGATCAACGCTGACATGTTTCCTATCTAGGCTTCTCCTTTAACCTCCTAGCCCTTCTCTTTTGCGCTCACTACCTCCTCCCGCGGTCCCAGGCCTACACCTCCAAGTTCTTCACTCTGCAAAACTACAATGAGCGGACCAGCAAGTATGGTGCCGGCTTTGACGATATCTACTTCGTCTTCCTCGTGGTTGTGATCCTGACCGGCCTGCGCGCTGCCACTATGGAGTATGTGCTGGCCCCGTACGCCAAGTACATGGGTCTTCCCAAGAAGAAGGAGGTTACGCGATTTAGTGAACAGGCCTGGCTAGTCATGTACTGCGTCGTCTTTTGGTCCTTGGGCTTTGTACGTACATGCCCAATCCCTTTGGTGGTCGACAACCGCAGCTCGCGTTGGAGATGAGCACGATGCTGACCCGGACATGTTTGCAGTATCTCTACTACACTTCTCCAGCGTGGCTGAACATGAAAGAATTGTGGACAAACTGGCCTGACCGTGAGCTCGGTGGCTTGTCCAAGTTCTATCAACTGGCCCAGCTTGGCTTTTGGCTTCAGCAAGTTTTCATCATCCACATCGAGGAGCGCCGCAAGGATCACTGGCAGATGCTGGGCCACCACTTCATCACCATAGCACTGATCATTGGATCGTACCGGTACCACCTTACTGCTGTGGGAAACCTGATTCTGGTCCTGTTTGATATTGGTGATATTCTTCTTTCGGTAGGTGGCCCCTGTTTGCTTTGGATGTCACCGTGGACACTTGACTGATGTGGAAACAGGGCTCGAAATGTCTGAAGTACTTGGGCTTCTCGAATGCTTGCGATGTCGGCTTTGGACTCTTCATGTTGACCTGGTTTGTGGCCCGCCACGTTCTTTTCAACATGGTTTGCTGGTCCATCTACAAAGACATTCCCGAGACCATCGTCTACGGGTGCTTCAAGGGTTCTCAGAACGAACTCGAAGGTCCCTTTGAACAGCCTGAAGGATGGGGCTTTTATTTCGAGCCTTTCCTGAAGTCTGATGGAATTGTGTGCCACAAGAAAGAGATCATAATGTGCTTCCTAGGCCTTTTGGTAACACTGCAGGCAGTCTGCATCGTTTGGTTCGCCATGATCGTTAACGTGGCAATTCGTGTTCTAAAGGGTGCTGGAGCAGACGATGTGCGGAGCGATGACGAGGGTGACGAATATGAAGAGGAGGACGAGTTCGTGTATGAGGAGGCCCAGCCGCTAGAGGAAGAGGTGGGCGTTGAGGAGCTCGACCTGAAGAACTGGGAGCGGAGGACTGGTGTCAAACGAGCGGTTTCTAGCGCTACGGGCGTCAGTCTGCCAGGGCACAGCGATCGCAAGGAGCTGTTGGGGCGCATCGGCTGTGAGAAGCAAGTCGACTGATCAAACTTCAATTGTGTCGACGCTCACTCAGACTCAGCTCTTGTCTGTTGAGGAAGTATCACGGCCATATTCAAAAGTGGCTGTTACGTTGAAGAACATCTCTCCCCGATCATTCCCGACAATATGCTTCCTATCACGAAGAGGATGAGCTCTTCGATCCACGTCTCCGAACCCATCGATGTACAGGTGACATCCGATTTTCTCTTCGTACATTCAATGGCATAAAAAAAAGTCGGCGCTGCGGAGTTTGAATTCTGGCTTAGATGTCCTTTTGATTTCTCGGAAGGACTTACGGGAGGAAGCAATCCGTGAGAGTCGCAAAAAGAAAAGTCGATGGGTGAATGAATGGATGGGCTGATGACGGGAATTGGGTGACGGACGGAATCCTTTGTTGAACAGCGGAACCATTTGTATGAGTGCCTCGCAACACCGTTACGAGTCACCATTCACTCTCGTCATCTCTTTGTTTCACCGGCTATAGAATATTCTCGGATCAGGAATAGGCTAGGCTCTAGCTATCTATACCCCACCATGAAGGCATCAGGCATGTATTACCGGGGATCAAACCCGCTCTTCTATCTTCTATTGTTGTCCGGATCTTTGATCATGTGCATTTCGGTTCATTCTTTGCAATTCGCTACAACCTGAGGCTTCTGTAGACGGGCGACGTGCACACGGCACGGCCCGCTGTTACCTCATCCTCTCGGTCAGCAACAGCTTACTACTTATCGTGTACATCTTGAGCTTCATCCTATTTCCGATGGGTGACTACAGGCTCAACTGCCGATGAAGGCTGGTCCGTCATCAACCTTCAGAAAGCAAGCCGGGCCGTCCGTCAGTGGCCTGAAACGTTTCTCTATGAACGCCACTTCTCACACTTCTTTTTCGTACGGTCGACAGCACAGCTAAAAGCTTCTAGACCACTCTATGCGGTCTTATCCCAATCCTGATTGACTACAAATGTGCAACGAGAGCGCATGCGATTCAGCACTTCCTATACTATGTCAAATTTCATTACAAACTTGCGATTGCGTTGACTAGTTGCCTTTTTTTTCCTTTATACCATTAGTTGACAAGAGCTTTTGAACTGTTTTACACTCCCCCCCCCCCCCCCTTTCGATACTATCTTATAACAATGTCAATGGAGCAAGTCCCAAGGGCAAAATTACAAAAACAATCAACCTCTGATGGTTCCAATGCAGGTTGTTCTTGCCTATCGATCAATGAATATCACAGCACCTCAATGACAACACAGTGTGAACGCGAAAGGTGACTCATCTGATTGGTCATATGTGTGAGCCCGGCAGCCGTCAGACTAGAAGCACCTATGCCTCCATAACATGGATTGCCTCAGTCTGTATCAAAGGCACCTCGGTGATGCCAACAGCTCTCTTGGCCCTTCGCACTGTGGATAGCGTCGAGGGGGTGGCCTCGACCCTGCGCTGGACATTGTCCTTGCCGCCAACCGTGGTGACGAGGAAGTCCGAGTCGTCTGGTTCTTCGATTGCCATGGCGGTAAAGGTGGTCGATGACCGCGGGGAGGTTGAGCTAATTGCTGTAGAGGTTGGCTCGCCCTGAGCCGCAGTGACGAACTTATCAGGCTCGCGGCCCGTGGGGAAACTTGGTTCTACGGCTTCCACGGTGGTGAACATCCATTCCTCTTCTGCATCGACATGGTGGTTGAAGCTATGCATCGAGAGGCCTGACTCAACTAAAGCCTCCGTGGGGTTGGAATCAGGGTCCTCGAGAGACATGTGGGAGGGGAGAGCTGTCGATGTAGCGGGAGGGTGAGGCAGAATAGTGAAGAGATCTGCGGTGGTGCTGGCGTCGCCCTGAGATGTGACCATATCAGAAGGTTGTGCCACCCCCGGGCCAGGCCACAAATGATAGAAGTCGTCGATCGGGGTCGCCACTATTGGGTCTGGCAGCGTTGGGGTGACAGCATTGTCCGTCTCTGTCAGGGACGCCACCGGCGAGGACTCGCCAGCGGGGGCGGCTTTGGCACCTCGGACAAGGAAGCCGACGGTGAGAGGAAGGAGATGTAGCATGGTAGACCTGCCAGAGTGCACGGTTTGAAATGGGTGCTGCATGATGATACGGTGATGGAGTCAAAGTATTTAAATCAGTTATCTAGAAAGGATTCTGGCTCTTGCGTGAAAAATGAGTTGGAGGTTACAAAGACAAAGAGACAAGGGATGTTGAAGCGTCCACCATCGGATATATACACATCTTTTCGGTCTATCAGCTGTCATGAAAAAGTGACTTGCCAACTTAGTAACTTGCAAATGACACTCTAGAGATACATCGCTCGACGTCCGGTTTAAACCTACCGGACTTTGCTCTTTAAGTGCTCCGCCTTGAACAGTGAATTTACCTTCGTTCATTCTGACCAGGCTTGTGGAGTTCAAATTATTTCGTATCTATACCACAGAAAAATGAGACTATGAGTTCATTGAATCATCGTTCACGCATCGTGTCGCAGACCTGGAGGTACTGCGGCACGCCTATAAGATGGAAGCGGTTGTTATATGTGTAGTTGACATTTTGAATCTGAAAAGTCTGAAATCCCCATCCCGAGACCAGAGATATCTAGTAAAGAGATGGTGTCCGTTCCGCTCCCTAGCAGTCATCAAATTGTTTTCCAAGCAGCAGTCATATGACTCGGGGAAAATCAACAAGCTAGGTATTGATAGTCTGAGCCGATTTGATTTTGAGACTAAAACGGAAGGCCTTCCTCTTCGCCCCAAGCATTGCTAGACTGGGAGCCTATTTCGCGAAGGCTTGTGAAGGCTAGTTCTTTGCTTTTTCATAGAATGAAGGTAGCTATCTATGAGTCTGAAGCCTCGCCATAATACCTTAGGAGCTACTTACTACTTACTAGTGATGCTTAAGTTCCTCAGTGGCCGATGACACCCAGCCCAGCCGATGCCAGACTGGAGGAATATAAAAATTATGCTCATCACAACTTTCTCTATCCATCCTCCAATCAATTCTTCCAATCAATTCTTTCAATCTCCAAAAAGTGACACTACGAATACTCGCACACGACAAGACCACGACCCAGGACGGGATTTAAAGCTGACCAGGCTTTGCCATTATCAATTTGTGATCCGAACCAAGGGAAATTTTTTTTTTTTTTTTTTTTTAAAAAAAAGGCAAAAAAAGGGCCTCCATCTGGATTCAGAAGAAGACAGAAAAAATGGAAGCCACCACTGTCATCACAAGATATCGAAAAATCATCGATAGCGTGCCGTTCCTACCCATCCTACTAATCGCCTTTTGATTCGACAACTCGCATTACCTGGGCTGTTAGATCTGGATCGTTTTCACAGTTTCTTTGCTCGTCACCAAAAGCTGGAAGATACTGTAAAGGCAGTTGAATGTCTAACAAATATCAGAAACGGTTCACTATGTCTGGGAATTTTCCTCCAAAATGCAGACAGAAGCGAAGGCGAGCTGATCGGTTTAGGAGGTGTCCGGGACACGTTTACTCAAGGAACATGGCCAATCTTCAATTGGCGTTTCATCCATCCAAATACAAGAGTGACTTGAGGTTGTCATTGGAGTTTATAAGAGCCTTCATGGAGCTCTGGTGGAGTATTCCCGAAGAGGCCGATGAGATCTCGCTTCAGGTCCCGGCTCACTCTGTGGGCTATCCGCTGCAGAATGAAACAAAGGTAGCAACACGGGTCGTTGCTTTGGCTCATCTCAAGGATGCAATGACTCAGCATGCCCTAGCAGAGGCAGGCTTCAAGAAATACTTTGTTGCAATGGGTGAGGACGGTTTGATGATGACCTACTGGCGACAGATCTCCACCGCTACTTCACAGCTGGAAAGCTCACCAGCTTCAAGATCTGCAAGTCGTGAGGCCCGAGGGGGCTCTGAACCAACATCGAGTCAGTCCAAGGGAAAAATGCCTTTCAGCGCCAGCAAGGCAAACGGCGCCTCTTATTTTAACATGACTGGTACCGGGACAAAAACTCTTGAACAACCAGAGCCGAAGCCTACTAACACAGATATCACCAAGGCGCTTTGGATTATGCTATCTGAGGATGTTGAAAGGAACAAGTTGGACGTGCTGCAAATGCCATTTTCGCATGTTGAAGGATACGTCCCATCTCTTTCGAGGAAGTTTGGTGCTCCGCTAGAGAATAGGCGAGGAGAGATCTGGGCTGCGTTCGAAAGGTGTTTGTGGGTACAGCGCGGCAAGAAAGCTCAAGATATTAATCAAGCAAGCCAGCCCGGTGGAACAAGGATGGCCACGGCCATACTGGGGCCTCAAGCCAGTGGTCGCTCTGGTCTTCCAACTCTTCGGTGGCCTTGAGAACAGTTGCTGACCCCAAGAGTCTCATAAGGATCATTCTTTAAGATTGGATAGCAGGATGGAGGTGTGACCAATGTGCAAGACGCATTGAATCTGTTTACTGTGATTGTTGAATGAATATGTTGACGGCGATTGGAATTGTGGAAAATCCGTGTTTTGTACTTGTATCATCGCAGACGCACAATAATCCACAGAAATTATCACTGTACGTGGGCGGCATGAGACATATATCTCCATCAGTGCAGATCTATGAAAAGCGATATAATCGAACACAACTCAAATAAGCATTCATTAATCGAAATCCAATCTTGCCGAGTCCCGGAAAGATAAAACTTGCAGATGAACAATTTCAAATGAAGTCTTGGCTCCCCACGGGTGCCCCAACCCACTGACAGCCTCGCCCCACAATCCATGTGTCGATCTCTTCTAGACCCTGCAAGGTACAAAATACGACGCTACAGCCTCGCGGCCAAAAGCATACGTATCCCGCCACCATCTCAGCCAAACCGCAAGTAGTAAAGTTGACAGAAAAAAAAAACTAACCATTTTTTTTTTTTTTTTGGTTGGGTCTGATCCATAAGGCTATGTAATGGATTGCGTGGAACTCACTGCCGGAGCCCGTATTTCCGGACCCCGTGGAATGCAACTTCCATCAACAGATACGCGGCACAACATCCCTTGTTTTGCCCTTTGTCTTTTTTTTCTCTCCAACCCACGTGGCTGGGAACAAAGGAAGATCGTGGAGCCATTGCATCGGAACGCTACCCGCGTCAGCACTCATTCGGCAGAGGGCTGGAACTGTATAGTCCCATCGGGAAGAGACAATGTTTCACTTCGGCAGCCTCTCAAGGGTATGTCACTGCATCATATTTGTACGTTGTTCAATGTTTTGGAATTCACAGTACTCGGTGCGTGCAATTGGAGCAAAATTAGAAGTAGAAATTATGTACAAACGTCAATCGATTTACTCTAAAAACTCGCAAGAGTGGGACGAATGGGATTGGCCAGTCCCAAATCGCCAACGAAAGTTAAAAGTTTGGTTTCGATGCATCTTCTCCCTGACAAGAGAAAGGAATTGCACGCAAAATGCACGAGTGCCGCCATCCCTAGTGTGTTTTCCCCCAAAAGAGCCTCCTCTGAGGGGTCCCCCAACCCTTCGTATGCCAGCATCATCTATCACGAGCTTGTGATTGTCAAGTGACGATGCGAATAAATGCAGTGCCAATGCTTGCTTGCTTGAATACAGGAATGATTCATGTGTTACGCCCCTTCTCCGCCAAGGGGGTTGAGGATTGCCGCCCTTTCCCTATCCGTTCAGTGTGGAATGAAGTGATTGTCGTACAGTAAACGCTTAGGCGGTGACCGAGGCCTCACCAAGGGGTGCAAGCACGTTGGCAGCGTACTCCGTCTCAACATTGCCAGCAGGGTAGTAGTTGCAGGTGCTCATGTAAGCGTCCATGCCAGACTCGAGAGTGCCAGCTGCGCACTTGGCAATGCCACAGCCGATGACGGTGGAGCCCACCCAGACGACCTGGGAGTAGTGGCCCCATGCCTCGAAGTCAGCCATGTCGGGCTCTGATCCGTAGGGACCGGGGTAGAGCTCGATCTCGTTGTTGTACCAGTAGTCGCTGATGGACTGAGCCAAGAACTCATTGATTGACAGGTTCTCAATGTCAGTGGCGGCATACATGGCGATGTTCTGGCCGTAGGAGGGGAACTCTGAGTCCACACCAATGGTACTGTGAGTCTCATGTTAGTATCAATGCTGCATTCATTCAGTTTGACTGAGAACGGGACCAATCAGGACTTACACATCGTGCTCGAAAACACAGCCCTGGGAAAGCTGCAAAGCAAAGCCGGCAAGCTTGTCGCTGTAGGTGACGTCGGGCGCAGAGTTGTTGGCACGGTGAATGTTGTGGTGGTAAACAGCAACGTCAGCGAAGTCGGTGGCTGTGGAGGTGGCAGCCGCCGTTGAGCTTGTAGACGTGGAGCTGCTGCTGGTTGTGGCCGGCGCAACTTCGACATTGGGGGTCTCAGCAGTTGGGGTAGTAGTAGTGGTGGGCTGGACCGTAACTGTAACGACGTGGACCTCAGGCGTATGGACGACTGGGGGAGTCGAGGATGTCGTGGTAGCGTAGACGGTGTACTCGACGAGACTGGTGACGACGTTGGTGACAACGTCAACGACGACATCGACCTCAGGCTCACGCTGGAGGAGAGGGCCGGCGATGGCGAGCGAAGCGCCGGACAGAACCATCATTGAAGACTTCATTTTGACGAATTTGTGGGTGTTCAAAGTCCGAAAAAGAGAATGTACGGCCTAAGTATGGACAGTTAGATGAGAGTTGTGTGTATTCTGTCAAAGAATGAATGTTGAACAAAGAGTGTGCGAGACTACTAAATGAGTGCTCGTAAAAGAGAGAAAGTGAAATTGATTGAAAGAAGGAAGTGTGATGAAACAAGTTTGACTGAGGCTGGGGAAAAGATTGAACGAAGGGCAGAATGAGGGTATTTTGTATTTGATGGTTTGTTGGTGGGGGCGGGATGAGATAGTGCACAGTTCGCCCTTCTGCTACACGCTAACAATAGCTTCTAGGGAAGTTCTCGAAGCTTTTCCTTTCGGACAGTGACAAGAGCCGACGAGCGGGACAGAATCGTCTTTTGTCGACATCGGCTACGCGATGACGCGGCCTGTGCCGAAGCATGGCCACATTGCGCTTTGTTGCCAAAAAAACCACAAGACAAAGTGGACACAAAAATAAACCAAAGACACGCGATATGAATAGTACAGTCACAAGATGACGGCACCATGTACGTACCTCTTAAGAGTTTGCTTTGACGAGTCCGAGATAGGCTTGATGATCTTGTCAAAAGGCCGAGTCCAGGGAAGGAGGCAGTGCAAGATGCTGGAGAGTTATACGTTGGAAGCAGCACTGCTGACGATTGAAGATCCGTCTAGGATTAAAGACTAAGCCGAGTCGAGTGATCGGTTCTAGCGAGACTGGTCGGTCGAACGAGTCACAGGAAGAATCAATGTGTCGGACAAGATCAAGTCGAGACTCAAAATGGACCGAAAAGTGATCTCACAAGGGGGCGATTGGCGAGGCAGGATCGTGACTTGACGACGGCGGTTCGAGAAACACACAAGGATTGTCAGATAATGGTACTGGACCGTTGAGTAGTGAATGGACAGCCGAACAAGCAGCAGCGAAAAAAGAATGGATGGCTCAAAAGGGAGGCCGTGTAGCAGCGAACTGAAGTCTCCGAAGGCGAATATGCAGATGCGCTGTGGGAGGAGGGAAGAGAAGAGAACCAAACGCTCTACATTCGGGTATGCACAGCAGGTAATAAGGTTTGCTGGAGGTGTGGAAACAAATCGCATGTCCTTACTAGACCTGGTACATCAGCACCCTCCAAATCCCAGGGGTCGGGATTTCGGTGGGTCAACGCTAGGGAAGTTGCATGTAAGCTCATTCCACATCTTTCAGGGGATAGGACATCTGGGAGGGTCCTCCCCCCCACTATGGCACCCAGTCCTTGGAAGTTGATGGAAATGCAGACAAACAGATCACACACATGCAACCCTATCTTACCATCTGACGTTTCCAACAATCCAACGAGGTCCCTGCGGGAAACCTGCGGGAAAGGTAACCTTGCTCTGGACGTAGTTGATGCGGCCTTCGTCATCCGTTTTCATTCAGTCGCCCTTACATTGCTATACTATTGTGGTGCCGAAGCCCCTTCGTTCCCTGCTCTGGCTTGTCACTGTAGCCCCAAAGATAACCCGCTCTTGAAGGGGAAAAGTTGGGCATAAGAGTTGGCGGTCAGGCAACCAAGCCCGGTAGGTGGGCGATGCCAAAAAACACAGCATAAGGAATGGGAGGGGTAGTTTCCCCTACGAATTCCATCTGAAGGGGCTCTGATGGATCTTGCGGAGATATCCTCTAGCTTGTCATCAAAGCCATATGCCGGCGTTGCCTATTCACGGGGTGTGCCCCGAGCACCTTGTCACTGGTAATTCGGAGAAGGTCTTGGTCTGTCCGGCGCCATGTGCTTGGGTCGGGTGGGCAAACCACGGCTTTCCACCTGAGATATCACTTATCATTGGCTATGATGCCATGGTCGTCAAGACCCACCGGTCTGCCAAGCTTGCATGAAGAGGTGGACGTCAAGGTCAATCACTTCCTGTCGTAATCACTTCAGTGCAAGACCGCTCCGGTGGCTCAAGCAAGGCTGTCCTTTACGCAAGGCTGAAGATAGAGAGGACCTAGATGACCGAAGAGCCGAGAAGTAATTGAACGACATCCAAAGAGGTCTGGAATTTTGGCAATGCCTCTGTAAGCTCCCAGCTCCCCGCCCTCCAACCGATCTTAGGTGCTGTGTGAGATAGAGTGAATGGTTGTGACAGGCTGATTGAAGCGTTCGAGAACCCAGCACGGCGGGCTCGAGCATTGCAATGACATGAAGTCGAAATTAGCCCGTGTGCCCCTGCCTTAGCTCAAGGCTAACCCGGCCAGATCCCTGTCGGTCTTCCGGGATCACCTTTTAGCGCTTTGCAGCAGGGACGGTGCGGCTCGCTGTTTCCCCATATTGCAAATCCTGGGACTCTCACCGTTGCTGGCTTTACTGACCGAGGATTGGCGGATTGCCTCGACGGGCCTTACTCCTGAAACAAAACTCATTTGCCCTCTGCACAAGGCGAGGTCATCCCAACTTCCCAGCTGCCATCCCGCTATCCCGCCATCCCATCTCTCTGCTTAGTCGATCGTTCCCCATATTTTGCAATTTTGGATGAACTGGTCTGGACCATGATCGCGATGCTGAACGACCCAGCAGCTGTCAGCTTTGCTTCAGTTTGCAATCCCGACTTTGCCGATTCAATCTCAAGAGATGAATAGCAGTTTTCTCGACAAGGCTTTTTGCCTTCATCTCATCGATCCCTACATGTATACGTAGGTCTTCAGGGGCTTAGCTTTGTCACCGTCGTACGTTGAGATCTTGACGGCTTTACCGGCCTCGTCGTGCGATTCAAGCTGGTGAGCGGATTGTGGCTAAGCTCTTCACAAATCCACACCAGTTACCTGCCGTGTTCACCCGAATAGGCTTGGGAGACAAGAGCTCGAAGAGCTCTTTGGAATCACCATGATGGCCCGCGCGCGGTGAGCGGCAAGCCGCCAGCTAACCACCCACTTCGCGAAACCATAGCCTGGCGCTTGCTGCCGCCCCCACAGCTCTTGGCGCTCTACCAACTCAACTTCAGCCCTGTCGACAGGTCTGTTTGTCAATTCAAGCAGCTGCAGCCGCGAGGACGTGCATCTCCACAACCATTCTAGTGATCAGCCCGAGATCTGCAGGAACAGAAACTCCCTCCGGACGTGCAAGGGCTGAATCGCAGACCCGGTCAACAACTTTAAATCTCATCCTACCGGTGCACATCATGTTCTGATAGGCTGACAGGATGGACACCACGGCATTTGTTAACTCAAAGATGTCCCCCTTGAAACAGTCCAAGCCAGAAGAATAAGACAAAGCCCATAAAGCTCCTCCCATGCTACCACTTCAACAGCGGCCCACAGGAGCATAGGGCATTTTCTTCACATCTAGAAGCAATCTCCGTCCCTGGATTGGTTGGGCCGTCAATGCGCCATTGTTTTACTTGCCGATGGGGTCTCAATACTGGGGGGGCGCCTGGCTGTGTCACCTTACCCTGTGCCTGGAAACAGTTGGACAAAGTATGGCTGCCACAGCGTCATCCCAGTGATGCTCTGGACGTCGACGTATCCGACTATCAACAAGCCTTGGACCTGGAGCATTATTTGACTATGTTGCTCAGTGGCAACGATCTAGGGACTTGATTACGTCGTCGAACAGTACTCCCTTACTGCGGTCGACTGCTGTGACAGGCCAGGCCTGGTCGGATGTACAAGAACTATGGCCAAGCGGCCTCTTGGTAGCGCTGTGTTTTCACTTGGCCCCAAGGTGGTCAGCTCCCATTCCTGTACTATCGGACCTATCGGACTATTGAACTACACTCAGCCTGAGTTCCTTTGAGGGTGCCATCAGTGTCTACCCTTGCCCTATATAACAATCATGGCCCGCAACAATACATCGCTGGAGGAGCGGTTCTTGATTGGCGATCCCACATGATTACGTCGTGGAGTACATCGTGCAGCACGCGGATGGTTCCATATCGGAGAGTCGATGGCCTGTGTCAGTCACGCTGTTTGTCTGACAGCGTGGATAGTAGCCACCCAGGCTGACCGCGAGTCCAAGACAAGACATGACGAAACCAGGACAAGTTGGACCTGTCCACCGGTGCGTTCCTAGAGAGTCGCTCCTGCACCACGGGAGCGAGACGACGAAAGCTGTGGAATCTCGATTGAAGAGTGTTGCGCATGTATGCAACACGTTTTCTTTTGGGGGGGAGGAGGCCAATCCCCAGACTTGGGACAGGACAGATCCGATCTGCCAAATCGACCGGTTTGCTGGCAGGCAAAAAGCCTAGTGGTAGCTGTCACCTGCTGGTAATTATCTATCCTCAATGGTGCTTGCACTTCGCGTGGTACGGGCACCACAGGATTTGCCAGCTATGCACGCCTTCGGTAGCCCTGGTGCAGTCAAGTTCGAGATTGTGAGCTTTGTATACGAAGCATCATCACAAGTCATCCGGACTGTTTAGTCACTCGATGGTGGTAGTATTTCTCGACATGCTGATTACGTATGATCCGACACGCATTGATTTAGTTCAGCCACACAATCCCACATATGAATGTGCTACTTTGCCTGTGGTATGTCTGCACGCCAACGACAGTTCACATTTGACAGAGGATTGCAAGAATCAACCCCCAGCGTGGCACTATAGTCATGTGCGTTCGGTGCACTGACCCGTCACCCAGGGAGATATCGCCACGCTCATGGCGACACTCTCCCGCCATATTCTACATTCGTACAGAAGAGCTGTTTCTATGCCATCTTTGTTACTCCTGCCTTGATGGTCAGCAATGTAGGGGATCACAATCTGCCCAGCTGACGATGACAAAAAACCAGACTCTTGATCCTCACCGTCTCGTCTCGGACCCGTCCGGCAAGGCTTCACGCCTCATCTTACGAGGCTGACGGGGAAGTTTCAAGTTGAATCCGTTGAAAGTCTTCAGAAGTCTGGTTGCCATGGCGGACCTCAAGCAGACATTCAGGGCCATCGGCTTCCCTCTGGTGCAACGGATCGGCAACCTCCAGCCGGCCTGTGAATCAAGAGCTCTCACCCACCTGCTCCCTAACTGTGCTGCAACTCCTTTGGATGCACTATGCAGAGGCACGTAGAAACTACTAATACACTGTGACTACAGAGACTCGCCATGGCTGCTGATTGATCACATCTGAAACGCCGACGGGTTGGTTACACGGCAGCGCAGTCATGCAGACAAGAGACACAAGACAGCCACGGGGGGCAGGCGGGGGCTTTCTTTTGGAAAGTCTACTCGGCACTAGTGCTTTCTACCCATCTAGTCACGGTCTGTGAACCGGGGATGATAGGCTCGGAGGTGCCCAACGTCGGCTCACGGGGGCTTGATGGTGTCTTATCCTGTCTCGGGGGTGTGGCTCTTTTCCTTCCTTCGATCCGCTACGTGGGCGCAGAACTAGCAAAACTTGCTCGGCTGTTTTGACCCTCTACGTCGTATAAAAGCCGCCAACGACACGGTAGAGTCATTAGGAAGACCAATATTATCCAGACACCTTTTCAAGATGTGTTACCGTCTTAATCAGGCTGATTGCCTGGAGTGAAATTACGGTGCCATCAAGATTGGGGATCCTCGTAGGCGATTTCTTGTGCGTTAGCCCAGAAATGGTGATGCGAAGCATACTATGTAAAAACAACAAGAGCTCGATAATGTGCGGTCACGGTAAGATGGCGTGCAGGTGTTATTCCGAGTCTTCCGTTCGGAAGATCTTGCCGTTGCCAGCTATGGATTACGGGATCCCAAGGCTTAACTGTGTTGAACACAACAGCATGTTAAACGCTAGAGGTGCAGCTAGCCGCGCGGTATTTTTATCCTTGCCTTTGTGATCAGTCGTCCTTTGCACTTGCTTTGCGTAGTTGGAAAAGATGTATTTGCAGTCTTTTCGCGCTTGCGTTGAATGCAAGCAAAGCTGATATACAGCCCGTGTCGTCTGTGTGCATCGCTCTATGGCCACACGTGTCTAGCAGCGAAAATCCGCCTGCCTTGGAAGTAGACAACCTGTTCCTGCTGAATTATCCCATGGGTGATCTGGTCATGCTGTAAACAGGCGTTAGGTCGAGCGAGCTTGGCCATCTGTAACGTTGTACATCGTGTATGATGTATGCCATTCTCAAAAAGATCTGCGTCGCAAATTCGGCCAGATTGTCAATTCTTAGGTTCAATTTGTTTTTTATTGGGTTTCATTCCTCGTCTAGCATTGTATACGAATCACTTTCACCTGGCCTTTCTCCGCAGCACCACTAGGCGCAAGCACTTGATATATGCACAATTGGAGCTTCGGTCATCCCCAGTCTACCCGGTCCATCAAACAACATGCCTTGCAACTTTTGACCATCCCTTGGCCTCAGTTAGTCCACTGTAAGCTTGGCGTCGTCGCGCTTGGCCGTCGGTTGGCGGGGGATGGGGACATGTGCGTAAATCTGGGTTGGACGCAGGTGTACAGGAATCTCCCCTGCTGCGTCAGGAATAGTCTTTTCGAGTTTCTACATTTCGCGTCCGGTCAGCAATCAAGGCCAGCAAGTGAGTATCGAACAGGACACAAAGGGGCTTACCAGGTTGTGGAAGACGCATTTGTTCAGCCGCCACTCCGCGGGTCGGCACTGCCATAGCTGGTGGTTGTTGTTTTCCAGACACTCCCAGTGCTTTTTGAATTCCGCCAGGCAGTGCGTGTTGATATCCTCAATTCTGCGTAGTTGGGCCATTAGTAACTTTAGCCTTGCAAGTGATCAACACCCCAACCGTGGGGTGTGCCTGCAGGCTTCGTCTTACAGCCTTTCGGCTGCGACAGCGGAACTGAACAACCAAGGCGACCACCCCCCAATGTGAATCATACGTACACGCTCCTCGCACACCTCGTCACCCTCCGGCCCTCTTTCAAGCACTCAAACTCGCCCTTGCCGGGGTTCTCGGTCTTGCATTTCATGAAGTCATCGTTGTAATCCTTGCACCGGGCGCCGATGAAGAACGAGGCAGATAGTAAAGGAGCGGAGGTGGTACCGAGCTCCTTGACCTTGGGAATCGAGTCGGGCAGGGGCGTGGTGTCGATGAGCTGCTCTCGGTTGAACCTGTTTCAAGACGTCAGTTCGGGCTTCAACACTGAGACGTTGAGCCACCATTTGGGTACACCCCTAGCTGGAATGGGGGGCAATGTAGGGCCAATTGACTGACTGAGGTCTCCGCGCCGCCATCTTGAACGTGTTCCAGGGCGAGTGACGGTCGTAGTCCGGAGGAAAAGGCGATTTGGTAGTCTTGAGCCGCGGTTCGCAGCTTCGACGTGAGGTTGATTGGAATTGGTGTAATTGGTCGGGCAGGCTGGAGGAGATGACTAAGCACGCATGGAGCTGGGAGAGCCTGCAGGGATCGAAAAGCTTGGACAATTTTCCACGGACATGCTTTGCTGCGTGCTCTGCTCGACGCGCTCCGCCGGTCAACTTTGCGACGACCACGATTTTCTTTGTGATCTTTCGTGCTCAACGGCGTCCCAACCGGACCTGGATTGCTCCGCAACATTCTCCGATCCTCTCCAGCGCGATTTGATCCAATTTTCAGTTTGGTGCATCAGCATGTTTTGATACCCTGTTTCTTTTCTTCAACACCTCGACCGCTCCATCCAACCTACCTTCGTCTTCCTCTCCACTGCAGGCTGTCTTCCGCCAGATCAGTCTTCTGTATTCAATTGCAGACAACACCCAACATGTCGCTATTCGGAAAGCCTGCTGGAGGCACGTCGCTGTTCGGCCAGGGATCCTCGAACCCGTTTGGATTTGGCGCCTCAACAACAAACACTCAGCAGCAGCAACCGCAACAACAACAACAGCAGCAGCAGCAGCAGCCAACACAGTCCTTTGGTCTCTTCGGTCAAAGTACGGCAAACAACAATAACCAGCAGCAGCAACAACAACAACAACAACAGCAGCAGCAGCAGTCGCAACAGCAGGCAGCCCCATTGGGACAGTCATTCTTGGGCCAGCAGCAGAACAACCCAGCGGGCAGTTTGGGATTCCAACCGGGTGCCACTACCTACAGTGCGTTGCTTCTATCCCTCACTCATAGCGTTCTCATCATTAGCTCTCCCTCTCACTGGTAACCATGAAGACGTTGTCCTCAATCATGGCAGACCTCATTTCCCGCTTAACTAACAAATGCCCTCTAGATGACCAGATTATACCCCAACGCATCTCTAGTCTTGCCCAGAAGTGGAACCACACCTCCCCCGAGTCTGCTTTCAAGCACTACTTCTACAACAAGGTCCCAGAGGAGCACGTACCATTCTATGGCCCGGGCCCCAACGATGACCCAAAGGAGTGGGATGAGGCGTTGCAACACAAGCCCGGCCCTGGCATGATCCCGTCTCTGGCTTCTGGTTTTGAGGCTCTCGCGAATCGGCTTAAGACGCAGCGCGCTGTGATTGCCATCTTCAACCAGAAACTCCACGAGATCAACAACTGCCTCGACGCCATCCTCAGCAAGCATGATCTGGACTGGAGCGTGAAGATGATCGAATGTCGCCGAAAACACGATGCACTACGCCGACGGACGCTAGTATTGGCCAGAAAGGCCCAAGTACTACGGAACCGGGGCTATGCCCTGTCGGCGGACGAGGATGAGTTGCGGATAAAGCTGGAGAACATGGAGCGCACTGTGCAGGATCCTGCGGTCAACGCCCGGCTAGATGAGCTGTGGAGCCGGCTGATATTCCTGCGAGAACAGGCTCAGGTCTTAAAGGATGAGCTGGCCAAGAAAGGCCTAAGCGAGGAGCAGGTCATGGATAGCGATATCGAAGTCAAGATCAAGAAGGTGCGTTTGAGAATCGGGTACTCGGTCAATGTTGTAGCTGACAAGGACAACCACAGATCGTCGAGGATTACGACAAGCAACTGCAGCATCTGAAGAAGGAGTGCGAGCTGATCAAAAAGGATTACGCTGAATGGGTGAAGGATCACCCAAACTTCAAGGAAGAGGTCTGAGGCTGGGGAGATGATGCATTTGCGATCATGAGATTCCTCCCTAAAATCGAGCAACCAAAGTGAACACCGCTTCAAGGGTCAAAAAGGCAACGCCAATAAAATTCTGGCGGCTGTGCTGAGAGGAGAGAGTTGGGTGAAGTACGAAGTGGACATACGCTGAAGCATTCGGTGGTCGGCCAAGTGGTTTATAGAGTCTCCCATCCGATGCCTTGGGTAACTCCATCGACGTTGGAGACATAGCGCGACCTTTCAAGCAAGACAGGTCTGAGAAAGTACCTCTACCGTCCAGTCCACTTGGGTCAGCATCTCACGGATGTGGCTCGAAATTCTGCTTTGAGGCCTTTCCTCGAGATCAACAGACTACCAGCAGTAACAATGCTCGCCCTTTCAAATGCTCGCAGAGCGCTGATATGGGCGATATCTAATATTGAAGGGGTAGCATACCCCACAACAATCAACTCATCAAATTCAAGCTTAAGCTTACTCCAGAGACTTGACAACATGAATAGGTCCTTCGATCAGAATTGTTTCATGTGTGGTTACAGAGCGTATATCTACCACCACTCCATTCAACCCCCCTCGCTCTCATACTGTCTCGGGCAGCTTCCAAGCAACAAAGTCGTCCCTGATCTCCCGCTCGGTCACCTCCCTCGCACTCTTGAACCCGCTACGTCCCCTCTCAATGTCCAATCCACTCCCGTTCAAACTAGCCAGACTATCTCTTCGCATGACTCCACTCATGCCACCTCGGAGGCTGGAATCCTTACTTCCATCCCTCCTATGCATAGATCTGTGGTGGCCACTTTCTACGGTCTTTACCGACAACCCGCCTGCACTGCCGGGTCGCCCATCATTGCGCAACGTATTGACACTTTCCCCGCTGCCTTGTCGCATATGGTATTTTCTTCCCCCTGTCCCACCTGCACTACCTTTCAGCGCGTCGCCCGGCCGCAGGAAATCATTTGCTTCACCCGTACTGCTTCCACTATCCTCCCGCCTCATCCCCTTCCGACTCGGGCCTCTAGGCGTCACATCTCCGGGCCCACTACCGTGAGCTCCATCCGGACCAAACCCGTCGCCGCCCGCGAAGATGTCCTCAATGCACTCGTCGGGCGGCAGTTCGCCGGGCTGGCAAGCCCAACTGGCTGCCAGCGCACGCCGGTACATATCTTGTACTTCGAACAGGTCGCGGCCGGGACCCGCCGCGCTGCTCGTGAACTGTGCGTTCAGATTCGCGCTGTCTTGTTCAGGGTGCGCGTCCAGGAAGTGCTGCCCAAAGTCTTCGGCCGCCGGGTGCGTGCTGCCGGCCATACCGCCGATACCACCAAATACGGCGGCTGTCTTGAGTGGTGGCGCCGTGAAGGTGCGCTCGCCGTCAATTTGCACGACAAGGAGCGAGATCTTAAGGGTGGAGTTGATCTTGGCATCGTTGAGTAGATAGCGCCGGACGATGCCCTCTTCGACGAGCTCATCGGGTTGCGCGAGCGCGGTGGTCTGGTTCTGAGCATGATCAATGGATTTGCGCGCGTCGAGGGATTTGCGCGTCGATTTGGGTGACGAGGTCTCGGATGCGGAGGATTGTTTGCGCGCGCGGGGAGGTTGTTGTTGTTGCTGCTGTTGTTGCTGCTGGGTAGCTTGGGTTGCGCTGCCCCCACCCAATCCGCTGGGTCCGCGCATGCGAAAGCCATGGTTATCACGCACGATGGCCTCGCTTTCCTCAACATATTCGGCTAGGTTGAGGGTTAGCCGACCGAGGGTAATCTTCTCATCACGGCTGCCGGCGACAGACGGGCCGCCGTGGATGGGCGGGAACTCCTGAATGACTTCGAACTCGACAAGGCATTCGGACAGCGAGTTGTTCTTGTCGATAGCGATGCGTACGGGGATCAGCTTGTTGTAGTTGTATTCAACGCGGTGATTCGCGATGGGAGACTTGTGTGTGCGGCCACGATGGTCGCCATGGATGCTGTGCGGGAGGTGCCATTTTATGTGCGAAGCGCCGTTGACGAGGGGCACATTGTTGAGGTCGTAGATCTTTGAGGTATGTTAGCTTCGGAACGGGGAATGGTAACAGACAGGTGAGGCGTTGTGAGAGAGAGAGGCCGCATACTTTGAGGTGGACTTCGAATTTTGGCTGGTATCTTAGTCAGTGACGGCACTTGAGATAGCGTATCGATTCTAATAGATACAACTTACTCTTCGAGCCTTGTTGACTAGAGGATTGAGCAAAGTAAGATTCATGTTAGTCAAGTCGTTTGGCACCAGTGGTGACTGAGTCGATATTGTACGGTAGGAAGCAAAAGCATCTCGATTTGTTTCGGGGCCGAGGGATTATTTCCACCACCAAATCAAAGCAAAGACATGCTCATGCATTCATGAGCTCTTGAAGCCGATGAATGGATGAACAAGGTGAAGTGGAAAGGGCGAACGATGTTGCTGTCAGCATGCCGGCCACAAACCACTCCTCTCATATCAGAAACTCGATAGGGACGGGCCGGCTCGTTCAGGGAGCACAAAGAGGGCAGGCAGTGAGACATGAATTGGTCTTAAATATGAACAATAAGTGATTGAAGAAGTAATCAAGGCTTACTGAGATGTGCCATTCTTTTCTAGCTCACATGCATACGATAAGTACCCACTCGCATGAGGCTAGAGGTGCTTGAATACCAGAAAGGCTCAGTGAATGCCAGTCGAGGCCGCGACGTTGAGTTGACCCGGGATGGTCGGCAGGATGTTTTTTTTTTCCGTTCTACCCGAGTGAAACAACAAGACGCTTCCCGTTTCAGAGCGGCGGATATCCTGTTAGTTACCTGGATAAAGCAGCCGAAGTCTTTCAATGTTATTCGTTTATGATCTAGATGACTGTAAGCCCCTGATGAGGAATCAATGAGCGCAATAAGATGAGATCCGGGGTTTGGAATTGCCGACTTGGGTATAAAGTTTGGGGCTCACAGCACATACTTATTAGATTCTTGTAGACAGAATGGGCTTAGTGCCTGATCGAGATATGTGATGCGAGGAAATTCCAGCAACCAGAGCTTACAAAGGAATATTGAAAAGGAGAAGCACGACTTGTTAATGTCATCATCATATGAGTGAGACCCAAGACCCAACATTAGACTGTGGGGGCCCCGGTTGTGCAATAGACACACACCCTGGTGTGAATATAGCTCATCTCAACTGACTAAAACTCATCGCGGCTGGGGATGTGTGTAAAACGAACGACTCTTCACAGACCACCATATTTTATATGGGCATCCCCATCCACCAAAATGGCCGCACAGGACAACAATAAAAAACGAAAAGACCCTCCAAACAACACAGGACCCTCGAAATCCTCCTCAACCAACTATGGCGCCAACAACAGCAATGGGAGCCGTTTCCACAAACGCGCCAAGGTCTACGACGCGCGATCCATTCGCAGCCAACCAGCCGACGCCGCTCTTAGCAAAAATGGCGAGCTGGACTTACAGTCTTTCCTTGCTGCGCGGGAGTTTGAGATCCACGCCCTGACAAATGGCATGCGAAATAGCAAGGCCGTCAACAATCGCCGTGCATTTCAGCAACTGCCCCGGGGTATGCGAAGACGCACGGCTTCACACAATGTGAAGAAGCTGCCAAAGCGACTGCGGATTCGGGCGCAAAGGGAGAAAATCCAGGACGAAACGCCGACCGTGGAGGCGAGGAGGCGTAAGCCAAAGACGACGAGGGCGAGAATCAGAGTGGAAATGGCCAAGAAGTTAGGGGTATTGACAGAGAAGAAGCGGAAAAGAAGGCTGAGGGAGGCTAAGGAGAGGGCAAAGGAAAGCGGAGAGGCGGACGGAAATGACCAAAGCAAGGAGAAGCGGACACAAGTATCAGCAGCCATAAAACAGTTGATCGAAACGCGACCTACAAGGCCGAAGATACGGCGAAATTTGCTGAACGACCCGCCTAAGCCGAAGGCTAAATTTCGAAAGCGTCAAATCAACAAGACTTGGCTACCGACACACATGTGGCATGTGAAGAGGGCCAGGATGACACCACCGAAAGAGCCGTGGTGGAGGTTTGCTATTCCTCTTACACCAAATGAGAAGGTTTATAGGCCCACACATCGAGCCTCAAGTACCAAGGGTGCCATCGTCTGGGATATGAGCTATATGAGCACCATCAGTCTCACCGGCCAAGAAGCTGGGATTGAGAGGACGCTGAGGACCTTGGGCATGTCTCATGACAGCCTTTGGGATGGTCGTGGCCGAAAGTGGAGGGAGGGTCGCCGAAAGTGGTCCGGTGCGCTGAGCAAGCAGCAGGACGATGGAAGGCGCCAAATTGGGCCGGCCACAGTGTTTTGGAACCCGGAAGCTCCCATTTCACGTACATCTGAGGACGCGTCTTCCCAGAGGAGCAAGAGTGAAAGGCAGGTCTACATCAGGCTCCACCCATCATGTTTCCTCGAAGTTTTCAACATCCTCGTCAAGCTCATAAAAAGGGAGACCCCACGGCTTCATGTTGAGGATCTGCGCTTTGAGATTGGCAGCATTGACCTTACAGGTCCGGGTGCGACTGAGGCGCTGTTGGGCATCATTCGGCCATATCACAAGGATGTGAAGGAAGTTCATGCCGCTGTATTTGAGTCGATAATGACGGCCAACGCGACTGTTGGTTTTCCTCCCGATTCTATTCTAGGGTTCTCAGCACAAGACCCACGTCTCTGCTACCCACCACGACCAGTTGAAAGGACCACCAGCGACACGTGTGCGACAAAGTCGGGCAAGGTTGATTCGACATTAGCAGACGCACCGCCTTCACCATACCTCCTCTTCGATCGTGATGCACGCTTCAGAGCATCTCTCTATCCAACACAAAAAGCACTAAACCGCCGCAAAGCTGACAATGCTCCCGGCAAGCCCCTACAAGTCACCACCGCCGACCCTCCGTTTCCTATCATTCTCATCTCATCTCGTACCCAGGTATCTTCACAAGGAACCTGGACACTGCTCGCGCCCTGGAAATGTATCTTGCCCATCTGGTACAGCCTCGTCCACTACCAGCTTTCCTCTGGCGGCAACCCTCGAGTGGGGGGCCTAGACGAGCTACGACAGGTGACCTTCGAGCAAGGTCAGCCTTGGTTTCCCGGTGATTTTCCCGGCACGGATGCAGGCGCTGAGTGGGAGCTTGAGCAGCGCCAGAAGAGGAAGGCTGAATGGGAGAAGAGGCCGAAGTCCAAGAGAGTAGAATGGAAGACACTCGATTTGGGCGCTGGCCGAAAGGGCGAGGTTGGCATCGGTTGGGCTTGTGAGTTTGAGCGGCTTTTCGGACTCCAGAAGGAGCCTGAGACAGAGGAGAATATCCAGGAACATCTACCTTTGTCAGATCCAAATACCAAGGAGAAAGACCGTACCGGCGTCCAGGAAGAGGGAGCTCCCGTTGGAGAGCAATCTCCCAACTCTGTTGAAGCGACGTCTGCGAAGCATTACCCGAAGGACATCACACCTCACCCCCTAACACTTGTCCACCATCTCTCGAAAGTAACGTTCAAGGCACTCACGAACCAGAGGACAACAGAAGCTCCACCTCCTTACTCACTCGTCACGGTAAAGATCACCTTTCCAGGCCGCGGAGTGGTTAAGCCCTGCGCTCGCATCTATCGCCTTCCACAACGCAGCACAGCCTCTCCAGTCGCCACATTCACGCAGCCCGAAGTACCAGCCACCCAACCGCCTCCCAAAGCCGACAAGCTTCCAGCAAATCTACGAGAGCAATGGCTTGCAAGACTTCCTGGCTCGGCCACCTTCGGAGACGCTGCATCCAACAAGCCTAACAACCGCCCCATCCGCTTCCCGCCAAACACAGACCACGATACGCAAAAGTTGATGTTTGCGAAATCACTCATGACCAATAAGTTGTCCTCTTTTCCACCAGAGAAACCCTTGAATGGCAACGGTGACCATCCTCCCGTGCCCAATGAAGAGGATCTCATCGGATACGTCACTAAGGGGGAATTCAACCTTGCGGATGGCAAGGGCGTCGCCATCGGTTCTGTTTCGGTCGAGAAGGTGCTCGAGGCACTACGAACAAGTGATGGGGATGGAGGAGGATATGTCTGTGTGGTGAGGGATGCTGGGGAGAGCATCGGATGGGTTGCTCGATGGGAGGTAATCTGATCCTCTTTGAAAATTGGGAATATTCATATGGCGATGCTTTGCTTTGCGTATATGATATAAACCTGATCAATACCATTTCTTGGCGTTGCAGCCTCGCAGCCTCGCAGCCAGACTTCAGCAGTCACATATTCACATTGATCCTCACACGTTTTTCAAAGCTGATGATGCCTTCGTTTTGCTTGATATGGACAACCTCGGCACATCTTGACGTCGCTGACGCTTCTCTTCTTGATTTATATGTTGATTAAATACCGAATTGTGCAGTCGCGCCTGTTTGCACACTCTGCATTTTATATATGCACACGTACTTCGTTCGCAAAGGACAGGCTGCTCTGCTGCTACATCGTTCAAAAATTCCGACCCCGGCACTGTGCGTCTAACTTTCGTGACACTATGAGTGCATCAGGTACCACAGCCATCAAAGCATCTCAAGTATCCAAGCAACCTGCCTCAACACTTTTGGCTGTGCGGTCATATCATTGGGTGAAGTTATGACCTATATATATATGTCCAGGTGGTAAGTAGTGCCGATCTCGCAATACTGATGATGGTCCGTAATACTTATGAAATATCATCGTAGGATACATTGTATTTCTTAGTGTTTCTCGTAGATAACTTGTACACATGTGTTTTATATACGCCCATGATGTGTTGCCCAAACCCCTATGCTGTTTTGCGAATGTTCCGGCAGAACAACCCCCAACTCCTATACACGTCCTGCACATTATCCCAAGACACCATGCCATCCGAACTCCTTGTTATACATAGTGGTATTCAAATACCCCACAAAGCCATCATTGGCCCATCAATTTCTTCCACTTGTTGTGGTGATTCGGGCTGTTTTTTGGCCCTGGTGGAGCTCGCTAGCCCCGTAGCCGACTTGTCCAATCGTCTTCTCTTGGACTCTTGTGATGACTGCCCGCTTTTTGGAACCCACAAAGCCATATGAGGTCCGTCCAGCTCACTATCCCACGTCTCATGCGCAGCAAACGTCCCCACATGGCCTCTTGATTTCAGAGCCTTCATTTGCTCCAGGTGTCTTGCACGGTGGGCGGCCGTATCTCGCCTCAGCGCGTCCCTGTCGTAGCAAAAGGGCAGATCCTCCGAACTGATGGACATGGCACCGGAGTGGCGCCTCCTGGGGGAAGGAGGGAGCTCGTCTTCGCTGTGCTCGTCATCATCGCCTAGGACGGCGTAGTCTTCGTATTCACTGTCGGAGAGGGGCGGTGTGGCGAGGGCGGAGGGTTTGGAGAAGTGTTTGACGCTGGTGAAGTGTGTGGAGATGGGCTTGAGGACTTGTGGCCCACGGCAAAAGGAGTTGTCGTCAAAGGGGCCGACGAAGAAGAAGGTAGAGTCGTGTAGTGCGGCTTGTTGATGCATTTTGTGTTCGTGATCGGTGAGCATATTGACGAGAGTTGGATTTGATTCACAAAAGGGTAGGCAGATAAGATCTCTTATGAATGATTTTGTTCGTTGTTGTATTATTCTTGACTTTTTTGATTTGGTGAGGAAATGTCTGGGTGAATAATTATCTACAATCTAAACACTTGGATATGGGGGGCTACTTAAAGCTGAGGCATCGTGTACGGAAACGGCATGCATTCACAAGCAGCATAATTACGTGTAACCACTTGGTGGTGCTTCATTTTCGTGAATGGGCTGATGCAGAGGCTCTAGAGACCTCGAGACCATTTCCCGTGTCTCTGGATGGTGTGTGGCGTACCATGAATGCACCCCAGGTTTGGCCCACAATGACATTGCAATCAGGCGTGTCTGAGGGATGGTTATGGTCTTGTTGCCGCCAAAATCGTATGATCGGGAAACCCCGGATCGGCCGAGTGCGACGATTCTCCTTTGTGGGGAAAAGCCGGGGTGTCTCCATTTTCTCCCCCCAAATGCCGGATGTACCCGCTCATTATGGGACCACACATCATGTATTGCTGAAACTAACAAGAATATGATAACAGCCTGTCCTATATTTGTTCCATTGCCACACACGATGTCTTATTCAGATGGTGTTGTAGTCCTCTGGTATGTCCGAGAAACTTCGAATATACGCGTCAAGTCATTGAATTACTGGCGAGGAGATCCAGGTGCAACAGGCCCCATCCGGCTTCACTGGGTGCTGGTCATTGCACAGGAGAATGAGTAAATATTTAATGCTTCACAATTGCCTGCTGTTCGAATCCCTGGATGGGTAGTCAAATGCTTTGTTCACAAATCCGCAAAGTTCGTTCCAATTTTCAGTAGACTTATTCCCGTATATGTTCTTTCTGTACTAAGAGGGGGGGGGGTCCTCTGCAGTCTTGTAAGTGTCCGCCGCACACAATGCCGCAACCCTCAGATCTTCAGTGTGACCACCAAAGGGACACATGCATTCAGAAGTGAAAAATCATTCATGTCTTACTAAAGAACACGTAATGTTACAAGCCTCTACGCAACCCCAGCATTTTATCGACGTCATCACGCGGTACGGGGATTTGAGACCTAGGCAATCTTTCTGTTGAAGAAAATCTAGACCATCCTCTGCTTCGAAAATGTTGCCGTTGAAGGCCAGATTGCTAATAGTTCTTTGGTAAGATCTACCAAGAACTGACCATATCGGAGACCTAGCCGGAGATCTAGTCCTTGCCGTAGGGTGTGATCGAGATGTCTCAACGTCTCGAATCAACTTCACACCAGCACGTCGTAGCCAGCGCAGGGCAAAAAAAATAACAGGCTTTTGCCAGTAGTCCTCGTTATCAAAAACAGGACCCACTAACGGCCTTTACCCTCTTGATAATAGCACACATGTTTTCCTCTTACCTCCTTGAAAAGTCACCACAAAGTGAGCAAGTCTGTGACTAGGTCTCCAGTGTTGACATGTTGGACAAGCTTCAACCGTAGAGTTCTCTAGTCGGAATGTCTTATTCTGTTGATTTGTACTAAAGTAAGTAAAGAAAAGCGAACTAGCGAGCTATCCCATTAGGACCTCGGGAGATTTGTAGTCACTCCAGCACCCATTCTGGTCCACAGGAACCCCCTCCCCTCCCAACCACCACCCAGAAAGAAAAACCGGATAGAACTATTTGAGCGAAAGAAAGGGGTAGAGATGTAAAGGGACGAAATTGTGGAACCCCAAAATGCTGAGAGCTTCATAAAGTGATCGCTCTAGCCCAAAATTCATATCTGCCCATCTCGGCAAACTCCCCATGGTGTCTAAACTCGCAGGCCCCCGCTCGTTTGTGCTCAAACTTTCCCAATTGCCATGCGCCTGAGAAGCAGCATTCATCCGTGGTCCGTAGATCAAGCCTCGAAGCAGCTATCGGTTATTCACTTCCGACTTTGGAAAAAAGCAGTTGTTAGCATGCGGATAAACAATTGGTCAAGACCGCCGACGCTGTTCCTAACTGCATCGGAAACCCCGATGCTGGACAGTCTACTCAGTCGCGAACTTTGCGGTACTTGTGCGTCCGAATTTGGCGCTTCCTCGATGGCAATTCGGCAGGACCCTCATTCTCCTCCTCATGCTTCCGCTTCTTGGATCCTTTCTGCTGGATCAGTTTCTTTGCATCATGCGAGGCAGTCTTCCAGTGATGCTTTGAGCACTGAGACTTGACGTTGGCCAATGGTGCCCGTATGACACGGCTTGGCGGAATCTCGTCTTGGATAACATAGTCCTCCTTGAGATAAGAGTTCTTAGCCAAGATGGACAAGTCGAAGCACTTGATCAGGCTCTGGACATCAAAGACGAAAGTTCCTTCCCATGCAGGTCCCGAGGTGTTGATTATCAACAACTCAATTCCAGTGAAGCCCATTTGATCGTACATAGCAGCAATTCGTCTGGCCTTTTGGATGTTGGGTGTGGTTGACATAAAAGGACTTAGATCGCGGCATGACCACTTGAGGTGTCTCTGGAAGTGGACTTGGAAGGTGATGGGGTTGACCTCCACGCGCCCATATCCTCGTGAACGAGTACCACCCCAGGGGTGCTGGTCATGAATTACTCGGTACTGCCAAAAACGATCAGCTTTTCCCCCAATAAAGTTGGGTTGTCTCGCTCACTTCGGTCAAGGGTAAAGAGTCGCAGGAAGATACGTAAGCAGACCATAAAGTGGGTGAAGGATTACTTACGAGCTTCCGAGGCAGGTTCGGTCCAGCACATAGCGGGACTTGGATGCAGAACTTGACCATTGGTCTACCTTCGCAGGAACCGCCGCCATATTTTCCTTTTTCGAACCCTTCAATCCAGCCGAGGACCGGTGAATTGTACTCTCGCTTCGACTCGTAGAATCCAGGCTCAATCCAGACGGTCCAGCTCCTTCCTTTAGAACTGCGAAATTCCTCACTGGCCCGGACGACCCATATGTCAGCCGTGATCTCCCATTGTTGGTGAAGCTGCTCCTTGAACTGGGAGGCGTAGATGAAGTTGCGGCTCAACTGCAAATCACGAGGAGGGAGAACTAAAGCCGTAGAAGTCATGATGAACGATACTGAGACGAAAATATGGTCGGTGAGTGTGAGATGGTGCTGAGTGCTGCTTAGTAGCGTCTAGGATGAGAGCTGTGACAAGAAGAAGGTCCAAGGTTTGAGGGTATCTAGTTCAGAGTGTGGCAAGTGTAAAGACAGAACAAGACTCAGAGAAGACTCAGATTGAAGTAAGAGAGGTTGATAACTTCGAACGGAAGGGAAGCACGCGTGATAATATTTTTTCCCTTGAGAAAGCGGACTCGCAATTGAGTTGATAGATAGCTCTTCCCAAACTTGGAAATGCTGAAGTGTAGTCATTGCAAACCCACTTTTTGCAAATATCTTGGACCATGGCAAGTTTCGCGAGACCATTGATTATTTGGGAGACCTTTAAAGTAATAAAGAGGTTATATTGGATCTAGCAAAGTCCACTGGAAAGGGTGGATCTTGATCCTGTTGAGTCGGCTTCGGGTCAGAAACCGGCTCAAGGCTCAGCCTCGCGTGCACGGCTGAAGACCCGGCTGTCCAACCAGGGTGAGATATAGCCCACATGCTAAATCCAGAAACCCTAATAAATGATCGGCAAAGACGCTTCGAGTGATTGAATGCTTCAACACACTCACATTTTCACAAGGCTTGTTACTAATGCGTTGAAACATCCTTCTTTCGCAGCTAGAAGCTCAAATACGCGCATTTCAAAGGGCAATCCCTGAAGCTAGCCTGTGTTCTGGCAAGTTCAAAGTTCAAAGAGCGGTTTAGCCACACGTTCATACCTAAATTGATTCCACGGAGGTTCATCAAAACTCTCTTTGGGAACCCAGCTCGCTACTATTCCCTTCTAGCGAGGCCTTTCCGCAGTTGAGACGTCCGTTCCTCCCGCACCAGTCACATATCAGTGCTGAATGTATACACGGGCTTTGGAAATACTATATCATTTGATCGGAGAACTCGGTCAAGTGCTGTACCGCTAGAAGTGTAAAGTATCCGATCGGTCAAATACCCAAGTATTCTGTTGCAGCTAGCGGCGGAATAACCTGGATTTCGAGGCTTGGGCCTAATGAGAGCGGCAGCCGCGGCCAAGGGAGAATACCTAGGTAGAACAAGGCGAAGGTGGTGAAATTAAGCTGAAGACACATCCAGGTCTAGAGATTCATGCTCAAGATATGCGTAAGGGGGACCTAGGTCCGCCTTTATCGTTGCACTGGGACGCCACAAAATCTGCTACCTGCCACACCTCTCGTTTGGGCTACCTACCTAGGTAGGTATGTTGATTACATCGAGGCTGTGCTTCAGTCTCTGATCTTATGGCCCTGGATGAGTCGTCAGAAACGAAATTGGAAGCAGGAAAATTTGTAGTCAGCCGTCGACGGTTACAGAATCAGATGCGCCAGCGCCATTCACATCCGGAACCAGGCTGTCAGTCACAGTGGCTGAGTTTGAATTGGAACATCTTAATTACACCCAACCGGACCCATGATTAGTTTATATACATATAATACACTCATAGTACAGCCTCGACCACATCAAAGCTCTTGAGACACCAAATAACCAGCGTTAGTATCAACGTCCCCCACGCCATCATCCTCACGAAAATGTCATCATCTTCTCCGTAATGGCTCAAGAACAAGTCCAGCACTTCCATGGCGCCTTGTTTCTTCACGTCAACATTCTCCTTGCCTGCACTCGTCAAGGGCATGAAAATAATCCGTTCACGGCACTCGTCAACTAGGACAAAGTCATACGCCTTACTCACGCCCTCAATGAACAGGCGCGGCCAGGCGAGAATTGTCGCCCGGGACGCTTTTGGACTCAATCCCATTCCCAAGCCTCTTGCGCGCCTCGGAGAGATCGCCATAGCTTCGTTGCCGACTAAGCTGCAGACTGCGCAGCATGTGGCTAGGACGCTTGCTGAGTGCAGGCTGGCCGGGCTTGCTCTCCTCAGACAGGGAGAACTCCCAGACCTGCGGCGCGACGAAAGTACCCATGACATCATTGGGAGAAGGCGCTGTCTTGCTCCACTTAGCCGAGTCTCCATCGCCGAAAGGTGCGTATGCATCAGATGCCATTGGCGCAAACTCGGAAACCACGTCGCTGGTAAGCTGGGCCATGTCGAGGTCCTCAGACTCGGGCCAGCCTGCGTTGCGAGCGTATACGCGGCGGACAAGCTCGAGCTGTTGAAGGGCAAGGGCTGCCGCATTCTCCTCATCGAAATCCATGAGCTCCGATGCTCCATCCTCGGCGCCATTCTCATCGTTGCCAGACATATTGAGGTCGAGCAATGCGCGGAGGATCTCCTCGTGCACATCGAGGGCCTCGGCATAGCGCTTGTCAGTGACACAAAGAGCGGAGAGCAGGTTGTTCATGTCGACAGTCGCAGCATCCAGCAATCCCCAGGTGCGGCGCAAGTTATATGCAATAGACTCGGCCAGGGAGATGGCAGCGTCGCGCTTGCCGCGAATGAAGAGAACCTCCACAAGTCTGCGGCCAAGGGCGATGACAGTTGTCGCAGACCAGTTGGACTGGATGATACGAGAGTTCCAGAGCTGGGTAAGCAGCCACTCGAGGTCCTCGTAGTTCTTCTGCTGGCCCATGAGGCGAACCAAGCTGTTGAGCTCGGAAGCTTGGAGCTGGACAAGGTCGATGTTCATCGTCTTGCAAGCAGTCAGGGTCTCCCGCAGAATGGTCTTGGAGAGCTCCAGCATGCGGTTCTGCATGGCGGTATCCGCATTGCCAGACTGTACGCCGAGACCAGCAAGGTAGAGCGACAGCTTGAACGCGAACGCAATGGTCTGCGCATTCTTGAAGCCGTTCTGGGAGACCATGAACTGATACCAGGCGGTGGCAATGTCGACAGCCTGAGCGTAGCTGCCTACGAGCAGAAGAGAGTGAACCCTGGCGGTAATTGCAGTGCAGGTAATGAAGACCAAGTTGTCCTCGTGCAGACTCTGCTTTCCAAGCTCCTCAATGATGGCGATCAAGAAAGCACGGGTGACGAGTGCTTCGGTCTTGATGGCGCCGCCGAATTTCTCAACAAACAGCTTGAAGAGTGACTCCTCAACAGCAAGAATCTGCTCCTGGTGCTGCTCCTTGTTGATCTTGAGGAAGACATAAAGGCGAGCACCGTCAAACAGCTTCTGCTCAACAGACAGGCTCTTGCTGGCAATAGTAAGGCTATAGCGATCGTACAAAATGCCCTCAGTCAAAAGGTCGGTCATGATGTCGGAGAAAGTCACCTTGACAACCTTGCCTGCGCTCATCTTGGCACTCTCAGCCTCGGAAGCACGAAGGGTCTCCTCGAAGGAGGCGATGAAAACCATGGAGCGACGATCGACATTGTCCGTCAACTTAAGGGTTGACGTCTTCTCGATAGCATCTGAGCCCGCGATCTTACCGCGAGCAACCACGTGGAAGCGAAGCTGCTTCAGGAGAGCCCATGCCTGGACAGAGAACCCGCAAGACAGGTAAGTCTTCGCAAGTGAGACACCGCACTCGTGCAGCTTGGTCGAGTCGACGTTGGAAGTACCAGCGACGCAAGACTCGGAAAGAACCTCTGCAACGGACGTATCGAGCTTCTCCTGGGCCTGCTTACGGACCTCGACCTTGTCAGAGCGAGCCCAGACACCAACAAGTGATGCCAAGCTAGCAAGAGTGGCCTTGTGGGCAACTCCATGCTGCGCCTTGTTGACCTCAAGCTGCTCCTTCCAGAGAGCCTCGGCCTTCTTGGTCGACTCGACGTCCCTCACAACGTCTTTGGCGGCACCACCCTCTGCAGACCCAGCGGCCTGAGTTGTCTGGATAGTGTACAAAGAGGCAAGATGGCGCTTCGCGGAGGCAAGAAGAGACAACTGGAACGCCGACTTCTTGGTGTCGACAGCTTTGCCTTCACCAGCAGCAGCCTTCTGCTTCTCAGACTCGACGACAACTTCTTCGCAGATCTTGACAGCCTCCTGCTGATGCTGAACGTTGGTAGATTTACGAGAGATAGCAACCAGAGCCATCGAAGCAGACATGGTGATATCAGCCTGCGCACCGTACACCTTAGTGCAGGTCTCGCGGTATTGGACACTAAGTAATCAAACATTAGTTTGATGATAAAGTTGAAGAGGACAAAGAGGTATGGGACTTACGCAATCTTGCGGATCTCTTCAATGGGGACCTTGAGATGGTTCTCAAGAACGAAGACATAACGTTTGTAGATAGTTTGCACGAGCTCCTCGGACATGTTCGTCTCCTTGCCGCGAGTGGTGAAGGTGGCCCAGAGAGAAGCGTAGACTGGACGAATCTCAGTCCAGCGCTTCTGCTCGTAGTAGATCTTGGTGAGGGCAATGGCGGCGGGGAGGGTCTCCTTGGAGATCGCACCGCCAGCCTTGTCTTTGTCTGTCCTGACAAGCTCAAGATAGTAGACATCCGCGCCCTTCAGGCGGTGCTGCACGCAGATGTCTCCCATGATGTAGAGAGTCTTGATTGTCAGGGGGTTGCGCGAGCCAAGAGAGGTCTTGTAGCCCTCAAGGAGCTGTTGGTACACAGCAAGGACCTTACCCCACTGCTGGCTCTGCTTGTGGAACTCGATCAACTGGTTGGAAGACTCAGTGACGAAGTCGTCCTGAATCTTCAGGCCAGAGCGCAGAGATGCCTGGAAAATGGCAACGTATAACTTCTCAGCCTCCTCAGTTCGGTTGGTGTTTGCATAAGCAGTTGCCAACCGGCGGGTGAACTTGATAGTCTCCGAGCGATACGCCTTTGGAAAGCCATAGGTGACAGAGCTACCCAGCTCAGGCCAAAGCTGCTTAAGCAACTGAGAGCAAACGTCGATGCATTCGGTCCACTTCTGCTTGCCAGCGTAGAAGCTAGACAAAGTCTCGCACGTCTGGATTTGGCTCTCGATAGTCACGACTGCAACCTCCTTGGTCTTGGCAGCGCTCTTCGAGGTGGCATTGGGAGCGGGCGCCGCAACAGCGGCCTGAATCACCTCATCAAGAATGGCATCTGCCTCTTCATCGTCGACACTTTCCTCTTCAACGTCAAGGTCAGTGTCGTGGGAGGTGTCAATGACAGCACCACCCCTGGCAGTAGCAGCGGCCTGGGTCTTGGCAGCCTCGGCCTCCTTCTTCTCATTCTTCTCCTGCACAGCGCCCATGAGAGCAACAGCCGTGCCGACCGCGGCAGCGGAGCTCTGCTTGCCAGAGCCCTTGAAGTATCCCCAGACGCTCTTGAAGACAGCAATAGCAGTGTCCAAGATGCCCATAGACTTCAGCTCCTCGCCAACCTCGTTCAATTGTTTGACAACACCCTCAGACTTGAACTCGGTTGTCTGTTGGTAGTCGAGCCAGACGCCGTGCAGAATGTTCTGTGCCTCGGCCTCGCGACCTTGGCGACGGAGGAACTTGGCATAGGCGAGCGAGATTTGGATCTTCCGCTCATGAGCCTCTGAGATGGTTGTGGCCGACGCAGTTGTGTTGACAGAGCTACGGCAGTACTCAACCAAACCGCGCCACAGTGTGATGTAGAGCTCTTCGGCGTGAGTGAAATCCTTCTTCTTTTCGTAAGTATCCGCCATACGGAGGGTAGCTTCAACTCGGCGGATATCGAAGATATCCAGGCTGCGCTGGGCCGCCTCAAAAATGGGTTGCTCTGGAACGGGAGGTTAGACACGTAGGAGCCCATGTGGAAGCCATAACACAAAGGATAGGCCCGCAGAGATGTATCGCCGATACATGCCGCCCGCAGGCTGTCCGTGGGAAAAGGGGAGTGGGGGAAAGTAGGTACTTACGATACTGAACAACCTCTTCGTGTTTGGCACCCTTGTACAAAACAGTCTGAAGCTTCTCGGCAGCCTTTGTTGCTTCCGTGGAGAATTGGCCGTTCTGAGCAATAGACGTCTTGTAGACCTCGCGGTATACATTCTCGGCTTTGTCGGCCTCGTTGATCGAGGTGTACAACTCAGCAAGCTCGTTGGTGTACTTAGAAGCAAGAGCGCTGTTACCACCAGAGCGTTGCTTCTCGGTGTCGACGACATACTTCAGCAGCTCCTCACGCTGAGTGACAGCTTCATTTCTTCCGGTAACCTTGTCCTTGACAGAAGCGGAAATGTCGAGAGAAGCAGTGGCACATGAGAGTGCGAGGTCGTTGGTACGCCCCAGAACATTCTGCGCAACCTTGGCAGCTTTGTAAAAATACTTACTGGCCTCGGAAGGCGCAGAAATCTTCTCGTAGGACTTGGCTACATTGATAGAGCTTTGAAGCACAGCCCTAGAGTTCTCACCCAGGGCCTGCTGACGCACAGTCAGAGCCAGCAGATGCGACGAGTTGGCATTACTAGCCAGCGTCTGCTTGTCCCAGCACTTCTGTTCGAGACGCGCGAGCAAAGTCGAGTCAGGGAAAACACTCTTGAGCTCGCCAGCGACAAGAGGGGCCTGGATCTGGCCACCAGCAAAGAAGCTGGAAGCTTTGAAGTGACCCAGCCAGTTGCGAGTAGCATACTCCAAAAGTGGATGAGTCTTGAAGCTGCTGTCAGCCTCGCGACTGGTAATGGTGTCAAGGCTGCTGTCGACGTTTCGGGTCACGCAAGTCTTCACGTAACAGAGTAAGCGAGCAGTGAGATCTTTGTTGGCCTCTGAGGGTGCGAGGAGAGCGCTCTCGCTGTCCTTGCTTTCGCGCTTGCTGAGCTCGAGAAGATGCAGACGGATCGTCTCGTTACGGAAGCGGACAGTCTTGTCCTGAATGATAACGAGAGAACCGCAAGCCTTCTTGATATCCTCGACAATGTCAGTCGAACGAGGCTGGTGCACACCCTTGGCAGTGTCCAGCTCTAGCAGAGTCTGGATCTCCACAGTAGAAAGCGGTCGCTTGGAAGCCAGTAGCCAACTGATAATCAGACGAGCATCACCCTTGAGGGAGATGCTACTGAGGTGACGTGTGAGAAGCTCACCGGTCGTGCTTGGTAGCTCCTTCACCGTTGCAGTCACATCCTTGACATTGTTGGCCTTGGACAGCAGCTGAAGAGACATGTCGGTCCAAGTGAGCGAGCCCTTGCTGCGTTGAGCAATCTGCTCAGAGACCTCCTCGATCTCTTGCTTGTTGCCCAAACCACGGCGAATCAACCAGGCACGAGCCATGTGCTTGCAGTCCACCATGGTCCGCTGGGGAGTCATGGCGATTTGCCGAGTGGGCTTGGGCCATGGCTTGGAGAGGGGCCGAGTGAGCACGATGACTCTCACGTTATGCCTGTTCTTTTGAGCGATATCGTACAAATGTTCGTAGGCATCAAGCTTTGCAGCATCATCGCCTTCGAGGCTGTCCAAGCCATCAATTACAATGATAACGTTCTCCAGGCCCTCCAAGGCAACCTCAAGGACGTGCCAGAGAGCATCCTCGGCGTCTTCGGTGCTGTTGGTGTTGGTGCCCAGCTCAGTCACATTAGCAAGGCAGCGGAAGAGCTGGACGTTGCCAACATTCTGCTCAAGCAGCTGCAGCAGCAATGTTTTGACAAGGGCAATTTGAGTGGCTTCGGCCGGAACTTGGCTGTCCACAGAAGCTTGGATGACCTGGAACTCGTAATGGCCAACACGTCTTTGAAGCCTCTCGAGCAACCAGGTGAAAGCGTAGCTCTTGCCAGCGCCAGCCTCGGCGCTAATTGTGAGGACCTTGTCCTTCTTCTGACGGGCAAAGTCGAGAAGGGGCCGATCAAGCCATTCACAGGTGAATTCAGAACGCGTTGTGCGGGTAGCACGGCGACCGGCCACAAGGCTCTGCAGCATGTGATCCTGGGGCAGGAGCCATTGACGGATGCTCTCGATGGACACATGGATATCTGTGGAGACAAATGGTTGTGGTCAGCGAATTGTCGTCCTTTTTGTGTGTATGTTTGACCTTGAAGGATGGACCCGGGAGGAAGGGTGAGACAGGTTTCGGAGCAGGGGGGATGCATGAAGGCAGGTAGGCCTGCTGATTAAGCAAGGCTGGCGAAACCAACGTCAGTTGTCGAAACTTACCGGAGATTTCCGCCGAATTCTCAAGTTGCCATGTCCACATCAGCTCGGAAATGCGGTCCTTGTGGCTGATGATTGACTCCATGCGACCACCAAAGGTAACATTGAAGTCGACGGTCACGCTTGTAGTGGACATGCCGCGGGAAGCCTTCCGGAAGACGAGGGTCATGTCGATGGACAGTCCTACACCACATTACCAGTCAGCGCACGAAGCCATTCTGTCTTTGGATCAATTGTAATGACTTACCAAGCATGTCGGCCAGCGACAAGCTGAGATACCTTCGAGCCTCCGAGATGGAGTACAGCAGGGCGATATTTTTCTTATAAAACTCGAATGTAAGGCTGTACTCGTGGAAGATTCCAAAGGCACGCTCCAGAGCCTCGCCATTCTGGGGGCCAAGCTATTGGAAGACAAGACGCGTTAGCAAAGCTGAGCTGTTCATGCATATCTGCAGGTAGTCTGCAGGTTATCTGTGGGACATGATTCGATATCATGCGGGGGAAGGAGGATGGGTGACCCACCAAGAGAAGTAGCTGGATAGAGGCGCAGATGAGCTCCACGGCCTCCTTGGAGGAAGGAATGAAGGTCTCATCTGTGACCTCAAATAGGGCAAGCTTCTTGGCGAAGTCCTCAGCCCATTTGAGGATTTTGTCCCAGCGACTGCCTCTGGCGGGCATGCGCTTGAGCCGCTCATTCGAAATGAAGATGAGCAGGAACTCGCTTGATACACCCTCTGCCAGATTCGCCTCTTTTGATCCCTTCAGCTCGGCCTCAAGCTTGGGCCTGAAAGTGAATACCGCATCAGTCACGATGTGGTTGCCCCGGAGAGCGATCGACCTCCGATTCACGCTGTCCCGCGAGGTAGATGGGCTGGGGGAAATGGCGCGGCTCATGACGGCAGACTTGGCTCTGTCGAGCACGTGAGTCTGGTTCTGGTGGCTGTCGTCCGCGGCGATGGTGGAACCGGATGCTGCCGACGAGGCGGAGACTTCGCGGTTCTGGGTCGTGGCGCGAGACATCTGTGGCTTCTTGAGGATATCTCTAGAGACAATAGATGGAGCGTCGGTGGTGGTGACGATGCGAGGAATATTATTAGGTTGAGGTTCGGCGGAAGCGGAGCGAGAAGAAGAACCGGACTTGTCGTGCTTAGTCCTTCTAAAGTGATTAATGAAACTCATATCAATAGACTTAAGAGATTCACGAGAGGCGAGATGCTTGAGGGAGGTAGTGCCGTGGGCTGACGAGTTGCTCGAGACACTGCTAGCTGTTGACAACGAAAACACGAGAGCTGTCAGTCCACAAACTTTTGAGCTGTCGCAGGCATATATGGGGACTGGAGACGTGTGTTTCTCATGGGTCCTGGCCCGCAGGCGCACTTACCGTCGTCCTCGGGGCGCAGGCCGATGGCTCCCAGGGCTTCGCCGAGCCCCTTCTTCACTTTACTTTCCTTTTTTTTGCCGCGGAGAGAGAAAAAGTGGTGATGAGACGCCTCTTTCGTACCCTTGCGCGCCATAGTGCTGGTCAAAGCTTCCACGGTGGAGCTCAGATACTCACCGCTTCTGTTCGAATGAGGAAGTGAGGACTGATCAAGTGGATTCCAGTCAGGGGCGTTCTTCAGAGCACGAGTCGCAATACGAGAAGCAAATGAGACGGGTTTGAATGATTGTACGAAGAGAAAGTTGTTGTCTGCTGTTTTTGGCTGTTGTCCTCACGACGAGTAGGTCCTGGAGCCCTTGCTGTATTTATAACGAATTCCCTACTGCGATGGAACGGCCTTCGTACAGAGATACTCCACCCCCAAGCTGAACCTATTCCCACATCGTCGATTCTAATTAAATGCCCCTGATTCGGACTTCAGATGAAGCCAAAGTTCTTTTTGGCAGACGGTGTAGACACGATACATACCATGGTAGTAGTTCAGAGACCAACTCGCTATTCCTCGTTGGCATCGATGCAGCAGCTCCCCGGGTATCCGGGGTCTACCTTGCACACCAACATCGAGAACTTTCCGCCTAACGCTCAGAGTCCACTCGAAGGCTTTTCTGGAGATTCTAGAAACTGGGAAAGCTTCCGCGTGGCTTGGTTTGTGGGGAGAGCTACAGGCGTTCGTTTAGAGCACCAGGGGACCCTGATGCGGAAGTATCCACGTTTCCTGTTTCAGGGGTCGCATATCACGGGTCTCCTCTGCTTCAGATTCGTTCCCTTGTCAATAGTCCACTCCAAGTCTGGCATTGCTTGTACTCGAGTTGCTTCTGGAAGAAAGCAATGCGGGAGAGGAACAAGACTTTGACAGGACAACGTCCGTATTCGATTTTCAGATATGGGTCAAGCCAAGTCTGTGTGATCGGCGATAATGTGTATGTGAATCAAAGATTTCTTTAGCGAATGGGCGACGTGGCGTGCCGAATTTTGGACCCTGCGGCTGAGAAACCGATCGAGCTCCACCAGCCTATCGATTATGGAGACAACCGCTGTCGACGGCCACGACCCGCACCACATGGCAGTCTTCAGGTGCTCCACCGACTGCCGTATCAGACTGCACCACCATGTCCTTCAGCTTGGCACTTTCAGCGCAATTTTGGATCTCTTCTCCGGGGCGGGCGAACTATTGCTTGCCCCTAATGCGCGGCGTGCTGGCTAGCAACCTGCAGCACTGCAGAGGCTGCATAGAGAACCCAGAAATCAAACTTTGAATTCTGCAGCGGCGTCGCCGGGAAGCCGGTGAGGACTTTGCTAGCCGCGCCTGACGGAATCAAGGACTGATTGTTCCTCGTCAGGACAACACAAAACTCCATGACACCTTCGAGCTTGGGCGGCAGTCATGAGGCTGAGAAGACGACTCAAGTGTTCCCCCACCGTGCGTGTAAGTCGTAATGATCGCCCGGGGTCTGTGTGTGGATGTCAGAAATTGCTTTGAGTCAGCGTTTTGCGTGGTTGTCCAGCAAGGCGCATCGGCGGACCTCGAATCGACCAAGTCACTTTGGAAGCTTGAAGTGAATACCCATTTGAAGATGCCTCCTCGCCTAGTACCTTCTCACAATCTTGAAGTCATCGCAGTTCCTTCCAATAGATTTTGAATCTTTTCCTCGAATTTTTGAGCCCATATGGGATCGATTGCGCAAGCATCGTAACTGACGGTGGCTTGGATCGAGTGATCAGTCCCGGATATGCCCACTAAGAACTCTCCATCGCGCGGCCTCACATTCATCTTCAACCCTCGAACATCAGCGACTAATTCATTGTCTCCCAAAGGCTGGGTCAAATTGTATTGACCTGGCTGTAAACGTGGGTTCGCCCTGCCTACGGAGCTCACGCCACATGTCGCCAAGGTCGGATTGGCCTGCTTGGGTAGATGCTTCTGATATTCCAGATTCATTCGTATACTTTCTGGAACTCGATTGTTTGCGCGTTCAATGATATCCAGATAATTCATTGGCACGAGTCGACCTGCGCCTCGAGCACCCATATACTCTACAGCTCCCTGAGTCGTGTGTTTCCTTGCCCGCTTCTGATATCTGGACAATTGCCGTTGGGCGGATTGGATCAAGAGTCTGATCCGGCCATCCAGATCCAAGTTCGATGGCAGGAAAGGAAGCACAACGCCATCTGAAAATGCCAACATCATGCTATCCGGCTCAGCTGTGTGGTTGAAGAATTGGCGGGGATCGATAGGGAATGACCCGATGAAAGGACGTCTCTGATTTAAAAGAACATCAGGAAATCTCTGTTCGTGAAGCTCCATCATAACGATGCTAACAAAGACGAAGCAACCAGCGCCTATGCTACAGCCAGCTTGCCGGCAAAGACGGTGCAGTCTGCGTGTGCCGTCTGGGCCCACAGTGGCCTTTGCACTACCAGCATTCAAGGTCGGACTTGTGCTGTAGTCCAGAATTTGTTCGAAACGTCTATGCTTAGGAAGAGCTGCATCTTTAGGGCCTGAGACGAAGCGTAAAGGATTCGGGAATGCAGCAGGCATCGCCTTTTGGACATGTCGAAGGACGATTGTGATAGCCCAAAACCAGCGTTGTCGTGCCCGTGACCCTAGTATCGGTTGATACAAATCTTCCTGTGGTAATGGTAGACGCTCACTGAGAGTCATTGAGAGTGTTCCGATCGAGAGTTCAAGCTCTTTCGAGTCCTTGTTGAGAAGTCTAACAAAGTCCAGCGCCCAGGCACCACACGTGAGGCCATCCGTAATTTGGTGAGCAATGGTAAATAGAAAGCGCAAAGAGTAGTTTCCGGAAATTGTGCTCTCTAATGGAAGGACGAAAAGTCTGACAAGACTTTGTGACGGATCGAATGTTCGCGCCGTATTCTGAGCATGGAAGTAGAGCTCATCAGCATCCACCTGGGGATACATATCGCCCAACCAAGACACCAAGCTCTTAGAAGATCCAACAGCCTTGTGTTGACCAGCAGGTCTCCTCACAACAAGGAAGCGCGACTTTCTGTTCCCAGCATCCACAATCATGAAATCTTTGGGGTCCGTGGCTGTGGCACACAGCAACCCGTGTCGAAGCCGAAGACATGTCCATGCCAAGAGTATATGCCGTTTCAAAGCTGCCTTCGATTTGGTCGTCTTGACCTCGCAATGTAGAGCCATATTCACATCCGCCCTACCCTGATGTTGGGTGCCATCAGCGTCGAAGGCACTCTCGACTATCCCCAGCGGCCGGTAGAAGACGACGGCATCCTGATCGAATCCTTCTCTCCATTGATGGTATCCTGTGGCATAGCCTCTCAGCCATTCCACGTTCATTGTTCTCGTTCGAAGTCACAAGTAGAAACGACGCACTGGATTTGGTCGAGGATGAAATTGTTGGAACGCTAAGGGTTTACTCGAATCATGGAATTTCTGCGCCGCTTGAAGCTTAGCACGCTGTGTACCTAGGTACCCCACTGTCGTAAGGACCCAATTTTTTTAGCCTGAATAGCTAGGTATTGCCGCCACCTTGTTCAAAGTAAGAACACCTAGTTACTTGCTGGGACCAAACTTTCCTCAAGCCTTTCTCCTAGTAGGTATAGGCGTTTCCGTCAGGCTAATGACATATTATGCTGGCACGACAAGTTAATTACCCTCTAGACGGCACATTACCTAGGTATAACGAGCTAAACTTTCTGAGGAGGGCCAATTGCAGTACATCTAATGCAAGTGGTTGCTAAAAATTTCAAGTTGGAGTATACCTATATAATTCATAACGCGAAATATACACCAGGGATTGTGAAATGCTATCGCCCTAGACTACATCCGTTGGAGCACAGCTCACTATATCATCTGAGCATATCAGAGTTGAGATGTGGATCCCCTTTCGACTTTGCATGTCGACGAGTATCATTATAGATGGTTAGATATGGCTACATGCAATTGAAAAAGACACTATGGCTCTAGCTATTTCTCAGCTACCATAACCAACGACCTTAATTGTAAGAAAGGCGTAGACCTGAATATGCCTTAGTAATGGCTTGTCAACGATGGGACAACGAATTTGAATGCGCTGAATAGCTGCACAATCCAATCTTGGGCGGTTCTTCGTTGTACGAATAGAACATTCATAGACTTCCGATGATGGTAATTGAACGTCTTGCAAGGTCATATCAAGTAGAAGGTGGGACATCAATGTCAAGTGCCGATACTCAGCAAGCAAATATCAGACACTTGCCTGTCAAATTGGGCGAGCCTCGCAAACCCAACACGGAAAAAGAAGGCCCGTCAACGAATGTTGATATTTGGAAACATTACTATGTTTGAACCAGAGAGCATCGCAAGATTCTAACAGTGATTGGCCGAGGTTAGACTCCAAGCTATGTGAGCTATGTTAAAACCATAGCAGAAGGAGGGTGATCAAGGAAAATAGGAAAAAAGGGAAGGGGAGAATACTGGCAGTAGTAGTTCATTCGAATAGCTTCCAACTTCCTTGAGGTGTGGTTGGGTATTTGTTACTTCACTCTATGTAGTGGTGAGGCATCTCATTGAGGGGCAGGACAAGTTAGGCCTCCTCGGCAAGGTCACAATGGGTGGCAAAGGCACAACATCCCTTCGGTGATCTTTTGAACCCAGCACAAATTGTTGCGTATTGTTGATACGAAGCAATTTAATGATATCTTTCAAAATTCTCAGGGGTCTTTGATGATTTGACTACAATACTCGACGAGTCTATGGCTGGCCCAGGTTGGGAAGAGCAATTCTTGATTCAATGACCAGCCCACCACGAAAGTCTACCTTTAGCATATAATAGAATACTGTGGGATGGTGAACTAGACGATGCAACAGGCATCTTACACTCTAGGTCTTCACACTTCTTGGGATCTCTATGAGGCCCAAGGCGGCAAAAGCTGGGAATAGGACTTGAAGAAGTTTCCAGCGCGTCCACCAGCATGTCGCAATTTCAAATGTTCATGAGGTAGACATGGTAAGCTCCGCGGCATCAGCAGCTTGAAGTGAAGAAATACAAAGGAAGTTCAATATCTTACCTAAATGTGGACCTCGGGTCCCGAGTGTTCCTCCCCTTGTACGAACATCCCTCAGCATAGTGGCGATGCTATATTCCCGAGGAACATGTTTGCATAGCGATGTCACCTTTAATCTCAGCTATTGATCACGTTCGCCGGGAACTTGTCCTAATCCCCATGTTGACATCACTAGGGTTTTGCGGGCACAATCGAGATTCGTGGCCTTTCTGAAATGAGTCAAGGTACCAGGCTCTTCCCCGCAATCCGTTGAAAAGAAGCTTGCCTCGAAAGGATGTTACTCGGACCCGGGCCGCTACATTAGGAGTGCCTCCGGACGCAAGGACGGAGTTGACCTTCCTCAAAGAGCACTTGTTTAGTCAAGCACTGGAGTCTTTCCAAGGCCTCATACCGTGCACATACTCAGACAGCCCGTGGCGCCAGCCCCAGCTTCAATACGTTATTCTTCACCGACCGATGCAAGCCATAGGAATGTATCACAAGTCAGAGAGACACCGTAGAAGACAAATGAGCCGAGGATGTTACCGTAGCAAATAAACAGGGTCTTGTAGTCTCACGAGCTGTTGTTTCTGTTGTATGTTGGTAAATATAAATAGGCTGATACTTCGTCCCTAGAATTCTTGGAATGCGTAGGAGTAGCAGCCACCATAAGTGTCAACAACCTGAAATTAAATCAAGTTTTGCTTAGTATATTCTTCAATATGTTCAGTCTTTACTCAGCCTTTGTTCTTGCCACTGCCGTCTCGGCAGCAACGCTTGCGAAGCGTGATGTGACCACGGTCTTGACAAACCTGGAAAACATTGATACTCAGACAGAGACTCTTACAGCCGCCATCAACGCCTGGGATGCGTCCCTATTGGGCGCTCTTGGTATTCAAACGGATGTTACCAATCTTGAGGTATGAGGATCTATGTCATTTGTCTGGCTCACCCGAGGGAATGACGATGAGGCTAATTAGTGATAATGTGAACAGACGGCCGTAACTGATGCCACCACTGAAGCCAACACTGAGGCTCAAGCCAGCTCCGCCGACTCCACCACTATCCTTGATTGTAAGTTCACCGTTGCCACATGACCCTCGAATTCAAAGTTGGCTGTGGCTCATATATATGCACCACGACCTCTGTTGGATTGGCCAAGACAACTCTAAAACATGCCTTCGTAACCTCATGACTTCCAAGATAAGATGCTGAGACGCTGACTTTAATGGTTGCAGATGTGAGCGATACTCTCAACCCGGACATCGTTGCATCACTCGATGCGTTGACCGCCAGGGCAAGTGACTTTTCGGCTTTGAGCCTGACGTCGCTTGTCCTTACGGACCTGGAAACCCTTCAGAACGACACAGATGCCCTTGGAGCGGCTCTTATCAAAGTTGCGTCTTCCGATACACAGGCGGAGGCTACAACCTTGGTTAGCAATGTTGACGCTGCTTTTGCAAGCGCTATTGCTGTCTTCTCCTAAGTAATCAGCTCACTCCGGACCTGTGTGTGGGAACGGAATATCATTGGCTTCTTATTGTTTGTCGTTGTATTTGTGCATATAATGCCGAAAAGTCCAATGCCAGTATATACAAAAACTAGGACGAGCAAAGAAAATGGATATGACACTTCTAAGTCCAGACATAGGCGTATGACTCCGATTTTGAAAATGAACACAAGCCGCCTACCGATCAGAAGCCATTGAAGACCAACAAGATCACTCGAAGTTGCATAGAAGCCATTGGGGTCCTTATTGTTGATTCATTGGCACCGGACGAGATTCATGCTGTCTAGTTGTGAGTCTTGCACATCCCCAGCGTCCTGCCCAGGATTCTACAAGAAACCTTGCAAGGTTCGTGGGAGGCCAGCTGGAATTCAGCTTCACTTATTGCAATGGCACTCCGCGGTGATCGAAGGCTAGAAAAAAGATTCAGAAACGCTGTCAGCTGACGATGGAAAGTGACACGCCGCGCTTTGGAATCTGACGGTGCGAGTAATTATACCAATGTACTTGGGAGTCGCAAGATCAGCTCGTGCATGGAATAAGAGCATCACCGGTTGATCAACTTGTTGCGCCCACCCTAATCGATACTTTTGATCACTAATAGCCATTGTTTTTGTTTCAAGAGGTTGAGCTGAGTTGACTTGTCAGCTATCCGATTTTTTGAGAACAGCTCAGAGTGACTGGTCAGGTCTTGGCTCTCTCTAATCGATCGACTAGAATGTATGATGTACGCAGTCCGTTGTAATAACAGAATGTGGCACGGAAAATGTACAGAAAATGTACAGAAAATGCACAGAGCATTGAGGTTGTAGATTCGGCCAGCCGAGACTACCAGGTAGGTACCTACCTATTCTCTCTACTCAAGCCCGCACATCGGAGCCGGAGCGGGCCGACCTTGCCGACGGGTTGGCCGAGGCCTTTCCGTTTGCACCCCCGGCCATTTCAGGGTTGTTACTGCCCCTCCCCCTCCAAAGGCCTAAACAGGAGCTCGATGAATCAACGACATGTCGCCTCAAGTTTGATATTTGTCACAAAAACGGAGGCCTTTTTGTTTTGGGAAAAGTTGTCGCGCTCAGGTTTTTGCTGAAATCGGTCTTCTCCATCCAAAAGTTCACTCTTCGAGGTAGCTCAATGCGTGGTTCTCTCTCTCAACTATAATCTCATTTTCCAAACACCACCTCACAGCTGTCACCAACTGCAATCACAAGCAAAGCACGACCGGATCCTGCAGGAGACCCACTGCGCAACCATCTTCTACTAAGTAACACCAGACCCTGCCATTGCACATCACATCGCGGCTCATCCGCCACACTCTCTCAGCCCATCATGCAGCCAATGGCCCTCGACCACGGCTCCCTAACGAACCTCCTCCCCTCGCACTGGAAGACGCAAATCACCACCTGGCTCGCCGAGGACACGCCCAGCTTTGACTATGGCGGCTTCGTCGTAGGCGACGGCGCACGCACCGCTACCCTGTACGCCAAGTCGGGCGGCATCGTCGCCGGCGTCCCCTTCTTCAACGAGGTCTTTGCCCAGACCGGCTGCACCGTCACGTGGCACGACGGGGTCAAGGAGGGCCAGCACATTGAGCGCACCCGCGGTGGCGATGGCGCTGGCTTCAAGACGCCCCTGGCGACGGTCAGTGGGCCCGTCAAGGGCATCCTGCTGGGCGAGCGCGTCGCGCTGAATATCCTTGCGCGGTGCTCGGGCGTCGCGGCCATGTCGAGGGGCTTCTTGGTGAATCTGCGGAGCGCGGGGTATCGTGGCGCGTTGGCGGGCACGAGGAAGACGACGCCTGGGTTCCGGCTGGTGGAAAAGTATGGAATGCTGGTCGGGGGTGCGGATGGTCATCGTATGGATCTGAGCTCAATGATCATGCTCAAGGACAACCACGTTTGGAGCCGTGGTTCGATCAAAGAGGCTGTGGCGGCGGCCAAGGCGGTGGGCGGGTTCAGTCTCAAGGTCGAGGTCGAGGTACAGAGTGAGGCTGAGGCGGATGAGGCGATTGAGGCTGGTGCGGATGTGGTTATGCTGGACAACTTCACTGGTGAGGGCATCAAGGTTGCGGCCAAGAGCCTGAAGGAGCGATGGGCTGGCAAGAGGCATTTCTTGCTTGAGGTTTCGGGCGGTATAACGCTGGACAACGCGGAGGAGTATGTCAACAATGGTGAGTACACGCGCCCCTAGCACTACCACGTGTCTATCCTATACTGACTATGTGATGATAGACATCGACATCATCTCAACCAGTGCCATCCATCAAGGTGTGCCGCACGTCGACTATTCTCTCAAGATTGATCACTGATGATGAGAGGCAAAATTTGATGCGGTCTGGTATTGTTACATGTCGTCCCTGCTCGTACATGAGTCTGACATATACATGAAGACTGAACGCCACAGAAGCACGGCCAAGTATCCGCATCTGTATTGCAACCACCTAGTCTACTGACCGTCGCCCTCGCACTCTGCCTCAGCTCTGCGTCAGCCAGTATCGTTGCTCACGAGAGCCGCTCGCTGCTATCATTCTTGGAGAAACAATGTCAGGCACGACGAGAGGCGTTATCACGAGTTGCATAGCAATTCCACGTCCAGGCGCATTTGTTCAGGCAAACCGCTTAGATGCTACAGTCTCAAACAGGAGCTCTTTAGATGTTTTGAACATATTGAATACTCATGATTATACATCATTAGAAGACATAACATGCATCCTGGTGCATAGTGAAGTATACACGCAGCCAGCCGACTAGGATGATGTACCAGAACAGAGGGAACTTCTTTGCTCTTTGAAAAAATGCCCAAGGCCCTCCTAAACTTTCCCGGTTGAGTAAAATATGCATACAATAGAAGCTAAACAGAAAATGAAATGCACTGGTGCGTACTCAATTTTCGCTTGCCTTCCAGATAAAGTGCAGTAACTCCCAACAAGGTACGCCAGCGATGAATGCATAGGATGTTGTTCATTGTGCTCGCACCGAAATGCCGTGCAACCCTCGAAACTCCATCATCGGACCACTTTGGCTGATCATGCCACGTATTGCCTCCACAGAGCCGCGAAATAATCCCTCCTCTTGTTCAACACAAATGCGCCCAGCAGGCCCGCACCTGCCCACTGCCACCACGGCACTGACCGCAGCTGCCATCTTATTCTTCGGAGGGAGAAGACTGATGTGCGTTGCTGCACCAAGAAAAGGAGATTAGTATACGGCGGCTTCGATCTCGATGGGGCAGATGGAGGAGTCCAGGACAGTGGTGGGGGTATCGGTGCTCGCACTCGCAGCTGCTCCGGTAGGCAGCGAGGGTCTTACCTGATCCAAGACATCAGGAGTCGGTTGGGCCTTCTCCATCGCTGTCGCAACGAGCGCAATGAGTGCCGCACCAACACCTGAGCCATCCTTTGCGATACCAATCCGTATCTTGTCAGCGCCTGCTTCGCCGATGCCTTCGATCGACTTGAACGCCTCGTACATCATATCGCGGAAGTACGGATAATGCTCGACGAGGCTACCGTCCACGCCGATATCGATCGGCTCGCCATCCCAAGCCGGGTCGTTGAGCTTGCCTGTTTTTAGAACGATGGCAGCCACGGCCACAGCCGACAGACGTGCTGCACGACGACCTATGGCCTCAGCAACGGCCTTGAAGGCTTGCGCATCCTCTAGGGAGGGGCTGTACACCAGAAGCTGGTCCTCTAGCGCCTGACGCAGAGTGCCAAGATCCGGTGTGTTGTCCGCAGCAGCGACAGACATGATCGCCGTGTCGACGCCCCACTGGTTCCAGACGGCTGAGTGAGAGGCCACAGTGGTGGTTGATCGCCAGTCGTTGGAGCTTGAGTTGACATCCTTGAACAATTGTATGTTCTCGTTCTTGAGCATGTCGACAATTGTTCGGCGCAGAATCTCTCCAAGGAACATGCCCGACACGCGCTTTTCGAACATCTGCATACCAGGATTGTTGCTTTCCTTATCCAAAGAAATATCCCATGTCGTATTAGGCAGCACACCGAGCTGGTTGTCGAAGGATCCCCACTCTGTGTTTACAACCATATCCCCTGTTGACCCGTCGAATCGACCGGGAATGTTCTTTTTGATGTTTGCCAGCTTCTCCATATAGGCGCCGTTGGTTCCGGTGCCAAAAATGGCGCCCAGAACTGTGCCTTGCTTGCCAGGAGAGGTGTAGGAACGCGCCATAAGCGTTCCAACGGTGTCGTTGACAAGCGCAGCGACCTTGACGGGGAGACCCAGCTTATCAATTTCACTCTGCAGCAACTCGCACACGTCCTTGCCAACGGCATCGGGGATATCGAAGCCCTTGGTCCATCGCATCAGGATGCCCTTGTTGATACCTATTTGCTGGACAGGGAAGCTGAAAGTGAAACCCAAGCGGAAAATCTCTTCATCCTTGAAGCCCTCGGGTTCGCTGAAGGTAAAGCGTCTTCTTGTGCGGTGCTCGAAGTGTTCGCTGTGGTGTGTTCGAAGGAAAACCTCGATTTGTTTTGCTAAGAAGCCGAACAATTCTCGGGCAGTCTTTGCGGTCATAAGCTCCTTGGGGATGGCAACCTTGTTGTAAGTAAGGTTGAACGTGGTATCTCCGTTCAATTGAACGGAGCATACTCGAAAATTCGTGCCGCCGAGGTCGACAGCGAGGTACAGGCCCTTTACACATGAAGTCAGTGAAAGAGCTTGATGCTAGCCAATGGGCAATGTGGGCCCGTGGCATGCAGCTTACCTTTTCGGTGCCATTGGGAACGCCAGTGACGTATGTAGGAATTTGGCTCAAGCTCGTGCCGTCCTTTGCCAGGCCCTCATCTGCAATAACATGAGCTGCGATTCATACAATGCGCAAAAAGTCAAGGTGCAACATACCCATCTGGTTGAGGAACTCGAGCACGCCCTTATTGAGGTCGTCATTGTTGTAGTCGAATTCTCGTACGATGCGATTTGTCTCGGAAGTGAGGCCCATTGTGAGAGGTACGGAGGTGGGCGCTGAGGTAGGGAAGGCTTGGGGATTTTCGCAAACGGGTTCGGGGGAGTGTTGGGCAAGAGGGGAATAAGAAGGACGAAGAAGAGGGTGTAGAGGTATTATATGAGAGAAATGGAGCAACCTGGCGTCATGAAGAAGAATCTGGAGAAGCTAGAACAGGGAGAAGCAGGGTCAGCTAAGTACAGGGCAACAAAGTACGTACCTTAGGGGCCGGGGTATGGTGGGCGAAGACACGCGAGACAAAACCGGGGAGCTTGGGCTGGGTGGGTTGCAGGTGGTGAGATGATGCGGGGCATTTTCTGGAAGGGAGCTAAAAATGCAGAAATAGGCCGGATTGCGGCCGTTGGAGAAACAAGGACCGTGGCCGAGGTCACGAACATTTCCAACGGGCCTGGGCAAAGAACTTACCAAGAATAGCACGACCGATAGGGCCCAGCAGAGCGGTACCCTGTTGACGGAGGAAAATTCAACCAAGGCTGAGGAAGACGACCGCCGGCGCCGCGTTCGGGCGCCTTGATGATGCTGTGCTCGTTCTTGACTGCGAGCTTTGGCGGATTTGTTCATCGGACGGCTTGGGGCGTCGTCGACTCGTGCAACTGAATCGTCAATGGCACGCCAGGAGGCGCTGCCGAGTAACGATGAGTCCTCCAGTTTGATGGTCGTAGTGCACAAATTGAATTTCCAAGGAAATATGTTTGACCTGGCAAAGCGAAAGGTCGGCGCCGTGTAGTTGATGAGCAACGCACTGTTCAGTCCGCCTCCAGGCCTAGTGAGCCCAGTGCAAAGAAAACGGACTGGAAAATTTGGTTACTTTGCCCCGGATTTCCCTCGCAATAGTTTCCTGGGGCTGCTACCTGGGGAAAATTTCCATGCGGAGAGGGCTTGCAATCACAGAGTCGTGCCGTTCCTGCAGATAGTCACGTCGATGACGGCCGGGGTGGGATGGGTACAGCAGACGCAGGAAGGTACTGTACGATGCCTGCTGTAAGACCCCTTCTTGCTGGTCCGACAAACACACGCAAGGCCTGCGAAATGGCCGAGTCGTTACCAGCAAGTTGCCTGCGCAGTATTGTGGCTGGCGGAGACGTCAGCGGGCACTGGGCGGTCCTGAGTGGAGCAGGAGCAAAAGGGCCGGATGCGCTGCAGGTGTGAGGTTTGACGATGAGATCATGGAGGAGTCCAGGTAGAATAGCTGCACGGGCCCTGTAATCACAGGCTGGTATGTTTCTCCGAGGCTCTGAAGAAAAACGAAAAAACTTATCACCTTAGTCGAACGGCCCGAATTGGTCAATCCTGGACCACGCAGGAACAAAAGATTATGGAAGGCACTGCGCGCTGCACCAAGAGGAAATTGACAAGTTGTCAATTCCGGCGGGCCCAGAAGCCGGAAATCGTCGAATTGAATTAAGTAGGTCAGGGGGGTGGGTTGAGAAAGACGGTTGACGGTGGAGTTTTCGCTCTTAGATTCGGGGCCGCTGGGTGGTCCAAAAAGCGCCGGGTCACTAGGTAGTCTTGTACTAAGTAGGAAACGATGGTACCTTCGTATCTTGCCGTTGTGGGAAGAGCGTATCAGTGCAATCTTGCCAATCGACAAAGAAGGGAATGGAGCAAAAAACAAGCCCTTGCTTCTTGCCAGCCCTATGTCATGTCATAGTTCGTGGTGGCTGCAACGCTGATGCAGTGTCTCTTTTTCAAGATTGCCGCCTCAACCAACCACACGGCAATGATTTTAAGCCGTTCGCTTGGTGTGACTGTGATTGCAACTTTCCAGACTATTCGTCTCCTTTTGCGGGACAGGGGACGAATCAATTCGCCTGCCCCAGGCACGAAGTTGAAAGGGACAATTCCAAGGATGTTGGGAGCCGCAATTGCACGAGTGGACCCGTCAAGCCTTGGGATGACGCAAAGAAGAATTAATTTTTTGTCTGGCCAGCTGCCAGTCTGCCAGTTGGCCAGGGCGCGGGACTCTCACAAAGTCTCCACACAGGATCCGACAATCAATTCAGCGGGATTCCATGGGGTGACGCTGCTTTAACGGGGAAATTGTCGCGTGGGGAGAAGTGCTGATTATCGTGGGTCACAATATGTTCGCGACCTGGGACTCGGGCCTCCTGTGCTCCAGTGGTTCGGAAGCCGTTGGTGATTGTGTCGTTTCTTGGAGGTCTTTATATCACCATAGTGCAAAGCAGAGCTGGAGCACGGACTCAATGCCGCATCTGCTTGTTCTAGCACCGTGTAATTTTGACCGATGTTTGTCCAATGCACAAGATTGCCATGCCAGAGCCAGCCTGGCATTGACTGACTGACTGACTGAATCGCGACAATTTTGCGGAGAGCGCTAATCCTGGGGAATAGGCGGAGCGGGACCTGGAGAAAGCAAGCAAGCAACAGCGACAAAAGGACCGAATTGATGGGTTGCGACGTTCAGACCACAAACGTATGTCGACGGATGTTGCCCGAGGTGATCATGATTACGACAAATAATCATGGAACTCGACGAGACAATCGGAAGCCGCAGGAAATGTTCTTGCTGTCACAAGACCTCGGAATCGGGCACCCTGCAAAAACCGGGGACTCCGCACTTCAAGAATCCCAACGCTCAAGCTCTCCACGGGGAAGCTCGTTTAATATCAACGGTACTTAAGATCTGTACATACAGCTAGATCTCTATTAGTGCCGCTCTCGATTTTTCCTGATTTTGGCTCCATGCCGCCTCGAATCTCTCGAATTGGCAAACCCGAAGCCATTCCCGGTTCCGCTTGCCCTAGATCTGCAACGTGGCTCTTTGGCGTGAAACGCTCCCCATGATGTTCCCATGATATGCTTCACCCGTCGTCCCAATTTTGAGGACATTACTGCCACCTTTTGACAGTCCCATGAGACCAAAAGGCTCCTTCAATGCGACGCAACCTAACCTACAGCTCATCTTCCCCTTATGAATAATGTCGGGTGGAACACATTCCACAAGCTGAAGGCGGCGGCGCCAAGCCGGTTGTCAAATTAAGCCAGAGGGTACACAAAGCTTTATTGTTTTTTCTTTCTTTAGGGGCGTATCTGCAACACCCTTCCAGTCCAATGAACAGGGTCGCTGTTATTGTGATGTCCTGTCGGTTTTGGCGGTGAGCTGCCGCCACTCGACTCCATGGCCGCTCGTAGGTAGGTAGCACTAGTGGCAGGCTCGGTTTAAGTGAGGGTGATCCGGAACAGGAAGTCATGGCTTCAATGGAGCGGTCGCTGTAATCTCAGCATTCTTGCCTCTGCCCTGGGCACTCGCACTTTAAGTCCGAGAAACATGGGAGGCTGCTGCCATTTTCTGTGGCAGTGGCTCTCACCGGCTCGCATGAGGGTGACGACAAGGTAACGGCCTATGCGTAGGCTCATTGCCCATGAGGATTTTGACTAGGCTTCATCTGCAGTGGCGTCATGTCTTTGCAAGCCATGGAGGGTCGTTGGTTGTGGTGATAATGGCTCGTTGTCCGTCAGACAAATTGCATTTGCGCGACGTGCGATATACGAGAGCCCTCTTTGTGATATGACGGGATTTACAATGAAGAGCTTGCCACATCTATGATCAGGCCGACATTGTCAAGACAGACGAATGCTATCCCAGCAGTGCCTTTGTAAGTGGGACGAGAGTCTAGTATGCTGGGACACCACCTGCACAGGGTGTTGCTCGCTGCAAAATGTAGTATCCTGCATTCTGTGAAAGCAGCCACATTCATTCCGAACTTGTGGGAGCCCAACTGCTGAGTTTGAGTAGGGCCTTGAACTCGCAGCATACCGTTTTTTAAATTGAAGTGATTTGTTGATGTCGATTGATCGTCGGAGTTGAGAACTTTATCCAACCATCCTGCCTGTGTCGAGTTGCACCGGCGCTGCGCAGGCAGAGGCTCTAATTCTTTTGACCAACGCAGGTACAAGCCTTCTGCCGATATACCTATGGAACAGAGAATAAGATGGTTGCATTGCTTGAGGACATTTACGATCGCTGTTCCTCAAGTTGGCCTGTCGCTGCCTTGTGCTCGTGCAAAGGCAGTATTCTCAATAGTCAAGAAGGCTTTGGTGTTACAGAGTTGGTTACTCGAGGTAACGTTCTAGTTGTTTTTCTTGAAAGAGTCTGCGATGTAAGCGGTTCGGTATTGTGAAAGACGGACAATGTTTGCAACGAATATTCACAAGGCCACCTTCTGTGCTGTCGGCAGAATTGTGTCCAGCTGCCATATGGAGTCTTTCATAGCCAATTTGGACGAAGGGTGCAGCCTATCTACGTAAGCTCAGCCTTCAGAAGCGTTTGGGATGACAACTGGGCGCATGCGAACAATTAAGACTTGGGGCGTTATGGAGCTTAATACTAGCACAAGGGTAATAGCTAGATAGTAGCAAAAGATTGGTCCAGGTGTATGTCAAGACTTGGGTGATGGAAGTACTTTTCTTCCCATACGGATCGATCAAGCAAGGGCTTGGATTGCCCGTTCGATATGGTGTACAAATGTTCGTTGCTTTTGTATTTATCGAGGCTCAGTGTATTCGCTCGAGTTGTCACATCATATGACACCTCGATTCCATCTTGTGAGAAGCTCAAACGTGCGCGGCCTTGTTCACACAGTAGTCTCGCACGCACATATGCGCGGTGGAATGGTGCCGGCCACAAAGAACGCTTCATGGACTTGTCCTCTTTAAAAGCTTTAACAAGACATTTCGGTGAAGATTCTCTGAGAACAACGGAATACCATAGCAAGGACTTCAACTTATGGCAGACTGTGTCACTAGCTGCCTACAAGGCGTTACCACTGGATTTCCACATTTCACAAACTTCCTTGCAAAATCGCCTGATTTGTCTTGATGCCATTCGAAGCTAGTGAAAAACAGAGGAGGAAGGAGAGATCAGAAGAGCGTCAATTGCAACACCTACTACCACAGTGGGCTTTCACATTACCGCTTCGTGCAGCTCAGCCAGGAGCGGTGGTCGGGATGTCGTTGTGATGTAGTCAGTGCACCGCTGTACAGAAATTCGGAGCGGACCGCACCTGGTTCTGGCAAGGATTATTCGGGCCCGGGACCCAGGTTGCAACGGCGAGAAATAGCGCCAACCTGCCCTCTTCGACCTGTCGCATCACCAACCCTGAGCAGGTTGACGCAGATAGCGCATCTATTTCCATGCGTGGTGAGAGGGGGCATTCTGGTACACCGATCTTTTGATGTCTCCTGCCGCCAAATGGAACGCACATAGAGAAGCGCGAAGAGAAACGATCTTCTTTTTTGCAACTTGCTTGAGGCGGAGCTGACTGAGCCACCATGCAGCAGGGTATTTGGGGAAGCACCCTGGAGGAAGCTCAGCCGCATTCCCACCCCACTGGGATGGCCTCTCTAGCGGCCCGCGATCACCGCTTGGCTTCCTGCCCCGCCTTTCCCTCGTCAAAGATGGTTGGGGCTAAAAAGGTATGGATGACACGTGAACAGTGGTGACGTCTGGAGATGACATTATTCAAGTTGATGAAGTTGTGATGGGCAGATAAGAGTACACACGTAGACGGCCAGAAGATGCTATGAGCTCTGTGGCTCGGGTCAAGAGCTGTTGGATGGTATCTCGAAACCATGTAGAAACCATGATCGATCGCGAAAGTGTCCGAAGTAGAGCATGCTGGGGGCCCAAGGTCGCACTCGTCCTTCAACTAGACGGCATCTAGGGAAGGACTGCAATTGGTTGAGACCTTGAAGGCACGACAAAGGCTTGTGAATATCTTTTGCTTGTTTCTCGTCGACATCTGGTCTAGCGTCTTGCCAAGGGCGCCCTCGCCCTGCCTTTCTTACCACACTTTGGATTTCTTGAAAATTGACGTTTGATCTACCGGTATCATCGTTTTCCTCACATCAGACCACCTAGCTGGTAAGCGATTCACACGTACCGCAGTTCTGTGTATCTGGAGGGAGGATTCATTAGTCAGAAGATCCTTCCGGTGGCAGGAAGATCGACTTGCTCCGTGGGTGGCACAGCATGCACAAGGACTCCTCTACCATAGGAAATCAGATTCGAATCCGCAGGCAATATCATCATCTCTACCTACCTAGGTAGTCCCAACACCTCAAGTGCAGCGCTGCACCCAAAATCAGCATCAAGGACCGTCCTTGTGCTCACCGCAATTGTCGCAGTCGCAGTACCACCAAAGCCACTCACCACCTCCAATTGCAATTGCGGCACGCACATCCTCAACGGGCCGCTCAGCCTTATCTGCCCCTGCGCCTTGCAAAGTCCTTGTAAGTGGGTCTTCCATGTCCAAACCAAGCCTTGACTCTTGACATGTCCGTACCGGCAGACCGCTTTTGAAGCCACGGCTGCGTGGAACGAATCTCTTTGGAGGGGCTTCTTCTATTCTTCGGTAGACTGACTAGGCAATGCAAAGATTTGGCCAAAAAGAAAAATCTGAAGAAGCCTTGGTTGGAGAGCACCGGGGAAATCCAACCTTTCTTTCAGTCGGCTATTCCACTCGTAGGACTTTTGTCGGCCATCAACGGCGCAAGCTGAGACTTGAGTCCTACCAACCCACCCACCCACGTACAATCAAATCAATCGATCGCCTGTACACACACTCTCTCTCTCACTCACACACGCACACACCCTCCCATTCACTCACCTCATTGACACCGGCACTACCACCCTTCTCATGCAGCATTGAGTTGCACCAGTCCTTCCCAAGGTCTTCGGCATCTCGACGCACCCCAACTCACCCTGCTTGACCCGCTGGCTTTGCATGTTCTGTACCCGTGTTCCGTACTGCTTATGCCCTTGTTTCTGCAACTCGCCAAGGACAACCACAGTGCTCTTTCTGACACACTATCCGCCCACGGTCGTCTTTTCCCCCTTCTCGACCGCATTGTCCGTCGCTTACTCTCAGCACTACCACCCTGGTCCTGGTCTTCACTGCAGCTGCGGAACTGGCCGACAAAGTCCTGGGAGCCTGGTATTTGCCTGCATCGCCTGGACTGCCCTGTGCCTCAGTAGCATCCGCAATTCAAAATTCGGACAATCCTGACTGGTCCTGGTCCATTGCCATGGTCCTAGACTGAGGGTCCTGACTTGGAAACGGAAACGCTCGCTTCACATTCGCAAACTCTGAAGCACTTGCTGCGTACTCCTCCTCGGCTCTGATTTCTGTGTCTGATGAGCTGGCTGCACTGTCACTGACAGTTCCTCTGGCGAACCTGTCTGTTGGTCACTAATCAGTCCTGCAGTCCTGCCGTCCTGCACGACAGCGCCAGCCCTGGAGCCCAAAGTCTGACGCTGCAGCACCGCCCGGAAAAAAAAAAAGGCACAGACTGTGGTAGAACAGCAAGAGTCTCGAATTGGTCTAATTTCGCACCCTCATCCTACGCCGCACACGCTCTGTCCGCCCAACTCCAATACAACTCTACCCTACATACCCTTACCTCGCTTTTGGGTCCTGCGTCCTTCGCCCCAGGCTTGGCTGGACCCGTGTCAGCCTTCTTTCACCTGCTCTTCCCTTCCCTAATTTTTTTTGGTCCTCTTCTTTCTCTTTAAGGTTTCCCCTCCGCCCTCCGGCTTATTATTCATGAGCTCCTTCAACGCTCGTTTCAAGAATAAACTTGGCCTTACGAAGCGCAACTCGAGTGCAAGCTTCCAGTCGCCCTCGCCTGACCTGGCCCATACTACGAGTCGCACCCCGCCTCCCCTCCCCCGCCCGGCTCAGCCTCCCACTCCTCTATATCCGTACCGCCAGCCCAGCAAGTTCAATCAACAGGTCAGGCTCTGTCGATAGCTTCACAGCCCAACTCCTCACAGCAGTCTTTGCCCCAAATGAACCATCCCGGCCAGGGCCAACGCCCGCCGAGCTACAGTGCTGGTTATCCTGGTGGGTCTGCCCCTCTTTTGCTCCAAGCCCTGAACTTTTGAATATCGACCCCCCTGGCCCCTCTTATTAACCTACCCCAACCTCCCTCCTCTGCTTCAGACAAGTCTCGAAATTCCCGACACCTAGTCACGCATAATTCAACCTACTCTATAATACCGTTGACGCTTACTGACTGTGTCAACGGCGCTTAGGACAAACCCGAACTCCCCCCTCGCAGATGGTCGGCGGCCCTCCTCCAATTAATACCGGAGCTCCTACACCCGGTTATCCTCCCCAGATTCCTCCCGCCATGCAAGGCGGCCCCCCAGTTGCCGGTGGTCCTCCGGGCTACACCGGCGCCCAAGGCTATGGCGCTCCCCAGGCGGCTCCAACGGCACCGTACACACGGCCGGCCGCCGAGGTGGAAGGGAGTAGCAGGAGCAAAGCACAATTGATTGTTGGAATCGATTTCGTGAGTGCCGACCCGAAACACAGCGGACGCGGGGTCGCGAAGGCCGAGCGTGCTGACCGAGTCATATAGGGCACGACCTTTTCCGGTGTTGCTTTCGCATTTGCAACAAACAACGAGGCGAAAGAGGACATTATTTCAGAGTGGCCAGGCGCTGGCTCATATACCAAGCAAAAGGTCGGTCGGTGCCATTCTGTGTCGTGCCGCGTGGGCATGCGCGGCAACTTCCGAAGCAATAGGCTTCAACTAACACATTCTGTGCGCAGATTCCTACCGTACTCTACTACGATCAATATCAGAAAGTTGTTGGCTGGGGCCCCGATATCGCAGATGCCCTTGCCCCAACTGGATATCCGAAGCCAGGAGTACAGAAGGTGGAATGGTTCAAGCTTCAGCTCATGCTCTCAGGCAACACTTACATCGACCCCATCAATCTTCCTCCGCTCCCACCAGGAAAATCTGAAATCGATGTCGCTGCCGATTACCTTTTCAAGCTTCGTCAGGCTATGCGGGCGGCGCTACAAAAGACACTGGGTGAGGTATTCAACCGAGAAGAGCGGAATATCCGGTACTACTTGACTGTGCCTGCTATTTGGAACGATGCCGGCAAGGCTGCGACAAGAGCGGCTGCCATACAGGCCGGTTTCTTGCGCGACGAGAACGACAACCGGCTGACCCTTGTATCCGAGCCTGAAGCGGCCGCTCTATTCTGCGCCAAAACTGGTCTTCTTAACCTTAAAGTTCACGATGCTCTGCTTATTGTGGATTGTGGTGGTGGTACTGTTGATTTGATCGCATATGAAGTTGAGGATGAGAACCCCTTCACGGTCGCTGAGTGCACAGCCGGCTCGGGAGACTCATGCGGCTCTACTGCTCTGAATCGGAACTTCAGCAACATCCTGAGGACTAAGATCAGGAAGATGAAGCTACCGGATGGCTCCAAAACTGCCGGTCGCGTTTATGCCAAATGTATAATGGACTTTGAGAACCGGATCAAGGCAGACTTCCGTAACAACGGACAAAAGTGGGCTGTCGACGTTGGCATCGAGGCCGAGTTCCCCGAGGCCGGCATCGAGGAAGGTTATATGACGTTCACGAACGAGGAGATCCTACAGTGCTTTGAGCCTGTCGTCAACAGGATTCTCGAGCTCGTGCGCAACCAAATCATCGCCATTCAAGCACAGAATCGCACTTTGCAAAACATCTTGGTCGTTGGCGGTTTCGGAGCCTCTGAGTATCTTTTCCAGCAGATTAAGTTACACGTGCCACCTCAATTTCAGGCAAAGGTGGTGCGACCCATGGACTCTGTAGCGGCCATCGTCAAGGGTGCTGTGACGGCCGGCATCACCGAGCGCGTAATTACTCACCGAATTGCGCGGAGGCATTATCTCATGGCAACATTGCAACCATTCAAGGAGGGCTACCATCCTGAAGCGTACCGAGTGCCCTCGCTTGACGGGAAGGACCGATGCAAATTCACGCGCCAGATCTTTGTGCAGAAGGGTCAGAAGGTCAAGATTGGGGAGCCTGTCAAGGTGTCATTTTTCCGACAAGTGGCACCCGGCGCCACCCTCATGTATGAGGATATTCTGTTCGCATGCGATGATGACGTCTGCCCCGAATATACCAAGGATCCTCGTAAGTCTTGCTCACACCAACTTTATTTAGATTGCGGAAAATGGCAGAAGGCTGACAAAGTGTGCAATGCAGGTATCAAGGAAGTCGTTACCCTGACATCCGACCTCTCACGCAAGAATTTGGAGAAGGACTTCGAGCGCATGGACACGCCACAAGGCACCTTCTACCGTGTGTACTTTGACATTTACCTGACGCTGGACGGCTCCGAGTTCAGCGCTGAGCTGGTCTGCCAGGGTGAAGTAATGGGTCGCTGCAGAGCGAGATTCAGGTAACTCAAGTGAGGAGTCAAAGCGTAAAGTGGTCATCAGATGAGCGGATTGGCAAAGAACGGTGCATAAGAGGTAGATCAGGGCAGGTAGGGCGGGCCGCGAGCAGCAAAATAACTTTGACAGGAAACTCGATTCCTTTTTCTTCTTTCTCGAGACATTATTACTATTACTACTTACTACTTTGAGTCCGCCTTATGTTTTTCGTTTGCCCTTTTTCTCTATTTTCCAGTTTAAGTCCCCTGGTGAGTGGCTGGGGAACAAAGTTTGATACCACACCTGCATGCAACAACGTCACAATTTACTCCCTGTCTACAGCATGACTTTACGAAAGGTCTATCTCTTGTTCTCGTGCCTGAAGCATGATATGGGATGTGGGATATAGACACGTTTCGTGAGATGGAGTTCTTTCTCGATTTTGAGGTAGCATAATGAGACTCTGTCTATACCTAGGTACTCCGCTTTGCCCTCACCCTCCCTACTTGGCAAACTGTCGGTCCTGAGCGGCACGCGTGTAGAAACGGGCTTCTGTTGTAGCATGGACACAACGGCGCGAAGCTGACTCGGATCACGACTTGGATCAAAGACTTTCTTCAGATGCACCTTCGCCTGAACGAATTGGTGTTGGCTCTGGCTGCTTCCTAAACTCAAGAATTGTCTCTGAGATGGCTTTCTTCCAAGTACACCATGATTTTTGACATCGCATTTGGTAACCGTGACCGTCTTCATGATCGATCGGAGCCACCCCCGTCTGTCTCATCTTCGGAATGTCCTGGGTCGTGAGGATGCCAACAAACGCGGCGTATATTGCCCCGGTCTAGGCTTTGTACTGAGGGTCAAGTAGCAAATTACCTCATTGCTTGCGTGAATGTGTTTGGAGCCGAGGTTTGGCGACCATATGCAATCGGCCAAAGTAGTTACTTTAGAAACCTGGCTATTATTCGCGCATCGATACCCGTCAATGTTGATTAGGTTCAGAAGAAGCCTACCTACTTTCATTGCTTCAACCAGATCGTTCATACGCGCAATCTTGGATATGTGTTTTCACGCCCACTGACGACACTGTTTGAGACCATACGTGACTCTTGAGGCGTCTAACCCGTAAAGTACGATGCATGGATTCAGCGATCGTCAGGATTCGTCCTGGAAAGGTGTAATCAGCTATAGACAGCCGAAGGCAGCTTTCGGTGCGTAGTATCTCACTCCACCATCCAGCAGGCCCAAGTTGGTCTCCGGCCTCTTCTTACAATACCAGAGCGCGTCTGTTTCTCGGATGTTCTCCTAGTATCTGTCCACGATCAAATGTCTCAATACCTGAGTATCTACCTATGTATACAGTTGTGCGAGCGGTGGCGGACGCTAGCCATTGTGCGTTTCTACTCACACATCTCGATTCTTTCTCTGAGAGGCCGCGACAGCAGATGGGCATTCACTGACTGGACAAAGAAAGAAAGAAAAAATGTTGTAGAGAAGTTGCAGTAGTTTCTGTTCAGGAATGTCGGCCACACATTTGTCGTCGCCAGCTCAGGACTGGATCACCTGCACAGATACCTAATTGCAAAGACTAATTTTGACGTTTAAGCGTAGGTCCAGACGAGATTCGTCGGCTTTATAGGCTGGTGAACGTCCTAGGCGTCCATAAGAAATACTTTCAGCTAGCGTGTATAGGTATGTCATATCGACCCATTCCTTGCCATCGACAAAAGGGACGGATTACATTGTCTTGCTCTATCCAGATGGGTCTACAAGTGGGAAAATAAAGCTCGTGAGTATCTGCGTTGTCTCTGCTACATGAATACCCACTTTCGAAAATGGCAAGTTGCCAAAGTTTAACCTAGTCAGAAATTCAAATAAGTCTCCCGAATTTGAGCCTATGCAAAGCCAAAAATTGAAGTTTTAGACGGCATTGAACGTGGATATTAGATTTATTATTAGCATAAAGTTTGCTTGCCGACTGGTTTGAGGACACGGGCAGAATAATAGGTTTTCACAGGTACCCAATCTAAAGGTGTAAACTTTAAAAGAGCGCGCAAGCAAGGTGTACCGTAGTAGCTTGCTTGCCACCATGGCTGATCAGCATCGAACTAAACATACATTGCTGGAGCAGACGATCATGGGATGAGAATCTTTGTCACTTCTATGGCTGTCAGGTATGAACTATGCAAAATATGCATTATGTCCGGTGCTAAGGCGGTAATTAAAGAGCCCTTTACATATATCCCATTTTGGTCATATTATATACATAACATACCCCAGACTTCTAATATTGAGTTGGCCCAATGTGTCATATGCCGTCTCTTATTACCAACAGCTATCAATCTAGGTACATATGGGTTCAAACGTTACTTTGTCCTCCCCAAACTTAGCACAGACCAGAGCGAGATCAAGATTGAGCCAAGGAACTGTCCTCTGGGAGCCCGAAATCCAAAATTCCACAGGCTGTTGAGATCGGGTACCCAGCCCTTCTCCCTCCTGATGAACCCCTTCATCGCCAACTTGGCTCACCGTCAGCCATGTTTCTCACAAGCAACGATTACGTGACCCTCTCAAATGAATAAGAACGGAACTCCTCCAACGAGCAACGTAGATATGGACCAAGATTCTCCTCGCACCGATTCCGGTCCTTCTAGACTACGTCGCATTATCTCCTTACCAGGATGGCCACAGCAGCGCCTCCCGAGAGAGTCGACAGGTCCCAGCGCTGCGCCGCAGGATAGCGGGAAATTAGCACACACAGCTAGCAAGATGCCGTCCAAACCCAATTTACGCCGCATTGCCTCGACATCTAGTCGAATATTCAGATCCACTACTGGCACTAATACAATCCAAGACAAGGCGACTGAGACCGGAGACAGTCAGCAAGTCGCCAGCACAGAGATGACTCAAATTTCACGCAGGCCGTCCGTGGTCCGTCTCCGTCGCATGGCTTCCATGCCGGCGCGCTCCCTCAAGCGCATGACGAGCCGACCTAGTGTCGCCTCTCCGGATACATCAACGTCCGAGGGGAAATACTTATCTCGTGTGAAGTCGTGGTCCGGTTCAATGCGGACAGGCACGTCTAGATGGTTGGGAACCGTGCGTAGACCCTTTTCCTATGAACCCTTGACCAAAATATCTCTGGCTAATTGTGCGGGTTCAGAATCGCAAAGAGAGAGATGTCCCCAAAATTGAGGTCTCTGAGACGCCTGCAAGAGAGACCCGGCCACCACGGCGTGTCCACTTTGCAACGGCGGAGCTGAGGCCTGACATCGGCAACGAGACGAGCGAGGATGACAACCTATCCAGCTACCATGTGTCTTTGCTTCCAAGCCGGCATGATGCCGAGGAGACGCGGGATGGAGATGATGTTAGGCTGGAGAAATGGTGGAGGAAAGACGCGTACTACGCAGCATTGGCTATTCCGATATTTTAATTCAGCCAAATCCACCTTGATGATTGCACGTCTCGGTGCCCCGTGACCAGGAAACGTCAAAACATACTTCCAGACCATTCTCCTAGTTCGCTGAGCACGGCTCGAGCCTAGTCCTAGCGTCTAGACTCTAGAAAGGAGCTTGATCTATCATCAGCCTACGCCGATAGAGGTGACCAATTGCTCTTTCACCGATACCTCTCAAAAGCCGTCCGAGGAAGAATTCAACAGTCTTGTTCTTTTGTTTTTTGACGGTCCTGACCTGATGTCTCCATAGGAAACCGAATTCTGACGGATCCGCAGGCTCGGACTTGGTCGCAGTTTGATCTTCTCGTTATCAGAGCCGTCAAGCCGAGCCCTGTCCATTCCGAAAGTAATATTGGTATTCCAAAATATAATCGTCATTTTATAATTGGCCCATTAGTGTTTACGGGCGCCCAAAAGGTACTAACACTGCCGTGATAGTTACCCACGCAAACCGACATTCCAAGGGCCTATGAGCAGGAGAGAAAGGGCAACCTACGTTGCCGACGGGCTTGCAAATCTGCAGGACCACAGTGCAAGCGTGAGGGCTAAATTTTTGGGAAATACTTCCAGCAATCGCCTGCGGGTCAACTGTCAGGGGGCTGTGATGCTTCCAACAGTAGGTACGTACGCATATTACATAGATACCGTGCGTACTTCATGTAGTGGGCAGCAGGCGCTTCTGGATTAGTGCTGTATAATCTTACCAATCGTTTGTGACTGCGCCGCCCACGTACAGTACAATGTACCCACCGTTGATCATACCGTGGCACCGCCATGAGCACCAACATCAGCGTTGAACCGCGGATGTCAGATTGAAAGCATGCTCACATACTTCGAGTTCATCATCTCGCTCCTGGAAGATCAGTCTCGTAGGACTTAGCTAGATCTCGCCTAAGAACTTGGTCTCTATTCACCATATCATTGAAGCTCAACTTGACCTTGGTCTTTCTTCCTCCTTACATCATTGCAACTCCCAGTCGACACAATGGGCCTCTACAAGAAGCTTCCTGACAACGTCACTGACTTCGATGTCATCATTGCCGGAGGTATGTGCCAATTTTTGAACTTGACCATATGCGTGGCATATTGTCACTGACCGTCGTATGGTAGGTGGCGCTGCCGGCTGCATTGTCGCGGGCAGACTTACTGAATCTGACCCGAAACTATCAATCTTGGTCATCGAAAGTGGGCCAAACAACTTCGGGGACCCATTGGTGACTGTGCCAGCGTTCTGGCTTTCGCATACAGACCCTAATGATAAGTATACGTGGTCCTATAAGGCCAGTGCCTCCAACTATCTGAGCGGGAGAGAGTCTATCGTTCCCGCGGGTCGTATTGTAGGTGGTCCTGAAATCCCTGATATGAACTCGTTCAAATGTATTAACAGTGAGTTAGCTTGGTGGGGGATCATCAGTGAATATGCTGTTGTATAGTCGTCCCCAGGAGTCGGAACTCGATGCTTGGAGTACACCCGGATGGTCCTCCCAAGAGACTTTGAAGTACTTGAACAAGGTGGGCAACTCATGAAAATCCCTCTACTGGTTATTGCGGCGAGGCTGAAGTCTTGACAGTGGGAATCATATCACGGTCCTGCTGGCTCGGAAGACCGCCATGGACACAATGGGCCGGTGTATGGTAAGAAACTCTGTTATGTCTTCCGAGATTCCCGTGTAGAGAGACCAGAGAAGACACGAGAGAACACCAGCTAATTGAACTATCTAGTCGGGCCAGGCAACTATCGTGGCAAGGTCTTGGAAGATGATTTCATATCTTCTGTCCAGAAGTCAGGCTGGCCAGAGCTTCCCGATAATAATCGACTGGATTCCATTGATGGCTCCATGCGTGCTCAGCGCTATGTTGGCGCTGATGGGACACGTCAGGATACTGCTCATGCCTACATTCACCCTAAACTAAACAGTGGAGAGTTTCCCAACCTCCATGTCCTCGTCGAGACGGACGTCGAGCACGTTGTCTTTGATGACAATAAAAAGGCTGTGGGTGTGGCCATTAGGCCGAGCGCAGACTTCCAGACCGATGTGGATCACGAGGCAGCGCCTCGGGTTGTTAAAGCAAAGCAGCAGATCGTCCTCTCTGCAGGTGCTCTTGGAACGCCACAAATTCTGGAGAGATCCGGCGTTGGTAACCCTGATATGCTTTCGCATGCGGGAATCCCCTTGGTTGCCTCCGTACCTGGTGTAGGTGAGAACTACCTGGTAAGTTCTGACTCTACAGTTGTTGTAAAGCAGTAATACCTACCTCCGGCTAACTATTCGAATCTCAGGACCACCATATTATGCTATATCCTTATAAGACCAATGCGGAACCTGACCAAACTATGGATGGTCTCCTGACTGGACGTATTGACGTTGGCGAATTGATGGGCAAAAATGACCCGCTCCTTAGCTGGAATGGCGTTGATGTCCAATGTAAGCTTCGGCCTACGGATGCGGATATTGCCACCCTAGGCAGTGACTTCCAAGCAGCGTGGGACAAAGACTTCAAGAATACTCCCGATAAGCCTCTGATGATTCTTTCCATCGTTAGTTGCTTCCCAGGAGATCCATCCGGCATCCCAGCGGGTCAATACATGGGCACCGCGACCTTTAGCACCCACCCATTCTCCCGCGGCCGTATTCATATTACTGGCCCGAGGTTTGCCGGCCCTTATGAGTTTGATGCAGGTTTTCTTGCGGATAAGAATGGAATTGATATTAAGAAGCATTTCTGGATGTATAAGAAGCAACGCGAAATTGTTCGTCGCATGGAAACTTTCGCGGGCGAGGTTGCCGCTGGACACCCAGAATTCCCGAAAGGGTCTAAGGCTGCTACCATTAACGAGAAGTCTGCTTCGGAGACCCAGGACATCGAATATACGCCAGAGGATGACGAGGCCATTGAGAAGTTCCTGAAAGAGCGTATCACGACGACTTGGCATTCGATGGGCACATGCAAGATGGCCCCTATGGAGGATGGCGGAGTTGTCGATCCTAACTTGAATGTTTACGGAGTAAAGCGCCTGAAGGTTGCTGATCTTAGTATTCCACCGAGTAATGTGGGATCCAATACGTGCAGTGTGGCTATGGCTGTTGGAGAAAAGGCTGCAGATATCATTATCCAGGAGCTTGGACTTGGAAAATGAGCAGCGGAGGTCGTGAACCTCGGCGGCTCCTAGCCATCAGGACAGTGCCAAGTACCTGCCATTTCCTCTTCCCCCGAATACTTTTGGTTTTATCAATTTCATTCTCTTGATTCTCGACCGCAAAGTTGCCATCGTCTACCTCATCTGCAAGTGTTGATTCAGGCAAGGCTGAGACGGGGCTAAATCCAGGGCTAAACCAAGTCGCAAGCTGCCCCGCTCTCTACCTACCTAACCACCATAAGCTTCCAGTGAATCCTTGCTCTCTCCTCCCCTTCCACAAGCCAGGGTATAATACATCTCCTACTAGTACCTCTATAGGCATACCTGTTGGTCTGTATTGTGTGAGTTCGTGCCAGGGGGCGGCGGATCTGCTTGCTGGGTGCATTTCAGGAAGGTTCTTGGAGGGCGATGATGTGGGATCAAAGCAGGCTGGCTCCGCTATCGACCGGTCTGCTGCAAGTGAGCAATAAAAATTCCACTGCAGCCTCTTCAATGGCATACAGTGGAACGTGCTGTTGCGACCCTATTACTGTGGCTTCAACACCCTTGCAATATCTCTTGCGGCACAGCCATATCCTGCATCGCGAGATGCAGCTTTGAAATATGTAACTCTGGACGCCATGTCGGGCCTGTTGGAGCTTACGGCTCCCGATGTCACCCAAAACATTTGGAGACGTTCCATTTCATTATAGGTGGTACGTTGTCGGCCGATCACTAGAAATGATGTTGGGACTGGTGGTTCCTTAAGGTAGCATATGCCGGGCCACATAACAAAGTAAATCTTTTATGTACACTGTCCTACTTCATGCCACTACGCGATAATGCTTTGGAAGAGAGTGTCCTTCGCCCGCTGAAAGCTGGTCATAATTTAGTAGAGAAGAAGCGATAGAATTATCTCTCTACCCTAGGTGTTTTGGACACAAAATTGATCTCGGTCCTGGGCAAGTCCAACACACATTGCACGGGGCTTCGCTCAACATCGTCTAGCTCGTAATCAAGGACTAAAGTGTACCACAGATTCTTCTGAAATCCTATATGTTTCCTGACCTCAAAGCCACACATAGGCCGGTCTCGTGAGACTAAGTACGTGCCTAGGCAATCTCAACTCCAACAGACACAAAGTCCCGATAGTCTACTTTGTTGAAGCCTTTTCCGATTATCATTGATTCGTTGACTCGGGCATGCATGTTATAATATGAATTACTCACTGCTAATAACCTTTGTAACAGGTCAATGATCCCTTCGTCCTAGCCTGGAGTAAAACAGATCGAGACTTCAGGACGCTGAGGCTGAGCAACTGGCGCACAAACACGAACCTCATTGCATGGTACCAACAATATTCAAAACGTCTGCCCAGTCACCCTACTAGACCTTGTCAAACAAGAAGAGCCAGGAGATCTGGGGAAATTGTGGGGTTTTTACAAGCCTGGCAAGTTCATATTATGGGGGATCGGTGGGGAGGAGGTCGCGATCCTCTAGGAGCTTGCCAAGGTCCTTGGTCTCAAGCCTCAGCCAAGGACCTAGTCACAATGGGCGATCCATCCAGTTGGGAGATTTCCCATCCCAGCCCCAATCAGACTCCAAGTCTTTCTGCAATTTAGGAAAAGCTCGCCTCCTTTCACGCCCGGGAAATCGGTAAGGCCAAGAGACCCGACACCTTGGGATATATGCAGTGAGGTTACCGCGCGCTCCAAGTGCGTCTACAAAGTGGAAAAGCAGACTCTTTGGCCAGAAATCTTAGTGTAGGCTTTGTGCTTTTTCCCCATGTTCTTGGCAACAAACGAAAAGCTGGGGAAACTTCCCCACGATCTTGGCGTATCTAGCTGAGAAGGGGAGTTTCGTCCGTACCGGGCAAATGGAATTCTGGGTCATGTGGCCGGTCCTACAGCGAGCGCCTTGGCTCATTACGCGTGGCTGACAACGATATACAGTACCAAGACGCGGATGTCTTGGAAAAAGATATGGTTAAGAGTTTGAGTAGTTGGAAGGAAGGCCACAGTGCCGGGCGGTGGGAACTCTGATAGCACGAGTCAAAAACGACTGGAAAACTAGAAAGAGGATGCTTTCCCTCCATCTGCTCGAAGCCAGTGATTTTGGTTCTCGTCAGCTCGTTCTGGCCCTTCTGGAGATTTATACCTGATATCCAAAAGCTAAGCCACATAGGCGGCAGCGAATTTCAAGATGGCCACACCTATATACTCTGAGGACATCAAACGATCGGACTCGAGTCTAGACGTGAAACCAGGAGAAAAGCACGTCGAAGACCTCTCCAAAGTCAACGACAGCAGTTCGTTGGAGAACGCTGTGGAATGGGACGAGGCCGCCACCAAGAGGCTGATTAGAAAAATCGACTGGCGTCTGATACCTTTCCTCGCCCTTCTGTACTTGCTGTCCTTTTTGGACCGCACAAACATCGGCAATGCTCGCCTGGACACCCTGGAAGCGGACCTGGGTATGAGCGGTCTCCAGTACAATCATGCGCTTGCAATCTTTTTCCCTTTCTACGTGGCCATTGAGGTTCCAAGCAACATGGCAATGAAGCGATTGCGACCGAGTGTTTGGCTACCCATTATCATGCTTGCATGGTAAGTCTTGACTACCTACACAACCCTCTCGTTGTCGCTGGACTGACTTTATTCACCAGGGGCCTGTGCACCACCTTGATGGGAATCACCCAAAGTTACGCAGGCTTGTTGGTCGTCAGAGCATTTCTGGGCATCGCTGAAGGAGGCCTGTTTCCTGGTGTGACATATTTGTGAGTTGTCGCCTGCAAAGCGCAGGAGATTTTCAGCCAGACTAATAGACTGTCAAGCATCACCATGTGGTACCGACGTCACGAATGTGGATTGAGAATGGCCATCTTTTTCTCCGCCGCAACTGCAGCGGGCGCTTTTGGTGGCCTTCTAGCACGCGGTATCCTCGAAATGCGAGGCGTAGGAGGGCTTGAGGGCTGGCGATGGCTCTTCATTTTGGAGGGCATGCTAACGTTTCTGATCGGTTCGTGCTGAGTTCCTACGGCTGGCATGGGTACGGACTGACTTTTGATGCCTTAGCTATCGCTGCCTTTTGGTGTCTGTACGACTATCCAGCAACCGCTAGTTTTCTCACCGAACCTGAACGCAAAGAGGTGACGAGTCGTCTCAAGCTCGACCGCTCGTCTCTCGCGGACGAGTATGACTTGAAGTACTTTTGGGATGCTGTCAAGGACTGGAAGATATGGGTTCACATGTTCATCACTATCGGCGTGTACACGACTCTCTACTCCTATGCACTCTTTGTGCCCACCATCATTGCCGGCCTGGGCTACCGCAGCACCACAGCTCAGCTGTTGACGGTCCCGCCCTACTTTGTGGCTTGTTTCTTCTGTATCGGGGCTGGCTATGCGGCAGATAAGTATAAACAACGAGGACTGTTCATGATCGGGTTCATGGCTTTAGCGTGAGTGTTCTCCCGCCCTCCTGTGAATGGGACCACCAGCAGACTGACTTTCCATTTTTTTTCCCCAGCATGGTTGGTCTGATTATGCTCCTGGCAACGAACAACAACCAAGTCAAGTACGCAGGCTGTTTCTTACTCGCGAGCGGTGTCTATCCAAACGTGCCCCAAGGAGTGGCTTGGAACGGCAACAACATCGGCGGCTCACTGAAGCGTGGTGTCGGCATCGCCATGCATGTAGCTTTTGGCAATATGGGCGGTATGATCTCGGCGTACCTCTACCAGACCAAAGACCGACCAAAGTACTATCCTGGACACGGCACTCTGCTGGCTTTCCAGGGGATGGCAATGGTGTTGAGTATATTCATGACCATCTACTTGCGCCGTGAGAATGCCCGGCGTGATAGGATGCATAAGCCACCGAGTGAGTACACAGAGGCTGAAAGAGAGGCTGAACGGGATATGGGGGACAACGCAACGTTCTTTCGGTATACCGTATAAGCGGCTCCAGAAGCGTGTAAGTGTGTTGCTGAAGACTGTGTAGACGGGTCTTCGTCAGAAGGGTAACAGAACTGGAAATATGCCTATTTGAATATATGTGTATACAATGTGCAGACCATGTATACTTGCGATGCCAGACAGGCTTACACGAAAGATAGCAACGTTTGGGTCACATCTTGATGATTGTAAGCCAGCCACGCTTGTGGTTGACCAGGGAAGCTGACGATATCCCTTCCTAGTTTGGCGTTGCACGTGCTGGCCAAGGAACAGAAAGCAAGAAAAAGAAGAAGAAAAGGTCTACATAGTAGTGCCCTTGCTATGCGAAAAGGAAAAGAAAACGAGTGACATCATTTGCCAAATCCAGGGTCTTGTCCGGAGTGGATCCTTTTTCCGTGGTGAAAAGACAAGCAAGCGCCTGAGTCCATTCCAGCGGAAGATCGGCGGTTCTCTCTAAGCCAATCCAGCCACTCACGACTTGCAGCGCCAAGATTTGTGAGTCCCCCCCTGTCTAGGCCTCTTAGAGGTGCCTACCGAGGAACTCACAGCACTAGTCCGCGGTACCTGAAGATAGCTATCGCGAGCTCAGCCCACTGAAACCAACACACGCCTCGCGCTCCCCCAATCAAGTACCCCTGACCACGTTTTTGCTCATTAACCTGGGAATCCGGGAACCCAACCATTTCATGCGTCATCGTCGTCTAGACACACTCTACCCGCGAGGGAGGGTCCCCGGATCCCCCCCAGGTAGTTGAGTGCGTTGGACCAGTAGGAGCACAGAGCGGGTGGCCGTTGAAACGAAACCATGGCAGAGCCCCAGTTGGATGAACGACCTGGGTTGGGGGCATGAACCATTCGCTCCTTTATAATAGCTTTGAGGGAAAGCCCATCGGTGCTGACTGTGTGGTGGTGATCGTCGAGACTACATGCCTACCTCTTACCTACCACCTACTTGTGTGCAACACCACAGATTGGAAGTGTTAAAGTGAGTAAAACGGACACGACGTTTGCATCTTAATCTCTTTTGAGTCTTGAGACGTCTCGTTTTACACACTGCATTGTTTGTCCAGAGCCACAGGACTTCATCATCTTATACTGTCTATTGTCCATATCACCATACACCTCTGGGGGCATACACATTTACTAGAAACATATCACGCCTTATAAGAGCGCTCATCTTCAGGCCCAGTTGGTCTTCTTTTTTTCTTCTTCTTTCCCATTAGAGACACCGCAAACATGTCGCTGTGGAACGGCAAGGTGCCGCTCGAAATATACAACCAATGCCCTGGCACATTATGGCCAGCAATATACACATCTAGCGGCGGCGGTCCAAGCACAGGAGGCTTTGAGTTGGCAGCGGGCGCAAATCGGACCCTCGAGGTCTCATCGACCTGGTACGGCCGGGTGTGGGCGCGGACGAACTGTACCGCTGGTGATGGTGATGCGCTGGTCTGCCAGACGGGGAGCTGTGGAGTGATGGACTGCGCGTCGGCTGCTGTAAGTTGAGAATACCCCTAGTTGGACATGTGGAAAAAAATAAAAAAATCACCGGCACCCTTCGCCCATATCACACTTGACTGACTCCTGGCTCAGGGAAATCCCCCAGCTACGCTAGCAGAGTTCAACCTCGCCGGCGGCGTCTCTGCCTCCCAAAACTTCATGGACCTCTCTCTCGTAGATGGCTACAACGTCCCCATTGGCCTGCAATACATCGCCGATCCCACCAGCAACACCACCGCGCCGCCCGCCAACCTCGTCTCGCCCGCCTGCATCGCCACCACCGGCTACCTCTCCTCCCCCAACCGCACAGGCACCGACTACACCAACGCCACGTACCCCATGCCCTACGAATCCTCGCAGACCAACGCCCACGTCGGCCATTGGTGCCCGTGGTCGCTACAGACCCCCGAGCCACCAAAGCCCGGCGACGGTATCTACCCATATCCGGACGACAATGTTGCGAGGCCCGTGTTTGACCCGTGCCTCTCCGCCTGCCACAAAACCGGCTCTGCAAAGGATTGCTGTACCGGGAGCTATGATACCGCCGCCAAGTGTCCACGCAGCGAGTACTCGAGGGCGGCCAAGAAGGTGTGTCCCGATGCGTACAGCTATCCGTACGATGACACTGCCTCCACGTTTGTGATTCCCGGAGGCGGTGGTTGGAGCGTCACGTTCTGCCCCGAAGGGAGGAGTACGGACATTCTGGCCACTTTTGGGACGTTGATCAGTGAGTGGGCTGCGTCAGGCGTGATGAGTGAGGATATCCTGGCCGCGGCGCGGAATGAGACGTATATTGAGACGCATGGAGCGGCCAGCGCACGAGGTGTTGGTGGTGTATTAAAGGTAGTGGGCACTGCGGTGCTTGTGTCCGCCTTGATCAACGGTTTGTGGTGAGCGGTGCCATTACCATTGAACATGCGCTGTGTTACATTATACACGGGTGACACGAATTTTTGATCCAAAGCATTGAGCGTTGCATTCCTTTTGCATGTCTTTCTTATTTATTCCTATACCCTTTTGGCGAAGATTTGATGAGTACGCGACGAGGGCATGAGAATGATCGCCGGGCTGGCCTGGTGTTTTTTTTCCAGCAGGGAGCTTTTCAAAACACTCATTGCATAGCCTTTTGGTTTCTAGATATATACCCTGGACGATCACACTTGTGCGTCTACTGTTCTAGACCCATTTGATAGACTTACTTACATGTCACTGGAGAAATCTTTCAATAATAAATCATAAGTCCGGGGGCACAGGCGAATCATATTGTCACACCCGATCCATTGCGCCGGACACAGAGACCTCGCTTCCCGTTTTGAGATGAAACGGGCAACATGGCCATGCAAAAAAACACTGCATTTATGCCCGTTGTAATGACTCCTGCCAACGTATGTGTGTATCGTCTAAGATGCCGTCCCTTCTTTTTCCATTTCCTTGAATGTCTCGCTCGACCCCATTGTCGTATGTCAATGCATTCGCCCTGGACGTGCAGACGCCCTACCTAAATTCACCACTTCATCCGAAAAAATCCTCAACCTTTCTTCGCAGCCTTCTCCTTCCTCCGCCGATCCCACTCCGCTCTCTCCTCATCATCACTTCCGCTAAACTCAGCATCATCATCACTTTCAACATCCAATATCGCACTCTCCCGTCCCAGCACGCCGTTCTGACCGCTCTCCTCTTGCTGTACGAAATCGCCCCTGTTGAGAATTGCATACTCGTGCTTTTGTATCAGCTCGCGCAACCCCGTGTTGCGCGGATCCACCAACTGGAAGGGCGTCAGGCCACCCTTGTTCTTTGCCCGCGGGTTCGAGCCTGCCTCGAGCATCATGTCGATGAGGGCATTGCCGAATTCGCGCTGTGCTTCGGGCTCGCCGTTGATCCAGCGGACGGCGGTGTGAAGCGGTGTGTCGCCTTCAACTCGCGAGACGGGGTCGCATTCGAAGTTTTCTTGATCGAGGAGGTAGTCGATAATATCATCTATTATGGACCAGGTGGTCAGCCTTCAAAGGATCCGGAAAGCAAGGGTGGATGGAATAGAGCGCGGGCCTGGGTCCGGTCGCAGTAGCACATACAGTTTCCCCTCGATGCGGCTTCGTGGTACAGGTGGTTGCCCATGACTGTCACTGTCTTGTTCAACAGATCCGAGATCTCGGTCTCGCTCTTGCCCTCGAGAGTTTCCTTCATAAGGTCGATATTGTCGCGTCGGCAAGCTTCGATGAGGATCTCGCCCACGGAAGCGCCCTGTCTCGGTCAGTCACAGTCTCCCTTCCCTCAGAGCAGCTTGGACAATCTTCTCACATCGTGCTCCTCTTCATTAGACATTTCAACCGGAGGCTGGGAGCGCTGGCGGGGTATGTCGTAATTGGTAAGAAAAAATGATCCAAAGTCTGCCGCGTGGCTCGTCAGGGAGGGTTGTGTCAGTGCCGTCTTCGCAATAGATCGTCGAGTGTCGAACAACTGGCTCGACAATCCGACAGATAGAAAAATGTCGCCTGATTAAGTGTGATGTTCAGTGAGGTTTCGTGAAACAGAGCTGGCGTCTAAGGTAGCCGCGCGGGGCTGTTCGTCTAGTGCATGTGGTGGGCGTCGTAGTCAAACAACTGACTGACGGGTGCATAGTCAATCAGGAGGTGGCAGTGACCAGCGCTGGGATGAATGGCAGAGAGTGTTCGGCTGCTCGGGCGCCACCCCTGCAAGCCCATCACTCTGCAGGGACCATAGCGGGGTCAAACGGCCCCTCTGTAAAGTTCTGCCTGCCGACTCGGTAGCTCCCAAAGATTTGCTGAGTGGGTGACGAGCCTTGGGATTTCCGTTAGAATCAACTCTGATTTGCAAGCCATCGCATTCATGTGACGATAATCTTACAATCAGAATATCACTCTGATTTCCGAGCAGACGCCCGCTCCGACCTCTTACCGTTTCGGCGAGGAAAGTCCGGTGTGATTCAATTAATGAAATTTGATTGCAGGCTAGTTTGCAAACATGCTGCTTTGTATGCGCTCCCCCCTCAACACCAAACACACCAGTCAAGATACCAAAGACTCGTCCTTGGCTGCTGCTGTGTCCCCTATTTAAATCCTGTTGATTCGTGACCTCGAAGCTAATCTGCCTTCTGCCTCCAGTTTGCCCCTACTGCGCCAATCTCCTGACCGTATCGGTCATGGACAACGGCAAGAATCGCCTTGAATGCCGAACTTGCCCCTACGAACTCCCCATCACCGATCCCCTTTATTCGCGCCGGACTTTCCCCAAAAAGGAGCGCGATGATATCTTCGGCGGTCCCCAAGCCTGGGACAATGCGGACAAGACAAAGACCCAGTGCCCTGCGGAAGGCTGCGACGGCGCCGAGGCTGCCTTCTTCCAAGTTCAGATCCGTAGCGCTGATGAGCCTATGACCACCTTTTTGAAAGTACGTTTTTCGCATGATACTCGGTCCACCTTACGGGGAAGTGATGCTGACTTTCCACCGCGCGTAGTGTATGAAGTGCGGCACCCGCTGGCGTGAGAACTAGCGCAACAGGACGACGAGGCGAAGATTGTGGTAGGGAGGGCGTTCCGATGAGTTCCACGATGGTGATGGCATTACCTTTGCGCGCAAGGTTATAGAAATTGGTGGAGGTTTAGTTGGTTCTCCGTCAGAGCGACCGACGGTTCGATTTGTGATAGCATAGCACGGCGTTAGGGGTCCCGGTCTTCTCTTTTCGTGATAATAGATTCCAAATCTTGGCAATCTCTCACAGCCTCTGATCCTCACGCCTCCTTCTCTTCCTTGTGCCAGTCCACTGCGGCCTTCATGCCCTCGTTGGTCATGGCGTCGACGAATTCGGGTGAGATGATGTTTTTGCGGAATGATTCCTCTCGTAGCAGCTCGAGGTTCCGTAATGTCGGCCCAGGGTACGCGAGGTACTTGAGATAGGGCGGCTTGCTCCAGTATTGGAGATATTTGAGATACTCGACAAAAGCAGGTTGTTGGAAGAGCTTCTGCGCAGCGAGGTGGTTGAGATACTGGGGATTTCCGAGAGACTGAACAAACTCGAGCTCAATTTCGAAGCGTGTGTAGCCACCGTATTTTGTCTCGTCCGTGGGTGCAGGCGGGGAAGTCATCGTGGGACCTCTGTGATTGGGAGGGGGGAACAGAGGTGTTTGAAGTGAGTCCCGGAGCTTCGGTCAGGGCGGCGGCAGGTCTGGAAGAGGTTGATCCGTCGATGGCTGGCTGATGGCTTCGCTAAACGGTTCCCTGGATCTGCCACGATGGTGTTCCGGCACAAATGCGTAAAGTAAGTATGGGTTGTCGTGATATGCTGGCGTGGAAGTTTAGGAAGCCAAGAAGTAGCAATGCTGACCCTTGCAAGTCGATACATCCACGCATTACGTCAGCCTCCGAGGCCCAGGGCAACTCCATCCCTCAATTTCACTATCCTTCTCTAGTAAGTGCTGGGGACTTTCAGGCGGATTTATTTCCTCACAATAAGAACCTTTCAATGCAATGGCAAGTCCTTTGTCTAAGGATTATCAACTAAGCAGGACACTGTCTTCTACCTGAGTACGGCATGCCGTCTATCACGAAAGCAACCAACGACCTCAGAGTGAAGGCCTTGGAGTTCGTGAAGAGCAATGCCCATGGTTTTACATGCATAGAGCGAGTCTTGCGAGATGGATATGGAGAGTGCGATGTAGATGCATGATCATCCGCCAAAGCCAGCAACTGTCCAATCCTCTAGATGAAGCCGACCTGCATCATGGCAGTGACCAGCTCAACCGATCCACTCACGCTTAATTAGATCAATAGTCATCATTTCCGCATTCGGTACCGGGAGAATATGGTCGTTAGCACACTAATAGCGAGATAATAAGCGTTCCGAGGCTTGTTTAGGCCGCTACGTGTTAGTGTGGACTGCTCAAAGCTAGGTAGAAGTAGTTGCTTGTCCCGGTCATGTAGCCAGACAGCATGCACGCTTCGTACCTGTCGGGTCAAATTGGCCATAATTCCACGTGGTGATGAGCGCTGGCGCAGCGTAGAGTTTCGTGTTTGTCGATCAGCCAGCTCAATGATCACAATGTAGCTGCCAAAGCCTCGAGTAGTGGCCTCGGGGCTGTTGGACAGGCGAGACTATCAGCTCGTACAATTTGCGTGACTGAACGAATGAGCAGCAGGCATCGCTTCCGGAGAATCTGCTTGAGTGTGGTTCATAACTGTTCGATGAGACCCGTAATAACACATATTGACATTCGAGAGAAGCGGTAAGGCGTGAACGCCTTTGAACCCATGATGATCAACCAGCGTCTTATGTTTGAGCCTGTACGTACGCGGGCCTTTTGCTGTTGACTGTTGTGAGCTTGTGTCTCGTAGCACGCATATAGAGATCGATTCATCAATTCATTCGAATACCTGGTAGCTGGATAGCCTGATGTCTGACTTACGCCAGCTTTTATGCATGTTCAATACAACTCAGCCTCCTCCGTGGACAAGCTGATACCCTTTCAAAGGGTTACGCCTATTCCTCATGTTGAGACACAGCATGATTATATTGAGAGCCGGCGGAAAATGTGTCAACATGACTTCCCTTCTAATCGCTCCTTTTGAATATTCCCTTGCGTGCGTTACACAAATTACCCATTTTCACTAGTGCGAATGGTGCTGTTTTACACGGCAGCCCATGACTTAGTTTTATACTCAACAAGTAGTCAAAGATTATTTTTCATTATACTTTAGGCCGGGTACTCCTAGGATGCAGCGCGCTTCGGAAATTACCCATTATATAAATGCCCGTTCAAAAATTTGCCCGTGATTCGTGTTCGTAGAATCATCCAATCAAGGCAATACACCCACCAAGACCCCCAAGCCAGCGTACTAGCAAGAGTCCATGGCACACAAAGCCGCAACAAACGTCTCAGTCTGACACTCACGGCTCAACATCGGACTTCGATCGCACCCATTAATGATATATCATAAAGCCTTGCTTCCAGTGTCACTTTCCCCCTTCCCCCCACCCCCCATCTTGCCAGCTTACAGCACAGCAGCCACACCAGCCAAAAGCGCACCCAACAAACCAGCCTGGGCAGCCACAACACCATTCAAACCATTCGCGCCAGCCGACGACGTAGCCGACGCCGAAGAGCCTGTAGCAGTCGAGCTGGTCGAGGAGCTGCCGCTGGTCGTACGGCCGCTGGTGGTCGTGGCGCCGGTGGCTGTGGCACCGCTACCCGTGGTAGTACCGGTCGTCATGGGCGTCGTAGCGTTCGACGAGGACGCCGAGGTGCTCGCGACGCCCGTTGCGGTGGCAGAATAATCGACGCAGAGCTGTGCGCCCGCGGACTGTGCCTGGCCCAATTCGGTGCCGTTACAGTTGGAGAGCAAGCAAGTGAGGGCGGATTGACCGATGGCACCTTGGCTGGCACAGGCGCAGCCTTGGTCTGAGGCGGGGGTGCAGACTGCGGCGATGGCGGTGGAAAGGCATGGAACCTAAGGGAGGGAAGGAGAGAGGCGTTAGCGACAAGGTTATTGTGACAGAAGTGAATTGAGTGGTCAAGCTTATATATATATATATATATATATATCAGTGTGAAAAGGGAATGAGAAACTCACGGCACAGTCGGGCTCCCCAGTGAGATTCTGCGCAGCAACGAGGCCGGCTGATGCGGCGGCGATGAAGAAGGCGGACTTCATGTTGAGAGTGACTTGTTTGATCGTAACGGCTTGGATGGCAAGAAGACAATATTTTGATGACACTTCGAAACCGATGCAGTGATACAGAAATAATGTACAGTAAAACGGAAGAATCTCGACTTGCGCTATGTATGATTGTTGGAGAATGGAATGGCTGGGTAGGCAGTTAAAAGAAGGTCAAGAATCGCAGGAACTCGCCAAGCAGCGGCCCAGAGATTAATATTGATTTTGTTTCCTTCATCCCGCTAGTCGACACAGCGGCAGGGCCGGTCTGTCCGCGGGCATCCCTAACCAAATTTTAGCGAGGGCATAAAAATTGATTGTTCCCAAACTCTAGAGGAAGGGCTTATAAGCTTTCCCAGGCTCCCGGAACTGGTCAAGCGCGCTGGGAATCTTGGAATAGTCACACGGCATGTGGCGCCCTCTAAGAGATGTTGGTGTGAGTCGAGGCCCCTCTCGAAAGCCTAAGTACCTAGTCAAGTTAATTATGCTATGACTCTTCTGCAATTCAGCTCCATCTAGATAGCTGCCTGAAGACCTCCTCTTCACATTTCTGCCGTCCAGTTCAGACGCTCACAAACAATCGCACAGGCCATTGAACTCATTGCTCAGAGAGAATGTACGATGTGACAGTAGAGCTGCCATCCCTGATCATGACAGGGGAAAAGACACAATTGATTCAATGCCCATGCGTTTGCTAGGTTCATGATCCGGGGAACCCCACATGGGTCCCACCATGTTATTAAACCTTAAACATGTATCATATAGTTGAGAGGACCCCCCCCCCCCCCCAATCGAGGTACTGCAGCTGCATAGCTACTTGTATCATATTGTTGCACATTGCAAGTGCGCATACAATATACACGTATAGATACAGGCCCTTCCCTAAGCATAGAGAATTCATGGCTGTTGAGATCACAATTTAGCCTTCATCTGTTAGACATTGATCAAGACATTAACAAAGCCGTTGCGTTTCGGTATCAGAAGTCTGGGCATGCGATAAGCTCGGTCTCAAGAGCTCCACAGTAGCATGTTCGCCCTGACATCAAGAGGCCAGAACCAGTTCGCTTCGTGTGGTAGAGTCAGTCTACGAAATTACATTCGAGCAAACGCTGTTGGAAATTCCCAACTGAATTCCTTGGCAGAAAGCCTCAAAGGTGATGTCTTAGTCGGAAAGTATCATACCAGTACTGGAAAACAAATCATGTTCTGGAAAATCCGCAAAGGCGACATTCTCATTCGCCGCAATATATACGTAAACCTGATCCCATCCATCATTATGCCTGCTATCGTGGGGTATACCACGTAGAGGAGAAAAGCCCCGTTCCTGAACACCTCTAACCATCATCCGCCGTGGCAGTGATATGAAGTCCCCATCTGATTAGAAGAGAGAAAAAACATTGGCTCGCCTTCAAGTCGAACCCTTGCCCTTAGGAATGCAAGAGATGAATGCAAATCCGATATCAAACGCCGTATCGGTCTTGTTATCCCGATCGCGATTAAAACTCACGCTCCTGCCCCGATGATGAATTACGTCCCTGTCCCTACAAGAACCCCTTAGTAAGACTGGGCACACGACTAATGCTGCTCTTTCTCCTCGGAATCACCACGTGGCCCTCCGCGTCCGTCTCCTCATCCACAACACTTGCCAGACCCGAGCTCCTCATCGTCGCCATAGTACCGGATCTCGACATGCCACCACGTGCAGAACTCATAATACTGCCCGCGACGGATCCCAGTCCAGAGCCCTTGTCTGACCGTAGCTTCTTCCAGCTCTCGAGCTCGCGCTCCAGTCGCGCCGCCTTCTCCTTCTCCGAGCGCAGCTCACGCTCCGCTCGGCGCGCTTGTAGCTGATTAGCTGACTCAGATGCCTGGAGCTCGTCGATCGTCTTGAGAAGCTTGTCGACCTTGTCACGCATACGATTGAGGTCCTCCTGCGTCTGTGCGTTCAACTTGTCCCTACGCTCAATTTGGCTTTGCAGGTCCTTGACGGTGCGGTCCACGTTACGGACCGACCGCTGGGACTTGGCCCGCGAATTCTCTTGCTCCTCGAGCTGCGACTCAAGCTGCGGCGGTGTGTTAGAATGATTGATGCCTCTGGAAACTATAGAGAGTGGCTGGGTGAAATGAAAACCGGGCCTTCGCCGTATACTTGCCTCGTTGATGCGTTTGTGAAGGAATTTGATGTCGTGGCTCGCGCTCGAGTAGCCCTTTGTTTCTAGGTCGACCAGCTTGATTTGGACCTCGTTGAGGGTTTTCTCTAGCGTTGCCTTGGCCTTTTGCAGCTGCGCACTCGTCTCCCGCTCCACCGCGATGTCCTTCTGTACTTCTGACGCAAGAGCCTCAGCACGCCGCATCTTCTCGACGGCAGCTGCGGCGACGTCTTCTTGCTGAGCGAGATTGGACTTGAGATCCAAGATCTCCTTGTCGATGCTCGCGGCATCACGGAGCGATGGACTTTCACTCTTGGCAAGGTCCTCAAGACCGGCTTTGGCCTCTGCCAAACGCGCCTCGACACTACGTTTTTCACGAGCAAGAGCATCGCGCTCTGTAGTGATCTCATCCACCGATGAGCGCAAAGATCGCACCTGGGAGAGTAGATTGACAATCTTTCCCTGAGCCTCGTTATGTGCATTGACCGCCTCATCCCGCGAAGCAGACACATCGGAAAGAGTCGATTCTAGACGAGACTTTTCTTTAGACCAAGTCGAGCTATTAAGGACTTCATCGTCCCACTTGGATCGCAGGCTGTCGAGCTCCTCACGCAGGCGTGTGATCTCAGCTTGCTTGAACATTTTCTCCTCTCGAGCCAGGTCGAGCTCCTTGGTGAGTGTAGCAAATTCAGCTTGGTATTTCTTGCGCGTCTGCTCCAAGCTGGACTCGGTGTCCTCGATATCATTAGCGCGCTGATTGCGGTAATCCTCCAATTCGTGCTGCAGCCTCTTTTTGGCTTGTGTCGCTGCCTCAAGATCGGTCGACACATCCTCAAGTTTCTCTTCTAGGCGCTGGCTTTGACGCTGCAAGTCTTCGACAGTCTGGTCCATCTTTTTCCTCTCGGCCATGACCTCGGCATACGTCTCCTCGGCCTCCTTGGCTTGGTTCTTCGCGAATTGCTCCGCCCGATTGGCCTTGAGGACGGAAATCTCGGCCTGTTCCAACTTGCTGAAGTACTCGTCTGCCCGGCTCTTGTACAAGTTCAGGCTGGCCGTTGTATCAGCGAGTTTGGATGTTTCTGCGTCCAACCTTATTTGAACATCAGTAAACTCCTGCAACATTTGATTGCGACTCAATGCCTCCTGTTCCCTTGCTTGCGCCATCTCCTGCAGATCACCCTTGGCATCCCGCAGGTCGACTTCGAGCTGTGCTCGGTCGCGCCTCAATTTTTCAAAGTGTTCCTTCACGTCCGTCAGCTCTGCAACAGCATCCTTATGATCGTGCAGCAGCAAACGTCGGGACTCTTCGATGCTGTTAAGAAGTTCAAACAGCTCTTCGTGCGACCGAGTCTGAACGTCGCGCAACGACAGCTCTCCGGTACGGAGAGCCTTCTCCAGCGCAGAGCATTTCTTGGCAGAGTCGTCAAGCATGTCGTGAAGACGGCTGTTCGCCATCTCGAGCTTCTTCACACGTTGCAGGGACGGTGTCTCCTCAGAATGTCCCCCAAGCTCTGGAGTCGATCGGTCCAGCTGGCTCTGAAGGTGTCGGTTCTGCATTTGGGAAATCTGCAATTGGTTTTGCAGCTCTTCCACCTCTGCCTTGAGATCCTGGCGGTTGTTGAAGCTCAAAATGTCCTCAGTTCTCTCAGATCGGACCGAGTCTTGGCTTGGTTCAGTCTCGCTGTTGTGACGAGGAGGAGGGGTGGACGGGTTGGATACTTTCCGCCCGTTCGTTTTGGACTTCCTGTAAGATGGTGATGTGTCAAAAGGAGCCTCATTGATGCCAATCTCTCCGAATCGTCGTCGCTCAGGGGAGTGTGGTGCACCCCTCAGACCGGCAAGTTGTGTCTCAGCGGTGTGCCTGGCTGCGGTCTGTACTCTAAGATTTTGCTGCAGCTCCTCAATCTTCCTAACAAGGTCATACTTCTCGCTATAGACACGTTCAGCGGACCCATCAACCTGGACTGGAGGTACAGATTCAGGATCCACCAGCTTCAAGGCTCGAAGCATCTGAGATCGAAGCTGGTCAAGCTCCTGGTCCCGAGAACCAAGGGTCTCCTGAAGCGCTCGGACCGTACCTTGAGCTTGAGTTCGCAATTGCCTCTCAGACTCGAGACTTCGATTGGCTTCAGCCAGCTGAACGTTGAAATTGGATGTGATTTTGTCAGCATTGCGGTTAGACTTGACCTCGCGCTGAAATTCGTGATTCAAATCCTCCAGGTTTAGCTGTGCCTTCTCAAGCCTCTTCTCCAGAGACGCCGCGTTGACTTGAGAGTCCCCGAGCTGCTTGTTGAGCTTTTTATTCTGCTCCTCAAGTCTGGCTTTCTCGCGTTGAAGTACCATGAGCTGACCCCGGTTGGCCTCACTGGCTCGCGAGCTAGACCGAGCGATTTCGAGTCCCTTGTGTTGTAGCTTGTTCAGCAAAGCCTTGTTGTCATTCTCAGAGGCTGCTAGGCGGCTCTTGACAGTTTGTAATTCCCTCTCCATGCGCTCCTTAGCTTGATCTTCCTTGATGCCAAAGTCACCGGAGGAGAGAATCAACTTATTGAGCTCCTCGACTTGACGGTTCAAGTCGGCACATTCTTCTTCAAACCACCTGAGCCGTTCTTGAGCCGCATCGAGGTCTTGTTGTATACTGGCTTCACGTTCCCTGGCAACTTTGGATGCAGCTCGCTCCCCAGCGATTTCGGCCTCCTGCCGGGCTTCCTCAGCTTGGGCATATGCCGCTCTCAATTTTCGGATCTCCTGGCGAGCATCGTCCCGCTCCTTCTCCGCGGTTGTCTTCGCGTCAACAGCACGGCGCAATGTGTCCTGAGCGGCATACAACTCCTTTTCGATTACGATTTTGGCCTCATTAAGAGTCTCGTACTCTTCTTGAAGCTGTTCGAACTTGTGCTCGCTAAGCAGCAGAACGTCGTCGCGGGACTGGCGTTCCCGGCTCAGCTCCATCTGGGTATTATAGAGCTCATCTTTCAGATCCTTTATCTGAGACTCGAGTTGCATCCGATTTTGGTCTGCCTGGGCATCCTCAGTCAGTCGTGCCTCAAGGATCTTCTTGGCGTCTTCTGCCTCCCTCTGGATTTGAGACTGTTGTGCCTTGAGGGCGTCGAGCTGGGCTTGCACTTCTCGAGATCGCGTAACAGCTTTCTCCCTTTCGGTTGCTAGCGTCTTCCGCTGGTCCTCGAAGGTGCGTCGTTCCATTTCGTACTTTTTGTTGTCACCTCGGAGAAGGCTTAGTTCGCTCTCCTTCTTTCGAACCAAATTTTCATACTCAGTCGACGTGTTGGACAGAACCGAGAGCTGTTGCTGCACGTCGCGGTTCTCATTCATCAGCTGCTGTTGTTTGGCTTTGTAGGTCTCAAGCTCTTTTTGGGCGAGATGAAGCTTGACTTCCGCGTCTTGGTCGACCTGCAAAAGTTTGCCCTCTAATTCCTGTGCTTTCTTGTCTTTGAGCGCGAGCTGGCTCTGAAGCGTCTGAATCTCTTCCTCAAGAGCAGCTTCCTGCTCACTGCGCTCATGCTGGCTGTCGGAAATGTCCGCGATTGCCTGTTCGAGGTCTGACACGCGTCCAGCAAGCTCCGTCTTCTCTTCCTCTAGTCGGCCGATCAAAGAGGCAGCTTGTTCCAGTTGCTTTCGGAACTTCTCGACATCGTCTTCTGCCTTGTTCTTTTCCTCAATGATAGTGTCGAGTTCGTCCTCGAGTTTCTCAGCATCCTCAATTGCACCGGCGAGCTTGTCCTCCAGCTCGGCTTCGCGCTGCTGTAAGCGCATGAAGATTTCTTCCTTGTCCAAAGCCAAAGCACGTTCACTCTCCAGGACCTGCTGAACTCGCATCATTTCGGTATGCACATTCCGGCGCTCTTCTTCAAGTTTTTGCCTGTCAGAAAGTTCCTGTCGGACCTTTTCATTTAGCTGGCGGATCATTTCATCCCGCTTCTTCACCTCTGTCGCCGTCCTGGTCGCTCCCAGCAGTGGCTTCATCTTGACCAGAAGTTGCCACCACGGGTTTTTGCAGAGGTCAAGGTATACCCGAAAGTTTTGTTGAATCACCCTGGTAGCTTCAGTTCGATACAATCTCTTGTAAGCGATCCGTCTGGCAGTGAAACCACGAGCGACGGATTGGAATCGACCCATTATTTCTGAGATGAGCGTATCACGCTGCTCTTCCAATTCAGCCAGAACACCTGCCCTGAAGAACACTTTTGTCAAACCGACACGATACAGAGCTTTGTCCATCTTGAGCCTTTCGAGCATGATGCTGGCCGCTGCTTGGCCTTCGAGATAGCCCTTGGGCATGTCTTTGCAGAGAACCTCATAGCGAGCGCGGAATTCAGCGAAGGGCAGACGGTTAGGGAAACCAGTGCGTGCAATGCGAATGCCTTCCAAAACACCATTGCACCTCAATTGGTCCAAGACGAGCAAGTTGTTGAATTGCTTCGGTCGCTTCTTATGGTTGGGAAGAATGCAACGAACGAAATGTGGATGTGTCGAATGCAGTTGTGCCATCAAGCTGGACAGCTGCTCCTTGTGTCTCTGAGCAACAGTGCGAAACAACCCCTTCTTTACTCGGCTTCGCACAGCTCCGCCTTCATCCTCATTGTCGGCACAATCAGCAAACAGGTTTGCTATGTGTTTATCTGTTGAAGCCGCGAGCAATCGTGTGATATTGTCGTTGAGGGGGTCTTTGTTCTTCTGCAGCCAACCTTCGGTAGAGTATTCGACTTCCGCAGCGTAGTGTGTGAGTACGAAACCATTCCGGAGCCTTGAAGACGTGTACTTGCTGGATTTCTTATCCCACAGCGAATGCAGCTTCTCCGTAAAGGACTTGTCCGTAGCCTTTGGCATGACGCAGTCTTCGTCAAGACACGAGAATATGCCGATAGGATTTGGCAATTCAATGAGATCGATGGTCGGTTGAAGATCACGACCAAAGTCGATGAACTGCCACTCAATCTGCTCGCGGGCATACTCCTCTTGCTCGAGCACAAACATATGGTGGTTGAAGAACTGTTGCAGCTTTTCGTTGGTGTAGTTGATGCAGAGTTGCTCAAAACTATTTTCCTCGAAAATTTCGAAACCAGCGATATCAAGGACGCCAATGAAGTTCGACTCATCCATCCCCATGCCCGTTCGGTCCAATTGTCGGTTGATTCTTGTCACCAAATCTCCGAAGCCTCGTTCATATATTCCCTTCGAGAGAGCATCGACTCCGAGACGGACCTGTTCGGGTGTTTGCACCTTCTCGACCCATTCGCGGCCGGCCTTGACTTTGGGATGTAGAAGACCTTGTAGAAATGGCTCCAGAGAAATCCCGAGCAGCTTGCATACCCGCTCGGCGACCTGCTTCGCATCCGGTGCCAATCTGGCCTGGTCTTGAGATCGGCTCTCATTCACCACTCCAATATTCCCAAGATGCAGCACAGCCGCCACCGTCTTCAAAATGGCACTCTGCTCATTTTCGGAAAAGTTCATGACGTTAAATGCCTCCATCAAGGCGTCCCACTCTTCGCGATCAGAAACACCAGTGATCGTGTCTTGACCATCGCGCGTGTACGCAAAATCGTCCACGTCCAGATCATCGAGAAGGAAATCCTGTTTCAGTTTTCTATCGCCGCCCTTCAACAGCTGGTAAAATACATGGTAATTCCGCTCATTTGGGTTGATTCGAACGACGCGGGATTTCTCCAAAAGATACCAGTCAATAAAGGCCCCTGATATGGCACCATTCCGGCTGAACTCGATGCGAATGAATTTTCCGAATCTGGACGAGTTATTATTCCTGACAGTCTGGGCGTTTCCAAAGGCCTCCAGAATCGGATTCGCCCGGAGAATCTGAGCGGAGAGATTGGACTGTTGGCCTCGGCCCTTGGTGGAGGTGTCTGAGGGTGCCACAGCAGCAAGGTACTGAATGACTTTCTTGGTGTTCTCTGTCTTGCCAGCACCGGACTCGCCTGTCACAAGAATACTTTGATTCGCGCCCTCGTCAATGAGATTTCTGAAGGCCTCATCGGCCACTGCATATATATGCGGCTTCGTATCCTCCCGGCTTCGGCCCTTGTACATGTTGATGTATTCGTTGGTGTAGATAGGCAACGGGCAGTAAGGGTTGACTGTGACCAAGAACAGGCCGGAGTATGTATAGATCAAATCGGACTGGTATCTCATGTGGAGGTTATGGACGACGGAGGCTTCGTTGAGGTGCGTCAACTCGGCCATGTCGTTGGCCTTGTCGAATTTGGCGGGGTTAACTTTGTCGGCGCTCTCGGCGTCGACTTCTCGTTGCTATCAGACCCAATCAGTATTAGATATAAATCGAAAGACAGATTACTGCCACCCACGCTTCCATCATCACATTGGACGAGTATTCGGCCACCGCCGAGATCTTCAACGACCCAGCCTTTTACGAACGCCGTCTGAGGGTCCTTAAGCCAGACGTATCGCTTGCCTGAAAAGTCGTTCTCCCCTTCGATGCCGCTGACCATATCAGGACCCCGCCTCAGCTCTTCGCTTTTGATAAATGAGGGAGCAAAGGTGCCTGAGTTGCGATTGTTGCTCTTCGACATGTTGCGCACATGTCCAGGCTTGCCAAGGCTGGTCTCCTGGATGCCATTGCCCAAGCCGACTTCTATTGAGTTGCCCCGAGCGTGGTTGGAGGCTGGCGGCGTTGACGATGTGTTGGAGGGTAGAAGCGGTGATGGAAAGAGAGAAGATTTTGGTCTGTTATTCGGCGGCGCTGGCGACGGCGACTGCCTCATAAAAGGGCTATTCCGTACCGTGCCCATCGTCAAGGCTGTGGTGTGGATGCTGGAATACGGTAAAGGTATATCTTGAAGCCAGAAATATTCGTCAAAGTCAGAGGCATGCCAGCATCAATATAATAAGGTTTGGGCGACACGCGACCCAGCGACGTAGAGCGCGATTAGGCGCTCGGGAAATGGAGGCTGGGCTGAATCTGGAAACGATGAGCTGGTGGATCTCATATGAAAGAACTGCTGCGCTGTGTTTGCGGCCTCATGCTGCTGAGGTGATGCGAAAATCTAGAATGTACGCTTTGGAGAAAGACTGATGCATCGGTGCCGCATCAGGAAAGCTGGTGAGGAAGGAAAAAAAGAAGAAATGCAGGCGCTTCCTCTCAGGATTCTACGTGCAGTCGCATTAGTGATTTTGCTGTGAGTGGCTCTTTCCGCCAGTCAAGTAAACAAATGACGCCGGGGCAACTAGGATGCAGGGGGCCCAGCCACCAGGACCCACTTTTAGATTCTAAGTGGCAGGACTGCGGATGGTCAAAGCTGTTCCAGCCGAAAGCAGTTAGAGCATACACGTCCGGGCCGGGTGGTCCAAGCGCCGACAATCCAAAATCTATAGCAGGACAACCGCTCATTCATGTTCACTGTGGCGACAACATCCAAATTTCTTTGCAACTTTGCTAACAGTCAAAGGCTCCTTGTATGCAGTCGAGAGCTACTACACTGCACACACTGCACATCTTGTCTTTGTGCAATTGATTACATTCAGCTGATATATGCAACCAGTCGAGCATTTCTCCAGGGAAGATCCAACCCATTTGCAAAAGTTACATTGATGGTCAATCTATTGCATTGATCATTTTCTTCATTCTCTCAATAGCACATGAAGCGGGTAGGCCTGGGTCACACTTTGCGCTTTCAAGTCCAACATCGAGACAGAACTCCTGACTGCTGAACGACTGCATTGTTCAAGGACTTGCAACCGTGTATTTTTTTCCCCTTTCAGTCTGGTCTTGGTTTGGTGAAAGATGCGGATTGAGCATTTAACAGCTCCGTACTGCTTCACACCTATTCAGCGTTGACCCGTCACATTGCATACCGCACCTCGACACTCGTCTCGTTCTCGGCAAGAAAATCATGTCTGGATACCCGTATGGTTATCCCTATCAGGGCCAACCACCTCCTCCCCAGCAGTATCCCTCTTATCCGCCTTATGGCGCGTTCCCCCCTCTTCAGAATGGCTTTGGCGCAACCCCACCACAGTCGCAACAACAGCAACCGCAGCAGCAGCAACACTACGCGCCGCCCGCCACCAGCTATCATGCTAATGCGCAGTCTGCTTACGACTATAATGCCAGCAGCATTCCGGGCCTAGGCACCCCGTCGGGTGGTCCTCCCTTTTCAGCGCCTTACAACAGTGCCTGGACCCAGGGCGGCTTTGGAACTGTCGCGGGTCAGGTACCGTATCCCGCATACGCGTCTACGGCTCCTGCTTCCTCTACACCTGCTTCCACCATGCCTATTACGTATCCGTATCCCCAAGCACAGGCGCCTGAGCCGCAGGTTCCATCCCGAGCTACTCCTACCTACGCGAGCCAATCGAGGAAACAGAGCGATGCCGCACCGAAACCTCAATCAAAAGCACGGCCAGCAGTGCAGTCAAAGTCGCAGGACAGTAACGATGAGGCGCAAGAGGAGGGCGAGATTGACGATGGCTATTTCGATGACCTTTATGATGATGCGTCGAAGGCCGCTTCTGTCACAAACGAGACTCTACCTGTTGCAGAGAAGTCGTCGGCGGACCCGGGTGACGACAGCCTTGACCAAGAACCGAACTTCTATGATACTGATATGGAAGATGTGTCTGCAATGCAGAAGCCATCGGACCCGATAAATGGAGAGGAGCCCGAAGTCATCCTCAAATCGCAAGGACAGCCAGATCGTGACCGCTCCAGGTCTTATTCTCCCCATCTGTCACCCACAGAGAACGAATCTAACATTCACAGCAACAGTATGTGTCCGATCCTTGATCTGATGTATCCTACTCTACTGACGTGGATTAGCTGTAGCCCCGACATACGCGCAGCAGAGCTCTCCTGCTGAGGTAGCCGACTCATCTTCCAAGAGCACGCCCAGCAATGCGAACCAAGTGAAGAATGGTGCAACTGTAGAGGCTCATGATCCTGCGGTGACAAGCCCTGTTACTGGAAGCACGCCTGTGAAAACCTTTGCAAGCGTTTTTGAAGCCAGCAATGAAGCCAAGAAAGCCATCTTAAGACTTCTGCCCCACGGCGTGAAGTATCAAACCTACATTGACGAAGGATTTGATGCCAAATTGATCAAAGATTTGTTCACACAATTAAATCTTCCCACTGACTCTACAACTTCTGGCCTACCCGAGAAAACAGCCACAGATCAGGACCGGGGAGTCCAACCAACTAGCACCCAGTCTCCCCAGCAAACTCAAACAGATTCCGTGGACAAAAAGCAAGAGGCGAGGAAGGACAAGATTGCTCGTCTTATGGCTGAGAAGAAGGCAAAGCTTGCAGCCGCTAGCAACACCACTGGAGCCGCAGCAGAGCCCAGGGGCGTTGAGAAACCTGCCACTGTGACTGCTGTCTCTACACCTCCGGCCAAAACTCCAATTACTAGGGCGGAAAAGGATCGCCTCTTGCAGCAGAAGGTTGAGGCACTGCGCAACAAAGCCCGAGAGGCGAAGAAGCTTGCCCAGAAATCAGCTCCTACCCAGACACCCAAGCCGGACACAGCTCTAAAGCCTACTACGCCACAGGCCCCTGCGATGACGACGCAGCTCACTGTTGCACCGCATTCTGCTTCCGGTACGCCGATTTCTAGTGCATCTCAATCCGCTGCGCCAAGTCCTGTTGTTTCTGTTGGCCCATCATTGCCACGAGCACCACAGATCAATCAGAGAAAGCGCCCTGTCGCCGCGGATTTCATGGACTACCCACCACTGCCTGTGAAACGACCATCTCTCGCCAATCGACAGAACTCATCGCTCGTTATCAGCATCAGTGATGATGAGGATGAGGATGATGATGATGATGATGTTGAGATGGAAGTTGACTCGGCTACAGAAGACTCGCCAGCACCTCTTCCGCAGGTCTTGACACACACAAAACGTGGTGGCCCTTCCATCCGAGATTTTCCTCCCCTTTCTAATATCAAGACTCCCCGTCAAGTGCATAGCCCTGTCAATGGCTTGTCCGTGTCTGGTACCAAGAATCCCAATGTGGACTTGGAGACTAAAGAGAGAGCAATACTTGAAATGCAAAGAAAAATCAAAGAGCTGGAAGCGAAGAAAGAAGCAAAGGCCAAGTCAGGTAATGTGACACCTCGGTCGCCTAGCACTGGTAGCAATGTGGTCCCCGAACAAGCACTGCAGACTCCCGCTCGAAGCATGGCAAATAGTCATCAGGCGGACGACAAGACTACACCTTCTGCACAATTGCTCCAGGAAGCTGAGGCTGCGAATATTGCCATGCCACAACTCGCCATCAGAAATACTCAGCCAGAAGACGAGCATCGTGGTAGGGCTACAAGCGCTCAAGTTGCTGGCAAATCAGCAAAGGCTTTGGAAAAAGCCGAGCGACTGAGGCGGATGCAGGAAGAGATGCAGAGACTTCAGGCGGAGATAGATGAAGAAGAATCTGATGGCGAGGCCGAGGAACAGCGCAACAGCGGAGAAGTCGAAGCCACTGCCGAGACTGGAGAAACCCAATCATTGAATGTGAAGCTTGCAACGACGACTCCTGATTCAGGTAAGTCTTTGATTTCTCAGAAGAAGCTTGCATTGGCTGACTGGGTTGCATGCAAAGGTCCTGGTGCTGAGGTCACCCAGACCGAAACCTCGTCTGCATCTTTTCCTGAAGAACTTATTCAGCCCAGTCTTACTTCTCCCAACTCTCAGGCCATGCAGATCGACTTCGATTTATCTCGTGGCCGTATGAGCGCTGAGGCATCACCGCACGCCGATAGCTTGTTGAGCAAAGCTGCAGCTCACACGCCAACCGTGACCGAAGAGAGCAGGCTGCCAGACGCTTCTGATACCGCCGAGCCTCCTCATCCTCGTGAACAGTCTGTTAATGCCGACCTGGACCGACTTGACGACTATGAACCGCCGGAGCCAAAGATGGATGTTCGCGTTGGCGCAAATTCACCCAGACTCAGTCCTGCACCTGCCAAGGTTGATCAGCTTGCAACACGACGGGCCGGAGAGGGGCCGGAGACCAGTAGAGAAGTATTTGTCGGCTCTACCTACCCCATTGGCACATCACTAACTCACAGAAAGGCTGTCAATGATATCGCCCCGACTCGACAGGCCAGTTTCGCTCCATACGAGAGCCCACTGCGTTATTACCATGCTTACCGATTCCATAAAAACTATAATGATGGTGTCCCAGGTGGACTGAAGTCATTGACTTACAGCAATAGGATCGATCCCAATAAGGAGATGTGTCCTGACGAGTGGGAAGGAAACGACTGTCCTCGGGGGGATGCTTGCCAATTCCAGCACTTCCAATCAATCATTGCCCCGGGTGAGTCCTTTTCTTCCCGGGGAGGGGATTGCTAACCTTAGTGTCATTGGGTTCGCCCTTGAAAAGCTGACTGGTACTTGTTCATTTGCCAGATAGCGAAATCATTCTGGAGCTCGGCAGTTCTGATGAGTTCACGGGCGACCAGAAGAGGGATTTCAACAATGGACTCCGAGAGGTGGTGGCGTCTTTTCAGAAGTCCAAAGTCAGAGACTTCCGCACCATCGCCCAAGCTATCTTGGAGTTCCGCCGCAGATTCCTCGGCGACCCCTCAAAGGTCCTACGCCTTGAAGGCGTCAACATCTGACTCAACGACCAATCCCATCCACAATGTTTTGCACTCCCATCCACCAAACCCCCCAAGAGCCGCCGCTTCAGCGGTCTGTAGTAGATTCTCCCCCTCGGCTTTGCGTCTGCGTTTATGCTCCTGCTTTTCTATTTTCACATCGCGTCTCGGTATCGATATATTCCCGCACCCGGCAAGGGTGTCTGCATTTCCAATGCATCATTTTCGAATCAGCTGAATTAGCACATCGGTTCTGGGCCCTTGCAGGGATGGCGTTTCATTCTATGGATATGATACCCAGCTTTCAAGGTATTGCAGGCTTGTAATGCCGTTTCCACGGTCTTCAGCTACAAGGGAAGAGACAAAGCATGGTAATGTAAGAGAAGGGAGAGAGAAAGAGGAACAAAGCGCAGGGTAGCTGGCAAAGATGAAATGCAAGAGATGGATCCAGGACCCGAGGGAAGAAAGAAGAAAAAAATATCGAGGACAAGGCTGGCTGAATTTGGAGTAGCCACAAGCAAAAAGCTTACTGCTACACGAAATCTGCCCATCTGATCGTCCTAGCAAGCTCTTGCCAGTCTGTCCGGCGTAGTGTTGGATCCGGAAGCAAGAAAAAAAAAAGATGAAATATGTCCTTCCCAAGTGAGACTGAGAGACCCTGACGTTTTCGACTTGAAAAAGAAGGTGGCCTTTGCAGGAGAAAGGTCATAAATAATGAATTGTCGTTTGCTGATATCACATTTGCATCGTTTTTGGGACTGGTCTGACTGCCTTGAATTTGCTGCTGCAGACACGTTGTCAGTCGAACATCCTAACTTTTGAGTCTACCAGCCGCGGGATTCTCAGAATTGCCATCAGTTAGGTACCTCTTGAAGTGGCAGAAGCATCGATAGGCCTTCCCTCCCTACCTAGGTATGAAGATGTGGACTGATTACACCTTTCGAGGGCGGATCTCATGATGTAAAAGGCAAATGCGAAAGGGCCAGGGTATAACTTCACTCTGCTTTTGGTACATATAATTGCACAGGGGGCTGCCACAGGTAACCAGCTGGTGTCTTCACTGGATCCAATATTGGGAACGCGCAATGGCAGGCAGCACAGGCAGAATATGTTTACTGTAAAGGGTGCCTGCAACGCACAAAGTAGAGTAAGCGAGTCTACAGCTAGGTAGCTATGAATAAATTGGGTATATTCGGTAAGAGGGTCGGAACAGAAAACGACTTTGGCAAAGCACATTCAAATTGATTGAGTTTGGGTTACTGTGAGCGCGCGCCTCATACTAAATCAACAGCCACGGATACACTCATGAAAGGGCTTCAGCCATGGGTATTGAGACACTGGCAGGGCAAGATGTATGGACACTCTCTTGTCTTCAAGCTTGCTTGACATGAAGCTGATGCTTTTCTTGTGAGGTAGTTAAAGACAATGCTTCCTTCCCTGGTCTATGTCTCTATTACCTGAGATTTTCCAACCCAGCTCCCCTTGTGACTCCGATTTTTTTTTGGTGAACTTGCAACGTTGTACAGCCCGACTCTGATTACATGTTCCCATTCCCAGACTCTGAACCCGGAGTTAAACCTCAATTTCCAAAAGCAGCAGTAGGATACGCCCTATCCTTCTTCTTTCTCCCGGTGGAGCTGCTCCTTGAACTCGACGTAGGCGGAGCAAGCAAATCACTTCGAGAGCTATTTTTGGAGCTCGACACCATATCCTCGGGAAGGTCGTTCCACTCCATATCAGGCCTCTTGTTCTGAAATGACAAGCCGGAGGGCTGCGCAGGTGGCCGCGAGGCTCTCGGGTTTGGTGGGCCTGTCGTTGTCGGTGGAGGTGTCGTAGTCGTCGTGCCGAACCCAGGCAAATTCACCGCCGCGGCCGTGACACTCGCCGGCACCTCGGCCACGCCCTCTTGCGCGTCTTCCGCCTTGGAGGATGACCCAGTTTTGCCTTTATCGTCCAGGCCAACCCGTTTTTTCAGTACCCAGGCGCTGTCAGGCTGCAATTTCCAATAGTATCTCTCCAGCACTCCATCTCGCTCAAAGCCCCTCCGCCCATACCACGCCAACCCTTCCTCGTTCTCGGTCCATACATGTGCGTAGACCCAATCAATCCTCAGCCCTTTTCCACCGCTCTCCCGCGTAACCTGTGCTACCGCCTCAGAAATGCCCTCCAAGGTGGCGGTCACGAGCCCCAGCCCACGATACGGCGCAAGTAACACTAGGCTCTGGATGTACAGCGCATGGCCCTGGCCCACCCGTGGCGGCGCCACAGACTTTGCGGACGACTTTGCGAGAGAGGGATCGTACACTTCGGTGGTAGGGTGGAAGGGGCTAGGCTCGAGGCGGCAGATGAGCCCGCCAATGACCTTTGGGGCGTCGGTGGGCGCTTGCTGCCATAGGATGCTGCGCGAGAAGAGGCCGGAGACGGCAGGGTCAAGAATCGCGCGGTAGAAGGCGTCTGTGTAGTTGACGGGTAGGAGGAGGGCGTTGATTCGGCGTAGGGCAGGGATGTGGGCCTCTGTCACGGGGACGATAGTAGCGGAGGGATGGGAAGAGAGGATGGTCGGCAAAGAGGAGAGCGGTGGAATTACACTCTGCGCAAGGGGCGTAGGCTGTGGTGCTGGCGGAGGGTTGGGAGGCGCGGGTCTTGCCTCGAGAGGTGGGTGTGAGTGAGACAGAGGAGCAGCGTACTTAGGCGGCGCTTGTGACTGTTGCTGCTGCTGCGGCTGCTTGTGGAAAAAAGAAAGGATCGAGGGCTGGCCGGCGCGAGTCATTGTGGATTATGAGATGAGCCTGGGTCGGCTCGGAAGGTTAGCTGAGAGTAAGAGAGGTGATCCGAAGTCTCAATGGGGGTCATATGGGAGCCATGGTGGTGTTGAGGTAGTTTGTTGACATGTGTCTGTGTCTGGAATCCTGGAGAGAAATGTAGTGATATTAATGACATGTGCAAAGGAACCGTCCGCCTAGCCCAGCCTGTAATTGCAGGGTGATGGTCTGAATGCAGGTCGATCAGGGACAGGGGTATCCGGCACCTCGGGAAGGAGCTGGGCCACAAGCGGGCCGTTGTGCGTAGTGGCGCTCGGCAGAGGGTTCAGCAAAAGGGAGATTGACTCTGTAGGGCATTATCCGCCAGGGACACAAGTGTGCAGTAGGTTTTCCTTTTTTCCCCTATATTCACTTGCTCTTCCGATAGAGTTTCAGGGGGCAATACTACCAAGTAGGTAGGTAGATGTCAGCTCGTCATGACTTCAGACTGCCTGCATCTGCGCGAGTCTAAAACGTGGGTCGGGTGACGTACATAGCACCAGTGCTGGGCATAGAAGGTGCCAAAGTCCAGGGCTACGGGCCTGCCCTGGCGCTGCAAATTCGATGAAAGCGACAGAACCTTGAGGGCGACGCTCTAGCGGTTACAATTCAACCGTCTCAAACGTCCGTCGCCCAATACCTGAATCTTCCCAAGATCTTCACAACATACACACGCACACACACAACACCAGTCCACACGTTCATCATTCGCCATCAGCCACTTTCTCGTCTTGTCATCTTTTATACTATCTTTTGCAAAACCGATTGCTGCAGACTGACGAAGCGCAATATTACATCATTCAAGCATTGCGCTTGACCCGCCAAACTTTGAGCAGCTGGAGCGCACCTCTTCATTTGTGATCAGTTGCAGCTGGAACTTAGTTGAGGCTGCTACATGTGTGAAAATTGTTAGGCGGTTCGTTTCCCTGGCCTGCAATTGCCAAACCAGCAGCGCCAAGCCCAACAAGCCCGCCTAAAGTAGGGGTAGTACAGGGCCCGGAACAGCGGCACACGACATCCTGTTTGCGTGCGACCTGGCCGCTGCGAGCGATTCAATCTCGCGTCAGCCTTCCCGAAAGTCCAAAAATTTAGGTAATCCGCATCAGCCTCGTCCGTACTCGCTATACGATCGCCACAACCCGACCCCTCCCTACAACTGAAGAGACAGACAGTCTGCTCTGCACGTGCGAATCGGGTCAACATGAGCGAGTCCCTTGGAGCCGGCTCGTCTACCGGCAGAGCGGGCCTACTGAAGGCAGACCAAGACGCTGACCAGTTTGACATATTTGTGAGCGTTGCCCACATCTTTCCAGCCTCGCCTTGTCCAAGCTGACAAACCTCTGCCCTCAGGCAACCCAAGTTCTCGATGACATACTGTATAATACCATATTCGATCTATGCCTCGAAGTCCACCGCTCAGAGAAGATCGCCCGCGCAGAGACCGCTGCCATAAGAATCGAGAAGCTGGCCGCCGATTCTGCAGACCCTTTGGAAAACGACCCCAGGCCGAATCTTCGCATTGACAACGGCGCTGCTGTTTACGAGGACGGCAAGGTTTTCTTGAAGGGGAATCCACTCGAAACTACAAAGGACATACTATGCTCCCGATGCCACCTCCCGCGACTGCTCGCCCCTACCGACGGAAGAGGTGCACAGAAACCCGATCCCGAGATCATTTACTGCAAGAAACACCCCTATATCGATAAGCCTGGATATGATATCTACGGTCAGACATGGGTAGCACCAGGTCCGGGCCGTGGCAAGAAGAAGAAGGACATGGAGAAAAAGCTGGACGCAAGTGTGGACGGCACTGTGACACCAACACCAGATGGTCAACGGCCACCAAATGTGCTGTCGTTCCCCTCTGCTACTTGCAGCAAATGCAAGCGGTGTATATTGGTAACCAGGCTGAACAACCACATGGGGTCTTGCATCGGCAACAGCGGCAGGAACGCAAGTCGCGTGGCATCACAGAAGATTTCCAACGGCGGCAGTGGCAGTGTAAACAACGACGGCACACCACCATCCAGCCAGAAAGGAACACCAGTGAATGGCTCACGAGCTGGCAGTCCACGGAAGAGAGATGTGGAAGAGTTTGACGAGGATCAGGATTCGGATGCCACCAACCCTAAGAAGAAGGTCAAGAAGCTCAAAGGACCGACGACGAAGATCTTGCTCAAGAACAAGCCTAAAAAGGACAAGGAGAAGGTTAAGACCAACTCATTCCTGAGCGTGGAGTCCAAAGTAGATGATGATGACGATGAGGAGGACAAAAAGTCAACGGTTCAAGTCGCGCCAAAGAAACTGCTTGGAAAGCAGTCGTCACCTGCAAAAAAGCTGAAGCTAGGTGCACATAAACCGGCACTTGGCTCGCCAAAGCCCAAGAGTAGCAGTCAAGCTGACGGTGGTTACGAATCGTCTGATACACTGTCTGAACCTCCGCAAGCATCATAGGTGGCAAGCAATGAAGATCCGATATCAAGTTTACTTCACCATGCATTCCCTTCAGCTGCAGCACCGGCACAATCATCGGAGCCTTCGTCTACGGCTTTACTCGGATGACTGCATGATGACCGATAATCAAGACAAGCATGCAACAAATGTCTGCGGACCGACCGTTGTGACCACGCAAAGCCTTCTTGCCAAAGATGCGCACACCGATACGTGAGCCATGCCTACACTGGAGCTATAATGCAAACTCTTAATCGCTGAAGATCCTTCAGTCGAGATTAGCTGCCCTGCATTGCTTGCAAAAGGGGAACTTGAATCACCGCCTGTACCAAGAGCGGTCGGTGGGAAAATGGAAACAATGTCCTTTCGAGTGAACACGCAATCGCATCTCCTTGTGCCCATCTTGCACCAGGCTGATCTGGGCAAATGCACAGATACCAGGCAGGGCATTCAAAAATGCCCCGATAGCATTCTGGGCAGCCAATTCAGAGCCGTGCTTTCGTTGTCTGTTCTTCGGCAAGGGGTGCATTTACGCGAAATTGCGAGTCCTTCCCCATGAGTTGGCGAGTCTTCAGAATGCGAAGCTCGATCTAAGTCTATCAATCATGTTGTTCCTGACTGGCTATGGATTGTGTCAATTCTGGCGTGTTGATGTATTGGTATGAAATGGGCGGCGAGTTTTGGTCACGCTTTTGCCTAAGAGGCTGGTCATAGGAAACTGCATATCACGGCGGCGGGCGTCTTTAAGTTGACAACATTGGCGAATGGTAGGGTAGTGGAGGTATGTGCGTGCCCGTTCTTGTAGCATTAGTATTGGAAGAACAGCAATGTATATCTAGGGACCATAGGAATGCTGGCCTCGATGCCTCACAGCCGCCGTGCTGCCTCGTGTCCCCCGGTCCTTGAGTCTTCATGCATCCCCGAATAAATGACCGATGCCGTGAAGGAGACGAACATTATGGTCGTGAAACTCTCGGATTTCGATCGTTCGAATTCCCCGTAATGGTCTGGCACCTCGCATGCTAGTACCTAATCCTGCCACAGCCTTCCTTCTTCTCTCCTTCAGCCTCACTACCCGGAGATTATACGCCCAAGTACACCAAGACTGATTGCGGAGCCTGGCCTTGAGAGTCTATTCGGCCTCGCCCGAATGTGACTCGCCTGCGCTGAATAGACAGGCCGATCAATCTCGTAAAGTAGAACATGTGTCGTTCTTCATTCCTCTTTCTTCTTTGTCTCAAACATCGTCTCCATCCTCTACTACACTTGCACGTATTATCTCCACCTTCTCCACCGGCCTGTCCTCCCCATCTGTCTTGACAAGCCCTAGCCGCCTCACCACCCCCATCCCACTCTTGACGCGCCCAAACACGGTATGCTTCCCGTCAAGCCACGGCGCGGGCGCCAGCGTGATGAAGAACTGCGAACCGTTCGAGTTCGGCCCTGCATTCGCCATACTCAGGATGCCCGCGCCGGTATGCTTTAGCTCCGGTGTCGAAGTGCCCGGCAGCAGCGGGATTTCGTCCTCGAACTTCTCGCCATAGATGGATGTGCCGCCGCGGCCGGTGCCCGTGGGATCGCCGCCCTGTAGCATGAAATTGGGGATGATGCGGTGCCAGGGCGTGCCGTTATAGTAGCCACGCTGTGCGAGGGTGGCGAAGTTTGTGCAGGTCTTAGGTGCGTGGGTTGTGTAAAGTTCGAGGGTTATGGTGCCCTGAGTAGCAAGGAGGGAAGGTTAGCTTTGTGTGTGAGCTCTTGAGAGCTAGATCGAGACGTGACTTTACCATGGACGTATCTAATGCTACTTCTTTTGCCATCTTGCTTGTGGTCGGGGAGGAGGTCCAGGGCGCTGGTCGCGTGTAAATGTTGACTTAATGGAATTGTTGGCGGGACGAAATTTAGCACAAAGGACAAGGCTGAAGCTCGGCAAGCTCAGGGCCTGGCCGATGACGTTACAGCGGCAGATCTACCTGTGGCAGATGAACACAAGGCTGAAGGTGCCTTCTGTAACTTCCACATATGTCACTGAATTTTTTTTCCAGATCATGGAGCGCTGGTGAAAGAACCGACTGTACGGATCATCTCACACTCTTTTGATGCTATTTTCTTCCAGAGTTCCAAACAACCCAGTCCTGCGTCTAATCAAAGCAGCAGATTGAGCGAAGACAGCTTCAGAATGACAGATCATCGTTTCTACTAGTCTTACCCAACTAAAAGACTTCTCATCACTCAAGAGCTTCGACTTGTAGTACGGCTTCTGCACCGGGGATCGCGTTCTCAGAAGCTCTCAAATTCTGACAGTCTCTATCTTAGAGCACAACAAGAAGCTTCAAGTGGCGTCTCCTTGTCATCAAGACACAAGATGGCAGATTCTCCACCATCACCCTCATTGGGCCCCGTTCTGCCCGATGGCCATACCGTACAGCCTGCCCTCACCACTTGGCAGCTTCTTGAAAGCATGGACTTCATGGCGCTGGAGTTCCAGATGGTCATCTCAGCCATCTTCATCATCTACGTTGGCGCTCACGCGTCCCTGCGCCGGCCCCCGTCTGCTGCCCCGCCGAACGCCAACAAGGACAAGAAGCGCAACAAGGATGGCAAAGACGACCACAAGGAGCAGTTCGCGCCGGGTTTCGAGGCCAGCGACGCTCTTTTGTTCCCTCTCATGGCTGGTGTTGTTCTTGTTGGTCTCTATTATCTCATCAAGTGGCTGCAGGACCCTGCCATCTTGAATACCATTCTGCGGTGGTACATGTCTATTACGGGTGTCGTTGGCACGGGCACGTTCCTGGGTAATGCGACGCAGGTACTGTTGAGCTTCATATTCCCTGACCACTGGGTCGATAACAAGGGCAATGTCTGGGACATCGACGCGCGATACCGCACACAGACTGGTCATACCGAAGGTCAAGAAGTTCAGATCACAAAGGACCCAGTCTCGAAGAGGACTCCTTTCCCTGGGTTCGCTTCTTCTCTTCCGCTGTCCTCACGCTTGCGGAAGTCCCTGTTCACGATTCGCCACTTTCTGATGGAGGACTGGAGTCTACAGCTCAACATATGGGGCATGGGTCAGGAGACCATCCCGTTCAAGCTCACCACACTGATCGGCTGTGGTTTGGGCATTGTCTTGCAGGGCTCCTATCTCTACACTGGCAATAACATGCTTGCCAACATCATCGGCCTCGCCGTCTGCTATATGGCCTTCATGTACATGTCGGTCACGTCTTTTCCCATCGGGTCACTTGTTCTCGCAGGCCTTTTCGTGTACGACATCATTATGGTTTTCTACACACCGTTCATGGTCAGCGTTGCCACGCAACTCGATGTGCCTATCAAGCTTACGTACAAGACTGCCAACCGCTCCAGTATGCTTGGCCTTGGCGACATTGTCATCCCCGGCATCTTCATCTGTCTGGCTCTGCGGTTTGATTTGTGGAAGCATTACCAGCGGAAGATCACCAAGGAGGAGACGGTGCTAACGACGGTCAGCGGGAGCAAGGAAGGCCAGGGTGGTGACATACAGGAGATCACGACCACTGAAAAGGTATTCCGCGAGGTCAAGGCCCCCTTTGTCGACCCTCGTGGCCAGTGGGGCAACCACTTTTGGACAACAAGCTGGCGCAACCTAATCCTCGGCAACTCTAGCTTGAAGTCGGCGACTGAGGGAGCATTCCCCAAGATATACTTCCGCGCCACCATGATGGGCTACCTCCTGGGCTTGCTCGTCACCATCGGCATTCTTCTGGTCTTCAAGCGCGGCCAGCCCGCGCTGCTGTACCTTGTCCCCGGTGTTCTGGGCAGCGTGTATTTGACGGGCTGGTGGCGCGGCGAGATCAGCGATCTGTTCAAGTACACTGAAAACGGCGACTTGGATACGAAGGATGTGGTGATCGAGGTCGATGGAGATGGCAAGCCCATTGAGGTTGATTCTAAATCTGTTGAGGACAAAGCTGATGTTGGCGAAAAGCCTAAGTCTGCTGTAGATGACAAGAAGGATGATGAGAAGAGGGGAGAGGAAGACGAGGCTTATGAGGTCTTTACTTTTTCGATCACTGCACCTAGAGAGGAGGTGATTTCGAAGAAGGACTGAAACTCTGCTCTAGGTATATCCTTAGACGACATGTATTGAGCTAGATTCATGAGCTGAGGCAAAGAGTTGAAAAAAAGGTGCCTGAATGAATTCGTGCAAGAACCCATCGTCATCTTAATCCAGTGTGTTACCTGCCAGATGAGTCTGTTATTAGCACTTCTTGGCTGATATCCAGCAAAATGGGCTAGAGCTCTATCTCGCGTAGCGTGGCTAGCCGGGCTCCTACAGTATCTCTCTTCGAGAGGGCACAACACAATGTCCTGTAATGAAGCAAGCTTTGTGGTCCCTTTGCGGCGGCATGTGTGAGTGGGGTGGAGTCGAGGGGGTATGGTGAGGGTTGTAATTCAGGCCAAGCTGCAGATAGACGTGCGGTCCTGTGGAAATGTCTCGATGACCGCGGTGATTGATATTCAGCAACGAATCCTATCGGGGTCTCTGTGAGAGTATTATCTGCTATGAAACCAGAAGGTCCTCTCCTTCCACTCACCATCCCCGGTTTCGTCAGGAGTCCAGTAAGACACATCTCCAAATGCAGGTCCCAACTGAGACTTATATAGCCATTAAGACCAGCAAGGTAATCAATACTCCATTTTCCCTCTTTTCCATACGAACAGCCTCATCATGGGCCATCGGATCTGAGTACTTCGTTCTCTCCCCATCAAGGAAATTGTAAAAACATCCTCACCACAAATGGTATATCCAAATGCACGGCTGAGGCTTTCTTCTGATCATCCGAACGGTTTTGATATCGCGCATATTTTCCTTTCTAGATCTGAAGTCCCCAGAAAGCTGCAACTAGGCAGCAGATGCCAAGACTTGAGACCCTATCTCGATGCTCTTGCTTTCAGTTTGTGATAATTGCGAAATGACACTTACTTGATGTTTTCCCCCAAGAGCCCAAAAATTAAAAGTCACAGAAATCTCGCAAAGTCTGGCTTTCAGGCCCACTTATGGCTTGATACCCTAGCTTGAAAATTACCAATCCATAGACCTTCCGTTAAACAGCCAGTAGGTACAGAGCGCCATACAGGAGACTTAGACCACCTGGACCTCCTTCTCTTCGTTCACCTTGCCCGAGGGGACAAGAAACGCTTTTACTATTTGCCGATTCACAGACAAGTAGATTTAATACAAATAAAATCATCAGACCTGAAATTTTCAAAGAAAGTTAATTCTCTACTACCTGCAAGGGCACTCATCTGCATTCCTTTATGAAGTTGCAAAGCAGGTTGTTCAGTTTGCTGATATCTTGCACTGGCCACAAAGCAAAGTCTTTTCCCCTTCTCAAAACCCCATCAGTACAACTTTGTTTCCTCACACCACTTTCACCAATTCTCCCTGGTTTAGTCCAAACAACGCGTCGCATCCTGAAGTCTCTACATATTGGCCCAAGTTTTATTTAGGCAAAGGTCGTCGTTGGCCTTTATCACTTCCAAGGTAAAAACCTCGAGCTCCCAATCACATTGCCCAGATCACACTGACCTTTGAGCTTCTTTTTAATTTGGCAGATATTTCACACTTTGCACATCAGTCGTCGCAACATCATTTCAATCCCAACCCCCCAGTTCCATCAGAGCCGAGTGCCAGCTGCTCAGATCCAGGCCCCTGATGATGGCAGCCAAACCCAGAACAATGATCCCCTCAATGGATTTAGTCACCTCAGACATTCAAGGTTGACTTACGAGATCCAAGAGATGATTGCAATCGAAGCCATTTCGGCTGCTAGCAATGGCGTAGAGATGGCTTGCCTTGCTGCCATCAACAAATTCTGGCAAACTGTGGTTGAGGCTGAGACCTTCCGCACTATCCATGTTGCCCTACAAGCCAATGACCAGACTGGTACCGATTATCTCATCTCCATTCTGACGCCTGCACGACTTGTGCATCTTAAGGAGTTGACTATTGACATTGAGTGGCCGTTCTTTGCATCAGCTCAGATATACCGGCGATTCTCAAGGGCACTTGCCGTCCGCCATATGCTCAGCACACTTCATGCTCTGGCCCTCTTCATTCAAGCCCTTGATCACGTTCCTAAGGACCCACTAGCACGCGGCCTCAGCATTTTGCTCCGTCCCACCAGGCCTGCCTTGGTGACACCTCGTGGAAATCCTTCCTACAGAGTCCTGGCGATGCGTCGTGGTGGTGGTCCTCGGATTCGTTCTTGTTGGTTTGATAATGATATGCTGACGCTGACACCATTCCAAAAAGGCAATTGGGCCCGGGCTATGCAAACGCGTCTACTCCACGAGTGTCCCACCGTGTCTATCGTGACCGGACTCGCGTTTCCACCAGATTTCTTTCCAAGAGACACAGTGGAAATACTTCTGAGCAGGTTCCCTAACCTCAGATCCATCAAACTCGATTTGATGTGCGAGATGGATGAGCCTCGAGGCTGGCGCACTGGTCAGTCAAATCTTTGATCCTGCCACAACCTTATGCCATATGTCATGTTGACCAACTTTCTTTTTTTCTGTTCACAGACTTTTTCACGTTGCAGCCACAGAATGGTGTCTACTCACTTGTCAGTCAGATGCCTGCCACAAACATCTCTATGCTCGTACTCAGCAGATCCACTTCTTTGGTTCCCACCCATCTGGACCTCCCATTTCAGCGTAGGAGTCAATATGGGCGTATTGAGGACAATTCTCCGCTGTATGCCTTTATCCATGCCATTCGCGACTACACACGATACCTGCAAGCTCTGCGGTTTGACCATTTTGCAGCCCCAGCCCATTTCTACACGTGGTTCTTCATTGGTATGTCAGACCCAAATTTTCAGTGGGAGCAGCTGGTGGAAGTGCACATCAACCTGTACGGCGACGATGAGCATACAAGATATACACTGCCCATGGGTGCCAACGAGACAGCCTGCCTCAGCCAGCATGCACAGCTTTCAATATCAAAGCTCTTTCATGCAGCAGGCTCTGCAGCTGCCAAGATGCCTCGCCTCCTGAAAATGACAATCCACAAGCCAAGGAAGCCTGCTAGCAATCACACTTACAACAATCCCACTTACACGCTGGCTGTTACCCTCCAATTCACTCTCCAACCCAGGCACGATGTATCACTGCAGACCACGTGGGGCTCGCCTGGGAGGTTGGACCTTTGGGCTTTATCCAGGACTCCTGACATTGAGACTATCTGGACTGAGTCTGTCGCCAAATGCCATCGAAGGCTGCAGCACATCGAGTGGCACAAGGAGGAGTGTCCTGACCCCATGAAAGGCTTTGGTCACTGGGGAAAGGAGATGACAGGAAGAAAGAAGCAATAAGACGCTGCTTCTGGAGCTCAAGGAAGTTCCAACAACTAACTTTCTTTGGGAAGTGGAGTCTACTTTTTGTTGCATATGCAAGCCATTGGAAGCCCGATCCATAATGCTGCTGGGATGAATAGCCCGGCTTGCCTTACTCAAGGCACGCGTGAATATCATTGAGAAGATCTGATGCTATGTGGATTGCCTTTTGATCTACTAGCTCAGGAAGATCTGGCGGCAGACAGGCTTCTTTGGCGATGGCTCGATGCTATGATTCAGCTCGACCCGCCTGATCCTGAAGCCTGCACGAACGCATGGATTGCTGGGATACAAAGAAGAACAGCTTCATATTTCTCATTGGGCTAGATTGGTTGAAGTCTGGATCTAAAAAAAAACAAAACAATTAGTGAAGACACGTGGTTTAAATTGCAAGGAGTAAGTTCTCAACCCCACCCCCTTCCTCATGTGCTACACACAAGCAGCTCGAGTACTCAAATTTTTTTCATGCTGACAGTTGAACATAGGAGAAGCAAATGGACTGGTATCCCGCTGCGTCGTTTGATTTGAAGACCCTGCTGGGTGCTTTCTTGAACAAAAAAAGTTGTGGACGGGGACACACTTAGAGTTCCGAGGTTAGAAGTTTTGAGGAGGCCTTCGAAAGTCCATGCATGAGTCTAGGATTTGGGAGTACTAGGGCTACAGAATGCTTGAGACTCGAAGCAATTGAGTGAAAGGAAGAAAAGTAAGCAGAGATGGGACATTAATAATCTTGGTGAAGGATGCAGTTCGCGATTTCTTCTGTCTGGGGCTAGGTTGCAAAGGGCTTACAGTTGATTTAATTGTTATCAATGATGGGAAGTCTATCTTCCCTAAGGTGTGAAGTTCTGAGAACATGGAATATGGGGACCTTGGCAATGTGTAGGCCCAAATCATAATGGAAAGATCACAAGATGTTTGTTCCAGACTCTAAGCTGGGTTTGACAACCATGAAGTGTGTGAAATGAGGTCGGAAATATGAAGCTTTGCTGACTAAAACCAGGTGGCATTGTAAGCGAGAGTGTCGGGGTCCGGAGCCTCACGTACGACTTCGCTTTCCTCAAACCATAATTTGATGCAGATCCTGTACGGCGGCCAAGGTCTCGTCATATCATAAGTTGTATCAGAGTTCCGATAGGGAAGACTCAGACCTGGAACAATTGACCCGACACAAACTTGGATATGGCGGAGCTGGCAGACAAGCCTGTCATCGTACAGTGGATAGTTGACACCCGAAAGCTATGGCCCAATGCTGAGAAGACTGCTCAGCTGGAGACTGAGGTACGTCTCGTGACAGAATGCGGACTTCCCATCAAACGTCATATACTGAATAATTGTTTCCCAGGCTGCTAGAGCTCTTGCGCTATTAAATGAGGATGAGCGGAAAGGAGTGCTAAAGTATCTCTTTGTGCGCGATGCAAAAATGTCCCTCGCTTCACACCTGCTCAAGCACTTTGCAATCTCCAAGCTCTTGGCACTCCCCTGGTCGTCCACCAAGATCACTCGCAACAGCAAGACCAAGCCTGTCTACGTAGATCCTTCCACTGGCTCTTGTCCGATCGACTTCAACGTGTCCCACCAAGCCGGCCTAGTGGCACTTATTGCTGCTGCTGGCTATGGACCCGGTGAGGTGGACGTAGGTTGTGACGTGGTTTGCGTCAACGAGCGAGAGGACCGAGACCACAAAATGATCGAGGCTGAAGGCTGGGGGAGCTTTGTCGACATGCACGCTGATGTCTTTGCGCCGGGTGAGGCCTCCTACCTGAAATATCAAATCTTAAGTGCCATTCCCGGGGCGCTGGAACCCGGAGCGAGTGCAAGGGACAAGAACGCATTCAAGCTGCGATGTTTCTATACGCTGTGGGGTTTGCGCGAGGCATATGTCAAGATGACGGGAGACGCGCTCTTGGCATCCTGGCTCAAGGTGCTGGAATTCAAGAACTTCAAGCCGCCGCAGCCGCAGCCCGAGATGGGTGCCAAGAGGGAAGATGGACAGGATGTAGTGAGAGTGGAGGACATTTGGTTTGAGGGGAAGAAGGTAGAGGATGCGAATGTGTGTTTGCGGAGTCTAGGGCCGGATTACATGACCTGTTCTGCGCTCAGGACGCCGAGACAGAAGCATATTGGGCTAGGGGCCGAGCTGGGGGTGTACGAGGTGGTGCAGATAGATGAGATTTTGGATTGGGCTGAATCTAGGAAGTAGAGTAGAGGCGAGGGTTTGCTTGATGATCATCATCATCAAAGCCTCATCGTATTTTGGGGGGGGGGCGGGGATGTTGGACTGCTCCCGAGGCCTTCTCCATTGTTCCCACAGCGCCACCCGTCAGCAGGGTCCGCATAAGACCACCCGAACATCGACACATTCCAGCTTGTGCTTTGAAACCGAAGGAGGCCTGACCGGGCGCGGTGTTTCTCGGCCACCGGCCATCCAGTTAAAGGCCTTTTGGAACGGCCTTGGCTCAGCTCAGCAGTGTTTGCATGAATTGATGGTCAATAGGTGAGGCCGCGACCGTTTTCAGTGAGGCGGGTTCGGGTCCGGGAGTGGCTCGAGATTGCTGGGATGCAGCTGTTCCAATCAAGGTTCCATTGCCGCTAGCAAACAGTGGATCCCAAATTAGCCTGAGCAACAACGTCATTTCCTCTCCTCTCATCAGATGGGGGCAGATGGGGGGGTGGTGGGGGGCGCGGCCACATGGCTTCGAGGATTGCTTAATGTCGCCGATCATCCCTCATAGAAAACATCCTAGGAAACCAGTGCGACCTCCTTCAACTTCACGCTTTCTTGATAATATGCTCATTCCCTCTAGTCCCGGACTTCGTCTTTGAATAAAATTGTGTATTGGATAAAGTCCAGCTTATACTACTACCTGCCCCTTGGACTCGGACCTGACTGGCATATCGTGTACGAATAATCTCGGGACATTAACACCACCCCACTCGACTGATTCCCACCCACTTTCACGTGCAGATTTGAGGCCACCTGTATTACCTACGTCTTTCTTGTCCCACTCATCATCACCCCAGATAACTGGCCCTGGATGGTGCAACCATTCAAGAGGTGGTGACCAGTTTGAACAGTTCTGGATATGTCTGAATCTGGTGAGAGGTAAAGTCTCAGATCTTTCAATTCAGCTCCCCTAGTCTACCCATTGACAGACAATGTCTTGGGCCTTCTGAATGCTGACATTCATGTATCACTACACAGCTCGCATAAGCGCTCCAGGTCACAGGCTGCTCTGTCCCTCCTCCGCCGAACCAAGGAAGCTCCCGACGACGCGGCATCCCCATCGAGCCCGATAGGCTCCTCCCCTATAACCAACTCTCCTTCTCCCGCCGCTCCTGTGGTCTCCATGTCTAATCAACAGGCAGCCAGGAGCGGCAGCCGCCTCTCTACCAGCGGCTCTGTTGCAGGCCGTGTTCCCTCTAATCAGCAAGCCCCCACTCCAACCTCAAAACCCGCGAACCTATGGGATAAGGGGGGCTCCCTCGAGCAATCCGTTCGCAAATTCCGAATAGTCGAGGCTCTTCGCAGTGGCGACACCGCCTCCATCTCCAAAGCCCTCCGCGAAACCTCAGAGACTGGCCCTCGAGCCAGCATATCCTCAATCAGCACCCTGTCGGGCGGTGCCCTCGAAGATACCACTGTCCTCCATCTTGCGATACAATGCGCCGAGCAGCCTGTCGTCGAGTATGTTATTGCGGATGGCGCAGCCTACATTGATATCAATGCACGGGACAAGGACGGCAACACTCCGCTTCATATTGCGGCCTTGCAAGGCCGAACGGCGGTAGTGAAGCTGCTGCTGGAGCAGAAGGATATCAACGATGCGATCGCAAATAATCAGGGTCGCTTGCCGCTTGATCTGGCGCGCAATGCCGACATCTTTCAAGCCCTGCAGCTTTCGCGGTCGCTGTTTGCAGAGTCCAAGATCAAGCAAGTCCAGGAATTGATCGGCACTCAGGACTACAAGACCCTGGAGAGTGTTTTGGAAGAGACGAGACTAAAGACTGTGCTTGATATCAACAGTACCGAATTCGTTATCGACCCTATCACCATACAGGCCGGCGGCACCCTGTTGCATGAGGCGGCGCGGAAGAAGAACACGACCCTCATCCAGTTGCTGCTGCTGCACGGTGCTGACCCGTTCAGGCGGGACCGTAAGGGTAAATTGCCCCAGGATGTCACCAAGGACGATGTCACCCGTGCCATGTTGAAGAAATCACCCGCCGCCGTGGCTGCACAGCGCGGCATACAAGAGAAGGCGGTCCTCGGTACTGCATCCCAGGCTACCGCGGCAGCCCCTGGTGATCCGCTCGTTGGCAAGGAAGCGAGAGAAATGAAGGGCTACTTGAAGAAATGGACCAATTATCGCAAGGGGTACCAGCTGAGATGGTTCACACTCGAGGATGGCGTTCTTAGTTACTACAAACACCAGGATGATTCTGGTTCGGCATGCCGTGGAGCAATCAGCATGCGTATCGCAAAGCTGAATATGTCTCCCGATGAGAAGACCAAGTTCGAGATCATCGGCAAGTCTTCGGTCAAGTACACGCTGAAGGCGAACCATGAAGTCGAGGCGAAGCGGTGGTTCTGGGCATTGAACAATGCGATCCAGTGGACCAAGGACCAGGCCAAGGAAGAGGACCGCCGACGTGCCGCGAATGCCGAGATGCTGAGCAAGGCTAAGGAGCAGGCTCAACCTGGGTCAAACAGTGAGGCACAGAGCGAAGCTGGTGCCAGCTTCCTGGAGCCGAATCCTCGGGCCAGCACCCAGCTGTCTCGTCTCCACTCAGCCAACAAGTCGGCGGGTCGATTGACGAACACAGGTAGCAGTTTCGCCGAAGAGGAGGAGAATGCAGAGACAGATGTTGACACTAGGGCTGGTCAATCTGTCATGCAGGACCAAGACGATGATGATGATTATGGCGAGGGCTCGAGCGGTCGGGAGCAGCCAACTCAGGGAGGAAAGGACGCATTCAACATTACCGCACAGTCCCTGAAGTTGCAATTGGACACGATGGCCCAGGTCAACGCCGCGCTGGTGGCTGAGGCGAGCCAGAACCCTGGCATGAAGTTGTCGGACCCCAAGACGGCTGGAGCATTGGCAACGTACGACGCTGCTATGCGGTCCATGTCTGGGCTAATTGGCGACCTCATGCGAATCTCTCGTGACAGAGATTCCTACTGGCAGTACCGTCTCGACCGCGAGACCGACATGAGGCGGATGTGGGAGGAGAGTATGGCCCATGTTGCCAAGGAACAGGAAGTCTTGCAGGCGCGCATTGGGGAGATTGATGAGAAGCGCAAGCAGACGAAGCGGATCCTCCGGGAAGTTGTAAATGGTCAGGGTGTAATAAGCGAGACCCCAGAGGATGAGCAAGGACCAGGCGAAGAGGCAGCGGCTGCTGGGTCCCAGAAATCTCCGACCAGGGCCCTGAGCCGTCATGAGACCGTACTGACGGAGATTGCGAACCTTTCTGAGGACGACTCGGATGGGGATGAGGAGTTCTTTGACGCCGTCGATGCAGGGGAGATCGAGGCCGAGCCGCTGCCTCCTGTGACAACGACCACTACCGAAACGGCCGAAGACAAGAAGGACGTTGCAGTGTACGATGGTGCTCGTGACATTAGCACTGCTTTCCATGGTTACGAGAACGGTATACGTACGAGGCTCAAGTTGGATGCAGACAACAGGCCCAAGGTGTCACTCTGGGTAAGTCAAGTGCTTCGATTGGTTTCTAACGCAAAAATCTGACTTGCTTTCCTCTAGGCCATTCTCAAATCCATGATTGGCAAGGATATGACCAAGATGACACTGCCTGTCACCTTTAATGAGCCTACTTCCCTCCTGTACCGTTGTGGCGAGGACATGGAGTACGCTGACCTGTTGGACCTCGCCGCCGAGAGGTCCGACTCGATCGAGCGACTTTTGTACATTGGTGCCTTCGCAGCTTCCGAGTATGCTTCAACCATTGGCCGTGTTGCCAAGCCATTTAACCCCTTACTTGGTGAGACCTTTGAATATGCCCGACCAGACAAGGGGTATCGCTTCTTCATCGAGCAAGTCAGCCACCATCCACCTATTGGTGCCGCCTGGGCTGAGGCCCCCAATTGGACCTACTACGGCGAGTCGGCTGTCAAGTCAAAGTTTTACGGCCGATCGTTCGATATCAACCCGCTCGGCACCTGGTTCCTGAAGCTGCGACCCAAGAACGGCGGCAAGGAAGATTTCTACACCTGGAAGAAGGTAACGTCCTCGGTCGTTGGCATTATCACTGGTAATCCAACCGTCGACAACTACGGCCCCATGGAGGTCAAGAACTGGACGACGGGCGAGGTGTGCTACCTTGACTTCAAGGCGCGCGGTTGGAAGGAGTCCTCGGCGTACCAGATCACCGGCAAGGTCGTCGATGCCCAAGGTCACGTTCGAATTTCCATTGGCGGCCGTTGGAACAGCAAGCTGTATGCACGAATTACTCCTGGCCGCGAAGAGACTGTTGAGGCACCCTCTGGTGCCGCCGCCGATGATGCAGGCAGCATTTACAAGGGCAATTTTGCGGACTCGAAGAAGGCATTCCTTATCTGGCAGGCCAATGAACGCCCCAAGGGTATCCCGTTCAACCTCACTCCCTTCGTGCTCACATTCAACCACATCGACGACAAGCTCAAGCCCTGGTTGCCGCCGACGGACTCACGTCTCCGGCCTGACCAGCGCGCGATGGAGGATGGTGAGTACGACTTTGCAGCAACCGAGAAGAACCGCCTCGAGGAAGGCCAGCGTCTACGCAGGCGCGACAGGGAGGCCCGCGGCGAGGAGTTTGTGCCGGCGTGGTTTACCAAGACCCGGTGTGAGATTACGGGCGAGGAGTATTGGAAATTTAATGGAAAGTATTGGGAGCAGAGGGAGAAGGCTGGCAAGGGTGATGAGAAGGCCTGGGAGGGGCTTGAGCCAATTTACTCCTAGGAGGAGACTGGTGAGGTATTTCCATGAGGAGAAGTGATGAATTCAAAGAGCATACGAATGGTCATACTGTTGAGCGATAGCTCTATTTTGTAACCAAAATGACAGACCAAGCTTACATCCGTCAATATAAAGTTGGTCAGCTCTCCTGCCTGCTCTCTCTCCACTTTGGCAGAGCAGGTCATCCTTTCTGATGACGCCCCAACTTGAGAACAAGCCGACTTCCCTGTCGTGGAGGAGAAAATCACTTGGGCGTTGGAGGGACGTTGAAGGGTGAGCAGTGGGCTCAAGGATACCGTGCGAGTATTCTTGGTTGAATTGAGCAGTCATCTGGCAGACGATGGGTTCCAGTCAGATCGAAAATGCTCCAGCTGGCCTGCGAATCGATTACTCGCCATAGGGTTCTTTCTTCACGTAAGTCCTGTCTCTTTCGTTGGACCACGACGTGACTGCCCTTGTTGTGTTATAGTGGATACACAGGTAGTCTGAAGAACAAAAAAGCAAGCCTCTGTCACTTTGTCTATACAAATTGAGCTTTCTTTTTCCTGCACTATTCATATTAGCGTGCATGCATTCGTGGCCGGCTCAATCAATTCGGTTTGCTGGCTTGCATGACCACACAGCCCCTGCTTCAACTTTTGAAGAATTATTCTTTTCCGGTGAATCAAATTCTACCAGTCGGCATCAAGTCGACGATGAATAAGCATTTCAACATGAGAAGCTGGTCTTTGCAACTGCATTCGAAAATCTTCCGGATTGTGCTGGCAGTAGTCAAATGCAAGCGGCCGACTGGAATGTTTGTCGGAATAGGAAGACGTTTCTGACCGACTTGGAGACGGGAACATGTGCACTCCTTGAGGATCGTCTTTCTGTCCATCAATCCGCACATTTTCGCCTCCCAGGTCATCTCGCCGGAGCATACGGTTCAGTTCATCGCCGATATGTTCAAGCCGATTATCAGATACCACAAGGCTCTCAGATTCTTAGAGCAGCTGAGCAGCCACTAGCGGTCCACATATACTAGGACAGGGGGAGTTGCCACGTTTTGATAGTTGCTCAGAACGAGTAAGTCGTGGAGCGAAAAAAAAAAAAGAAAAAAAAAAAAGCATGACGAGATTATACGACAGAAAAATTATGGTTGCGACGAATGCCAACAAATATCCGAATTCATACAATTTACCTGTTGGGTTGATGTTGCTAGCAATATCACCGCGTGCGGACTCCTGAGTGCGCTTAGCCTGATAAACCAACTAGCCATTCCGGAAACATGATCATCCTTGAGCAAGGAAAACTTTCCGAATTGATGCTGAATCGCTAGGCTCAGCGAGCCAGACCATGGAGGAAATAAAGGCCCAGGCTGAGTCCTCCTATGCCTACAACGGCTAAGCAATTCATCCCCTTCAGCATCCGTAACCGCTGAATCGTGGCTGACGCGTCCCATTACATAGCGTTTATAAGTGTAGTGTCGGTAAGTCCCGACCCTGCCCCCAGACTTACAGGTCGATTGTTTTACATTGGCGGATATATATGCAACAGACGTACCCCCTGAAAACAGGGTGGGCTTTTGTGGCGAAGTTGCTTTCGAAACGTCGTCGCTTTTCCTTTTTTTCCCCTTGACTTGGGGGTTTTCTGAATTACATACAACCTAGCAAAGCTTCTTAACGATGCTAGTTCATCGATAGCCCTGGAGCCATGTATCGTCCTCAAGCGGTTAACATCCTCTCCAAGCGGTTCGTCATTGCAGGAGCGTTGGCCTTTATCACTCTTTGGCTCTTCACATTCAGGTCTCATGTCGGTCTTGACTCTTTAGGCTCTCACCTTAGCGGACTCACCAAAGGAGGCCAGCAACCAGTCAACGGCTGGTTGTCTCAGGAGCAATTCGTGGCCAAAGCACTGGAGAATGACATCTATGCCGATCACTACAATGGAACCGCAGTACGCAAGCTATGCAGTGAGGCCAAATGGAGGGACGACGTCGTCATGTCGTGTGATAAATTGGCTGGGGGGATTGGGAATTTGAAGGTCAACCTACTCGCTTGCTTAAGATATACTATCGAGAGCGGAGGTATGCTATAATATTTCAGACGATGGTCAAGTTCGCTGCTAATCTTTTGTACAACAGCAATGCTAATACCGCCTGTAATACATTTGCGTGAGGCGTTTGAGAAGATGGAGAAAAGCTTCAACTGGTCCAATGGCACGGATCTGAGTTACATGTTTGACACCGATCATCTCTACCATATCCTGGCAGAGGACTGTCCCCAGCTTCGCTTCGTGGATGAGAACGACAAGTTGCTCAACATTCCTCCCCAGTCGGAGGCTCTGTTGGTGAATCCCAAGAAGCTTCTCCCGAATCCTATTGACCGCCATGTTCTTCGCGATCCGTCTCAGTTTCGCCCTGCGCTAGACAATCTAATCCAAAAGACCATCGAGGACAAAGGTCTGCAGCCTACAGCAGCAAACCCTATGCGTCTCAGCTTCGACGACGGCATCTCGTTTTCGTGGCCTGTCCGTTACGACGACGAAGCCTTCCAAAAGAACTGGGGCCACCTTGCGCAGCTACCACACCACATTCGCGAGTTGTCTGCCCGAATCTTGTACAAGTTTTACCGCGTGCTTGGCGCCCAGCAGAGCCCTGACAGGCCTTCCAACGGCACCTTTTTGGGCGCGCACATCCGGACCGAGAGCGACGCCGCCGTCGAAGGCTGGACATCGTTTGCGGTGCAAGCGCAGAACGTGCGTGAACAGCTCATTGCGCAAAACCTCAGCGTCGTCTACGTGGCCACGGGTACGGCAAGTGATGCCAATCGATTAAAGGAAACCTTGGCGACGGTGCAGATCCCATCGGCTGTGGAAGGGGCGGAGCCCACGACCGGGGTGCAAGTTATGCAGAAGTGGGATTTTTTGGACGATGAGGATATGATACTCATGGACACGCTCACGTGGGATCAGTTGGCGCTGGTGGACCTCGATATCATGCAACGAGCGAGCCGCTTTGTCGGCATCTGGGAAAGTAGCTGGTCGTGGACGATTGCGCTCAAGAGGCATGCTTGGAGCGCCATGGATCCCTATGACTATGCGACGCATCATCTCACTTTTGTGGACGAGTACAGTATTTTGTACGGCCCCGAGAAGGCACAGCCGATCATCGATCCGTGTCTCTGGTTGTAATTCAATGGGGGGGGGGGGGGAGTTCCTAGGTAGAAGGGCGTTCTAGGATGGTTAGTGCTGCATTCTTGGGCGTTTTGGTAGATTCGATTATTTAGAAAGGAGTTTTGGCTTTAGAAATACCATAGTCCGTTCCACAGGTGATAATGTGATCTCTTTCAAGTCAGAGCGAGCAGGACTATTTTAGGTCGCTTTGATACTCCAAGCAGGACACCGATAGACTCAACGAAGTCCCACCGTGATGAATTTGTCGTAGCTCGAAGGCATGTCATCTAAGCCTTCTGCACCCTCGTCTAGGATTCGCGTACGATATGAATAAGCGGAGGCAAGATATATCTGGGCAGACGCAACATCGCCTAGGACAAGATACGTTTGAGACAACGCGAAGGCTGTCCTACAAACCGCGCCAGGGTGGCATTCGCAGCTTGCTAGAATACTGAGCGCCTCCATGAACAAAGGGCTTTGAAAAAGTCAGAACAGAGACGCGTCTGCTAACGGTAATATCGAGGCGGTGACTTACATCGAATCTGCATGGGTCTGGTTGAGTCCCATGAGAACGCCGATACGGTGTAGAGTGAGAGCCGTGTGGTGATGGTGAGGAATTAGGAGCCTCCGCATTCTGAGACATTGACTTAGGTCTTCCAGGGCTGACCGTAACCTCCCCTGCTTGACGCGAATGTTTGCAAGGTACTGGAGCGCGCTGCAAAAAATAATAGTCAGTTATGAATTTGATTCTGGGTCGTGCACAAGGCTCACAATGCCATTGGAATCGAGTCCTTGCCTTTGGAGGCTTCGATAGCACGGATAGCTTTGTCGTTGTAGGTGAGAGCTTCATCCAGCCTGTCGAGTTGCGTAAGACATAAACAGATGTTACAGAGATATATATCTGCGTGGGGCTTCATGTCTGGCCTGTTGATCAGATCGAACAAAATATCGAGGGCCTCGTTGTAACGACGAACTCCCATCAATGATACAGCCAAATTCCCCCGCGCCGTTGCAATCCAGAAATCGTCTTCTTCATTCCCGGGTCGATAATTGAGCTGCCGGATGGCCAAGACCTTTTCCGAAAGACACAGTCCATGGTCTGTTGTGGGTTTCTCTCTGGCAACCGTAGCTTGGACATTGATTAAGTGGCTTGTCATATCCTGGACGAACCACGGCGAGTAGCCAGGATGATCGGAAGTTTCGATGGCGTGTTGGCAAATCAGCAAAGCTTTATCGACCAGGTCTAAAGCTGCCTGAAATTGACCTTTCTCGTAGAAATACCTGATTTCTCCACATTCGTCAGCAATCTTGGTACATTTGTCCGGCTTTGAATATAACGAAGTAGGTAGAGTGAGAGAGCACGCACCAAGAGCAACGTGCAACGATCTCACAGAGTAGAATCGGGCCATCCAAGTCAGTCTGGTGAACCGAGTAGGATTCGAGGAGGCTGGCAACTTGAGGAGCAAGTCTCTCGCAATTATGCCACTGATCGTGGAGTGGTCTTCCGTCAGACTGTGAAGGAAATGCCGCGTTGAGCTGAAACATCACACGATTGAACACTGAAGCTTTTGTCGTAGGCGGCATGGACTCGGCGACAACAAGGCGTACGAGCCGATGGCATTTTACAAATTCACCTCCCTCGTCAAGTTGGATAAGAGAGTAGTCCAGAAGTGATGCCAAGGCTCTATCAAATCTACTGAGTATTAGTCTCATGAAGCTCCTGCTCGATAGTCGCTACAAGACCTACGCGAATACTTCTTTCAACGGGTTGGTGAGCATTTTGTCAAGCTGAGGAAGCTCTGCTGGGAGGTCGGGACCGTCCAATAACCTATTCACGAGATAAAATCAACAACCCTCCTCACGGTAGGTAGTCTGCTTGAACTGGACACTGACATTTTGTAATTGTCATTCTCTCTGAGTAGTGAAACTGGGGCGTTATCGGCGTCTAGGAAGGCGAGCATCTGAATCATCAAATTTGCAGAACAGTCGAGTCGCATTTCCTCAGCGTAGAGGCTCATAGACCATGTGTCAGAGACAAAGCGCGTATACGCATTCTCAGTCCACTTTGCAAGTCTCGGATCGAACATCAAAGTTCGATCGTATCTTGGATACTCCTGTAGGAACCTTCCCAGCGACTTGTTGCATTTTCTCATATACGATCCAAGCATATCCAGCGCGAGTGGATGATTGCCAATGGCTATTGATGCGGTCCGTGCCAAGTCTTCATCGTCTTTCGACGTCGTTGTTCCTCTCTGAACAAGGGACAAGAGGAACTTCGATCCCATTTCCGCCGAGAACGGTTCAACCAAGATCCTGGCCATAGCACTGGAAGCAAAATGATAGGCAACGTCAGCTCGTTTGCTAGTGATTATGATGGACCCCTCGGTTGTCTGAGGCAAATATGGTTCAATGTGTTTTGGGTCGTCAACATTGTCGAAAATCAGAAGCCAGCGGAAACGGTTTTGGGTATCTACTGCAAATCAGCGAATAGTTTTCATACTCAGGACAATCACTAATCGAGAAAACAGTGATCGATGATACAGGTTGGAGTTATCATACCCCTTCTTCTTCTAGTAGAGAGCCACCTCATGACAAGATCTTTCAGCTGATCCGCATGTTGCAACGAATCATCGGACAGACCCAGTGCACGAGAGAAAGCAGTGAAAGCCTGAGAAATTTTCACAGGCGTCTCGGCAGGAACCCACAATATTGCTTCGTAATTTCCAATTTGACGATGGGCAAATTCTAGAGTAAGTTGTGTCTTCCCTACACCCGAAAGACCATAAATACAACAGCATGTCAGGTCTTTGGGTGGGGACTGAGGTTTGAAAATGGACGAGAGACGTCGTAATTCTTCCACCCGTCCGAAAAAAGCTGGATTCCTCCTTACAGGCAAGTTGTAGTAAGACGGCTGTTCAAGTAACATGCTGTCGGTAGGGCACGTCGAGAAACCTTGTTTAAGAAGTCGGATAGTTTCTTGCTGTTTTGTATCAAACACCGTCTCTGCAGAATACCGTGCTTCTTGCTCGATATTGTAGATTAGGAACCTTAATCTTTCAACACGAGGTGCGACTTGGTACTTGAGTGGTATGAAGGAACTGCACAGAAAATTTCCTGTAGAGAATCAGCCGAGGTTCCCAATGATGACTGTTTCTCATGTATAGAACAAGAAAGAGAGAAAGACAGACATTTGATTCATTCAACAGTGGCAGTCTCGCTGGTATGAAACATTCGACGGCGTTACTGAGGAATGCGGTGAGATAGCCTCATTTACGGGAACGATACTTGGATCTCCTGTGAGAGAAGCCGGGAAAAATTAGAGGAGACTTACGAAAAGGGTTTTTCTTGAAGAACTTGATTCCATCTAAGCAGATTCCAATCAATTCGATGTGGTAATCTATAAGGGTGATTTCGAGTCGCGCGTGTGAAATTAAGTCGAAGCGAGACGCGTATGCTTCAAATCTGGGAAGCACACGCTCGATCTGCTCAAAAACCTCAACCAGCTGCTCCAAGCTCTTGGAGTAACGGGCTGCAATCTGAGAGGCTCCATTAGTATTTCATGCATCTCAGTTCCGTCTAGCACGCGGCATATTTTGATTACTTACCTCTACTATAAACGACAGCGAGCCCCAAAGCAGAATGAAACCTTTGGGGGCAGCTTGTGTGAATGTTTGAACGCATTGGTTGAAGCCGCTCAATGACTGCATCATGGGGTTGAGCCGATCGAAAATGCGAGCCCACGTTTTCTTAGCATACTGTGCGCGAAGTGCTCCGATTTGTGACAAGAGTGCTTCCAGACTGGGGATCGACATTATCTTCTCCCGGGCATGCACCTCGAGGCCGGCCGCATATTGGTCCAATGCCCTAGTCCACATCACTGCAACACTGTCTGACATTATCGTACCCATTTTCGTGGACCGGTGAGAAACTATGTAAATTCCCGATTTGGTGTCACGGGTATAAGTAACCAGAACGAAGGAGGCGGGAACAAAATGGCTGCGAGGTAATAACGCACAATACCTACTACAACGAATATCAAAACACGTCAGTCGCACGAGAGCTGACGCATTAGCTTCGCATTCAGACAAACATTCGGCACATCAATAAAACAGGTTGCTGTCAGTCTTTCTTGCGAAGGCATGGCTCTTAGATATCATCTGCGAGTTCAAAGCCCAAGGGCCTACAGAGTGCCTGGGTCGCCAACGGATCGTGTTTTGAAGCCTCAAAACGTATGCTAAATCACATATCATTGAAATATGCTAATTCAGGTATGAATGCATGCTTACTGACCGCTTCTCACTGGCAGACCGCCAAAGAAAGCCTGGCACCCGAACGCGGCCAGGTATGCCACAGCGTAATTTGATTGGTGTCAGTATCCCGAGATGCTCACCAGATCAACTTGTGCAGTGACACGGCGACAGATCTAACCGGTCATGTCCATCAACGACGAGAATAGTGTTGACGAGGAAGGCTTATTAGGTATTGGACAGCCAAGTACTGACCGTATATTTGCTTTCGCTACATTGAACTGTGCAAAGTCATTTCAGCGGCACACTAACGTCCCAAGCCACTCTTATTAGGTGTATTTGATCTCTCCCTTCGCCCAGGGTATGCCCAAACATGTGTCCTGGTAGCTGTTTGGGCCAAATATCCTCACCAGTTGCAGGCTGCCCACCTGCACAATCTTCTTCCGCCACTTGTTCCTGGCAACAAAACCGCCTGTCGTCTATTAACTCATGGTACTGCTGTTTCGGATATCTCTGAACTGCAAATTATCTTTTTTGGTCCACCGCTGCCGCCTTGTGTGCCCAGATCCGTGTCCGCCTGAACCACCACCTCCTCCGCCTTTGCCTCCCCCCGTGCTACTCTCATCGACTCCTGTGCTGCTCCCGCCCAGGGAAGATGTTGGCATTGTTGTGTGGTACGACGCGTCGAACTTTTGAGTTTGATTTAATGCGCCCCTGTTTCGGAATGATGATTAGTTCCAGCAGCTCGAATACCTACAGAAGCAAGATCAGGGACCGTCCTCTTCTTACCAGGATAATTACATGGGGTGTGATCTCAGGAGAATCGAGTCATGGCGGCATGTGAACAGTTCAAGTGTAAGTTCGAAGCCTTACCTTGCTCACAAGTAATATTTTATATAGTATTGCGCAAAAGCATGTGTAGGTGCATATCTGGAGAGTGGGATCATCGACAGCACCTCCAAGAAGAGAAGGGGTCCTCACAGTGTGATTTAAGGAGTGTAAAGGTACTGGCCCGCGGCAAGTAGAATATGGCTATATTATCGCGATGTAAGGCGCGAATGGTTATCAAGAACAAATCCACACACCCTTTTAATCAGGGAGCGGAACAGGAATAAAGCCACATGACTTATAGTTGCAGCGACGCGGCGAATGATATCTGTTTTGCACTGGATTAGAGCCTCAAACGGTGTCACAACATGCAATAGTTGGGACGTCCTGCAGTTGATCTGGTGATACTTGTTCATCCACCACTGTCCATAACCCGAGGCAACAAATCATGGCCGTAACCGCCCCGCAGATAAAGAGTAGTCTGTCAGGAAGGAATGGGTGTAGTCTGACGTGGCGGCTCTACGTGCCATGTAGTGTGTAAGCAGTGCCAATGCCGTGATCAGTGTCTAAAGGCCTGCTACTTAATGGGCTCTGGTTGAAATTCGGAATTCCTTAATCCCCCCCCCCCCACAGCATCTTTACATGCTCATCTTTCCCGATCGATGAGCGCCATGTTCAAAGTCAAGCGAGGACTCGTTCAGGATGACGGCGTTCGAGGTTGTACTCGTTCAACCGGTGTGCAAGGATTGTACCACCCCCCCAAACTTTCTACCTATATGTGGAAGGCGGTAAGCCTCCCTTGATTCGACCAATAGAGGATCATTTATATTTTAATGTCCAGCTTGCTGAATTCAAATTCACAGATTGTGATTTGTTGTCCCTGGACGGATGCCATAGGTCGCCATGGGGTCCGTAGAGAAGATGATGCAGATTGTAGGTTGGGCAGTTATGCCAAAACGCACAGCCCCTCAGTTTATCTACAGCTCTCCAATAGGTACAGTTGAGGCTCTGCAAAGTGGCCATGTGGCCATCAGCATCCTATTGGAGAGCTTAGCAGTCTCATCCAGACACCCTTCTCCTTAGCCTTGATCCCCTGCCTGATTCCAAAAAAGATTGGCGTGAATTTGTTCATGACTTTCGCCTTGAAATTCAGTAGGGCAAGATGCTAATTACTCTCTCCGATCAGGATTCTCAGTCGTTTCTTGAAGCAAGGAAGATAGCCGAAAAGATCAGATCATTGTGCCGTGTGCCTGCCATCAGCATTGGAGTTTTGCACAGGGGAAAACTAGCCTTTACGGACAGCGTAGGGGTCCGAGACGTGGGAACGGATCAAAAGCCTGACGGAGACACAATTTATACGTTATGCTCCATCTCCAAGACCTTTGTCGCCGCTGCCCTTGGGATCCTGGTGGATCAGGGAAAGATGGATTGGGCCGATCCGGTTGGGAAGTATCTTCCTGGCTTCCGGACTGAGGGTGACCCTACGGTTGCCGAGAAAGCCACTTTCAATGATTTCCTCCGCCATACGAGTGGGCTTGCCGACCCTGTGGTGACGCTCCTCGGACCAAATGGGACGGTACTGGTCTCTAAGAGTGGCTTGCTCGACGTCGTGAACGAGACTCCGACAAAGGACTCAGAAGGAAAGCCATACTTTAATACCACTTGGAAATACAGCAATGTCGCCTACGGAATGTTGACCCTGGTGGTCGAGAAGCTTTCGGGAGTGTCTTACGCAGACTTCGTCCAAGACAATATCCTGACACCGCTCAGGATGGACCATACAGCCGTCTCAAATGAGCAAGTAGAGAGCTCGAACAACGTTGCCAAATCTTATGCAAAGCTCTCGGACGATTCTTTGCACGAGTTGAAATACGAGTGGACGTCCAAGGAAAACAGCCCCATACTGGGTATGATAGGGATCAGGAGCTCTGGTGAGTACAAATTTCGACCAACTTTCTTATCGTCTAGGTGCTTTGGGGAGTGATGTCAGTGCAGTACCATGGGACCCCTCGGGACTGATTATTGGAAGTAGACTTGGTTATGCCTTTATTCATATGCTCCGTCATTCAGCTGGTCGTACAGCCTTGTAGTCCCTGGGGCTGTTTGGTATCTTCCTTTTGTATTTGATGCTATATTTAATGGCCATGCACTAATTTACGTCTTCTCAAGTCAACGATATGTTAAAGTACTGTGCGGCTGTAATGGAAGCCAGCGAAGGGGACACCAAGAAGCCCATGGACATACTCTCTACAGTAACGGAAAATCCCCTGAAGCAGATGAATTGGATCCTCCGTGACGGGTACTGGTGGACGCGTCCACACGACGATCAGTTCAACAACACGTCCAGATTTCACGCCGCTTGGATGGAGGTTGAAATGCCTTCCTGCATGACTTCGTGGGGATCCTGGAATAAGACGCTAGGAGATCTTGCCGAGACAGAGGAAGATAAAAGTGTGAGAAATGCGAACATCCTCGGTCAGAACTCAGGAAAAAGGCTCCTCCATAAATCAGTCGGCTGCGGAATATGCGGCGTTGCATCTGTCAACATATTCCCGGAGACACAAAGCGCGGTTGTTGCTCTTAGCAGCGGTATCAATTGTGGTGATGCAGCCGATTTTGCTGCTTCGGTTTATATCCAGGAATTGTTCAACCTCGAGCCCAAGATCGATATTCTGGCACTTGCCGAAAGAGAAGTTGCGAAACGCCTTGAAGATTGGGACACGATTATGCGGGATCTCGATGAGCATCGTGACACCTCACAGCCCGAACATGACCCTTCGGAGTATGTGGGTGAATATCACGGCTTCGGCATTACTGTGAGCATCGAACGAGATATAGCTACCGGAAAGATGATGGTATGTTTGAACAAAGTGGAGGCTACGAGACAGGAGCTGGAGTACTACAATGTAGACTGGTACAGTTTCTGGCCCAAAACCCGTGATGAATGGTAAGTACTTTGAGACCTTGCTCATCAAGATATGCGTGCCTGACTTTTGATAACTAGGCTCAAAGGCGGCTGGCTTGATTGGGACTACTATCTTGTTGGGATTTTCAAATTCGTAAGGAAAGAGGGCGTGGTCACTGGATTCACTTGGGTTTGGGAAGAAGGCGCTGAGCCTTATCCCTTCACGAGAAAGGCGTGACTAGCCGTCGGCTGTCAGCGAAGAAAAATCATGAAAGCGAGATCGAGCATGTGCTCCAACACTCAACACAGATGTTCTGGTCTCAACACAATTGAAAGAATGGTCCAACGACAACGCTCCAATTACTTCCCATGGCACTTTGAAAAGGACAGAACAACGTATCATATATTTTCAAGGGGCGTCCTTGTACAAGACCTGTCCCTACAGCCATGTACTAGGCCCGAATGTCTCGCCCGCCGGCACGACAGACCTGACTGCGGTGCCCAGCATGTCGGACGTTGACAATGCCGCATCGTTCCCAAACCAGTCCGGCGGTGTTGCTTGCGTAAAATAAACACTGAAAAACACCACAATCGTCGATACGATTAGACCGCAGTCGAGTGCAGCGGAGGTAATGTAGTTGTACTGCAACCACCAATGATTCCATCGTCGCTTGATGAAAAAGTTGAAGATGGCACCAACTGTGCCCAGCAACTGCACGTGATTCTCGTCAGCAAAAATAAGGGACCAATCACAGCAGACAATGGCAGGGACCTACAGGTATATATATGTCGTCGCAGGCGGCAGATACCCTGAGCCACCCCAGATGAGTGGTACATGTAGATATCGCCAAATGCTCATTGGGTATTTCCTCGCAAAATACCACGAGATGAGGGGCGTCACGGCGCCAAGAAGCCAACAGTATTGCAAGCCGCTGTAAAGAGCGCCGTCGCCGAATAACCTCCTCGGGCCGATAGCACCCCAGATCACGCTTGCTGTGTAGAAGACTTTCTGACCCGTACATGTGTACATATTCGGCTGGGTATCAGAGCTGTGAAGTGTCAGCGATTGTCTAAGCATTCCCAACACGGAAAGGTTGGGAATGTTCATACCAGACGTCGGGGATGTTTTCCAGTGCCCAGTTCATGACAGCGATCTGCACGATCGCAGACCATATACTCGCAGCCAGCTGCGCTGAGAACATAGTCCGGGGTGGCACCTTCATATAGTGGCCCATTTTCATGTCCTGAGCGAACCCGAGGGCTTGTGAGCAGCAGATATAGCCATAATTCTTGAATATCATCATCGCTATCGGCTGTCCAGGAACCAGATACCCCACAACATACTCGGTCAGGAGATTCAAGCCGAGCTGAATGTTAGTAATAGCTTGGACGATCCCAATGGGCACGGCGAAAAGGATGGGAATGAGCAGGCAGACGATGAAACCCCACCATGGGAGCCCTGTTGGCCTATTTTGTGGTGAGGGTCAGCTATCGAATGTTGGGTGAGGTGCAGACGGGGTTACTAACCAGGCGCAAACGACCACGAACGACAACGCAATCATCACCGCGAAAAGCACAAAATACCACCAATCATCAGCGTCGCGATATTTCTTCATCATCCGCATGTGGCTATCGTCCTCCTGATTCCTCGCAAGTTCAAACTGCGCCTTGATCTCGCGACTGTGATATAAAATCACATGTACCACAATTGAGCTGATGCTTGCAAAGGCCAGGCCATAGGCCACGATGTACTGCACCGGCATATACAACGGTGAGTAAGCATGGTACTTCTCTTCGTCGAATGAGCTGTTCTCGTCCAGTATGCGCGAGACATCGTAGGCTTGGCCGGTGTTGTCGTAGCTCTGTGAACTCTGCACGGGCATGTAGTCGGAATACCAGTAGCCATTGTAGTATAAACCTGTCGATATGACCACAAAGAAGACCAGTACGCCCCCGATGGTATTTGCGAGGGCATAAAACGGCGTGACCAGCGGCGAGCCCAGGTACCCCGAGACGACCGTCCAGTCGAGCGTTAACGGGAAGAGACCATAGCCACTGACACCGCCAAATAGCTGATTAACGATGGCGCTGTCGGGAGCAATCCATGTGATGAAGCAGAAGAAGCTGAGGCCCTGGAAGATCCAACCTGGGAACCAGTACCATACGAACGAACAACTAGCCAAGATGAGGAACCAATTGTATCTCCCAATCTTCCACCGGCTCGCGGACTCCTGGTCTGCCTTGGGGAGGTGAGAGTCATGTAGCGTATAGAAGAGCGCGCAGTTGACAAGGTTCGATGGCCAGATCATCGCTGCTGGCCACACTAAGAACCGCCGAGACAGTCCTGCTAGGCCGTAACCCAAACACATGGTTGTTATTCCGAATAACATCTGCCACCACCAGCCGAGGAATTGCTTGTACCACACTTGCTGCACAATGATCACATCCGTGGCATAGAGGGCACCACCACCGTACGCAGCGTTCGACATGACTGTGATGATGACATGCTCTTTAAAGTTGAACCTACCGGGGCGCAAATTGAATTTGAGCCCAAACACGTTAAAGGTGTGATCCGGAAATATGCTGTCCCACAGTAGACCTATGGGGTAGGCGACAAGCTGAATCACGTAGGTCGTCACCTCGATACTGGGATTCCGCAAGGAAAAGAGCATATTGATGCCGGAGCCGAGCGTGGTCAACATAAGGCCGATGACCCATGCACGTATTGTATTTGCTGGTAGGTCGACGTCGTAATTCCGAACTGTGGCGCGTACCTAGATGAACTAGTTGGCGGATAGATCAAACTATCATGAGAAAAAGATACTCACCTCAGGGTAGGGCGAGTTGTCCTCCACTATGAGATGCTCGATCTCGACACCCTTCTCCGCGTTGCCCTGCCTGATCGCCGCATCAATCTGCTCTAGCTCATCCATCGGCATGTTTGGATCTAGGCGATGCATCTTCTCGAATTGCTTCAAGGACGCCACACCGAGCGACTGTAAAATCTCCCGCTCCGATGAGGTCTCTGCCATGCAGACATCGAAGGCCACAATCTCGGCCTCGTGCCGCCGCCGAAACAGCCTGCGGAGGGCGTTCATCTTGCCGTTCGTTGCGCGGGTTTAGCAACCATCCCAAGACGTCCAAGATTTGAAAACCCTCTTGAAGTCGCGTGGTGAGAAGGCTGAGGCTATATCAGAGAGGTGACAGGGTGCGAGGGGCGAGAATCCGGGGAAGAGGGTCTAGGCCTTGGCTGGGAAAAGACAGTAATGCAGAAACGTGTTACGAGAAAGGATGGATAAATTGCTGAAGTACAGTCAAATTAACATTGAGCTCTCATGCCAAGTGACTCTTTCCAGCACTGGCTTGTGAGAGATACAACTGAAAACACTGGAGTAGAATGCAAATGCACCCCAGGCCATGAGCAGAAGCGTGGGAACTTTGGAAAGACCCGTCGTCCGTTTCGGACAACAGCCATGAAGAACACCGGCACTAGACGATGCCTGCAAAGGCCATTAAAAGACATATGCATGCGCCATCAGTCATAAGCCGAAGAAGGGTGTGATGGCCGCAAAAAGGTGGCCCACATCCAAAAGTCCATCGGCGACTCGCAATTGAAGAAAACCGGTACCATGAGCGGGCTGTAAGTTGACCTTCCTAAACGGTGCATTACCGGGATTGGCGTGATACCTACCCCATCGGTGGGCGCGGGCGATGCATTATCATGGCGGCTGTGGATTGATAAGGCGCTGTCCAATACAAGGCTAGTGGCTCGCGGAGAACACCACCAAATCGTTCCAAACCCTGGGTGAGCTCGCGCTATACGTTCCAGGATGTCGTGATAATAGTGTGTCAGTACCTAGTGTGATTTTCAACTTCTCACAACTCACAGATTGCACCTCGGGAGACGAAAATTGCGCGCAATTCGGGTTGTTAGTCGGAAACGGTTAAAGCCAAGTTTTCCATCATTGATCATCTATAAATCATCGCTCAGGCAGTACTTAGATAAAGGCATTATGGGTGGGTGATCAGTGCAGAGCCTCATTGTCGAGAAGCCTCGGTGTCGGGGATCGCCAGTGCTTGGCACATGGCAGCGACGCAGTCGATATCCGGTTGCAACAATCAGCCCAACTTCTCGTACCTTTCTCGCGCTTTGTTCCTTGTGACCTCGACAAAGTCGGTATAGTTATCCTTCGTCTTTCTCGCCGCCTCTTCAGCAGCATCGCCCAACTTGGCTCCTTCGGCACCAAGACCAACGCCTGCAGCGTATACATCTGTAGCAATAACGTCTGTCCGCCCGGTCTTGTCTGCGCCGAGTCCCTCGCCAGCCGTCCAGCCCATCTTGCCCAGAAGTGCGGCGCCCTTTGAAGGGGCTGTGGTCTTTTCGGGCTCCCTTTCTGTAGATTCTGGTTCCAGAGGAGCCTTCCTCCGTGGCGCGTTGGGCTGCTTGAAGGCTTGACGTCGCTCCTTGGCTCGATCGCGGTACTGATTTCCCTTGTTCTTGGCCGGAACCATCTTGCGAGGAGTCTTGCCTACACGCGCAAGTTGTGATATCGCTCGGTCGATGTTGGTTTGATCGGCAAGATTCAGCCGGTGCATCTCGCTTTCACGCTCATGCAGTGAGAGCAAACCGGGTCTGGGAAATTTCCGTTGACAGATCAGGCAGTGAAGGTTGTCTCTGTCCGCATAAGACGTGTAAATCCGGTCCGAGGGATTGTGTGATGTATTCACAACTCGTATCGTGACTTGCCGCGGCCTCTTTCCTAGAGCCTTGAGCTTCTCTATAGCTGCATTACGCTTCGCCTCGTCGTGTCTGTTCGCCTGATGCTCTTTGTTCAGCGATTCGTGATCGCGCAAAGCCGCTGGCGAAGTGAACTTTCTCATGCAAAGCATGCAGGATAGACTGCTTGACTCAGCAAAGGATGTATAGGTGTCCTTGGGCCGGGATCTTTTTGAGGCCACCACCGGTCGCTCGCTAGGTGCAGGGCTGGATTCGAGGCTGTCGTCAGGCTCTGCTCTAGAGTTCCCTACGAGCTCGGCGCGCTTTTTGGCCCACATCTGCATTTGCGGCGCCATGACTGGTGCAGCTTTGGAAGCGGGCTGACCGAGCTTGAACTTTTTGATCTTTCTCCCAGATGCATCCGTAGCTGTCGTAATTTCATCAGCAGCTGAGTTGCTAGGCTTTTCGGGGCTGCGGGCATCGTCTGCGCTTTGCCGCTTAACGGTGTCGGTGTCATCTGTGACCCTCAAGATGCTGGGGTACACCCGGTGGTCCCAGTACTTTAGGAAGATGTCGCGGTTGTATATGGGGTTGAAAATATAGCGGCTGTTCTCTTCTGTGACCCTGCCAGTGTGAGGAATGAAGACGCCAGCGTGGATGAAGCCCACAGTCACAGGCTTTAGAGAAATAGTAATGTTGGGTGATGCTCTGAACTTGGCGACAGCGCCTTGGGCATCCTCTAGCGTAGCAAATTCCGCAAAGCCATACCTCATACCTTCGTCGGTCTGTTTATCACGGATGAGAAAGACACGCCGAAGTGAGTCAGGCTTAGCTCCAAGGCGATTTGTATTGGCTGTAGGCGCGGTCGACTTGAGTTTGTTCTGCGTCTCCTTTTTTGGCTCGGGTTTTGCCTCAACATAGAGTTTCTTGACACCATCTGCAAAGAGCTCCTCGGTGATAGCTGGGTCCAAACCGCGGATGACGAGATACTGAGAGGGATATTGTTGCGGACATTCGTCAGTCTCACCGGTCAACCTAGGGCCGTATGATGCAGCGTCATAACCATCTGAGCGCAATGTTAGTTTAGTTTTCATCGAAGTTGATGGCTCACAGTAGATGTATTGAATCTTATGACGCCAGACCATGTCACTGAAGCAGGCTGTATTGTCACAGGCCACTTGCAACACCCTGGGCGTGAGGTACCACGGTCCACTGAGGGAGCAGTAACGGGCAAGTTGCACCAGCGGAACATGACAGGTCGACAAAACCAGAGCCAGAGGGGAGGAAGAAAGAAAATATCCCACCTGGCTTAGCTCCACGACATCTGTGACACCGGTTTCTTGTGCCATAGTTCGAATACGAACACTGGCGACAAAAGTCAGCAGATTCTCTTCCATCAACTCAATTCCCTGTTGAATGGCTCACCTCGGGACACTTCCAATCCTGCTCGTCTCTGCCCCGGTCTTCCCGTCCCCTTTCACCGCCCTCGTCTTCCCGGCCGCGGCTATAATTGATGCCAACCCCGACAAACTCGGAGTCCACACCACGGGAGTGCGCCAGCTGGAACTCCAAGCCCGGGTAATGGTACTCAAGGAAGTGAGCGGCGTCGTTAACAGTGAAGAACTCGACAAAACCGATCCGATTTCCTCGCTTGTTTCCCCGCAGCCTTACGGCCTTGACATTGTCGACGTTGAAGACCTTTAGGTTAGGGGACACGCTGGCGAAGCCGTCGAGTAAGTCGTCCTCTGTCGCGTCCCCAGGAATCCCTTCCACGATAATGGTAGCCGACGGTCGGCCAGGGGCAGCGTGCCTGCGCGGGGAACGGGAGCGAGAGCGTGGACGACGGGCTTGATCGTCATCGTATGGCAGGGAGCTGTCGTGGTGTGGTCTTCGGTAGCCAGGGCTTAAATCGTCTTTTGTGTGGCTCAGGTTAGCCAGGAAGAACGAACACATATGGAACAGCAACTGCACGCTATATAGCGTCTGGAGGCGATGCGGCTTTACCCTTCCGCGAGCGATAGTAGTCCTGATCGCCCTCGTCTCCGTCGCGGCGACCGCGTGGTGAATGTGAGGTGCGCCGGTACTGGTCACGGTCTCTTGATCGCGACCGATAGCGGTAGCGTGGTCTGTCGTCGTCGTACATGACGCTTGGACTCAGAGCAATAGACACAGAACTAATATTTGAACAAGTCGTCTGTTATCGAGTCGCAATCTGGGGAAGGTCGAATGTGCTTGTGAGTAGGCTGCTCGAAGGTGGAGCGAGCCTTGTCGTTACGCAGCTTGAGCACTGAAAGTCAATCAACTGATCCCTGCGGCCGACATTTGCCGAAATCGGCCCGGTTATTAACTATCAACCCAAAAAGATACTGGTACATCGACTTGCATGAGCATTTGGGCCTGCTTGATAATCTCATAGATCGACTGGCGTGAGACAATACATATTTGTAAACTGGACTGCCTGGAAATCTGCCGGTCGCATTGAAAGATCTGAAGTCTCCATCTGTCGACTGAGAAGCCGCTGTTGCGCCTATCTACCATCTGCGACATCAGTCCTAATCAAGTCCGTATATTCTCAGAGTCTTGGACATAATTCAGAACAATATGTTGACAATAAAATCTAGAAGATCCATTACATTGGAGTATTATATACTTCATAAGGCGATCTCCAAAAACAGAACCCATTGAACTACTCCAGGTCTTTCCGCGCACAGCGGTGCTCGTCCAGAGCTTGAGGACCATCTCATATGACACCGAATCTCGCCGGCTCTCAGCACCCGTTTCCCCTTATAAAATGGCTTCACCATCTCCGGCCTCACGCTCAGAGCCTGGAATCCATGTCTCCCTTACTCATGAGACCCTCAACCCCATCGCCACGATGGCCCACGTCCGTTCCCCCTCGGCAGGCGCCATCGTCCTCTTCGCCGGCACAACCCGCGACACGTTCAGCTCACGGCCCGTCCTTGATTTACAATACCAGGCCTACGTACCCCTTGCACTCACCACCCTGTATGACATCGCCGCGGCACTCAAGCGCAAGCATAGCCTTCATGGGATCGCTGTTGTCCACCGCCTCGGCGGCGTGCCTATCGGCGAGGAGAGTATTCTAATTGCTGTGTCGAGCGCGCACCGTCAGGCGGCATGGCGCGCGGGTGAGGAATGTCTGGAAGAGGTGAAAGCGCGGGCGGAGATCTGGAAGTTGGAACGCTTCGTGGATGATGAGGGTGGGGTGTGGAGGGCGAATCGGGATGGGGCGATTGGGGTGAGGGAAGCGGAGGAGAAGAGGGCAGTCGAGGAGCAGACAAAACAGAAGGGCAACGAGAAGGGTGACGGGGTTGAAGGAGAGGAAGAACGCGAAGGCGAGGAGACGATGCCACAGGGTCCGATTATCAGGCCACGAAGGCCGGGAGAGGTTGGTCATGGTGCAGTGGTCAACTCGCAGCCGAATGCACCTCTGTAACAGAGTTCATTGCGAGAAACGTGATGTCCATTTTGTCGTGGAATACTACTGAGACAAGCCATTGACCTATTTATGCTACAAGTGTACACTCAATCTTTTGTCGCTATGTGTGGATATTTACCAGCGTTGTTCCTCCATGGACATGTTCCGACTCAAACATATCTATCATCGATATAATGCGGCCTAATTTTACAAATAGAATAACAAACTTCCTGACATGACGAAAGCAAGCGAAATCCCAGCCACACTGAATAGACCTTGAAGATCGGGGGGGCTCTGTCCCATGGCAGCCGACTTGCTTGAAGAAGAAGCTATAGCAAAGTTAGTTACAGAAACAGACGTTGTTGGATATACCAAAGAAACAGTGCTACTTCTGAGCGTGGTGGTGGTGGTGTTGGTGGTAATGCTGCTAGAGCCATATACCCGAGAAAATGGCATCGAAGCGGCACTCGCCGTCGAGTGCGCTACCACCACCGTACTGCTCATAACCACCCCCGCCGATGAATTGCGACTGGCCGTCACATATTCCGAAGGAGCTGAAGCAGAAACATCCACACTGGTGGTCGAAACATAACTGATGTGGGTATTTGACAGCAACATACCCGAGCCATTCGAACTACTCGTCCCCGTCGCCGTACTAGAGGCCGTCGACGTACCACTGCTGCTGGAGCTGCTGGCAGCCTGGCTGGCCACACCGCTGAAAGCTGGCAAACTGGACTCAGCCTTCAGTTCCTGCACGTTGGTACTAGTGCTATTCAGGTTTGCCGGCGCAAGCCCTATCTGCAGATTGTCCAAATCGTAAACCACGTATGCGCTACGCAAAAAGCTGTCGCCAAGTATTGCGTAGTCTGCCGTCCGTGCCGATGTTCCAGAGGAGGAGCCAATGTTCTGGATACCGAAGAGACAGGTCGAAGTAAAGGGGACCTCAGACGGTAGTGACGTCCCATCGAAGGCGTCTATAACGAGCTCATCTCTTGGTACATTGATGGTCACACTGTCGTTGATCCTGAAGCTGAAATTCACGTCCAGGTTGCAGTCCACCAGAGCAAGACTTGAGGAGCCTAGCGAGGAAGTATACTCGTACACACCCACGGCGTCGAAGAGCGGCGTAGCGATGTCATCTGGGAGGTAGCTCAAAGTTGTGCCCGAGTCCAAGATAGACGACAGACTTCCACTCTCGCTGGTCAAGCTCTGATTGTATGTCGTGCCGTTGGAAAATGCGAAGGAGAGACCCGTCAGACCGACTGTGAAGCTGCTGTAGTTTTGAGACGATGCATCGGGAAGAATCGGTACAGTCACGAGGTTGCCAATGAACTTGTCCGTATCCACACCGCCAAACAAGATGTTGCCGGTAGAAGAGTAATAGTCGTTGAGGTATAGGGAGTAAGCCATGGTGCTGATTTTGCTCTGGTTGACCATGTCTGTGACTAAGTTCGAGTACATGGTCTCAGCTGCTTCGTTGAGCTCGAAGCCGATGCCCAAAATGCCGGTTCCGACAGCAGTCTTGTCGGCGATGCCCATTTGCAAATCCGTCACGGTGATATCGCCTATGACGAAGTTGTCGGTGAAGTAATCTCCAGATGCGCTCGTTCCATCCTGATATTCAATGTCGAACCCATCGGCCACGGCGATTTTGTATGTTGAGCTCGCAGATGAATTGACTATCGACGTGTCAGCAAAGACTCAACTTTAGCACGCAGCTCGCGGTTTGTAGGAGCCATGTAGATTCTACAGAAGCTAGGGAAGGCAGCGGCAGCTCACATGTTGCTCCGCACGTCTCGTCGTAGTAGACCTGCAACTTTTTCTCGGTGCATAAGGTGGCATCAGCAGAAACCACCCACGCATCCGAGCTGCCCGTGTCCAAGACCAGAGTCAAGTCTTGGCCAGGTGTGCCAACAGATACGGTAGCATAGTAGCCGCCCGCAGTAACGTTGTTGATGAGACTCTCGGTGACAGCGGCGCGTTTGCTGAGGCGTGGGCTTCTCCTCCTGACTGAGCAAGCTGTGTTCCTTTTCACAGGTATCGCAACGACCTCTGCTGTGGCTGTCGAGACCAACGCCAGGAGGGTGGCGGCTTCACTGAGCTTCATGTTGGGGCAGCAATGGGGGTTTGTCTGACGAACCCGAGAGTGGAGATTTGACAGTCGTCTGCAGCTTTTGCTAAATATGTCAGAAGCTCGTGAGGTACGGCTCGCGTGGCGCTCGCTCGTAAAGAGCGATACAAACCTTGACCTTGATCCCAAAGACGTTGCACAACTGTTCAAAATTAAATGGAGGTGACTTATAGCCTATTAGTCGCAATGTCTCTTTAAAAGGCTGCTCGATGTAATTCTCCTTGAACTTGACTTGAGCACCGACTTGGCGACTCAACCTATATGACAACAAATGTCTTAGGTCCAAACGCACCAAAAGAATGCTGATGTGATCGTAAAGGGGCCAACGCTGAGAGTTGTGAATAGACTCTTTGTAGCGGGTCAGAAGTCCGGCGGCGATGGCCTTGGTTTTCTTTCAACAACTTAAGAAGGAAAAAAAAAGGTTAAGACAATCCGCGCAGGCTGAAGTGCTTGCTGTCTGTACCTGAGCCACCGAACGATCCAGGGAAGGAAGAGTGAGTAAGCGCACTCGATCGTCATACTCCACTTGGGAGCCAACGACCACCCATTCCTATCGGGAAACACTGAACACATCCTGCAGTGCGGCGGTGCAGTACGTAGGTAGCATCCTGGACATCGGGGGATAGCAAGTCAACCACCGGCGCCACATCTGCGCATCTTGCAGCTTGCAGGGCGGTTGTTTGGTAGGCTGGCATGGCTGGGTGGGTGGCAATCGTATCGTGTAGGTAGTAATACAAAGTACAGTTGATCAAAGAATAAAAGGCGTCACGGTTGCAGGGGGAGCGCGTGCACAACAACCTAACGCGGGGTGATCTGCTTTCCTTGCCGCCGCCGGGCATGCGGACTTGCGCAGCTCCAGTCTTACTTATTTCGCCCCTGCATCCACCTTCTATTTGCCGACTTCCGTCGCAATTTGAAATATCCTCATACATGATGCCGGTACACGTCTCTTTTCTACGAATGTGTATCAGTATCATAGAGGTCGTCGCCATTCGACCTCCCATTGCTTCCGGGCTCATCGTTACGTGATATGTGGTTACCAAGATTCGAGAGTAATTCCTGGTGCGTTTGTGGCATCCTTTGCTTGAGAGCACAGCTCAGCTCATTTGGGCAACGGCCATGTCTCTCATTCAAACATGCCGTGTCAGCCGAAGAAGGGTCAGACTTGTCTTGGTTCCCGTTGGTGTCCCACGCAGGGCCAAGCCGCAGCAGCGTCTAGCCAGCAGCCATCAGAGAGAACGCCGCAAGACATGGCATTGGCTGTGTCTACTTCGTTACACTATGCTCCCATGGGAATACGCAGCTGCGAGAAGTGTATTCTGCTTCCTGGCACAATGGGCTCCATGTACTGCCAATCTTCCAAGAAAGTGGCGTGTGCATTGGGCGCGCCATAGCACGTGGTCGCCACGAACCAGTACCTAGGTAGGTAAGATATTGTCACGCTCTTACAGTCTCAAGATAACCGAGCTTGTCTCTTTGCTTCAAGCAAAACATGCATCAAACGTTGTGTGGTCTTCACTTCTGGCCATCTATGGTCAGCTCCATACAGACAAGCCCTTTCACAGATTTGTTTTCTGCTAATTGCTACACAATCCGCATTTGTTGGCGAAGGCCATCAGGAAGAACGAGAACTGGATAAATGGTCAATCATGCATGCCATGTCATCAATGAGACAGTCAAGATAGCATTCCATAGCGTCTTGAATGACTTGACCCTTTAAGAGAGAGAGCCGATTGCAGCGACATCCTGGGCTGTTTTAATTCAATAACCTACCTAGGTAGGTGTTGAAGAATAAGGATGGCGACAGGCATACTTGGGTAGGATTCATTCCTTGGCTGAACTTTGACTCTGATATCGAGACCGCTCTGCACTCAGATAAGGTGTTTCAGTTTTACTTTGTAGTGTGCACTTTTAGATGGCGAAGGCTTTGTTCACCAAGAGAATGAACAGTACCGTGTAACGTAAAGGAATAGGCCGCGTCAAAAGGTGGACAATCACCAGCACCGAGGACACCGTGCCTACAAGATTGAGTACTCAGACATGATATGAAGAAGCCTAGCAAGTGTAGAGAGTTTCTCGCTTTTTCTTGACATTGCCTTCTCAGGTGATGTTGAGCCCTAAGCAGCCTCCCGATGTAATCCACGAATGAGATTGCCTTCCACCAGAAATGAGTTTTCAAAGCGATTCCTCATTAAATGTCATTCACTCGTCATAATAGGGTCACGAGAGCCTCACAGGGGCGCATTCTGGATGACTGGTCATCATATAATATGAGGCGCAAAGTATGGTACGGCCACGCGCAAAGAGCAGTTGGGAGGGTGAGGTGAGGCTGCTTGGCGTAAAAATTATGCCAATTCTTATCCCGCACTGTCAGCGGCATCTCGCCCGAAATATCAACAATATACAATAGAAAAAAAGGTATTTCTCGACTACACCTTAAGTCAACGACCCCAATTGATCCAGTAGTGGTCAGAACGAGGCTATCAGGACGTCCCGATTGTCCTTGGTGTCATCTCCGCGATCGCCCTTGCTGAACGCAAACTTTTCAAGCCCAAACGAGTCACACCTCAGGACTCAAAACGAACGCGCATATAAATCTCACAAGTAAGTCATTACATATCCACTTCACGAGATTTCCTTGTGACTAACAAATCTACAGAACCATCTCCAGATACGCGGTAGATTGCAGATTTCACGCGTTGCACGCAACTTTAAATTGTCACAATGGCCGAACAAGTCCTCAGTATCGACATTGCCTCCTTGCCCAAGGTCGCTTCGGGCAAGGTCCGCGACCTGTACGACCTTTCGCCAAGCACAATGCTCTTCGTCTCCTCAGACCGCACCTCTGCCTACGATGTAATCATGGACAACGGCGTCCCGGGCCGTGGCACCATCCTCACCCTCATCAGCGCCTTCTGGTTCCGCCTGCTCTCTTCCAAGATCCCCACCCTCAAGACACACTTCATCACCCTTCAGCCTCCTAGCGACCGTCTCACTAGTGACGAACTCGCTCTTATCCGCGGCCGTAGCATGCAAGTCCGCAAGCTCAAGATCTTCCCCGTTGAGGCTATTGTCCGCGGGTACCTAACCGGCTCCGCATGGAACGAGTATCGCACCCAGGGCACTGTGCACGGCCTGCCCATGCCCGCCGGGCTTAAGCAGTGCGACCGCTTTCCCCAGGGTGCCATCTATACGCCCTCCACCAAGGCCGAGTATGGCGCGCATGACGAAAACATCACGCCCGCCCGGGCTGCCGAGATCATCGGCAACGCTGAACATGCCAAGAAGATCGAGGAACTGGCGCTTGCAGTGTTTCAGGCGGGTGCCGAGCATGCGCGCGAGAGGGGCGTGTTGATTGCGGACACCAAGTTTGAATTTGGCCTCGACGAGGAGACGGGAGAGGTCGTGCTGGTGGATGAGTGCCTGACACCAGATTCGAGCAGGATGTGGCCTGCGGACAAGTACGAGGTGGGCCGGGACCAGGAGAGCTTTGATAAACAGATCATCCGCAACTGGCTCACTAAGGAAGGCTTGAAGGGCAAGCAGGGTGTCAGCCTCCCAGAGGAGGTCAGACAGGCCACTCTCGATAGGTACAAGGACGTGTTCCACAGGCTTACAGGAAAAACGTTAGAGGAGGCCCTTGCCGAGGAAAAATTGTGAAATGCCACGGCCTCATACGATTGAACAATTTCTATAGGCACATTCGCTCTCTAAATCACTCGAAATTGCAATTCAATGATCCCATGTAATCCCGAGCTCAGAACCCAACTACCCACATGGAGGATATCACGATACGTTCTGCGTGCATTATGCCAAAGCGCGGGTACATACGCCCCTGAGGGGTCCCGTGAAAGCCTGCTCTTCGAGACGCTTCTCGTAATGAACTCAGTGGCTTTGGATAGAACTTCTACAGGTCCCTTGGCACATGGAGCTTCCTGACCCGCAGGCGCACAATAGAGTCGTAAGATATAGATCAAGATGCCACACAAAGAGAAACACGAAAGCTCGTATACCCCAGTCTCATCCAATCTCCAGCAGAGTAACGGACAGAGCAGAATATCAATTGAGCAGGACGTACATTTATGATAACGTTCGGGGGAGACATGTTTCTGAACGGTGTCAGTGGCTGTCAGGGAGGACGGGCACAGAATTTGGAACAAATCACCAGGTTGTGCATTTTCTTCAAATTAATTTGAAGTGGGTACTCTGTGGTACTATGTACTTGGTACTGAACATATATTCTCTTCCGACTCCGCTCCAGTATTGCTCATCTTCTCACGATCAATACTATGCCTCGAAGCGGAGTGGGTGTTAATTCAGGACTGCAAGCGCGGACGATGCGGCCGCAACCTTCCGCGGCGCAATTCGTCCGTCCGCCTAGGCAGGTTAAGACGGGGGATTCGACCGAAATAGTCGCGCCAGCCTTTGGAACCCCGGATGAATGTCTGCATACCCCGAAGTCGTCCAAGTCATGGCAAGCACATCTCATTTCGTCCATTGACAGGGCGTATAAGCCGACCATGAGGATGATTTCCCACGAAATTTGTGCGGCGTTGCCGAGGCATCCTCAACGTTGCCAATTATAATGGGATGCGAGTTGTTGAACCACGCAGCATACCACACAGGTGTTGGGTCCCAGCAGTTCGACTGTTCAGGATGGCCAAGGTCAACCTCGAGGAGATGGGTTTCCACGAGAGCTCCGTGAGCGTAAAGCCCAGAACCGTTCACTGACGCAGAGCCATTATCACCTCGTCTCCCTGACGACCTTCTTGACCAAGCTCTTCTGCGCCTCGACGTCAAGTTTGCCCTCATCAGTTTCTCTGAGAGTCCTGCCTACGATCAAAATCGTCTTCACCGATTCGCTCTTTACCCACACCTTGCCGTTGCGACCGGTTGCAATCTCAAAGCCCAGGCCCAGCTTGCCCAGCTCTTCCAATACCACCACACCTCCTTCAGTGGTGCTCTTTGGCATCAAAAGTCTCCTTGCAAAACCCAAAGACACTGTGAATAGCATGCCGCCAGTGAGCGGACCCATGCCTTCTGCCTTGCCTGTCGCTGGATTGACGCACTCTAGCTCAGCATCCATGTGTTTGTTGGCAAGAGAGACGCGCGCGTAGACGAGCTGACCGGCAGCCAATTGAGGTCGGGTCTTCTTTGTGGCCATCTCGAAAGCCAAGACAGGCAGGAGAGCGTTGGAAGTGTAGGGCGAGAGTTGAACGTAGTAGAAGTCGGCAGCCCCGTGGTGAACTTGGCCAATGACGAGGTCACCTTGGGCGGGTACGTACTGTTGCACCAAGCTGTTAGCTTATACCTGGTGGCAGATTGACAAAAGGGTGGCATACATGACCGCCATTGTACTCAACCCATATCGCGTTCTTTTTGCTGTCTGTGACGAGTTGTCCTGCGACCGTTGGCAAGATCGTATTTGGAAGAATGTGCCGCAGGCCAGGACCAAGATTTAGAGCCTTCTTGGGGTGTGATGGTATGTTCGACGGATCGATCACATCGCCTGGAAGAACGAGAGGCCTTGTTGTCGCAGCCATCGTGTGATGTTTAACGTGGGGCGTAAGATATGGATGTCTATCAAGCGATACTTGGCTACGAGAGAAGTCGTCAATATTTTGGGCTGCCGGCCAGGAAGCTCCGCGGCTTATCGCCTTATCTTCGCTATTACCTTGGTGGGGTGGACGGGAAGGCTACAGGGGCCCCCCAGCTCTGCCGTAGAGAGCCGCCAGAAATTTCGGGTTGGCCTTCCCAAAAATTTCGACCGCTTTCACACCTGTAGAGCGCATCCTACAACCAAGTCATTTCCATATCACGACGAACTCGCCTTTAAATTTCCCTCTAGACCCTTTTATAACCAGTCTTCCATCCGGTTTAACTCCTCCAGCCCCATCGAGATGACCGAAAACGGTGCTGAGGCCCAGACTGGGGCGGGCGAGCGTGTCGCCATTGGTATTACCTTTGGCAACTCCAACAGCTCTATCGCATACACTATCGACGACAAGCCAGAGGTTATGGCCAACGAGGATGGTGGTAAGTGGAATATTCGTGTTGAAGGCAATCGACCAAGGCTGATATTTCTTATGCAGACCGTCAAATACCTACGATATTGTCCTACGTTGATGGTGAGGAGTACTACGGTGGCCAGGCAAAGGCTTTCCTTATTCGCAATCCCAACAACACGGTCGCATACTTCAAGGAGTTCCTAGGCAAGGAGTGGGTTTCGCCCTTTCGACGGAGAGTCCAGTTTTCCCTGACACAGGTGCTGACATTTCAATAGCTTCAAGTCGATCGACCCGACCCACAACCACGCTTCCTCCCACCCCAAAGAGTCCAGCTCAACCATCTCCTTTTCCGTGAAGGACAAGCCAGAGGAAGATGCCGCTCCCTCTGAGCTCTCCGTCTCTGAGGTCACCACCCGCTACCTGCGTCGCCTCGTGCAGTCTGCCTCCGACTACCTCGGCAAGAAGGTCACCTCTGCTGTCATCACCGTCCCCACCAACTTCAGCGACGCCCAGAAGGCTGCTCTGACCAAGGCCGCTGCCGATGCCGATCTCGAAATCCTCCAGCTGGTTTCCGACCCTGTTGCTGCTGTTCTCGCCTACGATGCGCGTCCAGAGGCCATCGCCGAGGTCGGTGCTCAAGATAAGATTGTCGTGGTTGCCGATCTGGGTGGCACCCGCAGCGACGTCGCCGTGGTGGCTAGCCGCGGTGGCATGTACACCATCCTGGCGACAGCGCATGACTACGAGTTCGCTGGATTCGCCCTTGACAAGGTTTTGATGGAGCACTTCGCAAAGGAGTTCATCAAGAAGCACAAGACCGACCCCCGCGAGAACGCCCGTTCCCTGGCCAAGCTGAAGTTTGAGTCCGAGGCCACTAAGAAGGCCTTGTCCCTCGGTACCAACGCCAGCTTTAGCGTTGAGTCACTGGCCGATGGCATTGACTTTGCATCCACTATCAACCGTCTGCGTTACGAGATGATTGCACGCCCCGTCTTTGAGGGTGTCACTCGCCTGGTGGAGAGTGTCATTAAGAAGGCTGGTCTGGACGTACTTGACATCGACGAGGTGATCATGTCTGGCGGCACTTCTCACACCCCCCGCATTGCCTCCAACCTCGCCAGCCTCTTCCCCGAGACCACCCAGGTCTTCGCGCCAGCCACCTACACCGCCGCGATCAACCCCTCTGAGCTGGCCGCCCGCGGCGCCGCACTGCAGGCAAACCTTATCCAAGAATTCGAGACCGAAGACATTGAGCAGAGCATTCACCCCGCCGTCACCACCGTCAAGCACACGACCAACGCCATCGGTGTCATTAGCCTTGGCGAGGACGGCTCCGAGATCTTCACGCCCATCATTGCTCCTGAGACCGCCGTGCCCGCGCGCCGCACTGTGCACGTTCTCGGTCCCAAGGATGGCGGCGATGTGTTGGTCAAGATTGTGGAGGGTAACACACACATCAAGGTGACACAGCCTGAGCCCAAGGCGAACGGCGCCGAGGCTACCAAGAAGGCCACCGTTGAGGATGAGAAGGACAGTGATGACGAGAGCGACTTTTCTGACGACGAGGAGGAGGAGCAGGAGAAGCGCGAGAAGCTGTGGAAGATTGGTGGAACGCTCGCCGAGGCTGCCGTGCGTGGTGTGAAGAAGGGTGGCAAGGTCGAGGTTACGATAAATGTGCTTGCAGACCTTAGTGTGACTGCCCAGATTCGGGAGGTTGGTGCACAGGGTGGTGTGAGGGGGACGATCTCTGCATAAAAAGGTGTTGTATCTTTGATCATATAGGGATATTGAAGATGATTTTATCAGGGGAGGAGCTGCGGAGGGAAAACTCCCTCGCTTTGATATGTGTAAAGGAAACGAAAAAGCTCAGCGCAAAATAGACGGACAGAGAATCAGTCCATCTTCGGAGATTATGAAACGCGGCGCTGGCATTCAGGCATAGCAGGAGGGCTTGATAGAGGATTTGGTTGAATATAACATTAGAGTTTCCAATTCATCGCTAATTTCTCGCTATCTTTTCTTTATTTTTTCCAATGTGAGCCGACCTTGGAAGTTTCCTTGTTCTTGCCTTCTTTCGTCTGGTTCAGCACAAGTGATGCGCTTGCGTTTGGATGGAGGCACGTTCGAATAATTCCACTAGCATGGTGGCTTGAATTCAGTCGGGAGAAGATTCACATCTTGTTGTGTTTTTAAGGAGGACAGGCTTTTGGATCATCCAACGTGTAGATACGTCTATTATTGTTATGTCAAGCTTTGCGCATCGCTTTATGCTGATCGCTTTGTACATCAAATACGCTATGTTTGGTATGTGCCGTCCAAAATATTCCTTTGCGCCCGCTTCCTGTGTGTGACGGTGATGCTGTACATGCTTTGCTTTTTTTTTGTTTTCAATCCATATACGCCTGACCATATGCGAGATGCACTCGACCTTTGAAATGGTCGTCGCCGTTCCAGCTCGTTCCGTTTCCACCGGGCCTGGAATCATCCATCCGTTGGGCGTGGGGAAATGGTCTTAGAGCAACTCGAAACTTTAAGCCTTCGAGCTTTAGATCCTATGCCAGCTGGCCTTTCTGGCACACTGCGAACCTATACGTCTGCCCATCATGACACTAGATTGGCAGCATCCTCCATGGTGACGTCCTCCTCCAATGGCTCAGGCGGGTTCTGCACGCTGTGCTTATTCTGCATGTGCCGCCGCCAGTTGTCCTTTCTCGGGAACGATTTACCACCGCCCTGTTTCGCATATGCGCACCCAGCCACGGTGCAGTGATACTTCCGCGTCTTGTTGTGCTTGTCGTTGACGTGTCGGTCCAGGTGCGTCTTAGTGCCGAAACGCTTGTCGCAGAGACTGCATTGGTGTGGCCGCTCGTGGTAGCGCTTGTGATGACTGCAAGGTGATTAGTATAATTAAGATAGTAGAACCATGAGGTCTATAGAAAAAATCTGGGTAGAGAGCCGAATCCGAGGCAGTGGGACGGATGGGTAGGATGAGCGAACCAGGCATAAATCGCGCGATGTGATTGGCCACTGGAAGGGGCGGCCTCCAAAGAAAGTGGCCGGGGTGCGTGGAAGACCGGAGGGGGGGGGGTAACAAGGCAGATTTCGGAGAAATAAACTCACTTTAATTTATGCACCTGGTCAAATCTGCTGCCACACTCTTCACAAGCAAACGACGTAGGTTTCGGTGACGAGTTTTCTCCTTGTGATGAGTTTCGTGAGTGACCACCAGGCACAGCACCAAGATGATAATCCGTTCCATTGTAAGAGCTTGGAGGACGTTGAGAGTTCATCGACGAGCGTGGTGAGGGTGAGCCGGTATAGGCCGAGTCTGTGAAACGGGTGTCTGGGGATGTGTGGTTTGATGGTGAAGGCGCATAGGCATATTGGTCGTACCCAGGGCCAGGTGAAGAGGTATCGGAAATGTCGGTGATGACCTGTTCCTCGTGCTGCGGGAGAATCTGCCCGCTGGTAGTGATATCCATTTGGGTTGGGTGTCGCACGACAGCTTGGAACTGAGGTCGGTCTGGTACGGGTGTTGGCTGTTGCTGAGGAATGTCCGACTCGTCTTGGTAGGACTCGGGTTCTTGATAATAAGGTTCGGTTTGTAGTGGCGGCGTGGGCTCCTGTTGTTGTTGTTGTTGGTGGTGTTGTTGTTGATACGGAGGAAGTGTGTGTGAGTTAGATGTAGGAGAAGGCTCGGTTTTGTGAGGGGGCGAGGTATCGAGGTGTGGGGGTGAATTATCCAATTTCCACAACTCCGTATTGACCCAGGCAGCCTGCTCAGCAGGAATAGAAGGCTTCATCATCTCCATCGGGTTGACCGTGCCTGGTTCTGGATGGGACGGACTAGGTGGTGGCTCGAAGGCCTTGTTGGGGCTGGAGGGGTGGAGGCCTCTGTGTGGCGGAGACAATGTGTCACGCTTCGCCTCCGGCGTCTCTCTTCCGCCTTCTTCGCTGCTCGCGTCATCATCTTTCGTGGAATCTGACTCTGGGCTCATCGGAGGATCAAAAGGACTTCCAAGACTCCGAGATTTTGACTGCTGGTCGCCGCCCTGTTGTGCACGGGGAATCACCACCCCGGCCAGAGCCGCTGTGGCCGCTGCGGGTAACTTCATCAGATGGAGAAATTGAGAATTTTGGGGCGGAGGTGGCATCTGCGACTCCTCCGGCGGCGATAATGGCGCACCTGAATAGTACTCCTCTGCTGATCCTCCCATGACGGGCTTCTCGTCGACCAGATACGGCGCAGAAGCCCCAGTCTGCGCGTGGGTCAATTCGTCAAGATCCATGTCTGACGACCGCGTGTTTTGCCTCGATTCACTCCCACTCGATCTCGTGGTGTCCCGGTGCAAGATTTTGTCGTGAATTTTCCGAAAAGCATCTCCCATAGATCCATGCTGACTCCCTGTAGGTGACCGTGAGAGCTGTTCAGGCTCGCTTGTCAGGGTTCCAAAAGTCGCACTCCGACTGCCTATTCCTGGTTCAGGAGGCGGAGTAAAAGGACCCTGGACAACGGCAGGAGAGTTCTTTCGACTCGAGGCCAGAATGACACTTGGAGCAGGAGAGCAGGAGAGCATGGCCTGCCCGACCAGAGCTGGGGAGGGAGCAGCGCTCCGGTGATAGGTGATGCCATCAGGACCATACTCCTTTCCGGTCTGAGAATCGTGGTCGGATAACGTCGCAGCGGCAGAAGCCAGACGACTGTTGGACATGTGAGATAGACGATTGGCATGTGTCGCGAAGGCCTGGGACTGAGGGCGAGAGCGCATGGCGGCCGCGCCGGGCACGGCATGCATAGCCTTTGCATCCTCCTCCTGACGCTGCCGCAGACGTCGTTTCCGGCGACATTTTAATATAAAGGGCAAGCTGCAGACGAGAATCAAAACAGCAGCGGCGACAGCACCAACAATAGAACCAGCAATTGCACCAGATGACGCACCGCGCGCCACGAGGACGTGGTCGCGGGTGGTGAGAGTAGTCAACATGGCGGGAAGGAAGTGAGGTTGTGAGTTGAGAGTGGGTGCCGACGGTGAGTCTAGCCGAGCAAAGCACAGGGTCGATGTCTCAGGTCCACGAGAGTGATTGGCCGGCAAACGCTAAAGGAGGTTGAATCGGGGAGTCCACAAGGCCCAATTGAGGTCAAAGTCCAGGTCCAGATTGGGAAGCCAATATAGATTCCAGATCAACCAAATCTTGGTGGAGGTGCGGGCGGTAGCAGTGAATAAAATGAAGGGCTCAGGACCTCTCGACCGGACAGACCGGCGGCGAAAGCAGCTGGCCGGCGCCGATGCAAGAGTGGTCGCAGGCCTCCGAGCTGTCGTGACTCGTCGGGCTCAGTCAATTGACGGAAGATTTTGATGGCGACGATGAGATCGGGAGGATGCGCCCTCCCATGTTCGATAGATGCAATGGTCGAGTGATGATAAGATGTCCAGGATTTGACGAGGTCCGAAAAGCAGAGGTTCGAGATTGAGAGGAGCGCCGAGCCACTGGCCGAGCGGTGGGTTGGTGCCCTGGAACTGGGTTGATCTCAGAAAGTGGAGCAAGGTGTGAGGTGAGCCCTGGGAGGACCAGCCAATCAGGCACTTGTAGATTGGGTTTTGGGGGGGAGGTGGTAACGGGGGCCCGGGGCCAGGGGCTGTTCTTGGCTCTGATGAGCACCAACGGCCCTCCCTCTCAGCCGCACCAAGAGAGGATTGGTCCTGTTCGAATCGGAAACTTGGTAGTTGAATCATCAGAGTACAACAAATCAATTAAATCCTGCACTGCACTGCACTGCACTGCACTGCAGCTCAGCGAAGCATGAGTGGCAAGACCGTTGAAGCTGTCAATCGAAAAATTATTCCTGGTCTCCATCCCTAGGTACCTACCTAGAAAGACAGAAAGACAGAGGCAGCCCGGGCTTCCCGGATCATTGTCCGTCCGCACGATTCTCTGGAGTCCGTGTGTCGTAGACAGACAGCCCTGGAGCTACTAACAAGTACGGTACCTAAGACTAGGGAAAAGGGGGCGGCCTCCAGATGTCTCTCCACGGCCCCACATTGCGTTTTCATCAGCAGAAGCTCCAGTGTTTCATCACTGACCGTCATCAGTGAGTGGACTTAGTCTAACAGCATGTTGGTCAGCATGTCAGCTAAACTGTAAAGGATTTATTGTAAATCTCAATTTGATAGAGCAGATACTGCCTGGGGCTCTCTACATTGCGTTGGGCCTGTAACTTTTTTTACTCTTTGCTCTGTCGTAAACAATTTCACTGAGGGGAATTCTATGCTCTTGAGCTTGCATCTTTGAAGGTTCCTTAGTGTGTTGAGGTAGTCGTGAACATGAAGCTAAAGCAAGTTAAGACATACCGCCATCTTGGAACGCTGGGAGACCCAGCCTCACTAAAGTATAATAGATTAGCAAATACGGCTACTCTGGTAGAAGACACAATTTTTCAATATTGAAACAGCCAATGATCACGTCTACACTGAGGTTGGGCCATTGTTGATGCCACAAGCCAATATCAAACTTTCTGTCGGTCTTTGGAGCACGTGTGGTAGTATTCGGACGGAGAGCCCGATGATAAACTCCTCAATCGTGAAGATTCTTCTCAAGACCATGGCCCAATTCTGTCATTCAGCTTGTCATGAGTTGCACCATTTCACACTGCTCCGCCGCCGCCATTCCACATCAATTGGAGGCCTTTCGTCCCCGAACACTGCACAGGTACTATCCCAGCAGCGATACCAGTTGCATCCTTGAAGCTCATCCATCTACAAGGAGCTGCTACCCATCCGCCATGTTTCTCAGCAAGAAGACTAACAGCTACCTACCTAAGATGCACAACATGAATGTGTCTTGATGAATACGTCCGCATCGTCGCCATGCCCTCGGCAGTTGCATCTTTATGCTCCAACATGCTCTGGGAAACAAACTGACAATCCGTGGACGTTAGAAGCTAGGGCAGGGGAGCCAGAACCCCTAGGCGAAGTCCGTTTTACTTGATGCGGATTGGTCGTCCGATCCGATTTTCGGTCATTGTCTTTTTGTGTATCGAAAGCTTGAATTCTTCACAATCCCAAAAATTAGGTACCTATTCCTTCTGTCTGAGTGAGTTCCAGGACTCGTCGGCTGTGTCCACAAATTAGACGATGAATTTTGGAATCGCCAGTGCGACCTGAGTTATCTCGGCCGATTGAGCTGTCACTTGTACGGAGTCCTCGCCCGGGCTACATCCTCTTGCACCTATGACATCGCATACCGGCTTATTGCTATTACGACCATTCAATTTTAAATTTATTCACTATCTGACCGTCTCGCCGATGTCTCGTAGATTTCCGCGGCGTCTCGGCCCCCAAAGAGACATGCTGGATGAACCAGTAGCTTATGGAGCCAAGGATGGTTTGACGGGCTGACCTAGTGCCTTGATCTGCCCAAACTTTATTTTCCCCGGGCTCCATCAATCGCTGCCACGATAGTCTCATTTCTGTCAAGCCGTCACCGCCTAGGGCCAAGGCATCATACCGCCGCCGGAAACACCCTCGTCCCTTGACAATATGTGGGCGTCAGCAAGGCCATATAGCAGCGGCACGTGGGATTGGTCCTCATAAGGTTGTAGACACTGGGTCCTTTGCATGCCAGGAACCCTTGCGGAAGACACATGCCAGAGCGACATCAGCGGTGCAGTTGGTGTCACTTGGGCAGGCTTCGGTCTGCCCAGGCATGGCGACCAATTGGTTTGTGGTCGACATGTACACAGTCAATTTTACTGTCCATTTGGTCTGCTTTAATTGGACCGTCATGTTGCCTGGAATCCGACAAGAACTGGATGACGTTGTTAGTACAGATGGCCTACCCTCTGATTTGGGCAGTGAGATTAAAAGGCCTATTCTTTTCGATGGGCGCACCACAATGAGCGGCGCCACGACGAGCCAGATTGTTATCACAGTCGGCGGCAAGCTTCTCCTTCTTAACAACAACAAGCCCCTCTCTATCGACCACTGATGAGAAACTAGTATATCTTGGCTGTCAGATGAGATAATGTCAGGGTGCTCTATCTCAAACTCGTTGGTCCCGCTGTGCTCTGCTGGCGTCGACTTTCTAGCTATTGGGGGCTATGCCCATGCCAAAGCCTGCTTGTTGGTGGTGTATGGGATAGTCATCAAACTGTCTCGACTGGGTCGATGATGAGTGTGGTACTCGTTTCCTGTCTATTATGGCTCTGGCCGAAAGAAAAATGGAGAGACACACCGAGCTAGTCAGCCTGCTCCTTGGCCTTTGCGATGTTCGTGCTGATAAGAGACTGTGAATGGGTTGAATTTGAGTACTCCGACCTTTTCCCCATCCGGTGCAATGATTGATGTATCTCTAGTCTATGTGAAGGAAACCTTACATGGAGCCATCGTCCTCAATGTCGCTCTCTGACCAGCTTTAGCAAAACGGATCGATATGCGCTGGTTGTGGTCGCCTCATGGTTGTTGAAGACGGCAAGGGGGAAAACCCTATTCCGCACACCTTTTTAACAGCCCTACGGCACTGATTGGTCTTGTCGACACTTTCAAGGCATATTAAAGAGCACTCTGGAGACGTACATCCGACTTCAAGGTATGTCGAGGTCATCCTGATCAGTGGCAGAAACGCCAGGCCCTCCAGGCTTTCCTCATGCACCCCTGCGGTGAGCACCAAGGATACCAGGTCCGCTCAAAGGTCACATGGGCGAAAGAGCCTGTCTTTCGATTAAATAAGCCCCAATGATTCATTCAGGTCGGCGACCAGATGACTGCGGATCAAGGCGAAGATTTTTGACCAGCCAAGCACCATCGCAGCGTTGATAGAACTGGTGTCCGCCCAAGAGTGGCTTCTTCAGAGCCTCATGATAAGCGTCTTCTGTAATACACAAGCACTGTTTGTGCTTGTTCACAAGCCAACATATCATGCTGACATTCCCTTGCCGGGCAAATTTGGCAAAGTACAGCTCGCGGGCTTCGTTCACAAAGAGCCTTCCGTAGACGTGCGCGCTTCTGTTGTTCGGATGCTGCCGCTGAAGCCAAGCCTTACGTTCGATGCTTCGTCTCGGATCGGTGACATACTGAAGTGCAACCGTTCTTTCTTCGAGTGGCGTTATTACTGTCTCGTGGTGACGCACTCGACGTGCAGCGCCCGTCCTTCTTATTGCGACTGATACGATGGAGTTGGAACGTTGGCGTTTTGCGGCGCCAAACCTGATGAGTGATTTGTGCCGCTTTGTAGATCATGACGGTCAGCGGTCGAAAACATGAGGCATGGGAAGCGATGACTTACAAAGAGCATCTTGACCCTCGAGTGTTTTTCTTGTCGATAGCGGTATTACAGCGCTTGAGAGGCAGGATCGTTTCGGCTTCGTTCGGGACCGACGCGGGCAGGGTGGACGATGATTTCTTCTGGAAAGCTCACCCTCGCGCGACGATGTTGGTGGAGTAGTCCAAACGAAAAGAAAAGGTTTCAGGCCTGCGGTGAAGAGATCGTTGAATGTATGATTGATACGATAATGGTGAAAGTATAATCATTACGAATAGAAGAATCGACCACGCGGAGGGCGGAACAATAAGGTCGGCATTATGAAAAGGATCGAAGAAACCGAGAGAAATCAATCGAGTCTGGCAACAGTGGAGGGTGGAATATCAAGGAAGCTCGGGCTTGCACTAGGCCAGACCGGAGCCGGTTTCCAGCGTTATTCGACGGGCCTCCGTGATTCTCGGAAGGAACTAAGAAAGACCGGCTCGAAGCTCGCGTAAAACGGGTGGGACGACAACCCAAGGCCTTAGGCGCCGTGGACGGTAGTTGACTAGCCCTCAGCAGCGACCCATGGGCATCAACCAATGGCGAGCATGTGGTTGGCAAAAGGTAAAACTTTTCACAAAATTCCGAGCTACTTTGCAACTGGCAATGGGGTCATTGAAAGAAATATGCGCCGCAAGTTTTGCGCGGGTGGCTGCAGAACTTCTAGAATCTGTTTCTAAGTTGCCCGATTGATTCAGACGCTATCAGTAGTCTTTGTGACTCGGCAATTTAGGAGAGGCTTACACAAACGTAATTTCGTTTTCACCACTGATACTTCATCTCTCACCTCGTCGTATAGCTACAATATTAGGCTAGCGACAATCCAATTCTGTATCATCATAACGCGTGGGACCTTCACCGTCTATCAGACACCGAACTGACTTCCATCTATCCAGTCTTGCTGGATATTACTTTGGTCGCTACCTAGTTTCATTCTGATTTAACTGGGATTTTGCTGAAGCCGCATAATCTACCGGGCTGCCATAGTCACGGAGTTCTTGTATTCGTCTTATAAAGTAGGTAGACATCTTGCGTCACTGTGCTCATCATCCACAGGAAATTTTTTACTTCAAGTATTGCGCTACAACTCAGCGCCGTTCGAAGACTAAGATAATACATAAATTTCCAAAGGGACTGTGAACGCGTGTGGACAATTGAGATCGGGCCCCGTTCAAAGCGTGAAAGATTTGTGAGATCGGCGCCCCAGGCAGACTCAGAAGTCAATGCCGGAGAGAATGGCTTCACAGTAACAGTCAATAATTGCTTTAATCAACCTTAATCAAGGAAGTTATTATACCGACCGGCGACGAAATTTGATTTAGCATGCTATGTTATTAATTAATAGTTGCCCATGAATTTACCTTGCAATTCGTCTGACCCTCGAGTCTCACAGCCGCGATAATTGAGCTCTTCTGGGAACGCGCTCACCGACCAGATTGCCAGGTCAACCCGTTGACTGAGTATCATAAATTCCCTTTCATCTTTCAAACCATGGAACAATATTCAGAGAGGCGTAGAAGCACAGTAAGTCTTCTTGACTAAGTCCTCGGCTAGCACAGACAAAGTATTTGAGACGACGTTGATTGTGGGTCCTGTCTCCAAGTGTGTGGCGGCTAATTCGTCGTCGTTGGTTGGTGCGATCGCCGCGCAACCTCGTCTATTTTGCCCCTGAGGCCAGACCAGCAACTCACCGTTAAGCGCAAGGCATTGATGATCTTCACGCGTGCCTGTCTCGAGTTCTTGACACCTACAACAACTTCTCATGCACGCCTTTCAATGTGCACATGACACTTGCTTCGCCTCTTCTTTGAGTTTGTGAGCCTTGATTTGAGTTTGCATGACGTACTGATATTTGTAAGTCTGCTTTCCGCTGCTTGCTCGCGGGAACACTTCAACCCTTATTCACCGGACTGAGAGTTCGACCCCAGGGCGGATTTGTGTTGCATCATGCAGTGAGCTCGGCTCTTGTCTCATCTCATCCTGTAGTTGACGACAGTCCTGAGAGGTGTCAGAAACTGGATGGAAATAATACTTGAGGTTGGCAACCCGACCATTGGCTTCTTCCCCTTCGTCCCATGAATTTGACTTTCTCGTCCCGTCTTCACAGTTCGGGTGTTGAGACCTCCACGATACTTCCTTGTGCATGATCATCAGAGCCACTGTATATTACATGGTGCGCTACAGCTTGCAGTCTTGTCTCCATCTCGGTCTCATGGTCTTGGATGCTCGTGATTCTCTCGAGATTCTAATTGCTGACCTTCTAACAGCAGGCCAAGATACTCATCAAGGGGAAGGAGTTCAGGGAGGATCAACCGTCTTTCATCAGCATTGTTTTTTTGGGAAGAATTCACAACGTAGGGAAAGGTCTGGACACGCCGTCTTTGTGCACTTACTAGAGTCACAATCAATCCCGAGAGTCATCATGTCTTCACAGGATAATGAGATGTTAGCCTCCTCCTACCACCTCCCGCTGCCCCTGCCGGCATGGGTCAATCCAGCATACGCCAAGCACATCGTCAAAGGCAACTTCATGACGCTCATTGCGCGGCCCAAGACGGTAGAGCCTGGCGAGTGGATAGCGCACCAATGTGTTGAGCACTACCGGAATCTATGGCATTTCGTCCGGGTGATTTACGAGAAGGAGGAAGGTGGTACGAGTATCTGCAACCCAACCACTTGTCCAAAGATGAGAGCCGGCCCGTAAGTACTATTTCTGCAAAGCTCACAAAAAGCAGAAAGCTGATTTTGCTTCCAGCAACCACTCCTACACCTGGCTCAACAGCCGCTATGAGCCTGTCGAATTGCCCGCCTATGAGTATATTACTCTCATGCAGCGATGGGTATCCGGCAAGATCGACGATACCAGAATCTTCCCCACCGATGCCTCTGGCGTTTCCTATGCTCTCAACCCGGCCTTCACCTCGCAGCCCGCCACACCCGCTGATGCTGAGTGGCTTGGCCAGCGCTCCGGCTTCCCCAAAGAGTTTGGCAGCATCTGCCAGACCATCTTCCTCCAAATGTTTCGCGTATATGCGCATCTTTACCATGCCCACTTTACCGACCCGTTTTATCATCTCAACCTGGAGAAGCAGCTCAACAGTTGCTTCAGTCATTTCATCCTGACGGCCACGACGCTTGACCTACTGAAAGCGCATGAATTAGAGCCGATGCAGCCGTTGATTGATCTTTGGGCTGCCAACGGAACCTTCCCACCGGAGAGCAAGGCATATTCTATGGCAAATGTGAAGGTTGGGCAGGCAATCTTGGCCGCGGCCGGAACGACGCAGTCTTAGGGTACCATCAGATACGCGAGTTGAGTTCTCCACATTAATCGTGACGAAGGGCGAATAGGCTACACAGCATCGATCCATCTGGAAGCCATGGTTTGGGTCACAAAGGCGTTGAATTACCAAGCTGATCAATAATTGATAATACTGAGGCGGTCCCGGTCCCATATAGCTATATCAATCCTGGTTACCGAGAGATGTTGTGCCTCGTCAGAAGAGGCATAAGGCTGTCAGCAGAATGCAATTGACTCTCCTCCCTGTGGGTATCAGTCTTGACATGCATGATGAAGGTGGCAAGGCGGTGTTCCCACCTAGCGCAAATGAGATCTAGGGCCCAAATTTCAGATCGACCCGCGCAATCGCTGGCAAGCGAGGCATCGTGAGAGCGTACTCGAGAAGTGTCAAGGCAGGTGCGGGGATTTCACCGCAGTGACTCACCAACCGTTGGAATTATGAGCAAACTTGCCAAGGTACCAGCCTTTATAACTCTTGATTTCACAATGACCGCTGCCCATCGACTGAGCTCTCCGCCTAACTCAACGGTCTACCGCGTCGACTTCGAATTCAGAAACCAGTTCGACAAAAACGCCAAGCTCTGGGTTCGATCGCACTACAACGTCCAACTTTTCGCATCCACTTTATTCCATTTCGAGCGAACCTGAAAATTATTATACGTGGCAGACGTAGGCCACCGTTCGAGGCTGAACTGCCCACCTTTATATGTATACGTAGACGGACCCGGCCTCTTCGGGGGGCGGTTGAAGGGGCCGGTAGAGTGTCAGCCAACCACACAGAGAGAGATGTAGATCGTCGGGGTTTATCAACAGCCCCCCGATCGAACTCTTTTGCCTCTCGGTATTCCATCATCTTGATGTTGGTCGGGCTTTCTTATGTTACGATGACTGGCGATGGATAGCTACTTTTCATGCGCATGATGTTGTAAGCACAAAGTGATCATATTGCCCTTCTAGCTGACTGTAATTATGCTCTGTTGTACTTCTCAAGATGCCCCTGGTTCATCTTCACATCTTCCATCCTTCGTCCCATCACTGCTTCGAAAGCTTTGGAAACCTATATGATAGGACTAAGTCCGAGAGTTCCTTAAGTCAACTTTGCCAGAGTGAACAAGCTCTATGATGTGCGCCTGGTCTTTCGTTCCGCCCTTTAGAACCGCCAAGTTCGTAACGTGCATGGCTATTGAGAGGAAATACCACTGCATACATGCGGTCGAATCAAACTTTTCTCAAACCGCGCCGTACACAGCTACTGATTATCCATCCGCGGCCGTCCACCTTGTTCTTTTCTACTTCTACACAGCCTTTCTGGCCTCCAACGTGTTCCTCCAACCATCTATGCAGTCACTGGTGCTGCAGCCTCCGTGCCTGTGGGCAGCCCTTGGCTTCCCGGTGGTGGCGGCAGAAACATGGGCAGGTATGTGACGACCAGGGACATGAGCGCCATGCCAACGGAGAAGTAGCCCGGAGTGCTCGAGTTCGTCTTGTTGTACTCGCTCTCGCCCAGCCAATTTTGTATGCTGAAGACTACAGCAGCCCTGTTAGGAAGAAGAAAAAAAGGTATCAGCTCTCATATCCATGATCTATATCCATGCGCCGTTCCAAGGTCTTGCAAAAATGGGGATTCGCGAGGCAGGAGCGGGCTCGAGGGATTTGGGTCGAAGCTCCGCTTGCGCAGCACAATCTCTGGAAGGGGGGAGAGGGATGGATGCTCGTACCATCCTATATATCGGTTGCGCATGAAGATGGCAGCCATCGGTAGGGTCTGGGACATGGTCGAAGAGACATCGGGGCCGCTGTCTTTGGCGATTGGGTCCTGGTAGGGGATCACTATCGCAGTAGTATACGGTTAGCTGTTGAGCTCCTGGAGAGGATAGCAGAGGGCTAATTACCCAGGTCCGACCGTCTCATGTCCTTCTTGGATGCCATGATGATCTCTGGAGGTATGACAGAGATGTGAGAATGGACAAATGGGCAACAAGTGCAAAAGATGGTTGGCACAATTGACACGATGTTGTCGGCGGACGTTGGAGTTGGGATGCCGGCCGGTGTGGGTCAGCAAGGGTGGAGCGAGTACATAGCAAGGATCCCTTGTCCATACAATATAGCCATCAATAACTTACAATTCGACATCATGGGGCAGAGTCAATATCTATTCAAGTCTAGCGGCTTACGGCTTTGGCATCTATTGGCACTTGTTTTTGATTGGTGAATAGGGATTATTAAATCCATCTCTATGCCTCCTTATCAAGTTCAACCAAGCCCGCGCCCCAAATCTAACTGCAGGTGCAGTAGGCTGCTCTTATTTTAAAGGGGGGGGGGATGGTTGGCTTGGACAACTCTTGTAGATAACGAATTGTCACGATCCAGTAGCCTCGACCTTCAGAAATCAATTTTGAGTATTCCCCTTCATCAAATTTCGTGGAGATGCGGTACGGATGATGGTGCCTCGAGGACAGCCTGGATCCGTGCACTTGGGAGCCATCTCTCAGCCGGTATCAAGTACCAGGAAATGAGGGCGAATATGGTGACAATAGCCATGATTATCGGGGCATCTTCGACGATCATCAGATGGAGATCAAGCAGGATTTTACGGATGAATGTTGTAACTCACAATTCAATGTTGCTCCGGTAACAGGGAATTCGTAAGGAGAGAACAGCACCGCGACAACCCAGGCGTTCCAGAATATTCCAATAATCTGAAAGGGCCGGCTCCATTTCCCAAGGCTCCATCTGGGCTCGGGAAATTTCTCAGGGGTAATAAATACTCTCCCGAAACATATCAGACCGTAGGCTGCAGCCGATGGCACGCCAGCCGCGGAGACCAGGGAGGTGAAGGCCACGCTGGATGGTAGAATGGTGCAAGTGATGATGGCTGCAACCACCCAGACAACAACCACTGCGTTCTTCGGCTGTCCATTTACTACCTGCGCCACCCATCCAGAGAAGGGCAAGGCTCCGTCACGGGCAACAGCAAAGACGAGCCTTGATGCGGCAAGCACTGCGATCGCCGTATTCTGATTACATGTCAGTCAGCTGGAACCTGAGGCCAGGAGCATAACACATAAGACTTATTAAACACTTACAAACCAGAGACATGTAATGTTGATGATGTTCATGAAAATGTGTCCTCCTTTGCCGAGTATCACGGCGTAAAGAGGAACAAATGGCTGAGCTCCTCCGAATGAGAAGAGAGTATCGGCATCGGGCTTAAGACTGTCTTAGTAAGACTCAAAATTGACTCGCACCATGTACGAAGCAGATACTGAAGAACTTACCACGCAGAAGAGAAACAGTACAACACAGACGAAGCCTCCAATGCCACTAGTAATGGTACTCCAGAAGATGCCTCGCGCAGCAGCCACAGGTGCATTCTTCGTCTCTTCTGCAACATGGCCGGAGGCATCAAATCCGATCAAAATTCCTGCCGTAGCTAGGAACGAGAGGCACACATTCCAGATTGGAGGCGCTCCAGTGCCGTTATAAGTCGTCATGAATGCTTCATGGGCAGTTCGGAACCCATAGGTTTGACTGGTACCAATAGGGAGCCATATCATGTTAAGCAGGAAGTCAACCATAACTAGGATTGAGGACGCGTAAAAGATCCACCGGAAGAACCGGGCTGTATTGGAGTATATCAGCGAAGTCCAGATCAGATTAAAAGGTGTTATGAGAGTCTCACGAGGCAGAAGGTTCAAAATGCACGCAAGAGCCAATAGAATCTCGGTGCATATCCACTGGATCGCGCGGAATTTGACACTGCTTGCATCAGAGGGGAAGTCGAGGTCAAAAACGACAATTTCCTAGATATACCATGAGCTTCAGTACGGGAGCATTATGAACAGAGTGGACTTACCGAGAGCATGTAATTGACGGCCGCCTGGGTATTGCTAGCACAGAACGTTGTCCAAGCAGTGGTACTCCACCAGGCGACGACGAATCCGAATAGTCTGCCATATTTGGGCCCGCCGGACTCAGCAGCCCAGAGGTAGATCGATCCGGCGAGCGGCAAAGAGGAGCATACTTCGGCAATAACAGCGGCAGTGATAAAGGTGAAGACGCATGAGATGAGGAACGTAACCCAATATGCAAGATTTCCGCCTGCTGCGATACCCGTTGAAAAAGTTACTCTGACTCCGCCAATGAAGCACAACGCAGCTAGAAAATGGATCAGCGCTGTCCTTGACTTTTATAGTCACGCTGAAGACTTTACCAAATGTTGTCGAAAAGTTGTGGAATTGATTATAAGTGCGATGGAGGACCTGGTAAGATGGTAAGATTACCAAAAGCTTGTGAAAATCTCTACAGGACTACTTACTGGCTCGTAGCCAAGGTTTTTCTATTCAAATTCGTCAACTTCCTGAAGTGTCAATTCCTTCAAGAGGTGTACGGATCGAAATGAGCAAGATATTGACACACCAGAACACGTTCATCGGACAATATCTTCCGATCGTCAACCTCTGTTGCTTCGGGTTCCTGGCCGGCCGTCTTCAAGGAAGAAGAGTCCACCTGAGGCGTAGCCATTCTTAATAACAGCAACTGAGATATGCCAGGACCGTATCAGACAAAGAATTTCCTGACGAGCGATATGGTTTAAGAAGGGACGCCGATTTCCAAAGATCGTTCCAGCTCTGTATTATCATTCAGGTAGCACAAGATTCACGCCACGTGCGTGCGACTTTGAGAAGTCTTATCTTGCAGGGACTTATTCTTCGCCTGCATGCAAAGCGTCCCGACAGCACGCCATCTCACCAACCCAGGATCACAAGCAGACCACGCGCAATATTCACCCTGAAGGACATCATCGTGATACTGACCCACTGTCGCACAAATCTGCAGGTGTCCTATAAGAATCTCTCTCATCCCTGACAGAGAGCCATCTTTGTACATTTAGTCTCAGAGAATCTTGCATTGCGCCAGTCCAGTTCCCCCGGGGTTATTTGACGCCGGAGATGAGAGCTAAGAAAGGCAAAGGTAAGCATGGTGATCGCTTACATACCCCAGATGGCTTTAAAAGAATTTTCTCCAAATCATAACTGTCCGTAAAGTAAGAACACAAGGAATCGTGGATCTACATAGTAAGATCGACTATCGCTGCAAGATGTTTTTGTGTGGGCAGCCTCCAAGGACTCCCTTCCCTCACCTGGGAGGACATGATCTTGGTTTCAATTTAATAGCAGATCATTCTACGACTCCAATTGATAGACGTGGTGCTGAGCGGGAAAATTTCTGCCCTCAATATCTTCGCACAGTTGGGTACTATCCCTGTCGTCGAATCTGGTCACGATGTCGAATTTTGTGGGTACTGAATTAGCAAATCTGCACTCTAAATGATACCACAGTAGACGCCATATCAAGCTAGACTTACAAGCGACACGATCTCGTCAGGCTACAACCTCAAGAGAAATATACTGCCGAGAAATGGTAGAAAGGGGCAGTATCTGGCGAAATGTAGCCCCTCACCGCTTGACTGGACAGATGATTTCCGATTTACTATTGAGTAAAGTATGCCCGTTAGCTCAATACTATATATGGTCAATTGTATGTATCTGCAGTCGTTACGAACATGTCAGTTCACACGTATCCTGTCTTTCGGCCCTCAACTTGAGTTTCAACATGGCTTTTGAGATATTCAGACTGTCAGGCTTGGTATCCTGTCTCCTCTTGGTAGTGTACATAATATTTCAAGTTAGTACAATGCTCTTGTGCCGTGCATGCTTGAACTGAAATATCATAAGATCTTTAGACTTCTCAGGCAAGCATATGGCTCTCCATTATCTGCCATCCCTAACGCTGGGATCCTGGCACCATTCTCACGGCTGCTTTGGGCCTTCCCGCAGGAGTATTTCGGCAACGTGACCATGGAACTTCCTCGACTACATACGAAATATGGTACAATCTACCTTGATATCTATACTTGGGATCCTGCCTGACTTTCAAATTAGGGTCTCTTATCCGCATTGGACCAAATGAAGTCTCATTCTATTCTCTCGACATATACAATATTGTTCACAAAACCGGAAGCAGATTTGTCAAGGATCCTAGAACGTACGGAGAGTTTATCCAAGGAGGCCATCCCGCCCTTTTCTCTATAACGTACGTATAATATTGATGACATTGCGACCACTCAATCTGTTTGTAACTGCAGCCACCTGATCATTACCAGCGACAACAAAGAACATTCTCAACGCCGAAGACTTATGGGCCAGCTCTATAACAGATCGAAAATGGATAATCTGCACGACATGATGAATGAGGTCGTTGCCTCATTTGTTCATACCATAAAGTCGAAGGTCGATACCCAAGTGGAAGTCGTGAGTGCGTGTAGGGCACTCGAAGCAGACGTTATTTGCAAGTCGTCCGGGCTCATTCTAAAGTCGCCCTTGAAGAACTTTGAGCTGACCTTTGTCTCAAGCCCGGTTCAGCTTTGGGGTGTCAATAGGGGCAATACATGCCTGGTCAGTCGGCTCACCTCTAGACATGGTCACGAAGAACGACGAAAAGGCAAAATGGATGCCCTTGGTGAGCATATTGCCCAAGTGTGCCAATATTCTAGGCTAATGGAATCAAGCTTGTCACATTTCCAGGCACGATAGCAGCATTGGAACGCCTCGAACGCCTTATTTTCAAACTTTCTGGTTGGCAAACCTCGTACACCGCCTCTATGCAGGAATGGGAGCAGTGGACAGACGAGGGTCTTGCTCGTGCTCTCTCACCTGAAAGGTCTGAGAAGCGCATTGCTTCGCCCAGTCTGATTGAGACACTTCTCAAATCTGGCGTCCACCCTCAGACTGCTCTTTGCGAGGCCCGCGAGAATATCGGCCCCGGAACAGATACGACATCCGCAACTTTAGCACACATCCTCTATGCTTTGGCTAAGAACCCGCCATACCAAGCAACACTCCGTGATGAGCTGAAAATCTTGGCATTCCCCACAGACATAACGAGCCTTGAATCCATCCCCAAGCTGAGGGCTTGCATCTATGAAGGGATTCGATGGACTGGTGCGGCAGCTGCCATGTTGCCTCGGATTGTGCCCGAGGAGGGCGCGTGGCTGGACGGGAAATATCTTCCAGGAGGGGTAATACAACGCCGATTACACTGTGATGAGCTTCAAAGCTAACCTAAATTTTTTCATCAGACAACCATCACTTCGTCACCGATATGGTATTTGCACGACCAACATGTTTTTCCAAACCCGTACTATTACAATCCATACCGATGGTTGAATCCTGACGGTACTGCTCTCAACATCGGAGAACGCCCACTGCAGGAGAAATACTACATACCATTTTCCAAAGGGCCCTATGTGTGTATAGGTGCACAGTAGGCTCACACTTCCTCATGTATAGCGAACAACCACAACATTTACTGATACGGGCCCTAGCTTCTCGTACTATGAACTTTACTTGTCAATCTCACAGCTGCTGAAGCACTTTAAACTCAGCTCAAGCAGTAATGGTCCCTCAATCATGGATAATCGGAGGCCAAATACAGCTACCAAAGACTGTCATTTCACTCCAGTGCGGTTGCCGAAAAGGAAGGAGTGGGTAGCGGCGGTGCCCACGGAGTGCTTAAATGTGAGGTTCTCTAACATCAGCAAACGGGAAGACTAATACTCGGAGCCTGTAAAGGGATTCCTTGGCCGGCTCTGGATTCGAATGTAGTCGTGCTCTGAGGCGTCGTAAAATGAGTAGAAGAATACATATTTTTACCCAAGTTCATCGACTTGTTTGGAAGGCAAGGCGGGAGATTTGAAAATAGCGGATACTACGATGCCCGACAAGAAGCCTGAAAATGATAGTACTAGGCAAATTATATACCTGTTATAGCACCCATTCCCATTGGAAACTATTGTGCCACCAGAGCGTTCCTCTTGGCTTCCAAGGTCGTTGGGCCTCTGTAGTTGTCGCCACGCGTCCCAGGACTATCTTCCACTGCCGAATGCGGAAGTACTAGAAAATCACACAAAGGACGGTGAGGGTCGCTTCGCTGAGTTAGGTACACAAAACCAAGAAAATAATTGGTGTTCGCTGCAGCCGCGGAACACTGATCTGGCCGAGTCTGAGAACATATAAAAACTTCACCATCATCGAATTCAGCAGTGAACTCTGTGACCTAATATCATATGATCATGATGATCGCGTAGAGACAGAAGAGAAAGGTATGTTACTCACTCCTGCAGCACACAAGCCCCAAAAGCAAGTCACAATGTCGGCGTAGATAGGCCCATACGTTGACATGTTCGCAGGTACGCCAGGACCCAACCTTTTTCTCGCGTATCTTATGCAGCAACTCGAAACTTTTCCCCTTTTAACGACTAATTTCCATTCATCTAGGGAGATCACTTGTTGGAATGGAAGTGGCGGCGATGATGGGTACTCGCTGCTGAAGAAATCCGCGTATGCCCTCTTCAGGATGTGCGAGTGACGGGCACTCGTAAACTTGATCGCTATGCGAGTCCTCGCCTTGGATATGTGGCTTTTCTATTTGAAAAGCACTGTTTGTAATGGGAACTCGGTTTCGTTTCGAAGACATTTCTTTCGCGACGGTAGATGGCTGGAGATGAGGAGTTTACAAGCTGTCCTTGACGGCTCGCTAGATAGAATCTGATATTGTCAGAAATTCTTATTGTTGGTCGCTGGTAACGTTCGATAATGGTCTTTTCGGACTTAAGAGGACATAGTCAGAAATCTTGTATGTGTTCAAAAGATGCAGGTGAGTAGCGTATGGGAGAGTCAGGTGGAATAGGCAGATACATAACGGTATCATATAATCGTACCAGGCAGTGGATAAGACTCTGAACTCGAAATACAACCACTCGAATGATATATTTCTTGTCAAGTGACTATTGAATCTCCTGTGAAATCTTGGGATGAGCATTGCAAGCTACAGTTTACCTAAGACGACTGTCCAACTTCGATCTACGGGGCTATCGATCTACCTACATTTTCATATGCATTTCATGATTCGACTCAGCTTTATCCGCGGCAGACATGTATTCGAAAATCAAGGTCTACGACGGGCGGTTTTCTTTTGGAAATATAGCTTGTTCTATGCTTACTGTAACGAACCTTCAACATGGGGCATATTTTCCTGCCCTGTGACGCAATGAGAGAACCATCTGTCTGATTTGGGCTCTGGAACAAATTGCCCATATACTTCCTTGGACGCGTCACGAAGGCTATCTTTTTAGATCAATTTGGTATGGACTGTAGCATACTCAGATATTTCCATGTCTTGGTTTGTGGTGACACAGTTCCTGTTCTTATGTAACTCAAATACCTAGGTACCGAGTCCAGAGACAGATGAAGCAAGGGCACAGTCAATGTTTCAGATGAGATGCTGATATGGTACTATTTTGTCAAGTACAAAACAGGTATAGCAGATCAATAGGAGCGATCTTTTTTCTCTTTCCAAAGCTCTTTCCAAGCTGTCCAAGAAAAATGTAGTCCCTCCACCACCTTAATCCTGCCGGGAACGCCTACTTCCTACCATTGCATCCGTGGCGGCCATGACCTAGCAGTCAAGTCATATAAATCATGCGAATATATCGCTGTAAAATACACATTGTGTAGACCCCCATACCAATATTGACATCGAGGCAAGGGATGTCTCTTGTAGCAAAGATCAGCTACCGTCGGTTCCAAAAGACTTTTCCAAACACCTCACTCTTTTGCTTTCGTAACCTTGGAGGATGGGACTCGCTTAGGGTTTGCTCATTCCCCCGAGCGCCACACGATGCCTGAGCATCATCGCCCGAAGACAGACCCAAGATCTCTGCTTGTGCACATTTCAATTGCTGCTTTGCGACCTCTTGCCCCTTGCGAGACCGTGGCGCTGCGCTCGCACTCCGCGTGCGCTTCTGCGAGGTGAAACTCCTTGCAATGCGCCGCGCGAAGCTTGCCTCCTCTTCAGAATCCGAGTCAAGCTCGAACACTGAGACGGGCATAGGCTTCGGTATTTCCGGCATTGTGGGTGTTGATGGATTTGTTTGAGCGTAGACTTGTGATGAGGCCCGGCTTTGGCAGCGTTGATGTGATGGTAATTCAGTTTCTGTAAAGCACCTTTGTAAAAGTAAGGGTGGCGGAATCTTGCGGGGCTGTGATGATTTGGAGCACCGCTCCCCAAAACTTAGTATCTCACAAGGCGGAGAGCGAGGTGGAGAGCGAGGCGGTCGTGGAGGCTGTTTTGCAGATCGAATTGGTAATGTTGGGACGTCAGAAAGAGGAGTGTTGATGATGATTGGTAGAGGTGCTGAGATGGTGGATGAACAAGACATGACTGTATCTGACCGTGTCCTTGGGATTCTGATGGGGAAGCGTTGCTTTTGGTTGATGGACTGGCCCGAGCTCCTTCGACTTGAGTTTCTTCGCCTCGAGCTTTCGACAAAAGGAAATGTCGGGCTGGCTGCCGCGGGTACCAACGTCCATGATGATCTCCCCTTTGATAGCTGCACATCTGACTGGGATTTGGTCGCTCTTGATGACCTTCCGAGTGAGTGGAAGGACGCCGTGGAATCATTGTTCCCCGGGGTTGACCACAAAGATGGCGTACGCGAATGAATGCCTGGCTTCCGGGGTGAACGGTTCAGTACTGCCGGCGGTGTTGGTGTTGGGCTTGGGAAAAGCGAGTAGGTGACCTTGGGTGTGACCGGTCTTGGTGAAGATGGAGGTTCAGCAACGACCAATGGCCATGAGCATGTAAAGGATGACTCCATCACAGTGACCCCTGACTCAGCTACATGGCGGCCGAGAAAGTACTGATCCTTCGGAAGGCTTTCATCTGGCGATGGTATCAAGGCTGGATAGCTCTCGTGTCTGTGTTCCCGAGTGATACCATCGGCCTCCCGCTTGGCCTCTTTCGCATTTGCTTCCCAGAATGGGTCCTCCCAGAACTTGTCCCAGAGCTCAGCGCCTGAAGCGTGGTAGAAACTCTTATCGTCCCCGTCTGGAAATACTATCGACTCCTGATCATCTTCCATGCTAGGTACCGAAGCATCTGAGCCCACTGAGGAGCGGCCGACTGGGAGCTCGAATTGAAACGTAGTATCGAGCTTAGGGCTGCGATACGAGTAATTGGTGATGCCATTGCTATTAGGAGGGTAGTACTTGTTGACAAGCTTGAGATCTGCCAGCTTGCTTGGCTTCCCCATGATGACCAATTTCGAAGGGGTTGATGTCCTCGCCGACTGTTATCGTGACTTTTTTTTTAGATTTGCTGCAGATCAGGGGGGGGATTGACCTGGAAAGGGTAAAATTAGACGCGAAATTTGTGCGAGGCAAATGACGAACCAAGAAGATGAGAGAGATGAGCGAGGAATGGCAAAGCACGGTCTATATGTAAATGGTCGCAGATCCTATGAAGGTTTCGCTTGAACCTCCTCCCAAAGTTTAGACGGGGGAACAACAACACGAGGGAGGAATGTAGCGTCAGGAATGTAGAAGTGACCTTCTCCGAACGTGTGTTTACTATGAACGGGAATGTACTCCGCGTGTCCGCGTCCCATTCCGATCTGCTTGTTCGCACTGCACTAAAGGGATGACCCGGTAGATCAGTCGAAATCCAGAACATGCAAGGAAGATCTTGTGGCAAGCCCAAAGTGGAATATCGTCAGTTGAGGTGCACGGGCAAACGACCCATCTGCTCCTGAGGCAGAGACAGATCTGACGAGCCGCAGCTCTAGGCCAGCCTCTTCCCAGTCCCCGGTCTCCACCACCACCACACACACATACACACACACAGACGGGCGGAAACCCTCCACAGCACGGGAAGGAAACTTCACCCATAACTTATCCTTGCTCAAACCTCCGGTTTGCATAGTATGACCTTGATAGGATCCTAATTTGTTGATGGAGCAGTCAGGTTGGACCTAGCCCGCCTGCATCCGATACATCACCGGCCTCAGCAAAAGCAAGTCCAGGGTAAAGCGGGGCCAAGGACTTGAAGGGTCCAAGGGCGCGATTCCCCCGCGACTGTCTCGCATACAACGTTTCCTCGCGTAAAAAAGAAAACCTCTGGCCCCGGGGGACAAGTCTCAGATTCTCAGCGTTGAGGGAGAACAACCTGTCATCCCTTGAGGAAACTCGTCACTCGAAAGCCCAAATAGTCTGACCCGAGCGCTGAGACACCCTCTTCTGAGGTAGACCCTGATCTCAACGGCCACAGTCCGGCACGGCCGTCTGTTGAACTTTCGGATAAACCGAAGTATGGGCACTTCTCGGGGAATTTCTTGAACGTGGTTTGTGAGGCCCTGCATCAAATTGCAAAAAGACCTGCCTCTCGTAAGTCTCCGATATGTGCTCCAGCCGCTGCCAGCCTCAAGAATCTGGGAAGCTGAGTACCCTGCAACTCCAATACTGGAAGAAAGTTGGCCATATTCAGACCAAGGTGTGGCCACCATCAACCGGAAACCATCCGTGAAGCCGCCTTCGAGGCTGCAGACTTTTCCCTAGCATTCAGAATAGCGGGGTGAGGCTGTCGACGGGCACTTGCATCCGAGGAGAGAAGTCAGATTCTGCAGTCTCACTTTCCTGTACTCACTAGTGTTTCCGAACTCCTTCGCAAGGGAAACCGTTAGTATTGAGCAAAGTGTAGACAGCTGTCTGGGTCAGTTCCCAACCCCACATGCAACGACTGTCCACAAAGCTTATCGGATGGTGGTATTATGTTATAGGCTATCACAGCACGCCACAAGTGATAAAAATCAATCCTCAGTGTTGCAAGAGGGATAGAGCGAAGTGACATGATTCCTGAGTTGCTGCTGTGGCATGCAGCCTGATCTTGATTTTCGAAGGTCTTGGGTCCAGGGCATATCGCAGGCCTCAAACGCAAGGCTAACGCGCCTCTCCGCGGCAAAGGTATTCCCAAGAATACGCTAGTCAATGTAGCGAGCTTCTCTGCTGTCATCGTACTGTTTGACCTTTTCCCCTCGGGCGCCGCCACCTGCAAGTTTTCCGCCTTTGTTCTGCAAGAGCCGCCGAGCCTCTCTAGAAACAAGTCCAGAATGACGGAGCCCGCCAGTCCGCTGCCGAGCAAAGAAGAAAGAAGAAAGAAGAAAAACAGGCCAAAAGGTATCATAGTAGCATGGCGAGATCCATCCGACTTGCCTCATCTTGCATCATGCGTAAACGGGTAGTCACAGAATCGTATGTTGTCTGCCGTTAGACCTCAAAGACCATCGAAGTTGTTTGCTGAGCAACCATGCCGTTTGATGCCTGACGTTTGGATTCCAAACTCGTGATACGCGAGAATTTGGTCGGACAGCATTCCAATCCCTCGGGTCTGGCATTTCTGCTCAGAGCGGACAGCGGCTCCGCTCAGCGGATCCGCTGAGTCGTGACGTCTATCTCCGCGAGTGAGGTATGGGAAACGGACGCCCCGGAAGAAGCTTATCCCCCGCCTTGTAAAGAGTAAATTGTAAACAAAGAAACAAATCGGAAAGGCACGAGAAACAGAAGGGAGAAGGAAATCCCAAAAAAATTTCGTCGAAGCTGCGATGCAAGGTACGTTTTGAGCAGACACATGCAGTATGCACTCCTGACGATTCCCATCCCGCTTGCATCGCTTGTGCAAAAAGCGGCAGAGCCTCCTGCATCTTGCAATGCGGAAACGGGACGCACACCTATGTCCTTTTTTTTTTCCCCCTCCCTCTCCTGCAGCCTCCTTTTCGGCCTCGTGCAGTAGACAATTGAGACTGGCCGCATCGAAGCTTGTGTTTTAGTGCGTGCTTTCGCGCTGCTGCAGAGCCTCCTGCATCTCTCGGCGCGGGACGGGTCAGCTCCCTGCAGGACTCTTGCAGCAAGGAAAACGAGGTCCAAAACTTACTTACAGTCCAGAAAAGGCGATAGTCTATGCGTGCCGCCGGTTTAGCGGCCCTTCCGTACTCCTCCTCCCTAGATTGAGGGCAAAGACTGCGGCGGCATCGTGCATGTAAGTATGTCATGTTGAGGATGGACAATGGGAGGCTCGAGAATTTGTTGCAAGGAGGCTCCCCCTTCCTTTGAGCGAAAGTTGCTTTGCCTCGAGGCTGAACAGAAGGATTGTCGCAGAAAGGCGTTTGAGCAACAAATGCCTGCAGAGAATCTGATCGTTTGGCCCAGCGGAATAGAATTTTCAATGTTATGAATTTGCTTGCTGATCGTGCGACTGCACTTTCGGCTCGAATGTTGCTGGCTCTTCAGCGTTCGTGCCAAACACCTCCCCCACCTAATTCTTCAGCTTGAACCTCGGCGCTCAATTCTCACCATAGCATGGGGATGTTGATCTGGCTTTGAAATGGACATGATCAGTCGTTCGTATTCACTGCTCATGCCGCAAGTAGGTATCACATTGTCCCACATCATGCCTCCTCCACGCGTCCAGTCCAGAACCACCCCTTGCCCCTCCTCATCTTCCTCTCAACCTCCCTCTCCTCCAGCGGCAACGGCGTCTCACCCTCCAACACTGTCCGCCGATGCCAGCTCCCCGAAAACATACCCCTTGGGTCCGCCTTATCCCGCGCCTGTCTCCAAGCATCTAAGTCCTCCCCGTACATTTGCTCCACATCGTCCACCGTCACCGTCGCAAAGTTCTTGGCCCAGTGCGGCTTCCCGCCCAAGTCGCGCATGAGCCACTCAAAAGCCCGGTAGTATATATCGAGACATGGCGGCTCAAGGTCATATGGCCGGTATGTCGTGGCGTTCAGGTAGAGTGTCGGCTCGTCCTTGCACGTCGGGTCAAGGAAGGGACGCTGCTCGATTCCGGTGCCGTCCGTGTTGCTCAAGAAGCGCGACGTGTCCGTCACACGCACCTCAATAGGCGCGTGTACGTAGAGCCCCCTGCTAGAGAAGGGGATGCCGTGCTCACAGTAGTCCCTGTCACCCGGCTTGAGGTTGTTCAACCAGCAGCTTAGCCTCTTGATCGCCTCGGGGCCCTTGCGCAGTGGGAGGGCCCACTCGTTGACGTACTGGCTATACAGGCAATTCATGAGCAGGGCTTTGCGCTGAGGCTGCACGGCTGAGGTAGTGGAGCCGTTGGCGAAGCCGTACTGCATGCCGAATACAAACCACTCCACGGTGGGCAGGATGGACGGGATGTACTGTGCCACCCATAGTAGATTGTGGTATACATAATAGCCTAGCGACCCGTCGTACCACGATGACGGCTGGTCGTAGTGGTCCTCGGTGGTCATGTTGGCCTTCCACACGACGGAGCGCCGGGTATACGGGAACCACCAGACGCGCACAAAGTGACCTGCTGTCCATAGCGTTGTGTCCCAGTCGCGGAACATGACTGCGTCGCTGTCGATGGTCTGGTCCCACTTGAGGCTATATGCCGGGACTGTCTGGAATTTAATTTCGACAATAATGCCCAGCGCGCCAAGCGATATGAGCGCGGCGCGGAAGAGCTCATTGTTCTCTGTGCGGCTGGCCGTGCGCACACGACCGTCGGCGGTGACAATTTTGAGCTCCACGATGGATTGAGAGATCAGCCCATGCTCGAGTGAACTGCCGTGCGTGCCGGTAGAGATGACGCCTGCTGCAGATTGCTCGTTGATGCTGCCCAGGTTTGGCATCGCCAGGCCGAGCCGATCGAGTTCCTCACCAAGCTGCCACAAGCGAATGCCCGCTTGGAAATGAACGATGTTGGTGGAGCGGTCAACATTGAGAATCTCGCGTAGATCGTCTAAATTAATGAGCCAAGAGGATGTGCATGTGAGGTCTGAGGGTGAGTGGCCAGAACCAGTGGTGGTGATCCGCCGGCGAGAAGTGCGTGCGAGGTTGACAGCCTTTTGGACCTCCGGTACGGACTGCGGTCGGATGTAGAGCTCCGGATTGCATGTGAAAGTCCTGGCCCATGTCTTATGAGCATGGCGAGTGGTGGCACGAAAGAGGATGTTGTCGGCCGAAGATTTCTGTATGGCGTCCAAGACGCGCTGGTCGAGACTGGAGAGGTCCGAGGTTGTCATGGTGGAGGTGTCTGTAAGACTGGCCTGATCTACTGTCTTGACGAGTGAGAGACCGATCTGGGGGGGATGAGGATCAAAGGGGGCACTTGTTGGCTACCGCGAGACGGTGATGAGGATTTTATTTCTATTTTCCGCAGGCAAAAGAAAAGGTATCCACTTTACCCGAGGAGGGGGTATGGTGTTTCGGTGCTGACCCACTTTGGGGGTTGCGAGTCAGAATTAGATGCCTCTCTTTGGGTGTATGCTGTATCAGATGGGAGGAGCCGGAATTAGACCGCCTGATGCTCTTGTTTACGTAGGGGAGACTCGTTCGATCTTTTTGTGGGTGTGTGTTCGCTTGTTATCGCATGGCCCGTCTATGGATGTGGCTGGTAGGTCGATAGGCGGTCGGGAAAGACAGAGTAGGGACAGGAGCTCTGATGAAAACGTTTATGGCTTATGGTATCTTGCCCCGGATGCTGCCGTCCGGATCGTCTGAAATCCTCCGAGTGGGTCCCAACTGTGCTTATACAAGTTAGATAGATAAGTAGATGATGTGCGACCTCGCTCAAGCTGCGAGTTCACAGTGCCACGTGGCGCATCTGTATAACATGTGCGCACGTCCAGGGACTTTTCTTACGGGGTTCTTCGCATTGTAAAGCCTTCATAGTGACTGGAAGAGTACGAAATTTCCCACCTAAGCGGAAAGATATTGCGCAAGACAGATCGATGATTGCTCGATTTTGCATTATATGCCCAAAACAGCTAGAGCCATCTTGGATGGTCAGCCCTGTCAAGGTGGGGCCATCCCTGTCGCAGATCTACTATGGCACAAATAATATGGCCACTGCATTGGCCGATCTGACGCAGGGGACTGGTTGAGTCTCCACCAACCTCAGATAAAAATGCCATGGTACATAGTAAAGCAGTGAGCAGTCGTCAAACAAAGTCGTCGTCAGCCATTGTTCGGCAACGGTCTCTTCTGAAGACCAAAATTCCTTCCAAGGTTGTACCGAACGGTACGTGTCGCTGCCTCAAGCATACTGCCCATCTGCATTCAAACTTTCTTTTGTTTTCTTTGCCATGCGCAAAAGAACAACAAGAATATGGCTGTATTGAGGTAGGATGCCCTGTAAGGTACCTACAGTAGCCCTGGACATCCGCCACAGGTGATCAGCGTTCTCGGCAGATCACCCACGCGAGCGCCAGCATTTGTCTCCTTGGCAAGATGACAAACATCAACCACCAAGGTCCCACATAACCCTCCACATCAAGTGAGCCTCACCAGATCTTCTACAATGACCGACCAGTCCATCACAACCAGCAACCCGCCCGTGCCACGCCAGACTCCCGGCGCCATCACCCTACAAGCCATCCCGACGCCCACCCACGGCGCCGGCGGCTCCTTCAGCGTCATATCCGCATTGCACATCGCCGCCTCCCCGGATGTCGCCTTCACCACTCTCCTCGAGCACAGCACCTGGCCGGACTGGAACCGCTTCGTGCGCCGCGTCACCGTCTCTTCGTCCCCACCGCCCTCGGAGCCATCGCCCGATGCCTCTGCGCTCGAAACAGCGGTGACCAAAGATGATGGCCAGCGATACATAAAAAAGGGCACGCTGATGACATTTCAGGTGCATCTGGACCCGGACAATGAAAAAAGCTACACCAAACAGGCCATGGAGGTTACGTTGCTGGAGCCATTCGACGCGCACGAAACGAAACGAGGTTGGCGCGTCGCGTGGAAGGGGACATCTATACCTTCGATGCTGCTGCGTACGGAGCGCGTGCAGGAGTTTGTGGACGATGGACATGGTGGGACCGAGTATACGTGCTGGGAAACCATGTATGGCCCACTCGCCCCGGTGGTTAGAATGACGACAGGCAAGAGCTTGGAAAAAGGGTTCGAGGCTTGGGGCGTCGATCTCAAGGCTAGGGCTGAGAAGGCAGCGCAAGAGAGCGGCGGAGCGGCTGCGGTGGCAGCGGGAGGTGTGCTGGGTACATCACGATAGAAAGTGTGGCTGGAATAGCCGCCATGTTGCATGGAGCGATGTCATCTATTTGAAAACGTCGAGCTCATTTCAAGCGTCTTTCTCTAAAGTTGGACTACGTTGCTTGCAATCGCGCGCGACTCGGCTTGATCACGATCCCGTTGCCACCGCGCAGCTTAAAAAGCACACCCCTCCCTCTCTCTCTCTCTAGGCTTGGGTTTGATCCACCAGCGGCGTACCATCAAAGTACACCGTTAATGGCGGCTCCTCGGGTCCCAGCCCTTTCACGAGGGCCTTGAGCTCCTGGTGGGCAGTGCAGGCTTCATCGTAGAACTTCATGTCGTCAATGGATCTGAACTTGGTCTGCGAGATGACGGTATAGCCTTTGTTACGCGGGTCTTCGGGGTTGCTGAGCCCGGCGCAAAGATAAGCGATGTAGGGCTTGCCATCCTGTTCGATTTGTCAGAACACCTATAAGATTTACTTCAGTAGATGAAAGTGAAATTTGGCTCGCCTTGTTGTTGTCCTTTGCAAGCTTCTCGTAGGCTGCCAGCAGCTGCTTCTGCTTATCAGCTCCATGGAGCTTAAACATGGTGATGCGGTGGATGAGCGACATCTTGGCTAATTGACTTTGATAGGTTGATTGGTCGTTGAAATTGATTACTCTGGGGATATGGAATGCAGATTGACAAGATATATCTAAGATATGTCTGCGTAGAACTGAACGCTAGATCGGAATACGAGCTCTTGTGAGAACGGAGAAACCCCCCTCCCCCCATTTACCCCTCCGCTTAATCCGTCTCCGCTAATGCTGACTACACATTTTCGCTCCCGTTCCACGCATGCAAATACACAACTTGTCAGCTTCGGTGATCCTACGCCAATATGAAAGTCTATACAGGGTCAAGTACTTTGTGGCACAGGATCGAGCACACCTCCTCAAATTTGGTTGGAGTCCTGGCAACGCGTGGCAGGGCTGAGATATGTCTGCAGTGTGGCACGCGGACAACACGGAGTACCGAATGGCGTGGGGCTTGGCGGTCCTCCCCGCGTCCGGGAGGAACCGAAAGCCGCCGGGCCTTCCCCACGACCGGGTTTGGAGGTTGTCCCGTCGAACATGGTGGAGCTTAATAATAATAAGGTTTCATTTTTCTTGACCTCTTCTGCCATCGCGTACCCTTTTTTCGCTCTCATTTGCATCTCCTGACTCTGCCGCCAATGCAATGAGCTTTTTCTTTTCCGAAGAACATGTAACGTTGTCCGCATACCGTCGGCATTAGCAGTCAAGACGTGGATCTCGATTGCGTTCGACCTGGGAAAGAAACCATTTTACCACTTCCGTCCCAGGTCCGTGCCAACGAGGCTTTCATCCCGCACCGCAGGCACGCAGGTACGGTCACATGCCGCCTATTTCAATTCCACGACAAGCGCCTCCGATGGAGCACCAACACCTTCCCTTTACGAGGTCGGCTCCCAGAGCAACAAAGCCTGGTAGTGGCCCTGCGGCACACTGGTCTGTTCTCCACCCCACACAAAGTACCAGAAGTCAATGGCATCTGAGGGAGTTATCGGAAGGGACGGCACGTCATAGTACTGTGAGTTTCGTGTTAGCAACAAGTTGCTTCTGCCGCGTGCAACGCGGCCACCAAAGAAAAAAAAGTTCACGTTTGACAGAATGTTTCCAAGGGCCAGAATTGGTGAGAAAGGAGAAGGTAATTTATGTGTAATCAAAGCAAAGAAACTCACCAGGTTCGCATCACCCTGTCCGAGGAAGTTGTACTGCATTCCGCCCACAGTATAGAATTGCACATCCTTTGATGACGCCTCATGATCCCAGCACAAGAAGGCATGCACATTTTCGCCGTATACATCGTCTGTGTTTGTGGGCTGACTCGTGTTCTGGAACGAGCACACACCTGCGCTCGTCGACACGTGGTTGCCCTCCGCCGTGAAGACGGCGCAGTCGTCAAGCACCACCTGGCCCACAGCGTTGAGGCACGCCACAGATTGTGAGGGTGAGCCCGCGGACCAGGAGATGCTGTGTGAGGTGGTGTTGGCAACGACCTGGATAGTGCCGCTGCCTGTGATAGTGCCTGAGGTAGTGGTCCTGGCGGCGAGGGACGTAGGTGCTGCGAAAGCCGTAGGCACAAGACCTAGAGCGAGACTGAGGGTGGTGAAGGCGAGCATTGTGACGACTTGGATACCTTGGGGGCAAGGAGTAAATGCTGCTCCTGGGAGTTATAGAAAAAGACTGAGGTGAATTAAGAGTACTTGGGAGCTTCTTTGGACACTGTAAGTCGAGGACTTTGGTGTTCCATGAGAGTCTAGAACTTGTCCAAGAGCTGGAATCCTGTGCATTTTATATGCCCAACTCATTGTTGAGGTATTGTGACCATCTTGATCGATCAGATCCACACGCGCGCTCGCCGCAAAAGTTTTAAGCTTCTTTATTACCTCCTTCTGTCTCCGTCCGCCTCGGACAAGGGTTGCGGGCATGCATTCATCGGCTGATGTCACTCTTGGGGACTCAGCATCCCAGGCCACAGGTTGTGGATTCAAGATGGCTTGCCTTGCTCTCAAAGAGCTCATTCCATAGACATCCACTTTTTGCACAGCCCCGAAGGCCCCCAACGGCCCAGAATCCTGGGTCATTTTTTTCTTTCTTCCTCTCCTGTCCGGATTGGATTTTAGCGAGCTTCCCATGATAGCGCCGTATCCAGCTAGACCTGCCCAATCGAGGCAGGAAGGAGGGTGTCTGCTCTCCTCAAATGTCTCATCCATGCGAGGATCTTGTTGGGGGAACCTATCACAATTGCACAATGTCTGAATACTCCCCGGGTGCCGGCATTCGCTAGGACGACCGGGGGAAGGGGGGAGGAAAACGCCAAGGCAAGGATGAGGTGCGGCATGTGGGCTAATTGACTAGGATTGTATAAGCAGAGTGTAATCATCAGTCATGCCTGGATAGATGAGACTGTTCTTTTTTCCCAAATTGCTCCGTCAAACTAGAGATGCAGTGGGTGGGTGTGGTAATTCATGAATGAGGGCATTCCTCCGGGCTCCATTTTGGGGGCGCGCGGGTTGAGCGAGTCTGGTTTTAGTCTCCACTTTGGTTTGGTCTCCTTGGAATCTTCCGAGTGGTCAAGGTAAAGCTTTGCCCCTGCAGCCCTGTTGAGCTGAGCCGAGCGTTGATTAAGAAGGGGTCCTATGATCATCCGAAGAAGCTTTATAGAAAAATTTAAATCATGGCAGGTGATGATAGCGCCAAGAAACTGCATGGAGGATAAGCACTTACAGTGGTCAGAAAGGCCTAGATCTTATCTTATCTTGCATATTCATGGCCAGCTAATGCTTGTTTGAGAAGGGTGGACCCAAGTGGACCGTATAGAGTGCGTGACTAAGTTCAAGTTATATTACTTACATATTTTGCAAAGAACAAGGCACTAGTAGTGTAGCGGTTATCATTCTAGCCTTCCAAGCTTGAGACCGGCGTTCGACTCGCCGCTAGTGCACTCATTTTGACACTGTAGATGAAATGTTCTCTTTTTATTCCATTTTTCTACAGATGTACATTTTTTGGGACCAGGCTCCCTAGAAGACGTGCCTGGGTCTTGGCGCACAGGAACCTGTTTGCGTTTGCCCTTCAGGGTTATTCGGCACAGCCGCTGGCTACCTCCTACCTCGCTGGGACTGTTGATGCTACTTTGTGTTTCTGATTCGATACTTTCTTTTGAATAGAACAATTTTGGATTCTCCTGAATTTCGTTGTGTTTGCAATGTGATGTAACCAAATGTTGCTCTCACGGGCACTCACAGAGCCTGGTGCGTTCGAGATCAGGGTGACTATAGGCTTTTTCCAAGCATGGTACCTGCTTTTGGCAGGTGTCTACTGGGGTGTGATCTGTACACCTATCCTCATTCACTCCCAACCTCATCCCCTGCCGTGAAGCTGGAATCATAGAACGTTCCCGATATCGCAAAACAGGATCTGACTCAAGTTTCCGCTCGGTACCATAAGACCACTCGACCGCACGGGTGCCGAAGGGGAAAGAGGAAAAAGAAAAAGAAAAAAAGTGCATCCGCATGCCAAGGCTGTTTGTGCAGCTACCCGTGGGCCGGTTACCCTACACCGCATCCCGAGAGATAAACACCTGAATGACAAAGTCTGCTCAGCCCACTTTGTTGAAGATTTCAACACACTTGCATCGCTTCAGCAGCAGGCGGGCCCTGTGTCACTGGGAGGGGTTAGGATGGCAAAATCGGCAAAGCAGAATCGTCGTTGAATCCAAGGAGGTCCCGAATGTTTTCGGACCATACTGACGGAGTTTCGGCCGGATATAGGTCGTCGCCGGGCATCTGAGGGGTGGGGGGCCACAATCGAATATTCCAAGTGTTCTCGCTTGGAGCCATCACCAAAGAAACGGTCCGAGAAAAAGACATGCCTGTCTAGGCTAGCTCGGCAATGTGATTTAAGCATGATCCATGGTGTCGCATTAGCCACGGCGGGAATATTCCATAGGTACTGACAAGCCCAGCGTCATGAGCAAGTCGAAGAAACCAATCGAGATGGCTGCGGCCAAACGTGCTCGATGGGCTGTTGTCGGTTCGGAATCCACCGAATTCAGAAAGGCTCGTGAAAGACTTATCATGACTGGAGGACTATCGGTTCAGGACCGCGCCGTCCAGCGCAACGATACCACGACAACACTGCATCGAGTACTTGGTGGGAGTAACGCAGGCTTGGACAGGCACCAATATGGATAGAAGCGGTGATGTATTGATCCTTTTTTTTTTTGTTTTAACGAGGTTCCCAATGACAAAATACACAACACCGGCGTTTCGTTGGGCGTTGTAGCAGTCTGCGCGTACCGAGCCACACTTCTGCACGACTGGAACCCTTGAAGGACGACCAGCTGGGTAGCTTGTGGTTTGCCATATCTAGGGTAGCTGTCGAGAAGAGCACACAATCTAAGCCATGTTTTCGAAAAGGAGGCTGCTTTGGGGCCACAGCCGCCGAGTACATCGAGCCGGCCTAGCCCAAGATCGCTGGACACCCGTGACAGGTTTTGTGTCTCGCATGTCAGCGAGTGAGTTTGCCTCATTGGCCAACGAGCACCTGTCAGTCTTCACTTTGGTGTCAGGTTGCGTAAGTCATCGGTCGGCTCACTACGGACACAGTGATCTCGACAGCACCATGTATTTACTGCAACTGCTAGGCGAATATTCCTTCCTGTGTAGCTGACGCGTGACTGGCAGTCTCTTGATGGGAACCACATCGACCTTGTATTACTGGGTTCATGTGAAAACGATGAAAGACGCGGCAAGTAGCAAAGCTGTTTGCCTATACCCACATGAGTCGTCCATAGATGGATTAGTAATAGTTCTTTAGGTGTCTGGGGAAAATCGATGCAAATTTGGCTTGAAGGCCCTGAGGGGATGTCTCCCACCCGACTTTGAGAGGCTCTCGGCGCGGCCAGCCGCAAGTGATAAGCTGGAACTGAGCACCGGGCGACGGTCTTGGTGTATGTAATTTGACACCTTGTACGTGACCAGGTTTCCACCTTTGACGCATCGAACCTTACCAGGGACTTTTGGATCTTGAAAGAAGGGTTTGATGCTATTGTCAACGGAGGCCTCGTCAAGCCAAACGTTCAATTCCTCCCTTTGCTCTCGCTCTCACTCTCAAGACGGCATTGATCACAACCTTGCAAGTTGACAGAGACAGGTCCCTATCACAAACTGGATCAGCTTCTCTGCCACTGGACTGTGGGGTTTTCCTACTTAGGGAAGCCTGTTAGAATTCTTGGGGAGCTCAGCTCGTGCCTAGGGCTCTAATCTACGCCAGTGCCTACTGTTTGATTATTCAATACTTCATTGCGGCCCACGAAAAAGTCATACATGTTTCCTTTACGCATTACAAGAGGGGCTCAAGATTGTCTAGGTACAGCCTTGCCTTACGCATAGTCTCCACATCTAGGTCTTGTGAATGGGCACAGTGAGATTGCCACCTGTGGCGAAATTTGATCTTTTTCTTGAACGAGGTTACCATCTTCACCATCCCAGACCTTCTGAGCCGCGCTGTGCTCAATTCCTAGGCACGTGCTTGGCTTCCCATCAGCGCAGCATGATGTCAACACCTCATTCTGGATCGTGTGTCTTCCACTTGACAATAGAAACACTTGAATGTAATCCACTATCTCCATAGTCAAATGGCTTTAAACTAAATACAAGTCATGTGCGCACTCCTTGCTTCCTACGCACCTGCCCATACAGACCTGGGTACCTAGGTAGTCTGAGTCGAGTCCATTTATGCCGGTGCGGGACCAGTAGGAATGTGGAAATCTTTCAGGCTCATGAGTGTTGTCTATTGCTTGCGAGCTTTTATCTCGTCCACTGTATTAATTATATCGCTTTAGCTGCACTCATTCGATGTTGGATAGGTCCTGGCAGAAATCTGCATCATGTCGACTGGCGCATGGGCGAGTGCTCTTGGGCCTTGGCTAGATACCGAATGGTCTCAGGTAAATCAAGACGTAGTGTGATAGTGTTTTTCACGAATGATCAGACATCAGCTGCAAGATGGAAGATTTTGGAGATAGGGGATTTTATTCTTTGTGGAACGCTGTCTGGTAACTACAACTTGGATTGGCCATATGGGGACGAGCTAAAATGCTGCCTCGAAGGAAAAGCTCAGCTCCCAACAGCCATGACAGAAGGCATAACTCTTGACCGAGTCAATTCGTTTGACTTACCTGGTGTTAAGGGAATTTGATGAGGCTTGGTAAAGCTCATGGGTTTGATTACATAAAGGGTTCAATTCCCTATTTCTAGAAGATCTTTGGTCTCAGCTGGGTTAGGTTGGACGTTGTAGTCCCACACTCTTATAGCGCCCGTGTCTCGGGCCGAGGCGCACTGACCAGCGCTAGTGAGGCAACCTACATAGCACATTCACTAAAATGTGTGCTTGAAAGTTAAAAAGTTGCAAGGGTGGCCCCTCTTCATACGGCATGCATGTATTTTCTTTTCCTCCAAATTGACTTTTTCGTTCCACAGTCACTCTCAATATGCAATGGTAAGGAGGAACTGAACATGAAAAGTCCCAAGGTGTCATCGGTCCTGTGGAGCACACCGTAGAAGAAGAGAAGTCGAGTGGCGTTGCTCTGTGGAGAGTCTGCTGTTGGTGAAGGAGCCAGGGGGGTGGGCATTTGGTGGCTGGTGTTGCGCGTGTCACCCAACCACCGTCATCGTATGCGGCTCCCCAGCCTCCTACGTTCGGCGTCATCACACCAAACAAGGTTGGATACACTGTCCAGGGTCTTTTTTGTTGACAAACTGGGGTGCATGGCAAATGTCTCCAACGATATCCCGCCAACTCTTTCGCTAAAGATGCAGCCCTCCTGCCCGCATTGCATCTTGCAGAGGCAATTGGGCAGACATTTTCCCAAGTGGGTATACTGACCACTGTGCTAGGCCTGCTTCTGGCGACAGTTTGTGACGAATCGTTCGTCATGATGGTGGGAAAGGATGAACTTTCAGAACTTGAATTTCCAATACGTGGAGCCACCTCGTGAGTTTACCTCCTGTTTACTATACTTTTGGGCTTGTCAACCGCCTATTCTTTCCCGTCTTCGTCCAAGTCCTCAATACGCTTGCGTCAGGCAACCAACTATCCTCCACTCGTTCAACGACTCATACGCGTTTGTATTGCAGGCCGTTCCTCTACTCGACGACCTTCTCACGCGAGGATAGCCCTTAGCTCCGATCGACCTGACTCCGGCGTACTTGGCCGCCATGATGTGCTAGAGGACGTCTCGGAAGAAGAATCTGCTTCACTCGAGCACGCGTCTGTCTCTCCACAGCCATCCGTAGTCCGCTTCGCTCCGAGCCTCTCCTCGTATTCCTCTTCAAGATCATCTGACAACATCTACGGCCCCGACCGTCACTTTGGACGACCGCTTGTTCCTATCGGTATGGCAAATTCATCAGGTCAAGCCCAAGGTCAACGGTCCTCCCAGCAGCCACAGTTCACGCCCGAGCAATTACAAGCTCTCGCTGTCGCACAACACCGTCAGATGAATCCTATACCTTCCATGGCGGGCAGACCCGTTGAGGCTTTCCGCGATCCTTTGGCGCTGGAGGCTTCGCGCGTCACACCGGGCGTCGATGACACCCCATATCTACAATACGCAATAGAGGCTTTGACACGAGAGCGGGAGGGTACTTCGTCCAACCCGACTTCTATGACCTCAGATGGACAGCTTTATGTCCCGAGTGGCGGCGGCGCCTACTATACTCACCGCAACGCCCCCACTACTCCAACACAACCCAATGCGCCAGCAAGAGACCCCTCAGAGCGACAGAGCGAGGACCAAAGAGCACCTTTACTGGCTGAGACAAGCCCACGACCAGCTTCACCCAGGTCATCTTTGTCAACGCTGGTAAGAGGTCAAGAGAGGGGCCCAACAATCCCGGCAAAGCACCAGCCTGGTGTAGACTCGTGGGAGCCAGTTGACCCCGGCTTGTACAGCGACGGTCGAGAGAAGATCAACCCAAGACTCATCTTTAAACCGAGGATATTACGAATGAGCTCCATGATAACGTTGACGATTTTATGCATGTTGATGCTTGCGGCGTTGATTTTCAGTGCAGTCTACTCCCAGCGGAACACAGGACTCTGGGAGTATACTGGCACCATTTATAGCGGGCAATACTTTTTGTTTCGAGTCTTTCCGGCAATATTAGGCGCCGTGATTCTGTTTTGGGCTCAGTGTGCTGTTACGACCATGCTCCGGATGCGACCCTTCGCGAGGCTTGCGGCATCCAGCAAAGCTGCGAGACGGGACGCTATCTTTGACGAGCTCTATACGACATCGTTTTTGCGACCTCAATTGGTGGGCACGTGGCATCTTTGGGTTCCGAATTTGATCACATGGGTGATGAACTTTACTCTGCCTCTGCTGAGCTGTCTATACACTGTCATTTATGTAGATGGGCACTGGAAGTGGGCAACTGTTCAGGGCGTGGCTTGGACCTTGGTGGCCTTGTACCTTTTGTTGGCAATCGCGATTGGCATCGAAATGACTTATTGGCTGAAGAACAAGACTGGCGTATTATGGGACCCAAGATCGATTGCCGACATTGCTGCCATTGTCGCAAACAGCAACACCCTGGCCGACTACAAGAAGACCGAGATCCTTGATGGGAGGGACAAGCTGAAGCGCATTTTGTACCGACGACGAACAGACCGTCTTGCGTACTGGGGCTGGGCGGACCGGGACAGACCGGATGAGTTGTGGTATGGCCTTGGATATCAGGAGGAATTTGGAGATCCATCCGGTGATGTTGAGTTTATCGATGAGAAAGGAAGGCCTCAAAGCCATGAAAAGCGCGCCCACCCCAATCACCTCGAAGAGACCGACGCTTGGGGCGATGTAGAGCTTGTAGGCACAGCGATGCAGCCTACTGTCCGCTACCGCCACATCCCCTTTTGCCTCAAAGACCTGCCTCTCATCATCTTTATCGTTGTGGGGTTTGTCCTTCTTCTGGTCATCTTCATCATCTCCTTCGTCCCGACAACCCGACTGCCAGCCAAGGGCTTTCTCCCGCTCGTCAACTCTGCGCCGACTGCCGGCGCTTTCTCCGCCGCCGACTTTCTCTACTCCTTCATACCCGCGCTCCTCGGCCTTGTTCTCTTTGTGGCTTTTCAAGACCTTGACCTCCACCTGCGCATCCTTCAACCATGGGGCGAGCTGTCCGCGCCACCCGCAGGCGGCGCACGTGTTGAGGCGTCCATTTTGGCCGACTATGCGGCTTGCTACCCGCTGCAAGCCGCCTGGCATGCGCTTCGCAACCGCCACTGGCGGGTCGCGGCCATCTCGCTGCTGTCGACACTTTTTGTCTTCATTCCTATTCTGGCAGGCGGCATGTTCATGGCGCTGACACCCGCAGATGGCATCGTGCGCGTCTATCCGCAAAACGCCCTCTTCGCGCTTACTCTAACTTTGTGCGTGCTCTACTGGCTCGCGCTCATTGGCCTTTTCCCCAAACGCCACGCGCTACGTCTACCACACGGTGTTACGTGCTTGGCCGAAATTATTAGCTATGTGGCCAACGAGGACTGTGTGCGGGACGAGGCGTTTCAAGGCATGATTCGCAACAAGACGAGCTTAGTTGGTAAGCTTGGGTGTGATCGGCGCGAGGAGGACAAGCCGCGATGGACATTGCATATAGGCGGACCTGGTGCGAGGGATGACAGGCTCGGGGTGAGGAGGGTGCGCAGATTCACTCAGAGATCGCCTAGGGAGGGAGTGGAAGCGAGACTGATGGGAAGCCCAGGCAGGAGGACATCGAACGGTGGTGATTTTAGTCCGGCGCCACTTTCGCCTCCTATGGGAATGGATAGGGATAGTCGGCGCGAGGCGAGACGTAGTGAGAGGGAAGGAGTGCAGGTGAGCCCGCAGTATGTTTTCCGATAGATGGGTGGCGATCTCCTTTTTGAATGACTCTTCTTTGTCGAGGGGACTGCATTTGCATGGCATGGGCGTTGGCTGCTATTGACGATCGATAACGATTACGATTTCCACGGATAATACATACGACAAAGAAATGGCGGCACATAATATTGAAAATGGGTTTGGTTACATTGAACGCGTAAATAGAATAGATTTTGGGAATATTGACTGATGCACGAGACCAATTTCCAGAGTGATTTCACTATAGTGTCAAAGACTCTGTACTTGTTCTAATCGTTAGCAAGTTGCCTTTGGCTGTGAGACCCGCAATGGTACAGTGCCTGGGTTCCCCAGGTTGGACGTACTAAATTATCAGTGATCGAGCTCAAGGTCCATTGAAGGGCATGGCAAGACAGTATGAGATACGATCCATGACTGATCTATAAATATTCCCAATAAGGGTTGGGTATCTAGCGAAGCTATGCGTGCTAATGCACCAAGCGTTTAAATGAGATGCATGACGAGGCAGCCATGCTGAAGAAGGTAATTACATGATGTTTATTTTTCTTTTTCCCATTCATCGATTCTGCTTCCTCGCAGGACAATGAGGACACCCACACAACGCCCGCCTCCTGACCTGCGGACACGCTCGACAACCACAAATACCAGGCCCCGCCTTGTCGAGCACGAGCAGCTCCATCGACTTGCGCCGCGTCTCCTCCTCTACGACGATTGTGTCGCCAGAGCTACTGCTGCTCTCTCCGTCGTCATCACCCCTTAAATCATCTGGGATGGTGCTGCAGCATGACTTTTGCACAGCGGCCTTTCGCTCAGGTTGGATGATGAGGGCCTGGTGCTTGGTGCGCCAGTAGATCCAGTACACGGCGCCTAGTCCCAGCACAAGTAAACTTGTCGCCGGGTATGCCCAGCTCGGGAACCTGCCATCCCCATCACCGGCCATGCCGCCCTTGGGGGGAATCCACGGCAGCACGAGCAACAGGCAGTTGCTTGCGGCGAATACTACAATAGCGGCATGCGGAGCCTTGTAAGGCGTGTTCCAGTTCTCATCAGGCGTCGAGTGGAGGTACAGCAGACCAAGCGAGACTGCAACGCTGATGACAGACACAGGGTATCCGCCAATGTCGACGAGAAAATTGAAAATTTTACCCGGCGGCGGAATGACAATGGCTGCGACGGATACAAGCCAATGGAGTAGGAGGCCGCGGGAAGGAGTGATGGCGTCGAGGGAGCTAGGGCGAGAGCGGGATTTGCTAGGGCTTGATGGCCGTTGCCCGGCGGCACCAGTGGTAGTGAGTTTCTCTGGAATATTGGCTGGCTTGCTCAGCCAGAATGCGGGAAGGATGCCCTCCTTGGCCAGTTCCTCGTTCACGCGGGCTTGTGCGAAGCTTGTCGCGGCGATGTTGCCCGCTGCACTGACGACCACAAAGAGCGGGAGGATGTGTGCGCCGAGACCATCGCCAAAGACCTTGCGGAAGAAGACGCCTGCGACGACCACGCCGGCACTGCGGAATTCGTCCTTGTCTACCACGAGGAAGAATGCGATATTGATGGCCAAGTAAGCTATGGATACTAGCGTGAGAGCCACGGGAGCTGCTATTTTCAGGGTCCGCACGGGATTGCGAACATCCGAGAGGACCTGGTTGGCAGTGCTGTACCCGCGGAAGCAGTACAGCACTTTCAGCAAAGCAGTGGCGTAGTCGTAAGGCTGGCTGGAGGAACCTTCCCAGATGGCATGAAAGTTGCGTTGCGCTGTAGAGCTGGGCATATCGCCTGCCATGGCGAGATCCAGACGCCGGCCTTCGAGCATCGTCTCGCGCTCCGAACCGACCCCAAGAAGGCCACCTGCCACACCAGACACGACAACGACCACAAGAATAAGCACCTTGGCGACCCCGAGGACATTAATGAGGCCGAGACCCATGCGTGGATATCGCGCGTGAATGTAGCATAGGATCGATACCGCGAGGACCGCGATGAGCCGCACGCTGGCTGTACTATCCGCCGCACCAGTGGCGTACAGCGCGTGCTCGCCCAGCACGATCGCATTGGGTGTTGAGAAGCCCAGCAAGACGACATATGACATGAACATGCACGTGCCGAGCATGTAGGGTTTTCTGAATATCCTCTCGAGGTAAACCCGCTCGCCCCCAGAGCGAGGGATGGCGGTGCCAAGGTCCATGTAGACGGCGAGTCCGCAGAAGGAGATGAGGCTGCCCACTACCCATAAGGTGAGAGTCATGCCCACGGAGCCGACGCCGGAAAAGATAGCGGATGGAACCGAATACGCTCCCACGCCCATCGTTTTGCCCACTATTATGTTAATGGCGGAGAGCACACCCAGCTTCCCATCCTCGCCTGGCCCGACGGGTGACTGGGGCGGCAGACCCGGGGAATGTGGTAAGAACCATGTTGCATCCGTGGGGGAGCCCTCTTCTATGGTATCTTCACTGTCATAGTCAAAGCTTGCCTTCTCCCCTAACCTCGAAGGCGGCGTTCGTGTGGTCTGGCTCAAGTGCGTGGACGGCAGCTCCAGGAAAGACCCGGCACGTCTTGGGGTGCCCAACGGCCTACTTCCGTCAGATGGTGTCCTTGGAGAACGACATGATAGGGCGAAATTATTCCTGAGAGGGGACGCGGAGGAGGTGAAGATGTTTAGATTCTGGAATGTGGCGCTGCTGAGGTTTAGAGCTGGTGGGGCCATCGTTCGTTACTGGTGTGGGAATGGCGCCAGGCTGGTTCGAGAGCAGGTTGTCCTGCTCAGTGGAGCAGATTTGACAGACAACTTGCTCAAACTGGTTCATGAGATGTCATGAAAATGCCGAGAGTGAGCATGTAAAAACAACAACAAGGGCTTGTGCATTAACTGAACGGAACAAAAGGCCGCGCGAGTAACTCGCTGAACGTGCAAAAGAGACTCAATGATTTCGAAAAGGTTACGGTCGACGATGTGAAAGTGAAACGGTAGACAAGGAGACAGACTTGCTCTTCCTATCTTCGACGACAAAGCTAGGCTCATAAGAAAAGAACTCCCACCTAAAGACACAAACCTGGTTCAGAGGCAAGGACACCACAGTTACCTACGCGAGCGACGATCATATTTCTCGGGCGATAACTTTGCAAGAACCTGTTGGGCATGAGCAGCCGAGTGGATGGAGCGGCATCTCGACGGGACTTCGACGTCGAGTGCCATGAAACAGGGACACTTCAAGGGATGGTTGACCTCAGATGATTGGCTCACGTGGGCCAGTCAAGTTCATCCTTGCTTGAAAAAAAGGTGGAGGAGAGGCACAGACACTGGAGGAGACAAGCAAACAAACAAGCTTTTGCCCCCCAAAGTTTGGTGAGTGGAAAGGTCAGCCTCAAATGCCATCCAGTTTTGGACGCTAGATAGGCTTCCCGATTGGCGGTCTTGGCACAAAGCTGTGACAGGACGCCTTGTCTTGAAACGGGATCAGGATACCAGGGGGACCCGCAGAGCCGCATGGCGCCGCGCAAGTTCTACGCACTGGTACAAGCACAAGGGGCTGAGGGATTAGTAGGCAAGTTCAATTTCGACCAGCGGCACTAGACAGGCCCTTGTGCCGGGACCAAGTGGCAGCGAAAGCTTCGTGAATCGTCAGAGTTTCAAGCTTGGCGACGATCACACCCCAGGCCAAAACCGATAGAGTACCAGGCTTTTCTTTATATGGTGACTCGGCAGCCAAGAGCAATCAGAGCCGAATCTAGCTGGATGATCTGTTGCCAACCTACATATCAAGTTGCTTGATTGTGCACAGAGGGCGGAGGATTTGCTGCCAAGAGAGAGATCGTGTAATTCTTATAGCCTCTTGGGTGGCTTCGGCGGAGATCCAAAGTGACCAAGACTCGGCTAGGGCATCCAGAAAACATAGTGCGGAGGTAAGGGCGACATAACGTTGTCGAAAAAAAAGAAGAAAAAAAGGTGTGTACGTATGCGTGTGTTCTTAGGAGACGTTGGTCACGTCGCCGACGGTGTCATTTGTTCAGATGAGATGGATCTGGATTGCGTAGTACCAAGCCATTTGAGCGTTTCGCAGCTTTGCAAGGTAATTAGTTCAGACGGTCAGATCTAGGAAGCCGTAAGTTGTCACAAGTCTTGGCAGGCTGGGAATTATCATTTTTTGATAAATGAGCGTTGCTTTGGAAGAGTGCAAAACAAACGTCAATCTCAAATTTGAAAAATCCAAATAGAAAACGCTTTGCTATTGTCCATCCTGAACGAAACTCGTTGAGCGGATGAAGTCGGCGGAGTGCAGCCGGACCCCCGGCCGAAGTTGAACTCTGTGATGCTGCAAGTCCGGAAGGAGGTAGCACATTTCCAGCGCTTCTTCCCACTCCTTTAACAGTCCCCAAGCAGGCATACGATGCTAGCTGGCTCTGTGCGTACTTTCTGTTATTTCGGTTCAATCTTTCGCCTGGTTTTGGGGGCTTTGTCTCGCTTCCGTTGTCGTAGTGGACTTGGCTGCTCGTCCCATCATGGGCTTATCAGCACCAGGTACTGCGATTAGACGTGACAGCCAGAGTTCAGGCAGCAGGTGTGTTAGCCAAACAATTTGCGATACAAATGGATGCCTGTTTCAAAGTGGGATATCATCTCCACATCGAGAATGATTCATTGTTTCCAGAATATAGTTCCCTCCATCAGCCTCCTTGCCGTTCGATAGACGGCTGCACTCTCCAAGTTGCCATTTCCATCATATTCGGCATCGACCTTGAGTAGGCCGGTGGGATGACAGATCTCGATACCTCCAGTGCGAGCCCTCGGATCCTTGAGGCAACTATGCACCACAGAACCAGGAAGCTGTGCTGCGGCGGCGAGTGATAATGCAACAGTGACCGGAACAGCTTTATGCGGCTGTCCAACTGATAGAGCGCGCACACAGATATCCCCAGCCCCGGATCCAAGCCCTGGTGAAGAATGCCTTGGTGCCCATACCATCGCGATCTTGGGAATGCTTCCTGGAACATCCCGATGCTCCTTCGCCAAACCCATTTTCAGGGCTGCATGGCGTCTGATAAGCTCCAATTTTTCCATGAGGGCTTTGTCACCCTCTATAACTTTGGGAGGCAAGTCAGCAGGGAAAGGCGATATCAACTTGTCGGCTGCGACGAACACACACGGGTTGCCCGCGTCGATGCAAGTCATCTGGACGCCTGCGTCTTCGCAAAGATCGATAATCTGCCCTGTCGGCAGCAGTTTGCCGGTCTTGGAGCCCCCAGGTTTAACAAAGTCCAGTCTGACAGGCGCGCCTGATCCAGCGACGCCGGCAATGGCAAAGTCTCCGCTCGCAGCGGCCTCTCCATCGACCACAGGGAACGTCGAGCGGATGATCTTGCCCGTATTCGTGTTGTGTATAGTTACAACGCACTCGCCGTTCTCCGTCTCTGGTATCACTAAGCCCATGTCTACTGCAAAGGGCCCAATGGCAGAGCTCATGTTGCCACAATTGGAGCTGTAGTCGACGTCGTCATCCTTGACGCCAATCGCCGCAAAGGTGTAATCCACATCTGCTTTATTGCCGATGGTCGACGGTCCGACCACACATACTTTCGACAAGCTGGATATTCCTCCGCCCATACCATCAAGCTGACGGCCGTACAAGTCGGGGCTACCAATGACGCCGCGGAAGATGGCGGCCCATTGAGCCCTATCCGGTGGCAGATCCTGTGATTTGAACATGACGGCCCGTGAGGTTCCTCCGCGGTAATATGCCGCGGGCAGACGATTTTGCCTTCTTGTGTTCGTCATAGACGACATGGCTCTGACAAGACTGCGTTGATGCGCAAGGCTCCAAAGGCGTGTCATGCGAGACGCCATGGTATCACGCTGGCGGCCGAAATGAACAGCCGTGAGGCGTTGGTTTGAAGGAAAGATAAGAGATTCTCAAACCTAATCATCCAGATACTCACCAGTAAATTCTTGTATGCCATGCATTGCACTGGCAACGGTGATCCGTGACTGCGCGTGGTTGCGTCTATGCATGTCTGTCTGGACCAGTCTGGTCCATGGAACTGCGAGCCATGTTGTCGAAGACACTCACTAGAAAAGGGTTAGGGTTCCCCCCCCCTCTCGTTTCCCTCTTCTGAATACCTAAACCCGTTTTTCCTTTTGAGTCTTTCTTTCCCCTTCTTTAACCTTTTGAGGGAATATCCGGCTGCACATATTGGGTGGAAGGGGGATTACCTTTGTAGCTTCTCTTACGGTGGCTCGCTAATATCTGATGATTCCTCGCGAGTATCGTATTCTGCATGGAACTATCCACAATGTCAGCGGGTCTCCCTCCCCTGGCATCATGGAGACATAGGTATAGAATCAACGGTGTGGTCTGATCTTGGTCAAGTCAGATTAGGGGGCAGGACCCTCATTTCAATTTGGATCTTCGTGGCCCAGCATGTATGATTGTATCTCCATGAAGGCGCCAGCCAGGATGACAGCTTCAATGTGTTTTCAGATGGATACAGATTTACAACCCATACTTCGCAAAGCTAACTTGGCGACAGACAGCCTGAAGACGGCAGTTCAACTGAGTAGCAATGAGTGAGATTGCCCAAAATTCCACTCCGCGTCTTTGAAAACATGACCTTTGGCAAAAATATTTCAGATTTTGCTCAATAAGTACCTAGGAAGCATGATGGGTATAAATGTGCGGTAGGTAAAGTAAACAAGACAGACATAAAAGCAAACAACCCCTTCCTGGCCCTTGAATGAGATTCCTCGTATTGTCTCACCGCAAGAGACCCTCCTTGCTTTCTCTATTGAAGAAGAAAGCCCGGTTTGGGCTGTGAGGGCTAAGAGGAACAGGGCTCCGAGACCCATCAAACGGCAAATCACGTTGTCCCGATTCCTCGCCATTTTCTGCACCTTTCCAACCCAGATCTCGCATCATCACCGTATCCGATCCGAGTTTGAGTCCAGCACCGTTCTTACTTGCATTCCTTTCATCCCAGGGCGCACAGGCCTTGTGGTCGGACCGCCGATTCTCATTTTGCCTGCTAGCCTCCCGCCCAAGCTCGTCCGTTTGGTCGTCGATCTGGGTAAAGTGCTCGGTGACCTTGACTTCGATCTCGTGGGTGATCATAATTCTGTCAATGTTCCGACGTAGGTAGGGCCAGAACACTGGCAGTGATGCCACAATCGTGGCAATGTCGACTTCGAGGACCGACAGGATGATCGATTCAGGGCCGTACCAGGTCGGATCGAATGTGGGGGATGTCGTGGCGTTGTGCCGAACCAGGGAGCTGAATCTAACGACAGAGCAGATGACAGATCTATTATGCACAACGCCACAGTGGGGTGAAGTCAGTCATCAAGAACAGCGTCAAGTAGCCCGTGAGGCTGACGTCTCTTGGGAGGATGACAAGGAAAAGTGTAAACATACAATATTCCAAGCCCGTACAAGCAGATCAGAGCGACGCGAGATTGCCGTTGTCTACCTGCGGTCGCCCACATCGATCGCGAGAATAGAGGAACGGAGAACACGGCGATGTCAAGTGCCATATTCGAAGCACCGTGGACCAAGAACGTAGTCGCAAAGACACCCTTGTCGTCAGTGCCATATCCATAGCGGGTGGCGGTGGAGTTTGTGAAAGTCCAGTCGGCTGAGATAGGCCATGAGGGGACCCAAGCCAGTACCGAATATACAAGGCCCCAGATCGAAGTCAATACAATCAACACTATTACTGCAATCCTCAGGATCTTGGGCTGGGTCTTATCAGACCCGGCATGGTCGCTTAGAAGTCGAAGGTATTGGAACAAGATGGAGAGTTTGATCGCTGCCATTGACATGTTGTAACATGCGTTGGCCCACCAAAACATCTGCTCTGATTGTAAGCCCAAGGATTCTTGTATCTTATCGACTCACAAGAAGTCCGTGAAGAGGCCCGGCTGTACCTATAGTAGGCGGGCATAGAAAGGGGAGAGAGAACATTGCATACCTCAACGAAATTTGACATGCCATCTATACCTAAAAGAATAAAGTGACGACCGAGCCCAGCATTGTACACTTCGAATCAAAAGGGTCAGTCACTTTCATGAGGGAGGAGTATTGTAATACATAGGACTTGGACTTAAGACTTACAGAATAATGAGCCCACATTCGTGATCCATGTGAGTATGAATATGCATATGATGAAATAGTCGTCCCATCCTGGGCATCTTGTCACAAAGAAGCGGACATATAATCGAAGCGAGGCGCAAAGAGACGATATTGCCTGGTTCTCAAAGATCAGTTTGTGGCAAGCAACGAAACATGGCTGATCCAAAGCGCCTTGCTAACCAGAAATGTGATCACAAAGCCATATCCAGCAGCTCTATTGTTGAAGAAGGGTGTTGGCTCGTTCAGATTGTCGTATGAGCCCACCGACGCATAGAGAGACATGGCATGTTCTTGCTGACCCAAAATTCCGAACGGGAATGGGAGAGAGGTCCTGCCTTGGGGGAAGGGAAGGGAGGGAGGGGAGGAAATGGGCTAACAAAAGAATTGTTCAGCAGGAAAGCGTATAGTCGAAAGTGACTTTCACCTACAAAAATAGTCAATTAGCCCGTTTGGACGGGGTTATCCAAAGGGACATCCAAGAGTAAATAAAGTCCGTATGATGTTGGCCCCCTTGTCGGGCCTTCCCACGTGCCTCCCCCACAAAAGCAATGCAACTTGATGCCGATCTGACCGCAAAAGTGACCCGGACAGGATTGGGTGGCCGACTCGACTCCCCCCTCAAGACTTCGCCGAGGAAGCCTGATTCGAAAGGGTTTCCTGCAGTGGATCCCCACGGGTTCTCGACAGTGTTCCCCCCATTGGGGGTGTGTGTGGGTGTGTGGGTGTGTGGGTGTGTCTGTGTGTCTGTGTGTCTGTGTGGCGTCCAGTCAATGTCAAGACCTTTTAAAAAAGATGTGGCAAAGCCCCGGAACGTCGTGTCGTCTTTGCTGTCTCGGCCACGATTTTGACAAGTCGCACGGACGCCGTTTGCTCTGATGATTAGAGTGAATTGCCCCCCCCCACTGTGCATCTGCAAACGGTCACTCACTCACTCACTCCCACACACCCTTATTACGGCAAACTCACCGTCCACTCATCTTTCCCAGCTTGATTCGGGATGCAGTCAGTAAAGTATGCACGCACCCGAGCAAGGGCCATTCCCGATGAGAAGAGCTTGATCGAATCGCATTCGCGAAATTGTTGGAAATCTTGACGATCCACACCAGAATCGCGGATCCGTACTTGGCCCCGTCAGTCTTCATCTCAACAGACCCCACCTGCGTTACTCTCATCAATCTCCCAAGACATGTTCCTGAGTCCTTGTCCGCAGATAGAGTTCAACTTTATTCCGGACTCCGGTAAATAGGGAATCATGTCTAAAGTCAGACAGAGGGAAAAACGTTCCATATCTGAAAGGGAATAATAGCATTCACTTGCCCCATCCGGATCTCGCTCGTGATATGCTAACATTCTTCGAAGCAGACTTGAGACTAAAAGACGCCCCTCATGTCACCAAATCCTAGCAAATTCCCTCCAATGATACATGGTGTATAGTAAATAGTCTCGTGGCACCGAACCACACGCTACCACATCGAATCACCGGGGACTTTCTTCCACAAAACCTACCTTACATGGAATTAATTTCAACAAGGCGCACGTCCGCCCAACGGGAGTACCCTAGCGTACAACTAACTCCCTGATGAATGAACTCAATAGGGATTGGCGCCATATGTATGTATGTATGTGTGTGTGTGTGTGTGTGTGTGTGTACTTTTCAGGAAAAGGCGAGTCGCCTAGAGCGGCATGATATTCAGGGGAAAGAAAAACATTGCATGTACGCGAGCAAGCCCTTCGCCAACTTTGACGGCTGTCCGGAAGTTTTCTTTCCTTGGGCGTGCAGATACGAAGTGTTCCTTGCAAAAGAAAAAAGATAAGAAACTGTGTCGATCGTCCCCTTTCAATATACATCCCATCCTGATACGTGGCTAAGGGAGACCGGATGTTCGCTAGGTTTGTGTGCAAGCAGGGGGGTTGGTAGTTGGTGTTGCGGGATCTACACATATACTAACCGAGGGGGATGCCATACTACACAATTTTTTTAATTTTTTTTTAAGAAAAAAATTCCCTACTAGATTCTGAGACGTAAAAGATGATTCAGACATCAGTCATCTTAGCTCGGTTAGCAAAGACTCCATAGACGATGACGGCAAATCCCAAAATCCACACAAAATGTTACCAGTCAACAGATCCCTGATCTAAAGGAAGCGAGCGCACGTCGATCCTGTACCTAGGTAATTCGTCCATGGAGTCGGGCTCAGGAGGATGATCGACCTAGATTCACGCTCGCTACGGTCGCAGTAAGAGCCATCGAGAATGTCACCTTGTCTCTTATCTATGGTCTTCTCACAAACAATATTTTGCGAATTACTGTCGAGCCTGTCTGGGAATCTGAAAACAGGGGGGGGGGGTATCATTCATTTTTTGTTTTCTCTCGTACGTCAAAATGGCTATGCTCTGGTATCAATCGATCCTTGCGCGACCCCAGATGTGCTTAGCAGGTATAGATGATATACTGGGAATCAATCATTCCGCAAAGTATCCTTCCACACCTTTCGACGCCGATGCTATGCTGAACCAGTAAATGCTATCCCAAACACTTGCGCAACCACGTCCTATGCTCGCTCCATTCTATCGCCTTCTCCCACATTTTCATTCAACGACGACGCCAACACCAGCATGATCCGGATCTGATGCAACGCGATGAACAAGTGATGCGCTCTGCGAAATCCAAATGTAGATGCTCCTTCCGTCTAAACGGCCTGCCCAGGTAGTGCTATGAGACACAACACCACCTCGAGGTTTCGCAGGCTTTCTCGTCCCTTTTCTTGTTTATTCTGTTCTTCTGAAGCTTCTTCTTCTTCGCGTCTCCTTCCTCGTCACTGCCATCTAGTCACGCCTGCCCGCCGCCCCCTGGCGGTCCCGGGCCCTCCACAGCGACCGGCTCATCCCGCATCTCCACCGTCTCGACAGCCTCGTTACAAGGCAGATCTCTGGGTCCCTTGCTCTTCTGAGCCACTTGTAGCGCCACGACACGCATCTTCTCTACTAGCTCTGGCATGCGGTAGGGCTTGATCATGACATCATCGCACCCTGCAGCCTTAGCCTCGAGAATCTGCTCCAAACGCGCGTTGGCGCTCACAGCAATAATGGGGATGCGGCCGCCGAGGATGTTGCCCTGCTCTTCGAGTTGGCGAATTTGTCGTGTGCAGGTGAGGCCATCTTGAACTGGCATTTCCATGTCCATGAGAATGAGACTGAGCGGGAACTTCGTAGGTGTGGCAGCAGGACTGACGAGGTCATTAACTTTGGCGGAGTGGAGGCGGGAAATGAGTGACGCGGTCGTCGGAGTCGTTGGACTGGTGAGAATCGTAGGAGAGGATGTGGAGTCTGCCTTGTTTGTCGGGACGTCTCCAGCCCACCGGTCCGAGGCCTGTAGTTTTTCGAGTGCTTCTAAGCCGTGATTGGCGACGTCGACTGTGAAGCCACGATCAGAAAGGCCTCGTCTCGTAAGCTGCTGATTGATCATGTTATCTTCCACCACGAGAACACCCTCAATTTTTGGTGGCTCAGGCTCGAATTCGGTCTCTAGAGGATCAGGTGATGCGACTACCTGGTCGAAATCTCTCCCTGGCGTGCTGCTAAGCGGAACCTCGACCGAGCCTATCTGTAAAGATTCTGCCCTTTTCGTGATGGCGAGTGCGTTCGCCTGTAAAGCTGTCCGTTTAGTTGCCCTTGCCTCTTTCAGGGCCGCGTCGTCTGGTCGGGAAGCCTCGACGTAGAATGCAAAGGTTGACCCAATCCCAGGGAGCGATGCCACGCCGATGGCACCGTTGTGCATCTCGCATAGCTTCCTGCTGATGAACAGGCCGAGACCAGATCCTCCGTATTTGACGTGCGTTCTAGCCGATGCCTGTTTGAATCTCTGAAACAGCGACTTCATTTCTTCCTTGGTGAGTCCTTGCCCGGTGTCCTTGACTTCAACAATGAGATAGATGGGCTCCTTCTGTCTAGACAAGAATGGCGGCGACTGCAGCTCGTCCCTTTGTAACGGCGGTATGAATTGCACTGAGCAGCTGGAATCGGTAGGCTTTTCTGTAGAAGCACTGATTGTGATGGTGACGTTTCGGGTCGGACCTGATTTGGTAAACTTCAAGGCATTTGTAAGGAGGTTGATGAGAACTTGTTTGAGCCGTGATGGATCAAGGTCGAGGTACTCGAGTCTGTGCTGCTGGTAGGACGGGTCAACCTTCATCTGCAGATCGATATCCACTCTTCGAGCTTCGACCTCGAACATTTTGAGCGCTTCCTTTGCAATCTCAAGAGGGTCGACAGTGATTGGGGTGACGGCGAGCAGCTTCGAATCTAATTTCGACATCGTGAGAATATCATCCACAATCCTTTTTTGATGCTGTGCGCCTGTCAAACAGAAATTTTGGATTAGTACATTTTCTCGACGAAAGAGTGTGGCAGATGGGATGCTTCCCGATTCACTTACATGCTATGATAGTCTCGGCGTTCTCGATGCTGCTTTCCATAAGCAGCTGATCCTCTGGCTGAGCATTTCCGCCAAGTTTTCCACTTCCATTGGTGTTTGCCACGGAACCCATGCTCTTCATATTTTGATGGAGGTCAAGTGCCTTGGACAGTGACGCGATGACAGCGTCAGCACAGTGAATGATGGCGCTCAGCGGGTTCCTCATCTCGTGGCTTGTCATATCAATGAAGTTTTCTTGCTGTCTCTTCGACTCGAGCGCTTCTTCCTTGCGTAATCTCTCCGTGTCGAGCTGCCATTTTTGCAAAGACACATCACTCACGCAGCCGCAGAAGGACTCGACCGTACCATCCGAGGCTCTTACTGGCATAAAGGTACTGAATGCCCATCTCGGAGCGATAATCTCGGTGCCGTGGCTGTCGACGACCTTGCGAGGTAGCTTGAAACGTATCTCACAAGTCTGAGGCTTGCCCTCATGGATGACCTTGTTCATAATGTCCATCAAGAGAGGCAAGTCCTCCTCATATACGGAGGTCTCCCAAGGCTTGACAAGAGTTTTCTTCGTGTCAGTGGCATTTTTCTCAAGACCACACATTTCGAAAAAGACTTCGTTGGCCTCAACCAGGTTGCCCTCAAGATCAATCTCATACATGCCGACAGTTGCAAGTTCGGCCATTCTTTTGAGATTCTCCGCCTGCTGGGCACGACGTATGGCCTCTTCCGCTGTTTGTCTGTGAATCGTGACGTCTGTCAAGCAGGTCAATACCTGAAGAACCCGCCCATCAGGAGCTCGTTCAGCGCGGGCCGCTGCAAGAATGTGCCGCTGAGAAGCCTGATTGTCGATTCCCTGGAGTTCAATGCCAGCCTTCTCGAAGGTCGAAGATTCTCTTGCAAGGGGTGGCGGCGAATTGACAGTGTTTCGCCGGATGAGCCTACACTCATAAGTGACGCTGTCTTCCACGCTCAGTCGCTCATAGGCCTGCAAAACGCCGGGACGATCTTCTTCGACAATATAAGACAAGATGTCCCTCAATGCAATCGACGGGCCAGTCTCTCCATGCGGATTCCCGGTAATTCGGTGCCAGGCATCATTCGCGTAAGTCAAGACACCTTGGGCGTTCTGGAAAGCCATGCCAATCGGTATAAAGTCTGCTACCGCTTCAAATTTCTTCAAAGACTCGGTAGCCTCTCGTGTCCTGTCCGCCAGCTTGGACTCGAGCCGGGCTTGCTCAAATGCGGCTTCTTGGACGGCATTCCTGCCTCTACGAGCCTCTTCTTCCAAAAGTACGGTCGAAGCCAGCGTCGTAGTCAACTTCTGGTTGAGGAGCGAGATGAACTGGCGGTAATCGTTGTCATAAGGTCTACGCGGATTCAAACCAAGCAAAAGCAGTCCCATGACGTTCTCCTCACGTGTAGGTCGGATGGGCAAAATTACGGCACTGTTGCACGCGTCTCCAAATCCTCTCCAGCTCAGACCCTGCAAAAGAGACTCAGGCAGCGTGCCGTCTGCCGTCTGTAGAACAAGGGGATGAGGACTCTGTACAGCTGCTCGGAAGATGGGCGCCGGTCCCTCATCGCTGATTCGCAAGGAGACGCTGGACGAAGCCAAGGTATGCCCTTCAGGCACACCAAGTCCTCCTTCGAATCGGCATATTTTTGAGGGGTTTTGAGAAGCGTGCGGTCGGGCTTCTATGAAATTTTGCATCGCACCGGTGAGGGAGTCGTCGGTCACTGAGTACAACGCGGCAAGTGGGATATCGTATTCCGGAGCGACCGCGCCGAGTGCATCTATTACTTTCGACCAGTAGGAAGACACGTCCTGTGCCGTCACAAGTGCATCCCCCAAGTCAATTAGCGTCTTCATGCGTCTCTCCCATAGGCGTATCGAAGTTGTGTCAAGAACAGGATGCAAAAAGCCCATGATTCTGTCCCCGTCGGTGATTGGCACCAAGGACCATTTGATGTAGAGCTCCTCTATACGATCCTCGTCAGACTTCACCATAAACGAACGCCACTCATCCTCAACGATGGTTCGTGGGCTGGCGGCGGTGGTGACCATGATTTCCTTGAGCTTTGACCCGGATTCTGGCCAGGCGGTCTCGATTGGCTTTCCCATTAGCTTGGTGTGAAGAGACCCGCAAAGTTTGGTGAAGGCTTCGTTATAGAGCAACACATACTCTTCCCCCCAAAGGATTGCGATTGGTCGAGCGTCCGCTAGTATCTGGTCGAAGGATTGCTTGAGAAGTGGCGGCCATGTGTCAGGCGGTCCGATGGAGCTTGAGGCCCAGTCCAGGGCTGTGACGACATCCATATAGGGTTGCTGATCATGAGTTATCTCCGGTAGGATCCATTCCGGCTCAGTTGACAATCTCTGTGGTGGTGGGACGGGCAGGACAGGCTCTGGCTCCAAGGACTGACGACGAAGGCTGTGCGCGGGTATTGGTCCGTGGGTGCATGGGGCTATCGTGTTGGCACTGCCTGATACACCAAAGCCACCCTTTTGGGAGTCGAGCCTGACTTTACGAGGTCGGTCGGCTGTTGATGGTTGCTCGTTGGCACCGACCACCAGCCACCTCTGCTGGACCAAGCATTTGCTCCATTGGGCATTGAGGTAGTAGAATGACGTACTAGGGGACTCCGAGGAGGAAGAGCTCCGCGTCTTGGTCAGAGTAGGAGGCCGGACGGAGGCTGTGATCCATTCCCAGAGGGCGGCGTGCTCGGCACGTGAAGCGTCCACAAGGTCGACCAGATCATCGCAGGCAGCGAGAGCCGGGTTGTAGTATGCGACAAGAGATGCCTCGTCGGAGTTATTGGTGACATTCGCGCCGTCGACGATAAAGGTTGGTCGAGGATCAGCCTCGAGAAGATCGACGATACCGACCTTGGCAAGTTGCGGGTGCATCTTGATTCCTTCGGTTCGTTCGTTATCGGCGCTACTGGAACAGCGGCATTGCTAAGGGCTTGGTAGGAAGAAGAAGAAGGCGACCGGAATGTGAAAAGAGTCCAAGCCATGCACCTGCAAGACCAGTTTTTGGCGTCTTGGGCCTCGCCTAACAGCAGAGGATCGGGGATGAGAAGTGAGGGCGGGGGGTTACAGATCACGGGGCAGCCGACGTCGATGTGCGCCAGCTAGCCTTGAAGCACAACTCTAGGTTTCGCTCGTGAGCAGGGGGGGTTAGGTGGGTCGAGCTTCCGCGTCGTGAACAAGGCGGTACACGGTCGAGGAGGCTGAAGGGCACAAGCCGTGAGATTTGAGCAAGATACCGGACCGAGTAGGAAGAGAACAGGATTGGAAGTGGTAAGTAGATCCAGCATCAAGGACCTTGAGGGTGACGGGAGACGGGATGACAGGTGGGATGGGCAGGGGAGGGTCGGAAGGAAGGAAGGAAAAGAAAGCAGCGCAGACGACGAATTCAATGTGGGGGTCCAACCTAGTTCTTCTTCTTGTCAGTTGCAATACCTCACGATCGACAGTCCCACCGGCCAAACCTGGCAGTCGAGCTCTGCGTGCAAGACAGGGATGGTGACCGCCTCAAGCAATCAAAGCTTATGAACGGAGCGGCTGACTAAGTAACAGGACACGCCTTGCGCGGTCCCTTGCGATGAACAGAAATGGGAAAGTTCCGAGGAGGCATTCTACTGTACATAGACACTTCTCCGGTGCCGCATGTCGTGCTCCAGGAACTGCTGGAGAAGTTCAATCCACAGGCTAGTTGATACTGACCAACAGCATTCATTGAATAGTTTTGCACTACTGCAGGTGCCAAACCTCCCCATTGACGTGACCATGCTTTCCTTGAAATGAAACAAGAGGACACAAGATAAAGAAAGCTTTGTGCAAGTCGGGTCCCAGGGGGCCGTTTGAAGGAATGAAGACTAGTGAAAAGCAAAAGAGGAAATGAGCCGATTTAGGAAAAGGCTGCCCCTCACCGGTAAATAACCGATATATTAAAGAAAGTAAGAAAAAAAAAAGAAAAAAAGAAGAAAAAAGGGCAAAAGAAGAACTCTCTTCCTTCCAAAGAGGGGTAAAAGGGCCAGGTAGAGCCATTGCATAGCAATATGTGTGTCAAACGGGCAGTCTTCCACAGTGAAGGTTCAGATTGTTCTGTCCTTGGGATGCAGAGAGAAAAGTGAGTTCTTTTTTTTTTTTCATGGTTCGTGAAGGACTCATGCTCTTGATGAAAGGGCTCTGACATGAAGCTCGCTTCGGAAGCGATTTGAGTGCGTGGAAAGGCTGCGTTCCATCTTCCTTGACCCGCTCCGCGTGTCCTCCGCGGCCCCTTGTCCTCGCTCAAAATGATGTCATTTTGCTTGCCTGCATATCCTTCGGCAATGTCGGCTCCTGACTCAGTGGTGTGCATAATTGGCCTTGTCATTGTTAGACTCAATCTTTTTTTGTTGCCCTTCTTTTTTTTTTCCTTCTCTGTATTTGCTCGGTGGGGGGGGGGGGGTTCGGTCGTATGGCCCCCCTGATGTTATGTCCTCATAGATGCCTCAAAGTGTTGCAAAATGAATAACGTAAAAGTATACATGGTGTGGGATTGGAAGATATTGCTTAGCGCATCATATAGCTGAATATGAAATAAGCCTTAGTTGGCATGGAAGTCTTCAGGAGCGGATTAAGAATCCACGCGCGGGTCGCGCCGCAGCGCGGAAAACTAGAAACTTTTGGAAGCCGGATTGGTTGTCATTGACAAGCAGCCCAGGGTCAAGCAGCAAAAGATTCGGGAACAGTGGCAAGGTTCCTCTTTTAGTCTTTGGGCATCAACGGGGATAATCCACGTCCCATGCTACTGTAACACTTGCAGGCCTTACGATCAACAGGGGTATATGATCATCGTCTTTTTATATTCGTGGGTGATCTCTTTATCAAAACCTGAGTACGTTCTCAAGTCCCCTAGTACCTACCTATCTACTTAGGTACATACCTACCTACCTGAGAAAATACAGCCTTGTGTCGGGTCTTTCTGCCAGCACACCTTACTGCAAGACCTCGCCGGGCTCCCTGCTCATGTGTCTCTATGAGATATAAAATAAAGCAGTAGTCAGTCTTGGCCTTCTTGGTATGTGAAAATACCTTGTACATTGGAGGGCCGTGGAAGAGTTGGCGGCGCAAGGGGCACAAGGAACTGTCTTCCGAGACAAGTGAAGCTCCCTCGCATCGTGCAAGCTTTCATGGGCCAGCCAGCCCTTCACATACGATTCACGGAAGACTTTTCTTGCGGCACTTTGAATCATTTCCATAGGCTAGCGTAGACAATCCTTTCTCCTCGAAATGAATTCCTCGAGTGCAACGTCACCCAATTATCCACCATCAACACATCACCGCACTGCCAATCGAACGACACCGCCAACGCATTCATGATTTCGAGACATCTGCCCAAGATACTCGCATCTAGTGGGCTGCCATTCCCCAGTACTACAGCCTTACGGGGATCATTCCGCTGGTCTTTCCACCCCGTGAAAGCCGCGACTATACTATTGAACCAAGACGTCTTTCCCGTTCGGGGGTCTTTTTTGGTCGCCGGTATCACCTCTGTCGTCGTCTTGAGAAGATCATTCTCCAGCCACTCGAGCTCCATGCCCATCTGCCGTCCCACGCGCTCAGCGTCCTGCTTGCGTTGGACGGCAAACGTCGACTTCCAACCTCTCCCGATAGCACTGGACGGGTCATCCTCCTTTGGTAAAATTCGTACGTATCTCACTCCTTTCTCCTCGAGCTCGGCGACAAAGTCCGGAAACTCGCTTTTGATGCGCTCGTACACCAGATTAGACAACACGATCGGGGTCTGACCTCCCTCGACGGGTGGCTTCATGCAGTAGAAGAAGAGTGTTCCCGGATGACTCTTGCTTTGCGCCATTTCATGGTGGAAAGGAATCAGCTGGTCTGCTGGAGACTCGTTCGCTGTGAAGACAGACCCCGTGATCACTGTCCGTGGTGCAGCGCCGCCAATGTACGGAAAATCCTCTAGCCCAAAGGACTGGCAAACGGCATCGAAATCGATTGGTCTAGAGATCGGTGGGCAGAAACCCCGGAGCAGAATAGCTCCGTGCACTTGAGCGAGCTGAACAAGCTGCTTTTGGTTCCGCTCGATCCAGTCGACAACGGCGTCTGTAGATATGAATGCCGTAGTCTGCGTTTCTGGCTCAGGTTCCCCGGGGGTCAGGACCAGTGGAAAGGAGATAGTGGTTCCGTCGATATGGAAGTCCTTTTGTTCGGGGATCCGGCCGGTTGTGGCCGGCGTCAAGTCCGGAACAGTTGTCACTTCAGCGACCGACATTCTCGAATCCAGGCCCGGTAACCAGAGATTCACTATTGGGGAGGAGGGACTGTTCGTCAAGCAAATCGAAAAAAACAATTGAATTTTTTTTTTTTGAAGCCCTCGTGCATCGTTGAATCGATCACGATTTATTTATCTTCTAGAAATTTATGATACCCGTCGATGGCGCAATCAAGCTATGGCCCCACGCAGTGGCTTTCGGCGCGAGCCGTGAAGCCCGGTTTCCTGTACGGCCCCGGATGTCGCCATCGCCGGTGCGCCGAAATTTACTCCGGTCAGTCCAAAGGCTTTTACATTTTTGATATGCTATAGAATAGAGCAATTGCATATATACGTTCCTCAAGAAATTGTTGTCGTCACAACATAACAGCCGGGCTGGTCCGAGACTAGCCCAGGACCCAGTATAGGTATGCAAACGCTGATAACAGCATCAGATCACGATGCAAACAATCAACTGGCGCAGTGGGGCTAATATTTCAACCAGATACCAGTATGCAAGGAGTCTTCACACAAGCTTGTGCTTGTCTTACCTAGGCAGTCTGTGTTTCTGAGGACGGCTACGTAGCAAGATCCCGTGTTGAAACGCCATCGGCCAGCCTCCCTTCGTTCCATTCCAGACGCCATCACGTTCCCTGAGTACAATCTTAGGGGGCAAAACTAAGAAAGGGATACAATGGAGTTCCAGGGAGTTTTCTCTACTTTACAATTGTTGTCCCACTTTCCCGAAGATGAAAAGCTGAGAACGCTGAAAGTCTGTTCAACACTGGATTACACGCCCGACAATGGCGGTTCAATTGAAAAATGGAGGATCACTAGACGACCGATCGGCGAGCCGCTGGAAGGCTTTCATGTTGGCATCGCTGCTTCTGACCTTCTTATTCCTAGGCTTCTTCAGCAAGCCCCTTCTTTTCGCCGACGAAAGCATTCACCAACCTGTTTCTACCGATATAGTCAAGAAACTGCATCACTCACAAGATGTGTTCAACGTAGTGCCCGAGACCGATAGGCCATTAGTACTATACGCCTACGCACATTCCGAAAACGCCATGATCAATCTCAAATTTTTCGTCGAGCGAGCCTTGCATGCCCGAGCCGATTTCATCTTCATCTTCAATGGCGAGTCAGACGCGGCAAGCCTTGTTCCCACCCATCTGGAGAATGTGCGAGTGATTACAAGACCGAATGCATGCTTTGATCTCGGTGCCTTTGGAGACGTATTGGCCCAAGATAACCTATGGTTGAGATACAAGCGATTCATTACACTGAACGCGAGTATTCGTGGCCCCTTCTTGCCCATGTGGAGCGACGATTGTTGGACGGACGCCTTCCTTAACAGGATCACGGACAAAGTCAAGGTGAGTGTCTTATCCTGCACTGCTGCCATGACGATTAGATTTACCAGGGCTAATTAACAATTTTTTTCTTATCTGTAGCTCGTTGGCCTCACGTACTCGTGTACGCCATCTCCTCATACACAATCGATGCTCCTCGCTACGGATCAAGAAGGCATGCGTGTACTCATGGACCCGAACCTGGCATTCTCGGTACCTCTCGATACTCCGCCATGGGGTGGCGCCGAGCTTCCTACTGGATTCTCGGTCTGTTACACTGAGTACTCACACGCGGTACGTAAAGAGATTGATTATGTTCCTGTCACAGCCTTCAGAAACTGTGAAGAAATGAGCCGTCACACCTACCTAGGTGGCTGGTACCTAGTTTGACTAACTGGGCATTTTGATGCAGGTTCACGCCGAAATTGGCCTAACTCGACTCATTCGTTCGCAAGGCTACGAGGTCGACGTTATGCTCACCTCGGTGCATTCTGCAAATGTGGCCGACTATTGCAATCCTGACAGGGCGGGCGACGCGGACGACCATCTCAAGTCTGGGGGCTACTTTGGTTCAAACGTGCACCCATATGAAATCATGTTTGCAAAGGCAAATCGCGGCATTGACGACAATCTTTTGACTTTATTCACTGCATGGCATTACCAGATGAAGAACCAGACCAGTTGGGACAAGTGCTCGCGGAAGCATGCCTAGTTTACAGATCTGAGGATATCCAGACTTTTCTTGACTTTTGCTACGAATTTGTAATTCTGGAGCGTGTTATGTACAATACATTTATCCAACACTTATAGACAAGACCAATCTTAACATAGAAAGAGAAACACTCGAGTGTCCTACCAAATCTCGTCTACCCCTGACCCCCACGTCCTTTCGTTCCGTCCCTCGACCCTATGTCTTGAATTTGGGGCTGTCGAGACAGTCTCACCTCTAGTCCGTCATATGTGTATAATCTTATGAGGATAAGCAGAAAAAAGATGGCGGAAACTTTCCGAGGTCCCAGACTAACAAATGATAAACTAGCTCCGTTGCAAATCGATAAGAGAATAGGTTATGCAGATATTTAAGTGCCTCAAGTCGGCACAACGGGCGTGTCCTAGAATGGCCTACTACATACCGTGGACAACGAGAATATAAAAACGGACGTTTCGTAGCTTGTCGCCCCCTGCGAAGTCGCGTTCATTGCTCAAGCAAGGCAAATTTCTCGTGACATGAAGGTAGACATGCGATTGGCCTGTTAGTGCGGCTATGCCATTCGAGAGCGGCGGCGGCTGACCACGCTTATTTCCATTTATAGGCGGTTCTGCGAACTTGCGCAAAACCACGTGTGGGCCCAAGATATTCTGCGGGGCTTCTCAAGATGGCATCAGACTCGCACTGAGAACTCAATCACTATCCTTGCTTCCCAAGAAAGAGATCTGAATAAAAATTGTAGCCATTTATCCTAGATTTATTCGACTCGAAAAGAATGGCCGACGTGCACTATCGAGGCTTCGTGCCGCAGCGCCCGGCTGTTCCCATGGTTCGATCGATGTCGTTTCACGGACTCCCCACCGGCCATGGAGTCTGGCACACCCCAGCTTCGCCTCTTGATATCCCCGGCGCATCGCTAACTCGTCGGTCCAGGAGACTTCCGTATCTCCTTTCCGTGTCTGTGCCGGACAATGCCGATGCGGTACTGTCGAGGTCGCTGCTTGAGCAATGCCGCTTGGACAGTATCTCGGATCATAGTCCGCGATCATCAAGTCTAAAGCAATACGGTAGTTGGGCGTCGAAGGTCTTTTCAGAGGTTGCCAGCAGTAACAAGGCCTCGTTATCGACTTGTGCGTCATCCAATGTTCTGGAAGAAGCCACAGAGGCCTCTCCGGGCAGCATTGAAGGGACAGATACAACGTTCACCAAAGAGAAGTACCCAGAAAGACGACCAGAGCTTCAAGCCTCTGCCTTATCGGAGGCCTTGCGTGGACCCCGCACGAAACAGGAAGGAAGCCAACTGCCGAATCAAATTGAACGTGTGCAGACACCCAAAGGTGATATACAAGATGGAGACCAAAGACAAGTGAAAACATTGTCAAGTACTCATGACGATTGTCAGACGGCTAGATCACCTTCAAAGCCAGAAACTACTGGTGAAAAGCTAGTGCTGCCGATTTTAATACCTTCAAACCAGAGATCTTCGCCACCTTACTCGAATACAGGCTCTTCTACATCGGACACTGAAACATGGTCGGATTGGTCCAAAAGTTCGCCCCCGGGCTTCATTTCACAATCCGACCAAAGAGCAGCACTCTTGGACCGATTGATGGAGTACTGCTATGTAATACTTGCGAACAACTACACAGAAAGCAAAGGAGACACATCCACATCATGTGCTCCATCATCCACTTCCTCGTCTTCGCAAGGCGCTGCGCCCCAGGACATCCAAATCTCGGGGCAAAGCAGCCAGGGCAGGAGCAAGAAACGTTCTAGTCAGAAAGAATCTGACGCCAGTGGAGACTCTGACGACGATGAAGGAGAAAAGGGCCTGGGATTGAAGCGAGTGAAGATGGAAGAGAACATGGGTAAGAGGCTAGCATGTCCATTTTTCAAGCGGAATCCTCAGAGATACCAAGAGGAGCGGTCGTGTGTGGGGCCTGGATGGAGGACTGTTCACCGATTGAAGTGGGTTCATTCTCATTCCACGAGACTTCTATCCAGAATCCTGCTGATCCACAGACAGAGAGCATCTTTATCGGTGCCACACCCTTCCCATCCACTGCCTTAGATGCCACGAAATTTTCGCAAGCGAGGAAGGTCTTCAGACACATTCGCTATCTGACACTCCATGCCAGAGGCGCCAGCCTGGGGATGAATCTCGGACCGTGTTGGAAGGTATCGGTCTTGCCCAAGAACGTCGACTAAGAAGCAGGAAAAGAACCAACAAGGTCGAAGAGGACAAGTGGCGAGATGCATACAGGATATGTTTTCCCGACGACATATCAATGCCTAGCCCCTGTAAGTTCGAAGTTGAGTCAGTTCACCAATATCTAGGCAAACGCTGATCTCTTGGGTTTGTTTTCCTTCAGACTACGACATACCAGCGTTAAGCGAAAGTATTACTTCTGCCTCCTCTTCTGGGCTCGTCCAGTACGAAGATTTTGTGCGGACTGAACTGCCAAGGAGAGTCCGACTTGAGCTGGACAGACGGTTGGAGCAGGAGTGGATTCCGATAGAGGAGCGGCTCAGATCACAGCTATCTGATATGATGAGAGACATCCAGTTGACGCTGCTGGAGGAGTTTAGGCTTCGAGGTGCCAAGGCTAATACCGAGTCGCTCCCAGCGAGTACGCCATCCACTAATCAAGCAGGTGGAACACCTCAGCGGCGGGATGTCATGTTCGACTATGCCTCCGTCGGGAAAGGCAAGAATGGATCTTCCACCACGACGTCCAGTGGAGGTAAATATGCCCTTGATCCTCCTTTCACTCATTGCTCGACGACACATTCAGCATTGGATGGATACAAGGCGATGGAGCCCTCGGGAAGCTATCGTAACCTCCATACGGAAACTCCTTTGTTTGATTCTTGGGACACAAGTCAATCGGATAATTATTTGGAGTTACGAGACGGAGAACTTCAAGCTCTGAACTGGGCCAGCAATGACGATGCTTTGGGTTGCTTCGTGCCAGACGTTGAGGACTGGGCTAGGTCTTGGGGAAATAGAGTCTAACTGTATGGGCCTTATATGCTACCACCGAAACCCAACAAGTATTTGGTAGAAAGTCAAGGTTTTATGAGTGTGTAATGACTTGTGAACTCTATGCATTCAACAAGGGCCTCATAAAAAATGGAACTAGTATCTTGCTGGACAGCAGAGACGTTTGCTGATTTGGTTATGAATCAATCAGTTCACTGGCTCCATCGAAAGTAATGCACCAATGTTCGAGGGAAATGTTTAGCTGTAGCTCATGAACTGAAAACAAGAGGAAGATGCCCAGTCATGGGCGTCAAGCAAGGGCAGAAGAAGCTCAGACCAAGCATCAAGCTACGCTCATCTTCATCCTATAGCAGCCGATTTGTTCTGATAGAATCCCAAGCGATTGCTTGTATTCGTACATTTTGAGTCGACGAACGAATAGCTACGATCATAGATTGGCCTAACATGACGCATACAAGTTCCCTCAATCTTTCCACACCCAGCCCTGTTGCGTTTCCGACTGATCATTCAATCCCCAAGCCTGACTACTAGTATCATGCACCGTCGCCCTCCTCATATCTCTCACATACTTCCCCACATAACTCCCCTCCGTCGCGCGGTGCATCACACACGTATTATCCCACATCACCAAGTCTCCCTCACCCTCCCACTCCACACGCACCACGTACTTGGCCTGCGTAGCATGCCCATACAGCCTCTCCACCATTCGATCAGACGCTTCCTTCTCCAGCCCTTCCACGTGGTGCACATGTGAGGCAATGTACAAATTCCACCGCCCACTCGCCTCATGCACCTGCGCCAGGCGATGCCGCGCCATGGGATGCTTCTCGGGATTAACGTCCGCGAGAAATTCTGGGCTCGCTACCTTGCGGCTATGCATCAGCGAGTGCGCCGCCACATAGCCCTTGCGCTGCACGTCCTCGCGCACTTTGTCCGCTAAGTCATCCCACGCTGCGCGCGTGTCCGCAAATTCGGTTGCGCCGCCTGTGCCTGGGGGCGGCAGGCGCGCGGCGCGCAGTAGGGACAAGGATGCGCGACGCGGTTGGAAGGAGGAGTCAACGTGGAAAAGTGTGTTGCCTTTGGCCATGTGGTGGGCGTAGGCGCTCGGCGGGGTGATGGTGGTGTTATCAGGTTGGAGATTGGAGATATCAAAGAGGTAGGGTGTAGAGAGACGGTGTGGCTTGTTCACCTTGGTGGTGTAGGGGGAGCAGTCGTCGAGAGGGCCGAAGCGAGCGGCGAAGGCTACGTGGGTGTCATCGGTGAGGGCGGTGCGGCGGAAGACGAGGATGCCATACTGGGGAAAGACATTTTCAACTTATGGCATTTACGGGGTTTTTCTTTTATGATATGAGGAGTTACGTGCCTTTGCGATACCTGCTTGGATCTCTGCGAACACCTCGTCCGGGATGTGCTTAGAGAAATCTACGCCTTTGACCTCTGCAGCGAAGGTGGGATGAAGGGGAATGAACTCGATTTCCTGTCTGTGAGGCATTGCTGCTTCTGCTATTTTGTGTGAAAAGCTTGGGTAGGTCACACTACGATTCGAGAGTATCACCGTACTATATATATTCCTTTCACAAGGATGTGGTTTGTGTCAATCCTCATGAAGCTGCATATGAGTGACGCTATATGGTAGACATTGGGTGAGCTTTCCCCTCTTCAACCTTGCCTAAACCGGTGTGTGACGGTGGGGGAATGAAGGACTACTGGACACCTAGATTAGAACCGATTTTCCCGGCTTTAGCATATTACTCTGTCTTGTCGGACTCTGAATGGCTCGTTTGAGTGGTGAATGTTGCTGCAGCAAGTGCCGAACACCGAGGGGAATACTTCCTGATGGGAATTGAAACTCTGTCTATACTATACCCCCAAAACCTCAAACTACTGTAGTACAGTGGCAAACAACACAGCGCTCCATCTTAGATAGCGGCTCCGTGCTCGCAAGCTGGGCAGACAGTCTTTGGAGGTGTTCTCTTACACAATCATTCTTTTTTCAGTCAATTCGTAGTCCTTATCGTCTATAGGTTTTGTTGCCTACGACATGCCTTCCATGTCTACTTATCCTCGAGCCACATACCTACCATAATACCGCTTCATCGCTAGGTCAATAATATAGATCACCAAATATGGTTCCAGAGATATTTTCCGGCGACGAATTAAAGTGTAGAGGCATCTCTGTGAGGTATTCGAGCTAAGCTCTCGGGAGTCGGATCGCTGCTAGATGTAGTGTACGTTTCAAACATTCAGGGGGAAGATACACAAATAATATCGCATTTACTAAGGTTAGAAAGGCAGCAAGCTTAGGTACCTAGCTAGGTAGTCACGCAATTGATCCCCTTTTAATTGGCGAGCCATCAGGAAATCAGGCTTGATTACAGAAGTATATTATGGTTCCTTGGCCTCGTGTGATTGTGGAACGGAAAGTAAATTCGCTGGGGACCCTCGGGCCATAGTTTTGAACAAGAGTTTTTCCCTGGTTTACGAAATGCTAGGGAAACAGTGGATGTGACATGAGATTCCGAACAGGGTTAATTCCGTTCCGAGGAATGCCAGAGCACAAATAAAGTACGTGGAGGGACGCGCTGTAGGGAGAGAGCAGTTCGTTCCTCAAGCAGTTATTTGCAAGCCTCGCTTTGTCTTCTCACCAATTACAAGCTGGAAGACAGAGAGCAACTCCCAGACGACTGTGTTTATTTTGTGGTTGTCTAGGTAGGTATATACTACATCGCGACCATAGTACCATGTTCCCGTACTACGTAAAGATGATGATTACCTCGCTAGGCTTTTATTTAGCAAGTCCGGAAATACCACCGCGGATGTCGTCTCAAGTCCGAGACGTGCAGCGGAAAAAACGGAAGCCGCTCCCAATGGCGTGGAACGCTTACAACTGGGCGCTGTCGAAACGAGCTTAGTGGGCGGTAGCGGCGCGGTGTTAGAGAGCCTACACACTCCCCGGGCCCACCCCACCCCACCCCACCTGAAAATTCCGGGGTATCCAAGGTAATTCTGCATACCAAACCTACGAGTCGGGAGCTACTTTGCTACCATGTAGAAGCCGGGAATTCCGTTTGGTTGTGGTAGGCGTTGGGGGTTGGCGCGGGGGGAGCGACCAGAAGAGGAAATATGTAACGGATTAGCGATTAACAGGATCAAGGTTCGCCTTCTTCAGGTTGCAAGTCTCGACACGAGTCATGCTTTTCTGGCTCATGCTCAATTTGTTGTTGCTTTTCTCGGAGGCTTGGGGGGTAACATGCCCAGGTAGCAACCCGTTTGTTAGTGAGGTTGGCCGACGGGTTCGCTCGCATGCGCTCGCCGATGAAAGGAACGAAACTGTGGTGACGGACGAGGACCCGCTGTCAACCTTGCATAGTATTAAGTAAAAAATGGTTATATTATACAATGCAGTCCATACCGGGCTCCGGGGAGCCAATGCTGCATGCGGAAGAAAAAAAAAAAAAAGAAAAAGGCGTGGTGGGAGCATCACCACGTCACATTGGCCCCATAAGCCATGCAATTCGGCCAAATGCGCAGGCCAAGATTGCCCTCTGACCCGCCTGGACTGGGCAAACAGACATACGATAGTGGGTACGGCTTTTACTGCACGGCAAGTTACATAATACTTCAAATTCTCGCCTACCACAATAGAACGTATTGCAAGTTTGGTGGAGACCTCTTGCCCAACGTTATGTTGTACAATACCTACTATGTACCTATGCAATGGAATAATATGCCAAGGAAATTATGAGCATTTCCAGCCGGCGGCACAAGACGTATTGGAAACATTGGCCGTAAGGCGAGGTTCAAGGCACAAGGCTTAGTAATATCTACCTACCCAAAGAACAGGGTTGGATTGTCGCTGATACCAGCTGTGTTTATGGAAGCCCAAAGAGAAAGGCCAAGACATTAAAGCTTATCGATACCATTCTTGGGCCCGTGAACTTGGGGCCATGGAGATCGAGGTAAGTGGGATCGTTTACCCCGATGCACGAAATGCACGCCTTCCTGAATAGGCGAGAACACGACATGGCCCGTGAACCAATAAATACCTAGGTAGACAAGTACCTAGCTAGGCAGGTAGGTACCTAGGTAGGTAGGTATCTTTTCACAAGTACTACGGCCTGGCGAATCAAATGATGGAGTGCACGGTACTAAACGCAAATGGCAAGCAGTCATACATACTATAGTACTATGGTAGTAGATATGTTGTCGTCGTTCGTAGGCCCGCTCCATCAGTGAGGGTGTGTGCATGTGAGCATTGAATGCCAATGGACCGGAAACGGCTAAATGATTTTTGTGCTTGTTCAATGCTGCCATGTGGACACTTGGGGGGGTGCCAGTATGCTGACTCCAAAGCTCAAGGGATCCATCCATCCATATTCAGGCTCAAGGGGTTTCGCTCGCTCCAGAAGGGTAATATACTCGGCTCTTTTTGTTAGGAAGCTAATTAGGCATGTGTAACGCGGCAACGCGGGCCTTTGTACGGATACACCACACGCACCCTTCCCCAGTAATGAACCCCCCCGGGTGCGACTAAAGTCAAGGCACCCTTGAGCAAAAGGTCCTGTCCCCTACCCAATGGTCAGCCACTAAAAGGACCCTACCATGTATCATTGAGACGCTGCCACAACCGAACCGAACCTAACCTCACCTCACACCTCACACCTCACACCTCACACCTCACCTTTCACCTCATGCCGGTTCGATTGGTGTAGTGTTTATTGTTGTTGTTGATGTTCGTCAATTTGTGGTGTTCAAATTCTTGAACCAGACTTTCCAAGAGTGAATTCCAAAAGTGACCGCCGACTCGGCACTGATTCGCCAACCACCCCGGCCTCCAGGTTTGCCGCTCGGAAGCTACCGAACGTCGCTACTAAGTCAGACCCGAGCCGGCGCCTCATTTCCATCTCCTTGTCTCGTCCCTGTCTTGCCGTGTTTGGTCAGCCGACTTCACTTCAACACGAACCATCAGCGTAAACGTTATCGGGCGACCACCTACTCACCACCTCAGTCGCCCTTGACGATCTCTTCGCCCTACGCACTCCGGCTTCAATCTCCGTTACCCCCTTTCACGCCACAATATTCGACGCCTCCCACTGCCTCGACACAGATGGCGCTCCCGGGCCTCTCCTAGCAATGCCCTCTCGACCTCAGCTGGGCGTCCAGCAGCGACAGCCCCCCTCGAGGTCGCTCAGCGCTCAAAGCAGCCTGTCGCAGAGGCCCGCCCACCAACGTTCCCTCTCTAACCAGTACCTTCCTCCCTCTCCTGTACGAAACAACGCCGCCGCCGCCGACTTCCCCGCCACCGGCCCCGCCACCAGCGCCGCTGCTGGAACAACCGCCAGCGCCGACTCCAGCCAGTCCGCTAATGCCGCGCAGACACAATATGGCACCCCAAGGAGAGGGCCCTCGCGCCTCCGCCTTGAGCTGGCGAACGACAACATCACCCACTCTGGATTCGTCGAGTCGCCCACCGGCTCCGCCCCCCTCGATCTCACCAAATCCTTCACTCCATCACGTGTCATGCCCCCGAGTATGACCGATGCCTCCGATATTGGGGATATGAGCAGTCCAAGGACGTCAAGAGGTGGACAGACCGTGGATGATATCAACACGCCACTGCCGTATCCTCGTCGTCGTTGTCGATTTGCGCTGCCTGATGCAAAGAAAGTTGTGCCTGCCAGTGGTCCCGCCTCGGTGAAGAGAGATAGCAACCGCGACAACAGGCCAAAGCCCTACAAGGTGGAAATACCCGCTGGAGCTCCACGGTATCTTTTGCTCGGTGGAGCCAAGGATGCGGGAGCAAAGACGTCCAGCAAGGACCCTCAGGCTAGGGTCGGCAGCGCAAAGGACCACCCCATGGGATATGCCGATTTTGCACCCTGGAGTGGTGACGGACCTGAAGATCACTTCACCCAGGCTTTCATACAGAATGGCTATTTTGACAAGATCCCCGTCGGCCAGGCAGAGACCAACTCAGCGAAGGGCGCTATATTCCCCAGCCTGAAGCATAAAACCGGCTTGTATGCGCTATCGACGGTGTTTAGTGGATTACTCGCGTCGAGGCGACACAACGGACAAATCACCGCGCCCTCGACGTTCAAGCCTCCCCCACGCGCGACGTTGACGGATACCAAGAGGGAAGCATGGCTGAAGGAACTCGCCAACCCTACTACTTCACTCCGGAAGCTCAGCAGAACCATTCCCCATGGTATTAGGGGCAAAGGTTTATTGGAGCAATGCCTCAACAAAAGCGTTCCGACAGATCGCGCAGTATGGCTGGCAAAGTGTGTCGGCGCTTTGGAGATAAGAGCTTTCAAGCGCAAAGGCATGAATAGTGCGATTGTCATGGGTGGCGAGGCCAAGTGGATTCGAGACTGGACCGTTTTCGTGGAGCAATTTGTGGACGGAGTGATCTCGTCATTTGGTGACAGCGATTGGAAGACCAAAGTCAATTATGCGTGAGTGCTTCTTCGTGGATGTGATCAATCCTCTGGCTAACTTCGGGCAGCACACGACTTGCAACACATCTATACGCCGAACACTTGCTCGACCGCGAGCACTACATGGAGTGGCTCGTTTCCGGGCTGGAAAATTGCCCACACTCAAAGCTACCAATGTATCTCCTAATCGTACAGATCTACTGGAGGGATCTGCTCCGCTTGAGGAAATATGGTCGACGACTTGTCGCTGCTCTCCTTACTCATTACACCACGGTACGGACCTTGGCCTTGGTATCTGCTTTGACGACGTCCACTGATTTTTCGGCGCAGATCCATACACACCCTGATCGGGACGTTTTTGCGCCACTATCCACAAGACTACTTTTACTCATCAAATCCCTGATGACCACAACCGCTGTCAACTTCGTGTCTCCATCAACTTGGCCAAAGCACAGAGATGCGTTGGCAGCATCCCTCTCTGCGGATGAGGACATCTACCAAGCAGCCTACAGGCTGATAAATCATCGCAACGAACAACTTCTTTCGAGCGTACGAGCACCGCCAGCAGCACGCCAAGGCCTGGTTAAGCTGCTCGACGGGGCACTATATGCGCCTATCTCTGATGACTTGGTCGCCAAATACCAAAGTCTGTCGCAAGACCAGATTTCCTCGATCAGGACTATCCTGGAATGGTGTACATCATTGTATCGACCTGGCACTTCCAAAATCTACGTGGCGCATCGGCTGTTGTCGTCCTCGGCAACAGCAGGGGTGGACATAACTCAGGTCATCTTGGAGTTCATGGTCTCGGATCCGCTCGAACAAATGGATCGCAAGACCTCATTATACCATCTTGTCTCCGAGCTTGTCCGATCCTGCCACTTCGATTCGATGCGATACATACAATGGTTAATTGCATGTGGTGGATTGCACGATTCGAATGGTGTGAGACCAGATGGGCCTGCGACCAGCAGGCTACTTGTGGAACTGCCTACCTCGGATCTACCAGACTCACTCAAGACGATGCGGGCCAACATGCTCGGTCGAGCAGCTTACAGCGTAGACGACGAAGCGACGGATACGGCAATGGCCATCGATTGCGTGAAGAACAGCTTAGGCTTGTATTGGGCCCCTACTCAGCACAACGCTAGTATACCGATCGACAAGCTTTGCAAAAAGATCAAAAAGAGCAGTCGCCCTTTAAAGTCGGGAGTTGGACAATGCCTTCGAGAGGTGGTGATTGTGCAGTCCGAGTTCTCGCTGGGTGCTGGCAAAGAAGGCCTGCAGTTTCCGATGTCGACGTTTGTTGCTGTGCGATCCATCCTTGAGGCTGCGGAGGACTTTCAGACGCTGGCGGAATACCTAAAGACGATGTCAGCTTTGTTTGATGCTGACATACTTTCGTCCTGCGCCGACACCCTCAACCTTCATCTTCCTACTTTTGGGGCTCTTGGCGTTGTCAAGGACTTGTTCGATACTCTTGCGGCAAGGCTCGGTCACATAACTCAGACCCAAGGTATCCTTGCAGTTCGCCCACTGCTGCCGTCTATGGCTATGCTTGCGCCGCGCATACCGGGGCAAGAGCAACTTGTGAATCATCTCACCGAAATGATTCGCAACGATCGTAACAATGCCGTCGACGCATCTTCGCCGGTCAGTGATAACATGGCTGCTCGAATCCAAGATGAGGAAGGCGAGTTGCTGGACGAGATTGAGAAACGGCTCGCGAATAAGACCAGCATGGATCGCACGACGATGAACAGCTTCTTGAACAAAATCATTCCGAAAATTCAGGCGTGCTGGGACAAGGCTGATGAGAGGCTGCGGGCGTATGGAGCTCTGCTGGCTAGACTACGACACTTCGACACTCCTCATTTTGACTCTTTCATGACGAAGTGGGTACTTGGAGTGCGGAACCCTCAGAATCGACCTCCGCTTGCGCAAATCTTTCCTCTCATGGTCAGCGTTGGGTGTCTCAATTTCTCAATTGTCCTGACCACAACGAGCGATGCTGTCTCTAGCAGGCCTAACATGACCGGCAAGCCTGCTCGCCCATCAACTTATGTGCAAGAAGTTCTGGAGCTATTGACTGCACCGCCTACTGCAAAAGAGTACAAGGAGCTGTTGACACCGGAGGAAGTATATCGGTTCCAAATTTTGCAGAATCAGGCACCGAAAACCCACTTCAAGGAGCTTGTGGCGCTGGTACGCAATGCCTTGACAGAGTACTGCGCTTCTCTGGGCCAAGCGGAGGCACCTAATGTGCCGCTTGCTAGCCCTAAGGCCCAGGACCGACTCATAGACCTACTAAGGACCCTGGTGTTAACTGAACAGGTCAGCGTGCCTAAGCTCTTGGCTCTCAAGACTGCAGATCCTGCCGTGGGGAAGATGATGGACGATATCACAACGCGACTCCTGTTTCCAAACGATCCTCCGGGTAGACATTTTACCTTTGAGCAAATCCTCGGCCTGGCGAACGAGTTCACACTTCCATTCTGCCACCTGAAATTATCCCAGTGCATGGCCACTGTTGAGGCGACCGGTGTCAGCCCCCAGGAGCGTTTGCAGACCACCCTTGAAGTATACGCCAAGGCCATGGACGACGCCATTGACTCTAGAAACATAACGTGGACCGGAATATTACCCTCGCTACCCACTGAGGTCACCCAGCATCTTCTGAACCGCGCGCAGGCTCGACTGTTCGATCTCCTTCCGTCAACAAAGACTGGTGCCCCCACCGATGGCAACTTTTCTGTGGCGGAAACCCTCCTGTCCGTGATAGACACTATCACTCGTGGCCAGCCAACGGGCTCACGCCCCGCGACGCAGCTCGCGCCCACGACGGTTGACCGACTGGCTGATCTATGGGAACTTCTCGCATCGCCAGTAGAGGCCGAGGTCAAGATTGCGGTGCTTACGTCCTGGCTCCCCCTCATGCTCTCATACCTTGCTCTGCACGCCAGCAACTCTGACACCGCCAACAAATCAACTAGCGAAGTTCGAGGGCGCGCCCTGCTCGTTCTTTCGGGCCTTCTCCAGGAGCTCGAATCGCTTTCCTCTCTCGCAGTCTGCGACGCCCGCGTGCCTTTCAACCTCGTTCCGCAACTCACACAACGGATCTTTGATCTCGCCCTCTTGTTTGTTGATACGCTTCCCGACGATGTGCGGCAGACGTGCATTCGGCACTTGCGGGACTCGCTGGCAGATTCCCGGCTGAAGTACATCTTCAGCTGGGCGTCGACGCCGCATCTGGAGATGATGTTGGCGCATAAAGAGAAAAGCGGTGGGGCCAGACAGCGTGTGCCGGGATTCTTGGGTCATACGTCGATGGGTCAGAATATTTGGGGAATGCCGGTGAACGCTTCAGGGGCTGGGGAGAAATTGAGTACATTTACGTACCGCAGGTGGGAGATCTTGAATGAGCCGACACCAAATGTGGGCGAGAATGACACGAGCTTGAGCTTGACGCTCTTCGAGGCTATCAAGCTACAATGAGGTGTCTATCTTGTGGGAGACAACGCCCCTTCTGAAGGAAGGTAGACCATTACCGATGTTATGCGGGCTTCAATTTTTTTTTTTTTTTCCAATTTTTTTTCCTTTTGTTTTCAAATACGCACATATACAGATATACACGTGCTACGCGTCAATCACGCCTGGCATTTTCCTTTGTTTCTGTCACATACTCGCGATGGGCCGCGATCACACGAAGTGTTCATGGAGTCAATGTTGTACTTGACCTGCTTTTGTTTTTCCTCCGGGACGGGTTGCATAGCATACGGGGAATTGGGGTATCATATATTTTTGGAGGAAAGATACCACGTGTGATGGGAAGAAGGGTTCTTTAGAGTTTTGGAGATATTCCCATTATTTTTCGTATTTTTATTTATGTTTTCCCTTAGATGGAGGACGGCTTGGGGCCTGTCGTTGTGTTCATAGCATAAAGACCGTGCTTGAACATGGGGAAGGTTGGAATCTCAAATGTAATCGCCGTTGTTTCCAACAAACAGAAAATGAGACATGTGTTTCATTTGTCGAGGGGAGCAGGCAGAAATAAACACCTCTTGCAAATTGTTCCCTTGTGACATTCGACAAGTACATTCGACAAGTATCTTGACGACTTTATTGGCAATCGAAACGCCTCTTCGAAAGCATCCCGTTCACCATTTGATTTATAGATTCATCAGTGCTGCATGGCTTAGCTTACGAACCAGATTACTACCTACCTAGATTTACGTATACCCATTGTGGGCTCTCGAGGCTTGCTAGCTCGCCTCATAGTAATCAATCAGTACCAGCAGGCATTCCTCCTCACATTCGTACTTCTCATCACACAATGTATCCCAGGAGGCTTTGAATTTTTGTTATTATTTTTTCAGAAGGAAAACAAAAAAAAAAAAAAAAGTAAGTGCTGCAACTATTATTTTCTTAGATATTCTTTTCTTGCTCTTTTGGCTTCTCTAATTCTCGTGCCTCGGATTCCCGTCATCATTGCTACATGCCGCCGCCTACTTCTCTCAGGCCCATGGAAGGAGGTTGCGAAGACCCCTGTCCAATTAGGTAAGCTGGTCGGACTTAGGTGTACCGCGCCTTCGGAACCCCCCCCCCGGGCTTGGTCCTCAAGCAAAAGAAAAGAACAAAGTTGCGCGAAGACTTATATCAAGTATATGGTGCCTTTTTCCCTCTGGAAATCGGGAGGTTTTAGGTTGAAAATGTGAATCATCTTGTAAGTACTCCGATAGTACCAGAACTAATATCGTACAATTATCTACTACTTGCTGTGGACACGAAACATACTTGTCGACATACTGTCCCACCCGTCAAATGTTGAATTTCATGGTTCTGGCTCCTTCTGCTATATTCAAATATGTCAGCACATATGTTCATCTCCGAGGTCCTTTGTCATACTACCTAACCAGGAAGAGCGGACTCACCGGACTTAGCGGATCCTGTGGACATAAACGGAATAAGCTAGCTGTACAAACACTACAAATACTACTCATCCTATACATCAGCACCAACCTGTTCCAACGTAACTCGTCAAATCTTTTACGATTCTAAGCAAAATATATCTTTCTTCGCACGATTCCTACTCCCATTTCAGACATAATGAAGCTCGTAATCGGCGGCTCGACCGGATTCGTGGGCACCGAGCTGGTCCGCCAGGCCCTCCTCCACCCGGCCATCACCTCCGTCGTTGCTCTCAGCCGGCGCGAGACTCCCGTGCCTCTTCAGGACACCGAGGCTGGCAATGCCTTGAAATTAACATCTGTTGTGTGCAATGACTTTGAAACGTATTCCGACGACGTGAGAAATGAACTCCAGGGTGCGGACGCATGTATCTGGTAATTTCTTTTCTTTCTTTCTTTCTTTTCTTCTTCTTCCTCTCTTTGCCCTGTAAATTTACAGGATGCCTCTCTAATCCGTTATCCTTTGTTGAAAAACTTAAAAGAAGCGATTGGTAATCGAGAGACTGGGGGACTATTCAGGACCATTGCCGTCACGCCCAGGAAGCAGCATACCGTGCCCTTTGAGGAAGTGTGTAAGATCTCGCGTGAATATGCTGTGAAGGCCATCCAGACTCTCGCACAATCCTCAACAGGTCACTCCCCTGAACAACGAAACGACGACCAGCCTTTCCGCTTCGTCTACATCAGTGGCATCGCCGCCAAGCGCGACCGAGCCGAGGCCGAGAAGGATCAAATGCTCGTTGAGCGCGGCATGGTTGAGTATTGCCTTGTCCGCGTAAGTTTGCAAGATCCCCCCATTCTCTTGCCGCGCCATAGCTAAATTATATTCCCCTCCCCCCTCCCCGGAGAAACACTATCGTGTTGTATTTTTTTTTCTCCACTGACAGGATCTCTCCCCGATGAAGGGTGATGCAGAGTCCCAAATCCTCGCGTTTGCAGAGAAGTCGCACGGCAGAGTGGAGGCTTCCGTGGCGCGACCGGGGCTGATTTTCGGTCCGCGAGAAGATGATGAGACGAGGCGCAGTATGCCCGGTTTCCCAAGCATTGAACTCGCCAAGCTCGCAGCAGCGCTACTAGACCAGGTGATAAATGGGTTTGAGAAGAACATGCTGCTGCATGACGATCTCGTCCGCCTTGGACAAAATGCTATCACCCGGCGGCGTTAGGGAACTGGTTTCTTCGAGGAGAGGGGGCTAGGAAAGCTTTTTTTTTTCAGCGAGGAATGGGCCGCATGATGTCGAAGTGGTGAGCAGACCGGTGAGATTCCTGGTGAAAATTGCACCTGAGGTATGGCAGTCCACGTCAGTTTCATTTGAGAGAAGGAATTTTTTTTTTCTCCATGGGGGCGGGTCGCAATCATGGATGCAAGTTGAGCGGCAGATAGGATCATGAGAAAAAACGAGGAACATTATCACGCACGAACTCAGATTTTGTCACTTGATGCGGCGGGGCTGAATCTCATTCTGAGCAGAGGCTGGCAGATTGTTGCTCAACTGCAACACTTCAAAAGAATCTTCGAGCTGCATATCGCATTGGACACTGTTTTGAGCACCCTTCATCCTTCAATTGATTGGGGATGCAACTTGTGATGAACAGTCAAGCTCATGCAAATCGCCCACAAAGATGGGCTACCACAGGCACGTGCAGAGAAAACTGGTGCTTGCTGTCGAGCCACCGACAGGAGCGTAATAATTTCAGTTCGTCTGTATTCCTTGTATGTCTCCTATCGAGCTATCAAACCAGTAGAAATCGTGGCAAGCCAAGTCACCTGCTTAACTATATTGTGAAGCTCACTTGTCATCCGGTTGATGCTGACCTCTCCTGTGAGCGTCCCTCGTGCCTAGGCCTTTATCTTTATATTCCCACCCCCTCCCCGCTTGGGCACAAATGCAGTCCCATACGCTCCAGCGAGCAGATACAAATCATGGTCGTGACCAAATCGTCGGGTATAATCTCCGTATCTTCGATCTTGAGCCTGCTTTCAAAGCAAACAGACAAGTAAATGAGAACACAATTTACCAGGGTCAAAACGCCCCCTCTCAATGGCCGTGAATATCGAACAGATGCCGACTGTAAGGACTGTTGCTGATGTCGCTTTCGTAATGCTGTGAATGCTCCGGATGCCCCAAACGCCTCTGACCGTTGATAACCCTGAAAACAAAGAAACGCTCCTATATATCAATTCGGCAAAATGACACTCAAAAAACTCCAAAAAAAATTGTTGAAAAGATTGTAGGGGGGTTTCGATTGTCTCTGACCAAAACGGCCCGCGAAATGTACTGCGCGAAGGAGTCCCCAACGGCGCAAGTATGAGCATTGCAGATCCAAAACCCACAAGAGGCTCGCATATTATCAAGCCTCTGCTTCGATGTGAGACTCATAAAATTTGAATGATTATATCTTGATCTCCCGATTACATCCACTCAACCCCAGATCGGGGCGTTGCGATACGCAGGTGAGTTATAGCTATGCAAAATGCGATAAGGCGGTTGGGTGCCAGCCGTGTGAGCGTTATTGTTGAGTTGGCTACCGGCGCTGAGATTGCGACGATGATGTCCACGAGGCACGTAGGGAGGCGCTCCCCATGGCAGCTGTCCACTCATCGGTCGACCATTCTGAGGATTCCAGTGCCCATGTGGGTTGTCGAATTGGGAATGCGGACCAAATGCGGACCCCTGCTGCGCTGAGTGAGGCACATAGACTCCACGTAACTGGTTGCGACCAACGCCTTCGAGGCTAGCCTGGTGCTTCAAGGACACACCACCGGCGTGCAGTCCATATATCTGCGAGCCCCGCGACTCCGGCACAAAATCACTTCGAACCGAGATAACAGAGCTATGATGGCTGTGCACTGAGGAATGCGTCTGCGAGCTGAGCGAACTGTGTCGGCTTGGCAAATCCCGGAGACTTGCATGCGACTGGGGAGCTAAAGTCGACACCGAATGGACATTACTGAAAGAGCTGCGATGGTCAAGCCGCTGTCCTGAAGCATGCCCAGCTGAACAGCTCACTGATCTAGCAACAGTATCTTGGTCCTCCTTCCGAGGCACAACGGGACCTTGCGGACGCGAAGGTGAGCGTGGAGGTGGCGCACGGAATGATGTACGTGTGGTCATACTGACTGGCGGAGACGTCCTGTTTTTGGAAGGTAGCTGCCCCTCCTCGGGCATGGCTCTTGAAGACGAGTAGATATCATTTGGGACGCCCGAGGGTCGACCGTTCAGACTATATGTCCTCATTTGCGAATAATGATCATGACCTGTAGTCATAGACAGAGATCGACGTGGTTTGGTTGTAGACGATATGAAGCTGTTACTCAAGCTATTGTTGACCAAGAGATGACTTGTATGACGAGGCGAGTTCCCTGCTCCAATGTGATCTTCCGCAACTGGTTTGGGCTCGCGAGTAGGAACAGGTTTACGTGTAAGTGACTTCTTACTCGATACGACGGATGCAGCGGTAGTCTTCAAGTTCGACTGCATGAAGACCAATGTTTGCTGCGAAGAAACTTCGTTGACTTCCCCAGCAGCATTATTGATTCCGCTGTCTTCCCGGTCGAAAAAGGCCGGGGTCGGCGGCAAGTCGTCATCATTGGCATATTCCAGACTGCCAACGCTGAGAATCGTTCTGAGTGTCTCCTTGCTCATCTGCGACTTCAAAGCCAGTCTCTTGTTGGTCATCGGGTACAGGCCCGTATGCTCGCGTAGCTTGGCTTGAACTTCTTTGGGGATCGACGGGACCTTGCTGTCAACCGAATGCGTTTCGTGCACAGTATAGGTCTGCTTGGAAGATGACGAGCTTCTTAGGCTCAATAGCCGCTGCAGCCGTCCCGGCTTCTGCGAATTGTTCGCGATGCTCAGAGAAGATGAAGACCCTTCCGAGTTCGCGCTCGCTGGGCTATGTGGCAATGCCTTAGATGATTTGAGATCTTGGGTTTCCCAGGGTCTGGCTAGTGTCAATTGCTGCAGGCTGCTGATGTAGGGGCTTCCTGCGCATCCTACCTGGTGTGGTCGGATTAGCGCGTGCATCCATGGTCCCGAGAGGGTTTCGAGACACATGCTTCAGCACAACGTCGTCTTTTGGCGGGGGAGTGGGAGCTTTCGCGCTTTGTGGCGTGTTGATTGTAGGACCATCCACGGCTGCTGGAGTTGGCACCTGAATTACAAGCGCTTTCTGTGAGCCATTGCGATGGACACCTTGTGACCCTTGATCACTATCGGTCGGACTTCTCCCCGTCTCATCTTTCCTCGTCGCTGATTTCCTACTGTGGCGCAACGACCGAAGCGAGACGTTAGAGCTATACCCGGAGTCTGCTTTGGCTAGTGAGCTAGGACACTGCGATGATTCTGATTTCGAAGTAGAATCGAAGCCGCTGTCTGATCTATTGACACCCTCAGAGGTATCTACTGTGTCGAGTGATTGCCGCATAGAGCTTCTCGCACTCGGGTCGACTCGAACGTCCAAATCTCAGGGACGGAAACCTCCGTCTGATCCTCGAACAGATCATCATCCGCGGCCATCAGCTTGGATTGAGTCATTAATGGACTTGGCGGATGGTCCTGGACTGTGTTATTGAGGCTGGATTGGGGGTCCATGGGGATCTGGCCGAGGTTGATGTCAGGAACCAAAATTGACAGGCTGGGTGTTGGTTCCTCGCCCACTGAGTCGAGCTGGGACTTTTGCATCTCACTAGCTTCTGCGCCCACTGTTTCAAGCGTTGATTCACTTTGAACAGACACCAGCGGATGATCCACGTCTTCACTGGGTTTTACAATCTCTCTCTCGGTTTCTGCAGCAAAGTAATCTTTCGATTTGCTATCAGACTTGGCCTCCTCAGCTTCTTTCGAAAGGAAACGAGTGGGATCGGGAGTTAATACCGGGCTGCCGTTGGTGATACGAAGAGTTCCGAATTTGAAAGCTCCCGTGATACTGTAATCGATATCCTTCGGAGTCGCCAAGCCGGGCACTTCACAACTCGTCCCTTTCGGAATGGAAAGTGGCGCGAAGGACAAGAAGTCGCTGTCCGATTCCTCAAAATGAGTGGAAGGCTGTCTTGACATGCTCGGTGTTGGGGGATGACTATGGCGCAAGCTGGACCTCGTCGATCTGGCAGTCGTCGGGCCGGGATTAGGTCTCGTAGCAACTCCCGGGGTTTGTATTAGTGAGCGGCGTCGCATGGGTGGATGAAGAGAGAGCTCGGAATTGGATCGCGAGATTGGAGCACTCTGTGGTTGGGCGTACATCGAAGCTCGTCTCCTAGGCATGCTGTCGATTCTATTGCCGGACAGCGAGATGGAAGTTTGGCTCCTGGGCAATGGCATGGATCGATCCGGCACGAGACTTAAAACTCGCTGGGCCTCATAAGACGACAAATCATAAGCCCAAGAAGCACGGGATCGCGCGGGCGGCCAGCTGTAGAATCTCGGTCAGACAACAAACATTGACGCTGGGAGCGGAGACACAAACTTTTCACTTGTACGCTGCCCGCTCTGCAACTGATCCGTGGCATAGTGGGTCGACACAGAATTTGCTCTCACAACCTGAGGGGAACGACCCTCAGATGGCGCAACCGGCGAGCCAATGATAGTATTCCGCCTTGACTTGCGGCTATCTGGAGGCTCCTGGGAGGATTTGGAACGAAAGAGGCTCAGTCGCCTCTGTGCCTTGGGCGCCACGAGAGGGGTCGACTTGTCTGAGCCCTGCTTGTCCTCGTCGTTATCGCCAATGTCGGCGCCGTTATTGCTGTTCGAGGTAGCCGAGTAAGGTATGCTCAAGAATTCCTGGACAGACTCGCTGGGACGTTTCAGGTCGGATCCAGAAGGCGGTATAGGTGCCTGAAAGCTGGTGACCCTCGGCTTGGACAGCTTGTGGGAAGAGCGGCCTTGCGGCTCTTTGGAGGGCGTGTTCCCCATAATGAAAAGGGTCGGCCTGGAGCCCAGAGGACAGGCAAGGGGATAGATCAGGCTCTCATGCGCAGAGTGATGGCGCCATGCCGTCAGTGTTGAGTGACAGTGGGTGCCGTGGGTATATCAAGGCGGACCAGACTGCCGAACAAGGATGGACAGTCGACTATGTTGTTTTTGAGAGGAATTTATTACCGCGGGCGGGACACACAAGGACGGAGGTGTGGCTGGTGTCTTCTGGAACCCGGGATGAGGGAGAGCTGGGACGTGGAGGTGAGAGGCGGCTAAGCTAGGAGGTGAGGGCGAGCATGGATATTTAAAACGAGATCAGGACAAGCATGAGGTCAAAGAGTCGTCAGGCTGAACAAGCCGCACAGGCCGGATCGTTTCGAGAACTAGTCGGAGCGGGAGCAGTCAAGCTTGAGACGAAAACCAGTTCCGGGGCACGAGCTTGTGCAGAATAGATCAAAGTCTTGGTATTGGTGTGTTAAGGACCAGGATCCCAGACTGAGACGGACACACTTGATGACGAGCCCTGCTTGAGTAGGTACTGCGTCGATAGAGTACAGCCAAGTTGACGGGACGGAAAACCTGCACGAGGTTGGATGAAGCCGAGCAGTACCACCGTGTTAAACAGGAAGAAACACCAGCGACAAAGGAACAAGCAAGACAAGACAATCAAGGCTTGCAGGTCAAGTTACAGTGGACAGGCCCGAGCACCTCAGAACACAGAGCACAGGAGGAGGGAGGGAGGGAGGAAGGCAATCTGGTATTCAGATCGGGAAATAAATAAAGTAAAATAAGATAAAAAAGACACCAGTCTGTTACTGTAAAAGAGGCGGAGAACAGAAAGGCCCTTTGCCTTGGTAGGGTGTGAAAGACTGATGAGAAGACGAACCTCGCGCGCACAGAAACGAATGGATGAGACTTGCAACTCAAGCTGTTGTAAGGAACTTGGAAATGCAGAAACAGGGAAGGAGCGCCGGATCCGTGGGGACTCAGGAGCTACGACAGTTTACGGGTCATTTCGACTGGCCAGGCAGGTAACTGTTGAGTCCATGTGGGGTTAAGTTGCTCAACCCCTGCCCTATACCGCTGCAGAGTGCCCTGTGCTTGGTAGCCCTCCCTCCAAGCATGCAGTGACTAGGTACACAGTATTGTGGTACACCCCTGCCCGGGTGCCCAGTTTTTTCTTTCCCAATACTGGCGCTATGCATATGCAGATTGCATGCAGTTTTATCTCCACCACAGACTTGACGGTCAATTCACTCCGTTTTCTCTCACGCACTATGTCCCCTTGCCTCTCCCTCTCTCCCTCACTGACAGATATGCCCCCTTTACTTTGTAATGGCAAAGACAAAGTGAACTGGAACAAGAGTTATGTTATAGCAGCTGACTAGCACATCAACCATTGCGACGCCAGCTGAGACAGAAGGCGGATGAGCCCTGAGTCTGACGTTGAGCTTGAACCTCATCAGGAGCTTCCAATCTACGCCTCGCCTCGTCTCGGCTCTTGTCATGACTTTCGAGAAAACGACATTACAGCGACCCCACCACTAGATAACGACTTTCATCGCCTTTCCCGTTTGGGCCTGCTCTGCAACAAAATGCCATCCTGCGCTGCGCAAAATGCCATGATTCTCTCAGCGCATGCTTGATACACCAACGGCTGCCATCGCTCTATCATCAACCCTATCAACACCACATTTCCTGGGGCGGCCTCCTAAGTGGCAACTGTTTTACTCGCCTGCAACCCAAAACCACCGCACAATCTTGCTCACAATTCCTCTCTCGATCTGCTGCTATTGCATCGGGTCAATTTGGAGCAATCCCACTCTATCCAGTATCGTCTTCTCCACCTCAAATAGTCCCATATTTCACAGACTTGGTAATAAATTGGCAGCATTATAGACAACCCTCCCCCGCCCCCCAGGAAAATGGGTCTGCTACCTGACAATCTACGCCGCTGCTCTACCATGTCGCAACCCGGGAAGCAATGCTTGCTCAACGACGATTTCAGATGGGGGGAAATGGACACAACTCAAAAGCACAGACAAATTCGAGAGGTGAGGTCGGTGACTTTCTTTCCTTTTTTGCTCAAACGGCAAAAGCCAGGGCTATCGGCCCATTGATGCGGCACGAGATCATCGTGTGCTTTGCAAGCGGCTGCGTTTCAGAGTCCCCTTGCTCATTCTCCATTGGCCTGGGATGTACAATGCACTGCGGATCCATCAACAAATCGCTGCATGCGACCTGATGGACGTATTGAACAGTGGAGCAGCACTAAAAGCATCTTATGATGTTACGCCAGGGGCCAATTTATTGCCATTCGCTCTGCCGCTACAGTTTTGACTGGCTGGGGGTGTTGACCGCTCCTTGTGGTTAGTTCACGTAGATGGTCTTCTTCAGGCAATAAAGCGCACCTGCTGTCGATACACCTCACTACAAGCTTTACAGCTTTGCCAGATACTGGCGATTTTTCAGTTGAACACCAGATGTACAACCTTGGGCCACTGCCATGAAATGTCGTTTAGAAGACGAAACGCGCAGATAGTACACTGGGGTAGAGTACCCTAGGTACTTATAGGTAGGTTATTTCCCGAATCCTTGGGCTTGATTGTGCAAGGTCAGGGATAGTGACCGAACCAAGCAAACGGTACCATCTGCCACGCCAGCCGATACCTTCGCAGCTTCAAAGCCGCTTTTGAGACTATGTTCGACCAAGCACTTGAATAATACTATTAAATTGTTGTCGTTCCGAGCATTATCGCAGCACAAGATGGGGTTACTACCTTATGACGACTCCGGCTCAAAGCAACGCGTAATTAGATTGCATCCTGAGAGCTTCGAGACGGGATCTTGCTATGTAGACGTAAAAGATCTCGATCTTGCGAGTTGGTGAGCTGGGATGATACCATAGTACGTTTGTGAACTTCCTCGCCGGTCCCGGCAATCGCATCGTCTCTCCACTGCGGAATCCACAGCCGGACCAGGGAGGGCCATGGCTTTCGAAAGCCTCTCGGAAAACGGCGCGCGAGGTAGTCATCGAGACATCATAATTGAGGTACGGCACGAAGGGCACACGCACGACCTTTCGGCGAAACAAGTGACCAGATTGCTCTCGAAGCCCGGAGCTGCTGATCAATAACAGATGCGGTGGCGGCTGCAGCTAGACTCAACCTTGCCCTGCTTGCGTTTTGCCGCTGGGCGCTGTTGAATAGACAGTTTGCACCAAGGCGAACCCGGATGCAACGTATTTTTACCTAACGCCTGCGCATTGCCTGTAAGATGCAGAATGCGAGATCCTCTTGCAAATAGCCCACGAGCTTCCGTGCGAGCATCGTGATTGGTCGCCTCTGGCGGGCTTGCCGCTGTCGACGACGCAGCGGATGCAAGCCGAAAAGCCCCGACCCAGTCCTCGGCAGCCTCGCCCAGCCCGTCTTATCTTGGAACTCCGCCGCCGTGCATTCGGGCCATTACCCACGTCGCTCGCCCCCAGCTCTGCCAGTGGACCTGACCATACATGTGGACATGCTGGCTAAAGGTTTCGAAACCGCAGGATTCGGCAATGCTATCAAGGACGAAACATTAAAGGGCCAAAAAAAAAAAAAAAACACGAATTTAGCAACACGAGCGTCGGTGATCCTTGCCACAGAATTGTCCAAGAATTCTAGTGTTGTTCTGTGGAATTAGTACAATTTACCATGTCATGGTATTCAGCACAAAGCGCAGCATTTCCTTATCAAAAAGAGTCGTGCCGTCCGGCGCTAGCAATATCGCACAACACCAGCCGCGCTAGTTCCTGAAGATACTCTTTTTGCTCGAGCCACGGCGTCGTTGATACAGCATGTACAGCCAAGCAAAAGGCTGGCCTCAATACACCCATTACTGACAACGAACGAGGCGCGCATGAAAGTCTCAGCTGACTCGTCCACAATTCAGAACTGAGTTGTGGAGCATCTCTGACCGAAAGCGCCGAGGGCGTCGCAAGAGTGACGACATTTGCTCGCACAAAGCACACACATCCAAGATCGTGCGAGGCCGAACCCCATGGGCGAAGCAGCCGGGCAAAAAAGATTCAGTCATCACAACTCACGTGGCATGTTCTGGAGGGCAGCGCAAGATATTCGACTTCACAAAGATTAAGACGTGCAGCTTGCAGGGTGACACAGATTTTCCCGTTTATCGGACCTCCAAGAACGCCATCTATAACAAGGTGCTTTCCCCGCCTTCTCGTCCCCAAACGTGCAGGACGCCTACGGTGTAGAGTTGAGCGATTGCGTGACTTTCCAGACGATTCGGGATGCCTCCCAATCCGTGTGGTTGCAGAGTTCTCCGAGGAGAAAGCCAATCGGTACCGAATTGATTGATTGAGTTGAGGTTGTACGATCTCTTGGATCATGGGTCCCGGAAGTTCGTCCACATCCCAGCCATCGGTGAAAGTTAATTGACGACAGCAGAGAATGTACCAGATCGCCCCTACTTCAGAAAGTTTGATGGTTACATCAAGTGGAACGATGGAGGCACTGCTGGAAAAAACCCTCCTGGGATTCTTGATGTACTCCTAATTTGTAGCAGAAGGGATTTTTGTTGGAAAAGCGGCGTCTTCGACATCGGCATTGCGAAATCCCAAGACGATAGGTACTATGCCAGTATTGCGGACTCCCATTGGTCAACAACCGCGGCAATCTTGGATCATCACCCAAACTGTCATCGGTAACCTTTGCCTTGACAACAAGGGTATATCACCAGCCAAAAGTTCCCGACTCCTCGGCATCCTGCCCGGTTGGAGTCGAGTATTGCCGCCGTCAACCCGGGAGATACCTTGATGAGTGCCGTGTTCTGGCTCGACCTCGTGGATTTCGCCGTCCCACCATGTCATTCCTCGCCATGGTGGGATGGCGCTTTCTTGCTCTAGTCCGCAGCTTGGCTATTGCTGATTTCTTCGGTGTGCAGGGTGGGCAGGGTGTGCATGGTCTTAACTGCCGACGTGAACAGGCGTGCCAACGATTCAAGCTACGTGTTTGGGATGAAGCTTGTCGACCTAGCATCTACACCGACAAAGACGGCGGGCGGCCATCGATTACGGCCCTCATCGCTTTTCAGATATGAAAATTTTCTCTTTGGTACGCTCGCCACTTCATGAATCATTCCCGACGGCGGCGCCGTACTGCCTGGTAGTGAATCCCATCAGTGCGCAACTTCTTGGTACTGTTGTATCTGTTCGTATTCTGAAGCGGATTGCTGCAGGCGGTCCACGTTGAAACATCTGCGAGAGAGGAAAATAAACTTCCGCTTCAGTCACATCTTTCACTCCTTCCACTAGGCAGGCATGGAGCATCCGAGGTCCTCTTCGGACTGAGACGGTGTGCGCTTTGACTCGAAGGGTCACTATATTGATGTCGAATAGAAGTGGATACTGTCATTGTCAAGCCTCAGAGGTAGCCCACGTTGAGCGTCTCATTGGCTGGCAAGAGTACTCGCCGGCCGTGCGACAAGCAGTTCATCCAAGGTAACCAGTAATTCACGTGGCAGCGGTGGAGAGTCAATCCGATATTTGGCCTCAGACAATCCCAAAACACCGTCGACCCAGTTTGTTGGCAAGGTCGGTCATTTGCCGACGGATTTGTGCAACCTATGTATCAGCAGAATTCCCCCAAACCGTCGGGTGACAAGTGCACGATAGTATTCTTTCAATACCCCGTGACGGGCAGTGAGCACGATCCCATTCACACGCGCGCCTGAGTGCCAACGGTATATCTTCAAGACCTATAATCGAGACAATGCGGGTAAAATAGCCTTTATCATTGCCGCGCTTCATGTTTAGCTTCTGGGTATCTGGCCTTCCGTGATATATGATCTGTCCATATGATTTTCCTGCCATTCATGCAAAAAGTCTTGTTCCTTTCGAGCGGTCGGGGCGGGAGCGTGTCAGTGCGGGGACCGGGCCGTGCCAAGCGAGGCGGGAGGGAACTGTTTGTGAGGCTCAAATGAGATGCTAGACGACGTCTGGTAATGATAGATGACACCAGGAGGTCCGTAGAGTGGTCCTCATAATGAGACGACGGCACGCCCCACGGGTTAGCGACTTTCAGATCAGTTGTCATCATACTTGATATGTCGGATCGTACGGCTTTAAGATGGCCGCAGCTTGCGATCAAGTACTACGGATATGGTAATCATGTATTGTTGTTCCTATTGGGTATTCAGGCAGATGGGCGTGTGAGTTCGCCGTATTCGCTCGTGTCTGTCCCTTGGCTCAGAAGCACACTGCGTGAAAGAGCAGTTTCCTCAGGTATTCTAAAGCTCTGGTTGGCAAATAGCAACATCATCATTGCTTCTAATTCATTCCCCGATCACATATGTACAGCCCTCCTTTCCCATCCAAACCTCATGCACGCGCCCTGCCTCCACGTCGATACGGTCGCCAACACTGAAGGTCTGCTTGGTAGGATTCTCGTCCTTCGGATAGGTGATGGTCAGTTCGCCTTTTAGGATGAGATGCGTCGTCAGACCCGCATGTGAGTGTGGGCTGTAGTGAGCATTCCTGTAGCGGCTGGGTGTTAATCGCAGCGAGTGCCTCTGTCATCATGTTCTTTGACAACTTAACAATTCAGAAGAAAATGGAGTGACATACGAGCCGTCAGTCCAGGTGAATACATGGGAAAAGCCCCAGGAGCGGACTTCATTTTCATAATCCTTCCGTGTCTTTTGTGCGGCCATTATGGTGAGGGATCAGCGGATCTGGCGTGTTGATATGTGATGGCTAAATTGAGTATGGCGAATAGGCTCTATAAAAATTCACTTTGATCTCATCCGTAGTGGGTTTCAGGTCTGCGAATAGTGGCCGTGATGCTGAATCTGTCGGAAGTTATTGTTTCGATGACGTTGGTGTCGTTGGTGAAGGTATTTGGCATACTCATGGTGAGCTTGCTTAGGTCACTCATTGTTGGGGCCGGAACCCCTGCTCACCTAACCGATGTGGCCAGCCGCCCTCCTCCCCACACACGCCCACTGGGACATTCTGGGCGTATTACTGTCATGTATCTGGAGTTGTTCAAGGAGTCCTTGGGCTCAAGGCCCTCTTTCCTCACCCTTCCTTCCAAGTCCAGATTCAATGAATGTACATATCGGCAGCAATTAGAAAACCAATGCACATATGGAGATGCGCAGATGGCGACACTGGACGCTGTTTTTGCCGACGTTCGGTAGCTTGTACTGTTTTGAGATTTCCATTCACGATCTAATTCAATTTTATAAACACAATTCACCTTTAAAAGGCCGAGGCACATAATCGTCCTTGTAAGTACTCGAAATTCTCCAGTGTCAATGTCAGACTAATTCTGCCTCGACAATACAGTCCACAGCCCTCGGATCAGCCCAGATCTTCACCACTTTCATGCCCGTGCTCTCAAGAAGCTCACGAAATTCGCTCTCGCTTCTCTCCTTTGAGGAGAACTGTCTCATCATCGAGATATCAGCCATCACAGCCGCGATGGTGGGCTTCCGATCGCTGAGTACTATGTCATATATGAGCAACTTGGAGTAGCCCTTCTCCATTGCAGCCGCAACCTGGCGCAGAATTTTCTCAGCCTTTTCGTCTGGCCAGTCGTGAAGGATGCGGTGCATCAAGTAGGCCCGCGCACCTTTCACGGGCTGCGGCAAGAAGAAGTCGTGCGTCATCAATTTCACTGGGCCTCCTTCTTGGACCAGTACCGGGTCATCGATGAGCTTGAGGACCTCTGCGCGGTCTTGGACGATGACGCTGGCGGTGGGAGCATCGGGATGGCTTGACAGGAAGACCTTCACGTCATTGCCCTTGCCGCCGCCTACGTCGACCAGAATGGGTCGGTCTGGTTTGGCCTCGGATATGAGCTCTTTGATGGGGTAGAAGGAACTCCATGGCACCGCTGTATATTTGTTCAAGAGCGTCATGGTCTCGTGGAAAGTCGCCTTGACGTCTGGGTCCGAGGCGACATAGTCGAAATAGACCTGCCCGTGGCTGTGCTGGAAAGCACTGTGCTCTACGTCCGTTGGATTTTTGAAGCCCGTGTCTTTTAAAAAATATGGCAATGCATTCGTGTTCGGTAAGTTCAATTTCGTGACAATTGCGTCGTATCTCGATGACATTGCGGGCTCCTCTCCCATGAAGATGGCCCACGGGGATCGGCTGTATGTATCGTAGTCTACCTCATTGAAAAGATGAACACTGGCGGCTGCTCTCAGTAATCGGCCTAGAAGAAGTGATGGTCAGTACTCATCTATATACCTTACGTTGAAGATTGGAGCTTACGGAGGAGCACCACATCGGCACCAGTCAACTCAGCCAGTTCTTGAACAGTCAGCTTCTCTGAGCTATTCTGCGCCCATTTCTGAAACACCCCGGCGAATATGAGGGCTCTAACAACCGCGATCTCAGTAAAGTACCAATTGACGTGTTCCTGGCTCACCTCGAAAGGCTTGCTTATCTTGCGAAGGGCCTTCTGCAGGCCATCTCTAACTCGGAGGCGTTCTGTCTCGTCGATGAAAGTATCAGCGTTTAACTTTTCCAACATGGACAAGATATCCTCTTGTGAGCCCATTTTGGATCTTGGTCTATGTCTATCGTGGAGTAGGGCGAAAGTACGCTCAAAATGAGCTTAGATGAAGAAGGGTTCGTGAATAGACCCTCTCTGATGAATTCTCGACGCTTGATAATGATGCATGGTCCAACCTCTTATGTTATTGTCCATAATGCGGGGTTTCATTTTACAATGGTATATTCTGCTAGCGTTTGGGGCAACATTTGGCCGGAAGTCTTGGAAATTAAATAAATGCTTCAAAATTAGGTTTCCGGATGTCCCTGCACTTGGCACCGCTCTTTGGGCAGGGTATCCACCCTCGAACCGAACTCACGCGACGGATTATGAAAGCCTTATTTCAGAATTGGGTAGAATGGGTACAGATGCCTAGACGAGGGCCTTCAGTATAGCTGGTTCCGGCTGGGCCGTGTTCTGGCTTTGGCGAAGCTGGCGCTTGCTCGTCACGCCTCAAATTTCAGGTATAGTTGTGAGGGAGGCATCATTGACTGTGAAGCTCAACGCTTCAGTGATCAAATGGGAAGCGAAGTATTCATGTCTAGACTTTGATATATTGTCACATTGGCAGAGGGAGGCACAATATGCACCAGATCAACTGGTTTACTCACTTTGAGCAAATCATATCTGAACATATCGGACCTCCACGGTACAATTGATGAAAGTGACTGTAAAATCGATCTTATGGGATATAAGAACCGCAATTTCGTGGGACGATAGTTGTTTGGTCAACCATGTGGCGACAGCGCTAAAGTGGTCCTCTTGTATTACTTTCTACTCTCCATTAGGCCAACCTAGATAGCTTTGGCTCGCTCAGAGGCGTAGGTGCTCGCTATATTGGGACCATTGCAGGCAATAATGGACACTGATCAAAATCTTAAGATTGCCGTTGAGGCATTCATGTCTCCAGTATGTCTGCAATTGTGCAGCTGAGGAAGCTCGCATCTGCCTCAAGGCAATCGTGACATGATATCATTACTTAGGTAGCTTGAATCTTTCCTGACTGGAATGCACAACTCGCATATTTCTCAGACATGGCATCAAATCTGTTGACTCAACCATTTAAAGCGACAAGTACAAGTCAGGTTTCCATGCCTTCCCATCAATGACACCTGCAGGCAATTGCTTTCAACTTATGCTCCAGGTAACAAGGACTTTGGTTCTGTTGCACACTGCATGGCTGACGACAGTCTGAAGCCTGGCTATTAAGGGAGCGATCTGTAAACAGCAGGCTTCTGGAACAATGTGTTCACAGAGACTTTTGCTCTACTGGCTAGCATTCCGGCAATGAGTATCCTTGGAAAGCTGCATCCCTTGTGTACATAGCTATCAGGGGCATGCATGCACTATTATAGCTCAAATGTTTAAGTAACTCATGTGCATAACACTGCTGGGCCTACGACATTACACGACCTGTGCACCTCCAGAGCAAGGCTTAAGTGAAAGGTAATAATCTTTGAGAGGAGCATCCTTTTCGACCAATAGGACTAATTCAAACTTGATTGAATGACCCGCGCAGCTAAGATCAGGCTTAAGCCATGTCAAAGTAGCGCGGATATGGATAACATGGTGTATTTTTGAGGGTGTAGTAGGGTGAGCAGCAGCCATCACTCTGCTTTTGCCATATTATGAAAGGCACTCCTTGCACTTCTTCATTTCCATAAAGCGGCACTCTTTGATTTTGTACTAAGTCAAGACAAGAATATGCATCGTAAAGCTACCTATGAACACAAATACTAGTTCGCACCTGACCTTCTGGCGCTGACTGCCGAAAGCTAGCACACTTGTTACACAACATCTCCTGGGACGCCATCGAGTCAGAGAGTAGCTCAAAGAGACAAGGCGAGGATCAAGAAAGAAGCATTCAAGTTACCCCCTGATAGGACCATATACCCAGATGAAAATCAGCCAGACCACGATTCACCAGGAGTGTCACAGCTTGATACGCTGGTGTTCTTCATTCCAGATTGCTGATATTCTGCTAGGTATTGCGCTTGATACATACAGAGCAGCTTCTTTGGACGCTGACGGACTATTCAAGCCAATGGCACCTCTAGAGACGACTCATTTGAAAACTTCCATGTCTTGATGAACACCGGTGCCCTTTGGGTACTTGCAGGCCCTTGTCAAAGGGGACTTGTGCTTCTGCTTCCTACTGTCAAATCTTGACTTTGTTCGCAAAAAGTTTGGAGGTTTACCGAACCTGCTCAGTCTGAACCTTACTGATCGATTAGGCTTACAATCGCGTCGATTTGAAAGACAAATCATGATAATAATAATAATAATAAGAGCCTTGCCACTACACACGGGGATGAGAGAGGGTGGTTCGATTTGCGGGAGTTACGAAGGCTGCGTTAACCTTGAATCCCAAAATAGAAGCCTCGGAAATTCACAGCTTCGAGGCCTGCCGATCAGAACCCACAGTGGCCAGCCACTCCTTGCCTGATAAACTTCCCGCGAGGCCTCGGAAAATACCTTATGACTGACGTCTTGGCTCTCATGGTTGCATTTCGTGGGGGATCGGGGCTTAGAACAACAAGAGGACCAAAGCGCAGCCAGAGTCTCCTGTACGTGTACTAAGACATGCCAGGGCGGCTCGATGTGTCTCATCTTTCAAATCGAGTATCTTCATCCTCGGCTGGATTCCAGGCTCTCGGTTGCGTCAGCCCTGTGGGACCTGTACCTTCGTAAATAGCGGGAAGACGCTGCTCCACATCGAATGCACCATCTTACTGCAAGCTAATACTGTCGATTCGTATGTACTACCGAGTATAAGGCGCACGAAAGTGCTGAGATAAGATACCGCTCCTCTGACTTGTGATGGGACGACTGAGAGGGCGTTCGTGGGGATGCAGAGGAAGAAGAGAAAGAAGAAGAACAAGGAATTCGTTCAACAGGGGGCAACCATCGAGCTCTCCAGGCCGTCTCAGGTGTCGTCCAGGATCAGGCTCGCGGGGCTATCCTCTCGCCAAGTTGCATAGACTTTTGAACCCCTAAAAATCTCATTAAAGTGAATATATGGCTGGTGGCCTTGACAAGATGACAGGATTGATGGCTCCCTCCTGAAGCAAGGATTTCCCACAAGTCTCACTTAACAGGCGCTGAGTCCGTGACTCGAATTTCATATTGCCAGGCTACCTAAGGTTGACTCTAAAGGCCACGAGGTGCGTGAGCTGAACCCCCCCGAGCTGAACCATCATCTCACCTCATCCAAACTTTGGACCTGGTAGGACAGGCCTCGCCCTTGTGGCTCTCTTTTCAGGAGACTTTCCCTTTATGCTTACCTGTGACACTCTTAGCCTGGTCTCTTTTCCCGGATTGTTTCCTCCTTTTTGTCACTGAACTCCACCGCAACTATCACCGCCATAATTATACGAACAGACAAAGTAACTCATCTTTTACGAGCGATCGAGGCCAACAAGGCGGACTGGCGATGTCAGTGTGCAGAACCATACCGAGGTAGCGAGACCTGACAGGGGACTTACAGCCTGCGGCCCGCCGCATGTCCCCGTAATTCCTGCACTGCGCAGGTGCCGATCTCTCGGATTTTGCAGCTGTCAACCCCTGACTTATTAGGTACACACGCAAGGCAAGCTGGAATACGGACTGCCCGTCTTTTTTTCCCCCAAGCGATCATGGGTTGCCTCGTAAGTCTCTAAGACAGAACAGAAAAGAACAGGAGCTTCGTCGCCTCAATCCAAGATTCTATTACGCGTCTACACCATCGTTCTCCTGTTCCTCTTGTGTCCCGGGGCCTTTTGTTTGCATGTGCCAATTGAAGAACTCTCCCACAGCCTCGCGTGCGCACCCAACATTGAAGCGCTCCCAAGCCTCAACCTAAAAGCTACACTAACATCAGCAATTTCGCACCCCATAGGGAGCCCGCAAACGTGCGCAGACACATCCTGTAATGTCGTCTCGCAAGGGCGGGCGAACCGGAACCCCAGCCAGCGTGAAGATCGAAACGAGCGGCGCCGTGATTCCAAGAATACGAAGTCCAATACCACCTACACCAGCGTCCGGCGGACCCAAACCAAGTCCACGCTTTGGCGCGAATTCGGCATGGAAACATTTCTTCCAGATGGTCTCGCTTGGCAGCGGACCCAGAACACACGAGGAAGAGCTCAGCCACCAGCGAAGCAAGTCGACAGGGGACGTGAAAGCGATCGATGACGAGGCGACAAACACGGCCCAACCTGCCATCCATCTTCCGTTGTTATCGCAGTCGACGCATGGCCAGTTAGAGAAGATCTTCGCGATGCTGAGAGGTCGCGTGGGAGACTATATTATGCGAGAACGATTGGAGGAGTTTTTGATTGAGACGCAAGGTGGACTAGTGCGCCCGCTAGAGAAAGATATATACACACTTGGAGACTTTGTCTATATTTGGCTGCACGACTACAGCAAGGCGCTACGACCAGCGGGCGAGAAGGATTTATCGAAGCCGATATCGAACTATTTTATAAGCAGCAGCCACAATACCTACATAGGTCTGGGCAACCAGCTAAATGGCGAGGTTTCCGCTGAGGCTTACAGGACTGTGCTGTCCGAGAACTGCAGATGCGTCGAAATAGACGTTTGGAATGGCGAGGGCTGGTCAGAAACCGGGCCTAGGACACCAAGCAGATCGAGATCGCCGCGCCCCTCGGGGCGCGATACCACACATACCCACAAGAGGCAGTTCTCGAATATGTCCACACTCTCGACAAGTTCCATTCCAGCAGCAGCACAGAGCTTAGTCGACATTATGGACGAAAAGTGGCGAGAGTTGACCGGTGCGAAGACGGAGGGAAAGCGCAGTCGCAGTCGCAGCCCAAGGCCGACCAAAGCCAGTGCAAGCATGAGCCAGCTGCACTTGACTTTACCGATAGCGAGCCACAGTACTTCTTCTCTGGATAATGATCTGCTTGATCCAAACGATGTTGGAGGATCACAGCTCAGGCATGTCAAATCTGCAGAGTCTTTGAGATTCAGAAGCCGGAAGCCACGCTCGAGATCTCGGTCGGCATCAAGAGAGCCAGAGAGGAAGATCGAGCCGGAAGTCACACATGCGCATACCTTAACAGGGCTCGGCGACGTTGGCCTTGCTCGACGAATACCTCTGCGGGAAGTCTGCAGAGTCATCAAAGACTCGGCGTTTAAGACAAACAAACTGCCGATTATTGTGAGCTTGGAAGTACATGCAACAGGAGAACAACAGGACATGATGGTGGATATCATGAAAGAGGAGTGGGGTGACCATCTGCTGATGGACCGGCTACCGGACTGTGATCCCAACGAGAGACAACCCAGGTTGGAGGAATTGATGGAGAAGATATTGGTGAAAGTCAAGAGGCCCGCTTCTCAGAGCCTCAGTTTTGCAAAGGGAAGCAGCCAACTCACGGTGCCCATGATTGAAGACGATGGCTCCGCTTCCGACGACGAGCGAGTGTTTGCCGACGACATCCCCAGCCAAAGCGGAGAGATTTCCCCTGGAATCAAGAAAGTCAAGACCAAGATTGGGGACGCTTTGGGAAGATTGGCCATCTACACACACAGCGAACATTACAAGGATTTCTCTGGGCCAGCAGCTAAATCACTGACCCATATCTTCTCTATCGACGAGTACAAGATTTTGAAGCTACATCAGACAAAACACCGAGAAATGTTTATTCACAATCGGCAATACTTCATGCGCGCGTACCCACACTCAACACGCGTAAACTCAACAAATCTGGACCCCTCGCTATATTGGAGAAAGGGCGTCCAGATGGTCGCGCTCAACTGGCAGAGATCGCATGTCGACGAGGCGATGATGCTCAATAGCGCCATGTTTGAGTCTGAACAAGGCTGGGTGCTGAAGCCGGAAGGATATTTGAGTGACGACATAACGATCACACAAGCACAAGCTGGCCATCATAGGACGTTGAAACGTTTTCGGATCACGATCTTGGCTGGGCAATTCCTGCCCTTTCCAGGAGCAGCAGATGGCGCCAGTGATGCTAGCACGGTTTCGAGCGTGAGCACAGCAGACAGCACCGATTTCCGGCCATTCGTCAAATGCGAACTCCACGTTGAGACACCCGAGGAGCGTAACGAGAAAAAGGCCATCAAGAGTGGACTTGTGCAGGACGGGCAGTACAAGTTGGTGTCCAAATGTAGCGAGACCGAGAATCCCGATTGGGGCGTTGGCCAAGTTCTTGAGTTTCCACCAAATATCGACAACGTGGTAGAGGAACTCAGCTTCGTCAGGTGAGGCCCCATTCTCTTCTAAATCCCGAGCTAAAAATGCTCCGGCCCCCCCTTGCACACCGCGATAAGGCCATACGAAATTCTCCGTCACTTTTCACAATTCACCCTTGCCCCCCTGGCCAGCGGAATGGAACCCCTCCGCAGATAGAGGATCGTCTCATTAGCGAGGCTCCTGCACATCAGCTGTTTCCCTACCGTAGTCGGGCGTAGACGTACCCCACGAAAGGGCTATCCAGTCGCTTTGAACCCTGCCCACTAAGCCTGCGGGGATGAAGAGCCGTTTCATCTGCATACCGGTGTGGACAACAAGCATGGGACGGGATTGCCTAAGCTGGTAACCGACGGAGCACGATCGAAGGTCGCTTGTACAGACCTTACTACGCTTCCAATCACCCCTGTGATGCGTGGCACAGCCTTGTCACTTGTGCCTGGTTGCGTGCCTCCTCTGCCTGCAGCATCGATGCTCTTTGCAGCAACCCGCCGAACGAGATCCAGTAGTCCTGGATCACCGCTTGTGAACCATACCGTTACACCGCTACTGCCTCGGGATTCACATCATAAGGTTTGAGTTCTTATATTCGATCCATCATGGCTGACATGCTTCTGCGCAGGCTCAAGATCGAAGATGAAGGACTGGTCAAGGACAAGCTTGCTGCCTGGGCTTGCATCCGGCTCGATCGCCTCCAACAGGGATATCGATTCATTGACTTGAAGGACGCGTATGGAAAGCCAAGTGCTGGGAAATTGCTGGTCAAAATCGAGAAGAAAGTTCAGTAATACCTCTTCATCCGAGAGACCACAAGGGCCGCCAAGCAAGGTCCAGTCGCCACTACGCACCGCTCAGACTTCCAGATTCGTGAAGAGACGGTTTCCCGACGTTGGCTTTTCCGCGGCGAGGATAGACCCGAGTTGCCAACCACGCTCGCTCATGAGGTCGAGATCTCTTGTGCAATACTCAAGCTAGTGGCAACAAAGGGCCTGTGATCAGTCTGGGAGGTTGGGGACCAGCCAAGATGCAGGCGATGGTAAGCGGTCTGGGCCATCTTTGTTGACGATGTCGGACAAGAGTCTCCGGAGGCCGAGAGCCTAAGGACAGGATAATTAATAGGATACCCAATCACTCGTACAGGTGCAACGATCACCTGGATAATTCTGATGCTTCTTCTCTCAATATAGCACGACATGCGCTGCCTATTGCCTAGGGGAATAATTATATTGCATTCAAACCTTGAGTTCCCAACTAGGCTGCCACGTTGTCAGCGTCTGACTGCTAGCATTGGGCCTGCTAATCTTTTCACTCAAGAAAGCATGGGCTGCTCTTCTGCATCTCAAGTACGGCGCTAAGACTCAAGTATGTGGGAATGAGGAAGGGGTTGCGCAGGATCGCTTATAAGTTTAAGCCTTTTCGGGTAAACGTCCTTCAAAAATCAGACCACTTCTTTGAAGGAGACTTTTGTGTCGGTAAAATACCATCGAGCCGTCGCCATTCAAACAACACAAAAGAGAAAACCAAATACATGAAAGATACATCACATGTGTGTAATTTCTCCGTCTCATCGGTGATGCACGTGTGCACATTGGCATTGTTTTGATGCTGTATCAGACCACTTCTCGCATGCCGAGAGTCAAAATATAATACAGTGTCATTCCTTATTTGTCTCCTTTTGTTTTCTATTCCAGAGCCGAGAAAGGGAAGGATGGCACAAGTACATTGAGCGCATATGTGATTCAAATACTCCAGTAAGCAGCCGAGCCGTCCTCGCCACGAGGAAGAAGCTTGACTCGGTTCCGAGGCTCTGGCACGTATGCGGGACAGTCTGCCAATGTCTGGAGGATAATTTGCGAAATGTCCAGGGATCAAAGTTCCCTGTGCTGTCCACATGAGGCCTGTGGAAGATTGACCTGATCTGCGCTGGCCGCAACATCTCTTGATTGATCGCATCCCGCTTCCTTCTTGTCCTACTGCATGCCGAGATCTATCCAGATTGTTGACCCGACAGGGTGGTAGAGTGCAACCTTCACGCGGCTACCAATGTCCAGATGAGCCAATGAACGCTTTCCTTTTGCGAGGAAACGGGATCTAGGCGTGCCGAGTGAGGACACCATCACGATTGTCGTCTTTTTTCCTCGCTAACCGATTGACGAAGGTACATAACGAGAAACACGATACCGATACTGGAAGAGTGGTGCGGACGACAGTGATTTTATACCTCACAGGAAAACTAACTTGCCAGGTGGCCGACACCAATAGGGCGTCATGAATTTGCAAAGTAACTTTCAGGCCACTTCCTGGTGGTTATTTGGTGTGTTTTAAGTTTCCAATCTCACAAACAAGATCTCATCAGATAGGAATATGCAACCCATCGTCGATGTTCTACATAGTATAGACAAGCGCTAATACCAATGAGGTCCACACCCAATTCTATGCCATTTTAGGAAAATGACGTCTGAACCCGAATTGATGTGATCAGTCACATTGGATCCAATTTTGTTTTACTCGCTGGCCTCTCGCAAGCTGTACCCAAGTCTGTCATATCGAGATGAATAAAGACCCGCATTGCTGCCCTCTCATCTGACATAGGGCCCACTGCAACCAAAAAGCCGAAAGGGCGCAAGATGCAGCTGTAGATCGATTGCAGCCAGATCGGCCCCTCCCCTCCCCTACGTCTCAATAGTTGTGGAGCGAGGTTCCTCTAATGCAATTCGCCGACGTTGTCAGTGTGTGTGTGTGTGTGTGTGTGTGTGTTGATGTTGGATTCAATGGTACGCAAAATGTTTAGGCAAAGGAAGATCGCGAACATGTTGGTTTCAATGCGCAGATTCCATCAGCTTCACGATATGAAGTGCCCACCAATGCCAGGGATTAACTTGATAGCCCTGGGGGACTGCGTGCTGTGGTTGTTGGTTTCGGTTGGAAGTGAGAATAAACGGCTAAGTCGACTCACATCCGGTACGGAAATATTCAATGGACTGCAGTAACTTTCGGGAGCTCCCGCGTTCTAGATGTCATACGATTTGTAGAAGGTCGTCAAGGATTCGGGGAATATCTGCAAAGTTGCGATGAGGTTCCCTAAAATGATCTAGAAGACCTCTAAAATACCTACCCATAACCCGGGAAAGTATCTGGAACATGGTCCAGTGTCACGCACCGTTCCCGGTATGCAGCAGGTAAGCCACATCTATTGCCCCCATGTCATTTGCTAGAAATGGTGGGAACCAGGGCAGAGCAGCCCCATATAGACAGACAGACAGACAGTGTCTGCTACGAAGGTACCTGGTGAACGCAGAGCAGCGGTGTAGTAGAAAGATACGGTCTATTTCTCATAATGCAACTTAAAAAAAAAAAAAAAAAAAAAAAAAAAGTAACAAGATCGGTGAGGCCCTTTCCCCACTATCCGGCATTAGGCAAAGCCGTATGTATGTACCTCAAGAATTATCACAGCACATTGAATGACTCGAATTTTGGAGTTGCAGAAGCGCTGCTGCTGACATGATTGCGCCACTATACAAACAATTTCAGAATCAAAATGAGAAGTGGTTCCCCCCTCTATGATCTGATCCAGCCTAGTACCTGTCCACAAAGAAAGCTAGTCACAGCACATACATAGCAGCATGCCTTCTCTCCCAGATCGCGCGTTTCGGACCTCCAGCTGTGAGCGAGGGCCGCCGCTCATTACGGCATCTTCCGATTTAAAGATGCACCGTGGCAGCTCGGGCAGGGATTTCACCCCGGAAGCCGATCCACGAGGCAAAGTTGCCTTGTCGGTGGGTAGATGCACATTGTCGGTATCGAGCGAATACACACGTGTCCAGTCCGTCTTGTCCGAGATGAGCGTGGAGATCGCTGCTGCGTCTTGACCCTATCAGAGGGATGAACGACCTGCGGGGTTCGTTGAGCCAGGACGCAGGATACTAAGACATTGAATTAGGATATGGTCGCGAGGCCCGGGTATAAGTGATTGACATGACTAGCCACAAATCGAATGGTTCTTTCCAGTGAACGGGCCAAGGTAGGGGGTTTACAAAGCTGAATAATGTGTGTAAGGTGAACTTAAGATAAGGAGGCTGACGAATGCGATCTGATACTTTGAAGGATCTCTGGGACGACGCGAAGCTGTCTGGAGTCCAGCTATCACCCTGAGTGACAGTTGTTGTCCATCTCTGCGGAACGATCATACCCAAGTACCCTGCGCGTTGGCAGACAACATCCGCCCGGGTAGATATGCTATCACAAATTAAACTATCACTGTCAGTGACCGCGTTGCAGTAGAGCCGCACAAGAGGGAAGCGAAATCTTGCGCAGGGCTGACCTGTGAAAACGCAATAAATTTCCTCTTTCGGTAACTTACACACCAAGCGTAGGGGCATGCCCTGCCTGCCGCTATGATTGCCTGCCCGATAGTAAAGTCACAGCAGATGGTCCTTGCTCAAACGCGACGAACATCCCATTACGGGACCAAACCCAAATTACAGCAACAAAGAGAAAGGAAAACAGTCTTACTGAATTTGTCCAAAGATCATATAGACGACAGGGGAAAGGTGCCCGCCCCACAATCAAAGGGGAAGGGGGGTTATTGGGCGAGCCTTGTAGTTAAGAATACAAATATGATATATCAAAGCGCTTGTCGGAAGCATGCATGAACCTTGCGACCCTTGGTATTGCGTGGAAACTTCTTCCCATGGAACGGAGAGGGATGTTTTATTCGTAAGCCATGATGAGTGAGCACTTCTTAGTGGTTCGCTGTCACTTAAATGAACCCTCCTATCACATCTGACGCTCTCTCCCGGTTGTTCCGCGAGGCCTGGTTGGCTGACTTTGACGCCAAGGCTTTCCTTGTCCGTCCAGTAAAGGTTGTCGTTGAAGCAATTGATATTCTTCCAAGCCAGAGCGCAGAGGCCGGAGACCGGAGACCGGAGACCGGAGTTCCAGCAAGAAAGTTGTGCGTGAGGATCGCAAAGACCCTCGTGTGTGCATCGCCCATCAGTTGTCGTCGGTAGACCACCGCACAGCAAACAATCAAGCGATCTAAGCGACCGAAGCGGCCGAGCAGCTGAGACCGGGTTCGGGGGTGCCAGCATTGTGCCGATTCGAAAGAAAAGAAAAAAAGCGAGGAGCGGATCTAGGGGAAAAGAGATCCACTATCAAGCTGGGATGTGGGCCTCTGCAAAGCTAAGACGCACTTTACCTGTCATTTTTCCCGTGGTATGTGTTTGAGATCAGTCAGTTGACCTTTGGCGCAAATCACCTCCACACATGGATATTCACTGATGCACTAGTTATTGGTATGGGGATCCTAGCCGAACTGATCGCGGAGCAAAAGAGGAGGTACTATGAAAGTAGCTAAAGGTGATCCCCACGACAGTCCTGTACCTGCATCTACATACCTAGGTTAGTCGGATTCAACCCGCGCCTGTCAAAGGTGGTTTCTTGACTCCGCTCCGGTGATCTAAACTTCCTCATACAGCACTCCCAAGCTCTTCCTACCCAGCGTGACATTCTCGCACCCGCGGGCGGCGGTAACATCATTGGGATTGCATACTAGCCTGCCATCTCAAGCCGGGCAGCCTTGCATCTGATGTTTTAATCGTGTTGGCTAGAGAGGCTTCTCTTAGTCACTGGCCCCAAGAATATACACGACTCAAGCGTGCCGGCCCTACACCGCAGCAGTTCCCTCCTGGCTCTCCTCCCGAATATTTTAGGATCAAGTGATACGGTGATGCGCGCGTGTCTGCGCGTGCGACGACCGACTAAAAGTATCCAATCCCCACTTTCACAGCGATGATGGGTCTATGTTCGGCTACCGTGCCATACCAGACTGCCCATCAGCCTTGTTCCTTTTTCTTTTCTTTACTTCTTGAGAGGATGGCAAGGAGGGGATTCAAGGGGACCAGGCCACCCGTTCCCGTTCCCGTGTACCTCCCGTACCATCGAGGGGGCTAAGAAGCTCTTCCTCACTCAATTTGTTTTCCTTTCCGCTCTCTTGACATCCAATCCCTGTCATCTTAAAAATTGAGACGACGAGTCTGAAATAACTATTTAACTTACAAACCATCTCGTCCCCCTTTACCCTCCTTTCCTTAGTTCATAATTCGACCAACTATACAAAGTCACCGAGCATAACACCAACGCTACTGCTAAGCACAACTATTCTAACTTTCATTACCGCCCTAAGATAGCACTCACCTGGAAGCCATCTTCGAGTATTCAACATGGTTCGCCCTAGCATCCCCCATGACTTGGACATCACTGCAGTCCCTTCATTTCCTCACTTGGATCTTCCGCTCATGCCATCCACCGTCGAACACCCCGACTTCTCCAGCAACCCAAACATCAGGTCACGGCCAGTAAGCAGACTCTTATCCTCGGCCATCTCCGTTGACCAGACGAGATCTAATTCATCACCTCATCCATTAGCTCCCAGGTGTGCGTTGTCCCACATGTGCTCAGGCTGGCAAAGAATCTTGGGTAATTCCAGGCCGCGCATGCAGCACTTGTGGCACTCCGTGCTTCTAAAGTTGTTGGACAAGTCAACTCGAAGCGTCCTCGCACGAGTTCGAGTCCGGCAGAGACACCAACCACACGTCCCTTTTGCATTTTTCTATTTATGATGTTTCTTGTTGGGGAGACGGCAACGCAAAAATCAAGGTTGTTACCATTGGGGTGACAACAATGGATCAAAACGCTTGCTTGTTTCTGTTACGATGGGGCAGTTGAGAGATTGTGCCTCACGGCAACCGGGTCGAGATTTTCCTTTCTCTTTATTTCTTTTTTTTGGTGTCACAAGACAGAGATGAGACAATATCTTTGTGTTTATTACGTCCCTCACGGGATAGTCGAGCATCAAGAGCTACCACTCATTACCTCTAATGTCTTTATGACTGGCGTCGGGGAGTGGGGGAAGGGGGAGCACAAAACGGGATCATATTATCTTCGAGACGATATCCACAGGGTTGATGGTGATTTTATCTAGATTCAATTCCATACTTTTCATTTTGTTGCAATTCGCGCTTTTCCCGCCTTCGAGATATGAGGAAGTCTTTGTGAATCACAAACGGAATCCAGTTAACGACATCGGCCACCACGTCTTGACCGTATCGACGACCTAGCCAACCGGAAAATAAGATCGCGCCCAAAGCAAGGTCCCATGCCATGCGGCACAACTTGATAGTGGTAGATAGATAGATAGCCTGACAGGCAAGGGCAATTATTTGACAGGTGAGACAGTTTTCCGCTTCCGTATGACGACAGGATATGCCGTTGATCCCGGGCCGACAGCCTGGCGCCCCGGGTGCCAGCCCTACCACTCATGTCGAAAACCCAGATCGGACGAGCTAGTCATCAGGAGATCTGTGGTTACACGCAAGGCGGCGCCCTGCCGACTGTCAAAAGGACAAGGTGTTCCGATTCGCTGCCTTGGAGCCCTGCAAACTGGCCAGTCACTTTCCCGCCGCACTCTTGGATACAAGGGGCCCAGTATCAAATTTCCACGTCTGCCCAGCACAAAAGTCGCCAAACTACTTCTCACGCAGGTACCCCTCCCACGGGGCCATGGTGTGTGTCAAGACGTTTTGACTGATAGCCCTGCAACGGTCCTTTCAGGCTTCGCTTCCAGAAAAGACGACAAGTCGGCTTTCTGCGCGGGCGATGCGCAACCGAGCCCAACCCCCTTTTGTGCGACAGTGTCGATACCTGACCTGATGTTTTACCGCGAGATCGGGTCAAGCCATGTCAAGCCAGATTAGATCACACCGCTTGTATGTAAAGGCTTGGGGTAGAAGCAAATGGGATTCTCTCTAGCAAGTTGTACGGAGAGTAGCTGAGACAGACTCCATTTCTTTTCCTGATCTGTCTCTCTTTTTCTCCATGTCTCTGATGGGGTTCTCCCTCAGCCTTGGCTTTTGTATATGAAATTCAATCTCCAAAGTTGGTACCATTATTATAACTGCCACAGCACTGTGCATCATGCCGAAGAACTGCTTCCAACTTGCCAGCAAAACGAGGCGTAGCTAATTTATTGCCAGCAAGGTCCCGAACCAATGAATAATTTTGGAGTATATTTTGGGCTGGAACAGAGAAGCAAGAATGAACACATGATTTGGGCATCAGTTCGTGACTACTGTCAAATTTTCTATAGGCCCCCGAAGCCACGGTGTGGGTACGCCCTTTACATGGTCGCACCGCGACGTATTGGGCGGTCCCTCCTACACATCGAAAGACAAGCTGATGATGAAGAAAACAATGCATAGATCTCATAGAAGTAACCAAGTTCCCAGCGGAATTAGCCTTACCCATCTTTCCAACCACACCGACAGTACAAAAAGCCGATGAATCAAGAGGTAAAGATAGCACATCATAGGGAGTATAAGCACAACATCAAAGACTAAAGTGGCACTGGTTGCCATGCAGCAGCCCAACTCATACAAGAGACTGTAAGTACACGCAGACTACCTGACCCACGATGACGAGAAGATTTGTTTGACAAAAGCATCTTCTTTTGTGTCCTTCACCGCCGAAAGAGCCTCCTTTTCATGTCGCACGTGTTGTTCTCTCTTGCTTTTGACGGAGGCTAAGAAACAGGGACCCATGATCAAAGTGGCTCCACCGTACGAAACGAGAAAGAGAGAAAAAAAAAAGAAAAAAGGAAAACCTAATGGGTTCATGAGATAAGAAAACGACAATGCTTCTTTTTCCAGTTGTGTCCTTCGCCATGTCGTCGTCGCAGTGGAGTGGTCGTCGACCCAGGTGGACCTGCCCCCTTGCACAAATTGGTCAGCCAATCCCTGTTTCCCATGCCCAAGGCCCGTGCGCCTCGCACTCAAAAAGCAAAAAACCTCCAAAATTTCTTTCGCCGAAGAAAACTTTCCCCCTCCAACCTGCTTCCAACCAACCAACCAACCAACCAACCACCTTTCCCACCATCTCGTTTCGCCCGAGAGCCATGGCGACGCGCATTTTGCATCATCGGTAAGTCACCTTGGGACATGTTTGTCACATTCTGTCTTCCTGCTTCGCTTGTGTCTTGTGTGATAAGACGTGGCGGGCGCTTCCACTGATGAGAGAAATTTGCGATTGATGCCGTTTAGATGGCCCGCTCGCCTGCGGTGCTATATCTGGCGGTCAACTGATAGTCATTTCTTACATATTCTGAGAGAGCTTCCAAGCCCTTAATTGCTTATCATCATTGCTGTCTGGCGGGAACTCGTCGCTGACTTGGATCATTCTACAGGTAGTTCCGTTGTTGCGCGATGCTGCGTCTCGAGCCTGGTGGGAAGCAGGGGCTGATGAACACGAGGTTGCTGGCAACAAAAAGGGATGAGGGCTACGTCGTGCGAAGTTGAAGGTAACACAAAGCCCGGAATCTTTAATTTCTGGGTAACCAAGCCTAGGCTTGCAAACACCTTGCCTGCAAACACGCCTACGGAAGGGTTGTCCTCATTCCGCACGACTCGCCTTGGTTCTGCTGAGACACAAGACCGCAATGTTGGGACGTATTTCAGTAGTGATTGTATCATAGTTCCGTAGATGATCAACTGGGTTAATGCTGTGCAAAAGGATTGCGCATTGCAATGTGCGATGTTCCGAGTGTGGATATGGGATATGTGAAGCATTTTCTATTTCAAGTGGTTTGTCCACTTGATCGTGTTACTTGCAAGTCACGAGGAGGGCCCGTTTCGCCTAGAAAGTGTTATGCTGCAAAATGTTCAAAAAAGTCGAAACATTAATTGGATTCCCAGATGAGGCCGAGTCTATCCTCGAAAACGCTATATTGTGCACTATTGTGCCCTCTCATGATGCTCACACACAATTCTATATTTACTTCTTTCCAGGCAAGCTATCACCGCCCTTCTTCCTCAAAAGCTTCTCCTCCTCCTCCTGCAGCTCCTGGTCGATTTTTGCGCCCTTAGATGGCTCGTTTCCGTGCATCTTTGCGGGAAGAGTAGAATCCTTCTTGGACATGGCGGTTTCCCGGTCGTCCTGGGGCTCGCTCTTGTGCTCTTCAGCTGCCAGGCGGTTGGCAAGAGATCTTTGGTCCTCTTTATGCGATGTTAGTGTGAATACAATATGGTGATGGTGCCCAAAGACAATTATATTAGAGTACGTACTGGAGTCGTGGGTGTCGTGAGAGTTGACCTTGCCCTCCTCGTAGCGCTCAGCGGAGGGGATCTCTGAGTTCTTGACGTTGCGCTGGTCGCCAGCCTCGTAGACTGCGGAGTTACCGACTGATGAGTTGCCGTGCATTTTGAGAGTGGTGTTTGGTAGTTGGAAGAAAATGGTGTAGGAATAGACTAGTGTTTCTTTGTTGTAAGAGTTCTGTTCAAAACGGCTAAAATTGTGATATGTATGTGAAGGAAAAAAATGCCAGACAGAGAAAAACCATCAGATCTGATCATTGATATATGCATATATTTTCCCTTCCACCCCCCATACGTCATGTCTCCATCAAATATGCGCGAAATGCTCGTATGCTGTCATTGTAGATCGTTGCAGTTTGTCATATTGTCAAGGCTGAGGGTTGGCAACCTGCTACATTGCGTCTTTCTTACAGCGGGTGATGAAGGACTACGTCATACTGGTATACTACGACAGTTCAAAGTGGAACCGCAGCGAGCATTCACCCGTTTGCAAGGAGCGAGGCTCATCTTAGTGCCCCTCGATTGTGTTTGGTGAGGTAAAAAAGCTGCAAGTAAAGAAAAAAAAAAACTCGGCATGTCCTCAATGCTTTGGAGTAGCTCCGTCAAAGGCGGGTATGTGTGCGTGTGTCTAAGATCTCAAGCCACGAATCCGATCAAGCACACGAGCCTTTCCCGTCCTGACACTTTTTGGTATGCTAGGTCGGCCCGAGCAAAAATGATCGCCTTCAGGGCCGCCGCGGGGTAGCTTCAGGGCCTGATACCGCTAGAGCCCGATTGGACCCGCTCAAACTCAACCCCGCTAAGGCTGAATTGAAAAAAATAATCCGGCCCTCAGTTGAGCCTCAATCGGAGCTGTAAGCATTGGCTCTCTACGTAACTTCAAACCATCACGACCACCACCACGACCACGGCCAACACCACACCAACCGACCGCGTTCACAACGAGGGGCCACGAGCAGCCTTCCATTCTCACCCAAGATGGCCTCCTCAACCGCCCTCCCACCCACACACTTAGCAAAACTCTCGCCCCACCCCTTCCTCCTCGCAAACCTCTCCCAAGCCTCTACCACACCAACGCGCGCCAATCACCGCGCCGCGCACGAGCCGCGGCCTCTCAAAGTCAATGCCTCCTCCCTCAGCCATGCGCATGGCTCTGCCATGGTTCGAATTGGTGACACAGCTGTCATATGTGGTGTGCGCGGCGAGCTGCTACCCGTGTCCAATATTCCGCAGTGGCGCACGCCAACAACAGCACTCGAGCGAGAGGGCATGACACAGGCAGACAAGAAAAGGGAAGGCGCAAAAGAGATGCGGGACTACGACTTACTGGTGCCGAATATCGAGCTCGCCACGGGCTGTGCGCCGCAATTCCTACCGGGTGTTCCCCCCAGCACGCTGGCGCAGACTTTGAGCACGCGGGTGTATAGCCTGCTGCACAACAGCGGAATGCTGGACGCGGAGGATCTAAGAGTATGGTATACGCCGCCCAACTTGGAAGGCGCAGCAGAGGACAAGATGGACGACGAGGAAACAGAAACAACAGAGCCGGAGCTCAAGGCCTACTGGACGCTGTACATCGATGTGCTCTTCATTTCGTTTGACGGCAATCCTTTTGACGCGGCCTGGGTTGCTGTGCTTGCTGCATTACGGGACACGAAGTTGCCGCGCGCCTGGTGGGACGCCGATCGCGAAATGGTGCTATGTTCACGAGGCGAAAGCAAGCCATTGGCGCTGGAGGGGCTGCCGGTAGCGTGTACGGCGGCTGTACTAGTGGAGCGAGAGACGGAGCCTGCGGTGCGAGACCAGATCAAGGGCAAGACATGGGTGCTGCTTGACCCGGATCGGGAAGAGGAAAAGTTGTGCGATGAGAGTGTTACTGTCGTGGTGGATAGAAGTGGAGGGGAGACAAGGATAAGGGAAATCGAAAAGGTTGGAGGGAGGGCTCTAGGACCAGAAGAGATACGCGGGGTGGTGGCCTTGGCGGAAAAGAGATGGGCTGACGTTTCCAAAGAGCTGCTCCCATGAGAATGTGGTCTGGACGACCGTGCCTAGAGCGAAGATGCGGTCAATTACAAGCTTGCTGAGTGCCATGGCGGTGTTGTCAGTCTCGCCATGGAAGGCGTTGAATAGACTATGATACCCATATGCAAAATGAACAATCCATAGGTGTCTTGCCTTGGGAGCCAATTCGCTCAACGTCTAAATGTTCGTTCAAGGAGCAGTCACTTACAAATGTTGTGTCTCCTGATATTGTCTCATTATATGCATCTGCTCTAAAGTATCTAAGTCTAGGCTCTACATGGACGTCTTATCCTCTTCATATTTCTCCAACTTGGCCGGCTCCTTTCCAAAATGTGACACAAGCATCGGCAATCTCGATGCCTTTTGTTATTGCTACCTCGTGTCCAGCGTCTAAGCTCACAACCTCAACACCGTCATCACCAAGCACTCGCTTGACTTCGGGGACAATATATCCCTCTTTGACAATGGAATCAGCCTCACCAAGGACCAGCAAGGCTTTGCCGCCCAAGAGTCCTGGCAGACTCGAGTCCTTCCGCCTCTCAGCGAGGAACGCACCCAGCCGTTGCCACTCCTCGTCTCTCTCATGAATGGGCCCATATCGAAACGCGCTCATAATCGCCGGTATGAAACCTCGATGATGCTCCAGCTGCCAAGCCATGACCTGCGCGACCGTGACGTTGGGAAGCAGGGGAGATACCATCGCATCATCAAAGGGATCATCGCCCCGTCCGTCTTTTCTCAATTCTGCCTGCTCAACCAGCGCATTCTCACCGTCTTTGCCCACGCGGGTGCCTACAGCCTTGGACGGCTCAAACCTTTGCCGGACAAACCTCCCTAGCACGCTTTCGGGAAACCAGCCTCTTGAGTAGAGAAGCCGCGTGCGCCACGAGTTGCCACTCCTCTTCATCAGCCCTCCAGGCGCAATGGCCGTGACACTTCGCACACATTGCGGGAAGTGACTCGCAAAGCTGACCGCCAGTCCTCCCCCAAATGAATACCCTATGACATGAACGCCGCCGTTTCCACCCCTCGTGGCATCTCCTAGCCAGGCCACCTCCGAGCTTGCGAGCGCGCATAGAGCCTGGCTCAGATAAAGCATCTCATCATGGTCCGTGTCAACAGGGTCGGGAGTGTCAGACCAACCGCGGCCGAAGTAGTCAAATAGCAGCACCCTGAATCCCCTGTCCACAAGGGCAAGGGCCAGTGAGGATAGGGACACACAAGGGGTGGAAATACCAGCAAGGAGGAGGACACGTTCACCGTGTGGAGGTCCGAACTCAAAGATGTGGGTGAGGCCGAAAGGTGTGGGCACGGCGCGGGAGCCGGGCAGCGCGTTAAGAGGATAGGGGAGTTGCGTAATTTCCGAGGGGGTGAGATGGGGAAGAAGGGACTGACGTGGAGAGGGGATGATACGACGGGAATTCGAGAAGGGCGGTCGAGTCGATGATAGTAGCAGAGGGCGGAGGAGTATGGCCGCGGATAGACAGAAGAATCCCGCGCTCAGGAAGGGCCTGGATGCGAGGACATCCATCACCACAGCTGTTTATATGGCATAGTAAAGACGAATAGATGTTGATGAAAATAATATTTATGAGTATATACGTATATATACAAGTCTAAGGACGATGTCAAGCAACGAAGAGCCTCGACTGAATTTCGCTGCGAGCAAAAGAAAAGGAACAAAAAAAAAAAAAGACAATTTTGCTAGATGTCTCGCTCCGTTCGACCCGCTATCACACGTTGATGATTCAAGAGCAGGAGATACAAGATGAGTTTAGGTTTGGTCTGCCGCCCAACATGAAGCTGCCTAATGAAAGGAAGTTCGCAGAGTTGTTGTCCATGTAGGTATTGAGGCAACTGTACCTGGTTGGGCGGATGGTTGAAAGAGAAAAAAAGAAGAATAAAACTTGAGATTTTTCCCGGGCTGTCGCTTTTGCCGAGGAAATCCAAAGGTGGGGCCGACACCAGCCCTAGGGAGCTTGGACCAGTAGCACCCGGTCCTTGTCTTTTTTTGTCTCTCCAAATTTGCAGAGCCTCCTGCAATTTTTCCAACCTCATTGTCTCTGCATCACTCGGCCTGAAGAATCTTCATTTACCTCGAGGAGCACAACCCAACCACCATGGAGTCGCTCAGCGAAACCACTTGGGATGTGATCATCTGTGGCACAGGCCTGCAGCAATCCCTTCTAGCATTGTCAGTTTTTCCCTCCCGCGCACATTCCCGCACGGAGCCCTTCTAACTAACCCAGCTCTTCCCCTCCTTGAAGAGCCCTTTCCCGCTCCGACAAGAAAATCCTCCACATCGACCCGAATGAGTACTATGGCGGCTGTGAAGCAGCATTCGGCTTGAATGAGGCCGACGCATGGGCCACAGAGATCGCCCAGGCGTCGTCGTCATCCCCATCGCCGTCTTCCATGTTCGCCGCTGCCACCGTGACCAGACCTTCAGAAGCTCCCGCCGTCCCCAATGCCCGCGCCTATGCCCTCTCCCTCTCCCCGCAGCTCATACACGCCAATTCCACGCTCCTGTCGCAGCTGGTGTCGTCGCGCGCGTATCGGCAGCTCGAGTTCCTGGCTGTAGGCTCGTTCTTTGTGCTCAAATCGGCCGCGGACTCCTCGACATGCCCTGTGCTTGCTCGCATCCCCTCGACTCGCGAAGATGTCTTCTCCTCTACCGACCTCCCCGCTCGTGCAAAGCGCCAGCTCATGAAATTCTTAAAGCTGGTCCTCTCGTACGAGGAGGAGACGTCGCTGCCGCAATGGCAAGAGTACGCGGACCGGCCGCTGGCGGACTTCGTGGGCGAGAAGATGAGCCTTGATCAAGAGCTGCGTACGTATATCAATGCCCTGACGCTCTCTCTTGATGGGCGGATTAGTACAAAGAAGGGCCTTGCTACTATACATCGCCATCTCACGTCTATGGGTCTGTTCGGGCCGGGCTTCGCAGCTGTGTACCCCAAGTGGGGTGGCGGCTCAGAGATCGCACAGGTTGCCTGTCGTGCTGGAGCCGTGGGCGGTGGGATCTACATGCTCGGCACGGGCATCAAAACATTGAAGAATGAAGGTGCTGGCGAGGAGTTGGTGGAGCTGGAATTATCCGATGGCACTGTCGTGAAGTCAAAAAAGCTCATTCGGGCATCCGAAGAAGCTTCACCAACCGGAGATCTAGCTGAGGTAAGATTCTATCCCTATTTGTCCGTTCGCGTGCATCCACGCGCTGCTATCATGATGAACCATTTCGGATGTTAAACACATATTCTTATCTGAATTGCGCAAACAACCCCATGTTGATATTTCCGTTGCCTTCCTTCTGATCCTAAACCACTATACACTATTCTTGCCCTCGATTTCGGACGCTTCTACAGATGCTGACGCTGGAACGATATAGACACAGTCTGTGAACACAATAAGCAGAGCAGTCGCTGTAATCGACTCGCCACTTTCTTCGCTGTTTGTAACGAACGTGGAGGGCGCACCAACACCAGCTGTGGCTGTCATTGCTCTCCCTCCCGGGTCTGTCATAACAAACGATGGCGCTGAGTCCAGATACCCAGTCTATGTCATGGCTCACTCGAGTGAGTCAGGGGAATGTCCTGCTGGCCAAAGTAAGTCGACACCATCTCTGCTGCATTATTTCCCTCTGCATTTACATGATGAACAAACATTCAAACATACTTATCTACATTGCCTGAGCTACGGCTTTGACGTCAACGAATTATATTCTGACCACTCCAACACCCATCTCCTTCATTTGACACCTGCCTCTTTGACGGGAACTTGGTAGCTAACGGAGAATGATCAGGCGTTCTATACCTAAGCACCATTCACACCCCAGAGTCAAGGTCGCTGCTCGACCGCGCTGTCAACCTTGTTCTCGCAGCTTTGGTAGCAGAAGACGGCCGCGTGCCGCAGAGTCTATACCAGCTGTCGTACGAGCAAAGATCAGGCGTCGACAACACAGTGACCGGTGAAGGGCGAATACACAGCTTCCCAATACCGCCCGTCTCTCTGACTTTTGATGATGAAATTTTGGAGCCTGTTCAACAGATCTGGCAGAAGGTCATGCCTGAAGCTGCCGAGAATGAGACTGTAGAGTACATGGTCTTTGCGGATCGTGAAGGTGTTGGGGATGAGGATGACTACGAATGATGGTGAGAACAAACTTTTTATCCGTCTCCGCTTCGGACAGTGTACGATGGCATGAGTGTACGAATGTAATGACTAGCAAATTTGATTCGTCTTTGACCTTCTCTAATTCCCAGAGCTATGTCTTTCCACCTTGCGCCTCGTTCTGATTATTTGTGTCGATACAGACCGATTCTGGTACCGATATGATGTGCCTGAGTGCTAAGCCAAAGCCAGATGCATGCCATGATGTTGCCGAATGTGAAAAGAAAACCATGAAACAAAAAGAGTAAAAAAACCAAAAAAAAACAAACCGCCTTTGTCAGAACGATCCGCGGTGTCTCTTGCGAACTCGATCCCGAAATAGAGCAAATGGTGGCCAACGTCAACAAACCACCCAAACCTCTGCCTCAAATCCAATTGCCGAACGGTTCTTGAAGCATCATCCTGCCCGAAAAACCCCAATCCGAAAGTCCAGGACGTAAAGACCGATTAGTCGTCGAGCGATGGCTGAAAGGACGGAGATTTGGCATGCCGATCAAGGCTGCCTGATCTCACCAGTGCCAAGTCGCCATTGAGATTGTCGGCATCTCCAAGGCGCTCACTCGATGTCCTACTCGTCCAATTTGGACGAGTTCCAGCTCGTGACCCTCACCTACCTTCTGCCCCATCGAGTTCCTCTTCGGCGTTCATATACTCATCCTGGACGGCGTTCGTGATACCGACGTGGATCTCACCGAAAGGTTCGTTCTCCTTCAGACCTGCCTGCTTGACTTTGACCTGACCTTTAGTAGCCAGTGTCAAGACATGCAAGAATGCCTGCGCCACTACAGCCTTGGTCTTGTCCGGGTCTTCGAAAAGACCATCAAATTCAACCCATCGCAGACTCGCACTACGCTTGTCATCCTCGCCGCGCTGAACGGCAACGTTCTCAACGAAGCCGAGGAAGTTCCGACCATCACGATCGAGAGCCTCACGTACGATCTGGCTGGTATTGGCTTCTTGAGTTGAAATATCCGCAGTAGCGCCGAAGTCGGTGAAAGACGAGAGGTCGTGTGCGGCGCCATCGTACTGCAACGGAGCAAAGCCGTCGGACCCAAATGCGGGCGCGACATCGTCACTGAACTTGACGTTGGACTGCTGGAGGATGCTACCACGACCTACCAGCGGACTGCCATCTACCGCATTGCGACCGACCTCGACCGAGGAGTGTCGATTCCAAGGCACATTTGAGGTGCGGTGGTGATCAGACAAAGCTGAACCAGGGTTCTGGCGACCAAGCTCAGGCATCATGTCTGCCGGGTCTGAGCCGAAGGCCATCATGTCATCTTCAATGACTTGGGCGTCTTGTTGGCTTCGAATTGGTAGTTGGGTTTGCTGCTCTCCGGCGCCGTCACGCAGTCGGACCCGGCGGCCATCTTGATTCTGTTCATCTTCTGAACCGAATGCTACAGAAGCCGATCGACGTCGAGCAGCTCCGCGAGCACCCTCCTGGATCTCCTCCTCCACGCTCTCTTCGACGTCGGCTATCAGCTTGCTCATCAACATGTCTCTGAGGTTGTGCCCTGCGTAGAACTGGGCTAAGTTATGCTCCACGCCCGGGATCGCGTTTAAGGCGCCGATGTCTCCCAGGCCCATCCCAAAGACCAAAGCATATGCATTTTTTCTCGCTTGAGCCGCACTTACTTGCTGTGGTTCTAGCTGGGCCTCCTCGATACGCGCCATGTAGTTGCTAGACCAGAGCTTCAATTCGGACCGACTCACATGGGTCGCAGAGTCCGGTGCAAGGGTCTTCATCTTGCGTTGTCTTCGTTGCGGCTGGGCTTGGGGAATATCGCCAAGATCGGAGCTCAATTCTTCTTCGGATGGCAGGGGCACGGCCTTGCTGTGGTGGACCGTTTGTTGAGCATGATTCACAACAGGAAATTCCTGCAGCTGCTGTTCATCGCCAAATATCAGCTGAGCATCGTCGTCGTGGAAAATGATTTGGGCTTCGTTGTCAGCAAGTTGAGCGCTACTTGGAAACTTCTGAGCTGGTCCGTTGTCTTCGCCGAATACATCCTCAATCTGCGAAGGGTTGGGAGGCAGCTCTGGCTCCTCGATCATGTTTCCATCCGCGTCAATGCGGAGGGGCCAGGCATCCCAAGGTAGCTCCTCTTCCTCGCCGAACAACGGCATGTTGCTGTTGTTGTTCTCGAGCTGGTGTGTTGATCCTTCGAAAATTGGAGGGATGTTCACACTACCTTGGCTCGAAGAGTGGCGGATGTTGAGGTTGATGAAGGGGAGATTTGCCGGAGAGCCGCTGCTGTTGTCAACAGGTGATAGCTGGGAAGATAACTTGCTCTGCTGACTGAAGTCTAGACCAGGAAGAACAAGCTCGCCGCTGTCGTCAAAGTCGAGGACAGGCAGGACGAAGTCTGGCACGAAGTTTGGATCGTCAATTAGAATAAGTTGTCCGCGCCTTGTGATACATTAGCGTGGACTTGGACACAATGACAACATTCCCACTCTCCTGGCCCCACCGAGACGAACACGCGAGCTAGGATATCAGAGTGTCAACTTACTTGGCTTTTCCTGCGTTGGGATCGATCTTGTTCGCAGCGCCTTCCTCGCGGAAGTAGGTCCGCATCCTGGCCCACATCTTCTCGGCATCTTCGAGAAGATAGGCGCCATGCTTGCTATACACGCCAGACACGCCATATAGGAGGCTGCCTTGTAGACGCAGGGCAATTGGAGCGCCAGGGGGCTTTTCAATGGTGCCACAGGCCTGGGGCACGTTGACTCCTTCGATTGCCTTCCTAGTCACCTTGCGACTGATGGTTTTGTGACCTAGATTGGCGACCAGCCTATGATAGCGTCAGCGATTGGATTTTCTTCCGTAGACGGGTGCTGATGACGCGAGGGGGACGGAAATTTACCACACAGTAGCAACGCCATACTTGGGACTCGCTAGGACTGTATAAGCCTGTCAGCACTGTACGATGGCAGGGTAGATTTGGGACCCTGAGCTTACTCTCGTGCGAGTAGAACATGTTCGTGATCGTACAACGCGTCCACAAGGCGGCGTTGACGAGAATCGAATGCGACCTGCTCGAGATTGGCCTGCAAAAAGTGGGCGTGGGGTGGGAAGAATATCGCAGGAGATGACAACTTTGCGGTGAGCGAGGTCGTAACGCGTGACTTGTACTCTACTGGTTGAAAAGACAGAGTGTTCGGAAACGTGGGGTCTTCAAAATATCAGGGAATGGTAAGTGCCGTGGTTGAGGAAGGTGAAGTAATCAGATTGCGAAAGGGGATGTGGAATTAACTGGAAGAGATGAGGTAGTGATGTGCAAAGACTACCGAAGATGACAGACTGGATGACAGAATCATGGCTTGAAGTCCGAAAGGTGAGGGCGAAGTGAATGAGCACTGAGATCAGGCATGCAGACAATATCAATTTGGCAGGATGTGATGGTAAGCTCCTTACAAGAACAAGGAAGGAGGTGTTTTGCCATTTGAACAACCTGTTGGGTCCTAAGGTACCTAAGGTATCTAGGCACCTAGGCACCTAGATATGTACCTAGGTAGGCAGGTATTTCTAGCTAGAGGTGAAGCAAAGACATGTTTTCCCAGCTCTCAGACTTGTTATGTCCTTTGTGCCTGCATTACACCACCACTCAGCGCTCAGATAGTCGATAGTAAAGTGATCCCACGGGTCTCTTTGTGTGATCCCCTGCCCATGGCATCTAGAGGTCTGCTTATTTAGAAGTGAGGAAGTTTGTCAAGCACCCAATAGGAATGTGGTTGTCCCTGACTAACAGACACTCCTCATCTCATGAGTGGGATGGAGACCAGCAGTCATCAAAAGGCTTGTAAAATGGTGATTAATGTGACGTTGAATCAACATTGTCTTTACCTCTATTAACAAACATCTTCAGCTTCTATCCCATCACACTTTACTCATAAGATTCGAACATACCTACGTAGCAGTGTATATCACATGTTTCCAGAGCACGGAATGCACCCTGCATTTATTATTGCTGGGCTCAAGATCGAAAATGGGGATTCATGCCCTAGTTTGACAGAACAGCACATCCTCGGGAATCTTGCTGCAAAACATCGTCACGGCATCAAGAAAGGACTCATGGTACAAACGCACAGAAAGCCCTCGAAATTGGCATGGTCTTTTTTGGAAAACTGAATACTTGGATAAGTACCTAGATCGTACAGGCAGACTTGGACAGATACAGAACAATTTTTGGAGTCGCAAACAATGCAGGGCAAATACAATCTGGTCTACTGATGTGAATTACTACATTGAGGTGAAGATGCACAATATGTCATATGCTTTTTCGCGCCGGCGCGCAGAGTCCTGCACCCCAACTAGAAGTGCTTTTGGTATGTACATGGAAGGGCTAGTTACCTGGTTGTCTGGTAGTATCAGTATATTCAACCAGAGATAGGAGTTTGGTAGGTAGTCTGTGCAAGTGCCAGGACCCTCCTAACTGTTTTTACTTCTGATTTTTTTTTTTAAAAAACCCCCCCCATCTTTTCATGGCCGCGCAATGCTTAATCAACCAACGCCCCCTGAATGCCTACGACGCAACTGAGGGGCGAAGATGCACTACGAGAATGAAAGTCGGCTGTGCGGCGCTAAGGCCCCCTCACCTAAGAAAAATACGGACTACTCGCCGCCAACCATCCTCGATAAGCCAGCAGTCTGAGTAGCACACATGCAGATCGCTGATATGCAAGCCCTGCAGATATGCGCGATAGGCGGGAGCTAATGCCGAGCAGTGGCCCCTTCCTGTCGCCTGTGGGACCAAGCCGGGGGGGGGTCCATGGGTTAGTTTTGGTTGTGTGCTTACGGAGTTATTGATTCCTTTTAAAACCACCATCCCATGACCATGGACCCTGTGGACTCAATTTGTTTCAAAGCATCTACTTGTTCTGTTCTTTGCTCAAAGAAGCCCCTTCTGCATGGCATCTGGTCATATCATCAATAGATGCAAATTACAGCCCAACTATTTCCTCTTCAATATCAAAGAAAAAGCAATTAACCGGGAAAACTAACGGACAACGGCGGAGGCTGCGGCGACAAAACGGCACACAGTGGACCTTCCGTGTGTAAGCCTCCAAGCCATCGAAGTTACACTGCATTACTTTTATATTGCGGCTCCTCGGCCCCTGTCTGCCTGAGTTTCTCGTCTCTGTCTTACAGACGTTGGACGAACTTTTGGAGCTTAAAGGAGCGGTAGGCAGCCGGCCAGCACGTGAGCGCGAAGCGGTTGACGACGACGGCACCTGCACAACCAGTTGGCAGTGTCGGTATTTTTTTTTTTTTACAGAATGTCGCATCACTTCACAAGACGACCTTCGCAGCTAGCCTTGTCAACGACGGCGACACCGGCTCACAGAGACAGGGAAATGGATAACAACTTCTTCCACCTCGACTCTTCCTTTGGTGACTACCTCGACACAGAATCCGAATCCTACTTGCGGTCGGATCCGGAAGTCGAGTCTGTCCGGTCACACCCTTCATCACACCTAGACGCCGATCAGACTTTATTACCACATTCACCGGCAGCCATACCGGCTAGAGCCCAGACACAGAGACTGCAACGTCGTCGAAATCAGTATTATTATTCCAATGGGCTGCTTGTTCCGGTCCCCGCCACGACAGTGTCCCAAAATCAGCCTGCCTCAGATCAGCGACCTACAACTTTCCACCAGAGCTCACCGCATAAGAGGGCGAAGTCCTACACAACCTCCGGAAATGCATCATCGTGGCTGTTGGGCAGCAGCAGTGCTTTCACTGATGCAAAGCGGCAGTCTTGGACAGGTGAGCGCCGTGAAATCCGCAAGTTACAAAAAGACCACCCAGTCGGTTCCGCAAGACCAAGCTCTACAGTGGAGATTGGGGACGATAGCGTAGTTTCGAATGACGGAGCTGGCACTGCGGCTGAGAGGGACAGTGCCAAAGGCTCGGTGCTTGGGGTGAGGCGGAAGATGGAGAAGCTGAGGGGTTTCTATCGAAGGGGAGAAAAGGACGTCATGGTGTCATCGAACTTGAGATGAAAATCAGACTGAGGACGTCCAGAGTGTGCTTGTATTGTCATGGGATCAAATCGACACTGTACAGTCTGCTCTTCCCGGGGGACCATACCCACTTAAAGCGGGAGGGAATTGACGGCCAAATTGGCGGCCGCTTAGACACTTGTCCGGAGCATTCATTCATTGCATAGCCTGGCGTATATTGAACAAATTTGACTTAGCACTAAGTCCAAAAACAGAATTGTTCCCCAGATTCCTTAGATGGTTGACGATTTTGAGCCTTTCCACTTAGGGCTAGGCTTCATCAATCTGGGGTCCCCGCGGGGCCATGCTTGAACTCAAACCTTGCCGGTTGGAAAGGGTCGTATTGTAGGACGGGAAGAAACTTGCAATTGACTTCGATGCGACAGTCCCTCCACTTGCCGAGCGCCCCCCTCCTCCACCTCGGATCAGGAATTCTTCGACCTTTGTCCTTCGGTACTGGCCAGAATCTACGTCCCCACGATGCCTGAGCCAAATGGGATAGACATTCTTTGTGATGCGGCGAGCTCAGGCCTATTACAAACCTCGCCGTCGCTTTCGACCGCGCTAGGTGATGATCAGCCGCCATCCAAGAAAGTCAAACGATCAGACGCTTCATCATCGTCTTCCTCTAGCTACGTCTGCCATATATGCCAGCGTGCATATGAGCGAGCAGACCATCTCACGCGTCACCTTAGATCACACGAGAACGCGAGACCTTACCTATGCACGAGGTGTAATAAAGGATTCAACAGGGCGTAAGACAGTTCCCTACGATGTCGTTGCGGGTAGCGAAACTCGCTCTTCAGGAGCCGCCCTCGGCTAATGCCAAAGTATGTACAGAGACTTATTGACTCGCCATGGAGCTACTCACGATCGAGATGACGGGAAATCAAGGCCCTTCATCAAGAGAAATGATCGGGCAACGCAGGCATGCGAGGCCTGTGTCACCGCGAAAACAAAGTGCGATGACCAGAGGCCGTGTGGGCGTTGTAAGACCAAAAAGTTAGTCTGCAAGAACCCGGCTCGAGCCCAGACCATCAAAAAATCCTCATTTCAAGATGGTACGTGTCCCAAAAAGTTCAACTCATGACAGTCCTTTCAACTGATGTTGACTTGCCATCAAAGACCGCTCAGTCTCCGCTGCTCCCAGCTTAACGCCAATTATGGACAGCCACGTCCCGACTGCTCAAATGTTCTTGAATGACAGCATCCAGACACCAACATTCATACCAGAGATACTCGAAACCGAGAACTCTTTGATAGACCCCATTCTGGGCAGCATGCCTTACTTTACCCCCATGCAAAACTTATTCCAGGATATTGACTTGGAGACGACATGGGATTTGGATTTCGAAGACTTCTCAATTCCACAGCTCGGAGGTCAGGATCCCAGCCCTCAGGCTTCCGACCTCAACCACCCTTCTTCGACGAGTAGTAGCCATCCGAGGCGCGCGTTTCGAGATCCCTCTATAGGGCACGCTGCCTTCAAGCGTTACTCACCTTGGCTCTGGGAGCCCAACAAACAAGAGGACTACGTGCACCAGCAGAAGCAGGGTCTGGCTCTGGATGAGCAGGCTCTGTCGCAGACTCCAGCTTTCGATAAGATGATGCTAAAACATTCCCGAAAGGTGAATTTGAAGTTGCAACACAGAGACCGGATCTTCTCGCTGGTACTGGCCCAGAACAAGGATGTTAGGAAGGTGCCTTCTTTTCCAACACTTGAACTACTCAATTTCCTCCTGCATGCGCATTTCGTGCAGGATGAGCAGCAGATGAATAGTTGGATTCACGCCGCCTCCTTGGACCTTGAAACGACCATGCCGGAACTTTTGGCTGCAATTATCTCGAGTGGAGCGACATTTATATCTGTCCCCGCGGTCTGGAGGTTTGGTCTGGCTTTACATGAAATTGTGAGGCTGGCTTTAACTGACGAGGTATGTATGCTTGATGCTAGCGTCGGACCTTTTTCTATTTGGTGGTATTGTTTTAGATATTGACTTTACAAATGTAGTACGAGGCGCGAAATGCATCTACAAGAAACCTGAGCGTTCTGCAAGCCAGCCTGATGTGGTTGGAGCTGGGAAAGTGGTGCGGCTTCAAAAGAAAAATGGAAATCGCGGAAAGCTTCTTCCAACCACATTTGACGGTTAGTCAATTCGTTTCCATTCTCTTATATTTGTCGGCTGACCAAATTTCTAGATGCTTCGGCGAGCCGGGACATTTTCAATGCCCATTGATTCTTCCTCGACTATTCCACTCCCTTCTGACTCACCAGAGTCTCTTGAAAACAAGTGGCGTAGTTTTGTGTCCCGAGAATCTTGGAAGCGGTGAGCTCCCCTTGCGGAGAACGTCAAACATTTCGAATTCTAATAGGCATTATTTGCAGGCTTTTGCTCCAATTCTTTATTCACGACGCGCAGACATCTATCAGTGTACAGACGAACCCCTTAATATCCTTCACCGAGCTTGTCTTCAGCTTGCCTGCCTCGAATGATTTATGGCGTGCCCCCACCGCGGAGGCCTGGAGGCAGATCTATCTTTCCAAAAAAAGACTTTCAAGACCGATGCCACGATTGACCGAAATCATGCACAATGTCAACAATCTCGAAGAATTTCAGGAAATTGTAGACGTGGAGCTTTGTTATGGCGTACTCATTTTTGGTTTCTGGGGCCAAGTAGCTGCTTATCGAGAGACCACTCACTTCTATGCCACCGCCAATGGAAACAACAATACACACCGCCTGTGGCTCAGATCTCAGCACCAAGAGCTATACCACTCGCTCAGCACTTTCTCAACCATCATACATACCTCTAGCAGCCGCAAGCATAGCGCAGAACTTTCAATGTCTCTCGAGGTATGTCTGATGATTCTGCATGTGGCACCCGATGAGCTGCAAATATTTGCTGGGAAGGCCGGGGAAGATGAAGCTCGTCGCGTGGGTACTTCATTGGAGGAAAACTGGGTGCACACCCCCGAGGCACGCTATGCTATCTGGCACGCTGGCCAAGTACTCTCACACGCGAAACGGCTCCCGCCGGCGACTCTGCGGCGGTTCAATGCGATTGCCGTTTACCTGGCCAGTCTCACCCTCTGGGTCTACGGGCTGTTAGGTGGTATAACTCAACTCGAGGACCAAGACCAGACCAGTATACAGACCGAGATTGGTGCTCCTGGAGGGCAGACACCATCCAAAGGGCCCGCCAAGTTGATACTCCTCGATGGCGAGGAGTCGATGGAGACGAAGGCCTTTCAGCAATTCGATCGGGGACTCCCAGCTCTGGCAACCCTACGTGGGGAGACGGAACCCCTCTCGAATTCGGCTGCGGTGTTGGCCATCGCGCGAGACATATTCCGGGAAAACTTTCCTGTCAAGTCTGAACCTTTGCCACCGCTGGTGGAAAGCCTGTCAAACCTGTTGCGAGATCTCGGGAATGGTTCAGCCGGGATGTCCTCGAGGATGGGATCGCGGATGGTCAGTCGTTTGGGGAGTGAGGTCAGGTAGGGGCAGCGGCAGCTTATGTACGGAGAAATTCCATGATTGCGATCCATTAATCCAACTTGAGACTCGATAGCGCCCGACTGTCTTTTCAGGCCACTGAATTAATGAGAATACTTGGAAGATCATGGAACGTAATGAAGAATTGGTACAAGTCAGTGTACCCACATAAGTTTGCCCAGCCAATTTTCACTCCTTCAAGCCATGGATTACTTGGATCGACTCTGTCTATGTATCCTCTACAATGGCCTATCGTCTTTCTAGTCATGTCCCTCTCTATTTTCCTCTGCTGCTCCAGTCTGAGGGTTATGAGGCCCACCACAACTCCACACCGATCGCCAGAATCATGTATAACGCTGCGCCCCCGGGGCTACTCTCGAGGACATCGCCAAACGTAAAGCAATACGATCCCTGACCGAGCGCCGTGTTACCCCAAGAGGCCTCCGCAACCCTTTATCTGACCTCTCTCTCCGACTTCCTGCGGCGTGAATGATCCTCATCAGGTGGCCGGGCGGAAGATACTTGGTGGGAGGGTAAAAGTTTGAGTCATCTGCGAGTGGACCCAATGGCCCATCTGCTGACAGAATGTCAGTCTTCGCTGATTGTATCTGGGTTTGTTTATCTGTATGCGTCTCGACCTCTGCATGTGGTTTGTTTGAGGTTGGAAGGGCAGGCGCTGTTGGTTTTCCTCCTTGCGCTACTGGAGGCTCAGCTTCTGGTAGAGTTGCCCTCGCTTCCAACGGTTCAATCTCTGAAGACGAGTCTTCAGATGCCTCATCCTCAGTGAAAGGTCCCATATTCATTTCTGGCAACTCAGGCCACTCAATCTCAGCCACACCCTCCGTAGATGAGTTGCGGTCGTTACTCCTGGTGTTCTTGTCTTTCTGGCTGAGGTCTTCCTGGTCCCTCATCTCCGGCGGATGCACTCGGACATACATGAGCAGTCGCGGCCTAAAGGTATCCATCCTGATCTCATTGATATCGACTTGGCTAGTCGTCTGCGTAAGATCGTCAAGGAGCGTCCAAGCTATCTCGTCACGTCGGACGTATGCCTTGAAGTGGACGCCTGAACGGGAAGCGCCGCGCACCCACATTGGTGTTTCTTGGCTGGGAGCCACGACAATGGACTGTAGCCTGCACAAGCCATCTTGATCCGCATCACGCCCATCGAGATCGTCTCGCAATTTGGACATGTTCAAAGTCTCGGGGTACCTAAGTCGAGCCTCAGGAACATTGGTCCACGCAGACCCAGGACCGCCTGTGCCACTATCACGAACGTAGCTTATAGAGAAGATCAAAACCTCTGGCAAATAAGCGAATTTGTAGAACTCGTGCTTCGTTGATGCGGCGGCGCCGCATACCGAACATAATGGCGTATCTGGTCCGCGAATGATATCCCAGAAGCTTTGCGATATAACTTGCTCTAATCGCCTCGAAGCCTGGAGGTTGATTTCCATTGTATATCCCTTCCGCAGAACACGTTGCCGCCGCTTTAAATTGCCACATTGACAGCGGAACGGAGTGCGAGCAATCAGGTTCGTTTGGAACAGTCGTTTGAACATGTCAATCATACCGATACTGTGCAGTCTTGTCAGCCTATAGAAAAGCAGCTAGATTTATCAATTTAGAACTAACCCACTGATAGGATCAAGTTGATACTGTGATATTTCGCATGAAGCAATGCGATCGAATAGATAGAAAATGAAATTGCTGGGATCATCCATAGAAGTGAGGTCTCCATCGTGCCCCCATCCATCCATAAGTTTGATTTCAGTATCGAATTGCACAGCAGGCTGTCTGAGCTGCTTCCAAAAGACTTCCATCAGTCTCTTCAGTGTTACCGAGCGGTTCTGCCCAGGGCTAGGATTTCGTAACTCCACAGCCAACTTTTCGAGTGAAGGCAAAAGTATATTGTGATCATGAGGAGTCTCTGAGACTGTATTGTGACAAAGTTAGGATCTAAACTCCTAGGATAGGAGATCTCCGGGTGAGATTGGCGAGGTGTGGGAGAAGGGGGGTGGGGGGGGTCGAGGGTATGATGCAGCTTTTTGAACCCACGGCAAGGAAGGTTTTGTCTGACCTTTTTTGAGAAGATTCATGAATGGCGAAAGATTCATTAATGCTACAAGTGCGGCATTCCGATAGCACGGATTTTCCGGGGAGTGCACGAACGGGCGAAGATTGTCATCTGCCTTGAGGGTCTCTTGGATCCACTCATCGTTGCTCTTGAGCCGTGGAATCCGCAGCAGTGTGACTAGGTCTTGGTCTTCAGTGAAATCGAAAGCTACGTCGCTGGACGTCGGAAGGTCTCGATCAATCTGATCAGGATAGACTGGGATTTGCAGCTGAAGGGGGTTTGGCTTCGCAGCCATCCTGATGTTTGCATAGAATAGGTAAGCCTCTCTGACTTTACAAGGAGGAGGAGCATGTGTATTATTCTGTTGCAACAATTTGAAATTTTAAAACCCCCTAATTCTGAAATTCCAATCTCTGTCAAAGAAAATTCAGCTTACTCCTTCCGGCTGCTTACCAGACCAGACTCATTGAAAACAAAGGAATAGGCTACGGTCTTGTTCAGTCGCCAGTACAAAGACTTTAAGCACATAATTGAGTACCTAGGTACACATGCTGCATTCTTGGTGCCGGTCATACTGGCATTGTCGGCATATTAAATAACAAACTGATTCGACAGCTTCCTCATAGTTTCAACAACCTGAAATGGCTGTTTGAATACCACTTACAACAACTCATCAAGTTCAACAGCTGTCTAGATGACTCTTCTGGAACATCTGTACAACCTGTTGTCTCACAAGTTGTTGATAGTGTATCACGCCCGATTCTTTCTCTCTGTTGAGGATCCCCTGACAATACACGCCCTTCTCTAAATTCATTTGAGCCCTCTCGCATAGCTCATAATCCTCCAGAGCCACCCTTCTGACGAACTTGAAATACTGCTCGAAGGCCTCCGAGTCACTGTCTTCTTCGTGGTAGTAGTCGAATTCCATTCTTGTGATACCAGGGTCCTCTGTAGGGCAGACCCTGAAGCAAGTCATTCCACCGCCGTAGACATTCAGCGTGCAGATTGGATAAAAGTAAAGAAAGAGACCGTCATCTGGCTTGGCTGGATCTGCGATATGGCGTGAGTAGTTTCCGTGGTTGCTGACACTGTAGAAAGTCGGCGGATACAATTGAGAGAATGATTTGTGCGTGTATTGGCAATGCTGGGTGCGCATCAGTATGCTGCAGTCCCGGCAGCGAGTATTCAGATATTGCAAGGACGATGAATGGCGTTGACACTGCTTGTGCTACTTACAAGACACTCCTGGTATCCGTCGACCCTGTTGACAAGGCGATTGAGCTGGTCAGTAAAGAACTCAACGACACTGCCTACCCCCTTGAAAGTGGTGCTAGTCTTACATTGTCTTCCAATTTAAACGCCCCTCGTATGACAGTGTTCGCTTGAATGGAAGTTTGGTAAAGTCAACACGATCAAGTAGAGCCACCAGTCCCGGAAAATATTCGTCGAAAGGTGGAGCTTCAGGTGATAAAGCCGCAAACAATAGACCACTCGGCGTCAGCTTATGCGGCAGGATTTGAGACTGTCATTGTGTGAGCTTAAGACATTGAGAAGTCATCTGGAATAGTGGCGCACATCTAGTTGTGATGAGACCCTGTAGCCGTCCTCGGAATTCTCAACGAGAAGTCGAAGTCCGGCGATTTCGTACTCGACTTGCGACTCCAGCTGTCCTTGAAAACGAGTGACAGGACCAAGCAGATACCACGCCTAATTCAAAATTCAAGATAAGTCAACCTAATGTCGTCGCTTTTATCGCAGCCAGAATGTTGATACACACGTTCATAAAGACAGCTTGCCGTTCAAGCTCGTACAGAGGCTTGGAGCAGTACCATGATGCTGGCAGCGTCTTAGCCATTTCTGATGTACGGCTCTCTTGCAGGATCGATCGAATTTGAAAAAAGTTCCTGGGGAGTAGAATCAATCTTTTATCGTTGATAAATACCTAGGTATCGCCCAGGGAATAAGTACTTGACACCAAATGCATAGATATTAGGGTATGTATAATGCCAGCGCCCCACGGTAGCACTCCCCAAGAAATCAAACAAGTATTATGGGCATCTTGGACGCGGGCAGATATATTGCATATGCCCAGTGCCCGACTAGACCCACCGACATCGGCGCCTTGAGATGGATGGTCGCTTTAGTCTGCTGTTGGCTGCCCCTTTGCGTGGTCGACGTTGCTGACGATGTGGAGAGCAGTGGCGTTTCATATCATGCAACTGGCCATCGAGATTATGAGCTCCGCGTCTGGTAGCAGCTGTTGGAGGAGACGGGGACAATCCGTATCTAATGACTCCAAATGTCAAAGATAGTGCCCCAATGTAATGCGGTACTATGCAGCTAGAGAGATTCCCTGTCCCACAATCTGTCGGTAGATAATGATCAAGCGTCTGTAGCTTTGACAATAATACAGATGCTGCGACTATCGGGCTGATCCGTGAAAGGAAGACCATGTTAGTTATCTGATGACATCGTGACATACACATGGCGTGTGCCTTTAGAGATCAATTTTTCTGAGTGCATTTCTTCACCTATCAAGGACTCGCTACTGCAGGCTGTGTGCCCGGCTGTTATCGACCTCACCTGAGCAATGCTGAGCTACTTGGAGACAAGTCCCGAAGGGACTGCACGCTACTCCAGGCTCTTTATCGGAGTCATAATAGTCGGTCTGATCGTTTCAAGAGCTGTCGTTTGGCTGTTCCCAGCAACTAGCAAAGCCTATCACCTGAGCTCCAGAACAGCGACTGGAGTTGACGCTGCGGAGAAGGGTGATACCCGACGCTTGCTTCTGGAAAAGGTACCTTATGATGTGCAAAAACGTGCAATCCTACACAAAGCAAGTATAACCTCTCTCAGACCTTGCATTCATTCATTCCACTAATTCAAGCATAAAAGCGTTGGCTGATGGTCGGTCACGAGTCTCAATGGACCAAGGCCGGCGAGTATCGAAGCCTGACAGTTGCGGAGATACCATTCGTGATAATCAGAGGCGAGGACAGCAAGCTAAGAGCTTTTCACAATGTTTGCAGGCACAGAGCCTACACAGTCGTTCGGAAGCCCAGTGGAAGATCTCTACAGCTCTTTTGCAAATATCACGGGTGGACTTATGACACGGCCGGAAATCTCCTCAAGGCACCATGTTTCCCAACGGATGACCCTGCAGTCCTTGACATGAGTAGGAACGGACTCTTTGAGATCCACCTCAGAATAGACACAGCCGGGTTCGTGTTTATCAATTTTGCAACAAATCTGGCGGACGCCTTCCCGTGGAGTGACATCTCACCATCAAGACTGCGAGCTTTGGACTTTAGCCGGGCCGAAGAGTGGGAATTGGAGGTCAATGTTGACTGGAGACTGGCGAGTGAGTCCCCTCAGATGATTCTACGTGCATAACATCAGACTAACGATCTGTTTAGGTCTTTTGCCCTGGTTTGTCGATTCTGCGGCACTTTCAGGAATTTCCTGGACACGACGCTGTCTGAGCTACTTGCTCAACACACCAGCCACATCGCTTCAGTACGTCGATGACGCGTCGTTCATCTGCAACATCGAGGATGACTATCACCTGCTCGTCTCTGCGCTTCCTGCGGATGGCAAGGAGACCATCATCAAGATCACCGCAATCCCACGGCATAGCGGCGTTCCTAAGCCTCAACAACCCAGCGTCCTACAGAGCAGGGTGAGCGAGCAAATCAGATCAGCGATTGACACACTGCGGCAGCACAGGACCACCGACACCAACCTTGATTTCCGACAGAGCGCTATTCGTGAAAGGCTGGACAAATTCAATCGCCATATTTACCATCACAAGGCCATGGAGAAAGTGGCGGGGAAGAAGGTCAACGCCGCAAAGAGGGTCACCGGCAACGCAGATGTTGATGTGGAGGCGGAGGCAATTTGCAGTGCGCTTGAAATATCTCAAGTTGCCACTGTGGGCTTCTGTTCCGCTATTGGATCTGAGGGGGAGCTCGAGTGGTGAGCATGCGTGGGAAGAGAACGATGTCGAGGGAGGGATTGCCCATGAACTTTTCATTTAGTCGGTCGTTATTTTATTGTTTTGGAACGGTTGTCTGTTTTTCATATCTAAGGTTCGATGAGATGCATATGTGAGCTCTAGTCTATTTCATTTGTAATAGAAAATGCTGAGTCTGCCAAGTGTATAACAGACTTCAAGCCATCACGGCATGTGCTGGTCAGCTTTCGTGTTCTGTGAGGTATAAACCGTCGTTCAAGACCAACATGGCGCCACTCTCCGTGCCTTCACCACCGCTCAAGCCTTGCCATTCTCAACGGCCTTGGCTTTCGCCTCTCGTATGTGACTTGTATGCGCCTCCTCCAAAGCCGGTATGATGAGGCTCTCGATCTCCACGTCGGGGTCTCCCTCTGGCAGCAAGCTTGGGTCCATTGGTCGATCCTCCTGTACGACCTCGACCGTCTTGCGCTCTTCCATCTCACTCAGCGACCTCTTGTGGCCTGACGTCGTAGTGACGGGGCTGGGAATGCGAATCCACTTGTCGGGCCTGCCGGGAGCGACAAAAACGACCTCCCACTTCCGCGTGGACAGCAGGTTTCCAATTACGAGGTTGTGGCTGTAACGTTCGAGAGCAGTTTTTGCTTTGTGAACAAGAATCTCTGGAAGATAATCAGTAGCTGTTTTTCATGGCGAAGGATCTGGCATAAAAGTCTAAGGACTCACCTGGGTCCGTCTCCAGCTTGAAGGACACAATCATACACTGTGGCGCCCAGCCATCGACCAGATTTTTCAAAAACTTGGGAACGGGATCCAGATCCACAATCAGCCGCTTACTGCGTGGCACCTTGGGACTCGAGTCAAAGTTGTCAAACTCTTCATCAGCACCGGCGGTAGGCTTAAGCTCAGGACTCGACTTCTTTTTGATTTTGTCCGCAGCATCTGTACTTTGGATCTTGTGCTCTGCCATACGATCTTGCGGCAGGAAGAAGTCACTTGCGGCCGCAGCAAGGTACAGCAATCCGTCCGGGCCCAAACTGTGCATGAGCCTCGCGATGGCACGCAACTCATGCAGGTAGTCTCCAATTGTCACAAAGGGGACTGTCAGCAGCAGATTCTTGCGCCGCGCTGTTTGATACTTTCGTAAGACAGATAGCATCTTCTCGCTGAACTCGGGCTTGGCCACCACACTGCCGTCAGGGCCCTCATGAAGGAAATCTAAGAAGCAGTCGGTTGCGTGGCTATAATGCCTGCTGTACGGGAGCAGACTGAACTGCCTGTGGAGGAAGATGACGGCGTATCCAGACTCAAGGAAATATTCGGCTGAAGTGGCACCACGAGTTCCCGCAGAGAAGTTGTCGATGAAGCGGACGGTCTGCTTCTCTAATGGCACGGTGGTTCCACCCGATGTGATTAAGACGACTCTGCGTTTTGCAGCAGCATGAAAATCGATGAACTCTTGGGCCTGAGCAATGTGTTGCGGAAGTGCCTTGGGTGGTGGATTGGAGCTGAAGTATTGGTCCTCAACGGCCGCAGGGACGGGCTCTGAGGCCATGCTGCTGACGCTGCTCCGAGCGGAAAATGAGGAGGATGAGAAAGTGGATGAGGCTGGTGATGATGGCGGCGAGTATGAGGATGCAAGGTTGAAGGAGAGCGACAGGCTTGACGATGCCGTCGATTGGCTTCTAGGTGAGCTGTCGGCCTCTAGTGTCTGTGAGTATGCCATGGTGAGTCAATGTATAGATATCAAGGTGACGCGAGTCTTGATTCGCAGTGAGCTTCCAAAAGGAGCATGAATGGCTGGGTCACAGAGAGGAGTCCAGCCCTCTGATAAGCATCACAGCTTCATCTTGGAGAAAGTATGATATGGCATGACTTGTATATAGTTATTACACAAGTCATGTCAATAACCTCGGGAAGATGATGGAAACCCGGAAAATGGGTAAGAGTGGTGGAATACAGACTCTATTCTTCCCACATCATCCCATAGTACCTCGGGGACAGGCGGCTAGATCTCGGGATTTGTGTCAAGTGGAAGACTTGGGATCGGGAGCGGCTGCGAAGGATCTAGAAAGCGATCGATCCCACGCCAATGAAAGAGGAGAGAAATCTGGTCCCGGGCTCTCGGACCCGTGGACACACGGAGCTGCCGTAAAAGTGCGGACACAAGAAAAGTGCATGCTCTTACCTTTCATTCAATAGTTCCTTGGGATGCCACTTGCTGTGCTCCAGATGCAGCTTTCCTGTCCTGACAGACTTCTGAAGACTGCAAAAGACTCGTTGCTAGTAGAGGGGCCGAGCGGTAGGTTTTCTTGCTTGTTCACTGTTGCATTCCGGACCAGAGGATGTGATTTGATGCCAATCTTGCGGCGGTGCGGGCGCACGGGCGGGACTCGTCTTACGGCGTGGATGTCGGTCTGACCAGGGTTGGGGTTTGTGTTCAGTCTCTCTCTCCCCCCCTCCCCCCCCCCCCCAAAATTCACGAGGTTACACAGGAAGAAAGAGGAAAAAAGAAGAGAAGACAAGAAAGGATAAGAAAAAGAGCAACAGACTGAAGTATATTTTTGGAAAGAAGCATTGGATCTGAATGAAGAGTCACGAAAGAATGCAAGTCCAACACAGGATTCTATGCTGCACACATGTAAATGGCCGTCGCCGTGTCTGCATTACAAAAGTCTCCCCGTCTATGGAGAGCCTCAATTTATAAACTGCCACAATGAAGCGCTGGCCCTATCTCGTAACATCTTCAGTTCTATCTGCGCATTTATCGAATAAACCTCCACTGGGCTTTGAATTCCTGGCCCCCTCCCAACGAAAGCCAAGCTACCTCGCCGCCACCAGACTCATATAAATCCCCCCACGCCACACCCGCCAACGAGCCCACCAAGTTCCTCACCTCGACACTCTTCACCACCACAAAATTAAACAAGCTCACAAAGGGCCACAACCGCCAGCCCGCACTCATAATCGGCATAAAGTCGAGCCTCGACCGCTCCAACACCACGCGCCAGTTCACCTGCGAGTAATCCAGGGCCTTCCCGCTCGCGAGGAACGACACGCTGGCGTCGGCGCCCGTGGTGCGATGCGACATGGCTGCCTGGATGCTGTGCATGAACATGCTGAACATGAGCGTGTTGATTGCCGCACCGATGGTCTGATCGAGCAGGAATTTGATGACTGTGTTGCGGATGTTGAGCTTGGACTCTACCAGCCGGCCCTCGCTGGCTTCGCGATCGAGTTCTTTTTCATTGTTGGCAGACGCGGAGTTGATGGCCTCAGGAGTAGGTGTGGTCTTTTGGGCCGGAAAGGTCGACTCGAGGAATTCTTGCCCTAGATGTATGTAAGATGAAATGTCTCGGGGCCGTCATATTCTCCCCTTCTTGAGGCCAAGAGGACGGGCGGGGAAGTATCAGCGCTTACATAGAAAGTTGGGCGGAGTAGATACAACAGTGAAGAGGAAGAATTGGAAGACTGGCACCCAGTCGACCGTAAAAGGTTTCTATGCGGGTTGTAAGCCAGAGTAACAGCGGCGCAGACGGGCCATCCAGAAGGCTCTCTCATGACTGGCTATGGAGGACTTTCATACCTCACTCCGGTAAGCTGTGATGGCTTGGGCTAGGACGTTCGATGTCGCGCTCAGTATGGCAGACTGAAGTGTCGCCGATACGAGGGGTGATCGGGCCATCTTGAGAGAGAGAGAGAGAGCTCGTTGATCCGAGATATTGAGGGTGTGTCTTGAGTATCACACACTCACTCAGCGCTGCCCAAGTAGCCTTGCCTGGCGCGTTGATGAGCGCGTCTAGAGGATGACGTCAACACGAGAAGCTGTGGTGATGCTATTGTTGAGAACTCGACGACAAGCGATATGTGAGCTCGCAGCTTTGTCGCAGGATGACTGCTACTAGTACAATCAAAGACTTTCGAGAATACAGGTTTTCGTGCGGATTTTAGGTCAAACTGATACAGAAGTGATGCGGATGAAAAATGGATGTTGTTGCATCTTGTTTTTGTGTTCTAATTCATTTAGCCGCCGGCAAAGCGACTTGCGCCGCATTGTCATGCTATTCAAGTACAGTACAAACTTTACATTGGGGCCAATAGATTGCATGGGCCTGAGATGATTTGGGACATTTTACACTATCAAGTCCTTTTTACCAAGATCAAATTAAATGCGCTGTTTCTTTCACTGCGTTCGGACTTGAGCCTGAACCACCCGAGTGAAGTCAAATGGAACAAAGAGGGTACTGAAATAATAGTAATTCCGACGCTCCCATTCTTTTTCCATGCTCTGAAAATGCAGTCTACTTGCTATCTTACACATAATGCTATTTACCAAGATCGAGGGCCATTTTACTCCTTCTTACCAGCCTTGGCTTTGACCTTTTCTGACCCTGGGGGTGATTTCACGGCCCCAAATACAATCGCGACCACAGCAGCGATTCCAGCGGCGCCAATTCCATATGCGACCTCTCGGCCCGCCCACCAGTATACACTGGTAAACAAAACAGGCCCCAACCCTCTTCCGATCTGTCCCCAGCTGCGCAATATTCCCAGCTTTCCGCCCCTCTCACTATCCGTTGCCTCAAAGCTCGAAAGTGCATTCAATCCGGTTACAACAGTTGCAGACGTGGTCGCTAAGCATGTTGCAGCCACGTACAGCATCGACACGGACGAAATGCGCCCCAGCATGAGGAAAGCAGCCAGACACGCCACGACGCCGATTTTGACGCTCAGGAGCGGTGGCAACCGGCGTGTGACACCTCCCTGAAGTAAAGAGGCAATGAGGCCCACGAAGCCCAGCAGACGGCCATTTTTAGCGGCCGTGTAGCCGAAAAGGTCGTAGGTCATAAAGGGAAGCGAGAACTCCATGCCGGAGAAGAACAGCAGGAAGGCGAAGTGGACGGCGTTGAGGAGGAAGTGGGAGTTGGTGCGCTGCATGGGCTTGGGCTTCTCGGATTTGGCAGGGGTCGCTTGGCCGTTCTTCTTCTCGTTGGTCATGGAGGGGAGAGTCTCGGGAAGGGCATAGTAGAGGTAAATCGTCTCGGTCAGGATCAAGAAGAGCGAAAACCCGGCGGCTGCCGCGAAAGGGTTGGCTGCCACGGTTGCGACAGTGCTTAGATATGCGCCGATCGCGGGGCCAAAGGTGAAAGCAATCGAGAAGCATGCGCCAATCAGTGCCATGGTCGAGCCGCGGCTGGAGCTGTCCGAGATGTCGGTTGCAATGGCGGTCGCAAGCTGGACATTGCCCTCGGACAAGCCTCCCACAATTCGGCTAAGCAGGAAGGTGCGGAAGTCCGTCGCCATGACCCACAGGAGGACGGAGAGGATATTGCCCATCATGCTAGCCAACAGCGCCGTGCGACGGCCATACTTGTCGGACAGGGAGCCGATGATGGGGGAGGCAACGGCTTGGAGGAGGGAGAATAGCGAGCCGAGGGCGCCCCCAAGGAGGACGATGTCGTAGCGGGAGTCGATGGGGCGGGCGAAGGCAGCTTTGTAGGCGTTCAGGTAGCTGAGCACCCAGGCCAGGAGGGTTTTGGGATGTTCCTGCGAAGCGTCGGTTGGCGCTTCGACGTTACGGTAGAACTCGAGGAGGGCAGGGAAGAGTGGGAGGATAAACGTGAAAGATATCTGTAATTCCATTTGTTAGCTGTTGGCCCGAAAGCTCTCCTGGGACAGGATGAAGGGGGTGACTGACCAAATCCAAGAGCAGAGAGATGAAGATGACCTTGAGCACCCGCTTCCGGGTTGCTGCATCTACAGGAGAAGCCATGATGCTGGTTGTTGCGACAAGAGAAGAGAAAGCTGCAAATAGAGACAGAGCAGACCGCAGAAAATTAAAAGGCAAAGAAGCGAAAGACGAAAGGGAATTGGTAGTTTTAGTAGGATGGAATCACCGGGGTCTTCGAATAGGCCGTGCAGGTGGCTATACAAATCCGCGCGCGCCAGAGAAGCCAACTATGGGTTTTGAAGGTGCCAAGGCCCAGAAGTTATTTAGGATCTGGAGATTTCCATGCATGTGGAGACGTCGCGCCTTGTTGTGGAACTCGGGGCTGTCGTCCGTTTCAAACGCCCAGTCAGCCCTGCACTTCTGGCTCGATGCAATGTTCTGCGGGTGATGTGTTTTGTTCCGCTTGACGTGGAAGGCGGCTTTTCCTGTCAAGATTGGCCCCATGTCGTTGTTGCAAGGTACCCACCAACCCCCCCTTGTCTACCATTACCATTACCTACTGCTTACAATTCGGGGGCTTCCGTCGCGCTACGTTAGGTAAGGTAAGCAGGGCAAGGTACCTAAAGGAGCCGAACCCGTCCCCCACATATGCAGATCCCCGAGCCGCCGAGCAGCCCGAGCTACGCCGTCAAGCCCACCCTGCATGCATGAATCTCCAACGACATCTCACCCTTTCGGTCGTATACGCGTATAGGCGCGTATTTATTAGGCATCTTGAGTCGTAGAACGCAATTGAGCTAGCAAACGCTACACAATCTCATCATGTTGGGGATCCGGAGTTTTGGAGTCGACGCACAACATTAGCAGCACTCTGTAGGACAGCAACCCCAGACTGGATCAATTTTTTCAATTATCTGGTACACAGGCTTCAAACTGTCACGGATCTGACCATTTGGCATGATTTACAACAATAAATCGTGGGTAATCCAGGTAGCTCACCTATCCAAATTCCGGCCCACGAATCAGTCTACTACAAATAACACCGGTGCTGCGGTGCCAGAGACTTTCCTGTCAGAGTTGTTACAGCGTATGCGGATGTTGTGTCATTATGAAGCTGTTCGACTTTTGCATTCCAAGATTACCACAGTAGCCGCTCAGATGACCTTGAAAGCTTCCCTCTGCAACATCCTTGTTAGCAACTTGAGACTGCATACCTACCTTCGAAGAATCTCCAGTAGTCAATATCCGATCGTGCATCGCGTCGGGGGGGAAGGGGGCTCACAGTAATGTGACTACACTTCAACATCCGCCGGGGTTTGGTCCGCAATGCCTAAACAAACAAATGATTAGACCAAATCGTGCTGTCCCCGAACATGACATGGCATTGAAGTAAGCGCACGTGGTTACTATGCGGCCGACACGCTTACGACCAATGGTTTTGCAAATTATATGTTTGCAACCTGGCCAGGAGGGTGCCTCTCAGCGGGTACCGGAACGTGGGGGAGACTGAGGTATGCCCGAATTGCCCTATATACACGAAGACTTAGTTACGTTTAAGTAGTAGACGCCTCACTAGTGTGATATTTTTTTTTATTTTTTTTTTGGTGGCACAATCAACCAATATCTTGGGTCAATCTTTACATGCTTTGGGTTGTTCTTCTGGAGTCTTTGGTCAGCTTCGCTCGTCGTCTCGTTTTTTCCGTTTAACGATCCCTTTTGTCTCCACGAGTCGAGCTGGAAATAGATCGAGTGGATGTGGTTATTCCCATAAGATCTTGAAATCAACTAAGATAATTTAGTACGTCTACCCCTCAACACACAGCCTAACATCTCTGACGACCTTCAGGTAGTCACGGCTGTGACAATGGCCGAGCAAAATGTGAAGCGTCACTATCACCACGTATCAAAACTCTCGCGGCCGCGAGCGCCCTCTTTCTTGATAGTGTCCAATGTCCAAGAGGAGAGGCGACAGTGTCAGCAGCAGCAACATCAACTATCCTTCCTTGTTCTCCTCCGAGTGGTCGTTGGAAACCTGCAGATGAACGTTCAGAAATCATTCGACTACATCTTGAGTCAAGAGCAAGTCGACAAAATTAGAGGAAAATACCTACCTTACTTACCTGATATAAGGGAGAACCCCAGATGGTGACAGTCAGGGGTGGTCTTGCGTCTTCGACTCTGACCACTCATGCGTCGAGGTCGTTCCTAATTGGGAAGGATACCGATTCCCGAGTACCCACTCTATAGATCCTATCGCGTGCAGATCCTTGTCTAGTACCTGCATGTGTAGGTATTTTAACGACTTTGCGGCTCGCAAACAAGTGGAAATGGGTCCTCTGGATGCCGTATCCGATCTATCGGTACCCTTGGTAGGGCGCCGGAGGGCCCTGGGGGCGCCGTCTGTAATTTGGACTCCGAAATTACTCTGGAGTGTGATATGGACTGACCGCCATATATAATGTGTCATGGAAAGCCTCCTACACTTTTACTATTTCCTTTCCCCTTCGACGGCTGGCCAGTGGCGTCCATTCACGGATTTGTGCTAGCAATCCACGCCCTCGTCTCTAAGTCTAGTCCAGTCAAGTCACTTAGCTCACCAAGTTGGTTCGGTGCTACCCCCATTTGACACACCATGAAGGCCAACTCGACAATCTTGGGGGCTCTGCTGGCTTCACGGTCACAAGCTACTACCAATATCACCAATAGCTCGTCTGCAATTTATAAGGATGCTTCTTACTCGGCTTCAGATCGCGCAGCCGACCTTCTTTCGCGCATGACATGGACCGAGAAGATTGGCCAAATGGGCGGCGTCCGACGTCTTTTAGGCTCAGACCTTTCTTTTAACCAAACAAGCTATGATATTTTGGCGGAATACCAGAATGGCATCCTTGGTTTGTTTAAACATTCCATTACGCTCACAATACTGTCTTTGCTGATATTTAAACCCCAGGGTTCGGCGACAATTACAACCTCGCATCAGATGTTCTGCCGTTCGCGAACGCGGTTCGAGAGCAGCAAATCAACTCGACAGATCTTGGCATTCCGTACATCACGCTTACCGACTCCTTGAACTCTATCTATTTGCTTGGGGGCACTATGTTCCCACCATCTCTTTCCATGGGTGCCTCTTTCAATGTCCCACTTTACGAGCAAGTGATCGGTGTGATCCGGGACGAAAATGTGGCTATTGGAACCCGTTGGGTACTTTCACCAGAGCTTGATATAGCCAAAGAGCACCATGGCGGTCGGATCGGTGAGATGTGAGTGATGCACAATCTTATGCTAAAGATCTATATGATTTTGTTCTTCAGGATGGCTGATTTCCAATAGGTATGGAGAGGACCGCTATCTAGTTGGAGAATTTGGTACGGCGTATGTGAACACTATGCAGCAGCTCGATGATGAAGGATACGTCAAAGTTGCTTGTACGGTCAAACATTTCGTTTATGGCCAAAGCTCAGGTGGCATCAATGCAGCATCACAGTACGGTGGACTCAATCACATCATGAACGAGCAAGCCATGCCATTCATTAAAGTTGTCAGGGACGCTCAGCCGAAGGCTTTGATGGCATCGTACAGCGCGGTAGACCGAGTTCCCATGTCGGTCAACAAGTATTTGCTACAGACTGTCCTACGTAACACTATCGGCTTCGATGGAGTGATTATGTCGGATGCCGGGGCCATCAGCGAGCTGCACACACTCCATGCTGTCGCCAGCTCATCCACAAACGCTGCCCTCAAAGCTCTGAAGGCTGGACTACAGCTAGAACTCTCACCGGGACAGCCAGCAATGTTCCCCAACCTCATTGATAGTGCCAACGATTCCGCCGTCGTCGACTTGGTCAACACCGCTGTTAGCCAACTGTTGGAGATCAAGTTCCAGGCCGGGGTATTTGACCAACCATTTCCTACAGCCGAGACTTTGAACGCCACGCTGCGCAAGACGAGTCATCTCGAAGTCGCCAAGAATGCATCAGAAGAGGCTATCGTTTTGCTTCACAACGACGGGCTCCTGCCTTTGGCCAACACCAACTCCAGCAAAGTGGCTGTGCTTGGCCCGCTAGCAGAACTCCTCGTCATGGGCTCATATGCACCAAACAACTCCACCCAACCGTTGCACGGAAGGCCCTTTTTGGAGTCTCTGCAGAGCTATCTTGGCAGCAGCAACGTCGATTACGTCCAAGGCGTTGATCTCACAAACACCACCGACTCCTCAGGCATCTCCACCGCCGTTCTCGCTGCCAAGGAGGCCGGCCTAGCTATCGTCTGCCTCGGATCCGTTTCAGTCCTAAGCGAAGACGGCGCAGCAAAGTGGCGGACTGATGGCGAATTCTTTGCCCACCCGTCACTGAACTTCCCTGGTCTTCAGCAAGACCTTCTCGACGCTGTTCTCGACGCCGGCGTCCCTACCGTGCTAGTCATGACAGGAGGCCAAGGTTTCGCGCTTCCCAATTCTACCGTCGCGAGAACAAGCGCGATTCTTCACACGTTCTTGGCGGGCGAGTACACAGGAGAGGCATTGGTGGACACGCTCTATGGCGTGGTGAACCCCAGTGCCAAATTGCCCATTACACTGCCCCCAGACAGTGGTGCTACACCAATTTACTATGACTATTTACCCTCGGATGCCGGCTCGTACTGGTCATGGCCAATACTAGACAGGGCAAACCCACCCTTCAAATTTGGCTTTGGTCTGAGCTACACCACTTTCGAGTTCTCAGCAGCAGATGTCAGCGTTGCCTCAGGAAGCAGCAATGTATCGGTGTCGGTGACAGTCTCCAATACTGGTTCAGTCGTTGGAAAAGAGGTACCTCAAGTCTACTTCCGACAACAGTACACAACCATAGAAACTCCAAACATGCAGCTCATACGGTTTAGCAAAGTGGAGCTAGCCCCGGGAGAAGAGACGACACTCGAATGGACTATTGCCCATGAAGAGCTTGGCTACTGGCAGGATCTAGAGTGGACTGTGGAAACAGGGAACTTTACATTCTGGATCGGCAGTTCGAGTAGAGAGGATGATCTTCAGGCGTTCTCCGTGTCCCTTTGAGTTATTGAGCACCGTACAAGGCTAGCTAGTATGGTACCATACTTGAACAGTTATAATCTTCATGTTATGACACCAAATTTCTCGTATGCAACAATCATCCTTATGGATAAGTAGATTTCAATTCTTGCGGCTGACTAGCGTCCATTTAATCTAAATTACATGCTGGCTTGCTGACCCATCATGTTCCCTGGTTATCACTAACATCGAGTGCAACACTCCGCATTTTATGTGCAGAATATCTGATCGCGGCTTACCGAGAAGCGAAATAGCGTATGAGTAGCAAGGTTCTAAGGTTTGCTGAGTATACCTGTGTCCAGAAGCCGTATCGTTCGCTGGATTAAAGGCTCGTAACATATACCATGCACATTTGAGGCACATACGAGAAGCTTGCTCACGACGAGCCCACTAAATTCTGTGACTTAGAAGAGCTCCGATTTTGAATCAACTAGCGCTGTCACTAAAAGTGCCCCGCATACATGCACGTAATGACATTTTGTATTAAACACAATTGACCGTGGGCGCGTCCACACATGGCAGAAACCCCGTCAATAGTATTAGGCCAGATAGGGAGTGGTGGTATATTGACAAGAGTCTGGCACTCACGTTGGAATTACTTTTGATTTATCTTGGGGAGTAGTCGGGAATGCACAGCGAGTACACTAGAGTCTCAGATGGTAGCACCAGCAAAGGCCGAAACAATTTTGCTTCATGTATCATATCTCAGTGTTGACTTGTTGGCTTCTTACCTACTACCTAGCAATGCTGGCTTGCACCCACCGAGTGCCAAACTAGGAGGTGTGGCTGATATGTGACATTGTCCATAGAGATACAAGTCATATTTCTATCAGGTGTTCAAGAACATCAAGGTGAGTGCCCCTGACTATCAGCTGGGCACCAGTCGACCGCGGCAACTTGACTCGGCAACCTTTTGTGTGTTGTAACTTTCACTGCAGTAGGCTAATTTTCGGGTTCAGAGCCCCAGACTCGAGCTTTTCTCATTACACTGCGAGGTTTGGCTTTCTTTCATTAAGCGCTCCATGCACAGAAAGAAGCAAGCCAGCAAAGTCGCAGTGACGCAACTCTCCTAGTCCTGGAAGGGTTGCAAGGAACTCCTCCTTAAAGTTTAAGCATAAGCACAACCTTGCAAGCCAAGGATTGCTTTTTACCAGAAAGCTATTAGTGTAGCCGAGCTAGTAAACCCACATCCCTTTTCCCAAATTCGAGACGTCTCTGGAAGAGGCAACCGTCCGATGTTTTTACCTTTGCAAAACCTGCGACGAGAGGCTGTGCGTAGAAGATTCGACCAAGAAACAGCTGGCCCCTTCCAAGCTGCCACCATGGAACAATCATTGGCCAACATCTCGTCAATGGAAACGATTTCCCCTGATCAGTGGTCCTAGCTCATTTACCGTACGTCCGTGCCTGGTTCGTGCCTCATCGCAAGAATTTGCAATTGTATAGGACAGCGCAGCAGGTCCCACCGGCACATAGCAAGTAGGCAATCAGGTACAGCTAAGAAATGATTGAGACATAGGGGCAGTCGTTTCTTGGGGGAAAAAAGCCACGCTAATCACGTCTCTGCAGGTGGTGAGTGACGTCGAGGTACAACGTGGGTTTGCTCCTCAAATGAGCAGATTCTCAAGGAACCATCCGAAAAACCTCGTGATAGCGTTAATTGGAGTCATCCAATTATAGGACAAAGTTCAAAATCGACGTCACTCATGAAAATGGAGATCACTTATGATCCACGTGCGGCCCGATGAGGACCATGAGAGCAATCGTCGACGTCGATTGCTCCGATGAGTTAGCCGATCGATGAATTGCTCCTACTTAGGTACCTATACACGCTTCACCAAGGACCTCTAGAGACTCTTTTTGGATCTAGGCGCAAAACACGCCAGAATAGGAAATTCAAATCATCATGTAGGTTGCGGCATTGATCGGAGGCACCGTGCTGGACTCTCAATTGGGTCGAATGCATCCGTGGGTGAGGAGCTTGAATGTGGGGCAAAGCGTTTAAAGGTATCCGGGACGCTACATGCTATACCTTCACATATACCTAGGTCAGTCATATTAATGCTGGTTTCACGTGTGAATTTGTCCGAGCTGTGCAGTGCCTCTCTACCCTAACCGTCCTTTTAACACCTCACACCTTAGAGTTCAGCCATCTATTTTTGATAGGCCGGGTTCCCCTGATCACAACCACTGACCCTGCCACTAGGGGATGGATGACATCTGGAAGAAACCATGAGGTGCTTTTGCACTGCCAGCCTCATGCCCATTGTCCCTGATACGAGATTGATTAATGGTATATTCGATACCATGGAGTGTTCCGGCGTTTGCTATATCTTATACCGACTCTTCCATTTCGAGTGTGTATTGAAATAGAGGATGTTCCTCTCGCAATCCGTTCCATTTCCCACCTCCTTCTCCTTCCACACTTGCAAACAGTTCAGTCTCACACTCTAGGTGCAGCTGTTGTTCTATCAAAACAAGACAACAGTTTTAATTTACTCCAATTTTTTTATCATTCGCTTTCACTTGCACAGCCAAAATGAGACCTTGTTACATTGCCCTAAACTTTTTGCTCGCGGGCGCCGCCGTCTCACAACCGACCACTGATCCACTGACGGTCTCAGACCACTCGGGAGGTGGAGGAGACCAGTGTAAACGCACCTTGGGCTGGGGAACCGGCGGCGGCGACGACTGCCCATCGGGCTACTACAAACGCACTTTGGACACTGTGGACTGGGGTCACGGCGGAGGAGACAAGTGCAAATGTCCAGATGACAGTGGGAAGGGCGGAGGATGGAAGCGCGACGACACAGCGGCAGCAACAGATGCTGCAGCGAATGCCAACTGGTGGAAGCCAGAGCCATCATGCCCCCCTTCCAACCCGTGTCAGAAATGCCCACCTTGTCCCTCGTCAACACCTTGCGCAACAAACACACCTACACCTGTTCCGCCAAAGCCAACATCCACTACTACGTACGTACCTCCACCGCCAAAGCCTACGACTACGTCGAAGTCTTCTTCCCTTCCTTCACCATCATCCCCTCCACCCAAGCCAACCAGCACATCTGTGCCGAGGCCTTCGTCGCCGCCGCCGAAGCCAACAAGCACTTACACGACGACTAGTTCTTCTCTTCTACCACCCAAACCTACCAGCACATCAATCCTGTCGTCGACACCACCTAAGCCAACCAGCTCATTGCTCCCCTCTTCTCCACCTGTGAGCACCGGCCGTCCAACAACAACCGGTCGCCCCACAACGGTGTTGACGAGCATCACCCCTACGGGTGCTACCACGGGTCGGCCAACTCCAACGTCGACTAGTACCTTTGTGACAGCTGGTGCGGCTTTCAATGGGCCAGCCGCTGTTGGTGCTTTTGGCATTTTCGGTGCCATGGTGGCCGCTGTCTTATAGACGACGCCAGCCTGAAAAGCTGCACGGAGACAGTTTTGGTCAGATCGAATCAAGCCATCGAGAGAATCTTCGCGCCTTTGAGTTTTATTTCTTACTTCTGAGGCCTATTTTGTCTCATTTCACTTCTTGTACATTATCATTGGCACTGCCAACTTGGCAGGGACAACATTATTTTTAGGTACTTTGCCGGACCGCTGCACATTACGCGCAGATGGCTTGAAAGGTTGGACATGATAATGAGATTATTGAGTAAGAAACAATCTTCGTACACTTGATGGGGCTGCATATTAAACAGCACCCACACAGGATACCTAGATAGTCATAATGTAATCGATACAGAAAATCAAAACATAAAGAGTCTACGTTTACCAAATCCCGCTGCAACATGAGAAGTCTAGTTGGCGACTCTACTGCCGAACACTGCAAGGAGAATTCTATTGTCGGGGCTGAAATCAAAGTTCTGACCCAAGCCTCAACCCGGCCAAGTCCGTGGGCGAGTTTTCTTCCCTACCTTATGATTATTAAGAGTGCCAGGTCAAGGGCGGGAGCTAGCCCATCCGATCAAAAGTATCGTGGACGAGCTTGTCCAAAATAGTACCACGTGATTATGCGAAATATATTGGTGACTTATGCGTGTGAGACCAATCGCTCACGTGTCCGCCATTACCTTGGAGTAGCCTACCTAGGTAGGTACTCAGTCATGTATGTACCCCGCGTGGTCCCATGTTTAGAGCCGTGCTTGTCGGATAATCGTATTTTCTCTTTTATTTGTTTTCAGTGACGCTCGACAGGTCAGTGTGCTCGGATAATACATGCTTCATTCAGAACATCTGGAAGAAAAGAAGGACAGCTACCTACTGCACAAGCCCCAGGGCCATGCTTCAATGCTATTTAGAAATAAGTTCTTTTATCTCTAGCTTTAGAAAGAGATGAGAAAAGATAATAAGGCGTTGCGAGATATTGCTATTAATAACGAGATTGTGATCGAATTGATCCGGATGAAAAAGGAGTATTGATAAGAGTCAGCTGAGATAGAGGGTTTAATTAAGAGCTCGGTAAAAGAGAGCAAGAGTGTTATCTAAGCTCTTGGTGATCATCTAGTAAAGGACGCTGAGTGAATTAGAAAAGACGTTGCGGGATAAGAGACGGATGAACGAAACAGCTGGAATGCAATCATTTGTAGACCGGATCAAAGCTCCTGAACGGAGAGGTGGCTGTGTGGTCATGTGAGGCAGTCTGCAACTACATTCTTGCTAAGGATAGACTTTGCAGATCGATGCCAATACCTACCTCGTGGGATCGCAAGGCTTCCACTGAAAATCGCACATCATCCTTGAGCCTTGTTCTCCACAATGATATTCAACAGGCACGGGCTATCCTGTCGCAGGTCTGTTGCTCTTTGAAATATAGAGCACTGTACAAAATACTGATACTCTTCGCCTTCGCTTTCATAGTTTTCTTTTGCCGCAAGCACAGGAGCCATTCGGTCTTAGGCCTCGGGAAGAAGCTTCCAAGGTTGAAGGTGGATCTGTCGTTCCTGAAGTCCTCCATAAAACGGGTTGTCACTTTTTTGTGAGGCCCTATGAATCGCGGTTGGGTGTGAACCGATCCAGGTATTGTGGTTACTGGAAAGTCTGAAACGGTACCAGACCACCGGTGGGAAAGTTTCCCGCCAAATGGAAATAGTTTGTTCCCTCCTGATTTCTAACGACCGAGACGGATGCATCCGAACGTTCATGCCAGCCTTGCTTATGTAAGCAATATTATGCATGTTCGACGGCAACGATAGCGGCCCGCGTCAGTCTTCTTTGGACTAAACAGCAAATGAAAGAAATGGTAGGTCGAGCGGCATTCAAATTTAGGAGAAGAGATTTACGGATGGTTTGAGTGTGGCTATTGCGGCCAAAGCTGGTGTGGGTGAACATCATGAAGAGTAAGTAGGAGAGGGAAAAGCCCTTGGGGCGGCACTTTTGTGGATGATGTATATAATTCTTATGCTCAATAGTCGATCACATACAACCATACCTAGTGGAAAACTTGGGATCCCGTCCGCTCTCCCCTAAATAAGCCACTAAGGGCTGGATTAGTAGTTAAGTGGGTGACCATTAGCGAATACCCGGTGTTGTATGTTTTTGCAATTTTGATTGTTTTTGTTGGGTGCGTGAAGAGGTGAAAAAGCAGTGCGGAGGGCCAAGTCGAAATGCTCAATATACTGCTGTGGTGTGTCGTATTGCTTTCAGTTGGTCGTAGATCGATCCAGGACGATTCGTGATGCCGTGACTTGACCACAGCCCAAAACATACATTTTCCTGGCAGCGTACGTAGTTTTCGCCCATGTCAGTAGCAATTCCTTTGGATGCGAGTAAACTTTGCGAAGGGATTCATAGCCGACAGTTCTAGGGTCTCTAGAAACCGGCCTATCGTATGGCATTGAGATGGCCACAGTCTACCCTACAGCAGCCGTCGGTGGAAGAGGCAGCGCGGTGCGCCCCACCAGGTGGGCGAAAGAGCGTCATTGCACGGCTATCTGGTGGGATACCTCGTCAATCTTCAGGAGCCAGGACATTGAGAGACTAAGGCGCTAGAATATAATTTGCATTACAACCACGAGAATGCTAAGTACACTACCCTAGTAGTTCATTTGCTACGGCATCCGCGAGGTCGGCTCACCTGGTCCTGGTTCCTGGCAGTGCCGCGTAACTTCTGTTTTCGTGTCATAAGGGGAGGTTGTTCGATGGAGGAGGTATACGACTGCTCAAAGTGTCGTACTGAAGACGTCAAAGATATTGTCTTGTATTCGTGTCCCTGGCTACCCTATCAAAATTGCAAACTGCGTCCGGAAATAAACTTGGTCACTGGAGGAAGTTGACGTCCATCGCATTTTGGCCGCCGTGGGATTCAAATATATGTTGAGCGAGAGAAGGTGGCTTTATTATCTTCATTAAAAATGTTCATTTCCTAATAAAGCCGGGGCTCGCTTGTATCGCGCATTCTCAACAAGCAGGAGTGTTTGAATATAGTAACTGACTTGTTAGCACTATTTTGCTTCCCCTGGTTCGAATTACGCTGTATATTCATCTAAAATTGGTGTAATTCCGGCCAGACAAGTCAAATTTTGGGTAGCGTCCAAAATACTATGGTACCAGCCGGTGAAGAAGGACCCAGAGTATGAAATGCTTCTCACAGGCTGAGGTGTCCACCTGCTCAGCAACAGCAGTCACTGGGCTAGATGGTATATTTGGAGATATGCTATCAAGTCACTTGAATATATGAAACTGAAAAGCAAATCTATTTCCCATGAGATGTTGTAGTTCAATGTCCAGATAGCACAGGGCTTGTGACCTTTGCAAAGGGCTGAGCAGGCCCCGGTTAGGCCTTTTTAGCCACCCATACTAATTTCGGAACCATTATTGCAGCGCCCTCTCTTATTTCTGCCATAGCCTTCTCCTCAAGCTCGCGTGAGATCTCAGGTTGCTTTATGACGTTATCGACATACTCCTTCCAGGTGTTGACATAGCTACCGTTGCTTTAGTACATGTGGATAATTCAACGAGAGTTGACTACGTTCGGATATTGACACGAGACATGAGTAAGGAAAACTAGACACAATCATTCACACGTCAGTCCATAATCTTGCTGAGCCCAGTCCATACTCATAGATGGAGAGAGAGAATTCATAGCAGCCGTTATCATCCATGATCTCTTTAAGGTGGTATTTCCAGCTAAAGAGAAAGGTTGTAAGTAGTGGAGGTTTGTTCAAAGATCTTTTGTCCGGAGTTGACTACTCACGTATCACGACTATTAACCTGATTAAAAAGCGTCCTCAGATTATCCGTTTTCATGCCTGGTATTGTCTTGATCGAGCTCCCGATGTTGTCTGCCTCATCCCACTGGAGGAAACCACCTGGTTCTGCAATGAGGGAGAAAAGAGTCAGCAGCTTTCGTCGTTCTACTCTGAGTGGTTCACCAACTCAAGATTTTGAGCAGATTGGCCAAGATTGGCCGGGGATCATTGTTCCTGACCACAAGTGTGACGAGCCTGACATGGACTATATCAAAGAAGTTCATAAATTGCGTTGGTGGCTCTTCGAATATGTCCCAAGTGTGCATATAGATGTTTGCCGGCAGCCAGGGCTTGGCGCCGACCTGGTCAAGACTGATATCGAAGCCATGAAACTCTGCGGTTGTTGGCATATCGCGGGCAACATGGTGAAGCCAGATTCTGGCAGCGAGCCGATCGGCATTATCTTGAGTATGGTTCTGAGAAGGAGGCGATCGCTGAGTGGACAATTCGCGGGTATTTTTGGATACTTACCCGTTCCCGGTGGCTATGTCCGCAATTTTTAAATCGGATGCTCTGGTGGGAATGTCGGGATGAACAAGAAACCCAAGAAGATCCGTCCATAGAGAATGTTGAGCTGTCAGCCTTTTGGTACGCGTTAACAATGCTCAAGACGTGTCCATAGGTCACAATCAGCTCACCGAGTACTCGCATTGCAGTTTCGCATCAGTACATAAGGATCTCTGTCTTTGTCGACGGAGCTGCCATTTCCAGCTGGTCGGCTGAGACTCCTTCCGGTCACTGATGTTTTGTGTCCCATCAGAAGACCGGAACTCATTGACCTCTTCTTGGAACATGGTACACAGTTGCCAGCGGTTGTAGAAGGTTCCCTTGATATCGAGTTCAGTAAGAAATATTTTCTGAAAGAAATCCTTGGATCTGACGCAGGTGAACGGCGGGTTTTGTACGTGGTGGGAATTCAGCATGCCGTCAATGATCATGGCGCATCATGCGCTGTATCTTGCGCCACTAGTACTTGATAGACTTGCATAAGGACGCGTTGCCCCTCTTCAAAAGCATGAAGCCGGCCAATCTATAGGATGTGGGTGTCCAAGTGAAACGGGTCTCGTGATGGTCCACATCATCATGAATTACGACTTTTTACGGATTCTCAATTTCTATGAGGACCTCAAGTCTTTCAACTTGAAGAAACGGGGTCTAGGGCATCTAATGTATCATTGAAATAGTATAGCTCCCTGACAAATGAGGGTGGACCTATCAGGTAGGGACCCAGATGGGGAGCTTCACACTCACAGTGTTCACGACTCCCTTTGGTACTGTAGTAATGAATGCTGTAGATGTGTTTTAGATTCTGACAAGTCTGGTTCTGGCCCCCGAGCCTTTGGCGGCAATTCCTCCTTCTCTCTGATAAAATACAACGACAAATGAGACACTGCTTTCATCCATCTACATTTAATGAAGTCCTGCCAGCTTCGGACAATTTCAGCCTACGGAATTTCACCGATAGCTTGCAAGTCCTCAACTAAGACTTCCTCTCACTTACTAGTCCATAGCCATGGCGCTCTCACATACCCATGCCTTCTACCGCTTCTGGTCCCAATGTCTCGACCTTCAGATCCTAGTGCCTACAATGCGCGTACTACTCTTCACACCTCAAGTCATGTTAATTGCCTTCATCACGCCGTCTTTACCAGCTTACAAACCCAACCAAGACTTCCTCCCCCACCAACTTGCTGCTATGTATACATCCGTGGCTATTATTCTGGGAGGTGGCCTTCGGGTCAGCGATTACATCAACGTCTGGAGGGTCATCGTTTCGGTTTCTTTTGGGTGCTTATTTTGCCATACTCTTTCGTGTCTACGCTGGCTTAGAGCAGCATGGTCGATTTGGGGCTCTGCGCTCTTCGGATTGGGGAAACATTATGTTCACTGCGCTGGTCATTGTCATCAGGAGCCTTTTCTTGGCCGGTGTTAGTGCAGAGAAGGATGAGACCAGAGCAAAGCAGTTCTGAGTTGCCACAGGTAGCACAGCCTTCTCTGTAATACACCGGATACGACGGCTTTGAAGATAGAATTCTCAGTGGCAATGATAATGGGTGCAAGTAGCCAAGCTCACCGACATGGACCATGGACGTCATAGGGTCACATACTTTCTATGATGGAACTTAACAACATTTCATAACCGCCCAGCGTTGCAACCCTTGCACCCGGCACAAAAGTCCAGTAATGGATTAATTCCCTTGTTACAGTATCAGCGATCACCGTCGCTAGCTCAAACTTTCCAGGTATTCCTCAGCTTTGATATGAAATGCGTCGACGCAGCAATAAGACAACCTCCCAGTAGAGACGTACACCCGCCAAAGAGCTGTAGTCCCGAGAAGTCTGCATCGTTCTGACGGGACAAAATCGCGCCCATGATGGGCAGTCCAGTGAGGCAGCTGTCGAGGTAAAAGTCAGCTAAGGTGCAGTAGTTTCATAAAAATGCAAATGAGCCCATGGTAGTTACAGAGCCTCTTTGCTTCACGTACCTCGATGCCACAACAACCTGGTATGTTCCAAATCGTTGACCCAAAGTATCAAGAGAGCCGACTTTGCCGACGCAAGGCATCATCAAACTGACAAAAGCTCCGCTAAAAAAGCCATAGAAAAGTGCAAAGACAATGACACCAGCGTGGGAGGGATGGTAGTTGAAAGGCAGCCAGAGTGCCAGTATCGAGATGCCAGTGAGCAACGCACAAACTGTAATGACATTGAAGTGGCCAATCCGGTCACCCATATGAGGAGGTAGGAGACGTCCCGGAATGGAGGTGGCACTAGCATAAAAAAATTAGCAAGGGAGGGTTTTCATGATAATACCTAGTTTGACCTACTTGATCATCGAAATTAGGTACAAAGAGACAGTGGGCGAGAAGCCAATGTTCTGGGCCATGCTCGAGATAAAGTCGAAGGGCGCCCAAAGCCCCCACATGACGAAGAAAGACCCAAAAGTGTACAGAGCGAACTCCTTCTGCCGGAACAGAGTCAGGTCAAACCACCTCGCATCGCGATTCCACGTCTTCCGCGGCAAGCGAGACTGGACCATGAAGCATGAAGCAGCAAGCAGAATTCCGATGAACAGTGCCACATAGCGAAGAGCACCGGGAAATCCAATGCGCTCGATGACACGGTGCAAGAAGATGGGGAAGATCACACCGCCGAGGCTGCTTCCCGTCGTGGCGATGCCGATGGCCAGACCGCGCCGACGGACGAACCACTGGCCGACGCAGACGAACGCGGAGGTGAACACACCGCCCGCCCCGATACCGAAGGCTAAGCCTTGCGCCAGGAAGATTTGATAGTACTCAGTCGCCAGACTGGTCATGCAAAGCCCGAAGACGCACATGAATGCAGACGGATAGAGTACTGGCCCTGGGCCGTAGGTGTCGATCATGCGGCCGAAAAGAGGCCCGGGTGCCCACATGAGGGCGAGTTGGACTGCAAATATCCATGATATGGTAGAGGGATCATAATTCTTGAGGTAGTCCTCTTGATAGATGGTCTGGAAGACGCCGACGCTGAATTCGTGTTAGCTGTGTCTCCTTCTGGCTAAGGCGGCCTTCCTGAGGCTGGAACAGTGCAGCAACTTACGCATTCAAGAAACCAAACGAACAGAAAAGGCAGATGAAGCCCCCAAGCACACACAGCCAACCCTTGAAACCTTCCTCAGGAGGCAGATCAAGGGCAGCTCCAGGCTGCTTGGTCAAAGTCCCTTTCTCCGTGGCTGTGTGCTCCGTATCACTCATGATCGGATGTGTTAATGTGGCTGCTGTGTGTGTGTGTGTGTGTGTGTGTGTTTATGTGAACAGACTTCCTACTTATTATTCGTAAGAAGTAGGAGGTCAAGCAGGTCTGCCGCACGTTATTTTTATGTGAAATGGAGGGAGACTACGCTGTAATTGAGCGATTTCGTGGAGTGAGCTCTCGGAGAGGACGGTACCTGGGTCGTTTGCTGACCTGGCCAAACATTCCAAATTTCTTTCGAAGGCATTTGATTTGTTCTTTGCTTATTCCTCGTGCACTGGCTTACCCAAATTCAGCCAGATCAAGGCACGATTTCCCGCTGTCGGAGAGCGTCGGCCGACAAACCCCTGCCGACAGACTGCAGGTGAGACCCGGGGCAAAGACCCGATAAGAATATTCTATATACTAAAAGTGATCTTGCCGCCACCTGCCGACAAAACCCCGACAGTTCTCTGCCAGCCCATCTGCAACCTCTGAATCACTGATGTCAGGATAGTGATGCAAGAATATAATTATGTGCTGTTGCAGCACCCTTTCTGTGGCAAGTCAATAACTCTCCAGCCTGCAAGACGCCTGCGCCTGTATTGTGCATCCTATGGATGATGATCTGATTCCATGGAGCAAGCGCAGCGCATGGCCAATGAGCCTCAAAAGGAATGGGATGGAGGCGGAGCTGAGGCTGATACCGGACGCTGTTCACTTGTTTGATATGTACCCGAGGTATAAAAAGCGCCCCGAGGTGGCACAGGCAGTGGTTGATGGCTATAATTTTCTTTCTTCTCAAGTTTAGGCTTCTGGAGTGTCGGAGACAATGGGTATTGTAGCAAAATTCTGCCATAAGATGTCTTTCGTACGGTAGAAAGGCTGTATCATATCTTGGGATGCACGCGCGTAATGGTACATACGTACAAATATATCCATGGATGCCCAGGTAGCAAAATAAAGGACGATTTATAACCAAAATACACTTTAGTGATGAGCTGTTTCCTTAAGGTAGACAGGGAGGATACAGTCTAGAATGGCAGACCAGTTCATTCGGCGCCAACGGCATGATGATCCAGTCCAACTTTTCAGAAGGAGCGTAAGAGAGCTTTCAGTCGGTCAAACCCTTCATCGTATTATAGAGAATCGCTTTCCTCGGCTAAGCTCAAGCAGAAGCATTAGCACGGTTCTCCAGAGCTTTGACAAGGGACAGAATATACCTGCATTCATATAGAGCTATCCTGAAAGACACCCGGACTCAGTCCTTGTCACCCATTGTTGACCTCAGGCACCGCATCGAGATTGGTATCAACATTCCCCCCTTTCAAACCATCAAGCCTCGCTTTTCGAATTCTGAGATGCTGTCCAGAATAACAAAGATATCGGATACGCCCAAAACTAGACTACAGAGCCTGCATGAGTAGATGGCACAGCGCGTCGATGGATGTTTCCCGCCGCAACTTCAAGGATGAGAACGTCCGACAGAACGGCCGTCAAACGAGCTTAGGTAGCGTCGCTGACCAGATTCTATGAATCTGAGTCCTCCGTTTTAGAACCGCGGGCCTTCTTACTCTTAATCTTCATCTCACTCCGAAGCTTAAGGAGAAGGCTTGCGGCGCCTGGATGATAGTTTATCCTGCGACCGGGATTATCTTCGCAATGACGCCTAAGGTGGTCACGATAGTTGTCTGCCCTATCGAAAGGTTTATTCTTAGGGCAGAAGTCGCAGGTCCATAATTGTGGGTTATCTTTATGTGCAGATCTAATAGTCTTTTCGTTAGCTTTGGCTGGATATAGAATAGGAGTAGCTTGAGCGATGCACTCACCCGTCTTTATGCCTTTTGAGATGCTCGGCCCTAGTATAACGCTTCGGGCAGTTGAGAATATCACATTTATATTTCCCCTTATTCGCACGAGAGACATCATGATCTGCATTACCGGACTTCCTCGTAGCAGACCTAGATTTAGATGTACGAGGCTTTGTTGGCGTGTGTGGGATATGATAGCCATTCTCAGGCTGACATCCAGCCTGCTCAATATCCTCCTCCGTTACCCGTCCCATTGTGTTTTGCTCCTCCACTAGTCGATTTATTGTGTGTTGCTGAAGTATAGCTGACTTTATCTGAGGCCCGTCTATGGCGACCCTCCGCCTGTTGTGTCCGTAATGATGAAGGCAAGGGCTGGATTCTGGAGGAGTGGTAAGATACATGTCTGGTGATGAAAAGGTGCCGGGACTGCCGTCGGTATAGGGAGCCCAGATAGAGGCCAGGTTGCCGTTCAGCTGCTGTGGAGGGGATGAGACCAGAAAAGCCGAAGACCCGAGACTCTCTGAAAGGTTATAGAGTTCCATATCCTGTGTGGAAGTGAAGTCTAGGTTCTCATGTGGGATTGATGTATCGAATATATTGTACCGCATTGGAGTCGAGGGCATCCCGTTATAATCCATTGTGTTCGGGGCCATTGCTGCTATTAGGAAGTAATTATATGTGGCCGAGGGAGTCGGTATCAAGTCGAACATCATATTCTCCCCGTGAAAGACAGGATCGAAGTTGATGAGCTGTTGGGGGGTTGAATTCCTTGACTCTGGTGTGACAGGATCGTAGAGAGAGGACGTCGACGATAGAAAGCTTCCTTCTAGGCTGCTACCAAAGTCGAAGCTGCTGTTTGCGTTCGTCTTGAGAGCTAGCAAGTTGATACCATCGTCGGCACACTCGTCGTAGCCGAAGTTGATGTTGGCATCCAATTTGATAGTCATTTTGAAGTGTTAGTAAGGAACGTGGAAGTGAGTGTCGTCAAAGAAGGAGCCAAAGCTGTTTGAGAAGGGAGACACTTACAGAAGCTCATACAGTTGTCTTTAGCTATATATAAAGTATCTTAAGGTATTAAACTGGAATAACTCCTAAGGAGACATTGTACAAATGTATGCAAGCTAGAAAGATCTCGGGCGTAAGGCGGTACGACTGGTATGCGATATCGAACCACCGGGTGTCGCTCAATTCTCAGGGGTGGCATACCGCAACTAAGCAGTTCTAGCCAGACTGGAACTCAGACTGAGATCTTCGATACCCCGAGAGATATCCCCACACCAGTATATTGTTTGCATGGAGGCTCTGTTTTACTCAGCAAGGGTCTTCGTCGACAGTATAGTCACATCCGCTTTTCTCTACTCAAGAAGCGCCGCGCCTTTGCCAGATCCTGGGCAAAATGTAACAAGGGATCGGAGTGTTTTCTTGGGTCAATTCAGAGTGGAGGCTACGTAGGATCGGGGCTCCCCACGTGAGCCGGCAGCATGCCGAGATGACATTTTCTTTGGGTCGGTAAGGTTCAAAGTGGAGGCTTTGTAGGATTGAGGCTCCCTCACCACGCGAGCCGGCTATACTTTCCGAGGTGCCATTTAAATGGGGTCCGCATTCGAGTAATGGCACAATGGAAATCAAAATAAATGCACGTTACTTATTAGCGGACCGTATTAGAATGACAAGTATTGGAGTTAGAGCATCGGAGCTTGTAATTATCATAGGTGGTTGAATCAGGATGTTGCGATGAAGCCCATGCATTTAGCGGTTGTCCCGAGGGGATTTTGATAGAGATGAGAATTGAGCCTGTGTGGAGTTGGGAAACGCTGCGCAATCCCGAAGAAATTCCCGGACCGGGGGAGTTTTTTTTTCTCTTCAACATTTACTGCTCATATTCAGCCCTGTGTGCAATGTAAATAATTTCCTAATTGAGTGCAATAAAAATCTGATGGGTCACTCCGTTGACGAATATAGCCCTGAATAGGTAGTGTGGGATCCATATTGCTGGCCAAGGACAGGCTTAAACAACAAGTCAGGTCTGACTAAAAGAGTTCCCAATCTCCGATTGTGGTTAATAATCCGAGACAAATCAGAGTTAAAAATAATGGCAGCTGCAAAACGATGCACCTTTTGTGGAGTTGGGGGTTGGGGAGAATGACTTCGTCTAACAAGAAAGGTTTAGCGCTCGCGACGTTTGGTGATGAATCTTATGAGGAGGTAAGGGTCAGATGCTATCATTATCAGAGAGGTAAGGGATCGGCAAGACATTCGCGTATCCGAAGCACGGTCACTGATAGATCACAACAATGTCAATATGCACTATCGTATAGATACCTAGGTAGGTGTAAAGGAAATTGGAAGAGAAAAAAAGGAACATGAAAACAAAGAGAGAGAGAAGAAAAAAAAAGGTAAAAAAAAAAAAAAAAGAGAGAGAGAGCAGGCTGGGAACGATTACTGATTATTGATTATATAATATGGCCTTGTATAAGAAAGCTATATAGGATATAGACACTATGTGCATTTCTAAAAACTTTGGCCTGAAGGCTAAGGTTATGGTGCAGACGCCGAAGAAAGCGAATCTGATGATATATGCTGGGTTGTATTCTCTATTACCACCGTTGGTGGAGCAGAAATTCATCACGAGAAATTGTTTACGAGAAATCCGGAGGACTTATGGCGAGAGTTCGCATTCGGGACTGGCCTGAGCACTGGCCAGACGGGCCAAGTGGTGCGTTCAACCCACCTTCCGGCCCGCTGCGTGATGATGACCTGAATCAAACACACATGTGGAGAACGATCCAGAAACCACAGTCTCACTTTTGGAAACAATAGTCACAAAGGCTCGAAGCCCTCTATGAAGACGCTAAAAGAGTGCCAAAAGGGGGTCGAGCTCAGAGTCAACCTCAGACAACAACACGCAAGCCTGAGAGAGGTACCTACCTACGCACTGCGTCTGTCATGAGCGTTTCGGTGTTTGGCTTCACTGTCGTCACAGTGATTTTCAGGCCTTCTTCCTTCCTCACAAGTCTTTTTGCACTTCCTATCGACAAGTTACAGGAAACTCAAGTATTGAGCGTCGTAGACCAGGCTTACACCGGGGGGGGTAACGCGGCAGGTTGGCTGGGTCAGTTCTTTGATTTCTTTACTTCCTCCTACCAAAGCAAAACTTTACTTGCTCACCAATTCTGAACCACTGTAGTTTTCGCAGCAGTTACGACGCTGCTGGTTACTGCGATTATCACTTGGATCGCTTTTGACAGGATATCAGGCCTTGAGCTGGGTAACATGGCTCAGCAGCTATAGCCAGGGAAGCTCTGTAGCTCCCAATTGAAATATCCAGACCAAGTGCGGGCGCAGTCTAGGTCAGATCATGAAAAGAAAACAAAGGAAAACCAAAAAAAAAAAAAAAAAAAAAAAAAAGGGAAAAAGGAGGCCAACATCGAAGTGTGATCGATTTCTGTAATGGGTAAGCCTTGAATCCTTTCGTACCTAGTTCCTACGGCTGTTTTAGGCGAATGTTAGCTGGAAGCCAAGCAAGGGATGGCAAAGGGCTGTAAATGGAGCATAATAGCATGCGATGATTGAATATGCTTCCCCTTCCTCAGGCCTTTCTCTCTAGATAATGTTACGTAAATAGATTTAGTAGCCTCCGTTGGTTGGGTTACTGGCTTGAAATTTGGTGGCTGAGATGGTACGAAGCGAGGTTGTGTGATGTGTAAAACTCGCAAGTGGTGAGAATCTGAAAATTGTAAATATACACAACTGTCATGTTCAATGTATACATGAGCGCTAATCTTATAGCTTTCATTGTGGCGTTGTTGAGTTGCCCCTTGTGTAGTCTCGTAATAGTTCGCATTGTCTAATCTTGTATATATTTCTTAGCGTCAGGCTTTGTGGGGTCCGTGCGTAATGGTATCTTGCTGAGAGGGTATAGGCGCTTGTGTTGTGACGAAAATCAACTTGAAGACGTATATAGAGCCTCTGGATGCCCTAGCCTAATGAGACTTGGTCTATTGCCTGCATGTAGTGTGTTCGGTAGCAGGCTGTTGTGGCGGAGATAATTGATTGTCTTGTAACAATGATGACTGATGTCCTCAACCTCCCCGGCGTCTTTGACAGGATCGGCAGTAGTGGTGGTCGAGAAATCGTAAGTCGTGTTGCCCTCAAAGGCTTGAGGCAAAACGTTCTTGGTGTTTGCCTTAAGTAAGAAGCTGGGCTCGAACAGTCAGGCTCTGAGACATATGGTTGGTATTCCATTACACTTCGCTGCGCTAAATATATTATGACTTTGCTCTTTTTTCGCTAATTTCAACTAGAGTACGAAACTAGGTAATGTTGAAGAAAAAAATCCATGCTCCAACATGGGCACGTCTCTAGTCTGAGATTTCCTACTTGCCCTGTACCCAGGCTCAGTAGGTACGCTTAGGACAGGGCTCTCTAGCTAGTGAATACCACCGCATTGCTCATAACTTCAACCACCTCTGTAACTTTGATATCTCTTGGATTTCTTTCTTCCTTGGGAACTTTGTTCCAACCTACCTTGTTTCTGTACTTGGCTTCAAAAAGCAGAAATCCGGATGTCTCTGGCTGCACCCTGCTGCAAATCCAAACCCAGAATAAAGTGCCCCAAGCAAACAGTATACCAAGTCCCTGTAATACCACAAACACGATGAACATCCCCTGGTTGAATTCAATAGCCTGGTATGGCGCCACAATAGAGGCTTGAGTATAAAATTGTTGCGGCAAACCTGCCACGGTTTGGTTGGACTTGAGGGCCGTATTGCCCCAGTTGTTGTCGTTGAACAGCCAGAAAGGAAAGGCTAATACACTCTGAAAATTCTGGACAATGATGCCGTATGTGGAAGGATCTTGCATCCGCAGGTTGGAACTCCAGAAACTTTGGGCGATTGACGAAGGTCCAGGTATGTCGGCGGAGGTATAGTTCAACAACCAACCTAAAGCAGCCCTATAGGCCGTCACATCGACATCTATGATAGGCTCAGGAGCCTGTGGATGAGGTGTTTCTGAGTCAGTTGTATCATGATGCTATATGCATGGGGACAGAGACGTACAGATGTGTCTACAACGCTAAGGATGCTATAGTTCGATCGGGCTGTCGTGAGAGTTGCTTGGCGGCTGAAGAATGAAACTCGGCTTGTGATGTTGTACTGCATACCATAAGATCCGCAGATGCCTCCTGTTGTGCCATTGCAGAGGCTGAGGCCTAATCGCGGTGTCAGTTTAATGTTCGAGACCAGTACTTAGGTAACCGTGGTAGCTGCTCACCCGCACGCAGAGATTCCTTCTGCTGTTCAACACAAATCTTGATCCCGATTGTCGTCTCAGAGTCGCCATAAACGTCACAGTCATCATCATTAAACGCACGGGTATCTATACTCGTAGATCCCGAGAAGTCCATCTGGACGGCTTGCACATTATCGATCTTCACCATGGGATAGTCTGTGTCCTGTTTTGGTATCCAGGGTGTCACCATCTCAAGGCCTCCACTGAATAGATACGACATGCAGTCACCTGGTGCATCACTTATACAAGCGACTGGTTCGGACACCGTTGCGATGAGCGGATTAAGGACGAGTGTGTAGGCGGCGGCGTACTGTGTATATGGCAGCACGGTGTAAGGATAATTGGGAGACAGGCCTTGTAGATAATTGATGAATGGCTGAACAAGTGATGCGTTGAATGACCCTACACCTGCAGTGACGTCGTATTTGTAAATGGTGTCGTAGAGGGTGATGTTTGAAGTTTTGTCTGGGGAGTACGTGAGCAAAAAGTATCTCGGGCTTGCTTAGGGACCTATTTTTGTGATCACATCTCATAACATCTACTTACAAAACAATACAATGCCAGAAAGCCAAATACTAGTAATCAGACAACCTCTTTGATGCACCTTGTCAGTCCATGTCCCTGATCACTCATTCCATCTTGGGTCATGAGGACAACTTACCTCAACAACACCCAAAATCTGGTTGAAAGGCTGACCTTGCTAGAACAAAGTAGCTTGAAAAGTCCCATTAGCCCTGTTGCTGGGGAGAGTGCCAACATGTTCAAGTACGGAAGTCCAGCCGGGGCTGTCATCAAAGAACCCTGCAAAAGCTCAAAGGCATTGCTGAGGATCAGGGTCATTGCAGCCGATAATATGCCCTGGGATGTTCGAACCACTGATAAGGTCGTGCTTGCATCGATTTTTGATATACCAGAGAGCCTGGACTTTGCATCTGAATCCTGCATCCCAGTCTTTGAAGACTGAACAAATACAACAACTACTGCAAGAAGGTGTAGGCCGGAGGAAAGAACGACTAACAATGTCTGACAGACCTTGTCAGGGGCCGTCAGCTCTTGTTGGTAGTTCGATAACTTAGCATAAATAATAATAAACAAGCCATCGAAACCCTTATTATAATCCTTATAATACAGACGTTGCTATTGTCTTTTATAATAGAGATGCTAAGCTTTGTAATAACTCGGGACCTTTCCTATTGTAATTACTAGACAAACGTTTTCTCTAATACTTTATTACTCTTACACACTTATACTTTTTTTATCCCTCTTAATTAGAAGCCTGTTATATAGGTTAGACTATAATTATAACTGTTATTAATTACTTTTATCTTAATTAATTTAGTCTGGCAGTTAATTAAATGCTAGTCTGGATAAAGATCTTAAATATATTAATCGTTATCTATTAAGTTACCGACTTTTATTAACCCTTATTATTTATTTCTCTTTTTTATATATTTTATCTTAAACCGTCTTACTATTACACCTCTTTTCTTTAACTTTTTATATATCCTTTATTAAGCACTTTGTTAAGCTAGATCTATCTAGAGCAAGACAGATAGCTGCTATTAAGGAACAATTATATATATAAGTATATGTAGTATAAATAGTATATTAAAAACTAAAATTAAGTTCCTCTTTGTCTTTGTTAAAACTTATAAAGTTATTAATAAATTTGGCATTACCTACCTAAGATTAGTTAAATTAGATATATTGTTTAACGGCCTTTAACAAACTCTAATAAAGGCTAGCGATTATAAATTTTATAGGGATATTCTTAGGCTTGCCTTAGGAAGATTTAGCCAATTATTTAGAAGATATAGCTTATATAGCATTAGCTGCTATTAATAAAAAGGATAATTAAAAATAATTTAAGAAATTATACTTTTAGGCAAGACTTTATAATAAAGCTAAAAAGTAGTATAATAAGTTAACTATTAAAAATAAGGAGTAGGATAAAATAGTGCTATTATTTTAGGAACAATTTAAAGTTAGGCGTTTAGCTATTAATTATAGGCTTAGAGCTTAAATTAATATATTTAATTGGCAATTAGAAAAGACAGTTATTAAATATATAAAGAAGGCAAAGGCCCTTGCTAATTAAGTTAATAGTCTGCTAAAGGCAAAGTTAAAGAACAAATTCTTAGCTTACTTAATAGATAATAGTAATAAAAGAGATATAGCACTTTAGGTCTAAGTTACTAATTGTCTATTTTCTAAAAATATATTAAATAAGGATAATTTATATAAAAAAAACATTATATTTAATTAAGTTTATAATATGCTAATACAGGCAATTATAGTATTAGAATATAATAATAACTTATTTTTTTATAAATATAAAGGCAGAGGTAATTGCACTAGTTATTTAAAAAAAAGCTATAACAGAGATTGTAGCAATAATAAAGAATATGCAGGAGCAAATAAGAAGGTTATTACCCTTTAGAAATTTCTTGCTAGTATATATTGCTAATAGCTGTTAGCTACTAATAAAAAGCAGTAGTTAGCCTGGTAAATAAAATATACAGTTTGGAGGTGTTAGTAAAGGAATATTTAGCTTTTAGCAGCCTGGTTTAGCTAGCAATTAATATAACTAGTATTAGGGACTGGCTAAATATTAAAGCTAGCAGAGAAATAAATATAGATTTATATAAAGACAGGGTAGTTTTAATATAGCAGAGATAACCTGCTATAACTATAGTTATAAAAGTTATAATATTAATTAATGTAAATGCAAAATGCAGCTATATAACTAAAAGAAGAATATATAGGTATTAGTATATAATAGAAAACTAATCCTAAAGCATTTAAAGTTATATTCTTAGGATACTTATAATAGCATTTATAATCTTATAAGAAATTAGCAAAACCTAATAAATAGTTAGGGTAATATAAAAGGTCCTATTTAAAACTTATATATAGTTAATATAGGTAGGCCTAACTCTTAGGACAATTAAGATAATATTCTAGGCTAAATAATAAAGACTAAAAATAACTATTAACCTTTTATAGCTGCTAATTAGATAAAGAAAAAGGCATGCCTAGGGCTATATATATAAGAGGAGGCTTAGCAGGAGCAAAAGCAAGATAATAGAAAAGGTCTGTTATTTTCCGGCAAACGCTGTTAAAGGGAATTAGTTAGTTATATGCCAGAAATGCTTAAGAGAGTAGCATTTCCCTATCTATATAGGCAGGAGGCAAGGGAAATAAATAAGGCTTAAGAGGACCTTTATTATTTATAAAATCTTCTCTAAAATTAGATTACTATAAAGGAAAAGAAGAAAAAAGATATTATTCCAATTTAAGCTATAATAAAGCGCCTTAATAATCGGTTTATAATTAAAGACCTTTTTTATAATTAAATAGTAACTATAACCTAGGCCCAGCTCTTTAACCAAAGTCCTTAGTTAAAATAACAAATAGGGGAAATATTAGGATTAATCCTAACTAGTTAAGGATAAAAAGGCATAGTAAAGAAATCCAAAATAGCAAAAAGGGCAAAGTCCTTATTTATTTGGCTGGTAATTTATAATTGGGCGCTGCTGGATATTAGGCATACCTACCTAAGGTTTATTAAGGCAAATACTAATACCGGGTTAATCTAAAACTGTTTAGTTAATAATAGCTTGCTAATTAACTTAGTTAGCCTTAGCATAGTATTAGCATTATACCTGTATTTAGTTTAAGCAAATCTGCCCTTAATACTTAAAATAGCAAATAATAGCATAACTACTATAGACTGCTATATTGTTTTCTTGCTAATAGTTAGTAGAATTATATTAATAATAAGGGCTTGGATTACTAGTAAAAATAAGGCATATAATCTATTAGTAAGCAAATGCTAGTTATAATGCTATAAGGCAGTTATTAATTACTTTAAGAATACCCTTTATATTAAAGACATTTAAGGTTACTTTATGGTAATTAAGATAAGGGGTATTAATTAGAAGGGCATCCTGCCCTTTATTTTGCTAGCATGCAGCAATTTTATAGATAATAAACTAACTACTAACGAAAGTTCTACTAATACTAATGGCAACCAGAGCTTGCTAATAAACTTTAATAAGGACAGTTAGTCTAATTTGGACCGTAATTTATTAACTAATTTATTAACTAGGGTAAAGTTAATTAAGAGTATTTTAACCCTAAATAAGCTGGCAAACATAGCTAAGTATATAATATAGAAAAAGTTGCCTTTAAACAAATAAGGACCTCTTGCTTAAAGGAGGTCTCTATAGCAAATAATAACCTAAGTACTTATAATATAATTAAATGTATTAGATTTAGCAATATAACTTTTATTAACTAAAAAAAGGAGAAGCTTATTAATAAGGAAATGCCTGCTATAGTGTATCTTAAGACATTTATTAACTTAGGACAAATTAAAGCATCCTTAGCCCTATAGCATTTACAAATTATAAACTAACTTTTATTATTACTAAGAAACGCTAAATTATTAAATAAATCCGGTTTATATATACCGGATAGTATATTATATTTAGTGCTACTACTATCTCTAACTTATCTATTTATTTATAACCAGGATTATTAAACAAATACCGGCCTAAATAACTAGAATAATAGTATACTAGTACTAAAGGCTTTAGCTCCTAAGAAGGATTAGCAAGCGTTTATAGCTAAAGTTATAATAATTAAAGCTAAAGGTTAATAGATATTAACAGAGGATATTAAATATAATTAAAAGGTAATGCCTGCTCTTTTATTAATAGGCAAGCCGATAAAACAAAGTTTAAGGATAAATCGGAATATAAACTAGCGTTTATAGTAATAACTATTAAGCAATGCCCTATAAGCATAGGTAAATATATGGTTTAAGGATTCTAGAATTAATATTAGTAAAAAAAAATAAGATATAAAAGCAGCAGGATCTTATATAGCGTTTAGCATATATTTAAAAGCATTTGTTTGCATTTAGCTTAAAGGATATAAAGCTAATAAATTTAATAATCTATTTTATAAAGATTTGCCTAAGATTTAAACCCTTTTAATTATTATAGCTAAGATATATATTAAATAAGGTAATATTTATATAAAGATTATATCTGGTAATAAAAGCTACTAGTTTCCTAGTCCCTAAAATATTAGAATAGGGTATATATTTAAGATACTTTATAAAAAAGAATAGTAACTATTGCTTTATTGCCAATTTTATACCTATTAACTTATATACTATTAAGCCTTAGTAGCCAACATATTTTTAGGACAAGGTATTTAATATATTATTACAGGCAAAGCATAATGTTTTCTTTTAAGGGGATACTATTAATAGGTATTAGGCAGTACCTATTATAAAAGGACACGAGTACTATATAGCTCTAATTATACTAAACATATAGTATTTAATGCTTTAAATGCCTTAGAGGATAACAGGCAGCAGTTATACATATTATACTTTAAGGGATATTATCTTTAGTAAGTAGCTTATATATAGGAATTTAAATTTAACAGACAATAACAGCAACTAACGGTATCTTATTCCTTAGCAAATTAGTCTAGCCCTACCAAGTTTAATAGGCTATTATAAGGGAAAAGAAGTAGCATTTAATTAGTATATTAATAATTATATAGCTTTAAGCAAGGGTTTCTAGGATATATTCGATTTCTTATACCTAAATTACTTCCTGTATATAAAATTTAGTTAATATATATTATCTTTAGCAAAAACAGTGCTATTTAAGGCGTAAATCTATTTATTAGGGTTTAAGCTGCTAAGTAGCTATATCTGCCCTGCTAAAAAGCACCGGAAGCAATTTTTTATTTAGGCGCTAAAGAAGAATTACCTATTAATAACTAAAGAGTTAAAGGAGTTCTTATATTTGCTTCTGTTTTTAAAACAATTTATTCCTAATTAGGTGTTTTAAGTTATAATTTTAAAGATAGCATTTATAAAAAGGGTATTAAAGACAATATTAACAGGTGCAGTGTTAAAGCAAAAGGAATAGGTGCTAAAGTTATTTAAGTAGTTGCTTTACTATGCTTAAGCATTTATAGAAATTTGTAAAAAGGTGCAATATTAAATATATATAGCGCCTAATAAATATTAATAGTATTATCTTAGTACTAATGCATTAAATAACTCTATAAAAGAAGTTCTATTTTAAATAGCAAATTGCAAAACTAAAATATAAATAACTAACCGGTTAATAATAAAAAATAAGAATACTATGTTTTTTATTATTTAAGCTTAAAGACACAGAAATATAGTATAATATTAAAGAAAGAGAAACATTAGCTATTATATATTATTTATGTAATATATATCCTTAAGTAATTAAATCGCCTATATCAATTCTAATTTATACTAACCACCTAAACTTAATCTTTACCCTAACTATGCCTATAGTGCTAAAGGGAAAAGTAGCAGCATAGATTAATAAACTATATATATTCGATTTTTAAATTATTAATAGGTTAAATAAAACATAAGTAATTAGAATAGCTAATAAACTATTATACTTAACTGGCCTAATAGCAGATTAGGGTAAAGATTATGCTAATAAGTTGCTGTTATTTTTAGTAAGTACTAACAGGGACTATTAGCTACTAACAGTCCTTATTTATCTAAAATAACTAATAATTTAAGAACTAAGAACAGGTATATTATTGCTATTTAAATTACTAGATATGCGTTGGTTCCTAAGGCTAGGAATATTAATAGCTAAGCTATATATTAATAAATTAGGATAATATAATAGTGTTATTAAGTTTTTATTAAAAAAAAGCTAAAATAATTATAAATAAAACTAATATATAGAAGAAAAGTATTAAAATTAATACTATATATTACTAGCTGGTTAACAGTATACTCCTTTATTCCAAAATTAATAGTAACTATGCTATATGCATTATTAACTTAAAAGTGCTAGCAGCTTTAAAGTAGGCTTATAACGCCTATAGGCACTTTGCAGTAGCCTTAACAATATATAAATTAAGAAAAGTCTTATAATAGCCGAGATAGTATAAGGATATAAAAAAGTATATAAAGATATATAATCTATATTAATCTATTAGTATTTACCAGCTAATATTAGCAAACTATATCCCAGTTATCTTATTAAAACTATAGAACTTAGTTAAAACTAACTTTATTAAAAACATTAATCTAATAGATATAAAAGGCAAGACTTATATATATATTATTATTAATTACTTTTTAAGGTTTATCTTTATAAAAGTAATAAATAAACCTAGTTTGGCCAAAGTTATTTATTTATAAAAGCAAGTAGTAGCTGTGTTAGGGTACCTAGAAGAATTATATAGCAATAACGCATAGTACTTTTATAGTAAACAAACTTGCAAATATTTTTAAGAAAGAGAAACATATACCAGATTTGCGCTTATATATAACCTAATTAGCGTTAAATTAGTAGAAAAAGTCGTTTATTTAATAAAGGAAGCATTAAAAAAATAGGCTTATGTAAGAGATTACTGCAATCTTTATAAGTAGCTGTTAATATTATAGGTAATTGTAGCAGATTTAAATAATTGGTTAATTAGGGGAATATTATTTATACCAGCGTTGCTAATATTAGGTTAGCCAGTATGCAGTTCTGCTAAAATAGGCTAAGGGCTACTATTAATATTTGTTAAAGGACTAATAATACTATTTCTTAACCGCCTAATAATTAACTTAGCTGCTATTATAAAGGAAATCGGTAAAAAATCCTTGCATATTGCTTTTAATAATTAGCATTAAGATTATCGTTGGGCAGCCTAAGAGCATTAGTTAAGTTATTATATTAATACTATACCAAATATAGTAAAGCCTTTTTATATTAGTAACCTGGTTTAAGAATATGTCCCCTATATTAAAGATATAAAGCTTAAATGCTTTAAGGCAAATAAAGTTAATAATAATATAGTAAAAAAGAGGGCAAATGCTTTTAAACTATGCTAAACAGGTCTTTAGGAGGTCTTAGCTATCCATTTGTTAGTAATAGTATTTATCTAAAATCCAGTAACTAAATAAAGACAAAAAAAGGTCTATATTAACAATTTAAAGGCATACTAATAATGCTATAACAGGATAAAATATAAATAAAAGAAAGAGAAGATTAAAAAGGAAATTATAATAAAAGAAAAAATATAAAAACAATATAAAAAATAAGAAAGTTACCCTTAATCTTACTAATTAATAATTACCTTTTTAATTATAAATAAGAACAGTAGTATTAATATAGCATTATTTAAAAAACACTATATAAAAAAAGTTTAATAAAGACTAATAGTTGCTATTAGGTAAAGGTTAACTAAAGTATACTAATTTATATATGTTTAGGCTTTTATAAACTTTGTTTTTTACTTTATTCTTATAACCGTTTTTATAACTATTCCCTCTTTTTTTACCTTATTTCTCTTAATTGCCAATCCTATTAGCTTTAACTTTTACTTATTACTTTTTATTATTAACTTAAAACAAAATACTATATAAACATCCCTCTACTAGTTATAGTTAATAATTATTATAGCTAATAAAGGTATTTCTAGTCCCTTAGGCGCTATAGGATAGGATTAGCTAAAGGAGTTGCTATAATAATATAAGGCTAATTATGCTTGTTATAAAAGTAACTATACTAAGATTAATAAGTTGTTTTATTACTATAAGGTAACCTCCTTAGTATTTAGCAAGCATTAGGGTAATATAAAAGCTATAATAAACTAAGGCAATTTACCTCTAAAGTCTGTTAATAATACTATTACTATTGCTAAGGTGCTTAAAAAACATAGGGTGCCTATTAATGCTATATTATAATTAAAATTAGGGGAGATATATAACTTGTCTGCTAAGGAATAGGCGCAATTGTTAAGGAAATATACTAAATGCCTTTATAAAAATATTGCTAAGTATACCAAAGTTACTAAATATAGCATTTATACTTACCCTTATTATATATAAAATATATTACCAAAGGGCAATAAATATACTAAACCTGCCTAAATAGTTTAATAAGGACTATTGGATATTAATAAATAGGGCCTAAATAACCTAGATAACCCCCCTTTATAAATAACTACAGCTTAGCTTTTTTTTTATAATATTAAAACTATTAAATACCCCTTCTTAAGACCTAAAGGCATATACTTATTATATATAGTTCCTAATAAGGATATATATAAGGTATAAATACTATATCTTAATAATAAATATATAATAGCGCTAGTATAAATGTTTAAGATAAGCAGAAATTAACGGTTTAACCTTAACTTTATAAGTTATATTTTCTTATATAAGTTAGCTGTTAATTAAATTAAAAAGCATTTAATTCCTTTCTAAATTATATATGCTATTACTGCTAAATTCTGTTAATATAATTAGCATTTTATATTTTCCTTCTAGCATAGCATTAAGAATTTAAGATTATTTGCTAAAACCTATAATTATAAGTTTTTAATAAAAAATATTAAGGTATTGCTAAGCTTTGCCTTCTTTAGCATTAAAGAATATACTAAGGCTAGTTGCATCCTTAACTATTTATACTACAAAAAGTATTAGGAGGTTTATGCCTATTATTACATTTATAACATTTGCTATTATAAACAAATAGGAGAGGATAAAGTAATTTTATATAATAGCAGCAGTTATATTCTGCTAATTAACGTTGGCAAATTATATAAAGGATCCTTTAGGCCTATTAATATCTTTAAGGCTAAAATAGCTAAAATAAAAAGGCAGATTTTATAAACGCATGCTAGTATAGCCTTAAATAGCATGCTTATTTATAAATGCCAGTTTACCAAGTTCTTTAATATTTATAAGGAGCTAAAGAGACTAAAGAGGCAAGAGTTTAATATTATTACTAAAATTAATATAAGAGCTAAGGCTAGTATTACTGCTGCTAACTACCCCTTAATCTTTAATCTTAGCCCTTATAATAATAATATAGGTTAGCTAATAATATAAAGAACGCGATTATTATTAGCAGTTTTCCCCTTTTTTCTCTTCCTTTTTATACTAACTTTATTTATTAGTAACTAACAGCTACCGTTAATTATATATATATAAGCTTTTACCTCGTTTTTTTTATAACCTATTTACTGCTCTTACTAAAACTAATCCTTTATTTCTAAACTCCTTTTATAATAAATAGTCTCTCTTTAATATCTTCCTATTTATATTTTTAAATATATAAAAGGTTATTATTAAGCATATAAGCATAAATAAAAAGAGGTCGCTAGTTAAAGCTTATAAAGTACTAAATTGTATTATAAGCTTTATTATTTATTATTAGTTATTTATTGCCAGAAAATTTACTAGGGGTCTTATTTTTATTTTTTTAGTACAGGCACTACTAGCATAATTATTACTTGCTTTATATTATACTACACGTCTATTTCCCTTACTTATTAATTACGTTACGTTATGCTTTTTGTTTTTTTAAATGGCCTTATAGTCTTGGCTATAAAAAAAAAGGGGTTATAATATAGGCCAAAGGAAAGAACAACTAATAATGTCTAACAGACCTCGTTAGAGGCCGTTAGCTTCTATTAGTAATTCGATAACTTAGCATAAACAATAATAAATAAGCCATCAAAACCCTTATTATAATCCTCGTAATACGGACGTTGCTATTGTCTTTCAAAGGCCCATTGAGAATATGCATAGGTATAGTTGCCACCTTGTTATGCTTAACTTGGATGGCTGTTTGGATCTTGAAACAGCGTATTTAGACTGGGGTGAGTCTTCAAGTTCAAGAGCACCTACAATGTGAGGCTGCTCTGTTTTGCCAGAATTCGTAGACATTGTGACTTTGGAAGCTGGGGAGCCAGAGCATCTTGTGCGGATTGAAATGGACACAGAGAGGGAAGAAGCTTGGAGGAGTGGAACTTGTCTAGATAGTGGAAAAGAAGATCTTCAACCTTTATCATAAGCGTTTATGCGCACAGTGTAATTTTATCACTGAGGTAGAAAATCCTTTCAGCTGGCATGGTCTTGGAAAGAATCTACTTAGGTATTTATTTACCTATGTACGGTCTGTGGGTAAGTAGATACCTATATGAGCAGCATAACCTTGGTATCTATTGCAGAAAACTCTAGACTGCCTTTCGCGCCTTGTTTAGCAGAAGGCTACCCAATCAATGACGACAACTCAATTACTTGCAGCAACAGCTCAACATATTCCTGCATGTTGGTTCAGCTGATATGTAAAGTTAAACCTGTAAGAGGCACAACATCACTGCTTTGGGATTCTAATAATAAACACTTGCAGCAAAAGACCAACATAATTCTGCATATTGATTCAGCTAACATATGAAATGACACCTGCACAAGGCGCAGCACACTAGGTTCCAGGTTGTGATGTAAATCATGGATTTGCAATAAAAGATCGACCTGATGCTGCATATCGGGTCAGACCTAGCGTTATGAATACGAGAGTGTGAGGCCTATTCTCACAGCCTTATTCAGTTCCAGGAGCATACACCTATCATTCACACTTCGGCGAATGTCTAGCATCTAGCCTGCAGGTAAAGCGCTAAGTTGTTGCTCTTTGTGCTTCCACACTTGCAGCTGCCTATCACCTTGGACCCCAACGCTTGGAGAACTTGCTTATCTAGCAATTGGTTCCAAGGCCCACACCCATGGACCCCAAAGGGCTGTCGAGCATGAAAAGATGACTCGAGAATCAAGACTAGACTGATGAAAGGTATGCCAATGTTCAGCTTGTTGGGTAGTCCTTTGGGGGTCTGTCACATAATCAAATTTGTACCTATGTAATAGGACCCTCAGCTGAGCAGTGATCCATAATGTAAGACATTTAGTCTCTGATCGGAGCGTAGGCACATATATATAGCTATATGTTATACTCGATAAAATTCCAATGCCGCGCCGCTTAGTTAGGTAGGCACTCATGCTTGTTGGCAGCTGTTATTCACCAAATTGAGTACCGTTCTCATGATTATTATTTATCACATATTCACCATAACTCTTCTTCTCAATTATCAACATGCAGTTCCCATTATCAAAATTGCTGGTGGGGACTGGGGTCTTGCTTAACCAGGTAGAGCGTGAGTTTCAATATGCCTTCTGCTTCATCTGCGATGTGCTTTTAACAGTTGAGACCTGAAGGGAGTCAGGGACGGATGTTTTCAAGTCGCAGCACCGAGATAAGGACGTCGAATGATACCTGCATTCCCGAAGGTACAGAGTGCTGGTTGACCGGGAACTCAAACGTCTCCCAGTATGTCTGGGTCCCAGTGGCGTCGACCGTCGATTACGACCAGTACTTCTATATATCGACAACAACCTTGACGGCTACAGTAGTTACTGTTGTCAATACCGCTCTTGATACAACCACGACAATCACGGAGAAGCCTACGTCAACAAGTCAAAATAATGCCTTGGGAACAAGGACCGAGCGCATCACGTACACTACAGATAACAGCATCGTCACCACTGATTTGTGAGTATCAAATTTTGCGCACGTAGGGCACAAATCTTGTGACTCACCTAATTCCACAAACAGGGCCTATCCAACAAACTTCTTCGTCTGGCCGTCTGCCTACTCCTGGTATGGCCGGGTCCAGATAAGCCTTGGTCCGTCCCAGTGCTCGCTCTCCACGCGCAACAAGACCGACTTACCTGCGAGCACGCCTGTGCCGACAGGCCCACAGCCAACCAAGTTCGCGTGGCAACTTACCTGGAACACTACCCTTGTCGACGCCGACCCCCGCGGTCAGCAGTTCACGCTCTTGCGCGATGCGTCAGACTGGCAATGGAAGGTCGCCTCTGACTACTTCCCCAACCAACCAGCCGTGACGAGCTGCCTTGCCCAGCAGGTGGGCCCTAATTGGGCAGGCTTCACACAGACGAACTGGTATACCGTGCAGGCTACGAGTACGGTTGGGTGAAGATTGCAGAAGGAACGGTGGGAGCAATTTTACTTTCACCCACCGAGAATAGCAACGGCATACTGGGCCAACTTTTGACGCGAGGGTGGTTGAGCGGTCTGACTTCGGGCCAAGGCACAACGATGCTAGCAGACAGGTTTGCGTGACGGAACGACGTTGTGAAAATATTAAGCAATGAGACTGGCAGGAAATGAGTTTAAATTCACGAGGCTGTACCAAAATCTTGGTGAAAGACAGCGCAATATATTTGGTTGCTTCTGATCTTTAGGTGGAGGTGGACGTGATCTCCATTTCTTTCCGCTTTTCTAAGGGTTCATACCTCATTTTCACCTGATTGAATCCCGGAGAGGCCTCAACCCTCCACATTCTCTCCCCTTCCCCCAAGACCGGCCTGGTGCTATTTTCACTAAGGACATATTGAAAAGAACTTTGAAGGAGTCATGCGAAGGAAATGGCAGGCTCTTACTATGCTGATACGTCCGCGATCGCCGGCATGGACCCATGAAGGTCCAGGTACTACGGCGACGGCGAAACCAAATCTGCTCTTGCAAATAAGTGGTGAAAATGGGAGCATCCACGGAGGTCCTTACCTTAGGTACCAACCTTAGGCTCTTGGATCCATCTTCACCTAGTTCCCTAGGTGCCTAGATCGGGTATAAAGTGATTCAAGAGGGCATCGCCAAGCTCAACTACACTTATAAGAACGACGTGGAGATGAAGCGAGACATCACACGTTTCCGTTTGCATCATCATACCTAGGTAACTAGGAGCTCTGCAACCTAGCACAACCAAAGCCTGGTGGAAACAGTCAGACTCGACTGCCAAATACAACGCAGGTAGTTCCTTAGCATTTGACGCTCGCGTTCTGTGTGCGGGCTTGGATTTGAGATGGAATAAATAGATGAGAGGGTTGAGTGCAAGACTTTAGTAAAAAGACAGTGGTCCAGGAACGTTTCTCAGCACATCTCGCCTCTCAGCTCTCGACACTAGGTAGTTTGCTGGAAAGGCGATCAAGATCGATTGACCCTCTGTTACCATCCGCTAGCTTTTCGTTTCCTTTGGACCACACGATGATCGCCCTTACACTAGGTCAGAACTTTAGAATAATTTCAGGCCGCCGTTTTGCCAGCAATACAAGGCTCGGGTTGATTTTTTTGTGAGCTTGGAAGTAATGCTGCAGGCCCCAAGTGCCTCCACAAGCTTGACTGCTGATTTCTCGCGCCCCTTTTGTCTCTTAGTGACTGGTCATTTCCGCCCATAAGTACTGTGCTGCGCCCGAAGTGCGACTTGTTCTGGTTTAAGCGGCATCTACGCCCCTATTTTGCACATCTGGGGCCGCATATTCAAGCGGCAAAGTGCACATCTAATTAAACTTACCTAGCAGCCTTCGCGGTAGGTAAGTACTAAAGAGGTAATCGTTAAGCCCGGAGCGTCTCCAGGCTGAGGATTGGTAGCAATACGCAGATCTAGACCGCCCCGGGACATAAGGAGGCACCAACAGCAAAACCCACTGCAGCCCACCTGCATGTCCTCCATGGAGTGAGATTTTGTGATCAAATTTGAGAGCACCCGCTGTTATTGCTGAGTTGACCAACATCTTATTTCTCCACTCGTCTATGTTCTATCCATTCTACAAATTTGTTAACTTTCAAGATTCAAAGTGCGCACCTGCTTTTGAAGATGATTTACAGCGTAGCAGTCACCGCATTCCTAGCCTACATAACCTGGAGTTTGGTGTCTCTGGAGATCAATGCCCGAAAAGCACAAGCTCTCGGAATTCATTGTGTGCGAATCCCTTTCGATGTTACGAATGTGCTGTGGCTAGCTCTGCAGCCCAGCTTTTGGGCCATTCTTGATCGTTTGCCAGTTCCATGGTCTTCTTATCCTGACTTTGTTCGCCTCTCTCGCCGTGACTGGCAATTTCGAGAAAAGTCAGAGCTGGCAGTACGGCTTGGACCCGTTTGGGCACTCGTCACTCCGGTCACATTCTATCTTCAATTCACGGACCCTCAGGCGATCAAGGGCATCTTTGCTAGGCCATCTCACTTCATGCGCCCCGTCAAAGAATACAGTAAGCAAACTCTGAATCTCTTGCAGACTCTTTCCGTCAGACCTCATGACGATCCGTCTTGGGTGGCCTCTGGGTAGTCACCTGGAATAAAAACCTCTTGAATTGTTCGCTGATGTCATATTGCAGAGTTGCTTGAAGTGTACGGACCATGCATCTCCACCGCTGGATGGGAAGACTGGGCCCGCCACCGAAAGATTATCGCCGCGCCTTTCAATGAGAGCATAATGAAGTTCGTTTGGGACGAGGCTACGCGCCAGACCAAAGCTATGCTGGACTCTTGGATTGAATCTCAAAGCACCGGGATACCGAGCGTACAAAAAGACACGCAAACACTTGCGCTCAACGTCCTCGCCGCGACAGCTCTTAAGAAAACTTACAATTTTCGCGGTTCGGGGGAGACTGGAGTCCAGGACGAAGCTGGCAGTTACCGTGACACCATTCAGATAGTTTTGAACAATGCTATCTTGATTAGTAAGTCTCTTAACAGATTAATTCCTTGGAAAGTGAAGCTATACAAATGACGATACGCTACCAGCACCGAGGTAGTTGTATGGTGAAGTGACTGGTGAATCCGACTCTACACAGCGCGATCAATGTCTCGCCTCTTTCGGACTCTGCTGACTTCGTCCATGAAGTGCTCATTCCATATCGTTTCCTCCACGGCCCTCTTATACCACGAAAACTCGCCCGCGTTGGTGAAGCTGCGGAGGCGTTCAAGAGCCACATGGTAGGCATGCTCGACAACGAAACCCAGGCTTTGCGCAAAAACCAAGCTGGCTCCGGTGGCATCTTGAGCGGTCTCGTGCGTGCACTTGACCTTCATCACAATGAGCCTTCCGCAGACTCTCAAGGCAAGAAGGGACTATCAATCGAGGAAACTTTGGGCGATTTATTCGTTATCAACTTTGCCGGTTACGATACCTCCGCCGCTGCTCTATCTTTCAGCCTGCACCTGTTAGCTATCTATCCTGAAGTCCAGGAATGGTTGGCTGAGGAGATCGCTGCTGTGTCTACTAGTGAGGATGTAGCAGATTGGGACTACAAAGCAATGTTCCCACGCTTGAAGCGCTGCCAGGCTATCTTACTTGAGACTCTCCGTCTTTACCCACCAATTGTCTCCCTCCCTAAATGGACTGGGGCCAATGCGCAGGAACTCGATATTGGTCACGAGACAGTTACCATTCCGCCTGGCGTCTACACGGCTCCACACCTGATTGCGGTACACACTCATCCTGATTATTGGACGGACCCTTACTCCTGGACACCACGTCGGTGGATTTTCTCAGGACAAGTTCCCACGTCGGGGTTGGAGCTGTTTGTCCAAGAGAAGATAGTAGAGCCACTCGCAAACACATACTTTCCATGGTCTGAGACTCCTCAGAATTGTCCAGGAAAGAAATTCATACAGGTCGAAGCAGTGGCCGTTTTTGCCCGTCTATTCAAATCCCACCGTCTTTCAGTGAAGGCTGAGGCTGGAGAGAACGCGCAAGCAACGAAGATCCGATTATTGAGGTGTGTTAACAACGTAAATATGGATGTAATTCTTCGGATGGAACATTCGAAGGACTTGAGATTGATATGCACGGAGGCTTGAGGATCTTACAGTGGCCTTGCAGGGCCCGATGGACACTCACATTCTCACCACAGTAGACTGGGCAGTTGCAAGGCAGTAACAATACATCGTCTTGTACAATGAATCAAATTACCAGAAAAGTGGCTAAATATGATCTTTGCTAGACTTGAGATGGACCAGTGCTATCCACAGTCCTGAGCAATTAGTACATTACGCTGAGGTCAATCAAGACATCTATTACCTAACACTGGGCATGGACGAGAAGGCCAGTATACGTATAAAAACACAGTTGTATTATCCCTCGGAAGCTTGTGACTTTCCTGGTTGCACGCACTTTGCTCGCTAAATTCTTCGCTCCGTGATGAACAACGCATTGTATGACTAGATACCGCCTTTTCATTCTATATGTCCACAAGCAATCCCGTCGGAAATGTGGGCATGTCCTCGATGGACTGATTTCACTTGTGGCCTGACCAAAATGATCGCGGTTGACGGCAACTTAAGGCATGACAGGCAAGTTCTGTCATTGTAGATGTGCATGTTGCAATCATTCGACAACGACCTGGGCGACCTTTGGCCAAGAGATCATATGCAACAACTTGACACGTGCTTTCATTTTTACTTTATCCCCGTCAGCTTGGTGTCTGATCTCGCAGGCCGTCTCCATAGTACATTGAGCTCCGGGTCTTTGCTGCGTCTACCTGATGGTCATAGGGCAACCCAACGTGAGTGTTCACAGACTGTGCTGGATAAATTCCATTCGGTGAAGGAGAGGCCTGCGGCTCTGCCCTTGGCATGAGGTGCTCTACTGATTGTCTTGGAGGATAACCTCCCTGTTGGCTTTGACCGTAAAGCTCAGGATCAGGCGGAGCGTAGTTTGCTTGCTGTGCCGGATGATAGCCTCCAGTCTGAGCTGATTGAGCGGATCCATAACCACCGGCATGCTGTGCGTAACCACCTGCCGTGGGCGCCGGTGGTTTTGGGGATTGCTGATTGAACGTGAACGGCACAGGACTGACTTGTGGCTGAACATTATGCCTAAAATGCTGCTGTCCTCGATTGGGCGTACTGGGGGTTCCCATCCCTGGTTGAACATATTTCTTGAACGGCTCTGAGCCCCTCTGAGCGTGGGTTTGTGGTCCTGAAAGACTGAATGTGCGTTCGTCAAACATGTCGTTACGAGCTTCATGCTGTTTGGCAATCTCACCATCAGTCTTGTTCAAGATCGAGGCCCGATATTGTTCGTACACAAGCGACGCGTCCTGGACCTGTCGAAAATGCTCGGCACGTAGCTGCACAGCTCGGCCAGCTTTGCCCTGGACCTCAAAGTGCGCCAGCGCCGCTGCCGTCGAGAACGCATTGCGTATCTGGCGACCGTTCCAGCGGCCGATGTCATCATCGTGATTGTGCCAATGGTGGTGGGCGAATTCGAGGATCTGGTCGTCAAAGATGTCCATCACCGGCACATTCAACGCTGCAGCACGTTTCTGTTCAATGCTTCGTAGTTGATTGATGTTCTGTTCAAAGATTGCCACTGTCTGCTCAAGACTGAGCGCTTCGTATCGTAAGCTCACATGGACTCTAGACTTAACAGCCTCATCAATCACTCCGGGGCGATTGGTTGTCAGGAAAAGGATGCCGTTGTAGTACTCCATCATACGTAAAAATACTAAGCCTTGTTAACGCTACAAAACCCCATGAACATCATGGGAACAACAGAAGGAGAACATATTCACTTACCTGATACAAGCGCATTTCTTTGTAAATCTGACTTTGTACGCTGGGTGATGAACACGTCCGCCTCATCAAGAAGTAGTACGCAGTCCCACAGATGAGCCAAGCGAAAGATTGCGTTGAGGGAGCTCTCGACGCTCTCGGCCGTGAACCCGAGGTCGCCACAAGTGATGGGGAACAGTGGCTTCCCCCATTTTTGAGCAACTAGATCGGAGCGGTCAGATATCACTGCTACAGCTTCTGACACAAAGATTGCTGGAGTACGAACCCGCCTCTGCAGTGGCTGTTTTTCCCACACCAGGAACTCCGTGAAGTAGGATCAGGACTCCCTTGCCTTTGCCCCGGATTATATCTTGGGAACCGAGGGCTATGCCGCTGTTCTCAAGATCATTCCTGACGAAATGCGATGAGATGATAGACTGGATCAAATTCTTCTGTATCGTCGGAATTTGCAGCTTGTCAAAAGGGTTGTCTTTGTCGTTGATAGTCACAGGATGCAAAAGTGATACATCAAGCTGGACAAATTTACGCTCCCACAATGCATAGCCGACAATTCGCCTCGGCAGGAGCGCGAGATCTTCTCCTTTTGGTGTTGGCCGTCGATCGTCATCGCCTTCTTTTGGGCAGAGGTATTTGTCTTGCTTGAAGTAATTGGCGCGGTCATAATAGCGCATTCCATCGCAAATGACTTCCTCACTATAAAATGATCTCTCTGTCAAGTCCTCGGATTTCCAGACGAGGAATTCATGATTCTGGCGATCAAACCTCATGGAGACCTTGTCTGACCGCGCGATATCTATGATGGTCCGTGGCTTCCAGTCTGGACAACAGTTGAAGCCTTCCTCTATTTGTGCATCAGATATGACATGTTGTACTCTAAGGAAATAGCATGGAGTTTAAAGTGATTGTAGTTTGAGTGGTAATAAACTTACGTGTATCGACAATGACCTCGCTGTTGATATGCTCGGCTTTCGTGTTCTCCCCGTGGGGTAGCTGTGCATCTAGCACGGGTTCGCCCAGGGGATTGTGAATAACGGTCCAACCACTATAAGACCCATAGCGACTTGGATTCATGATATTGTTGACAAAGTTTTGTCCGGTAGACTGAGCATTCTTCAAGATCTGAGCAGAATTGGCCGCGAAACGCAAAGGGTAAAGTGGCAACGAGGTTACTTTACGCTCACCATCGAATTCCGGAAGGTGGAAAGTTTTGCTGATCGGACAGAATTCAACACCGTCGTAGTCAACGTAATAGCATTGGACAGAAAACCTGTCGCTGACTAGATCTTCGTCATTCTCGTCATCAATCTTGTCGCCAGGTAAGATGATATCATAAATTTTCCAAATCGTCTGTGCTGTTGCGATCTCCTGCTTCTGCGAGTGCGCGGCATTCTTCTCGGGCGCGTAGAGTAAGTCTCCTGCGCGAAAGAGGTACCAGAGGTCTTCGTACCGGACCGAATGTGACGTATTGGGGTGAAGCTCGTTGAATCCATTGAAGACGGGGATAATTCTATTCTCGACAAAGTCGAGGTAGCACTGGATCTGATCCACGGCACCGGGAAGTCTGGCAATGTATGCCATGTCGAGGTCTTCTGTCCTCATTCTGCGTGACAACCTAGTATGAGGCTTCGACGAGGAATCTTGCGGGGCTGAGCCAGTGAGATCCTTGATTGTTGCTGAGGCAGACTCTTGGCTCATTGGATTCTGAGCATGGACGTATGTTTTCAGCTTGTGAAACTCTTCTCTCATGCGAGATTGAAAGCTAATAAAGCACCGGAAAGGCCTTTGGAATGTTTTGGTATCTTGGTCCCACCTATCCAGGTCCTTTTGGACAACTAGTCTCAAAAGAAGATTGATGGCAACGGAGTGTATTCGAACGCGATGAATCCGACCTTGAGGCTCAGGTACCTTTTCCAAAGTCTCCGAATCGGCATTTGCTGGAGATTTCAACGCTATGGGAGTACCATTCGCATGCCCAGATTCCTGCTCAAGTTTGAGCTTGCGTCTGGCAGATTCGCGTTTGATGGCGGCCGCCAAGTCTGGCTCATATACCAGAACATCCATAGCACATTTTGGTCCGTCCTGGGGATATTGATTCATAAATTGTCTCCAATTACAGTCACGCACTTTTGCAATGACATCTAAGCTTGTTCGCAAGTATCGAACCTTGTCGTTAATCGTTGATGATGACGAAGCGCGTGATCTTGTTGGTGATGCTACAGGGGGTGATGGAGACCTCGTCCTGTTGTGAAATGTCTTCAAAGTTGTAACGATCTCTCGGATGCCTTCGTTCATCTCGGACAGAGTCTGGCGAAAGAGTTGCCGATCCTGATGCTCTCGAGAAGTATTTTCCAAGACATCGCTTTCCTGGTGTCCGCCGACTGGGACTCCAGCAACAAGATCCGAGATATGATCACTTGGCATGTTCGAAAGAGGATCGCCAGTCCCGGGAATGACGGTTCCAGGCACGTCCTGGTCAGTTTCGTTCGCTTCATGAGGAGGCAATGCTTGTTGCAGGTGGCTTTCGGGGTCCGGGTCTGCCATGATCAGAAACAGCCTTAGATGCGAACAAAATTACGACACTTTTTGTGAAGATACCTCCTCGCCGAATCAAACAAAGAAGAGTATGCAAGTGATGCTGGGCAGACGCTAGCTGGTGAAAAACGATCCAAAGGTGGTCAGAAGTGACAGAGAACATTCAAGCCGCAAGTAAGTCAGACACCTCAACGGGGATCTTTAAATTGCAGTTCTTTACTCGGGCTCTTGTCTGACCTTTCGACGGCATTTCGGCTTTGAAATTTTTCTGATAGCGTCTCTATGATGCTGGGTGGCTGGCAACCCTTGAAGTTTCTTCCTAAGCGCTGATTTTGGCTGACACGCCCCATATATTGGCGCAAAATCTCACCTGCATGCTTAGAGTGGGTACCTATGAATCAGGCAGCCCAGTACAATACGCAGTAGCCTCGGAGTGAATTTCAGATTTGGAATATGTGCAGCTGCCACCCACAATAGAAGGCAAGACTAGGGTGGGATGAATATGTGGGACGCGCTCAGCCGCTTGAAAGCACGGAGATCACAGACTTACCTGGGCATCTTCGCGTTATCAGAGAGGGCTCATATTTCAAGCGTCAGCTTTGGAAACCTCTTCATGACTTGTTTGTTGACAAGTAGGGTAGTCAATTCTTAAGGTCTTATAGGTACACTAACAGACAACCTGTGGAAATGATTCCAGGAAGCAGCAAACCATCATCTAGCCTTAGGGCCAAGTTGAATGACGATGAGGAGATCAGAGTGTTTAGGAAGTTCCAAACCTCCGGAAACATTACGAAAGTCTTGCCTGGACCCAGGATAGTTACAGAATACGATAAGGAGCAGAGCATGTGGCTCGTTCCTTCAGCCAAGTAAGCTTCAATCCTCACCTTGAATTGTCTTGCAGAGGTGATGAATTTGACCAACTTGAACCAGATCATATAGTCGAATCACACAGGTGGAACCCGATCATATCTCCGGGGACATGGACTCTGGATCGCCTCCATCATGGAAAGACGTGCTGGATGTCATCAGCAACGCAAAAGCCCAATACGAACTCAAAGCCGAAAGTAACAAGACTCGTTGGGCACTAAGACATGGTTCAAACGCCGCAGCCATTTTGCAAAGTCTCACTGAGTTGATACCGGACGAGTCCGGGCTTGGTATCCTTCGAGCGTCTCTCTCGATGCTCTTTACTGTACTGGCCATCCTCCTAAAGCCTGCGCCAATGGTCTTCTTATACCGCTGACAATACTGTAGGGGTGGACTGACAGGATCAACAATAGAGAAAGAGTATTGGGTGCTTTGAGTGATATTCCTGAAATCATCTGCGTCGCACTAGAGCAATGGTCCTCTTTCAGAACGGATGAGTCGTTAAAGCAAGCTATAAAACGATTGTATGAAGATTGCAGGAAGGCTATAGATGACCTTATCGACATCTTGAACCACAAGCCAAATGCCCCGTCCGCGCGAGAAAAGCTGGCTTTTCGTATGAAGCAAGCATTACCAAAACACGAGGCGAAGATGGTTGACCAGGCTCTTGTGACTATTGCGACGGCCAAGCGCAACGTGGAGATCAATCTGGATAGACTTGACCGAGAAAGGGCTGCAGATACGAATGGATTGGTTACGGAGACTCATCATAATGTGCAACTTTCGATTGCACATAATATTGCGACGCACGAAGTCATCACAGATGTTGCCGTGCAGGTTCAATCTCAACATCAGGAGAGGACAGCACAGTTCGGACAGCTACAAGCTACTGTCGCAGAAACCGCACAGGAGACCCGGAGTATGGTTTCCGAGATCCAACGTTTGCGCAACGACTTCGAAAGCATGCACATGAGCGGGACCAACTGGATACCTGTTTCGATGGAGTACATGCAAAGCCTCCAGCTAGGGTTGATGCACACCTCATTCTACCATTTCCATGGAGAGCAAGCATTGAAAATGAGTACTTCACCCGCCGCCTAAAGTGTCCACTCTCTAATTGATAAGCAATATTGAACTGACACGCTGCTTGCTAGGTTTACTTTCACCGCCTCGAAGCCCAAGCCCACTGCCTTACTATCTTCGAACAAGTATTACCCTCGAACAACTCATCGAGATCCTGGGCATCCTGCCTCTGTCCCCTGTCGAAGATCGTGATGCGGTGCTTCGTGGAGGTCACACTATGTCAGCACAACATCTAGGTCGCGGGCGTTACTTACTAGAAGTACCGAGGTTTCAGCATCTGCTTCACAGCCCTACCTCGGGTCTTCTCCTTGTTGACGGGCACTGTAAAGAAGAGTGTGATGGCAAAATCTCGCCCATTTCCGTCTTTTGCGCCTCGCTTGCGGCCATGATGGCGCACAACCCTGTCTGTATGGCTTTGCATTTCTTCGCGGGACAACACTGCCACAACGAACCTCAGGACCCAGCAAGAGGTCCACAGGGCTTACTGCGGAGTCTGATCTGTCAGGTGCTCCTCTACCCAAACCAACCACAGCCCAACTTGGACGTTCTGTCGGACGTTCTCATCGCCGACGTTACGAGGGGAAATATTGACGCGTTGTGCTGTCTCCTCATGCAGGCTCTGCAGTGGGTTGTGGGCGTGTCCGATATCTTTGTTATTCTGGACAATATTTCAGAATTCGAAACGAGACTTAATGGATGGGGCGACGATCTTGAGATTGTTTTCGGTCATCTCAGCGATATGCACAAGTATTTCCCCCAAGGTGTCAGCTTGAAACTTCTGGTGACCAGTGCGGAAAAGTCCACGCAGCTGGTGTGGAAAACCCCAGAATGGGCACGAGTGTCACTAAGGGCCGGAAATTCTGCGAATACTGAGAAGTCAGAATCGGCTGCGGCAACAGATGTTCGAAGGATTATTTCGCCAGACTTTAATGAGGAGTTGTCCAGCGGGTAATTGACACTGGGTCAGTAGTTCCCGAATAAATCCCGTTCAAAAAACATTAATCTAGGCAAAAGATAGCCATGGATATGATGTATCTCAACCATCTGGCTGTATCCTCGTGAGTGTGTCTTCTGGGCTCCTCAAATATGAACTTCAACCTTCTCTAGACCCCTGCCCACATTGCTTGACCAGTCATTGTGAACCACCTCGGATACGCCCAGGTGCCCCAGCGTACTAGAGTCGCGAATGTCCCGGCCCAAAGGGGATTCTTAGTCCCAGTGAGAATGCCCTTGACCAATTTTCGGGCGAGCTCATCGACAGACATACACGCATTCTTGTGCTCAGCTCGTTGCTTGTTCGCCATCTCCTCAACGCCAGGATATCGGTAATATGAATTTTCGGGCAACTTCAGCTGACCATTAGGCTTGTCAAAGATAGTTGAGCTGGCGGATCCGACCATCACTGTGACGACACGCACGCCCACCGGTGCCATCTCAATCCGTAACGTATCTGACATTTGTGCCATGGCGGCCTTGGAGCTAGAATAAATACCTTGGTCAAGTCAGCTCGATGAGTCCATTTAGTCATCCTAGCTTGGACGATAACTTACCTACCAGCCCAGCACATCGGTGTTTTGCAGCCGATAGAGCTAAAGTTGGCAGTAATGCCCTTCTTCTCAATTACGAGAGGTGCAAAAGCCCGAGTGCTGAGAAGAGGGCCCCAGACGTTGACATCGTAGAGCTGCTTCGCCCAGGAAATGTCTACATCGAGAAATGGACGGACTCCCTCGACCCCGGCGCAGTTGATCTAGTTGCTTTTAGAAAATCGAATATGTGGCTAGAGGATGTGAACGGGGCATTTTGCTTATAAATTCCAAGGTGAAACCAAAGAAACACTCACAAGGACGTCAAGCTCCCCACCAGCACGCTCCGTGACCACCTATCTGTAAAGCGTGATGGTCTGGGGCACAGTCACATCTAACTCGAGGATATCCACTTTTCTCAGCTCCGCGAGATCTTGGGCTTTGGAGCGACTGCGTACCCCTGCAAAGACGTGGAAATTCTGCTCAAGAAAGACTCTTGTGACAGCCCAGCCGATACTACCGGTACTGCAGCCTGTGATCAGGACTGTCTTTTTCTGGATCACAGCGGATGCCATAGTGTTGATGGTCGAATAACGACTCACAATGACAAAGTTGGCTGTGAATGTCTGTAAGTAAGAAGCAACTCAATCAATTTTCACAATGTCAGAAAACATGTGGGAATTTCGGTGTCCATGATGCATGTTTAGCGCCAGAGATTTGCGGCACAACAAATGCGAACAGTAGGGGATAGCATGATTCGATCGTTGGACCAACAGCACCAATGATCAACGAGAATTCCACGTTTATGCAGACATGCATACACACTGGGGAGCAACAGTTGGCGGCAAAACTGGGTGGTTTTCTCTCAGACGGCCGAGATACAAATTCAGTTCGCTGTCGTGCGAGTTGTGTTCGGTCTGGTATTTCCGTGTCATTTTTGGTGTTGAGGCGAGGATGATCCCAGATCTCCTTGGCAGGACACGAAGGATTGGAGAGCCTTCCTTCCGGGATGCGAGGAGGTTTAGAGGGGGGGGGGAGGAACAATTACGGCTTTCCATCAGTACCTGCGTACCACCAACCGCGTGTGTGCAGTATATATGGCTTGGAAGTCAGCGGAGAGATACTGATCCTTCGACGCGAAACGAAAGGAATCAAGTTTGATGAGCCAACTGAAGTTTCCATGCACCTCATCGAGGTCAGCGAGCGATGTTTAAGCAGGCCAGACTTGTCCATTGCTCTGCATTCGATCTTTATCAGGGTATTTCAGACGAATTGACTGGCGCACGAAGCTGAAATTCGCGGCGCGAGGGCCGCCTAAATCAATTTGAAACATTTTGGCTATCAATGTTTGCCATGAGAAGACTAGTGACGATAGTGCCGCAGGTGCGTTTGGGACAGGAGGCTCGACACAGGCCTCGGTCAATTCGCTTGTCACTGCTTGCATATCCGGGTCGCGATGGGTGGGCATACGTAGGATTGGACATGTCGGCCTATCCTCACTCTTATTACGTAGGCATCGTAATCGTGTCGGTCGCCTGGATCTGGACATCCTGGACTGGACCATGTCAGATAGAACTCTTGCGGAAGGGGAAACCAGCAGAGAAGCGTCTTCGAGCGGCAGGAACCGACCTTTGAATGTGCCTGTCTAGTCCCCTCAACAACTCGGCTTCCTAGTGTGGATAGGCCGAAGAATCTAGGTGGCTGCCATTGTGAATATGATTTTGGCGTCCGTCCTCAGGCCTCTGATCTATATCGTGTGAGTTGCATTCACAAGACCTGAGCCATACTTCACACAGTAGGCGTCTTCACACGGCCGCAAGCCTCTGTGCGACATCCTCTAAGCGACCGCCACTGCTAAGCAGCTCACGCGTCACTTCGCGATCACGACCCCTGTCTCCAAATACGACGGCTTTGGTCACTTCGCCGTCATCATTCAACACCAAGCGTCCAGAACGGCCATCCTTCCAGTCGATTCTGATCTGCTTAGCCTCGTTATCTGCTGCGCTGATGGCAAAGATGGGGCATCTCTCCGCAAGCTCCTTCGCGTCCTTCCTCTTGCCATCTAAGCCCAAGGTTTTACGCATGTCCGCCATAACGGCGAGACGGTTGTGATATCGCACTAACTCGCGGCGAAGGGTGCGTACAAATCTGGAGAGATTCTGGCGCTTCTCAACCCTTGCCCCCTCGATATCTGCAACGCTGTTGGCACCTGACCTCGGCGCCGGCAGGTACCGGCTGGCCAGTCCGTTGAGCGGGACGCACGATGGCACAGTGTGGCGATGAACGCGCCATAAGCGCTCCTTATGTTCTGATCCACTGTAAGGATGATTGAGAAATACGAAATACGGCCTGATGAATTTGGATCGCGTCATGACCTCGATCCGAATGCCCAGAACTGTGCCGTTGTCCACAGCGTTTGGATCGGGGTCACGCACGCGAAAGGTGGTGATACCGGCGCAGACCCGGTAAGTACATTGTTGTTTGTAGGCTTGTTGCTTCTCCAAACGATCCTTTAGGGCCTTTGCGGATTCGTCGGATTCGATAGCCTCACGCGCCGATTCTGTGGTGAGCAGACCGTTCAGTTGAACCTGAATCTGGCCCTTGAGTGATTCCACTGTGAGGTAGTGTCAAAAGATTGGTCGCAAAAGGTGGGAATGGAGTTTGAGTACCTCTGGCCTTGAGATTGGCGATCTCCTCTTCTAATTCCGCTTCAGAAGACATTTGTGCTGTTTGTCAGGTTTCATGTTGTGACGCGTCTGAGTAGCCGCGTCTTCACATGAAGTTGTATTGACTGAGATCCACGGCAACGCTGGCAGGGGTATGGTGCCTTATGTAATATTAACCGCCCTGGCGCATCTTCGCTACTGATTATAGCCGCAGCTTGACCGGGGTCTGAACCTGATATGGGGCGTCGTTCCAGATTGCAACAAGGAATTGCGCGAGCTCGCTACTTAAAGAATACCACTTTTCTCTCTTTGTCAACTTCTGGCCATATTCTCACGTTGTCGTCCGAGATCAAGATGCTTCAGTCCATTGTGAAAGGGGTCCCTGACTCAACCTTCTGAAGCTAGGTACGAATTTCAAGTCATTTCGGACGTTTCATTAGCGCCACTTGGAGCTAAGCTGCTAAGGCCACCGTAGCCGCAGTGGGTGGCGCTCGGGCCATTCTCACAGGCGACGTTTCGCTACGAAGACTCTCGAAATCTAGGCTCCGACTTCACCAAACCCTTCCGTCCACCTCGCCGCATTTGAAGAGGCCAACGAGACCCTTTTCTTGGTCGGATCTTCCTGTCGTTGCCGAAACTTCGCTTCTACGCTACCATTACATTACAAGACCCCTTGTTCACCATTTCAACCCGTGGTATACCTCTCCTTCCACCTCGATTCTACTTCATCTGTCTTTCGATAGACTCGACCCGCTTCGGTCAGCTCTGTCAATCTCAATCACTTGCTATCTTTCTTGTCTTCGTGCTTGACAAAATTTCGTCGGAACACTGCGCCCACCTACTATTCACACAACGCACACATGCCGGTCCGAACTCGCCGCTCCAAAGGCCCTAAACAAAACGGGTCGCCCACTCCCGCGGACACCTCTGGGGAAGAGCTGCCCAAGAAGGCCAACGGGAAGGCCAACGGCAAAATGAACAACATGGAGCTGCGACGAAAAACCTCCTCCAAGAACCAAGACTCGAGCGACCTAACTGAGATCCTCATGTCCCGCGAATCCTTCTCCCTCGACGAACATGTCCCCAAAACACCCACTCCCAACAACCATGGCTTCTGGGATCTGCCTCGAAATGACCAGAGAAACTTTGGGCTTTTAGTTCTATTATACTTTCTACAAGGTGTGCCCATGGGACTGGCGCTAGGCTCAGTTCCATTCCTGTTGAAGAATCACATGTCCTACACGGAAATCGGAGTATTCAGTCTGGCCTCGTACCCATACTCTTTGAAGCTGCTTTGGAGTCCTATTGTGGACGCCATCTGGACTCCTAAGCTCGGGCGGAGAAAGAGTTGGATTCTACCTATCCAACTCATGTCCGGTATGGGTATGCTGTATTTGAGCACGAGAGTGGAGGACATGATGGCCACTGTAGGCAGGGATGGTGGTCCAAGTGTGTGGAACTTTACCTGGTGGTGGTTTTTCCTGGTCCTTATGTGCGCCACTCAAGACATCGCAGTTGATGGCTGGGCTCTCACACTCCTAACACCCGGCAACGTATCCTATGCTTCCACTGCTCAGACTGTTGGCTTGACTGCCGGCCAATTCTTGTCCCACACCGTGTTCCTGGCCTTCAACTCAAAGGATTTTGCCAATCGTTACTTCCGAGCCGAGCCCTTGGACTATGGGTTGGTGAGCTTGGGCGGTTATCTTCAAGTTGCCGGATGGCTGTATATTATCGTCACTATTGGTCTCGCCACCATGAAGAGAGAGGAAAAGACCCAGAACGAGGACGGGATCTGGGATGTCTACAAGATCATGTGGGGTATTCTGAAGTTGAAAAGCGTCCAGACCATTATGATTGTGCATTTGATCGCGAAAATTGGTTTCCAGGCAAATGACGGAGTCACGAACCTGAAGCTGCTTGACAAGGGTTTCGGCACCGATAACATGGCCCTCACGGTCTTGATCGATTTCCCCTTCGAGATTGGGCTAGGCTACTACGCGGGAGTATGGTCGCAAAAGTACACGCCGATGCGTCTTTGGTGCTGGGGATTTGCTGGGCGTTTGGTCGCAGCAGTGTTTGCGCAATTTGTGGTCATCATCTTCCCCGCCGAGGGTGTTACATTCTGGTATCTGCTGGTGGTGATTGGCGAGCATGTCTTTTCAACCTTCATGAACACCATCATGTTTGTTGCTGTTTCGGCCTTCCATGCGAAGATTTCGGATCCGGTCATCGGTGGTACTTACATGACCTTACTTGCTACGTAAGTCTTGCACACAACCCTTTGACAAGAAACGCACATGAGCTGACAAAACAAAGTGTTTCCAACTTGGGCGGTACGTTCCCTCGATATTTTGTCCTTCGACTTGTCGATTCGTTCACCAGTGCAACTTGCAATCCTGGTCAACCCAAGCTGGAAGCTGAGCTCAAGGGGCCGCTCGTCACTCAGCCATTTTCCTGCTCCCTCCAGATTGATAAGGAGAGATGTCTCGCCGGCGGTGGTACATGCGATGTGACGCGTGACGGATACTACATTGTCAACATCCTCTGCGTTGTTGTAGGTTTCCTCACTTTCGTCATGTACATCAGGCCCAAGGTCCTGCAGCTGCAGAATCTGCCCCTAAGGGCATGGAGACTGTCAGCGGCCAAGTAGTGCGCGAGTAGGCAACGGAGTGGGGCATGGTATAGACAAAATCACATAGACAAATGAACACACGATTGCATCTCAAAATCTCGCAGGCTGTGCAGTATCTCTTTTCCTTCTTGACCAGCCACCGCATTCATGCCGCGTCACCGACAATCTATCCTCATCTTGTGTGAATGATCCTAATATTGTATGAACTTGTCGTTTGGTGGAGACGAGAAGCAAATATAGACCCTCACGTGAGCAATTTGTCCCTGACAGTTTGCTACCCGCAGAGGCGGTGCCAAGGCTTCACCTGTTCATTGCGCTCTCAGTGACGTCAAAGCTGGGGACGACCCCGGAAAGACTGCGCATGGCGGCTCTTGCGGCTTGCCGTAAGCGGTAATCCGCATCATCTGGTACCCACGCATAGCCTGAAGATTTGTGGGGTTTGCGGGGGACGGCCTGGGGAAATACCAAGTTAGTTTCGTGGGGAATTATCGACCCACCATGATGAGACTTGCCTTGGGTATTCTTGGTAGCAAATAAGCTGACATCTTTGTCAAGCTTTTTCCCCACACACCTTGGCTTGGTTTGTTCCCGCAAAACAACCCGGAAAGGGCCCGAGTCAGCCCGAACCGGCAGAGACAGAGAGAAAGAGAGAGGAACAGGATGTTGTATAGTGGCCCCACCGTCGGCCTCGCGGCCATGGCTTGTGTGTGCGCGCGCTTGGTTCACAATGACGGGATGGTTTTCCGGAACTACTGTAAATGGATGGATTGATAAATTGGGCTATCCCACAACCCGTACGAATCTAAGTACCCTTTCATCCCCACGATATTGTCCCGTCGCGGGTTTTAAAATTAAGCAACATTGCTCTCTGGCGCTCCTTTCTTTAATGCCCCGAGTATTTTTTTCAAAGCGTTTCCCACAATGAAGTCGTCAAGGTTCTACGGCCTGCGTGGCACCAACTTGAACATTGCCATCGCCGTTATAGCAGGCACTGATTTCGCTCTTTTCGGCTATGACCAGGTGCGCCATCAAGTCTACCATACGAGCTCATTATTCACTTGGACTGTGCTAATTTTGTCTCCCAGGGTGTTATGGGCGGGCTCTTGACCCTGCCCTCTTTTCTGCAGTATTTCCCGGAAGTGGACACGACCAATCCACCGCCTGGCTATACGTCCTCGCAAGCCTCAAACATACAGGGTATTACCGTCGGAGCATACACATTAGGCTGCTTCTTTGGAGCAGTGGCGACAATATGGATGGGTAACTGGCTCGGGCGCAAAAATTCCATCTTGCTTGGCTCGGCAATCATGGTCGTTGGCGCCACGGTTCAGTGCGCATCTTTCTCGCTGCCACAGCTAATTGTTTCTCGATGGGTCACGGGTTTTGGAAATGGTGAGTTTGGCCGGCTTGTCCAACTAGATTTCAGGGGAAACCGTATACTTCACAGCAACTAACACACACACACAGGAATCAACACCTCCACAGTTCCCATCTGGCAATCAGAGACGTCCAAGCCGCACAAGCGAGGTCAAATGGTCATGATAGAGGGCGCGCTAATCGTCTTTGGCGTCATGTTGAGCTACTGGATCGACCTTGGCTTCTCCTTCCTCGAGCCCTCCACCATCGCCTGGCGTTTCCCCATTGCTTTCCAGATCATACTCGCCTTGTTTGTCCTTTGCGGTATTCCAGGCTTGCCCGAGTCGCCTCGTTGGCTGATTCTCAAGGGCCGAGAGGAAGAAGCACTGATGGTTCTGTCTGCCCTGTCTGATCTCCCCGAAGATGATACAAGGGTGCAGAGCGACTTCAGAGCTGTCAAGGATGCCGCCCTGGAGATGGCATCTGGTAGTTTTTCGGATTGTTTCAAAAAGAACAACAACCGCAACCTGCACCGGACGATTCTTGGCTATGTCAACCAGATGTTCCAACAAATCTCGGGAATCAAGTAAGTTATTCTGCGACTGTTCGTACCGAGACGAAATCTGACCCAAATCAGCATCATCACCTACTACGCAGCCACCATCTTTGTCCGCATCGGCCTCTCCAACTTCCTCAGCCGGCTTCTCGCCGCGCTCAACGGCACCGAATACTTCGTTGCATCCTTGATTGCCATATTCACCATCGAAAGGGTTGGCCGGCGTAAGCTCATGATCTTTGGTGCTGTGGGTATGTCGTTGTCCATGGTTGTCCTCGCCGCTTCCAGCAAGTACTCCGACGTTAGCAAGGGTGCCGGTATCACGGCCGCCATTTTCCTCTTCGTCTTCAACTCGTTCTTTGCGGTCGGATGGCTGGGTATGACTTGGCTGTACCCGGCTGAGATCACACCGCTGGCTATACGTGCACCGGCGAATGCTATTTCGACGACAGCGAACTGGATTTTCAATGTGAGTACTGGCGGAGCAGATGAGCTGAATCGTTTGAAGGCCTCTTACTGACACTTCTCAGTTCCTTGTGGTCATGGTGACACCTCCAGCTTTCGCAAACATCGGCTACCAAACATACATCATCTTCGCAGTCATCAACGCTTTCATGGTACCTTGTGTCTATTTCTTCTATCCCGAGACAGCCTACCGATCCTTGGAGGAGATGGATGAGATCTTCCAGGACTGCCACGGGTTCAAGGGCGCCTTTGATGTCGTTAAGATCGCCAAGGAGAAGCCGCAGCGCTATGACAAGCATGGCGCGCTTCTCATCAACTACGATGAGTCGGACTACCACCGAAGACACGTTGGTGTCATGGGCGCGGGCGCCGAAAAGGACGTCCATGGAAACAAGAGCGATGATACGCAAGGCTCCGAGGAGAGACGGGAACACGTCTAAAATGGGGTTATAGAGACGTACCTAGGTATTGAAGTTTTTGACGTGGAACGACGAGCATGATTTGGGATATGAAGGGCCTGGGGTTTCTGAGGGGGCTTTCACCATGATATCACTTTTAGAGCCGTTCCCACTCGGCAAATATTGCCATTGTAATAAATATACCTCTGAGAGTTTGTATTATGTGGTCCTCAATCCGATAGATTGCGAGCGATTCAGCCAGCAGCTCGTGGCCAAATGCTTTGCGATAATGCTTGACCTCGGATTGTAGGATCGATGTCCTCTCACAGCTGAAAGAGAAAGAGGGGCCTCATCCAATGCTGGATTCGAGTATCGCCAAATTTGAAGCCATGGTTAGCCAAGAACCGGTCGTTGGATGAAATTGCTAATAAGCGATTCTTCCAGTGGCGAAAGTCTGCGGTCCACTATTTCATTCTCCAAGGCCTCGGCAGGAATCGTTCGCCAAATACTGTCAAAGTATCTGGTGTGCTCTGTCGCAAGAGGCAGACTCCGAGACATGCGGTTGTTGTGCCTAGAAGGCTTTGGAACGAAGGGATTGATAATTTAGACTAGTGCATGTCTTAGAGTGTCTGAGTGTATGAGCAGTTCAAATGTTACTTCTGAAAAGAGTCTTGTATAAATCTTACAAAAAGTTTAAATAAGTACAAAGGTTTTTACCAAAAATCTTTTTTAAGCAAGATAGGGATATAATTAAGCGATCTGGATTTAGCAAGCAATTCCTATAAATTTAAATTATTTAATAATATAAGAAGCTTACTAGTAAAGCTAGCTATTTAAATTCTATTTGCATTATAATTAAGCTATAATTAATTTTAATTTTATTTTTTTTATTAAATATTTTTGCTTATTTTTTAAATTTATTTATTAAATCTTTTTTTTATTTTTTTTAAAATATTTATTGCTTTTTTTCTATATAATTATATAAGTAATATATTAAAGTATTTTTTTTATAAATATATAAAGCTATAATAACTTAAATTTCTTTTAATATTTAACTTAAGCTTTTTTAATATTATTATATTTTTTAAAATATATACTTATTTTAAAGCGCTATTTTTTTAATATTAAAATTTAAGCTAAGCTTTTTAATAATAAATTAATTTTTTTTATTTAAAATCTTTTTAATATTAAAATTAAATACCTAAGAATTTAATAATAAAAAATAGATTTTTAATATAGCTTTATATTTCGTTAAACAAACTTTTAATAAAAATCTTTATATTTAATTAAATTATTAATTCCAAACCCCTATTATTTTATTAAATTAAAATATAGCTTATATTATTAATTTATAGTATATAACTGCTTTAAAAATAAAAAACTTTTTAAAAATAAACGAAATGCTTAATTACTATATAAAGTTAAAAAAGCAAAAATTAAAAATAAGCAAAATGCTCGATTACCGTGTTATAATATAAAGTTAAACAAAGCAAAAAAGTCTCAGGACAGGAGACTTCTTAGAATAAGCGAAATGCTCGATTACCATATCATGATGTAGAGTCAAAAAAAGCAAAAAAGTCTCGGAAGAGAAGACTTCTTGGAAATAAGCGAAATGCTCGATTACAATGTTATGATATAGAGTCAAAAAAAGCAAAGTCTTGGGGGAGGAGACGTCTTGGAAATGAGCGAAATGCTCGATTACAATATCATGATGTAAAGTCAAGAAAAGGAAAAAAGTCTCGGACAGGAGACTTTCTGGAAATGAGCGAAATGCTCGATTACAATGTCATGATGTAGAGTAAAAAAAGGCGAAATAGTCTCTCCCGCCGGGAATTGAACCCGGGTCCCAAGCGTGACAAGCTTGTATACTGACCACTATACTACGGAAGAATATCTCGACATTTCCTGCGAGAGTAGTGTGACGTGGTTTTCGTTGGGGAAACAATGGAGTACACAATTATATCCTCAAATTTGAATCTCAGAGCAGTTGGACCGGCAAATTTTAAACCGGCTTGCATGCCGTATAGCGAGCGTCGGTAACGGTAGCTGAGAAACCATTAGTTCTAATTGTGCAGTACTGTTAAGCCAAACTAAACCGTGATGTTTAACTTCAACATTATATAAATATCGCTGGGGTCTTTATATGAAGAAGTACCCTTTTCTTTTTTTTCCCAATAAACGATGTTGTCTGTTTGCTTCAAAAGTGAAGTTCGGCTGGTGCAGATCTTCGCGATAATACTAATGATCCTTTCGGCTGGCCGATAACCGATCAACCACAGTCAATTATCGTAAGAATCTAGTCCGAGAGAAACATGAGAAACTCTCCGTCTCTTATGTCTGCCTCTATCTTCAAGGATCCAAGGAGTCGTATTCCAAGCAATCACAAAGTTCCGAGTCTAAGTTGTAACGAACAGGCAACTCGAATGCTCAAGAAACCAATAATAATTGGGTGCAGGTGTCATATAGACAATCGAGGATTCGACACACATACAGAGCGTCACGAGATGATATCGAGAAACGTGTAATTAGGACACCTCGGGTAGATCATCAGTCTTTCTCAATTCTTACTGTCTGGTTTTATGATCCTCATGTGTCGGACACGCGTTTCTCATGTCTGATCCGAGCCTTCTGCCTTGTATGGAAGGTTTAGTATGAGCTTTGCGCAAGGTATATGGACTGCACGTAATTACTACCAAGTGGTGGTCGATGCTACTATAGTCTCGCTTTCGGTACTGCCTCGTGGATACCTAGTTCTAGCTGAATTCTTCATCTCAGCAGACATTCACCTTTCCGAGAAGCTCTCACTTTTCGCAATCAGGTATTTGAAGGACGGTTGGAAAATTCAGCCCGCAGTTCAGAACCTTGCCTTGCTCCCGCTTGTAGTGTCTTTCCTTGTCCTCGGTGCTCCAGCGCTGGGCTTGCTATGGCGAACATGGTCATTGATTAAGTGCTCGACGCATGTTTGCAGGGTCAATAAGACGTTGCCCACTCACCCAAAGCGCGAGAGAACACGACTGGGTACCCTGCACTCTTGTAAATTGTGGCAAGCCACCATTGATGCAGGTCTGAGGCATGTTAGTGTTTGGCTTGGAAAATCTTTTGTATTTCTTTCGGTTTCAATCCTTCCTTTCTTAGTTTACTCAGCGGACTTCGAAGCCAAGCAAGCAGACAATCAACAATGTACGAGTTTCTCAAGCTAGCGAACGAATCAAAGTCTCTGCCTCGGAGAGGCTGGCTCTATCGCGGCATTGAACATGGAGAAAGCGTCGCGGATGACGAGACTGGAATGGGCATGAGTGCTCTGGGATATCCTTGGGTGAGAATGTGCCATGAATTTTCAACTAAGTACCTAGGTATTCATCCAAGCTGAGAAAGTTGGGGAAAGGATTCAGGCCTCTAATGCACAAACCTCCGTGCATTTGAGATGATTCTTATGCACCATGCCGTTGAAGTCATCGCAGGAGTGTCTATCAAAGCCAACTTCCCGGCCATCGAGCCGTTCACTTTGCATGCAGGCTCAGGGCTTGCGGCTTCTAGGATAGAACAAGAGATGCTCAAGAGCAACAGATCTCGATAATGCAAGAGCTATTCCCTCTCCTCGTGGTATTGTGATGTCGAATTAAATTTCTCCTTTTCTCAAATGGATCTTTAGGATCTCACTATATGTCGAGCTTGGAGAGGATTACTAGAGCGGGAAATCAAGTCGTTACACATGATCTACGCGATCAATCCCGCTTCATCCCAACAACCCCCACACGTCGTAGTCCCACCACACAAACTAGGCAAGAGAACACCATCCAGCCAAACATTGTCCAGAATACAGCCCTATATCCTTCCATGAGAGCTTCAGGCGAGGATTTGTTTGCGTAAGAAGACTCGCTTGCCACTGACGACGCAATGACCTGCGTCACGCTCAAGCCTATCGCGCCCCCGAGCTGGGCACATGTAATGAAGACGGCCCCACTAAGAGCTTGCATGCGTTTTGGGAAACTGTCGGAGATGATGAGGAGACCCACTGTGAAAAGGCAATCACAGCTGATAGGTGTGAGAAACTGAGAGATATTAGATAATCATTATCAACTTTGGAACGCTGGGCAGGTCGAGCCACTCTCAAAACTTTGGGCAATAGCATCAAGGAAATAGCAGCAAACTTCCTCTGGAAATGAAGACACAGGGATCTTTGGTATCGATCTTGCTTACCTGTGCAACAAAAGCATTCTCCCAATACAGCTGGTCAACCCGAATCAGAGCCATCAAAAGTGGCGCAATGGTACTCAAGACCGAAGATATCAATAATGTCCACAAAACAGATATGCGATTGACAAATATTCCAGTCGAAAGATTCACAAGAACTCCAGCGATCAGAGACGGCAGCACACGTAGTGACGCTCCAAGGGCTGATGTGCCTTGAATTTGTTGAAAACTTGGGGAGATCAGTACGCACGGCAGTCACAGTTGAAAAGAAGAGAGGAAAGACAGCACAAACAAGAAGGTGATGACTCACAACAAACTGCTGTACAGCTCCATACAATTAGTGAGAGCGTTGGTGAGCAGTACCATGATGCAGCAGCTAGTGAATACATGGCTACGCCAAAGCGCATTTGGGATCAGTGCTGTGCGATTCAGCTTCACCTGGCGGTGCATCCATGCAACATATGATGGAATCGAAAGAACACTGATAGCCAGCAGGACGATATTGGCAACATTGTGGATAGAGTTGATGTCGGCCGATAGTGATCTACATGACGATGATTAGCTTGGGCTCTTCCGCGTGCGTAAAATGATAGCTGGGTATTAGCAACTCTCAGAAAACCTCCCGTCGGAGAGCTGTTTGTACTCACGCCAACACGTATGACAAAGTTGCCAGTCCCGTGGTCGCCAGCATCAAGCCAACCCAATCTATTTCTGAAATCATCCGCTTCCAGACCGCGTGTCCAGCATCGGGGCGAGAGTCCTTCGGTAAAGCCCAGATACCAATGACAGACAAGACAAGGCTAGCAGCCGCAGCGAGATAGAATGCTGGACGCCATCCAACAGTATCCGTGAGCACCCCTGCCAGAACTAGGCCAAAGCCAAATCCGAAGGGAAGGCTGAGACCCAGACAAGAGAGCCCAATGTTGCGAGGCTGTCCGTCCTCCACACTGCTCGAGATGATGGAGATGGAAGACGGTGTTTGGATGGCGTTAGTGACACCCTGAATGGCACGAAAGGCAATGATCTCGCCTCCGGATTGGGAGAGGCCGCAAGCCAGAGCGGACACTGCGCCGAGGAAACATCCGACTAAGTTGACACGTTTGGGACCCGTAACATCGGCAATAGCTCCTGTGAGCAAAAGGCATGATCCTGCTGCAAGGTAATAGCTGGAGGTGGGCCAGACTAGCAGGGCTTGCTCAATGCTCAGTGTGGACTGTATGGCAGGGAGGGCGATGACGAGAATACCGCTGCAAAAGCTGCTGAAGAATTGTACACCGCAGACTTGAGTGATAACAATCACAGCGCGACCTTTAGGGAGGACCACGTTCGTCGTAGTAGCCTCATCAGCTGTAGCTACAGCAGACGAATCTTCAAAATCCACATTCGGATCATGACTTCGTGACTCTGACCCACTCACTGCTATCGGAGGCTCTAGTGGTAGCAATTCCGTGGCCGTTTGCGTTGCCATGATCGAATTAGAGACAACTATTGATCCTGTGAGAACTCCCGGATTAGACGAAGCCCTCCATCAATGCCGGTGAATTCTTACCCACGCCTGTTGCCTACCTATGCACTTGGATAGATGTGAAATAATTCAACGAGCAGCGGTTTTACGATCCAGCATGCTACCTACCATACGACAATCTCGTGGTATCAAAAGTGTCGGGACGTGAATCTGCAGCGTCCCGTGTCGGTGACGAAGCAGTAGAGAGGTGAGTCAGGCCGGCTCTCAGTTGCTCCGGCGTGTTAGTGGCCCGCATCTTAATAAGCAATGCAAAACTACGATCATCAGCGTGCGTTACCACAATAAAAAGTGACGAGTAAGACTAATTTCGTAAGCTCAGATACACGGTAAGCTGGGAGCGTCTGCACGTAAGATCTGCTCTCTTAGCGATTTGGTTACATGCCACGCAAGATTCCCCTCGTTTGTGTCAAAGATTGCAACGAAGGCATCTGAGATCACACCTGCTGCTTTCAATGAACATTTTACGTTGGCTTCTTGAGGAGTACTTGTGTTGCAAAAGACAATGTGTTAGGATATCATAGAGAGAAAGGTCAGCACCAAGCCCTTGTCCCATGCGCTCCTTTTCATATTTATTGACAGGGAGCCATTTGGGATCGGTGGAGCGCTTATGAGGCCTAGCAGGCAACTCAAGACAGGTATTCGAGCTTACTAGTAGATCATGTGACTTGATATAGGAAGTGCGATTGCTGGTAAACATTCATGTATACAAAATGTATTGGCACCGCATTGCACGTCCAGCCTTTTAAATTGTACTTGAGCGCGCAATCGCAGATAGAAAAGCTGTGCATCTCAAAACTTTCAAGACTCAGACAAATTTGCAGCCACAAGAAATGACGTAACATAAAGATTAGAACTGAGGAATGCAGACCTTCAAAATTCCTAGGAATTTAAACACTTTCAAAATAAGTATGGGAGGGAGAGTTTCGTTGTTCTCGGATTTGATCTGTATTGGACCGGAACATCAAACGAAACTGAGCAAGACTAGCTACCTAGCTATACATTACCTACCGACTTGGGGGAATGCCAGATCTACTCGAATTATAAGATCATGCTTTTCATACCATGATATAGTCGTCAAGTCTGTATTTGTCATATGTTTGGCTTTTTGATACTGTGCACCAGTTGATTTAAATGATATGGCTGATGGTCACCTACCTGACACTTGCTTTCTGAGTTTAGATGTGTGGATGATTATGACAATGGATTGCTGTATTCCAATATCATCACAACGAAGCCTCAATTGGAGCACATACCTGTTATAACCAAATAGTCCAGACCAGCCCGAATTAGATGAAGAAGATCATTGCCTGTTATTTAGCGCTGTGACGTTGTCCGCCAGCTTCCGCGTGCTAGTACACATTGTTTCAAATTTCTTGCTCGAGCCCCAAACAGGGGTGGCCAAACGACGTGTGCACAGTGCCCGCCTACCTGTGGACCCTTCCCAAGCTTCGTGTAACTTGTAACACCTTCGCCCTCATTTTCACCTTCACCCTCACAAGTCACAGATTCTTCTGCTCAAGCTTACCAGTTCACATCACCATGGATGTCGTCGCAGAACCAAAGCCCAACCCATTTACATGGCTGTTGACCCTGATTATGGCTCTTGATATGTGAGTGAACATCCATCTGAATGAGCACATACAACCAATCTGCTCAGGGGTGTACATTGAGGCCTTTGACTGACCGCGATCCAGTAACTTCATCATCACCTTCTTCTATAACCAATTCCGACGTCTTCCGTATCCAAAAGACGACTTCACGGGGCAGACTATCATTGTCACGGGCTCTAATGTCGGACTCGGATTCGAAGCAGCGCGCCATTTTGTTCGTCTCAACGCGGCAAAGGTCATCCTCGCATGCCGCAGCACGGAGAGAGGCGAGAAAGCTAAACGGGATATTGCTCGCTCGGTGGCGCGGGCACAGAGCGTGATTGAGGTCTGGCCATTGGATCTAACAAGCTTCAATAGCGTCAAGGAGTTTTGCAAAAGGGCCGACAAATTGGATCGCCTAGATGTGGTTGTTGAGAACGCCTCAGTTGCGATGGTCTCACCCCAAGGTACCCTCTCAGAGGGCTATGAGCGCACAATCACGGTCAACGTCATATCTACCTTCTTGATGGCGTTGCTTCTGCTCCCTACCCTGAAGAGGACGGCATCCAGGGTCAACACCCAGACCAGACTAACAATTGTTTCGTCGGATGCGCATTTCATGGTGAGTTTGAGTCCGGTTCGGGACCCTATCGATCCCCCCCCCTCTCTCTCTCTCGGATCATTGCATAGGTCAGAACGGGTCCTGACACTTGACACCATATAGGCAAGCTTCAATGAACGAACATCGCCCAAAATTTTCGACGCCTTCAAGTCTGCCACTGTTCCTCCAGACCGATATCAAACCTCGAAGCTGCTTCAGCTTTTCGCCGTTCGCCAACTCGCCCAAGACATGGCCGCCCCCACGAGCAACACCAAAGGATCTGTTATACTCAACACACTGACCCCTGGGTTCTGCCGCACAGCTCTCTTCCGGGACAACAAATTTCCTGCGTCCGTGTTCATCAAGATCACAAGCACGCTCCTTGGCAGGTCGGCCGAGATGGGCTCCAGAGAGCTGGTACGCGCCGCTGCCGCCGGGCCGGAGACACATGGCAAATGGTTGGACAGTCATGAAATTCGCGAACCGAGTGCCTTTGTGCGTAGCCAAGAAGGTGAGCTGCACCAAACCCGAGTATATGAAGAGTTGATGGGCATTTTGGAGAGAGTCGAGCCGGGCATCACTAAAAATATCTGAACGACTACGTTTTGGGAAAATAATGCAACAGTCAGATGGCGCATAAAGAGCCCGAAGGGGCATACGCTGGTGAGTACTTTCATACCTGCAAAGATCTATCCAGGTTACCAGTATAAAGTAGCTAAATTGATTGCCTGCTGGCCTAGCTTTCATCTGAGGTAGTTCGGATGCCTTCAAGTATACAATATGCCTGGTGCGGCACACTGTTTGACCTAGTCTCGAATACCAAATCACGCTGCGGATGCTTGTCATGCTGTGTTGCCGAGGAAAAAAATGCATGAAGTATTATTTGGTGCAGCATATGTTTTGCCGTTGCTCATTATGCAGCTGACTCCGTCCTGAAAAGGAAAACGTCTGCGCTTTATACACTAATGCCACTCGTTGCAGGGCTATATAATTCACAACAGCCACGACCGATCAGAGCCACCACCACAAGAATTTAATTTCGGCCCGCCCAGAGTTACCGCGATGCCGTAGCATTAATGACAACATAATTCTCGCTGACTCCATGAAGACTGTCTCCGCACTCGGAACGGAATGAGCCGGATTCATTTGTTGGGTCACGGCCGATGGTCAAACTCCAGTCTGATATAGTGACCCAGCCTCCCCCCTCCGAGCCACACGCGTCGTCAATAAGTGCATCCGCCCGCCAGTATTCGTTCACATCGCAAGAAGTCGCCGAGAATCCATGGTTGCAGTAGTAGACCTGAACTGTGCCGCTTTTCCATGCCAGGGTGCCGTATCCGTCGACGCTGTTGTCGTACACGTTGCAAGAACCATAAAGGCCGTCCGTGCTGGTCGCAGTCACCGCTGTGTCTAGGTCCGAGGACCAATTCGTGTCGCCAGAATCGTCAAGTGACCTGCCGGAGCAGTGTACTTCAGGATCGGGGAAGTAATTGACGGTATCGAACTCCTTGGTGTTGACAGTGCTATTCGAGGCAGCGGTTCTCTTTGGAATGTAGGACCTTGCATGAGACCTTGGTGCAAGGTGCTGGCTACCATGACCCGAGCTGGCCGTTGGTGTAGCCAGCCCCAGCATGGGCACAAGTGCAAGTGAGAGTAAAAATGAGTAGTACATATTGGAGACCTGCCCCGGCTGTAGAAGAGAAACGAGTGAATCAGACGAGTGGGTTCCAAACCGGGGAAAAGAGTGACAGGATCTGCGAAGAGCGATCGACGATTAGGACGGGAAGGGAAGAGAACGGGGACAACTCGTGGCAACTGCGGAGTGTAAATAAATGAGAAAACACACAGCGTCTAGGCACGCCCGCCTCGTGGACCCGCTGTCAAAGTTCAAGGAGGCATTCTCATTGGCCTTCTTATTGAAACAACGAAACGCGAAAGAAGTCCAAACAAGGATATTGAGTAGCTTTCGGCACGAACCGAGAAATTAAGGCCCTGTTGGCACTGCTGCATGGACCCGCAAGGATCCACTCGCCAGCCAAAGGAAACAGATGAGCTTCCATTTCAGATTTTTTAGAAGCCATGTCAACGGATCAAATAAGCCGGGGAGCCTTATAACATCTGTACCCTGCTTGCTTGCGGGCGTTGCGGTAAGTCTGTGCCACAAGCTTCCATTGGTGGGACGGCTCTCAGCAAGACCGGACTAGGTAGGCAATGGTTCTGCTACGGAAATTTGATTCTTCGGTACCGCGCACAAGTGTTATATCAAGGCCCAGTCCTTAAGAAAACCAGGTACGTCGCGTGTCTTGCGCGTTATCAGTTGCTGCGCCTCGGACTCTGCGGAGCAGTACTTAACCTCGTATAATCCGGCTTCCAAAGTCAAGACCTTTCGGGGCATGGTCGTTTTTAGTGTGTCCCTGAATATTAATCTTGCGCTATGTGGACTCTTCATGCATCGACTTGCCTAGTACGAAGTACCATCCGCAGAGACCTTGGCATGTTGCACTTCATCTTCACTTGCAACTCTCAGCCCCATTGACCCTCACTTCCTGTGGGGAAAGAAAAAGCGTCCTCCGAACTTTATTTATTTATAGCGAACACCTGAGTCTATTGGTCGTGGTGGATGCTCTGGGATCGTTGCATGATACGATGCAGTGGTTGTCTTGGCTCCGGTGTATGCAAATCTTGACACGGGGAAACAACCCGATGTAAATTCTTGGTTCCGTTGCGGACGCTAAGGTCTTATCATTGTCTACTAAACTTGCAAATCACTCCATCTGGTGACAATGTCCAGGACTTTCCAAGAGTCGTAATGTTTTTTATTACTATAGAGTCACGAAAAACATACTTGATGGAGGATACCACTTGATATGACGCACAAAATGCACGTCGCCTTCATCGTGGGAGTCAAGCACGGGAAGCCAATGGTATTGTAGATGTTGGACAAATGCTTACGAATGTCTCCACTTCCTTGCAAAAAGAAAGAATACTTGCTCTATCTTACTATCATGCATGGCTGGCGTGTATGGGCCAGGTGGCAGTGGCACGCCAACCCATAAATCTGAACCCGGTCTCTGAATTATACGAAGGAGCTTAGAGTTATAGACTGGCATACATGCTACAGCTTTCGAACAATTTCAGGTCTGTTTCTCATGCCACCAAATCTTGGTAGCTCTTACATGCATCTGTTACTTCATGATGCTCACAGAATGACCATTTGAGTCGCTCGTGGGACCACTCTGTGAATATATCTAGGCACCTAATTTTTTAGGCCAAATTGAGCTGTGCAGTTGGTTGTATGGTCTGAGGTTTCAACGTTTTTTACGATCTACGATGATGACTGGTAATGATGAATCATTTGCCAACTGAACTTCCAAGTCCCATCCCTTGCGGGAGGCAGGACCACCTGTTCTTTTGTCTGTACGGTAGATACGAGGAACACTAGATCCTATGTGTGTGCTTCCCTATTAATAGTTGTCAACGTCTCCTATGCCGCACTGGACTAGCATGGGATGTGACTCTGTGTTAAAGACAAATTGCTCCAAATTGATTACGCTTGGATCCTCGAAAGTAAGGTAGATGTACTTGAGTACCTCAGCAAAGAAAAACCTAAAATTTAAAATAATTAGCAAACTGGGACAGAGTTTGAAGCTCGGAAAAGAGAACAGCCCCTGGAAAGGAGATCTTACGAATCCAGGTTGTTGCTTTGACTGCCTCCATAAGGCATGTTCACGTTGTCCACAGAAGCAAACGCCACACTGTTCCTCGCGGTGCTGTTGATTGCAAGGAATGCTTCCCATACATAGTCTGCCCATCTTGGATCCCCCGTGATGCGGTACGCATAGAACCAGCTCTCGATCGACTCGGGGAAGGAAGACCACCCCTCATCCCCAGCCTCGATGAAGTAACCGTGTTCCTCTGCCCACGCCCGAGATGCGGAGTCAATATCGCGCTCCGGTTCCGCCGGCTGCGAGTTGGTCTCACTATCATACCACCCCCAATAGAGAGGACCGAGGCCTGTCAAAGTTGTGTTATATGTCTGGTGGCACCCGTCCGCAGCAGCGATACCAAGATCACATAAAGATGAGAGGCCCAGGACTTTGCAACCGAGCAAGAAGTTTCCGCCTGAGAAACAGCTGTAATCGTCCATATAGTCCGTCAACGTTCCGTTATCATCGAGTTCCGAGATGAACGTCAAGTTAGAGAATCCGTAGGGGTGCACGGCGAGGTAGCTGGCTGTGCTCGATGCGGCTTCCAGCCAGAAGTCCTTGTAAAAAGTGGTGGTGTTGGTGGCCTTATACTGATAAGTTTTGATGAGATACTCTAGAAAGGAATCGACTTCGGAGTGCCAACCACCGGCGAAATTCAGCATGGCACCGCTCGTCGTATCAAATTGTGTACCCACCAGGCCCGGATACACTGGTGCAGGGTTGGGATTCACCAGCGGCGCCTCGCCGCGGTCCACCAGGGCTCGGTATGTTGCATTGCCCGTCAAGTCAGTGAGCCGATACCACTCAAGCAGGAAAGTTCCGGCAGAGGCGGTGTTAGTGCTATTGTACGTGACGCCTGTCGCAGAGACTGTGTAGGTCCCTTCAACGGGCGTGTCCGTGGAGAAGTCAACATCTACTGACGCAAGTCCTGAGGGCGTGTTGAAGCCGAAAGCAATCTTGTCAGCGAGACTGATGGCCTGGCTGAGCAGGGCGTCGATATCAGCCTGATCGTACGGACTCGCTGGGAAAAGACCGCTATTCAGCAGGTCGTAGGACGACAAGAGTCCGCCCAAGTACCTGATGTTCGTATCAAAGATCTCCACGGGCCCAGTGGACGTGTTTGTGAAGTCAATAGTTGAGATGAATGCAAGTTGTCTGGTAACGACGTCTGTCAAGTTCATAATGATAGCAGTGTCAATACCGTCCACAATTGTCACACCCCATCCGTCTGCAACGCGGTTCAAAAGTTAGCCTGAGGGAATTCGTCCCAAGAGCCTTGATACTCTAGGTGAGATGGCGTCCGAGAAATCTTACACCAATCGTCCGTGTATGATTTGGTCAGGGGCGTAAGTTCATCGTAGCCAAATGCATACTCTTCGTATGCGTTCCAAGCGTATAGGTAGGCTTCCTTTACAGCAGCAGCTCGCGTTGCGTTACCACCAGTCCCTGCCGGAAAGGCGTACTGGACGGACTTGCAGGCAGGAAGCGTGCCATTGGAGATAGCAGTGGCTGATGGTGAGACAGAAGCTGTCGATGTTGCGTTTGTATACCCAGACAGACTCGTTGTCGCCGCCTGATGACTATAGGAAGCAATGATGGGGCCGTGAGACTCAGTGACCGCCGGTGGTGTGTGAGTGACTGTCTCTGCAGCGCCGGTGATTCCCGCATACATGGATAAAAGAGTGACAGCTACAAATGTAGTAGCCATGGTGTTGGTGCTGCGAAGGAGGCCGTACCCAAATCGGTCTCAGCCTTGCCAAGGAAAACCGGCTCGAGCCTCGAACCTCGACCACGAAGCGATCATCGACTTTTTATAATCCGTGCGACCTAGCCAATACTACCGCAAAAGGTCGGCTCCTTGGGCGTCTTCCCCGCAGATGCACGGCCATGCAGAGTTCAACAGCCTATTTGATTATGTCTCGTTTAATTCATTTAATGCCCCAGTATTTAGTTACAAGCGGCAGCCCGGTGGCTTAACTCTCAAAGATGTTAGTGAACTTGTGGTTACATGGGAGCTGCGCGTGCTGCTCTGATAACCTTCAACCGGGCCGCCATTGGGTCCCTTGTGCCGGCATATGCAGGTACGACAAAGGAGGGAAATGAGACTCAGGGGGGCTTCCCAGGAAAGATGGGTATTGCCCTCTGAGTGCATGCCGAACAGCCGAAAGTTCAAGTAATTGTAGGTACTTCTCAAGGTTCCCCATACCTCGCGACCTTGTGTTGGTGGACTTCCAAGAACAAGCATCCACAGGAACGGATGAGGGGACGGTGTCAATGCAAGGGCAATGCAACCTGCTTGATCCGTGGCACATCGTCAACATGCGTGATGAGGCTCAACGGTCGCAATGATTCAGTAGGGATGCATGGTTAGTGCTCTCTCACGGTGCGAATCCTTGGCAACGTTGTCTTCGCATACACATCGACGTAGGTTCTCTTTCATTGTAAGTTGTGATCGTGGTCGCCTACCACTTAGGTAGGCTGCTCCGCTCGAACCAAGTCAAAGACATTGGATTGTCCCTCACTAAGTGGTTTAAGAGGACATTCTCGGACGACAATTTACGGACGAATGGGTGTGGAAAGGAAGTCAATAGCGATTTCGTCTATCACAAATACACATGCTCTCGCTGCGGTTATGGTAACGCCAAATGCTTGGTGACTGCTGAAAATACGCCTTGAGACACATTTCGCAGCAGGGCCACGGCTTTAGAGTAGTCTTATGTCTTGAAGTGGAACCTTCGATGATGCCAAATGAAGCCAGACGCCTCTTAAACCCCTCTCCCTCCACGCCAAAACTTGCGGGTTGTCTTTCTCTTGAAAGTTAACCCAGGACTTTTGTTCCGGGGTAATGAACAAGCTAACCACAACATCACGCTTCTGAAATGTCCCTCTCCTCCTCCTCCTCGATCTCAGCCTTCTGCTTTTTCCTCCTTTCGCCTCGAGCCAATAGCCACACTGTCCACGTCATGATACCTTCTGCAAGGAATGCGACTGTGCTGTATGTGAAGCCCTTCTTGAACCTCGGTGCATCGACCGTTGGATATGTCAAGAGCGGTAACCAAGCATTGAAAGCATACCCTGCTGCATTCATAATTCCCAACACAATAGCACGCTCCTCAGCATCCGCTCCACAGATTTCATTCGCCCAGGTCATAGCGAGGGGTCCATACGCTACGCCAACACGGGATGCAAAGAACGCAAACCACTTCAGCCCAACTGGGATTGACCATATGGCCAAGCAGAGCGAAGTGAAGAACCCAAACAGCGTTGGCACAGTCATTACGATAGCCCGACTGCGCAAAAAGTCCGACAGGACGGAGAGACCGACAGTGGCGACAAGTTGAACGGCAGATTGCGCCGTGGGAATGATATTCTGCAGCAAACACTGTCATTATCCTGGTTCTGTCGTGGAGCTGCTCCAAATCAAATAGACGTATTGACTTACCACCATCGCGACGGACCAACCATTGGATTTCATCCACAGGGAGAGAGGGTTCACACTCGAAGAGGATCCGGAATTGATAAAGATGATGTAGAGGACGGTGAGCGCCCAGACATGCCAACGCGTGAATACGCGTGTCACAATAGACCAACCCAGCTTACGTCTCGGTGCCCTTCCCACAACGGCCATACGATTTTGAGCGAGTATTTTGTCATCTGCCGTGAAAAAAATTGAGCGGCTGTTCTCGGGGAGATCGGGGATCAAGATGAAGCCAGCCAAACAGATTGGAAGACTGATGACACCGTCCTATGTATATGAGAGTCAGTTTACCTAGGTATCTTTTCAGAGTTGGACATGGGCAGTGATGGACGATTTCAAAGACGGGTCTCCCTTGTACGCTTCTCGAAATTTCACGTCCTCGAAAATGAGAGAGGATTTGAGCGAAATAATTCCACCTCCACAAACGACTTACCATAATGAAAAGCCATTGCCATCCAGCCTTGCCCAGCGTTCCGTTGAGCCCGGTGTAGACGGCTGATTGTAGATATCCCGAAAACATTCCCGCTAAAGCAGAACTTGCGTGGAAGATGCAAGCTCTTTTGCCCAGTTCGCTTGGCTTATACCAACTGCCGATGAGAAAGTGTGCAGCAGGATAGAAGATACTTTCGCAAAGCCCGACGAAAAATCGAATGCAGATGACCTGGTTGCTGGTCGTGGCAGCGGCGAGCGTGAAAGTGAGAATTGTCCACACGAGCTCACAGCTTGGTATCCAGATCGATGGACGGACCTTTGTGAGTATAAATTGAGACGGAAGCTGCCCTACGACGTAGCCAGTAGTCCAGGCAACGTCGATCATGTTCAGCTCATTTGCGTTCATTGCTAGGTCTTCCTTCATCCCAGACACATATGCATTAGATATGTTGGTCTGGTCAAGGTTTTTTATGAAGTAGCCAAAGCACAAAATCGTCAGGAGGCATGTGTCTAGTTTGTGAACAAAGGCCCTCTCCTCATGCGTTCTTAACGGCTCGTAATCCTGATATGGTCTCAGCGTATACGACTCTGAAGCGATCTATTTCCTTGAAAGCTCTACTTACCCAGAAATAGGACCACCAAGGCGCATTTTTTGCTTTCCCATTTGTGCTATTAATGTGTGTGTCCAGTCCTGTGGACTCGGCATAGGACGCCTGTAGGTCGTGCTGGCTTTTCGTTTCCTCGTCCATGCTGTCGAGGAGCAACGGGGTTGTAACATTGTTTGTATCGTGAGAGCTCCGAGCCCTCGATGATCCAGTGGCTCTATACATACTGCAAGCATTCAGTCTCTATAATCCTGGGCGACGGTATTAGGCGGTGATGAGCTCAACCCCGGATCCTGCCTTGGGTTCTAGTATAAGCTTGGCACGCCCAGGCTCGCTTGTTGAGGTGGAGTGGGAGGGGCTTTCATTTGTTCTCAAAATTCGGAGAGCTTGATCGAGCTCCAAGCTAGTCGCAATATCTGGTGGTTATGGTGGTATCGCTGATGTGCTGTATATGCGGCGTCGTGTGGGGCCCCTGATGGTCCTCCTGGGACAGCGTTCCAGTCAATGCTGGCCTCGCGTTGCGTGTCTCGCGGGGCGACAGCGACTCGTGTGCTGCTTTACTAGGCAGAAAGACACACTCACAGCAAGTCGCCAAGGACCGAAAGTTTCGCTCAATCTCACCCATTCAACTTAGCAAATATTGGCGAATATGTTGTGATGAGCTGCAAGCGACTAGAGTGTTGGTCATTGGGCGAAGACGTGGGCCGAGATAAGGATCAGTGAGGATGTTGTCCACATGAGAGGCAGGTCATGGCGCGTTCGTTCATCGCGTATCTGGGTTATGTGTGCTTTATTGGAGCAACATAACCGCCCTCATCCCGCGTTTGGAGTGCAAACACGATGGCGCAATCGATGATCTTTCTTGCCTCTTTCGCCCCTCAGTCAGCTGGAAACATATGTCAGCAAGACACACCCCCTCCATTACATTCTGGGAACAAGACACAATTGCTTTTCTTGGCCTTTTTTTAAACGTCTTTGAGCGTATATGTGAGTGCTGTAACACTTCACGAGGTCTACAGTCATGAGGTTTACACGATGACCGCGTCGAAAGTGAAAACCCTGACGTGCTTGGTGTAGACATCTCACTAGGAACAATCTAACAAATTCATCTAGACGTTCTATCCCCACTGATTACAACTCATGTCTGCTGGATCGACTTTGTCAATATGAACTGAATCTTAGAAAAAGAAAGGAATCTGAAGCTTCTGTTCCAGACGAGCATTTACAATGCCCACGCTGGCTATGAGCCTACCTGGGCGTCAACACTCCCTTACATTACGCTTTACTCCGATGTGCCGGACATTCTGCCAGTCTCGAGAATGTAACAAGCTAGGTTGTGGTTGAACTCTACTTTACACCGGATTTCACCTAATCTTTGGCTCGGTCATACAGAGCACGGGCACCATTTTGTTTGTAGTACCTACCTAAGCATGTGAATGCCCCATGAACATGGTTATTCGTGGCAAGGGGACTACGACTTTGCCCCAGACGAACTTGTCAGGAGAAGCAGATGAACATTCTACGACTCAACATCTGCTATAATGAGCTCGAGCTACCGGATTCGGCGATTAAGATGCGGCCTGGGGAACACGGATCATCTGAGTAGGTGGACAGCAAATTGAGTGCAACCAGTCAATCTCGTTCAGAATGTCAGTGAGCTCAGTTTGTTTTCCTCAGATTATGATGATCGCTACTTGTAAAGCTAATATTACAAATTCGACTGATTGGTGTATCGCCAGCTACCAGACCAGCAGTACCTAGGTATGTAGATCTGCTTTTGCAGCTTTGTATTCTGCCTCGAGATAGGCAGAAGTACCTAGATATACTCGTGCTCTGCAGCTTGATTTTGAGAACCTACCCTAACACGATATGTCATTTGTCTCGGGCTCCTAGATTCAGCTTCAACAAGTAAATCTCTATTGCTCAACGATTCGCCGGTATTGACTCGTGGTTGAGACTGTTGAAGTACTCCCTGACAACAACGCAATGGCAGTCTCACTAAGTACCTTTAACACGAGAGGTGCTGTAGCCTGTTTTTCCTTGAGTACACCAAAGTAATTATGAAATAGCAAACGAGGTCGCACCTAGCCCTACCAGCTCGTGTGCTTCAGTCTCTTGTGTATTCTTGATATGGTGTGTCGGTGTTGTCAGCAATAATTTGAAGGACAGTCGCAAGAAGTCAGGAGTCGTTAGCCAAGCACAACATCGCAAGATGACCGCGATGCTGTGAAGGACAAGCTGCAGCAAGCCGGCTTTAGGGATGACTTACCGACCGACTATCGGTCCATCCAACCTTTCTGTTCCGGGAATGTCCACGGAGGAAATTGCAACAATTTGCCGACATTCAGATCCACAGGCAAAAGACTATCAGCGCTATGCTTATTTCAAAGCTATCCTAGTCAAAAGCGCTTTCTGGCATCGGCTTTCGCTTTGCCTTACGGCCTTGGGGTGGGGCTAGTATACGCAGTAAGTGAGTACGTCGGACCTTGACGGCGGTATAGTGCGATCATGAGAGGTCCTTCAAAGTCAAATTTAAGAGCCTGTACTACTGTATTGTTTCGGGCTTGAAGTTACTAGATAAGTTGACTCTCGGCTTCGACATCATCAAGTTTTGTAGATAGTAGTTGACAAATCATACTTGCAGCTCAACATGACGACTGCCACAAAGAAACCGAATTTCCTCGTCGTCGTCGCCGACGATCTTGGCTTCAGTGACACGAGTCCATATGGAAGTGAGATCCCCACCCCGACCTTGGACCGACTGGCCAAGGAGGGCGTGCTGATGACTGGCTTTCATACGGCCTCGGCGTGCTCGCCGACGAGAGCCATGCTGCTGTCCGGAACAGACAATCACATCGCCGGACTGGGCCAGATGGTGGAGTTTATGTTTGCTTCTAAGGCGCCATATTGGGGTAAGCCAGGCTATGAGGGCTATCTAAATTACAGAGTCGCTGCCTTGCCTGAGATTCTGCAGGATGCCGGATATCACACGATCATGTCAGGAAAATGGTAAGCCAGCGCCATGTTGACCCTTGATAGGTTCACAGAGAACAACACTGACCATGATGTTTTCGCAGGCATCTCGGTCTTAAGAAAGAACTCAGTCCCCACGCGCGTGGATTCGACAAGTCTTTCGTCTATCTCGCTGGGGCTGGAAACCATTACAACAATGAACCGCAATTGGACGACTATGACGGCTTCATCGTGCCAGCAGTAAAAGGCGACAATCTTTGGATGAGAGACGATGTGGTCATTGACAGGAAGAAAGACATCCCAAAGGACTTTTACTCAACCAAGGACTTCACAGACAACATGATCGACTATCTGAAGGACCGTACAGCTGAGGAAAAAGAAAAGCCTTTCTTCGGATACCTGACATATACGGCCCCTCATTGGCCGCTTCAAGCCCCCCAGGAAATCATCGACAAGTACAAAGGTCAGTACTCCGACGGTCCGGAGGCCCTTCGTCAAAAGCGTCTGGACGCCCTCATCGCACGAGGTCTTGTTCCCGCCGATGTCAAGCCGGCGCCTATGGTAGGGGAGACTGTGAAGGCTTGGGCAGACATGGACGAAGATGAAAAGGCGCACTCAGCCAGGCGAATGGAGACATACGCGGCTATGGTGGATCTCATCGACCAGAATCTAGCTAGACTGATCGCCTACCTGGAAGAATCTGGTGAGCTTGACAACACGTTTGTCATGTTCATATCCGACAATGGCGCCGAAGGAAAGCTGCTTGAAGCCTTGCCTGTGACCAAGGGGGTGCCACTCGTCAAGGTCATTGAGCAATATTACAACAACTCAATCGAGAATATTGGTAATGCAGACTCGTTTGTCTGGTACGGTCCACAATGGTAAGGGCAGATACCGTCATTTTCGACTCACATCATTTTGTTAAAGTGGCCTCTTGTAGAAACAGTCTAATACATATCACCAGGGCATGCGCGGCAACGGCGCCATCCAAAGGCTTCAAGACGATGGTCACAGAGGGAGGAATCAGGTGCCCTTGCATCGTACGATATCCAAAGTATGCCCTATCACAAGGCAAAGTGACCCACGACTTCACGACGGTTATGGATATCCTCCCGACGTTCCTCGAAATGGCTGGCATATCCCACCCGGCGCCAAGTTTCCGTGGTCGCGAGGTGGTATCTCCGCGCGGTCGATCGTGGGTGCCGTTTCTCGATGGCCAGGCAAAGAATGTTCACGAAAACGATACGCAGGATGTTACGGGCTGGGAGCTGTTTGGCCGCAGAGCTATACGCAAGGGTAACTGGAAGGCAGTGTACGAGCCCGCACCTGGTGCAGAGGAATGGGAGTTGTATGACCTGTCAAAGGATCTCGGTGAGATACATGACGTGGCCAAGGACGAGCCCAAAATTCTCGAAGAATTGTTGGTCGAGTGGGAAAAGTATTTCGCGGAAACGGGAATGTATGATCCTGGTGTCGAGGCGCGTGCGAGTAAATGGTGATTTTCGGCCGCGGGCATAGAAATCTGAGCGAACACGTGCGGGACAATTGATAAGGTAAAGGGAGCAGATGGACACGTCAAATCCGCGCGGTGCAAGAAGTCACCCGGCACGGCTTTTCATACAACGGACAAGTGACTCGGAAATGCAACTCGGGACATCAGGCAAAGTCATAAACGTCGTGAATATCCTACTAAAGGATAAAGTGAAATGCCTCTGTATACAAAACGCCCATCCAAATGATATCAGAATTCCTGCTCGTCTTGTCTTCGCTAACATGGGGTGGCATGACATTGGCATGACCTTTTTCTTCGTAAAATCGTTAAAATGGCGTGCATGAAAGGTGATGACGTTGGGCTGATGATGAAAGGACCGAAGATGAGATAAATAATAGAGGGAAAAAAAAGAAGAGAAAAGAAGAACAACGAAAAAAAAAAAGTGTCTTCGACAACAACAACCACCCTCTCCTCTCCCAGGCCGTCCGCCGCTCCCAAATCCATAATTTTCGTTTGCACGCTATGTTGTTATTGTTGTCGTGCTATAATAATGGCGCTCACGGGCCAAAGACCCAATCTTTATATCCATTGTCTCAGCTGGCTGGCAATCTCACTGGACACTTTGCAAAAGACTCTATCATCGTCGGCGTAAGAGAAATTGGTCAAGTCGCTGGTAAAGCAAAGGTCCAAGCTGTCGCAGGGAGCCCGCGGTCTATGCAATCAAAATGCACGCAGTTACGGTGAAGGGTTTCAAAGAGCCGGTGGCCAATGACGGGACAAAGCCAGGGAGAGTCAGTGTCGAAGAGCCAAAATCGCTCAATACCTTCGGGGACGATCGTAGATAACCTCCCTCTCCCTCTCCACAATTTTTTCGTCATCCCATTTCGGACGAGATCGGTGGCGACGCTCACGCTCCCACTCGTCCCGGATCTCACGCTCGTACGCGATTTCTCGAATACGCTCCTTTCTGCGAGCACGAATCCGGTCCGAGATCTCAACCAGCTCAAGAACGTCCTCCTATGAAGCTAGTCAGTTATCATTTTCCCGCTGGGTCTGAGAGTGAACACTCACATATTTGAGGTATTGCATGACGTAGAAGAATGACTCGGTCTCTTCGTATTCATAGCCGCACTCTTCGATGGCCTCGCGAGTCACCAGGTCCTTGGTTACCTCTGTCCACATGTCCTTCGGCCTGGGTAGCGGCGCAGGAGCTGGCGGAGGCAAGCTAGGCCGAATACTGATGCGCCTATCCGTGACCTTCTCAACCTCGACATCCCGCTCGCGACCCTTGTTGTAGATCTCAACGCTGAGATGATCACGCTCGGTGCGAGGGGGCGCATAATCTCGCTCGGCGCTGATCGTTGTGGATGATGATGTGGGAGGCGAGGCCGGAACAAGCGCGCTTTCACTTGCACGCTCAGAAATGAACTTGGCTTTGCGAGCACCACTGTAACGTTCCCATACCACCTCAGCGGCGCCGCCGCCGGCACCGTCCATGCGAACCTTCTCAGTTCCTGGCGGAACATCAACAACGGTCCAATCCTTTGTGCGTCCTCCCCAAGCCTCACCCATCCCGCCACGAGAACTGATTCTTCCAGTGATTCGTTCAGCCTCATCCTCGTAATCTGGCGCTGCGGAATGGGCTCGTGGTCGTGAGGATGAACTCCGGTGTTCGTGCTCAATATCAACCTTCAGTTTGTCACGGCCAGAGGATACAACTACCTCATCCTCATGGTAGTATGCCCGAGATCGTGGAGGAGGTCGCTCGCGCGATACAGAACGGGGTCGGGGCCGGGACCGGGACCGACTGTTGGTAATGTCAATCTCAGTATCATCACCCCTGCGGTAAATGTCGATATCTGTCTCTCTCGTCTCTCTGACCTCTCGTTTCTCAATCTTGCGTGGAGGTGGTGGCGGCGAAGGCGGGCGTGCTTGAATCAAGCCTGTATTCATGCATCATCAGTGATCGGGTCTTGCAAAGCGGATAATGAGGCCGGTCGTCCACGCTTTATGAAATCAAAGAATTCGCATTGACTCACCATGATCAATGTCCCTATAGTGTGTGATGACCTCCCTCTCAATCGTAGGGCCCCGAATTACAGGTGGAGGCGACGGGGGAGGAGGTGGTGAGGGGCTGGGCGTGGGCTCACGCGGTCGCTCATGCCGCTCGATGACCCTGATCCTGCTCCTCTCGATGTCGCCTGGGTGGAGAGATGGCGCATGAGAAGGCGCGTACGAAGACGCCGGAGAAGGTGATCTCTCTCGCTCAATGACCCGCGTACGGATGCGTTCCATCTGAGGCGGAGGGCTAGGCGAGCGTTCGGGCCGTTCAATGAACCGCGTGCCGAGGCGGACGCGGTCCAAAGCAGGTCCACGGCTCGGACTTCGTACTCTTTCACGGGAGTGGTCTACAATCCGCGTACGGATCTCCTCCCGGATCTCAGGTGGAGGGGGAGGTGGCGGACCGGGGCTCACGCTCCTAGCCCTCGTCTTGGTGATAATTCGCTCCCTGACAACGGGCGAAGGGGATCGTGGCCGTGGCCTCGAGCGCTCTACAGTCTCGATATCACGCTGACGTAGGACGAGTGGGCCAGCTTCCGAGCGACGGGCCTCCTCTCGCAAAAAATGCGGCACTCTGGACTCTCGCTCGGTAATTTCTTCGCGTTCACGGACAGCTACTTCCGGGGCGCTACGGCGTGGCATAGGGATTGGGCCAGGACTCTGTGTCCGCCTCTCTTCCCGGCGCTCGTAAATGATCTCCTCATCACGAGGCGGCGGGGGACCTCGCCTGGGAGGAGGCGCCCTTCTTGGTGGCGGCTCATCATCCTCGTAGTAGACGTCCCGCTCCTCGTAGCGGCGATAAGTCTCCGGCATGACTACCAGTTGAACTTTTTTCTGTTCGCTGGTGTTGTGTTGGAGTCGGGAGATCGACGGCGCGGGGTTTGGGCGGGTTCGGAATGGCGGTTGACTAACTGGGTCTGGGCAGACCTCAGCTGGCTTCACAGACGTCAGTCCCCTGTCTAAGGGTACTCGCCGTCTTGGACTTGAGCGCCTGTCCGAGAAGGTGTGTGATACTGTCGTACGGCGCACAGAAGATGAAGTGCGTTCAAGTCCAAGCAAGGTAGGGCAAAGTATGGAAAGGTCTTGAATAAGGGTCCCCAGGCGTGAAAGTGGTAGGAGGCAGACTGAGAGAGAAAGAAATACAAGCAGCAGGTGCTAGACAGCCAGAGCAGCGCAGATCTAGTGCAGATAAAATGTTGGTATCCCTGGTCTTCCAAGCTGTCTTCCTGGTTAGCCTTGGCCGCAGGTTGTTCCCGTTGGTCTAGTGGTGGTGGTGTGGTAAAGCTTGCCAGGTTACGCCGGTCAAGCCTGGTTGTAATGAAGAGTTGGGCGGCGGGAGAGGCTAAGAGTGGGGTTGAGTGGTTGGGTATTGCCTCTACTCCGCTTCACGGATGAGCGGTCCAGGAACGATGTACGACAGATGGATAAGTGAATGACTCAACCATAGCCCAAGATATGAAGATCTCTGAGAATGCTGCAAGTTGCGAATGCAGGGGAAGGGGAGAACATGAGAGAAGAATCAGAAGTCAGTGCAGAAGGAAAGTTAGACGAACAGCAGAAGATCAGCCGAAAGTAAAAATAAGTCAGGCCGTGTAGGAGGAGCAGAGAAGCGAGGACGCCAGGGTGGATTCAACGACCTCAATTGGGCTTTCGTCCCGGTGAAAGCTCTGTCCGATTCTCTACTTTGAGTTTCAGGCGTCGTCTGACAGGAAGAGGCCGGGAATCCAAGCTGGGCCTTGAGTGTTTGGCCTATATGACGACTGCTCGTTTGTGGATGGCATGTGTTCTTGTCTTGGTCGATTTGCCGAGCTTGGTAATGGACCAGTCTTCTGGTTTGCGCTTTGTGTTTCTTGTGTGCAGTAGACAATATAGTGTTTATCAAATGCCCGGTTCAGATATCTGAAAGCTGCTGGTATCTTGTTGCCGTCTGGCTTGCAAGCTGAGGTGAACAAGATGATCTCATGTGAGCCATAACCCTGTCGCCAGAAACGATGCGGGTGTAGTCTTGTGGGTGAGTCGTGACTGGACATGCGTCCGGCCACAACCTTGGAATGCAGCAAACGTCGTCATCCTACATATTTTGCACTGGATGGGTCCCAGACGCTGACCCTCCCCACCTGCAGCCGCCTGTCAATCGTGGTCCTAGCAGGGCATCTGCAATGGTGTTAAGTTCATTGCTCGCGTGGTCTCTGATGGGCTGGACTCTCCCGGTCGGATGTCCCATGCACGAGCAAACTTTCGGGGAGGTCTCAAATAGCTTTGCACCGTCTGTGTAGTGTTGCGCTGTCGCCCTGATGAGCCCTCGATACATGGGTCTGCCCAGCTTTGACAGCGGCCATCAAGCCTGGCATTAGCAGCCCCAATTAGCAGCGGCAGTGCACGCACTTGATCACTGATGTGGTGTGTGAGCGGTGCTGCAGATGACCCTTGGGAGCTGCCTCTCAAATCTGCGCGCAGTGCTGAATGAATGCGTTGCACTATGTGTCGCTGGCAGCCTCATGCTGCTATAAGTGAACATCTGGATTGTTTCAAATGCTCGCGAAGATGGGGCAGTGTTCCTTTCTTAGAACGCAGGTGGATCCCAGAGCAGGCCCACTGTCAAGGCCCTCCAGCCTGTGAGCCCGCATGGCCCGCATGCTCCATGCGGATCATATATCACATTATTAGTATTTAGAGCCGGGGACAGCCCACATCTTGTCTCGTCGGCAGCCAACGGCTGAGCAGAAGCATTGCCTGACGGCTCATATGCATTGCTGACATGCATTTCATCCTGTGCCGCCTCGTGAGAGCCTTTCCATCAGCAATGGAACACTTTGTCTAATATGCCAGTCTTGCATTTCCTTTCTGACTGTCGACTTTCACCTGTGCCTGTGGGGCTTCGTAGTGGCAAAATTCTGCCAAGTCATCCAATGGTGTGTTCGCAGACCATCTTCCGCAGGGGGAATAAACCACGGCACACAGTTTTCAGACTCCCTGAAAGCAGATATGCATCACTGACGCAATCTCATGCATGGGTTCTTTTGTTTGTGGGTTCCTTGGAGAGACAGTACAGGCGGATGGGTGGCTGAACCCTTGGTCGGGTTGCAGGGCATGTTTAGAGCCGCGGAAAGGCGAGAGAATCAGGAAAAGAAGGTCTGCGATGCGGTCTCGAGTTGGTCAACACAATCTTGGTTTTGCGAAGAATGGTAGCTGGACGGCAGCGATTTCTCATGAGCGGGAGCCCGGCAGATATTGTAAGTCCCGGGGCCGGGGTCAAGCAGAGGGGTGTCTTTGGCGTGGAGTTGGCGCCGGGACGGTAAGTGCAGGTGGTAAATGGCAGGGAACCCTAGCCTGAAAACGAGCCATCCACCGCCCCTCACCCCTTCGAACTCGTCTCCGTAATATAAACACCAAAAAGGACGGGAAAATGTAGACTTTTATTCGATACATTGCTGAATATTGAACCCTCGATCCGAAAGTGCTAAATCTTACAACACATTGTCAATTTTGTATCTTCCCTCTTCCTCTTCCACTCCCCTTTCAATGGGCCCTCCCAGTGTGGGCACCCGAATCTTTCTTTAAGCTTTTCTCATTACAACTCAGGCTGGCTATGAAAAGACAAGGGCTGCTCTTGGTATGGTGTAAGCTGTAACTGAAGAAGACACAATGCGAACATGATTCCAGCCAAACACAGACTCTCATTCTCTACCTGCACAGGTAGGCAGCCAGGCCAGTACTTACTTCATGAGGTAACACATTGCTTTCCTGAGTGCCTGTTTGCCACCAGCCCGTTCCCAAAACATCCAGGTACTTGTAATGCGTGTGTATAATTCGATGACCATCCATGGCAACCTGAACATACTGCTTTATGGTGACATGCCCTCTTTCAAGGTTCTCTACAATGTATATTGGTCTTACCACCTGCCAAATATGGGGGCCCAAGGTAAGCCAAATGCTGCTGTGCACCACAGTGCAGACTTCGTTGATTGTCATCAAATGTTGCACATAGTGGGAAAAAGGCTCAGCAATGGAAGTGTCTCTGTGGACAGTTGAGCTCACTATGAAACTTGATATCAAACACATCACTATCTAGGCAGTAAGATAACAGAGCACCAGCTAGGTATTGGGAACGGACAAAGTCCATCCATCACACCCACCTGACTACCTACCCACTTTGGTACCTACAAAGGTTGGCTGGCAGCATCCAGTCGAGACATTGAACATAGATACTTCGTAAATTTTCAGGTTGATTTAAATGACACTTGCCACCTAGCTGGGGTGGGTGACAACCCGGTAGGTATTTCATTCTTACCTACTCTGCACCTCGCTGTGAACTATTTCGAAGGAAAGAAGGCTCCGGATTGCAGATGCAGGTGCACAAAAGTGTATGAATTACACTACAGGCTACCCCTGTTGACCCCACGTTGCCTGCCCTGCACTGATGGGGAAGGCACCGGCTCAGGTACCGGTATGCAATAATCCATTTCAACTACTTTGTTGCGAGGCAAAAGCAACCGCGTCTCTTCACGCGCCTTAATTGCCTTTCTTCCATCTGACTGTAAACGCCACCCAACTGCTTTCCATCGTCAGCCTCTTCTTCATCCAAGCGACCTGTGTGGTGTCTACCGTCCTCTGCCTTCGCAGCACGTTGCGCCGCATCTCCGACATAATTCCACCGGTTGCGCCATTGATACGATGACATAGAAGACTCGGATTCTATTAGACGTTCTGTTTGCCGCATTATCCCAGGTGACCGACCAACACTGTCGCTGTGCACCTTGATGTGCGCAGAGTCTGTCTCCGCAGCAAGCCCCAGCGAACCTCTAGGCTACTTCTGCGTGCGACATCAATATGGCATCCTCGGCCGGTGACGCTTTCGCGCACCTCCAGTCCATCGCCGACATTCGCGAAGAAATTCAAGTGCAATCCACCATTTTGTTGTCTTTGGAAGACGAGCCTCGAGATGACGACACGGTTTTTCAAATCCGTGAGGCCAGACAAGCGCTAAAGACCCTCCGTCAGCTCCTGAGAAGTCGTGAAGCTCAGTCTCAAGGTATTACGAATCACTCAGGGTTTTCGTATCATCCAATTTCACTGACACTGCCCTAGCTGCGAGCAATTCATCCAACTTCAACTCCTCTACAAACTTCCACGACATTTACGGCGCAGCTGGAACTGGAATTAGAAGTGGAAGTGGGAGTGGGAGTGGGAGTGGCCGCAGCAATCACTCTACTCCAGCCAGTGCGAATACCTCCGGTCCATCCTCCTCGGCATTCACGCAGCGGAAGCGACCCTTTCCCGCTCATCTCGACGATGACGACAGCACAAGCTCCCGAAATAAATCTCATCGAACGACCCCAAGCCCCTCCCAGACGGGTCTTACTACTCCATCCATCGACCACTTCTTCGACGACAGCTTTGCTAGCGGTGATGCTCTCATAGACTTGACGGGTGACGAGGATGACGTTCGCGAAGTAATTAAGCTCCAGCGAGATTATTTCAACCGCCTCGAGCAGCAGAAGGAGCAGCAGAAGGAGGACGAGAAACTGGCTCGAACGATCAACGACCTAGGGACCCCGCCCAATACCCATTCTCCTGGTCCCGGAAATGCTCCTCAGAACAGCGGTCCCACGGCCTTTGATAGGATCTTGGGTCGTCCTTCGCAATCAGCAGCCGCACCAGCAGCTCCTCGAGCCTCACAAGGAAAATCATATACCAGTCCCTCAAGTTCTGCCGGGCCGAATAAATATTCTATGCCTGGATCATTCAACGTGGACGGAGACGATGACTACGACGACGACGACTTCGAGCTCGAGCTTCCACCCTTCGATCCAGCCCAGCTCGAAGAGGTGCCCCGCGTCAACAACCCTTCTGGCTATTACCCGTCGGGCAACTTGGCAGTCAACTCTTGGAATCACAACACTCAGGCACCTGTATCCCCTTCAATGTCTTCTCACCAGCACTTTGGGCAGCCATCTTTTCCGCGATTCCCTACGCAAGCCCCAGGTATACCGGCGGCAGAGTTCGCACGACGTGCAGCTTTTTACCGCCAACAAAACTATGGGTCTTTTGGCGGGCCATCGACTAACGCTGGTATGTCTGGATTTGGCCCTACTAGTGCACTTCCAGGCTCTGCGTATAATCCTTTCACGCCCTCAGCATACAACCCGTTCACTAATCGACCAGGAATGCTGAGCTCGGGTTCGTATGATCCGCTGCACGGTCTGGGTGGTCACTCTAATGGCGTACCTCTAGTTTCTGGCGGCAGTCTCTCTGCTATCATCAGCCAGACTAACAGCATTGACTGGGATAGGAACATGGATGCTTTTGGTAGGCCACTGAATGACCGCCTGAGGAACTACTACGAAGATTTGCAAGATGACCCCCGGAAGACTGAGGAAGAGATCAAGGAGCTTTTGGCCAATATCCGACCTGATGAGGAGATCCCCGAGGAGGATCGCGTTGGTACTCCCGAGGCTCTTCGTTACCCCCTTTATCCTCATCAGCAACTTGCCCTGAAGTGGATGACAACAAGCGAGGAGAAAAAGAACAAGGGCGGCATTCTTGCCGACGACATGGGTCTCGGCAAGACAATCTCTACTTTGGCTTTACTGATGAGCCGGCAGTCGTCTGATAGAGTCAAGACGAATTTGATTGTTGGGCCTGTTGCGCTAGTCAAACAGTGGGAGGTTGAGATTGCAAAGAAGGTGAAGCGGCCTCATAGGCTGAGCGTCTTCATGTTGCACGGGAGAGCAGCTACATACGACGACCTGCGCAGGTATGATGTGGTTCTGACTACGTACGGCAAGCTTGGATTCGAGGAGAAGCGGTACGCAAAGGTGAGCAGACTCGCAAACTCTGGACTGTTTGTCCCAACATGGCCATTGATTTATGGTTTTCCCGCTTCTCTATATGCCTATTCACTCACGTGTGCCTCCGAATTGTTTGTTGCCCTTGACTAATTAAGGATTTCATAAGTGGGTCGAGCAGCACCCTGGTGCTGACCCCGAAGCGGACGGGGAGCTGGCGCGCAGTTGCCCATTATTGCACCCCAAGTCGAAGTTCTACAGAGTGATCTTGGATGAGGCTCAATGTATCAAGAATGTCAACACATACCAAGCGAGGGGGGCATGCAGACTGAACGCCACTCATCGGTGGTGTCTGACGGGAACGCCCATGATGAATGGTATCCACGAACTCTACTCCTTGATCAAATTCCTCAGGATCGCTCCGTACAACAGCCAGAAGGAGTTCACCAAGATGTTTGGCTGCTTCTCGAAATCCGGCAAGGCAAGGTCTGCCTCGGAAGGCACTCGGACCCAATCTATGAATGCCTTACGGGCTCTACTAAGAGCGATCATGCTTCGGCGAATGAAGACCTCCAAGCTCGACGGCAAGCCTCTGCTCGACTTGCCACCGAAAACAGAGGAGGTTGCCCATGTAGTCTTCGATGAGGACGAGCGGGCGTTCTATACAGCTTTGGAAACGGGTGCTCGCAACACGTTCAACAAGTATCTGCGTGCCGGCACTGTGGGCAAAAACTATTCCAACGTCTTGGTCCTTCTTCTGCGCTTGCGCCAAGCCTGTTGCCACCCTCATCTCAATCTGGACGTCGAGTACGTTGGCAACAACGAAGTAACGGAAGAGAGCATGAAGCTCCTGGCGCAGTCGCTTCAGCCTGATGTAGTTGCTCGTCTCAAAGCAGCCAACGAAGAGGGTTTCAATTGCCCTATCTGTCTCGACGCAGTCATTGACCCGACCATTGTTCTTCCATGTGGTCACAACAGCTGTACCGAATGCTTCTCTACGCTTGTTGCAGGGGCTGCGGAGAGCAACCTTCGAGATGGAAATGAGGGCAACAATTTGAAGTGTCCAGAGTGTAAGCAAGCTGTTTCCTCCGTCCCTTTCTTCTTCCCACTGCCCCAGCTGGATTTTCGAGCTCGCTGTAATCTTCAGTTTTGTGATGATGAGACTGACAACAAAAATCTTTAGGCCGTGGTCCGATCAATCCGAAGGAGGTCATCAATTTGACGACCTTCAAAGCCGTTCACATGCCTGAAGCCTCGACCGAAAACGAGAAGGACGCCGGGAAGGACCTGGATAGCGGAACTGCTAGTGACGACGATTCCGATGACTCGGATACAGACTCAGACGACGAAGGGGCCGACGACGTTGACCGTAACGGCAACCTCCGGGGCTTCATTGTTAAGGACGACGAAGAGGAGGAACTGTCAAATGTCAAGGACGAGGACGATGACCTCTATATCGCTGAAGCCTCGACAGCCCCATCCAAGAAGACCAAGAGGGCGAAGTCAAAGGGCAAAAAGAAGAGTAAGAAGGACAAGGGCAAGGCGAAGAAGGAGGAAGTCAAGCCACACATGCTCAAGACGTTGCGCACCGAAGCCAAGAAGAACAAGGCCGAGTACAAGCGCTACATGAAGTACTTGAAGAAGAACTGGCTGCCGTCGGCAAAAGTGACGGAATGCTGCCGGTTGTTGTCAAGCATCCAGGAGAGTGGAGACAAAACCATCGTCTTTTCGCAATTCACCTTTCTCCTAGATCTGCTCGAAATTCCTGTCAAGTACGAGCTTGGCCTCAAATATTGCCGATATGATGGCGGTATGTCGCGCACGCAGCGCGATGCTGCAGCCTTGGACTTTCAGGATTCGAGCTCGGAGACCAAGGTCATGCTCGTTTCGTTGAAGGCGGGCAACGCCGGCCTCAACCTCACTTCCGCAAACCACGTCATCATCATGGATCCATTCTGGAACCCATATATTGAGATGCAAGCGGTCGATCGTGCTCATCGCATTGGACAACAAAAGCCCGTCAAGGTTCACCGTCTCCTTGTCGAGGAAACCGTGGAGGATCGTATCGTTGCTCTCCAAGAGCAAAAGCGGCAGTTTGTTGACGCCGCTCTCGACGAGGGCGAGTCCAAGCAACTTGGCAGACTGTCACTTCAAGACCTACAGTACCTGTTCAATGGCAGCAGAGCTTAGGCTTTGGTCGGAATCCCAAAAGAGGAAACCGTATTGGAGACACTCTATCCACTGCGCACCCTTGTAAACAAACTCAAGCGAGCCTTCACTGTTGTCCAGATTTTGTCGGCACATCTCTTGCGTTCGCCTTATACAATTTTTATTGTAAAGACTAGATGTGAACGGTTGTAAGTTTCTAAATTTCACATGACGAGTCGGTCATACGCTCGTTATTTTTCTTTGGTCTGGTTGGGCGCGGGGCAGGAATTTGTATCATCATATCTCTAGTAGACGGAGTTCGCTTCACGGCATTCTATGATATCCAGGGCTTCTTTCTCGCGTCGCGGTGGCAGGTCTGAACAATGATTTCTAGGCAGGGTGGACTTCTTCTTCAAGATTCGGCAAGGATGGCGTTCACAGACGGGACCTGGTCATGGAACAATACTGGTGGTGGTTTGCTATGACGCTATGAAAATATGACACCTGGCGTTCAAGAAGAATAGGGAGCTAAAACAGTACCAGCTTATTAACACTCAAACCGTGCCCTGATATTATCAATTTTGGCGATCAGATAGATCATGTACGTGCGGCCTGCTCCTGAGTGACCAAGCATTGCCCGCCCGGATAGTTCCTCTCCCTTGCCTCTTTGAAGCCGACGACCCGTCTCAGGAGGGAACAGAATGCGAGTAGGAGATGTGTAGACTGAGAGGATCTAACGTTGTCACTAGGTACCTAGTCATTCCTACATTGCAAGCCACCTTCAAGCCCTACTATATGGGCGGGCACTTTTATATGCTCAGTTTTACAACTTACGGTGGGCCGTTTCACTTCGGGGCAGTAAGTCATGTCACCACTTTCTCTTGTTCACAAGCGAAGAGCAGCCATCGTGTTGAATCTACTCAATGATAATAATGTAAGACAGTAGCAGAATGAAATGTCCAATTTAAACAAAACAAAAACGACGCTCCATATGCAATGGTCTGATTGGTAGACCCAAGTAGGTATCCAGCCCCCCAACGCCTGCCGACCTAGCCAACCCGCAGTGGGAGAACCCTTGGCCAAAGTGGACATAAAAGCATTACACAACAGAGAAATCAGCCACCGCAAATGTAGTAAAAAAAAATCTTGGTCTCTTGCCGCCAGACTTATTCCGCCTCGGGCGACCCATCACCACCCTTGATCTTCCCCCACGCTTCGCCCGCCTTGTCCGTCGTCCAGCTCCACGCCTTGCCAAAACTGTCCTTTGCCCACTCCCACCAGTCCTTGGCGGCCTCGAGCAGTTCTTCATCCGCCTCCTCCTCGAGATCAGGCTCTTTGGGAAGGTCGATGCCGACGGAGCCGGACGTGTCGTCCGTGACGACGGGGTCGACGCCTAGGGATTTTGCGGGAGTGGGTGCGGGAGTGGGTGTGGACGTTGGTGTGGGAGTGATGGTGTAGCTGGTCACAGGGTCGGAGGGGACTTCGATGGCGGAGGCTTCGTCGTGTACGCCGATTGGTTTTAGCGGAAGACGAAGCGTGCCGTTGTTCGGGGCCGGGGTAAGGCCGATGGAGTCGCAAAGTATGTTGTAAACCTCAATGTTTTCTGTTTGCGTTCGGGGTCAGCAGATGCATTGAAAGAGGACCAAAAGTGGTGCAAGGGTACTTACGGAAAGGCTCGACCCTGCTGCCCGGCTGGTGAGGGAAAGCAGGGCCACGCGCGATAAAGATCGCGCGCATGAGTGGGTGCTCGTGGTCATAGCCGTGCAACCCGATGGGGTGGTAGACGAGGTTGTTTGCTTTGGCGTTCTCGATATCAAACTCTTCCTTGGTCACAATCGCCCAGCCGGTCTTGGGGACGATCCAGAGCGGTGCGATACGGTCGTTCTTGGAAAAGTGGTAGCGCTCGGGCATGTTGGTATCGCGTAGGTAGACGTCGAAGTTGGGATTGGTTTTGGCCTTTTCCACCAGTCCTTGGTACATTTCGTCCAAGTCGGCGGGGTTTTTGGGCCGCAGACCAACTAAAGGCCAGCCATCGATGTGGTCAACCTTGCTCAAGTCCACGAGGTCTTCCATTTGGATCATTCGAGAGACGTCGGTCGTGGCCATGCCGTGGTCTGACACCACGATCACGTTGACGATGTTGGTCAAGTTTCGTGCCTCCAAGCCAATGAAGATATCGTCAAGCATCTTATCGGCGCTTTCGATCGTGGCGCGTATCTCTGTGCTATTGGGACCGAAGCGGTGGCCATCAGCATCAACATTTGGGACATAAGCCGCAATGAGCTGTGGTCGCATATCCTGCGTTTTCGCCGTGGGATTCTCCATTCCCGGTCGGTCGAGAAACTCAAAGATCCGGGAGACCTTGTTTGAGAGCTTCTCCTTGCCATTGAACTGGTCGAGGAAGGCAGGCTCGACATCTCCGAGGTGCGCCTCACTGCCAGGCCACATGTGCATGGCAGTCCTAATGCCTTGCTTTTCTGATGTGACCCAAAAGGGTTCACCATTCCACCATTTTGGCTGCATGCTGACGCCTGTGTTGGTATAAAAGAACTCTTCCTGCAATTCCGGATCCCAGAAGCTGTTCCCGACAATTCCGTGGGCTTCCGGATACAGGCCAGTAGCTAGGGTAAAGTGGTTCTGTATGAAAGCATTAGTCGAATAGTCTTTGCACAAAGTTGACCCTTGTAATAATACTTACAGGAAACGTGACACTCGGAAAGGACGGGTTCATGTATAATGGCGAGACACCCTCCTTCACGAAAGCATTCAGCCTCGGCGTGATGCCTCGCTGAAGGAAGTCGGCCCTGAACCCGTCCAAGCTGATAATGAGAGTCGTTGGTGCAAATAATGCCGTGCCGTTGCTGACCAGAGGTTGTGCCTTGAACGCCGCAGTCTTGACAGACATCCTCCAGGCCACAATAGCCAATGCTGCAAAGGCCACCGCGATCGATACGTAGATGCATGACCAGCGCCGCCTGTCCCTCTTCCGTTGCCGCTTCGCGTCCGCCAGATGACGGAGACCGCGTCGATCGAGCTCGTCACTATACTCTCGGTCACTGCTGCTTGCCGAGCTGCCAGTTTGCATGCCCCCTTCTTCCAGTTCGAGCATAAGCTCACCATCTTCCCCCTCTTTTGCTTTTTCCAATAGCCTTTCCTTCTTGTCCCTCCTCCTCTGTCGCCTCTGGTTCCTGGCCTCCCCGCGCAGATCCTCAATTGAATCCTGGCCCAGCTTATTCCCCGGACTCCGTGAGCGGTTTCCGTCGCTATATGATCCAGAGAACAGTCGCATGGGGGCCTTTAGCGATATACCGGTGCCTCTTCGCTGGCTCGAACCTCTGCGGTCGCGCTCCTGGCGTCGACGCGCCTCGATCACCAGCTGGTCCATTTCCTCCTCTTCTAGCAGGACGATCCGGTCGTGAGCGCGCAGCTCCCGGCTATTCCGGGCCCTTGCCTGTCGTTCGTCATCGTCGCTGTCGGATTCCTGGTCGCTACGGATCGAGGATGCGTCGGGATCGTAGCTCTTGGCGGAGAGCAGGGAACTGTTGGGTGACTTTGGCCGGTTGAGAGGCGTAAGGAGAGGCATCGTAGACTGATGATTTTGGTTCTCGCGTGGCTTTCGCCAACAGCTGAAGGGTAAGATCTGGAAAAGAAAAGATGTGTTTTACATTTGGAATGGGAGTGGAGTGTTGCTCGCGACAAGAATCCGAATAGGGGTCCCAGGCGAAATGCAGCGCTGCGTTCCCCAATCCCAATCTGCGACACTGCCGAGCGCGGCTAGATTTTCTTAATGCAGACCCCAGACCCTCCTCTTCCTTGGCTCATCCAGGCCCTGGACAGCCACTTCCGAGTGCTCCAGTAGTCCGATCTGCAGCGTTCCTGGCGAAGGGGCCCACTAAATCACCGATAGAGTGGTATTTACAGGGAAGCCTGTACGGAGAATTTTGGGCGCGGGTTGATGCGCAGGGCTAACTGACTACATTCTATTCAGGCGCGTCCAACAAGCCCGTTGTGAACAGTCTCTCTCTGCTGGTGTAAATCAAATCGGTCGCAAAGCTGTTGGCAGACCCGCCTTGCAGAGTTATATGGCGCATGGTCTCATCTTACATTCTAAAACTGGTCTCACAGACATTGGTGCAATTTGGCGAGTCGAAGATGGAGTCTCGAACGACTACAGTGATGAGAGTTGCTGTAGTAGCAGCTAGGTAGGAATCAGAAATGGCTCTTTAATCGCGAAACCTGACTTTGATGTGACCCAAGCGAGGATCCCAGGTACACATGTCCAGTGACGATTGTCTGTAAGTCCTCGAGCAGATGTTGGTTTTATACAAGACGTTTCCGGACATCCGCCGAACCAGCCAATCTCGCCAAATTCTCTATACGATATAATCACCGGAAGACGGAACATGATCAACGAGATTTTGTTACAAGTTGGCCGACACGACATGCTGAAGGACATAAAGGCGAGTACTGGGCACGACTGAATAGCTGACCTCGAAAGACTGTCTTCATCCGTACGTCCTACTACTCATCCTTGAGTATTGAACCTAAGTGCCTGCTCATCGTCGATGTCCGTCTACTTCAATGATGAACTTCATATCCCCACCTCGTCGAATGTCCTTCTTTAATCTACCTGCCCACTTCAGCCACCTCCCGAAGCAAAGTCACCACTGAAAAATACAACAAGAACAGCAGCATAAGCTGCGCAGGCTCCAAAAATCTCCGACCTGCTCGCCGTCGTCATTATCGCCAAGGCTAAAGCGAACAATACTGTGAACATTGCAATCAAGCCCATAGTGACGTTTGGCCGTGTTGACGACGTGTGGTAGAGTGCGTATATAGGCACAAATAGGAGGATAGCCGCTGTCAGTGTTGTGATGAGCGAGGCTGTGAACTTCACACGCCTATAGGAGTAGTGTCGCATTTCTGACGGGCGATAGTGTGAAAGTTGCGCTGATGTTGGCTCTGTGTGATATTGAGGCAAGGTGGGTGGTGTCCGGGATCTGAATAGACACGACAGCCACCTGCTTCGGAGTAGTTCTGTGAGTCGATCTGGCTCGTCCGGTGTCGCAAGAGACACATAGTCGGAGGCGCGAATGTGTGAGGCACTCATGCCAAGAGGATATAAGCCTGCGCTCTCGCCGGACAAGAGCGGAACTGTTGTGGTTTTCTCACCGAATCCAGGCATTTGGAGTCCTTGGATCGGACTGTGGAAGTACTTCGACATTGCCGTCATGGTCTGTTGAGACGGTGGATGGAGTGCCAGCAGTGTAGATTCTTGGACAAGTGCTTCTCTGTACTCTTTCAAAGTCCTTCTTATTTTCATGGCGAGTTCCATCCTTCCTTTCCAATCGATCGCTTGACTCCCGACCATTCCTGAATCGCTATTTGTCGCTGAAGTAGTATCAGATGCGGCTTCTTCAAACGCAGACCAACTTTCGGCACATTTCTGTATCCTTCCACGATCCCCATTTGGATCTGCGTCACTCTTCTCGATCTCCATGCTGTCCTGTAAGTCAAACTCGTCTTGGAGTCTTTGAAGATGCGATAACTCGCTCTGATAGTACAAGAGGTCCCGCGTTGCGAGCTTGTCGAATCGTCTGTACACAGCTGGTTTCTTATCATCATCGCTCGCAATGAAGTCTGATAAAGACCCAAATCCAGGTACATACACCTGCTTGGGACTTTCTCTTCCCTTGGTGGCCATGAGCAGGAAAGTATGATGATACCTGAACAACGCAATTGCACGATGACACTGGGCGAATATGGGCTTATCGTGGGTAAGCGCAACATCAGTTGGCCATCAGTGCAAGGCCTTTTTATATATGCAGGTGATCAGCCACCCTGCACTCACCCACTCGCAGCTATCCGGGAAAATGGGGGCAAAGCTCGATCAGCAGGGCTTGAGTACGCCATCTGCTTTTCCTCCCATGTTCTTTCTTCTGTCCGCTGTTCAAATTCATTACTCTTACAAGTCTCTATTACCTGGTGGTCTTCTTCTCAACACGGAAGACGAGCCATCTAGGTCTACTCCGACCCACTGAGCACTTCGACGAGGCATTCATTCAGAATAGCTTCCCACGAAGGCTTTGAAAGGCATACCAATACGTTTATCAGCAAGCTGGAAAGTAGCCGCATATTTGCACCAAGGTCGTCTGAATTTTCCGGTACGAGCTCTAGTCTCGCGATAGTAAATCATTGCAAGCTCAGGCTGCCACAGTGCTGACCATTCCAGCAGCCTGAATCTCTGTCGAACAAGTCAAGCCATTCAATGCGATGGACGACATTGTAACCAACTCCAAAGCCCTCCTTCGGCAAGCGGAAGCGGAATCACCGCGGTCGTATGACGAAAAAAACCTGCACGAGACGGAGATTCCTGCACCTCGATCAATTCCACGTCTCACGTGGAACCAGATGCTGGTAAAATACTTTACATACAATGACGCTGCCGAGATGGCCATCAGACTACTGCTCTTTCATGCGGTCGAAGAAGCCCTTGTTTCCCCAGATGCCACCGCATCCCACCCTTCGAGTTCAAACGCAATACGGCAACAAGGTGGCAACTCGAGAGCTTGGAGACAGGAAAGAGAAAATGGAGAAGATTCTATCGACTCTGTTGATATAATCAAACACCCAGAGACAAGACCCATTTTCCAGGAGCAGCTAGTTGCGGAAGTGAAAGGGCTATGTGTTAGGGCCGGGATGATGTCTTTCAATCCTGCTGCTACTTGGGAAGCATATAAACGAATACTGTCTTCCTGCTATCCCAACCCTGCTCCGGCCTTACAGTATCCCATATCATTTCCAGACTTCCCAAGGGAGTGGGAGGAGGAAAGACTTACCACGATGCTTGCGAGCGCAAAAATCTCCTCAGTCCCGCTCTATCGAAGGTACGGGCGGGTGCCCATTGCAGGAGTAGATGACTACTACCCCTTGTTTGACACTGGTGTGCGAGGAAATATTTTCACAGACGACTTTTCCTTGTGTATTGATGCCTTCATTGATGAAATTGAGGAGAGAAGACTTACCACGAAGGGCGCGAGCGCAGAACTCTCCTCAGTCCTCTGTCATATCCCGGAGAGAAGGTACTTGCCGGTGTCCATTGCAGGAGTAGGTGATTACGCCTTGCCTGACACTGGTGTGCGAGGAAACGTTATCACATACGACTATGCCTTGTCTGTTGGTGCTGTCATTGATGAAAGTCAGAAGCGCGAATTCAAGAATGCTAGAAAGCAAGCCTTCGGATCTCTAGGCACCACAAGACTCGATGTCTCCCTTACAGATGACCCTACTAAGCGATGGACCTGCAACTTCGATGTTGTTGAGACCTTGGCCGCCCCTCTAGTTCTAGGTAATCAGTTCCTCGAGATGGCGGGAATATTCAAGACGTTCGCCCATCGTCTCGTCAAGAAAGCATTGTCATTTGTCCGCGGTGTTGGTAACAAGACAGTCTACACTTTCATGCACATGGGCTCGCCACGGCAAAAGCTCGGCTGTTTTTTGGATGATGAGTACCTTTTTGCAGACGTGGACAGTGGATCGCACCTCAATTTCGTCTCTCCGGACTTGTTCAAAGCCCAGAGATTGGATGTGATACCATTGCTGGACGAAGAAGCATGGGTAATGCTCGCGGATGGGGAGTTGGTCAAGCTAGAGGGATATGTGGAAACAACTCTGGGCATCGGTGGTGATTGCATTAAAGAGCGATTTCATGTCCTCGAAGGACTGTCCTGCGATGCAGTTATAGGTGATCCCACGATCGAGTCGCTAGATCTATTCAACAAGTTCAGCTACTGTCTCATCGGCTTGGACCTCCCCGAAGAGAGAGACAACTTTTACAACATAGCCTGGGTTGAGACCTCGGAGGTTCTGGCCGACATCGAGGAAGAAACAAATCAGCTGCTGGGTAGATACAATGCTAGCACCAGTGCAACCAACGACACCGGCATCAATAGCATGCGCACCAATGCGTCTTCGATACCATACGGAAGCGGCAGCAGAAGGGCCAAGTTACGGAAGATGTTGTCGCCATCCATTCTACGTCGGAACCAAGCACCAAGCACCAATGGTGAGTGACGAGTTTCCATTTTGATGGGCTCATTACTAATAACAGTTGGTATGGCAGATGTGATGAATCACTTGAGGCATCGGCTTGGAGTCCTGGATAAAACGTGGAGGGAATGTGTCATCCTGTACAACAAGCAGCCGGACGATGAGCGGGATCGTCAGAAAGACCAGTACAGCAACACAGTGCACGACTATGACAGGATCCGAACAACATTGACAGGCCATATTCATGCCCTGAGGAATCCGGTTTAATGAGTGACTGATCTGAATTACCGCCTCCGGACATTGAAGTACCACCAACACACACCACTTCGGCTCATTGCGGAACCGGGCTGTGACTTTGTCTTCCCTCCCCCGCCCTTTTTTTTTTTCCATTGTTCTTCCTTTCCTTCAATGTTCTTCTTTTCGTTCGTAAGGGAATCTGAAAAGTAAAGCACAATACACTTATGGCACATTGTTCTTCGGCTTCTGCAAAACGGTGTGTGGTCTTGCGTTTCTTTCGCTCTCATCAGGTCGCATCAAGGGATTTTGAAAGTCTTGGGCCGGATTCCTTTGCAAAAATGTCAGGTCTCTGGTCTAAGCTGGTCATAGTGGATCTGATTCCAAATATATAGCCCTTGTGCCTCGTACCGTTGCCGGAAGTGGTCATATTCAGAAAACGCAACTACATGATAACGAAGCGAACTTTTTATACAGACCATTCATGCTGGCATTTGAATTGAGAAATACGGATAACTGCTACATCTTCACTGGAGACTGTGCAGCAATTTTCTGAGGACCTCAAGTGTGGACGGACACCAGGGCCGCGAGACGAGATCTACGCTTCCTGTGCTCATATATCTTCCGATTGGTGGGAATCTCGGATGACGCATCTTCAATTTCTCCCTCGACTGAGCTGTCATTATTGTTAGCTATTACACCGTATTGTGACTGAGTCAATCATGCCATAAACAAGCTAGGGCGATCGTGAAGTTTAAAGCCTCTTGGACCACGTGAAAAATAAGGTCATAGACCCTCGTTCAGGCCCTCTCTCTAAGTAAAGAAAAGAAACCCAGAAAAGATGGACAATGAACCGCCTGTCCTCCATCACCCACCTCCCTTGGACCCAGCCTGGCTCGAGCACGAGTCTGCGGCAAACCTGCTCGGCCCCAGACCAGCCATCGCCCCAGTCGCACGACAACCACTTTACGCCGCAGACTGCCGCACACGCAATGCCGCCATGCTAGCCACCGGTGCGCGCGACCACCATCTAGTAGTAGGGGTGACCACCAAGTCCATCTCGCTACCGTCAAGTAAAGATGAATACGCCATCCCGACTCTACGATACGACCGGGACGGCTCGCCTGGAGAGCCTGAATGGGTCATCGTATACTTCCATGGCGGCGGACTCCTCGTAGGCGAAGCAGACTCGGAAGACCTCTCCTGCCGACGGCTAATCAAGGATTCGTCCGCTTTTCTGCCAAGTTGCAGGGTGTATAGCGTCGGCTACCGGCTCAAGCCACAGCACCCGGCCCAAACATGCGTAGATGATAGCATTGATGCCTTCACTGCCCTCGCACAACTCCACACGTCTGCCAAGATGATCGTGGTTGGCTCATCCAGTGGCGGCGAGCTTGCGGCGTTCGTGACACAACATGCCCTGCACGCTGGCATTCCCATCCACGGTGTGCTCCTGCGTTGTCCTGTGACATCCGACGCTTTCCGCGGGTTGGACTACGTTCCTGCGCGGTTCCGAGATATGCACACCAGCGCATGGAATCAGGCGTTTCAGACATCGCTTTTCAGTCGGCTGGACATGGACGGTCCGCGGGATGGTCTGAGGCGCATGCCGTTGGAGGCTGAAATTGAAGAATTGGAAGGCATGCCGAGGACGTGGATACAGATATGTACCAACGATGCGTTGTACTCGGATGGGGCATGTTATGTAAAGCTGTTGAAAGACGCGGGCGTCGAGGTTGGAGTGAACGTCGTTGTGGGCTGGCCACACACGTTCTGGTTGAAGGCGCCGCATTTGGACCGGGCACTTGAGGCGGAGGAGGCGATGATGCAAGGGTTAAGATGGGTTGCTGCTGTCGAAGGCTGAGCTGTACCTGGTGGATTAGTTGGCATGCCACCGCAACGAATCCTTACCTGTCCGAGCACTAGATTTACTCATCTAGCAGCTTACCTTGCGGTCGGTCAGCTCTGGCTCGACGTCTTCTAGCTCAGCTGGGTTAGTTCTGCTTCCGATTCGTCTCAAATGGCACGTTAGATGTGTCGGGAAATGGAGTGAAGTCACGAAGCACAGAGTTGCCACAACATCACCGGAGACTGGCTACAATTGCTCTTTAGCTCATGCCGTCCAATTCAACTGCTCCTGTGATCTTCCAAGTCCGGTATCTAGGATGCTAAAGTACACAAAGGGAAGTGGTCCGCTACGGTGTCGTCTACAGCACAGAGAGATCGCCGAATTTTTCCTGTACTCATAATCAGTATTCGTCGATCGTAGAGGTTTGCGAACAAAACGCACCTTGTATCCAGGAACGCCCCAGCGACCCCGAGAAACCAGCTTGGCAGTCTTCTCGTCAATAGAAGGCTCGGCAGCTGCGACATCGTCCTGTAGCATTGAATTAGCACCATACACCCCTTCCACCCCTTTCGCATCGTTCCCAGGCAGTTCAAACATACCACCGTGAGCTCCTCAAAGCTCCGTGCCTGCTCAATGTTCTGCAGCGTCTTCGCCAGATCCTTCAGCTCCAGGTCGACCTTCTCCTTGGTAGCCTCGGCGTTCTTGATGGCCTCGGCCTCAAACGTCTCGATGGCCTTGAGCTGGCGGTTGACGTCGTAAGTGGCGGGCTTGAAAGCATTGAAGCGCTTCTCGATCTCGTCGACGACGGCCTGGTTCTTGAGGGTCGATCGGTAGTGGGCAAAGTCAACAGTGGTCGGCAGCTCGGACAGCTGCTGCACCTGGCGCTTGGCGTTGTCGTTGCGCGCCTTGAAGGCTTGCAGCGAGGCCACGGTCTGGCCGCGCAGGCCGAGCGAGGTGGTCACGCGGGACCAGTCGAGCTTGAGTGACGCGGATCGCTGGGGGAACAAATTAGCTCATGTTGGGTGAGGTTCGTCATCGCGCTTCGGAGAGGGTCGGAGCTGCCACTGGGACGCGGCAATCGGGCAGGTCGCCGGTCTCGTGAACTGAAAGTGTGCCTATGTATCAATTGATCGGGTAGGAGACTTACTGCGGCCATCTTGTGTGGTTGTGGATGGGTTACTCGGGGAGGAGCGGAGAGTTGTCGTTAACAGCTGCATTGGCGATGGTCGCGGATGGAAGTCAAGTTTGAGCCGACTGCCGGGAGATCACGTGACTTGAGGCTCGGAACATGTAGGAATGACAGCCTCTCAGCGACAATTACGATGAGAATTGAGCAAGACGAAATTAATAAATAGGCAACGCCAATATACGTGTGCATCTTGAATCAAAGCACAAAAAATCGCAAGGCTGTAGGGCTGCGTGCGGAGACTAGGTTGCTGCTGTCCAAGCTCAACTCTACTAGGGACAAAAGATACGGGAGGAACATCAAGAGTCATGGCGCGGTCTTTATGCAGGAACAAATGCTTTTCAGAAATGCAAAGACCTTTCCCAGTCCATAAGCTTTTCATTTTCAAGCAGCCAGTCCCCATCCCATAGGGTCTCTGTGGGGGGACCCAACTCCCTTTTGTTCTCGACTATCCCATTAGTCGCTTTCCCCGGATTCAACCCAAAGATAAATTCGGGGGCTAAAAATGGAAGACCATCGTGTCAGCCCCCAGCAGCAGACCCAATTACTGAGGTCCCTGCTTCCAAGAGAAGACACATGGAAGTTGAAGTGTGTCGTTAGATGCTGAGAGCCATGATGGAGTTGACAATGTCGTTGTCGTTCTCCTTGAGCGCCTTGATCGCCTTCTTCCGTGATACGTTGGCCTGGGTCATGACGAGCTCGATGTCCTTGTCCTCAATGCCCTCGGCGTCAACCTCCTCTCCATCGTCCTCCTCCTCCTCGGCAGCCTTGCTGGCGGTGGCATCGGCGCCCTCAACGGCCTTACCGCTGGACTCGCCGTGGTCGTGGCCAGCGTGGTCGTGCTCAGCGGCGGCCAGCTGCTGGGCAGCAGCGGCCTGAGCGGAGGCGTTCAGGTCCTCAATCTTGGCCTCACCGAAGACGCTGTGAAGGGCGTTGGGTCAGTTTCCAGAAGTTTTCCCATTTGGGAGGCAGGTGCTCACATGTAGGTGTTGCTGTTGGGGGACTTGTAGACCTCAGGGGTGTTGATGACGAAGAGGATCTGTGGTGATATGGTCAGCCATTATACTCCTGGCTTTGCTAGCCTCCATCTTCTTGGGCTCTAGAGATTTTTGCATCGTCCCATGTACCATCCAAAACCAGGGTGTCGACTCACGTTCTTTGGCCGGCGCAGAGTAACACGGGTGATGCCCTGAATGCGGGTCAGGTGCAGCTTCTCCATGGCCTTGCGGGCCTTCTTCTCGTTACGGGAGTGGACAATGGTCGAGCCAGCGGGCAGGCTGGAGTCCTCGCCGGCCTCGATCTCGGAGTCGGAGCTGTCATCGTCCTCCTGCTCCTCGATGGTCACCTTCTTGGTGGGCTCGTCATCGGGCAGCTCCTCGACTCTGGGGTTGGCCATTTTTTCGGATTGTGGGTTTGATATGGAAGGAGGAAGGTGTCTGCAAAAGAAGTCGAACAATTCGCTGTCAGCCGACCTTATTCGTTTGCTGCGTGTTTTCCCAATGCTCCCGGCTTTGACCAAGAAACCTGGCTGCCACACAAAATCGACGGCCTCCCCCCACAAACAATCTGGGAAGCTGCCTAGAGGTAAATTTTCGCGGGATTGCTGTCGCCTGGCGCCCGGTCCAATCGTCCCAAAAATGTCACAGCAATGGATTTTGAATTCTCACTAACTCACCTTTAGTAACAAGTACCAAAGAAGGTCCAATGAAGATATGAGGAGACGGGCGTGAAGAGGGTGATGCGTTCTTGGGGGCCCGGCAAGTGGTTTGCAAGCTCTACCAGGAAGCAAAAATCCTAGGGTTTGGCGGGCGGGCGAGACGCTAAACCCGATTGGGCCACTGCTCCTGTGGTCAACCCCGTGAGGCCACCCAGCAATACATCATTTTATCACAGTTCTATAAAACACCACGACGCGTCCTATGAGACCCTTCTGCGGAATTTGGAGTTAATGAGCGAATTAACATGACCATAATACAGCTTTTTTGGAAGAAAAACGTACGCGAACGTTGGTGGGCGGAAAGGGTAGGCCACCGACGCCGTTCGTAATCTTTGTGGTTGTCATCAAATTCTCATTACTACTCCAAAACCTTTGTCACATGTAGTATGTATGTATGTAGAACCTCGACAGATGGTCTTGATTTGTTTTGGTATTCTCAATTCCCTATCATTTGACGCCGGGCCCCTTTGCCTTTTTTGGAAGAGATATGTTCCGTGAACGAAGCAAAGAAAACCTAGCCCAGCGGACCCCGAACGAAGATGCTGTCGTGTTGGTTGATGATTTGTTTGTTCATGCCAGTGCCGTCCAGAATACCCGCATCTCTCTAGTAAACACCATCAGCCACCGTCCAGCTCGTGGCCAGTCTGCAGATCACATGCACGGGAATACATGTTGATCTTGCTCCTGCCACCCATAATGCCCTTGCCTCTCTGTCAAGCCACCATATTGACGCGGAATCCTTCACCACTGCCGTTCGCCGGTTGTCGTTTCGATGGATCTCGATCGTCGCGGTGCTCGTTTAACAAAGTCGAGAGCTTATGCGGAGGCCTTGACCTTGGCCAGAGCCTTGCGCTCCTCGAAGCGGCGCTGCTTCTTGAGGCGCATGACCTTGAAGCGGTCAAAGTCGGTGAGAGCCGACCGCTTCGCCTGCACCTCGCGCTTCTTGGCCCAGTTGGAGTTCTTCCACTTCTGGTCGATCTCAGACTTCTCCCAGTACTTCTTGACGGTGGCCGTCCGTGTGGCGCGGGGCAGGCCGGTGAGAACGAAGTCGGTCAGGACAACGTTGGAGAGAGAAACAGACTGGCGGGGAACGGCGAGAGCAGCGTCGGAGGCGGGGCCGTCAACGAGAGCCTATGGTGCGCGAATGCGATGTTAGTGATCGATTCTTTCCAAATTCTCCCCTTTGCTTGATGCCTTCCACATCTTCTAGTCTGCCTATTCCATCTCGGGAGGATCCAAAAAAACATACGCGCTTGTGGTCGATGACCTCGACGATGGCAGCGAGGCGGCCAGCCTCGGGGCCTGACTGGAGGACGACGACACGGCCGACCTGGACGAGGCGCCACTCGGGGGAAGTGATGTTGATGTCACCCATTTTGGCGATAGTCTGTAGAAGCGAGGGGGCGGATACAATTAGAATGAGTGTTCTCTCGATGGTCAGGCTGTTTAGATTGCTGGGTATATTGGTGTTTGCTTACAATTTTGTCGCTGGGGAGGATGGAGAGGTTAGTTTCGTGATGGAGTTGAGTCGAGCTGGCTGGCCGAACTGCCCGTGACTGGTGTGGGTTTCGGGGCTTGTGGGATCCTAGCGAATGTCGATTTTGCTGCTGGAAAAATTTGTGCGCCGAGTTCCGATTTTGGTTCGTTCTTAGTCTAGAATTTGCATTGCTCATTTACAGGGATGTGATTTGTTGATCAAGGGTTAGGGTCGATTTCGGGGACGTGACTTCAATGAACCCTGAAGGCTTGCCGCTGCCGCTGGCATCGACATGATTCTAGAGGAACCAGGCCCTTTCGTCACCTTTTCGAGTCAAATTACGACTGAATCAGGTGTGACTGTATCGATAATCCTGTTCTATATGTACATGAACTTGGCTCTCGGATATCCACGTGCACGAGAGCACATCGGTTACGATGGAGATCAGATATTAGAAAGTGATGGACCTTCACGAACCACCACTCGACACCAGCTCTCCTTACCCCTTCTGCATCTAAGACAGGCTGAGATATTTCGACTCTCGCTGTGCTGAGGAGTATTTGCAGCACCAAATTCTCGTCCAATACCTACGGTCTGGACTGCAGTCTCGGGTTTGGAACACGAGGCTCAATGTTATGGCCGGTCACTGGTCAGGCCATAATTGTTGGTCAGAGCTCCCGGGGCTCTTCTGCTGTTCCGGTTCTCTACGAAAATCATACGCTTTTAGGGCCGTTCAAAACGCCGTCATCTCGCAACAATTCCGGATTGAAACTCGACCTGAGAACAACACAAGAGTCTCATGATTTGAACAGGGTCTTGCATCACCAAACAGCCTTCCCTTTGTTGCTCAGTCGGAACATGCCCGTCTCCCACGGCCAATCTCGGCGCAGTTGGACCAGCCTGCATTCGGTCGCCACAATTCAGGACGTGAGTACTCCAGCGAGCCTGTTTGATCAATTACGCTTGAATTTTCGACTTGAACTCCAAGTTCTGGCCATCATCCTCGCCGTCAACCTCGAGGCCGCGGGATTTTTCAAATCTTCTGCCGGGGCATTTCTCAGCTCGGAGCTGGCCCTAGGTGTGCTGCCGTGCTCTTCTGTTCTCATATTTGGCAAGTCGAGATGTAGATGCACCTAGATGTGTACGGACATGTCATGCATCGAATGGTCAGGCTTGTAACACAAAGAGCGGCCTGCGGCATACCAAGTTATTTCGTAATGTGCAGCTGTATCATTACTTGCCATGGAACAATGTTCTCTAGGCGAGGCTTGCGTGGCATCCTTTCTTTGGTGTTGCCCTTTATTGGGAGCCTCTTCAGTGAGACGGCCCTCCAGAACACAGAAGTATCTGGAACCTGAAGGAACGAGTGTTTCTGTGGGCTGGATCATTCGAAGTTCAAGTCCTATTACCTGTGCGTGTAATAGAGAAGCTGAAACTTCGCGAAAATAGAATTTCAGCGAAGACATCTGACAGCCCACATGGCACCATGAGCTTATACGCTGGGTCTGTAGGGCCGGGCTCCGCCTTTCGAAGGGATATGGTATAAAAGGCTTGCCCTGCAGCTCAACAGCGTCAAAGCATTCCTGTACTACCTGTTTGCCATAATCTTCCTCAACACATCCTCAAAAAAAACTCATTTATTCTCATCGCTTCTAAGTTATTTTGGTTGCTATCGTTATGGGAGACGCTTTCATATACGACAACATCACCACCGACGATGTCGTCTTTACCAAAGCCGACGAATACCTCCGCAAGCTTACATGGCGCTTAAACGGCGAGGTCTTTGCACCTCCCATAGAGCTCGATGCTTACGTGGACCGTGAGACACACCTCTCCCACCAAGCACTATGCAAAGACGGTCGTTGCACATACTATGTCCTAGCTCACAAACATGATGGCACACACATCGTCGCGTCATGCGAATCCGTCAAGAAGACCGTTCTCATCGCAGGGAGGCATACAGGCGTCAATCACGGCTTTGTTGAGGCAACGGGCTACGCTATCGCCAGCGTATATACAAATCCAAAATATCGCCGGTTAGGCATGGCGGCATACATGTTGCGAAAATTGCAAGAGCAGATGGACAAGGAGAGCGAGTGCAGTGCACTGTACAGTGACATCGGCAAACTCTTCTATACGAACCAAGGCTGGAGCGCCTTCCCAGCCGAGCAAGCAACAATATACCTCCACGCAGATGAGGCTTTCCAGCTTCCCGCCGGATCAAGGGCACGCTACCTCAACCTCGATGATCTCCCTGTTCTTTGCGAGCAGGACGTCTCTCAAATGAAAGCCAAATTCCAGCGACTTGCAACCGATCATACCAAAACCCACGTCGCCTTCGCACCTGATTTTGCCCAAATCTCATGGCAGCTTGCAAGAGAAGACTTCATGACGGGCGCGTTACATGCCAAGCAGATTACCAACCGTGGAGCCATCACACACAGCGGGCGCGGCTGGGTCTACTGGGATCACGACTGGAAGACAAAACAGCTGAAGATCCTTCGCTTTGTCTTACTCGACGTGGATCCAACAACCAACTTTGTTGTGAGCGAAGATAGGAAGGCCTGGGAAGTCATGGAGCTGCTGCAGGCGGCCGCAGCTGAGGCGGCTGCCTGGGGTCTGAAGAAAGTGCTCGTGTGGAATCCGGATGCTACGACAACGAGGGGGATCAAGGCGTTCCATGACTTTCACGAGCGGGGTGTTGATGTCATTTTTGACGAGCGGAAGGATACTGCCATTCCCAGTTTCCGATGGAAGGGTGCACATGGAATTGGAGATACAGTGTGGGAGGATAATCAATACTATGCTTGGTGTTGAATTTGTTATTGGGCTTGGGTTTGGACATACTGGAAAATGGAACACGGGAATCAGGGGCATCACAGCGTTGTACGTGCGGAGTTCATTGGGCTAAGCATGGCGTTCGGAAGAGTATAAGTTTGCAGTATTCCTCTCATTCTTTTTTGCTAGACTACCCCAGACCTGTAGGACAATGTTCAATAAGTTACGACTGATACCCAGGTATGATGGATCCTTACAAGATTTTTGAAAGTGTTATAAGTGGCATGTAGATGTTGATCACCAAGAGCCCCTGCGTGAGCCGTGTTGGGAGGCTTTCAGCGATCCGTCTTACCATTTCGGGGCTGTACACAACAATAAAGAGCATGAGCCTGGGCCAGCAGAACTTGCAAGGAGACTTCGAGGGATTCAAAATATGCAAGTGAACTAGAGATGGCATCATGTCGAAATTTCACTCCAAACCCACTCCAAACCTCCCCCGCCCCCCACCCCAACCAGCCAACTCCTGTCTCTACGTGCTGACGATCATGAGCACACCTTTTAACATCACTTCATCCTCCAGCACCAGACTCCAATCACTCGATCCGAGTGACACACCCAAGCATTGACCCAAGGATAAAAACCTCGCAGGCTTCAGGTAGCTTCAATGCTCTAGCCAAGAGCTTGTTGTGCTGTCGCCCCTTCAATTGGCTTCTCCCAAGCCCACAAGTACTTGCAATAAACATCCAGCTTCGGGGTCCCCAAACTGTCCAAGAATTCTTTGTCGTCGATGAGGCCAATCTTGAGGAAAAGAACTTCCGGTGACGCCTTCGGTTCGCTGAACATGATGCTGCCACACTGCGTTGCCGTTCATGTCAGTCTGCGCAAGGTTCCCTAGGTAATAAAGCAACAAAGACCCAAACCGCCACGATGAAGATTTCCAAATCACACCCTAGCTGGACTCAACTTACCTTCTCACACATGTGGTACACCAAGTCGCCACCACTGTCACCCTTCCTCGACGTGAATTTCACTGGTGATCCTGGCGTCACGGTGACGGACCCGTTGGGGATCATGAGGTTCATGGACCTATCGGCGCCACTGGTCTTGCGGCATGGGATACAATGGCACGCCACCTGGTGCTCTCTTCGTCAGCGCTTGAAATCCATCTATGAAAAATCTCGGTTGAGGTAGTCCGCTCAGCCATCGACCAGTCTCTAAGCACATGTATGAGAGGGGTACTTACGAAGACCTTATACTCGCCGGTATAATCGTAGGTCGTCTGACCGCACATACAACTTCCTTTGACCATGTTTACTGACTGCGCAAAGCTCTTGACTCGACTCTTGAGAATTCGACTTTAACGTTGCAGAGATGAGATTGAATTTATCACGCGGGATCGTGATGTGATGTAGTACAATACATCTCCAATGAACAGTAGGTGATGTTTCAGTGAGAGGCGCATGGGTTAACCTTGACCCGTCTTTCATGTGCCCGAGCTTCCGGCGACCACAACCTCCTCATCGCTGGTCCACATAGTGCAGAGGTAGACGTCAGCCCGCTTCTTGGCCACCCAGAATGCTTAGGTGCCAAGGCACTCGTCAGGTAGGCGAGAGTTCCTCTAGGAAGATTGGAACTTTCTTTTTACTTTGGCTACAGAAATTCGTCAAACTATGAACATTTCAGTTGCTTCCTGATGAGTACCTACCTAAAGTATGCAAACTAACAGTTTAAGTGGGCTATTTTTAGTTCCCGCTTGCGAGACGTCCAGCAAACAACTTCCATACCAAGTGTAGTCAACAAATCCAAGTGGTCGTAGTTTATCTGTGTATCTGTACATACAGCCAACTTTTCGTGACTCGTGATAGTGTATCTCGGCCCACCATCGACCTTCAATATTTCATATACTGTTTAATCGGTCACAGTGCGCAGTTCCGGACAGCCTCGTGTGAGCATCCCGTTCTAATGGGCAAATCTACGTTGGGCATTTCTGAGTCCCGAAATATTCGTTCATCTCAGCTTTCCCTCTTACAACGTAACCTCCTTTCCATTAACCACAACTTTCACAGCTCCCGTTGTCTTGTCCTGCACAACCTCAACCCCAATGCTCTGATTTCCCAGCGTCGCGCCAAGTCCCAACACCACGTTCGTCGAGTTGACGGTATACCCGCATCCAAACGCCCCTTCGGCCTGGCCAGGGACGGCGCCGTTGAAACCACCACCAATCTCATCTGGGTTTTTCTTTGTCAGCTAATTGCATGTGGGAAAAGAAAATCCAGCATGGAAAAACCCCCGGGGCGGCGTGTCCTTTCCGGGCTTTGAGAGGGGGAAGGGGGTCTAAGCCGAAGTACATACTCTCTGCAAAGTTGAAGCCAACACCGGCGCTGTAGCCAAAGGGCAGATCAGTGGCACCCCATCCTAAATTGCCTGTGCCATTTGCGAGGTCGACTTCATTGGTCTCGGTGATGTTGATGCCCTGAGCAAGTGCCGAAAGGGGTGCGAAAGCGAGGGTGAGGCTGGAAGCGCGCATGGTGGAGACTGTCTCGGAGATCTCGAATACAACGAAGTACAGTGGGGTGGGTGTCTATACGGGCTGTCAGATCCGAAAGCTAAGCCTGAAAGAGTGTGACAGAGGATTGTATAAATCCTACGTGAATGAGACGAGCGAGTGTAGTGAAGCGAATCAAATGAACGTGGGTCGTCGGCCGAAGGACTTTGAACGTGCGATGGAGGGTAATGGTTTATATCGCTAGCTAGCCTACACACAAGACACTGAATCGTTATGAACATGTTCGCGAGGTTTAATTTCAGGGGCAATCTATCAAGACTGGCTTGGCACGGGCGTATCAAAAGCTCTGTGTTATGCCTTGAGGACCAAGTCCATGGCAAACCATTTATCGACGTCTTAGGGCTGATCGACAGGATACTAAATCGCGGCCCGTGTATCCGATGCCAAGGGCAATATTGCTATTCTGGAAGTCGAAGGGAAGGCTCGGAAAGAAAGTGAAGACGCGTTAGAAATCGTGCTTGGGATGGTGATGCCACCAGCGTGGATGGACGAGTCAGTGTCGAGATGACGATATACACAACACTGCACACTGGCCCGCTTCAAAGAATGAGTTAGGGATACAACGTGCATACAAAGACATGTGAAATAATCATGAAATTCATATCTGATGAGTCGAGAACCAAGGTAAGAAAAGTGAAGAGGACCGACAAAATTCCCCCATTTTTAGAACCGCCACCCAACCCAGCTAGCCAGCCATTCCGACCTTCAAAATGCAATTACACTTCCCTCGAAACCATTCAAATGAGGCCTCTCTTCGCATCCTTCGCATGTAGCCCTGTCAAGCTCTTCTCTGGTCTAGGGTAATCTGTGGGTCTACCGCCGAGGATGTCTACAGTATCCTTCATGTACATCCAATGCTCATCGATTGGGCGACGGTTGGCCCAATCCGTCTCCGTCTCCTCAACCTCCTTCATAGATGTAAATGTAACACTTGCGCCCCGAATGCCAATTACGGCGCTGCTCAAAGGGTCGGACATGACTCGATCAGCCGCAGCAGGACCAAACTGCTCCAGGTGTTGCATGCACTTGATGCTGAGTCTTGTAGCGCGAACCCGATCCATGGGACTCGGTACGCCACCCTGCTGCACGTGACCAGGAATACTATCACGGCTCTCGAAGCGATCGTGCGCTTCATCGCGAATGATGTCGGCGATCAGCTTGGCCGTATAGACCTTGGAGGACTTCTCGTTGATGAGTATGAGCCGGCCCGCGCGGCTCTGGCCCTTGTCCTTCGCAAAGACATCTTTAAGGTGCCGCACATCTGCCTCGAGCATGCCGAGGCTGACGCCCTCCTCGGGAGTGTAGACGGCAACGGCGCCAACGCCCAAGCCAGCGAGGGTGGCTACGTACCCAGAGCGGCCGCCTTGGGTTTCTATGACGAACACGCGGCGACGTGCCGCGGACGCAGATTGCTTGATCTTGTCGCAGTAGCCGACAAGCTCGTTAAGACATGTGTCGGAGCCGATGGAGTATTCGGTGCCCGGAACATTGTTCGAGATGGTTGCAGGAAGGACGACCATGGGAATGCGAAGGGAGGGGAACTCCTGCTGGGCGATACGGAGTTGTGAGACGGCGTGGAAGGCCTCGAAGCCGCCGATGACGAAGAGGGCGTCGAATTTGTATTTCTTAATAAGGCCGGCAATGTGCTCCATGCCAGAGTCCTTAGGCAGCTCGCGGTTCGTTCCGATTTCACAACCACCTTTGCTGGCCCAACCGTCGACCTCCAGCCAGTCGAAGTTTCGCACGGCACCGACAGGACTATCGCCATGATGCCTTGCAAGACCAGCAAAGCCATTGTGAATAGCAACCGGTTCGTGTCCACGAGAAATGCAATATGCCACACCGCCACGGATAGCGGCGTTCATACCTCCAGCGGGTGCACCGACGTTGATGATACCAATCCTCATGCGCTTCTCTTTAGGAAGCCTGTTGTTCTCGTTCAGGCTCGCTGTTGTCGTCAACATGTAGGACTTGTACTGATCCGCGAATTCGGTGTCCCGCAACGCCATGGCCTTGTCAAAGTCTTGTGCTTCAATGGCCTTAGCCACGGCCTTGGTGTCCTCGACAGCCTTCATAAGAGGTCGACGGACGATCTTGTTCTCGGTAATAGCAATGAAGCAGGTCTCAGTCTCGGGAGTCGCCTCAAGAACTGCCTTGACGGCTTCGACACCTTGAAGGGTGGCCAGCATCCGGTCATATGCCACAGCCGTGCCACCTCGCTGGACATGGCCAAGAGTGGTGATACGGGTGTCGAGGTGAAGGCCCTTGGGGTCAGCCAAAAGATCCTTGATCATGTCAGGAGAAATCTTGTTGCTGTACTTGTCGTGAGCACCCTCAGCGATGATGACAATGGTCTTCCGCTTGCCCAAGCTGCGGTGCTTTTGAATAATGGTGCACATCTCTTCCCTCCAGTTGTCTTCTCTGGGCTTCTCAGGGATGAAAACGAAGTCAGCGCCAGTGGCCACACCTGCCATCAAAGCCAACCAGCCGCAATGCCTGCCCATGACCTCGACGACGAAAGCGCGGGAGTGCGAGGAGGCGGTTGCCTCGATGTAGTCGACCATCTCGCAGATTCGTGACAGAGCGGAGTAAGCGCCGATAGTGGCATCGGTGCCGGACATGTCGTTGTCGATAGAGCCGACCGTTCCGACGATGTTGAGGTGCCAGTAGGGCTTGCATTGGGCCTCGGTGAGCTCTTTCTTGTCGATCAGCTCCTTTAGCAGAGAGGGCCACTCGGCTCGAAACTTGTCGGCACCGGTGAGGGAGCCATCGCCGCCGCAAATGATCAGAGCATCGATGCCATTGAGAATCATGTTCTTGGCTCCAGTCAGACGGCCCGGCCGCTCGTAGAACTCCATGCATCGTGCGGTTCCAATGAGGGTGCCACCTTCGGAGAGCCAGCCACGCACGTCCTCCCAAGCCATTTTTCGGATGTAATCGCCACCTTTGACGAGGCCTTCGTATCCTTCGTAAACGCAGTAGGCATCGCAGCCCATGTGGAGGGCCATGCGGACACAGGCGCGAACGACACCGTTCATGCCCGGGGAGTCACCCCCGGAGGTCATGATGGCGATCTTCTTCTTGACGGCCATTCTTGAGGTCGGCAGCAGAACTGTCAAGGTTGGGTATCAATATCGTAAGAGTACTGTGGGTTTGTAGGTGTTGGGTCAGCGGAGATGATCGATGGAAATAAGGTAGAGGGCGGGGGCTGGAGGTTAAATCGCCCAAAGGGAAGGCAATATCAGAGGTTGGTCAGAGGCAAGAGCGAGACATGTACTACATGTAAGGTGGGTGGTGTGTCACAAGAAAATTGCCCGGCCCGTTCTCATACAACGACATCATATTGGAAGCCACATCAAGATCGTCGTTCCACCAAAGGTCATTTTTCGGGGACTTGCCGACTGACAGGAAGAGAGGAAGACACGCCACCAGCCTAGAAGGTTCTCTCCTCTATGGTAGCCCCCGGTAATGAGCCACAAGACTCACTGTGGTGTGCCTTTTGGAGGGGGGGTTTTTTTCTTCTTTTTTCTTGCTGCTAATGAACCATACCCAGAATGTTAAGACATGTAAGCCTCATCTCGTTCAGCACTGTCTGCCCATCATGGCATGGTTCAGAAGTGTGTTTGAGTGAGTGGATGGTGGGGCAGTCAAGCACAGGTTGTCCCATTTCAGACTGTATCTGGTGTGGAAAAAAGGGAGAAATTTTGACTTACTCAGATACTATGCAAGCAAGGTGTTAGGTCACATTCAACAACACAGGTAAAAGAAAGCTAATTGAGGATGCTCTTAGTTGGTGTTGACGGCTCGAACCATAAAATGAGGTGAGCAGACGAAAGAGAGTTGTTGGAAGTGTTGTCACAAGGTGGGATGTCAGTCCACAGCTCTTATCTTATCGGAGCTTACCCCCACATGCAATAGGAAAAGTTCCAAGAGAAGTGACTTCATTGCAGTCTGACGGGGCCTGAAACGTCATTTTATCCCTCATACGATCTTTGCGCTGGGCATTTTTCGCTGAATTGTTGTAGCAAAACGCTTCGCGAGCGGGGATTTGCGGTCCTTGAGTCCTGGCGGACGTTCCACCAGCCACGAGATGACTCGTAAGGAAGTCATTGGCAAGGCGCACAACGTCAGAACCAAGGCCCACGTCAAGCAAAAGCGGATCTGGGACGACTTTGCTCCAATCAAATTCGAAGATTACAGCACCCGCATGGTGTTCAATTACCAGCATGCTGTCTTCACCCAGAGAGCCTCACTTTTTTTCTGCGTATAGAATTGTTGGTCAAGAGGTGTTGTTTTCAAAAACAGATCTTGAAATTCATCCTGTAATTTTTGGGTAGTTACCAAATTTGCGCCGTTTGAGCAGACCCCTGCCCAGCCCGCCGGGCCCTAGCGAAGATCCTTGCCGATCTCCACTCAACCATTGTAGCGCTATTGGACTGTCAAACGCGCCTGCCGCACACTGCAGGTGCTGGAGCTTCAGCCTTACCAAACACGCCAGCTCCAGTTGCTATGCAGGCGGAACACGACTTTTGAGAAAGGTTTCCCGAGGCTCCATCCTGCGCACCCAGCAAACCCTGCGGTAATGGCTATGGTCGATTAATCAATCGAATCTCACGACACCAAAACAGCCAAGCTGGCTCTATTCAATTCAGCCTTACGATGACTACCTTTGCCCTGCCCCCCCTTCCCGTGGGGGACCGCAAACCCAAGTCAATCGCCGAATTCATCGCACGCGTCAACACCGAGCGCGGTGGTTTCCGCAATGTTACCCAGGATAGCTTGGACAAGGAGATCGAAGACGAGACAGCCGGCCTTGTTGAGTCTAAGGAGGTCGATACAAAGGACGCTTCAGAGGCCGAGGACCCGACAGACCAGGTCGATCTACTCGAGTTCAGGAAGGCCCTGGACGAGGTCCATATGCAAGCAAAGTACGGCGTCGAAACCGATCTCATCACAAAGGAATCCGCCCTGCTCAAGTGTCATGCTGACTTGTCTGTAGTGTCGCACATCAAAACGCCATGCTAGCCCTCGACTTCATTTCCCTGATCCTCACGAAACAGGATCCCACACAAACCAGCTCCATCTCCCCCACCCTCCGCGAACTCGTCGGTCTCGGCGTCCTAGGCGTGGACAAGCTCGCCAAGCCTAACATGACGGAAGCTCGACTGCAGGACACCAAGACCGTTGCAACTGGTTGGAAGTTGGCCGACATTGACCGCAGCGTTGACTCCTTGCTCACGTCCGCTTCTCGGCTCCAGAAAGAGATGACCATCGAGGCCAAATACTGGGCTGACGTCCTGGCCGTCAGCGACAAGGGATGGACTGTGACGCACGTTCCTAATGAGCCGCAGAATCTCGGCGTGAGATACGGTTTCTCGGAGGCTTCGTCGGATTTCAGATCCACAAGCCTGGCGCCGATGCGACGGGGCGAGGACGGTAGTGTCGAATTGGACTGCGGGAGGATGCTTGGCGAGTCCAAGAGAGTCCTAGTGACGCTAGAGATGAATGGCAAAGTTATTGGACGGTCAGCGCTTCCGAAGCCATTGGCTGAAGATGCGCCGCTGGAAGATCGAGTTCTCGAGGCCCGCAACACCATCTTTGCGCAGGAGCTTTGGCACGAGATGGGTCGTGAGGGCCGTCACCTATTGGCCTACGGCGTACGCATCGAGCAGGATGCTATCTCCATCACCCTTAGCAAGGACTCGCGAATCGTATTCAGCTTGCAGGCCCTGGAACAGAGCGTCGACGATGATTACGCCCAGATACTCCCGGAGAATTTCCGTGCTGAGGCCCTGATTGCAGCTCTAAATCAGCTCCTGACGTATGCTCATCGAGTCAATAACCAGAGACGATCGCGTCCGAACCCAAGAAACAGAAAGCAGACTGAGACCGTGCAGCCATATCAGCTATTGCGCCCGGTCCTAGCCCTGATCCAACACGAAAAGTCGATAGAGGATGCGACTAGGTTTGTCTCGGACTTGACAACTATTCTACACTCAGCTGGCATCGAAACAGCCATGTTTAGACTAATTGAGTCGCCCATTTCACCGGATTTTGTGGCGGCACGTGGCTCTCCATCCGAAGCCCTTATTCTTACTCTTCTCCGGCCTCTGGAATGTCAATTCGAGCTCAACATCACACCCGAGGCGAGCCTAATGATTCACTGTCGAACGGCGCTGAGCAGATTCATCTCTACGTCGTTCCACATTCAGCCTTTCCCTCCAGCTCCCAGCCCCCTAAACTCTCTGTGGCATTCATACCCTCCTGCGACTAACATCGAGGGCTACACCTTGTCTGAACTCAAGTATTATCTCCAGCAAGCGGTCATACGCGTTCTTGTTGATAATACAGTAAAGGTTGCTCAGCAAATCACGCCCACGCCGCTCCCAGAAAACGAAGATATCGGGACTGAATGGGATAAGTTCGTCAGTGGCACGGCATTAGTCAATTATAGCGATGACAGCGAGAGGGTTGACTTCGATATGGTGATGCCACAGACAGGGGCTCCCGAAGAGGCGCAACATCCTGAGCTGCATATTCATGGAAGTTGGAAAGCCGGGGAAGCCGAGCCTGCGCAGCGGACCTGGACCTGGACGGTAGCCGATGCTTCAAAGGGAATCAAGAAGGAGACCGTTGAGCAGGTCGTCAAGGATGTGGTCAGTCGCGCCGCGCAGCCTGAGCTGTAATTATGCGGCCAAGCTGTGACGTCGTGGGCTTGGGTTGCGACAGTCAGATACTTTCCAAAATCCCTGGTGGCGGGCTGATGACATGCCGTGGTTCTATCACCACCAGAACCACGTCGTCGGCATATATTCAATAGCCTAGACGCCGGGCAAAGGGGGTCAATAGACGTTTGACAAAGTATCAGCAGGCAGAATGTTGATGCGACGAGCCACTGGTGAGGCGCGTCGTTGTGGTGAATGACGTCCAATCATGCGTAAATTGGAGGGAAACCTCCGCGAGTGACAGCTGACAAGACTTTACTAGCAAGGTAGACCAGTTTCTAGCGCCGGACAATTGATTCATCGGAACATAAGTTGAGCCTGTTGACCCGCCTAGCTTCGCTCACAAGTCGCGTCGTGTTGAACAGGCGATGTCTAGCTAGAATGACGATTTCCAAGCTGATCATGGTATCGCGACAATCGTGTTTTTGGTGTTGTCATCTCAGCCAATTCGTTGCATTTCCTGGTTCTGTTTTGCGCCCTTGCCCCTGTTCAGCCTCTAAATGACCTTGTCCCGGATGACAACGTGCCAGCCAGCAACACAAGAGGGCTATATTTTCAGGGACCTTTCAACCAGACTTTTCTATAATTACGTTGAGATGCCTTCCCTTCACACCTTGCACTATGGTACGAGCGCTTCCAGACTTACCGCCCCTGTGGTTTTTCAGGTACAAGACCCTGAGGACCCACCTCGCCTGTTAACGCTTCCGAAAACTTTAAAGTAATTTAGGTAAGGAGGACAGGCTGTGTTCCTTGACTTGACCCTGGAGACACGTTCAGGCACAGGAGACGAGGTGACGTGTTTTAATTGTGTTCCTGGTTGATGATATTTTTCCAGGAGTTTTGCTATAAGGGCGGTATGTGGGCAGCCTTTATGCGTTCGTCTAGGGGATTATCAGAAACCCTTTTTAGCTGACTGCCTTGCTTGGCTTCCCCTTGCAGACAGCCCCCATGTCTCGTCGAAGAGATAGATCTATTGATGAGACGATCTTGAAGGAACGGAATGGAAACGGACGTCGGATAGGCCGACCACACACTCCGTTTTGAGGCCTCCTCCCATTTGTTATGAGTACATGCATAGCGCGTTTCCCTGCCAAGCGATTCACCCTGTCAAACAACCCACCGCCCCCCCGACATGTGCAATGCTTTTCTAAAATCCCCCCTCCAAAAAAGATATTTACACCTTCTTAGCCGCCTCCAGCTTCACAGCATGCGCGAAAAGATCCCACGTAGCCTTGCCTCCCAAAAACACCGCCGTAAGCCACTTGAGCCCCAGGCCGCTGAACAAACTCACGCCGTGCTTCCTCAGCTTCAGGGCCGCAAACAGCGGGACCTCGGCGCCGTGAATGTAGAACAAGAACCGAAAGAGCCAGTCCTGCACGTTGCGCACAGTGGACGGATTAACGGACTTGAGGGCGTAGTCGTACAGAGGCGAGCCGGGCTCCACGAAGGCGCGGCGGCTGGAGAGGAACATGACGGTGGCGCAGATGGCGGTCACGGTTAGATGTCTCTGGCGGAGGGGAAAGGTTGTTACCCGCACGGGTGTAGTGGTGGAGGAAGACATCTTTTTTTTTGGTGGGATGATGTGTTTTTGTTATTTGATACAGTGAGTAGCAGAGAGTGAAAGAATGTGTTCTTTTTAGTGATTGTCTACTTCAATAATTGTGATGGACTTTTCATGCCAGCAAAGCATGGTGTTGGGAACGAGTTTTGAGTCTTTAGCAAGTGCCTCGGTCTGCAATCACGGGCGTGCTCCACTTCCCGAGGTTGATCCGCAAATTCGTCCTTTCGGCCTTATAGCAGCATTTCCACCCCGTTGGAAGTCAACGAAGACGACTAATTCAATTATGAGCTTGTTGAGATTGAGTCAGCTTGAATAGCAAGTTTCTCTGCTAGTGTGTCTTGGAAGATGTGTGTTACTTCATAAGCACTCCGGCCAGAACCTGAGTTGACACATATCTATGAGCTATAGGTAGCAGGCTGGTCCAACATCCACTGTCACGCCAGCTCTCTTGTCAATTTGTTAGAGATGCTTTGGCAGTCTTGTTGGCCCTGCTACCCTCTTTGCCCATTCTCCATTTTCTACATGATTGCATTGCTCTTTTTGTCCAATAGAAAACGCACGAAGTTGTGACCAATTGATCATTCCTGCCCAGGTGATGAATACCTGTCTCACGATTGTTATAATTCAGACGTTTCCGTTTTCGTTTCGTTCTTGTTTGAAAAGAAACCGGAGAGAAAACAAAACCAGAGACTGTTAACCTTAAAGGGCTAAAAGTCAGAGCGGGTGACTTCCATCTAGAACCTAGGCCGTTAGATGCAAACGTTACCAAGGCTACAGGGCTACAGGTTCCTGCTGACACAGAAAGTAAATCGTGTGAGCTCAGTTGAGGAATCAACTATGGTAATAGTCCACCGACTGATGTTCTCTAGCAAGCAGTGTCTCAGAGATATTATTCACAGGTGTTGTTTGAATGTGACTATCATTACCATAAAGAAGAGAATATGATGAATACCATTGCTAAGTCCATGACGGTATGGCTCTGTTTGTTTGATTCTGAACAATTTGTGACAAGTCAACGACGGGTTTTGAAACAAGTGACCCGGTTTATTGGAACGTATGGAAAGCAAGCTGTGATCTACCTGAGAAATCCAAACGGATTGCTATAGCTTGAGAGGAAGGGATCAAGGAACTTGGATTCATGCGTTGCCTCAGGCACATATTACCTAGGCATGGTACTACACCAATGCTCCATCTGATTTAAAAACACCATAGCCAACCTATGTATCCCTATCTATTGCTGGTCGGCCCATCTTGTGTAGTCCACGTATCCAACATGATTGTCTTCAAACGGTCCGTAAAACCTTTCCCGATGGTATGGATCCAAAGGAAAACCGTTCCTCAACCTCTCCACTAAATCCGGATTGCTGATGAAATACCGCCCAAACAACAATGCATCACATGCACCGCTTTCCAACACACCCCAAGAGTTGGAATCATTCCAACCGCCCGCAGAGAAGAAAGGCGTATCCCCGAAGATTTTACGGAAGGGTGTCAGGTCCACCTCCGCCAGTCCCCATGAATCCAGAAACTTCTGCTTCTCTGCCTCAGAATAAATTTGCTCGTACCGCGGCTCGATGAAGCTGACGTAGGACATCTTTGGAAGGTCTTTCTTCAACTCCCTGCACAGATGGCCCCAAGTCTCGAGACGTTGCGAGCCGCGGGCCTGGTTGAACAACCCGAAAGGTGTCAACCGGATAGCGAGGTTCTCCTGGCCCACGGTCTCCGCCAACCCAGCCATCAATTCGAGGACAAATTTGCATCTCTTTTCCGGGCTTCCACCGTAATCATCCGTACGCTTATTCACATTGCTACTCAAAAATTGCTCGGGCAGGTATCCGTTGCCACCGTGCACTTCTACGCCATCAAATCCGCACTCCATGGCCATCTTGGCCGCATTGCAGTAGTCTCCGATGGTCTGCTGGATCTTCTCGACCGTCATTTCGACGGGTGGGAAATCCGCCAGCTTCACGCGAGTGCTACTGTGTGGGGGAGGATACGCATATGTCTCCTCAGGATTGTCCCATGGTGTGGCGGAAGCAGAGAGAATAGGTGTCCCCGTCAGATGCGGGATATTAGCACGGCCAGAATGCCATAGCTGTGCGTAGATATATCCGCCTTTAGCGTGGACAGCATCAACGACTTTCTTCCAACCAGCGGCTTGCTCAGGTAGAAAGAGGCCAGGTACACCAGGCATGGCATTTCCCTCCAGGCTTGGTGGAATGGCCTCGGAGATGATAAGGCCGCCATCAGTCGCACGTTGGGTGTAGTATTCCACCATGAGATCATTGGGAAGCCAAATTCTGTTTGGCTTCTCAGGAGTCGAGTCTGGGTTGAGTGGTGTTCCCCGATTACGAGTAAGAGGCGCCATCACCACCCGGTGCTTGAGCGTTATCTTGCCATCGTTGATCTTCAAGGGCTGGAAGAGCTTCGAATTGGCCCTGTCGTCGTGGGCGGCGTCTCCCATAGTAGAACTAGTTCTGATGAGATATCTATGCTCGTGTGTTCGTGATATTACTGAGAAAATTTTCAAGTCTGAATCTATCCTGCGAAAATTTCAAAATCTATCTATACACTAGAGTAATCATTTGCCATCACATCTCTACAATATCCGCTGGCATTTGTCATCTTGATACGCATGTGGGTCGAGGGCCCATAGTATCTCTTCACCAGAAGCGGCACTTCCCGCCATAGAACTTATCTTCCGGCATTGGACGACTAGGAGCAAGGCGATATGGACTATCTTTCCTTGTATCTACTAGCAGATAGTCGCGCCCTATTTCCGGGCACTCCGTGCAATATAGATAACAGTCCTGTGATCGTTGGAGTGCGAGTGGGTGATTTGCTGGGAATCGTCATGATGACTTCGAGTTGACAAACGCGCGGATGCTGTCAAAATTTCAGCCTCTTGTTTCGATTACATGGAAAAACGTCGAAACAGCTACCAAGGAGTAGGCGTGACCGGCCAGGGAAACTAAACCCAACGGCAAGAATTTAATTCCCCGACACCACAGCGGTGGGTAATAGATGCAGTCTTCATGCCGGCAATATGCTTGTGGGCTGTGTGGGAAACGGTCAGAGTGGATAGAAGGAGGAACGGTAGGTAGCTCGGGCATCCACCGCGTCCTGATACTTGGCACCGTTTGGCTACCGATGTGGAACTTGGCCGTCGTCGCGCTTCCTGCTTGAGCCTCATCTTAGTCAGGGGCGGTTAGGAGAATTGACGTCAGGTAGAGATCATCAGGGGTCAACCATGATTTTTTTTTTTTATTAAAAATCAGCCTCCAGATCTCATCATAAGCATAGATGCGAACCTGCTGCACCGCCGTGATGGGCTGTGTATGTTTGCCATACAGGGAATTTCGTACGCCATATAATGAAACTCTTATGGCTAGGTTTCCATAGACGCAAATAGTCGTACCTTGCATGACCCTAGCATGCTTGCCTCACGTGCAAGAAATATTTGGCATCCTCCCGAGTGCGACCTTGCGTGGCCCGGGGTGACAATCGTATCATGACTGTTCGGGCATGCCTTGACATATGCCTTCCTAGGTCTATAGGCGAATGCGATCTAGAATTGCATAAAAGTTTGGTTCGCAGCGCGGCTGAAGTTAACACTCGCATTCATTGCAACCCGTCCAGTCCGCTCGAAGGGCTGCCTCCGCGTTTTCCTCGTTGTCCAATAGCAATCGTGAGGTCATCCGCACCAACACGGAGATTCAAATGGTAGGCGGACCAGTAGAATCACGTTATCGTTCCAAGGCTCGAAAGACCAAGGCAGCAATAACTTGTTTCAAGCTCCTGACCAATTCGCCCACCATTCATTCGGGCTCTCCGGGGTTGCGTTTGCGCCATTGGGGTATTCAGGTGGGTGGGACAGGAGCGTAATCAGTGTCCCCAATACCGAGCGAAAAGCAGGTTTTGTGAAGACTGTAGTTCAGGCGATGTGACCGAGATTGTACCTTGCATTATAATCGGGAGGGTAGTATCCCAAAAACTGACATACCAGACATGTGCGCAATTCGCCAAAAAGGTATAGAGCTTGACCGGAGCGACTTTCCAAGGTTTTGCACATAGTTGCAGTGACTAGGTAGCACATGAGTCCACACCGAGAGGCAGTGCGAGGCAGCCTGGTCTGGCCACAAGTCTGCCGAGATCACGAGTGAGGACACTATAAAATTGGATTATATGAAAATGAGATCAAATCGGGCTTATAGTGGGCGATCTAAAACGTTGAGGTACAATACGTCCAGGAAAACATGCTAGGTGGGGGATCTGCTCAATTTTCGTAGATCATGAAAGCGAATTGGCGACTACGCGGAGGTTCTGTCGAATAACCCGTGAGGAGTTGTGAGGGAGGGACATTTACAGTTAGTGCCCCAGGTCCAGGAACAAATAAACTCGGAACGGATTGCCTCGCAGAGCGAACAAAGCCCCAATTGTCGTGTCAGCCGCATGTAGCCTCAATCTATCCTCTGCACGCCTTGGCGCAGTGTGGTACCGGCAGTGAGGGGGTAATCGTATGGGATCTGCTGATGTTTGTGAGGGGTAGGTTGGATGCGAAGATCTACAAGCTCGGCGTGAACCAACATCCCGGCCGAGGAAGTTCGGAGGGCGGATTGACCTTTTTTGAATCGCATTTCCATTTTGGGACGGATCAGAATTGAAAGACTGTGCACCGCGGCATATCAAAATCTTCTTGGAAATATATGGGCTTCACCGTGGATTGCAAGTTTCAGATTATAGTGGACTCGTCAGATAGGTAGTCAGTTGATTTGATTGAGTTGTTTGTGAAACTATGTTCTCAGCTCGGCCGCAAACATGTGAAAGGCGATGCCCATGTGGGGGCTGTGTGTCTGTATGTGTGTGTGTGTGTAAGAGACGCGCAATAGTAGGTGCCAGAGCACTTCCGGACCAAAGATCATGTCAGATAACCCCAGCCCGCTATGCCCTTTTGTTAACCGAAACCCATGAAAATCGTTGAGGGCGTAATGCCCAGGAAAACGCCTTGCTCGCTCCAAAAGCACGAGATAGTACCACCAAAAACATTTGATGAGACCACCATTGAAAGTACACTTCGCACTAGGCGATAGATAGTCCTTAGCGCAATAAAGCTTAGACCTCGAAAGCCTCGTCATCCTTGGTGTGGACTTCCTCCGTCTGCACCCCAAAAAAGATGCCTCTTCTCTTCCACTCGCCTCGCTTGATAAAGTTGGTTGGGTCGTCCGGCGACCCCACCGGCGGTCTTCGTTGAGGATTTGGCGCGACTGTGCCATCCTCGTCTTGAGAATCATCGTCGTCGAACCAAGACTTGCCCGAGTCGACTGAATCGACGCTTGATGCTGGCGAAGGCCACCCCTTCATGTCGACGTCATGCTCCCGCTGTCGATTCCGGTCAATCATCTGCAATGCCTTGTCCTTCTCCAGTGAAAAGTCAAACTCGTGGTAGCCCTCCAGCGAGAAGCCAGATTCGGAGCGGTGAAGCCGCGCTGGTCTGCGGTTTCCTGCGCTGCCAAAAGAACGCTTGGTCCTCAGGCTGCCCAAAGTCTGTCGTTCATGTAGTCTTGGAGGGGCGTGTGGGGCCTCAGGAACAGGTGGGTTAAGCTTTAGTGGGTCGAACTCGATAGGTGGATAGTGTCCGCGGCAGTCTAACCGCGTCGACGATGACCTCGACACGGTTGCACTGTCGCTGTGTTGCCTCCTGTGGGTGATGAGTCTTGGTGTTTCCATCTCCTCCGCTGCAATCTCCGTACGCATCTTCCTATGACTGCGTACCCGGGACAGTATCCCTCGTCCGGTAACGCCGGGCATTTTTGGTGACGAGAGAGTTGATGACTCGCTTGTATGTAGTAATGAAAGACGAGCTCCACTATCACTGATGGGAGACTCTGATTGTGACTTGCTGACAGAGGTGCCAATAGGTATGGCGTTGGTAGGTAGGGACTGATTTGTACGAGGGAAAAGGAAAAGATGTGGGCAGGGTTGATGAGGAGGGGGGTTGGGAACTTGATATAACTTCAAGGCTCTGCCCAATGTGAGTTTCGTGCCTTGCAGCATAAGTTGCGGATAGAAACTGAGAAAGTATACGAGACTGCCTACCTACGTATGTGACCGTATTGCCCTGGACACGAGTACCACAGAAAGAGTGCTGGTGGTGACTGGTAGCAAGGTCATTGGTACCTATGCACCCCGGCCGAGCGTGCCGAGGGGTTGGCAAAGCAAGGCAGAAACACGCAATGCTCTTCACACCATCTTTTTGTGTTTTCCCTTTTTTTTTTTTTTTTCTGTGCTGGGATGTTTCTATTTCGGCGAGTTACCTCCGTCCGAGATTACCTTGCTGCAACGATGGATGACAACAAAGTCCCGGGAGTCCCAGTCATGAAATCGACCAGGGAGATCCCTACAGAGGCCCATCAGCCCTATGCCAGTATCTGCATAGTCAACCTACCGTACTTGGTAGGTAGCGTAGAAAAAGTGCGTCACTCCCATCAGCAGGAAACCGAGGTTCTGAATACATCGGATCTCGTGCAGCTTCAACAAACTATCATCGGATGATCGGCTGTTTGTAGCTTTTGTGACCTCGTAATGCCCTCAAGTCTGCGACGGTATGGCCTTGCGGCACCATGGAGCGGCCTGAAGGCTTTTCAGCATCATCTTATGTTGGCGCAATGCAGCTTCACCATCCTCATGCTGCCCCAATAGCGGTCTGTGGGAACAAGACCCAAAAAAGTTCTTTTCTTCTTTTTTTATCGCTGAATACATCATAAGTAGGTTATTTCTCCAGGATTACTCGGGTGTCGGACCCAGTCCTGGTAATAGATGAGCAGGGGGTGGCGAGTTTAAAAATCGGGGTTGACGTGGGAAATGATAGGCGCGTCCTTCGCTGTCGATCTTTGATCATTGGACTGATCCAACTCCAATGGAAACAATCCACGGTCACACGAGCAAGTGCCAGGCACAGTTTCTTGAGCTCTCATCCTGTCGGCTGTCGGTTGATGACAGGGCTGTCCAACGGCTAGTCTGGCTGTCCACACAAGACGTTGACGAAATTCCGGCAGGATGGGTTGATCTGCCGATCGCGAGCTGTTGCCCGCACGGCCTGGCAGCCTGACAGCGCACGCACATTTGACAATAATAGGTAGGGCACGCTAAATATGTCGTCTACAGGCGGTAGGGTACAGGTGGCACGCTGGAGATTTTGATGTTCAACGGTGTGCCTTTGGAAAGGCTAGCGCAAGCCACGCTGCCACGCACTGCTGGTGTTTGAGAGTGAGTTCGTGCAGCGATTTGTAACATCAGAACGCATACCCCGCGCGTATTCACGAGGCTGCCGAGGACTACGAGGCCGCACACGACCTTATCTTTTGCCAATGGCCCCAAGGATGCCAGAAATACATGACGGTGCTAAGCGATCGCGTGTCTCACCAGCAGCCAATGACGGTCCATTGAAGGCACAAATCGCTGTTGATCAGCCACGCTGTAGTCTTCGCCGTGGTGTAAATTGGATGATCGCAATCATCCGACCACAGCTTGAACGAAACCTGTACGACCTATGATATCATTGGTGGTGGCCGTCAACGTTTCAATCGCCCTGCGTGAGAGGACAACGCCCAATGTCGTAAAACGGCAGCGAGCCAATTGTAAGTCCCCAAACAATGCTTCTAGAAAGCATTTTGAAGTTGACGTTTCCTGCGTGGCTCGCCGATGCTGTTTATCGTCTAGTTGGGAGTGTTTTCCCTGCTGCCCTGATACGAATGCGAGGCTAGGTTCATTATATCACCATGTTTAGACAGCCGCACGAGTCGGAGAAGGCTGCGTGAGCGTGCAATTGCTAGCGTAGCTCGGTCGAAATAAGAGTTGACCGACCAAGCTTTGAAGCTTATAAATAGCTTTTAAGTGCTTGCATGGGGGTCATATTCTGTTCTCATGAAACGGCTTTTTTGCTCTGTCGGAGTCGAAGCTGTGGCTTAGGATTAGATGGTGTTGGACGATGATGTTTTGTTGTGTTGCGCAGATCCTGCACTGCACAAAAAGCGTCCTCTGCTCGACCATCACATTGACAGCAATTGGAAGCGGCTGCATAGCCGAAGATATGCAGCCGAGGATCTTGAGCTCGAGCTTGTCCACTTTCCCATCACAATTGCGCAAGCTCGCTCTCGAAGATTTACCTAAGCGCCATGGGAAAGCTCAAGATGGGCATCCTCATCCCTGTAGTTGTATATCCCCGCACAACCAGCCACTACCCTCTGTGCCAATGAAAACTAAGGCACCGCTGCACCGCTTATGCTCTGCACTTGAAACAAAAACCACGCATCCCAAGCCGCCACAAGATTTGCGCATCTTCAGACGAAAAATCTGCAATCAATCATCAGATCTCCGAAAATGACAGCTCGGCATCTCCAAACGAGTGGCGTAACCCTCACCCAAAGACATCTACTGCCGGCACGCTGGTATGCTGTGCATAGTGTGGAGTGTGGTACGGTATGGCTCAGGACGTTTCATAGTGCGGCGAAGCTCGGCGTTGTTGCACTGGGCACGACTCGGCGACCCCCATGTACGCGTACTTTGGCTCCATGCAATTGACCTACTAAGTAGAATATTTCGTAGTGTGGGGGAGCTTCTCGTTGGTGCACTGGGCACAACTGAGCGACATGCCGCAAGGCAAAAGTAGCTGTCATCAGCCTTCAGCCGCCGGCTCTCGTCTCCCAGAACTGCCACCGTCGGCCGAATGCGCCGGGGCCGTCGTTGCACGGACTACAACTTTATTCAATCAACCCGAAGTACGATTCCGAGTTCCGCAGGGCATATTCGTACTTGCGCATGCTTTCCATACGGCTTTGCGCCTTTGGCTCATAGTACGCCATCGTTCTCGCCCGGCAGTCGCTTTACACGCTTTTGTTCCCAGTCATCGAGGTCCTTAGCTGCCAGTCTCTGTGAAGCCATGTCGTCGTCAGCAAACGGCACAACAACCATGGCTAGGCATATTTCGTGCCGTGAATAGTAGACTCACGTAGTACTCGTCCTTGATATCCACCTTACGACCCGTCTTGCCGACGCCCAGCTCCTCCTCTTTGGTCATCTGCCGCACCTTCCTGTCATGCCGTTCGTACCGAATAGCCGTTGCTGGAGTCAGGACGAAGGAGCCCGCGACGATGATCGCCATGAACGGCAGGCCAAAGAGGAGGAACGGACGCTTCGCAAGGCCTGCTCGATATCGCGCCGCAATGGTGTTGGACTCGGCCGCCGACACGTACTTTCTCTTGGGAAAGACAGCCATATTGATCGCGCTCGGCTAGTGCTCAGATACAGTTTTCGTTTCGTCGAAATTGCTCGTGGCTCGTGTAGCCCAAGTCCCAGGTTGTGTTAATGATGTAGAAGAGAATCTTCGCGTAGCTCTGAGCATAAGCCAAGGTGCAGCAAGCGCTTAGTAAGCGAATCTAACGAACCTCCACCCCCCCCACGACCAGAAAAACGGGTAGAAAATAAAGACATCGGCCAACCCTACCGAAACGATATATTGCAGCCTATGAGTGAGTACGAGGAACTGCACTTTCAAGTTACAGCTGGAAGATGAAATGAATGATTTCCATGTCAATTTCTGTGACGTTTGTAAGACCGAAATGTGCTTTCTTCAAGGTCGGTCGCTCTCGATCATGTGTACCAAACCTCGATTCAGTTGTTTCCAGGACCTGCCTGTCTGACCGTTGAAATAATATGAATACCAATCTCCAGCACCGCACTCATTATCTAAACACTGCAAAGATATTTTTCTTTTGGGGGCTTAGATTCAATGAATTGACTGAGGTTTGCCATTCTAGGAGACCTGAGGGCGCTAACAAATCGGTACCGTTGCCCTGGGTGTCCTCCTTTCCCCGAAGTGGAGTTTTAGACAGGGTACGAAGTAGCATCGATTTGCCAGCGGAAGTTTAAACTGACGTCGCCAATTTTCGATGCCCCTCGGAGGTGTACTCTTGCGATGCACTCAAATGTGCCGCACTCGTTGATGTCCTAGCTGCTTGAGAGCCGCATGAGCTGTGAAAATGCTTTGTTACTCCTTTTGGTTTGTCTGTTGTTTTGTTTGGAAGACATGGGCTTGGCATCATATCAATGGCGAGGCGCTGAAAACGAGCCTTGCGAAAGATGAAATAACTCTCGTAGCATGTAAGTACTATTTTCCTAGATTGTGGTATAGTGTTATGACAGCTGAATGATTACCTCATAGTCGTTAATGTATGTATTTTTGTTTTCCCGACTCCTGTTGTCTCTGCTCTTGGTTGCCTGACCGCTAACCACGACCTGCGGCGATGGCCAGCCCAGCGAGTAAGTTTATCCAGGGGAATAAGGCTGAACAGATGTAGCTGACCATGATCTCAGACCTAAAAGTCAGGCTCTTGAACACGAGTGGCTAGCAATTACAGTGCAAGGCGGTTCCCTTCTGAGTGTCGACTGTGAGGCTGAGCAAACTATATGTACCGAATACGAGATCAGCTCTCACCCGAGTTTGCAGCTATTCAAAGATGGAGCCCCAGTGACCGAGTACCTGGGACCTAAGCGGGCGTCTGCGTAAGGATGATGCCCTTCCTGAAGATGGCACGAGACTGTAGCAAGGCTAACGTTGGACCAAGAATGGGAAACTTTGTTTCGCGCATGTCAAGGCCTGTTGTGACAGCTGTCAGCGCAGAAACCATCGAGGGTTTCAAATCTTCTGATGATGTCGTCTTCGTCGGCTACATCAGCTCGGAAGACGAAACAGCTCGCCGGTCATTTTCTGCCGTAGCACAGAAGTATTACCAGGAATTTACATTCGGCCTGGTCTCTGACCAAGAAGTCATCCAGGCTGGGAACGTGGAACCGCCCACTGTGGTTTGTCACATATTCGGAGATGGAGAGACAAGATCGTCAGGAATCCTCTCTGGACCAGAATCTTTGGAAAAGTTTGTCCCAGAGGCATCGCGCCGTGTCATAGGAGAGTTGACACGTGAAAATCGGCAGAGGCTGCTTGATGTAAGTCAGCCTCCAAGACCCTGCGCAATTGTATGAACTGACAAAGGGCCCCGAAGCGCGGTTGGCCCATTGTATATGTGTTTGGAGAGACAGAAAATGACCGCGCAGAGCTTCGTCGGACGCTCCATGATTTTGCGAGGAGCTACTACGACTCTTTGACCTGCGTGACCGTCGATCCAATGGAATTTCCGGATCTACAAGAGGAGCTGGGCCTTGAGCCGGGGTTGTTTCCCTCGGGAGCAGTTCACCAGTTGTCCAAGAGCAGAATTTATCCTTACCCGCGGGGACTTGCTATCGACTCGCGGTCACTTCAGAAATGGGGCTTAGATGTCTGGCAAGGCCGTATCAAGCATTGGAAGCCTCCTGGGGTGAACGACATGCCTGAGGATACAAGGCCAGCAAAGGCGGTCACGAGAAAGGTCTCGATGGCGAATATTCCAGGAGTGAACATCCGCGTTGCGGGAAGGGATGAGCTATAATCAAAGCTTGTCATCACAGTTCTTCCGGCCTATCGGTACGCTTCGCGAAAGTTTATATGCCATAGAATAGTTGGAAGTGTCCAATCAGCCGCGTTAGACAATATTAGTTTCGCTTGATAGAGCGACAAGTTACAGTTTATCAGAGTTGACTCGACAGTGCAGATGCTGTTCTGCTTACTCAGCCATGGATTCGAACCTGAACCCTCGTGACGTCGCGTTTTGGGCTTTGGCCTACAAACAGACGAGACGCGTTGCAGCAACAACCGTAAACTTGACGCCTCTGAACCGACAGCGCAAGTGCCGAAATATGCGGGCGATGTCTCTCTTTGTGGAACTCTCATTGAGATGAGCATGTTACAATGGTCCTCGATGCAGCTGCAAACGGCGCCGTCCCGCCGTCCACCCTGGCTGCCCAGCTGGTTGGTAATATCGCGACAACGGCCAGATCTTCTAGACCGGACGAGAACAGCGAGCTCAAACGTTTGTTTGAGACTATAGAAAGCGTCAAGAATAGTCCTGGGCTTCTGAAGACGCCAGAAGATCATCGCGATCACAATCACATGCTAATATACGTCTACGCCTGTGTCAAGCTTGATAGTCTCAAGTGGGACGATCCCTTCGCCAACCGTAATCATCTGCAGTCTGAGGCTTCACAAACCTTACAATTCCTCAAACTCACTATCCAGGAAGACCCCGCAGTGCTCTTTCTCACCACTGATGGCTCTAGATTCCTCCACCGAGGCCGGGAGCCGCTGTGGGTCTGGCTATTCCCAAGAATCCTCAACATGCTAGGACATGCACACTGTCTACCTTTAGCATCGCCCCTTGAGTCCTTTTTCATCTATATCATCAAGACTGCAAGGACAACTGGAGGCTTATGGAACATGTGCGAGCCATTGTATGGCTACCTACAGGGGAATTTTAGATGTGAGAAATGTGGCTTCCCAACTTGGATACGACAGCTGACGCCGTGATTAGCAATTTTGACCCATTTCAAGTCGTCTTTCCCGGACACTCGGAGCACCCTATACCTCGAGCTACCAGAGTTCAATCTAGTGAGCCTCCTGCCTGAATTGTCTGCAGTGCACCAGAGTCAAGGCTGCTCCTATACTCTCGTCGACAATGAACAGGCCCTGAGACATGCCTCATCTCTGCTACGGATTCTTTGCGCCACTTCAGTGACAGAGAATGACCCAGGGAAGCCGATCGTTTCTTCCAATCAGCATCTTCCATGGCTTTTGGACTCCCTGGGGGCGCTGAATGAAGAGCAAAAGCGATGGAAGGACGTGTGTGCCTACAACCCGGTGTCCCTCCTAGAGGAGGCCCTCGGCATTGCGTATCCTCCTTCTTCCGTGGACTTCATTCTGTCGCACAAGGTTGATGCTATGGTCGTGCTCATTTCAGCAGATGTGGCGGAGCAGACAAATGAAGTTCAAGACGAGGATGCAAATCTACAATCGACTACCAAGGTCCTGGCCTTGGCCCTGGTACACCTCGCCAATGCCTCAATCAAAAAGAGGCCGATTGCCAAGCTAAGCACAGCGCAGTTGCTGAAAACCTTGGATAGACTGATCACTGAAGGCCGTGTCCAGGACAACGGGGATCTCAAGGTGCGTTAGTCCAGGCTTTGACAAAAAGATCTAGTCTCTTACCCTCTTCAGCGTTCTATACTTCTTCTCAAGCAAGCTGTTGCCACAACAGTCGACCGTCTCTTCAGCCCATCGCTGTGTGCAAAGTCGTTCCGCGACGCCGACCTACGCTCGAAGGTGCTGGCCATGGAGGCCAAATATCTGCCAGCAGAATCTCAGGAGCGAGCTGCAAAGCGGAGTAAGATGTCCAAGGGTTCGTCAACGTTGTCGCATGTCATGAGGCGCCTGTGCAAAATCCTTGACACTCCAGAAACCCAATCTTTGGGAACGATGGAAAACAAGATTCTGTAAGGTGGCTTCCAATGGTCGCTTATATTTTCGTCGCTAATATCACGCGTTAGAGATTGGTTTCCGGATGCTAATGACATTAAGCGCTGTTCCTTTATCGAGCTGCTCACACGCTTATCATGTGCTTGTGATGACACTCTTATCTTGACAAGAGCCGGCTCAGGTGTAATCCAATGCTCTTTTTGTTCCAGACAGGAAAGCAGCGAACCTCGACCGATTTGTCGTGATACGGTTACCCAATCACTGGTAAGCATCGTGTTTACAAAGCTCGTTACCTTGGCCAGCTTTCGTGAATCCCAACGGTCCCGGGTTGTTGCGATGATCGCGCTTCGACGCGTGATCCTGCACTCTGAAGATCCCGAGCTATTCGATCTTGAGAAATCAGTACTTGGTCAGTGGTGTTTGCAATCTCTCCAAAGCTCAGTGAGAGAGCTTCGTATTGCTGCCGGAAGAGCTATCGCACTATTCTTGCGGCGGGACGTTGGCCAAGCTGTAGGGCTGCGAATTCTCAGCAGCAACACGGCCAACGCCCTATCATTTCTCAAAGGCGTCTCCGACAGGAATGAGCCTAGTATCAATGAGACTTGTCTGATGGCGTGGGGCCAGGTAGGCAGAGTCGTCTCAGACGATGGTCTCAACCTTGTTCTGGTCAAGATGCTTGAGCTGCTGGGACACCAGAACCCGATTATCTCGGCAGTTGCCTTGAATGAGATAACCAATCTGGCTAGTCATCGGAAGACCACACCGCGGCGTCTTCTTGAACCATTTTGGAGAAGCCTAGCATATTTGACCGTGAAGGATATGTTCACACGCCCTCAAACGACACAGATGGTTGCAGATCTACTGAAGACAAACGTCACCGAGTTGTTACTGCTGATTCAGTCGCATGCTTTGCCCTGGTTGGTCCTCCACAGAAGAAAAGACATTATTCAGAGGTTTCTCGATGCCAGGAAGGAGACACTCGCACCATCTCAACGAGACAGCGAGCATGTGTGGACGATGTTGTACATCGATGATGCCAACCTGAGCACCATTCTCTCTCGCTTGTTGGTGCAGGATGAGCCCAACCTTGAGGAATACGTCAGGACGGTACTCCGTGATGTATGTCAAAACTCACAGGTACCCAGTTTGAAAGAGCTTCTTTCCACAAATCCGGTACCGACGACATTAGAGCTTTTGAAGATGAGTGGGGAAGCAGACGACTCCATGAGAGCAATTGTGAGCACTGTCCATCACATGTCATTGTGCCGCGAAGGTAGCTCACACTCTACTAGGTGCGGTCTGCTTTGACCACGGTTGCCGGCTTATTGACAACGCCTCCTAAAGAAGTGAGGAAGAGGGGTCATTACATTATTGGGCGATTTCTCTCGGCCAACGCTCTAGGCTTATCAACACATTTGATAGAGACCATCAACTGTAATACGCCGATCTCACCCACTGTGCAAGAGCGCAAGCGATGCATTCGGGCTATGGAGGAGATGATTGTTCTTGCAAAAGAGTATATCCGTACTGCTCGACCGCAGGTATGTATCTAACAACGATGAGGCAAAGATGACATTACTGACCGACCGTCAGATCTCTGTCTGTCTCTTATCAGTTCTTCCCGTGGACGACTTAAGGAGTGCATCTTTCAGTTGCTGGATGTCTATGTTGATCCACCTGGAGGCGGAGGATGTGGAAGCCTTACTCGAGACCACTTTTATCATTATCGACCAGTACTGGTCGTCTTTTGAACAGGAGGCACGAGAGAAGTGCAAGAGCCTGCTCAGTTATCTGCTAAAACACCGTGGGGATGTTTTGGACCACACTCTCAACAAGCTGCCGTCCCTTAGCCACATCAGCGATTTATCTGAACTATGGAAGCAGCTGGTGGGTGACCGATCACCGCTCGATACTCGAGGAGCTTTCATTGTTTTCATGGAGCGGATATCTCATGAGAACTCTGGCGTTGTTGAAAGGGGCTTGGTCGAGCTCTCCGAGTACCTGCGATTGCATCAAGACTACCTGCAGACATCTGCACTGAGCGAACAACCAGACCCTGTGGTCACTGACCTGAGCCGTGCGCTCCTGGACTGCGCGTCCAAGTATAACGGAGTCAACGCAGGCGTTTCGCGGCTATGCGCTGAATGCATTGGATTCATTGGATGTCTCGATTCAAACAGGCTGGAGACACTGCGGGTTCATCGAGACTTCATTGTTCTCCACAACTTCACTCAGGCAGAGGAGACTACTGATTTTGTGGCATTCTTGCTGGAAGAGGTCCTTGTCAAATCCTTCGTCTCGACGTCTGATGTGGCTCTACAAGGCTTCCTCGCTTATGTCATGCAAGAGCTTCTAGAGAGATGCGACTTCAAAGCGGCTGTAGCCATTCAAGGTGCGAGTCCAGAGGCCGAGCGCATCTACAGAAAGTGGTTGGACATATCAGAAAGCGCGCGCGAGGTCCTTGCTCCTTTCCTGACTTCCAGGTACAAGCTCGCGCCGATGCCACACACGAACACAGAATATCCCATCTTTCGTGCTGGGCGCTCGTATCCAAATTGGCTCCGGCAATTTACGCTTGACTTGCTCCATAGAGGGCAGAACTTGTTCGCTGATATTATTTTTGAGCCCTTATGCCGGGCTATCCGCGTCAAGGATTTGTCGATTGCAGTGTTCCTTCTTCCCTATCTGGTCGTTCACGTCACGCTCGGGAACAAAAGCACAATAGAGGAAAAAACGCGGTGTGGAACGAGTTGCTTCTTTTGCTTCAGCAAGATGTGCCTGAGAATTGCTCCAACTCGGAGAGGGAGGACAGGAAGATGTTTTGCGAGGTAAGTCGCATTGATCGGAAGAAACCCGCTGTTGTTCATTGGCTGACCTGTACAGGCTGGTTTTCGAGTGATAGACCACTGCTTGAGATGGCTGCAACTGAAGAAGAGTGTCGCGCCGCGCAGATCGGATGAGGCAAATACACTGCTGATTCAAGAGAGGCTGGACGCTATCCCAGCGGAACTACTATCCCAGCGAGCCATTGAATGCAAGCAATTTGCGAGGGCTTTATTCCACCTGGAGCCACACATCCTCCGCCAGAAGGAGATGTTGGGTGATGAGACCGACAGCGTGCAACAGGCGCTAAATTCATTGCAGCATGTTTACACACAGATTGATGAACCCGATGGCCTCGAAGGGGTATCGGCGAACCTGAAAGTCATAGATCTCAACCAACAGATCCTCAGTCATAGAAAAGCAGGAAGGTGGTCTCGGGCTCAGACCTGGTGCGAGGTCCAGCTTGCCGAGGACCCGACCAATGTGGACGTACAGCTCGACTTGTTGACGTGTTTGAAGGAGTCCGGCCAGTATGGTGAGTGATCCGACCATACCCCTCGAGATCAGGCACGCAATTACTGACTGTCTTAGATGTGTTGTTGAATCATGTTAGTGGCATGACAGTTGACGGAGCGACTATCAACAAAATTGCTCCTTTTGCAGTAGAGGCGGCTTGGGCTACCAACAGATGGGAGACATTACAGAAATACCTGGATTCGCATTCTGCTGGCAATATCTTGGAGGATTTCAATCTCGGCATCGGATCGGCTCTACTTGCACTGAGAGGCGGCCAAACTGAAGACTTTGTTCGACAAATTAAGGAGTTGAAGGAGAGAACGGCCTCGACGATGTCCCTCTCCGCAACCGCCTCTTTGCAAGCGGCTCACGAGTCTATGTTGAAGTGCCACGTTCTTGCGGATCTGGATATCATCGCGGGAGGTCACAAAAAGGAGACTGGGGACGAACAACATACCATGACCCTGCTCAATCGTCGGTTGGAAATGCTTGGTGCCTATACGAATGACAAACAGTATGTGCTGGGCATCCGCCGCGCAGCCATGGAGTTGATGAGGTAAGTACTCAGCGTCTGTCATACACTTGACCTCATTGACTGACAAGATTAGGCCTAAATTCACGGACGGTGACATCTCAACCCTATGGCTGGCGAGTGCACGTTTGGCGCGCAAATCTGACTCACTTCAGCAATCTTTCAATGCTGTCTTGCACGCATCCCAACTTGGAGATGGATCAGCTACCATTGAGAACGCCAGGCTACTCTGGAAAGAAGGCCACCACCGCAAAGCAATCCAAATTCTCGAGAACGCCATACAGACAGACTCCTTCATTGGGTACAACCTCGGCCCAGCAACGGGGACCTCGAGCAAAGGTCCTGAGATGCAGAGGAATTTGCTAACTGCTCGAGCTCATCTGCTTCTGGCAAAGTGGCAGGACTCCGCAGGCCAGACGCACGCAAGCGCTTTGCGCTCACAATATCAACAGGCGGCAAAGACGCACGCCACGTGGGAAAAGGGACACTACTATCTTGGCCGTCATTACAAGAAAGTTTTGGAGTCCGAGAAGACGCTGCCTCCAGACGAGCAAAGTGACGAATATCTGACTGGAGAATTAGCCAAGCTTGTCATTGAGAACTACATTCGGTCACTCAACTACGGCACGAAATATCTGTACCAGACCCTGCCGCGAATTCTTACTCTGTGGTTAGATCTAGGAGCTCAGGTTGACAAGGCCCCTGAGGGTAAAGTGTCGTTGTCTAGGGAATTACACCATCGGAGGAAGACCGTGTTACACGAGCTCAACAAATACATCGCCAGGCATTTGCAGCGCATGCCTGCATACATTTTCTACCCGGCCATGCCACAGATGGTTGCCCGCATCACCCACCCAAACCCCGAAATTTTTTCCTACTTGCAGACCATCATCCTCAAGGTAGTGGACACGTATCCGCGGCAGGCCCTATGGGGCCTCTTTGCCATCATTACCACCAAGCAGCCTGGAGAACGTTATAAGCGCGGCACGTCAATACTGGGCCACCTCCGCAACAGCAAAGAGAAGAAGGTGGAAGGCTGTGGATATGATCTGAAGACGCTCTTCAGGATGGGAGAGAAGCTTGCCGAACAGCTTCTCCTTGCCTGCAACAATGGGGACTTCCAGAGCAACAGAACGACACACGCCAGCATTACGCGAGACCTGAATTTCAATCATAAATGCACGCCATGCCCGCTCGTCGTTCCCATCGAGACAAGTCTCACGGCCACGCTGCCGACCATGACCGACAACATCAAGAAGCACAAGGCCTTTTCCCGCGATGTCATTTCGATCAATTCGTTCCTAGATGACGTACTCGTACTAGGGTCGCTGGCCAAACCCCGACGACTGACGGCACGCGGCTCGGACGGAAGGCTGTACAATCTGCTCATCAAGCCAAAGGATGACCTCCGTACCGATCAGCGTTTGATGGAATTCAACGGGATGATCAACCGGTCGCTGAAGCGAGACGCCGAGTGCAGTCGGCGACAATTGTATATTCGCACATATGCCGTGGTACCGCTTAATGAGGAGTGCGGCATCATCGAGTGGGTAGATGGACTGAAGACGCTCCGTGATATTTTGCTGGGGCTCTACAAGACACGTGGGATCGCACCGAATTATGGACAGATTCAAAACATGATGAAGGAAGCCGTCGTGTCGGACAAGAACATCACGCTGTTCACAGAGCAGATCCTAGGCATGTTCCCGCCAGTCCTTCCAACCTGGTTTATCTCACAGTTTCCCAACCCATCGGCCTGGTTCGCCGCACGTCTCAAGTATACAAGATCCTGCGCGGTGATGTCGATGGTGGGCACAATACTTGGACTAGGCGACCGACACGGCGAGAATGTGCTTCTTGAAGAAGGCAATGGCGGGGTTTTCCATGTAGATTTCAATTGCCTGTTCGATAAGGGCCTGACATTCCAGCAACCGGAACGGGTACCCTTCCGGCTCACGCACAACATGGTGGCGGCGATGGGAATCTACGGCTACGAGGGCCCGTTCCGGCAATGCAGCGAGCTTACGCTGAGCATCTTGCGGCAGCAGGAAGAGACGCTGATGACTATTCTAGAGGCATTCATCTACGATCCGACACTGGATCTGCAGAGGGACAAGAAGAGGAAGAATGATTTGGTGCGACTGAATCCGACGAGCGTGGTGGAGAATATCAAGAGGAAGGTTAGGGGGTTGCTACCGAATGAGAGTATTCCGCTGGGCGTGGAGGGCCAGGTGGAAGAATTGATCAAGCAGGCGACGAATCCGCGGAACTTGTCAAGTATGTATATTGGGTGGTGTCCATTTTTGTAAGGCGTTGTAATTTTTGGATTTTGGGGGGGGTTGGTCGGGGAAGGCTGGACAGGTGGACAGGTGGACAGGTGAGTGGGCAGGTGAGTGGGCAGGTGGGCATGGTTGTCCAAGAAGGTAATGGACTGCGTTTACATTGCTGTGTAGAATTTAATGAAATCAAGACGATATCCTCACATTCTGTTTATTTATTGTTTTTTGAAAAAACAATTACGAGGAACAAGTCGAACCATTGGTGGGCAGGGCAGTACAGTACCATGAAGTGAATTTCAACTTGAAGGTGTACTTATAAGGATGCGCCCACCACCTCTCCGTACGCTGGGAAAACTCCACTTGAGAAGCTAGATATTGGTCTAGGCTCCCATCTTTTGAAAAACGCAATGCTACATGGTATTTGTGGAATTAATTTCTCAGTGGATTTGTGACAGGCACTTATCAGGATCTCAGGCACCAATCGCCTGGTCCCAGAGCAGGTTTTGGTGGCCAGGGAGCGCGGACAGAAAGGGAAAGCACCTGCACCTCTCTCGTCTGCGTCTGCGTCTGCGTCTGCGTCTGAGCTCACACCCACCCAACCTTCCACATTTGATCTGCCTGTACAAGCTCCCCAAGCATCACCGCTATCTCACCCTCCGCACAGCCGTTTCATTCTGTTCTGAGCAGAAGAGAGTCTTGTGTTCTGTTTGCAGTATTTCCCTCTTTTTTTTTTTCTTGTTTTCTGTTGAATTTCGTTTCAACACCCGATCGAAAGCAGCAAGCACAGTCAAGCTAGGACGACAGACGTCATTGTGTCTGCGGAACGCGTTTTCCACATTCGCGTGATAATCCTCGATTACCATCAGATCTGCACCTGTCACCCCTCATCATTCTACTGCGACCAGACTGTGGGGTGTTTCTTCTCCAAGATGTCGACTTCATACCGTGTTGGTAAGTCATTTCTTCACCTGGCGCTATTCTGCCAAAGTTGAGGTCCCCGCCGTTCGTCGCGTCTCATCTTTAGCAGAATAGGTGAGTCCTCACGCCACAGTTCACCCTCATCAACGCACAAGCTTTCCCCATGGTTTGAGCTTCACGGACAACAATATTTCTATCCTCCTAGATTACTTCATGCTGATTTATGCTTTTAGAAATTTCCCCAAACAGCCGAGCTGGCTGTCAGGATACCCTGTGCAAGAAGTCAGCCATCAAGATCCAGAAGAACGAGTTGCGTTTTGGCACGTGGGTCGAAATCCCCAATAGCCAGTATCCTGCTTCGTGGAAGTGGAAGCATTGGGGCTGTGTGTCCGGAAAGCAGCTAGAGCACCTGCGTGACGCCATTGCCACTGGCGAGAATGAGTACGACTTTGACAAGATTGATGGCTACGATGAGATGGAGGGAGAGTAAGCGAAGCCGACATTCAACAACCATAGGCTTGTTGAACCACACAGCTAACCATTGCTTTCAGGGGCGCCGAGGAATGTCAGGAAAAGATCCGCACCGCTATGATCGAGGGAAAGATTGCCGACGAGGACTTTAAGGGTGACCCAAAGTACAATGTCCTCGGCCAGGCTGGCATTCGTGGCCGCGCCCCCAAGACTCCAAAGGCCAAGCCTGGTGACGGGGAAGAGGAGCAGGAGCCGAAAGAGGTAAGTCCGAATGATGATAGTTGCGAGGACCATCTGACTCACGCACGACTATAGGACGGCCAGGCTAGCTCGGCAAAAGCCCCTGCCACCAAGAAGCGAGGACGCGGAAAGAAGGCTGCGGAAGATGAGGATGATGAGGACGTGCCTCCCGCCAAACAGTCCAAGACCACTGGTGGAAAAAAAAAAGTCGTCAAGACTGAGGATGACGAGGGCACTGCTGAACCTGCGATCGAGCAGCCGAAGAAGAAAGGTCGCGCCAAAAAGGTCAAGGACGAACCCAAGATTGAGTCCGAGGACGGCGACGAGCTTGCTGCTGAGCCCGAGAAGCCCAAACGAAAGCCACGTGCGGCCAAGGTCAAAAAGGCTGAGCCCGAGGTCGATGAGAAGGATGAGCTTGAGGCCGAACCCGAAAAGCCCAAACGCAAGCCTCGTGCTAAAAAGGCTGCCAAGGTCGAGTCTGACGAGGAGGGCGACGCAGATGTCCCCGAAGCTGAGGTCGAGGAGCAGCCTGCCACTCTTGACAAGAAGCGCAAGCCACGTGCCAAGAAGGCTGCCAAAGCCAAGGTCGAGGACGTTCATGAGCCTGCTGTCGACGAGGCAGACGGTGATGCTGAGCCCGTCGAGGAGGCCGAGGCTGAGCCAAAGGTTGCTCCCAAGTCAGCCGGTCGCAAGAAGAGGGGAAAGAAGGCGTGAGTCCTGCCTTGTGTCCTGGCCTTGCCGAATCATAGCCTGACTTGGGTTTTAAACAGCGCCTAAACGGTCACTTACCCGACAGTGTCCCTACTTTAACGGTAGGAGCGGGAGCTTGTACAGACATATTGTACACAACATGGAACTACATGTCCGCGATCCATTCCTTCAGGTATGGACCTGTCAGATGCGTCGCAACAACATCATCGCCTCACCTTGTCGAAATATTGATTGACTTCTACCGCGTTGCTGAAGAGGCGGCGAAAAGAAAGCCTTAACCCTCCTCAGAGGCCGTGTACAACATCAAGGGTTCATTTTTAATTTTCTATTGCGGGACGTCAGATATGCTTTTGGTGCTACAGCATCGTGGGCGCAACTCCAACTGTACGGCGTGGTGAGCCAAACTGACGAGCCCTTTAGAGCTTGGTGTAGGAGCGTAGCCAGTGCAAAATCACACGGCAGGAAATGAAAATTGCTTCTCGATCTCGTTCATGAATGGTCTTCTACAATCCTGAGACGTGCTTCATTTTTCCTTCAGAATGGGCTGCAATCGACAACCATCGACGGGGATCCGACGCCAGTAAGGAGGTCCTCGAAGAGAGCGCTGTCCGCGAGATCTGAATATCACGTGAGTTCTTACACAACTACCGTTCAGACATGAAGTAGTAAACAAATGATGGCGAATTTGAGCCGGCAACGATAGAGGTAGTCAATCTGGGGAAATCCTGTGCCTCCTTCCCATGCATCTGCCAGATTGGACTGGCCTTATTCGCAACAACTTGGTTGGTGACACGCTGTATGTCATTACGGCGGGACCTTTCATTGGTACCGAGGGCAGATGATCTTGTAGTCAAGCCAACAGTCACCTCGTCGACGTGGCCCTCAAAAGTAAATCATGGTGTTGCCCAGCCCCACGGCTCTGGGAAGCAAACAATAGTGTTGTTTATGGCAGGCCACCAAATCTGGAAAAGACAGAACAACCACCATCAAGCATCTCTACTTACGGACTGTTTTCACTTCTCTTTTCATTCCTAATCGTGCACAAAGAACGCAGAAGACCCCCACTAATCACGCTCAAGATTTGACAGCCTCTCAACAGCTGCTCACTTGAAACCTTGGGCTCCTGTTCAAACTGCCCATACGCCTGTGTGAGTCTCATCATTCAATCATCTTTCTTTTTGGGCACGCATTGCCGTACGCCCAAGACGTACAAACGACTTCTCGGGCAGCGGTAGCCGTCAAGTTATGCCCTCTTGGGAGGTTTTGAAAGATAAGCCTGCCTTCATGTCGACCAAAGCTGTCTCTATTACTTCCTACCTCTCTGGAGGCGATTAATCCTCGCGCAATAAACGAGAGGAACTTTCAAGTCGCCCCTCTTTTTAAACGGCATCTATCAATACACACGTTTATCGAGGTCGAATACTTTACGATGCCTCGCCTAGGCGCTGTAACACGGTCCATGACCCGTGCTGGCGAAGCCGCTCTTCTTCCGCAGTCCGAGCAAGAGGCTGCCACAGGCGTCGTAGCTCGGAAGCTGGCAGTTGATCAGAACACAGCTCTTACTCACGAGGACATGGTCTATGACGACCAAGTTTCCAAGACTTCAGCTTCCAGTGGCCCGATTGTCGATAGTCTCCCCACGAGCTCCTTGTCCGTTGAGGTCCTTACTCAGAACCGCATGACAATCCTCCGCCTCGAGCAAGACGGTATCCTCGCCCCTGGTGTTCTCAAAATCAAGCCATCTGGAGAGCTCCTCGCAGACCTGTCCGTCGAGCCCGACGTGGGCACGATGACGGGTTTGTATCCAAATATGACGCCGAACCCAGATGCTGAGGCGCAATTCCCTTCGTGGCTCCGCGACTACCTCCTCAAGACCCTCAAGGTTCATGCATACGGCCCACCAGCAGTTTGCAGAGCTTTCTATGACCACCTAAATAAAGGCGAGGGCAACACGGGCATTAATCACACGGTGAAGACCGCCGAGTCGTATCTGTCCTACGCTACTCTCAGTCTGCGCTACGCAATCGAGGAGGTTACGAGCTTTTCAAGCGTGCAGCACACATTCAAAGATACGTACGACGAGGAGGTCGGGAACGTTATCAAAACGATCAAGAGGCTGGTCGGTTACGAAGGCGAGGCGATGCCGACGGATATAAGGATGCTCATCGATATCGCGGAGATGGGCATAGTGATGAGGGAGGCACTGACCGAGCCGCTCCAGAGGCTCATCGTGACTCCTTACACTCACCTGTTGGAGAAACTGGAGCTGGTATCAAATGCACTACGCATGCAGCTCGACCGTATCGATCAGGACGTAGAGAAGGCTCGAGCGATGGAGGGACCACGCTTCACGCCGGACTCAGGCATTCATGGATGTTGGACTTGACGATGAGAGGAATGTCTGTGATGGTTGTTATGTTCGGCTTTCTTGTTTCTTTGTTTTCCTGTTACCAAGAGACATTAATGTGGATGTGAAGGAAAGGACACGGTCTAAAGACGGATCTTGATGTCACGATCACAGCCGATGAATGAGGTGGCAGAAGGCAACACCTCATGTCTTACGCCGTCGATGTTTACGGAGTATTGAAAGTAGTCACTGATTTGAATCTTCTCAAAAGAAAAGAAATTAGGGGAATAAAAAAGTCAATGTCTGTTATGATTGTTTTTACCCTCCGCTCCATTGACTGCCGCATGCGCGCCACCGCTGATGAAAGCCACATCTACATAGGCACGAAAACAGTTGCTGCCCGGGCAAAATAAGCGAAGTGGAGCAGGATCACGACGCATAATATCGATGCGGGTCAAGGGTGCAAATATATCAAGGTATGCCAAACTGTAGCCATTGTAAGCACCGGCCCTTCGTTGGGCCGAGCCAGAAGGTCGGAAGGACAACACATCACCGACGTTGCTCTCACCGTTATTCCCAGCCTCCCCCAAGGTGTAACCCCAACTCCTCACAGCAACCTCACTCTACCCACGCCAACATGACACGTAAAGGGGTGACCATTCATTCCTCCCTCCTGTTTGATCCGAAGAAGAAGGCATTTGTCAAAAATGTCTCAATCAGAGTCGACACCGAGCGTGGCAGTATCATCGAAGTGTATAACCGCAAATCAGATGACGAAATTACAGACGGCATCGATTTGCGAGGCCGCGTCGTGATGCCAGGCTTCGTCGACGCGCACACGCACGTCTTTCTGCACCCGTACAGGTATTTGCGGCCACTTGACATATACACTTGTGCGAGCCTGGCTCCTTTACTGACCCATCGCAGCGAGCGCTCCTCCACCGAACAAATGCGCGATGAGTCAATAGTCGAGCGCACCGTCCGCGCCACCAACCATGTTCGCGACGCACTTCTCTCCGGCTACACGACGTACCGTGACCTCGGCACCGAGGCCATGGAGAACTTTGACGCCAATCTGCGCGACACCATCAACCGCGGACTCATTCCCGGTCCGCGCCTGTTTGTCGCCACGCACGCTGTCGCCTCCAGCTCATCGTACGAAGTCCGCAGCGAGAACCGGATGAACGGCCTCGTGCTACCCAAGGCATCGGATGCGGAGGACGGGCCCTGGGGGGTGAGGAGGGCGGTGCGCAGGCGTGTGGGGGATGGAGCGGATGTGATTAAATTCTATGCGGACTATCGCAGGAAAGTGATGCGTTTCCCGCCGCTGCCTCCGAGTGTGGTCGGGGGAAAGCAGCCTGGTTCGGGGATCCGTTTCCCGCCGGACCATGCTGAGGTGAACCCTGCCATTCCGCTCTTTAGCCAGGAGGAGATGACGGCTATCGTGCAGGAGGCTAAGCTTTCCAAATTACCGGTGGTCGCACACGCGGGGTCCATTGAGGGTGCGACCATGGCGGTGCGAGCTGGGGTGACGAGCTTGGAACATGTGAATCAGAGCACTGATGAGCTGTTTGAAGAGATGAGAGAGAGAGGCACCATTTTTGTGCCCACTCTTGCAGTGTTTGACCTGGAGGGAACGCGGGCAGATCTCAAACAAGCGCAGGCGAGGGTCAAGAGAGCCTTCGACATGGGCGTCAGGTTAGCGGCTGGAGGTGACACGGGCACATTCCCACATGGCGAGGGAGTCAGGGAACTAGAGCTGATGATCCAGTCTGGCGTCCCTCTTGAAGATGTCCTCGAGGCTTGTATGGTGGGTGGTTGGGAGGCATGCGGTAAGGACCTTTGTGGCTACCGCTTTGGCTTTTTTGAGGCGGGCGCGAGGGCTGATATCATCGCTCTGGATACGGATCCCAGAGAGGATGCAAAAGCTTTGCGAAAGGTCAATTTTGTGATGAAGGATGGCGAGGTCTACAAGAAGGATGGAGTTCCGCTGAACTGGCCGGCTGAGCATAAGTGGGCAGTATCTGAGGACGACGAGTCAGAAGACGAAGAGTGGTTCAAAGTGTAGCTTATTTGATAATGAGGCTCAGTACTTCACCGCCATAAATGCTACTTGAGTGACATAGGGAGAGAAACATCTCCTCATCCACCAAAGTCCTGCAACCCAGAAGCATCCATACCTAAGCCTCCCAAAAACTCTTCTTCTGCACTGTCCGAGGTCTTTCTAGCCAGATATCGGCCTGAAGGCTCACACATCTTTTTTAGACTGCTTGCTGAAGTATCCTGGTGGCAAGTTTGCCTCGGACGTATGGTATTCGGAATAGCTTTCTTTATACCCGAACAACCATCGCCCAATGGCACCCATGAAGAACATGAATATGGTGTTGATTAGACACCTTACATACTCCCCGCCCGGTACCCAGAGGATCTGCCCAGGCATCCAACAATCGCTCAAAAAGACGCACAGCTGAGGCACGCTCGGTGCTGTGCCAGCTAGCCTACAGTCGTCCAAGTACGTCAATGCATTGCAAAAGAACCGCCGCTCCATGTCGTACCTCTGTGCATCGTATCTGTACAGAATCGACAGCGGCTTGGTGCTCCCTGGCATGTTCTCAAAGCGATGGCCAATGAACCGCGGTATCGTGATGTCGTCGCCGGCTTTCAAAGTGATCACTCTGTCGCCCAAGTACCAGATTCCTTCGCCTGACTCAACATGGAATGTCTCGGTTTGGAGGAGGTGGTAATGACTGCCCGGTGCCATGAAGCTGGGTGTTCCATCGGAGAACTTGTTGTCTGGGGGCACTACCTGACGGCCGAAATACTCGGTGCCGCGTTGAAAGAACTCATTCACGCCGCTGCCGTGATCGTAGAGGATGGGATTCTTGCTGGCCACATGGCTACGGGGTACCTCGAGAGGCTTGAGGAGTTGGGTGAGGGGCCACATTTGTGTGCGGAGTAGCGACCTATGAAGCGTGGGAAAAGAACTGTCTGACCTGCCGTGAGCCGGTATGCAGCCCTATTGATAGCTATTATACTTTTCCGTGAGCGAGGGCAGTGGCTGCATTTCCTGTCAGACCTTTAGCGCTGACCATCGTTGAGGTGAAACCACCAACACGACTACAGCTGAACTTCGCGGTATGCAGTATTTGTATCACCGTCCCCACCACCCCCCAAAAATGCATCACTCCTCTTTCGGCACAGAAAGCTGACCACTGGGGTATTGAAGGCCTGATCGAGTTGGTCCTTACAGCTTCTGGTGGCGTACAGAAAATCTACCCACAAGACCATGAGAAGCCAATGACGGGAATCGAGGGGCTGAGATTATCAAATCACCCGCATACTGCTGGGTTGGCCTGATCTGCGATGCCTTCAAGGAGGGGTGGCACGCGGTTGATGTTCTAAGTGGCAAATTACAAAAAATTGGCTCAGGCGTTGCTGTAAATATCTCACAACAAAAGAGTCTTGATATACAATTTCTCTCTCACTACCTATGTAGTCGCATTAATATGCCCCAGCGCGCTCTGTCCAAGCCGGCGCCTCCACGTCCGTCACCACGCCTCGCCCCGTCAACGCTGGCGTCGCATCCAGCGCCCACTCAAGGCCTGGCACGCTCGCACCATCGCTTCCCAACGCCCAGAGCACTATACCTAGCCAATTCTCGCCATTATACCGCAACACACCTTCCGGTATCGGGAACACCGTCTGGGGGCCCACGTTGCTTGTGTACCGGCCGAATTGGTACCCATTCACGTAAATAAACGCCCGGTACGGCGCATTGGCCGCAGCGGCGGTGTTGTTGGTGAAGTTGAGGCTGAGCGGAACGTCCCATTGATCGGCAGGGAGAGCGAGGGTAAAGTTCGTTGTGTAGTAGCTCACACCAGCGCTGGTAATCCCGTCGAAGGGGGAGGAGTCCGTGGAGAATTCGGACAGCGGCGGTGAAGGCTGATGGTAGCCCTGGCGTTCGACGAAGAAGCCGCCCTCGTTCAAGGGACCGCGCACGCGATCCGCGTAATCTTCACCTCCAAGGTTGCCAGTGATCTTCCACGTGATTGGGCTAGCAAAGTCATAGCTCGTGATTCCGCGTGGTGTCTTGGCCAAGTCTTGGCCGACGTCGTAATTCTCGTCGAGGCCCATTTGGTCAACCACCACGGTGAAGACGTATTCCGCGCCTGAAGTGAGCGATGGCAGAGTGAGCAGCAGGCTGGCATTTTCTGCATCAGTAGAATCTCCCGCCCAACTACCGAGGAAGGTCTCGTTGAGCCATACGGAGCTGCCGAAAGCCTCACCGCCTTGGGTAGTGATGTTGAGGGTGGACTCATTTCCGGAAGCGGTGAAGTGACCGCGGAAGAGTACATTCTCTGTATTGAAACCATAGTCTGATGCGTAGAGGGACACTGGGGTGAGAAGCGGCCTGCCAATGGGATTTGGAGTGGTTGTAAGATTGGCGGAGGGCCAGAGAGCATCGTCATATGAGGATGAGGCTTCAGGAAGTGAGTCCAATGTGTACCAAGTTGCCGAGGATAGCTGGGGGAGGGAGAAAGTGGGCGGTGAGTAGCTTATGTTGGCAGTCCAGGAGCCTGTAGAGGATAGCGTTGGTGTCACAGTTGCGTTGTTGACTAGGAGGCTTGTGACAGATGAGGGGACGCCAATAATCTCGATGCTGGTCGTAGCGTTGAGGTCAACTGCAAGGGAAAGTGTTCCACTTGAAATAGCTGCGGTCCGCACAAGGTACGGTCCGTTCACAATGACTGCACCTCCAGATGGGATATCCGGGACCCAGTAGTTGTACGCGCTGTTACGGTCTGCAAGTTGTCAGCAATTGGCCTTCGTTAAGAACATCGGTCATAAACAAGTATGCAGAAGTATGGTGGACATACCCAGAACGTAAATATACAGGTCTCCAACTTGCACGATGCGCCTGTCCGTAGAGGTCGTCCATTGGAGAATCACAGAACTGTTGCTCTGCTGGATCGTGACATTCTCTCCCTCAATAAGCGAGCCGGTCGATGTTCCGGCCACAGCAAGCTCGTGAAGCTCGTTGGGTCCACCGTAGACTACTAGAACAGTCTTGTTCTCGAAAGCCTGCCAAGTGAACAACTCAGCAGTAGAGTACAGAAGCTTCGAGTCTCCCACGGGGTAATCGGTCAAGTGGACCTTGGAGTCCCGGCCGTTTAGTGTCAGAGAGCCGCCCAGTTGCGGAATAGTAATGTTCCCGGCCGAGGTAGGTAGAGACAGTGTGTAATTTGTCGAGGCCTGGCTCGTGTAATCAGAGTGTCTGACGATGAAGAATGAACCATTAGCACCGAACACGGGTGTAGTGACGATATCTGCGTTGGTGTTGTAGATGCCAGTGGTGACCGAGGTTGCAGCAGAGGACGTCAAATAGCCGGGAGACACTTTGAAGAATTGTGCCTCGAGCTTGAGCTCCGAGTACTTCTCCCTGTCGACTGCTCGATTTTCTCGGATAACCTGAATGCCTCGTTAATGGGAATGCAAGAGGCCTGCTGGAAGGCATACTTACAGAGCCATAATCGTAAGAAGTGTAGCCGCCTGGGTGACCGATGTTTCCCCAGTTGGTCCCGCCAAAGATCATATACAAGCTGAAAATTGTGACGCCAGCCGCATAGTTGTTCTTGTAGAACACTCTCTCAAACTCGTTATTCAACAGGGCTGCGCATTTCTCAAATCCAACGCCCCCAGGGGGGTCGAAGCTGCCACCCTGACAGATAACACGTTAGTACTATTCACCCATTTTGGGAACTAACCAGATATCTGTAGGGGCTGGACCTACCTGGAATTCATTCAGTGTATAGGGTGTCGTTGGGCTCTGTGCGAGATGGTCGGAGCGGAAGTAAGTTGGAATAGACCCAGATGGCCATGTTGACGGGTTGGCACAGTCGAATCCTAGGGGATATGAGTCGCTGCGCAGCCAAAGGTTAGCACACTGAAAATCGGCAAGCTCACATAAAAACTGCGAATTTCCTTGGTATTATTAGCTGATTGGGAAACCGCTTACTGTCCCTATCAAGGAATTAGCTATATGCAACGGCGAATTTCTAGGGATAGCACTTACATAGATATCCACCTCTCCAATGCCGGTCCCTGGAGCATTGTAGCCATTCGGACTCGCATCGTTGTTCACCAAAGGTACCACGATGCCAGCGTTGCGCAGCTGGTCCTCGATGTATTGCATGTAGTAGCCATTGGGGAAGACGACGCCATCTACTGCGATTGTGTACTCGTTCTCGACTTGGACAAGGATGACAGGACTGGAACAGAGTGTTAGAGACATGGGTCGACACTCTATGTTCCTCAATTTGGGACAAGCTTACCCGCCGTTGGTGATCTGATACTTGGCGAGGAGAGCGCCCACCTTCGCCATGTAGCTGGTCGAAAGTCAATATCACAACCCACTTCCTCGTAAACTGGAGAGATTAGGTTGGTTTCACGTACTTGTCCGTCGCATCGAGAAAGTCTGTGTCATTCGATCTGAGGACGCCTTCGATCCTTTGCAGCCAGCCGGGGAAGCCACCGCCTGTAGCCTCCGCATCTGTCTCTCTCGTCAACATGATTCTGCGGTGAGGTGAGTCCTGAACCTATTCACTCACTGATATATGGCCCAGGCCTTGCAATGAGGTAGATACCCGCATCCTGCGCCGCCTGCAGGAATGGCTCAATAGCCAGTCCAGCCGGATCATTAAAATCCCCACTCTTTCCTTCCAACGCCCCCCAATGTAGGTAAAAGGAGACCGTGTTCAACCCCAACGCCTTGATCTTCTGGAACACGTCGGGCCACAATGACGGTACGGGCAGTCGGTAGGGATGGAACTCTCCACTGTAGATGAAAGTGCGCTCGCCGTTGATGATCAAGGAGTAGTTGTCGAATGTCACGACATCTTGGAGGAGATCGCGCCTCTCTGGGTGAAAGAGCGTGGAAGGCCGGCCACTGAGTGCTGCTGTCAAGCCTGGCAGGGCGAGAAGCCCGGTAGTAAGTGTTGTGAGGAGCCTCATTGTGAGAGCAGTCTCTTTACACCGACGAGCTTGTTCTCAGCCAGAAAAAAAAAGAAAAAGTGAAGGAGATTCAGCCTCTTGCCGTAGAGACTTGCCACGGAAGGACTTGGCTCTCATGATATTCCTCATACTCTCGGGTCATGTTGCATATTATACCGAAGTTACTGAAGGACCCCTCCAGGGTTCTCTCATATCACATCAGCCAAAATCCAGCATCAGCAAAATATATTGGAGAAGGTGTAACTGTAACCTCACGATGTCACAATAGCTAATGCCAAAAGAGGCTCCCTGGCCGTGTCACTGGTGGTTCGTGGAAGTATTGTGGGCCTGCGGTACATGAGCTACAGGCATATTGACAATGCTTTCCAGGGAAAACTTGAGCAATGAGGAGTTCAAAATATTTGTGCAATGCAAGCACAAATAATGGGATGAACAGGTACCGCGCAGGGCACCGGAAGTCCGGGAGACATGATCGACGTGACGTGCCTGTCCCGGGATTTTGGCCAACCTTTTAGCACATCTGCCCATTTGAACACCATTTGGCCTAGCCAAGGTTGTTATGCATGCCCATGCTTTCGACCCCCCGGACGTATCTCGTGATTGGGGCGCAACAATCTCTGTTGGCAGGAGAACTGCAGCCGTTATACTGCGATGATGATGATCATGATGATGATGAATCGCGCAAGCAAGGCGGCAAGGTTGCTTCTCGCGCAGGACACAAATATGAAATACGAGTGAGGGGAAGGAGGAGTCTCGTGAGGAGAAGAGCTGGGGTCTCCCCTCCCTGCAGGTACCCATGGGGGGAAATGGAACCGTTGATGTACTCCATGCGGGGTGCATACCGCATAGGACGGTAGTATACTTTGACATCCCTGCGAAGGAAGAAATATTTATCGAGACTTTTTATTTGTGGTCATCTCGGGCTGACGAGGAGCGAACCACTGCACAAGAAGAATTGGTACTTGACCGCCACATGTACTTGGGGATTGTGGGATTTTCACCTCCAAACGCGGGTGCAAGGTACAAGAAGTGAGAATTACCCCTAAGGATACCATTTCATTGCACAGGTATTGACTATCTGATATATATATATATATATATATGAACAATTCAAACACTTTATATAGATCATGCCGCAGCAGCCAACACAGCAACACTCAGTTCCGGCAGACTGAAGCTAAAAGCCCCACCTGCGTCCGCCGTTAAGGTGCTTGTCGTCGTCGTAGTCACAACGACACCAATATCATTGTAGCTGTAGCCATCAGGCGCAGTGATCACCGTCAGCGTAGCCGACGCTCCACTATTCACGCCCTCAAAAGTGACATTGAAGTCCACATCTTCGGTTGCATTGTACACAGCAGCCTTGATGTAGTACGTACTCGTCGCATTATTCACGCCAGCGACCCAGTACGCGGGACCGAAATCGTCTGTAGTGTTTGCGGGGAGCGTAGAGGTGAAGGCACTGTTGCCCAGGAGCTTGAGAACATCGTACGAAGAGCTTCCGAACGTCTGGCTCTGGTCCGCCGTGAAGGAGATCAAGTCAGGAGACCACTCGTAGGAATTGAGATTCTGCAACAACGGTGCGTAAGACCATCCCCAGACACGGTCGGCGTTGCGCTCCATGCCAATGGTGAAGATGGCTTCAGACACGGAGCCGATCCAATAGGCCCATGGGCTGTGACGTGAATATTAGTCTAGTCGTACGTTCAAGAGGGTTTTTTTCAATACGACAAACTCACTTTAAGGGGGCGGTCCAGACAGTCTCGTCCGTCACGTTACCTGTGTTGTTCTGCACAACGGCAAACTCGCCAACCTGAATGGGGTGACCGCCTGCCATGTTATCGAAGAAGCCGAATTGTCCCACGAAATAGTCTGGCCGTGTGTATTCATGGTAATCCTGTCCGCTCGACTCGTACACGTATGTGAGATCTGCCAGGGAGGTGAAGATGAGGATATCTGGGTAAGCAGCTGAGATTGCATCTGTGGACAAGCCTGATCAGTGACAGCTCTTTCCATTGCGATTTAGAAGGGGGAAAGGTGGACACGTACCGTAGAATGCATTGAATCTATAGTCAATGTAGCTCTCCTCTCCACCGTTGAGATTGTCTTCATTGCCCACCTCCACAAACTTGATTGTGAAAGGGTCTGTGTATCCAAGAGCAATGCGCTGGGCCCCGTACGTGGTTGACGCGTCGCCCATGAGGAACTCGAGCTCATCCAAAGCACTCTGGACATAAGGCGCCAGATCAGCCTCGGAAATGATGGTGCCGTCGAGATACAAACCAGACCAAACCGCAAGAACTGGCTCAAGCTCGAGGTCCTGGCACCAGAGCATGTACTCAACCAGGCCAAGACCGTCTGTGTTCTCGTAGCCCCAAGTACCGGGTCGGCCAGGCCTGTCCGTCAGGTTTCCAATGGTCAAGTTCCACGCCCAGTAGTAAGGCGCACTTTCACCTTCCAGGTTATTGCCTCCAGGAATACGGAAGTGCTTTGCATTCAGAGCGGCCAAGCTCTCCATAAGATCAATGCGGTTTCCATTGGGTGTGTCTTTGTAGGTGGGCGGGAACAAGCTGATGAGGTTGAGCTGCAAGACATCTCCAGATGTAGCATCGAATGTCAAGAGGAAGCTGTTGTTAGAATTTGCAGCGTCCGCTGAGGGAGAAAGCTCGTATGTGAATTGGGTCCAGGAATCCGCCACAGATGAAACTTGGATTGTGGTGGAGGCGAGCGTCTCGTTGGTGATGTCGGACACGACACTCGCGGTGAAATTGCCCGAGTACTCTCCAAGAGCATAGAAGCTTCCGGAGTAGGTGTTGGCTGCCTTGATATCGACTATTTTGTGCCATGGGTTAGTGTTACGCTGCTGATGTGAGGCTGGCTCGCAATGAGAGAAATTCCAGAGGCCAAGGAAACACTTACATCCCCACCATCCTGGATTTTTCAGTCCCACAATACCATCGGCCGTAGCTGTAATTGCCACGGAGGTAGGCAGAGCGGACGACAAAGAGCTGGAGTTGTCCAACGCAAGTGAAGCACCGCCGACAGCCGTCCATGGATCTAGCGTCGAGGGGTAGGTGGTCGAGCCTTGGAACGCCCGGTTGTTGATGAGCTCGGCATAAATACCACCATCACCACCGTGGTTGATATCCTCGAACATAAGACCATATTGATAGCCAGAAGTTGCGTTGCCGCCTGAAGAAGAGACAGACAGTGTCACTGCGGCTACACCCCCAGCCAGCAGAGGGAGTGACAGCAAAGACAGAAGCGCCATGATCAAAAGCGTGCGCAGTTAGAGATCGACACTGCTGGAGAGGAGGGATGACACTACCGCCAACAGGAACAGGAATGGGATCATCTCGTCACTTATAGGATTACGCGGTAAGATGCTATAGTGTACCTGGTCCAGACTCGGTCTATCATCTCCGGCTCCAGGACACTCATAATTCACGCAGCTTTGCATACTACTCCAGGAAGTAACCTCATGCTCCAACACACGTGTCAAAGAAGGCCCACCAAAGACCTTTCAACGGCCCCATTTGTTGGAGAAATGTGCATCTTTACCGAGAGAAAAATGCGTACTGTGGAGGCGAAAAGACGACATGGGGCCGGAATGGAGCTAAGGCTCAGGCGCGCGAGAAGGGGAAAAATCCAGAGGTGTGGTGTTTCCTGGTATCTTTGCGCCGAGCAAGTGAGGGAGCTTGACGATATCTTGCAAGGAAGCAGCCCCCAAGATCGAGTAAGGTTCGCGCCGGATGATCTTCGCCCCCTGGAATCTGGGGTAATCCAATGCGGAGTGTGGGGGGAGCCCAACGTTGGGGAAACCCCGGAAAACTAGATACAAGGCCATGGGATAGGGTGTTTACTTAGGCGCACCAATAAGATGACGGAGTAGGTATCAGGCGCACAATATGTGGTGCCTTTGGTAGTGATTGGACTGGGAAGAGCAATGTCAAGGCATCTAGGTTTTGCTATAGCTACGCAGCTTGACGCCACCTAAAGGCAGGTATCCTATGTTCCGCTTCTGCAGGTCGAAGTGTCGGTCTAGACGGGCAGAAGGCTTTCATAGCTGGATTGACTTGACTTTGGCCTCCCTACCAAATTCTTCTAGATAGTCGATTCATCTATGCAGCGCAGCCGGTGACCCCATCGTAGCTAAGTCAACTGATTATAAGTGGCTGATAGCGGACATCTTGACGAAGCAGTATGGGTTTCTCCCTGTGGGAGGGGGGATTCCTTTTCGTAGACAAAATGAATTGTTTCCTTCTCGCGAGACAAACCAGGGTGTGTTGAAAACCCCTTTTTTTTTTCCTTTTTTTTCCTTTTCCTCTCTCTCTGTGGAGCATCCCTTGGCCTGCCATGATGTCGGCTTGCTCAAGAAGCAGCATTCAGCCACGAAGAGATAGGCTGTTGACTTCAAAATTCATTGAGAAGGTCATATGCGTGTTCTTGGGATATCAGACTTTGTGTTCTATTTCATCTTTGACTACCCATGCCCGCTGGGTGATACCAGCCACTACTTAGATATGTTTTGCAGCATCAAAACCATTCTCCACAAACTTCGACAAATCCAAGCACGGGGCTCAAGAATAATTTCATGAGCAAGATGTGATCACCTTAGCCAACGATGTCTTGTACTACAAAGCAAGTTCCACTCCTCAATGCTGTGAAGGAGCCCAGTATGAGATGTCAAATGCCATAATAAATCTGACGGTGTGGTCAATCCATGGAAGAGAGATGCACGGGAGGTAGACGGCTTTAGTAGCATTGAAGTCTTCCTCTGCTTTGTAAAGTCTTGACTCCGTGGCATTTGACCTCATCTGTACAATCACTAGCAAAAGAAAATGGGGGCATATATTTTTTATGAACACATTACGGTAAAAACAGTGGAGGTTTTCGCAAGCACATACGCAGTCCACTTAATTATGGGTGTCTGGCGGGTTGGCCAGCATCAACTCAGGGCTGGTTGCTTTGAAGACCTTGAAAGTCTTGAGGGTCACAAGTAAACTAGCCGCACCTCTTCGTAATATTCATTTCAACAAGATGAAAACATGTCTTGAACCCTTTTGTCCGACGCTCTTCTTTTTTTGTCAGCCAAAATTCACATCATTATGAAGAGAGGAAATGTATTTTGGACCCCCTTCCCAATGTAAGCATTCCTAACAATCTGAACAAATCAAGCTCTCCAGGAGATAATCATTAATTCCTTGATTACAGAAACAAGCTGGCAATCCCCAAGGCAGTGTAAAGCTGCCCCTTCACCAGATCTGTCCAAGACTAAAGTCCACAGACCATAAACATTGTCTGAAAGTGCTGGCATTCTGCTTCCAAAGGTTGGATATAACTGACAGAGCTGTAGAATTTTTGAACCTTGGAGCAATCAAACCACCAAGTTCAATATGGAGAATCAGCACCTGACGCTACCTAGAAGGATCTTGTACTCGTGAGTACACCAGAGCCAGCTCGCTAGAGGAGGCAGAGACTGGATTTTAATATGCCTCTTTGTCAGTACGTTTCAGCGAGGTAACTCTACTTCCAAGAATCCTTCCTATTTCCCTACCCAAGCAACTCATGATGAGAAAGAGCTTCCATGTTTGTAGGCCGATCCTGGAGTACTACGCAGCAACTATCCGTCTTCAGTGCTACACCTCATCTGCAGGGTATCTATGCCTGAGTGGTGTTGATGTGAGACGTACAGGAATACAGTAATGCTGTGAGTATATAACTCGTGTTACCTAGGTAATCTTCACGTTCCTTGACCTAGCCCAATACTAGGGACTTCCAACCCCTCGAGTATTGTCTCCCCATTGCCCTGGGTCTTGTCATGACTTCCCCTGTAAGTACGATCAGTCGTCTTCCCATGTGAGCCTCTAATGACTCTATGCGATAGATGCGACAGTCTACAATACGGCAAAGACCTAGAGCCAAGTTGTTGGAGGGACAGACTCATCCATAGGTCACCTGTGACAGAAGGGGTTGTCTTGAGCCGTGTCCTATCCCATGCTTTGATAAGCTCGGACGCAGGCTCAATCATGTGGGTGACCGCTCTACATCAGCATAATCAAAGTTTGTGACAAGAGTATTACATGCCCGATCAAATTCTCATTAGTAGGCTATGACTAAAATGTTGCTGCCCGGTAACCAATGAACTCTTGCCATATCGAGTTGACGTCCATTGTCCTGCTTTGCTGAAAAGGAAATATGCATGCTATGCTGTGAATCCTGACACCGCCAAGTATCAATTATTACGAACTCCCCATCGCAAAGAATCGAGGATCGTACTGTAAATCCTCCCTTCTAAAAGTTGGCCGCTGTATTGACATTACGTTGTGGCAAAGACGTGGTGTGGTATTGTTCGAGGGTACTCTGGAACGGCGACGCAGAGCTTGCATTCGTAGTCGACATGGGCGCGACACCAACACCACCAACGCCGCTAGTGCCCGCATCCGCGTCCTTAAAGCCCATGAGGCCATCGCCCTCCTCACTGTTCCTGCGGCGGCCCCAGATCCTCCAGGCGAAAACTCCGGCCACGGCGAGGATGATGGCGCCACCGACACCCACGACAACACCGATGATTGTGTTCCTGGTCTGAGTCGACATCCCGGAGCTTCCGCTGCTGCTGCTGCCTGATTGAGACAAGCTGGCGGTGGGCGTCGTTACAGAGAGGGAGGTTGAGCTGCTGACAGAGCCATCCGAGGCGGTGACGACGACAACGGTGGTGGATGTGCTGGGGGATGCGGTGGTGGAGGCTGAGGAAGTATCCGTCGTCGAGGCCGCTGTGGTCTGCGAGCCATCGGTGGGGCTGGTGGTAGCAGACGAAGTAGTCGAGGCGGGTGTTGAATCTGTGCTAGTGGGGCTAGTAGTGGCAGCAGTGGTAGTGGGCGTTGTCTCGGCCTCTGTGGATGTGGTCTCCTGGGAGGTTGTAGCCGAAGTGCTTGTCGTTTCGGCTGATGACGAAGTTGTTGTGTCTGCTGCTACGGACGAGGTAGTTGTTGAGGCAGCGTTCCCACTTCCACTTGTGTCGGCTTGTCTCTTGTAGCCCAGCTCCTGCGTATCACGTTTGAGGAATGAGCCGTCGATGATGAAGGCTTGTGTGGCTGTGGTGGCAGACAGTGCTGCAACGAGCAGCTTCAGTAGCCTTGTGGAATGCATCTTTTGTGTGAAAGGTTCTAAGTCGTCGGAAGGGCCGGAGGAGGATTGTACGGTCCAGTCAGCCCTGTCGAGTTGTGGGTATGGGTCTACTCAGATGACTGAATCCCTTTACAAGAAATGTGCGTTCTCTGTTGTTTTTGTTCTTGTTGTCAAGTCCTTATTCGAATCGCGGCCACTCGTGGTCTCTAAGAGGCTGGAGCGGGAGCGACCTAGTGAAAGAGGCCTGTGAAGTTTCTTATCGATGGAACGATCGGGATCGAATGCTGGCGAGATGGCGAATACCGCAAATGTCGGGTGGTGGTGATAGACGCACAGTCGATCTTGGGTATCGATTAAATATGGACTGTATCTGTTTTGGTGGAGGCGTGTATTGGTGAAATGACGAGAAACGATGGGAAGAAAGAAAGAAGCGAGTGACTGGTTTGAGGGGGTGAGATGGATGTAAGGAGTTAAATTAGATGAATGGGGAAAAATGGAGTGGTGTGGTGATCAAGAAGTGAGAAGAGGCAGGGTGGAGTGAGTGGAGTGAGTGCAAGGACTTCAAGGGAAAAAAAAAACACACTGGCATGCTGCGCTAGCGGCAGCGGCAGTGGCAGTGGCGACAGGGATCAGCCCATCATCCGATCCCATCGATCCCAAAACCACTAAAATAAACGGGTGTTAGGTCCTGCTAAAAGGTCAGTAAACAGCCGGCTAGAGAGTCACACAGGTCCAGAACAACGGAAATCTGAGACCAACCGGCCCGCCGAGCCAGCCATAGAGTGCCACATCAGTTACTAGTAGAGTACCTAGGTACTTATGTATTGGTTTCCAGAATAATCAATTTGCAACTTGATCACTCATTTGAGTGCTACTATAGTGACTGTCTGTCTGGGTCCTTTTAATCCACCGTCGAATATCTACTTACTACTGTCACTAGGCCACTCTTATTTAATCTCCGAGTCACATTGACGGATGACAGAAAGACAAGAAGGGATGTTCAAATAGAGTAGTTGCACAAGGGTCACTCCCAACAAGGATCAATGGTGGTCAGGTCCTCACCCCCCCGCCCCTTTTGGGCTCGATGCTGGGTTTCAATGTTTCGTTTAAGAACGCCCTCTACTATAATACAGGCTCGTATTCCTCAGTCACTACACCACAAAAGGAGGCCACCAACTATTACGAAAGAAAAAGGACCCTGTGCACTCAAAGTCTGCACTCGAACTACTGCGGCAGGATCTTTTTGTTGTGGCCGCCGTTGCACACTATTTCGTAGTCCATCGATCTATTAGCTAGTTTCTCTCTATCTTTCCTTTGTCGCATTCGCTGACCAGATGACGCTGTAGGCATTCCAGAAGCCCTTTTTTTTTCTTCCCAATGAGGCTTTTCCCCGTGCCGCTGCCGATTAGGTAGTTGCTATTAATAGGACCATGATTTTTATCCTACTTGGTACTTCTCAACCTGCAAGTCACCCCCCACCCCCAAAGTAAAGAGAAAGTTGGAATGGCTGGCATCGGTCCCATCTATCATGCAACCCCTATGACGATGATGGTTTGTGATGCACAAGAAAAGCCTTGGACCCTTTAACAAGTCGCATCTGATCGGCCAACCAACATCTAGTTCCCGTGATTTTGCCAACGGCGGGGTCCCGTAAAAAACCTGTTCGTCCCGTGCTTGGTTCCATTCGCGGGCTGGGAAGACAGAACCCGCTGTCGTCATTCCCCTTGTATTCTCCCCGAGGTTGATTACACGATATTCTCACTGGGAGGATCCTTTCCCTCCCCTTGGCTCGGCTAAACCATGCACAGCCTCCCTCAAGTGCGCTCCACCCCTCGGCATGCAGGGTCCCTCCCCAAGCTTTGAACGCGAGCCCTTTTTCGCTAAGGTAGGGCATTGACGGGACCCGGCCGGGACCCGGGACCCGGGACCTTTATTATGATCCTTCGTCAGAACTCTTCGTCCCGCCAACGAGTTGGAAAAGCTTTGATAAGGTACTATGGTAGGTTTCCACCGTCTCAGTTTTCCAAAGGAGGGGCTGGGCTTTCAAAGCCTTCTGCAAATCCGCTGAGCGGGCCGGGGCGGGTTTTTGCCGCATAAACTTCCCGAAGTCCGTTGCGTCTCACCGACCGATCGACCGGCGGTCAAGTCGAGGCGCGACCCCAACGATTGGGCCAACTCGCGCGCCTCACGTGAGAGTCACTTTTGATTCTACTTGGTATTGCCGGTCTGTGGCGATCCATCATTTTATAGGAGAGCCATTGATTCATGGCCCTGCACTGTCAGGCGTGAAGGTTAATGCCTAGCCGGGAACTATCCTACGGTGATCTTATTGTCTTCATTGGCGATTAATGTGATGTGCTCTGCACGGTTTCCAACGTACTATGGTACACTGGTATCGCCTTGAACTGCCCTTTCAGATCTCAAACGATAGGCGAATAAGCAGTGGCCAGACAAGAGTCATACACATCAAGAGCAAGGCTTCATCTGATGAGACTCCTTGTGACGTGACTTTAGTCGAACCAAGTCACCCTCTGCCATGAGCTGCCCTACACGCACGCGATGACAGAGCCTCAAGCTGTGCGCCACGTCAGTACACCGGGGCGCACTACCAAACAAATTCATGCGTTATATCCCCGACGTTATTCTCCTTTTCCCTTTCGCATCAACCTACGAAGCAGTGTTATCTCTTTTGTGATGAAATAGGGTAGTGGTGTGCATATATGCTCGTTGTCTGGCAAATATATCCTTCACTGTTGGGTGGCGCTGCGTTTCGTGTTATCCAGGTACCGTACCTAGGTACCTAGTTAGCTAGCCGCCACGGCGTGCTGTACGACGTTGCACCCGACTCAACGTCGCGCTGATCAACGCGCTTCGTCACCGCTGGTGGCTGGTTTACTGTCGGCCGGACATAATTTTTAGATATCTTCATCAATGAGGAGGTCTTCAGCAAAAGGTTGGCACCTCAAATTATTATTGGGCGAGTGCTCCCGAATTAGAATGCGTCTCCGCCCTTACATACAAACAAACCTTGCTAGATACGAAATATCAAGTCTCAGCCGTTGCGAGGAAGGCGATAAGGCAGACGGTCAAATTGATCGAGGGAGGAATGCACTCAGTTTGAGCACAGACTTGCATATGTAAGGGCAGGCAAGATGGTTGGTATCACAGAGGGAGGGTCAATCCTCAAGTTCATTTCATCACGGTGCACAGATTCGATAGAGAAAAAAGGCGAGAAACCGGTCAATTTGCTTTGAACTCTGGCCGGCCCACCCCCCCCAAACCCAGAATGTCATCTTCCCAACCCTCTCTGCAGACTGTCCCAGTACGGCATCTCACTTCTTCCCCGACGTGTTACCCTGGTTGTCGTATTCTCGCATCTTGTCCAGGATCGCGTTTCCCTCCTCAATGCCTTCAGGAGTCATGCCCAGCCCATATGATGCCTGAAAGTTGGGTCGACTGCCCCAACCATCTTTGACCATTCCGTAGTTGCTGTTGGAGCCTGAGGAGGACTTGTTGATGGAGTTGTCGCGGCCAGTGCTGGAGCCGGAGCCGGAGCCTTTGCTGTTGGACGAAGGCATGTTGAAAGGTGTTGAGTTGTAATTATCAGAGATGAGTGATCTTGGATGAAAAGAGGAATGTGTTGGAGGGGGGCTCATTCAGTGGCGAGCGTGCCTCACAAATGCAATTTATAGACGTGGAGCCTTACCGAGTATGCCATCACACGCCGATTGCTATGCAAAACCATGCTGTTTGCTTTCCAAGCCACAATGAAGGTTTGCATTGTGGTTTACTGCATATGCATGTTTACTAAGCAAATAAGGCAAGCGGAGACGATGGAAAGAAGGCAGCAAGTAATGACCACGCCAAGGGCGTGAGGCAGGCGTGAGACACTCGCAAGCATCAAACACGAGTGAATGGGCATCGTGATCGTGAATCAAAGATCATCCAAATTCACACACACGCACACACGCACATCATGCGCATACCCCGCAGCCTTGCCCCCTTCTGGATGTCAGAGTGAGCTGCAGGCTCACACCTCTAAGCACAAAAGGGGGGAGTTTCCAGATATATGGCAGCCCGAAGTCATTTTCCTATGGGTTCTGACAACTAGCCATGGCCATTGTACACAATTAGCCATCCTTCCAAAGTGCTCTAATGACAGCTAGCAGCTGAACAGGTCTCTCCTGCACCAGTCCTAGCAATCACCCTCCCAGTGGACCGCATTAAAGATGGCAGTCGACAACGCCCAATATGAGCATCTCGCCGCCATCTACGACTCCTGCCTCCAGATCCCCGTCCGCCGCTGCGACACAGCCAATTTCCTAGCCGCCATCGACCCCGTCAACGGCCGCCATGTCCTCGACCTCGCCACCGGAACAGGCTACTTTGCCCGCACCATGGCCCGCCTTGGCGCAGCCCACGTCGTCGGCGTCGACGTGAGCGAGGGCATGCTGCAAGTGGCTCGGCATCTCTCGCCCGAGGGCAGCGTACGCTATGAGACAGGCGACGTCTTTAGTGCCATGCTCCAAGGGCTGGGCGAGGGAAAGGAGGAGGAGGAGGGTGCTGCGGAGGGGAAGTTTGATTTGGTGACAGGGGTATGGTGTCTGAACTACGCTGCAAATCGGGACATGATGCTGACCGCCTGGCGGAATATTGCTCGGTTTCTGAAGCCTGGGGGAAGGTTCGTGGGGATTGTGCCGGGGCCGTTCATGGAGTGGCTGGATGAAAAAGAAGTCTGCTACGGCTTTTCGTACGAGCGGGTGGAGAAGGTGGAAGATGGCTGGTTAGTGAAGAAAACACTGCATGCTGAGCAAGGCCCGATCACTTTCAAGGCGTATGTGCTAAACGAGGATATCTATCGGAGTGCGGCTGGTGCAGCTGGGATGAAGGATGTGAGGATAGACAAGCCGGAGATTGTGCCGAAGATGGAGGGAGATGAGGATGAGGCATACTGGGAACGGTTCATGTCAAGGCCACTCTTTAGTGTCATGACAGCTGTGAAAGCATGATGGAGGGCCTGGGCCTGAACCATGGAGACATGTGGTTGGTGCATAGTCTGAAATTAAGCTGAAGCAGAATAGCAAAGTAGGCCGTGGCGGAAAGGCAGGACTCATCAAAGAAACTTTGAGGTCTTATCAAAATGTGCGGGGACATGAATAAATAAAAATATGCTGGCGCATTGTGCTTTGCAAACGCCTTGACGTCGCCGTAGTTATAAACTTGATGGTGTGTGTGCGATCGATGGCCGAGGCTGAGACACAAACACTGTGGAGCACTTGCACTTACACGAGGCTGAGTGGGGCCCTTGTCCGACGGCCATCCAAAGTGCCCTTACCCAGACAGATACCTATATTTTTTCAGTCAGCCTTGCCTTCAAGATCAATCTTACTACTCCATGTCAACCATAAGGCTGAATGCCGAGGGAAATTACAAGGCATTTCTGGGCCTAGTACAGATCTGGTCCCCCTAACCCCATGTCGCCCGTGGCATTGGCGCTGTCAGTACCTCATGAGACGGGGCACGTTTCAAGTCCGCCGGGCCCTGCATACCGAGCGTTTCATTTGGCCTGCACTTCGTCGACGACGTCGTGTGAATCTTGAATTCGTGAATTCGCAACTACTCAACTAACTGTATGCGAACTCGATCTTTTACCCCCCAAGAAGAACCATTCTTTTGACGACATCATCACGAACCGAATAACCGACTGGACGCAGTCTTCCATACCCCACGCGCGCCGCACAGACGATCGGCAGCTTTCAGACGCCGTTGGCGACGATATAAACCCACCGACGAGTCCAACCAAGGCTCCATCAGAACCGATCGCGCAGGCTGGACCAAGTGCGCAAGCTGCAAGGATAAGAGACGAACCCGGCAGACCAACCTCCCCCGTTCCGAATTTGTTTTCCGCGCTGGGCTCGAGAACCAACGAGAATCAGGACCACTCCGCATTTCATCGAACAACAATTAATTTCAGAACGCAATATGCAGTTCACTTGGATCATGATGGCGGCTGCCGCCTGCACCAGCGTGCTGGCATCTGCTGGACCGGACGTCGCACAAGAGATAGCAAACGGCCGCTTCCACGACGCCTCGTTGAGGCAGCGACAAAACACCAACAACTTGCAAACGTTCACGGGAGCTTTGGGTGGAATCAAAGCTGATGCTGTAAGTTATCTCAGACTGATCGCTGGTATACTTCCATAGCCATAACCTATGAGAGGGGAGGGGGCTGGGGAAGTCGGCAACGAGGCTCAGTACCGGATCTGGACCCGAGGGTTGCACTGGGAGCCAGTCGAGTTTGAGCACGCCCATGGGTCTGGCTGGCTTTTGTATGAGAGAGCTTTTCCATTGACGCGATCCATGTTTTTCTAGGTGATCCAAACAAGCGACTCATCTCGCCCCTTCTCAGTCAACGGCAGTACCTTCACGGATTTTGCAAGCGCAGCAGGCCGGTCGTGTGATAACCAGAAGAATGCGTGCGCGGACATGGCGAACAGCGGCAAAGCAAACTTTCAAGTGTCGGACTGTGAAACGCAGGACAGTAAGTTCCAACCCCGAAGTTTTCTGTCCTCTCATGGTGTGCTTTTCTGGACCATAGGCTAATGAATAAATCCGTTTCGTGCAGCCCAATGCAAAGCGTCCATCAACAACAACGTGGCTGTGAGCACCAGCTCCTCCTCCTCCTCGTCCTCCAGTTCCAGCTCATCCTCCTCGTCTTCAACGTCAACATCTTCAACGTCAACGTCTTCAACTAGCACTACCTCCACGTCCATCAGCACTACCTCGTCGGCGCAGCTGCAATTAGTCAGTCAGAACGCCGAATTCAATTTCTTCTGCGAGGTGTAGCGCAACAATGTTATTTTTCGGCGGTCATTCTTGGAAATATTGAATTTGGAGGTCTGTAGTGAAAGTATAGGGAACACAAGATGCTCCGCCCAGTGCTTGAATCTCAGAGTCATCATGTTGCGGCGTTATGGGCGTTGGGTTGAACACGGTTGCGCACACCGCAGGAAGGTCAGCAAAATGGCTCGAAATGAAAATTGGGTTGGATCCTTCTTCGAGCGGACACGCAGATAATGTCTCGTATATGAACTTATGGATAATCATCTTTTGAAAAAGACCTAACTCGATATGTAAGATCCACTACTGCTTTCGACAGCAGACACAGAGATGGCATCACACCACGCACTTTCCGTTGACAGTAAATGCAAATTTGCAACTGAAGGTGAAGAACCTTCACTTCTAGATTGCAGATCACATTTGAAGACAATGTTCCATCTTCAGTAAGCTCCATCAACCGGTCACCTCAGACCTAAGCAGCTCATCGGTCTTGAGCCATCGGTTCCAAAGGGGTACGAACTCCTTCCATCAGGCCCTATATCAAGGGGTGAACCTATAAGCAAACTGCAGACCCTATGCTTTATGAAGCAGGCCAATCACCCCGGAACTTCATGACAGACAAATCAAATCATGAATTTTCTAAGCGCGTATGTCCCATCAGAGATGGCAGAGTGAGCACAATGTAGCCCATATAACATCCCGCTTTCAAAATCCATCACACACATCCGTAGTGCAGCTCAACAAATCAGTATATACCGAATAAGACTCAAACGGATTCGTCTCGCACCGCGCTGATACAACACCCGTCCCATTATTCAACTGCTCACAAACGCCCGATGCATCCGGGGCCGCCTCGGAACCAGTGTACCAGGCGCCCGACACGGGGTCCAATGTGATGGTTGTATTGCAGATGCCAACTAAGAAGCAGCATATCGTCAGCGCTAGTTCAGCTGCTTGAGGGGGGCGCGAAGGGGTAAGAAGCTCTCATGAACGCACCTGTGAGTGGTGTAGAGGGTGTTGTCCAACTCTGCACGCCGACGGGACTGAAGTGAAAGGCGTCGTAGCAATTAGCCTGGCTGGCTGGGAGGACGTCCCAGTAAATGCCTGTGGCGGTGGTGACGATCCATGAGGACTTGCCTAGATAGAGGGTCAGTAGAATATTATACATGAACACGCCAGGAGAAAGCAAATCAAATTAAGGAATGAAGAAACGAGAAAGGGGAAGGGCATGCTCAAATACCATAATGAAAGTCTGCAGCTGCAAAGGGTAGGCTGGCAGCAGCCACAAAAGCGAGTGTAGAAAAGTGCATTGTGCAGACCAGGAACACAGCGACGATAGGTGGTGAGAAGAAGAATATGCAAAATACCAAACAATTCGATTCCAGCCGATACAGAATGCTCTGGTTATTTAAGCACGCTCGTCACAACGGAAGTTCTCACGAATGTGAGAGCTGAAATGCAGATCTGTCGTAGGGCGGAGGATCCTCCCTAGATATCGCGGGTCCACAAGTTCTAGGCTGCCAGCTTATGAACCATCTTTCAACGGTCGGGATGGCGAGCAAGCTGGTAGGTAATATGACGATGCGAGACAGAGCAAACAGGCTAGTGCACCTTTTATCCTCGTAATCTCGTATCCGTCGCTGACTTTTCAGCGTATTTATTCGTGTCAGCCAAACGCTGAGGTGAACGAGTGTAATTATTATGTTAAATTAGGTACAAAGCATTTGTATCTCAGCTCTCAAGCTCAGATAAGCTCTCCACCCCAAATTTTGCTTCCTTCCAATTGGTCTCTTCTCTTTTGCTAGCAATAAACGTGCTGGGGTATCATTCTAGTCAGTGTAGTCAGGGTATGGGATATAGCTGTCGGTCGCAGTGATGTCTGTCAAGTCCGGTCTCTATACGCAGAGTTCAACGAGAAAAAGAAAAGGAACGAATGTCCAAGTACAACACACCACACTAAGCCACTTCCCTTTCCACAGGACCTCCTCTCTCTTATCTTGTAGTTGACAAAGGAAAAAAAAAAGTTATCATGTTGGTATCGGCCGTGAAGTCCTCACTCTTAGGCTCTTCAGCCCCCTCTATTCGTCGTCAAAGAAACCAGCGTCATCGAAATCATCCTGCGCAAGCGCATCATCGTCGTACGCAGCAGACCTCATCATTGGGGGTGTCTGCGGTGCGTTTTGCTGTGGTTGATTGCGCAGCGGGCTTTCATTCCCACGAGCAGGCATCTTGCTCGCCTGTCTTGCGCTAAAGGCTTTGGGTCGGTTCGCAAGGTCCTGTGGTGTGAAACGACGGCCAGTGCTTGAGAACGCTGTGGGCTGTTGGCTTCCAGAGTTACCAGGCGTTTGAGGGCGCAGATTAGACTGTGGTGGGGTCAGGAGGCCGGAGAGGAAGCTACTTTGCGAAGAGGGGCTGTCTCTCTTCTGGGGAGTGGCACTGGCTCCGCCTGCAGCGGACGATGAGATAGCGCTGGTGAAGCTGCCGCCCTTGCGCCAATTGCCCAGAGCAGCAGCGAATGGACCAACAGCCTGCGCAACCCGTGGTGTGGCATCGCGAAGGCTGGCAGCAATATTGGGCAAGGTGATAGCCGAACCACCGTTCATGGCCCTTTCACGTTCCTGCTGCTCCATCTGCAAATTTGCTTTGAGGCGGATGGCCGCATCGCGCACGCGGTCCTGGTCGTAGTCGTCCCGACCGAGGGCAGTAATAATATCCTGAAGGTCGGAGTGCCGGACGCCAAGCAGCTCGCGCAACCAAACGATCTCATCATCGCGCTTGGCAATCTTGGTCTCGGCCTCAGGGTCCGCGATCTGCTCGAGCGCTTCGATCTTTTGCTCGCGCTCCTGCAATTGTTCTTGCAGGACCATGATGGACTCACGTAGAGCCTGTGGCGAGATCTTCTCCGGAAGCTGCATGGCTTTAGCAACAGCTTCCGACTGAACTGGCGCCGCAGGCTGCGCAGCGCTGACGGTTTTTGGCGCAGCGAACGGTGCAGCCGGGACATCTACCACGGGCGGGGAGGAGTAGCCAGAAGTTCTAGCAGCCTGGGCGGCCGCACGAGCAGCCTCCCTGGCAATGTCAAGCTTCTCCTCAAGGTGAGCAACGCGATCCTGGAGGTGCTCGCATTTAGATGTGGAGATGCTGAGTCGCTCGAGCAGGTTAGATTCGAGACGTTGGGCATCTTCCATCGTATTGTTGAGCTGCCTCTCAAAGCGAGCCTGCATGTCTTCCATCTCATCTTGGTGCTTACGAACAAGCTCATCGACGTGCGCTTTGTTGTGTTGGCCCTCGGAGAGCATGTCGTACTGCGATCGAACAGTATCGGCATCAAGTTTGGCCTGATCGAGCTGAGCTTGCAAATTGGATATCTGGTCTTCGAGCGTCTCGCGGACAAAGTTGACCTGATGATTTGCTTCCTCCAGTTGGTGCTGCATCGATTCGCGAGCCCGCTGAACCTCGCGAGCTCCAGACTCTCTGGCCTCCTCAAATTCGGCTTGGTAGCGCATGGCGGTCTGCTGGAGTTTATGATTCTCTGTCCTCATTTCTCCTAGGAGAGCCTCGAGTCTCTTGGCCTCGTTGACAGCCTTCATTCCCTGGCGCTCGCCAGCCTCGAGTCTCTCAAGCTCGACCTCTAAACGCTCACGTGTCCGAGATTCAGCCTGTAGCTTAGCATCAAGGACTTCTTGCCGCGCGAGCAGGGTCTGCTCCTTCTTGGCACGACGTCCATTCTCCTCAGCAATTTCAAAGGTAGCGCGTTCCATATCCTCCTGTAACGACAGAAACTTAGTCCGCCAGGATTCACGCACGCGCTCGTTCTCATTCAGCTGAGTACCGAGAGTGTCGATAAGCACATGCAGTTGTCTCTTTTCGTCAAGAGCAGCGTGCAAGTCATCACTCTGGCGTCCAGATAACTCGATGTTTCGCTCCGCCTCAAGTCTCCAGCGATTAGCTTCCTGGCGAAGGTCTCGCGCGTCTTCCTCAGCAATATTGACACGGCTCTCGAGGTCGGCCTTGTCTCTTGTGAGATTGTTTACAGAAGCTTCAAGCAGGGCCAGGCGCATAGTGTTTCTGCTGTTGGTGGCATCGTAGATCTTCAGCCTTTCATCCTTCTCCTCGAGGGTATCACGCAGACGGATCTCCTCTTCAGACGAGATGCGAAGGAGGCGTTGGATTTCAGCAAGTCTATCCTCGGCCGCCCTCCTAAGCTGGACTTCGGATTCGCTGATGTCTTCTTGGTGCTTCAATTTGTCCTCGAGTTCAACAACACGCTGATCGTATAGGCTGCGATTCGTTATTTCCGCCTCAAGCCTAGTCTCAGCCATATGTAAATGTCTCTCGAGTTCAGCAGCCCGATCGTCAGCAATTCTCCGTGTTGAGATTTCAGTTGCGTTCTTTGCCTCCTCGAGACGGAGACGCTGCTCTAGATCAGCGTAGCGGGTCGACAATTCGTTGAACCTCTCAGCAAGGTCCTCCGAGTCCTCGATAGATTTAGGATCGACAACTTGCTGCGATGAGCTGGCAGGTAAGCGACTTGCAATCGCCTCCTCGACCACGTTACGGAGATCCTCGCCTCTAAAGTCCAAATGCAATGCTCCGTTGAATTGCTGCTTCATTTCTTCCACGGCTTGGAAGATAGATGTCAACGCCTCAGGAGAAGCTGCGTCCATTCCAGCACCCGGTGGCAGCGGAGGGAGAGGGGCATTGTTGCGCTGTTGAGCATTCAATGCTTCGGCGACAGCAGCTTTTATCTGGTCCAACCGCCTATCCTTGCGAGGACTCATCGAGCGGCGTGGAGGAGGTCCGTCATCATCTTCATCGTCCGCATCACTCTCCTGAATTTCGGCAGACACACTGCGACGTTCACGACGACTTGGTGGCGTACGATCATTGAGCGCGGCCAGAGCTTTCTGCATACCATTCAGAGTCTGTTGCAGGGAGCCGAAGCGGTGCTCCAGCACTCCATCAACCAGGTCATTAACCCGGCCATCAAAGAATCCAGCCCTGTGGTCCAGCTTGAGTTGCTCCTCATCTGAGAATGCCCGTTCCCAGTCGTCACTAGCGGCCTGGCTCGGGCTCGTGTTGAGCTGAGACAGCTGTGCGCTCAACGGAGGATCAACAAATGGGTCCTCCAGCTCAGTGGACTGCAAAGGAGGTTGGACACCTATCGGAAGATGGTAATGCCTTGGGGCTGGGCTTGGAGCATCATGCCGTAGACGTGGGTGAACATGCTTGGGGGATTCACCAGGCGCATGGATGGTACCGGGAATCGGAATAGGTCGCGCAGGACTTTGCTGATGCCACGTCGCGTCGGTCAATTTGTTAACGCCCATGGAAGGATCCTCGTTGATGTGGCGCATAACTTCATCGATCTCTTCGAACGTTGGCTCCCTGAGTTCGCGATCCTCATCGTACGGAATCTGGGGCGGGCTGGCGGGCTGTGACGCAGTTCCTTGAGTATCCTCCAAGTCTTCCAACTCCTCCTCGGCGGTCATGGAAGAGATCACCGCTTCTTGAGCTTCGGCCTCAGACAATGGGGTAGAAGGAGACCTGGCGTACTTGGAAGCAGATAATCCCTTGATTGGCGAAGGTGAGGGACTGAGAGCAGCGAACCTGCTAGCCATGAGCCCCCTGTTTTCAGGAGAAGGCGAAGGCACAAATCTTGACTGGTCAAAGCTTTGATCATCTGTACCCTCTGGACTGACTGGAGATGGCTCTATGTCCACAGGCGACCTGGAGAACTCCTCGGTGGCCTCATTTACTGGACTAAACGCAGATTGCTTCGCAGGTTCTAACGCGGATTCCTCGAAGTGCCCTGGAATTGGCGTATCCTCTTTATCATCATCACGAGACGCGATTGAAGTACCAGGTGTAAGTGGCTTCGCTTTGGCCGAAAGAGACTGTGGATGGCCTGTGGCGAAAAAGTCCTCTCCAAATGGTCGGGCGGCGTTGAAGTCTGAGATCTCGGTTTCGGAGCGCAAGTTGACCGGGGCCCAGTGCATTGCGGGCTGGTCGAGGGCAGACGTATCTGTGGAGTCGGAGACAATGGTCGAAGACATTGCAGTTTCGGGGCCAGGGCGCTCATCTTCTGCATCTTTGTCGGCTGGTTCGTCATGCTCGACTGATTGAACACGCTCTACGGGCTGGTCCGCGAATCGAACCTCTTCATCCATATCTGTACTAGCCCCTCTGAATCGTTTGGGTTTGGAATCATCTGCAATGCGACCGTTCTCATCCTCACGAGTAGGGCGGTCCTCCCTATCCGACTTGCGACTAGATGGACGGACAATTGGGATAGCCTTGGACGCTTTTGGAGGCTTGATAATAGCCGGCTGAGTCAAATCAATGCTGCCGAAGATAGACGGCATCCGTCCGCTTTCACTGCCCGACAAAATCGGCGACGTGACTGAGCCAGATACTGATGAGCCCAAAGGAACAAAGGCTGGAGCATCCGGCCTGAATGTTGGAGCCCCTGCAGCAGAGAAGCTGAATTCGCTCGAGCCAGGCGAGAAGACAGGAGCATTGACGTTGATCTTGCTCGAATTGGACTGGACCGATTCTGGAGCCTTGGGTGCAGGTGCGAAAACCCCTTGGAATACAGCAGGTTGAAAAGTATTGCTGCCGAAATTGAATTGCCCTGGCTGAAATGTGCTGGTTGGTTGGAAGTTGCTTGTCGGATTGAATTTGAATTCGGGCGCCGCAACGTTGAACTTTGACAATGGTGGCTTGTTATCAAGGCTGGGCCGGCGAGAAGTCGACTGGACATCCTGCCACGGGTTGCTGAAGGTCCGATCATGCATTCCAGGGAACTTGTCATGGGCAGGCGTGCCAAGGTTGCTTGGATTCGTCTCGATCTCTTCACCAGATTTGTCATCCTGGATCGTGTTGAGCCTGTTGAGCCCACTTGCATCCGCGCTCTCCCGCATGTCTTCCTCACCAAAATATTTTTGGGTGAGCGAGTGACCCCTACTATGGGGTCGAGGGTGATGCAGGACGAGGCTGTCGTCGATGGTGTTCTCGAACTGCGGTGCTTGGGGCGCAAGATCCTGAATCGGTTTCTGGATCTTATCGTCCTCATTATGGGGGCTGTAGTCCTGGTCATGCTCAAGCTGGGACCGGAATTGTTCCTCCAAATGATATTCAGCTTCGTCGATCTCTCTTTGCAAGCTATCGCTCGAATTGTGACGAACTTGCGGGCCAGGCTCGGGTGTCTTTGACGCGCTCTTGGCATGATGCTCCTCCTCCTCTTCTTCTCGCACTTCCTGTAATTGGGGGGTAGACCGAGTAGGAGGCATGAATTGCTGATGCGGAAGCTGAGGAAATTGCAGCGATTGATGGCGTTGATGCTGAAGAGGAGGCTGAAAAGCACCCTGCCCGAAAGGAGATGTCGAAAGTGATGGAGAGACGCGGTGCATTCCCTGTTGTTGAAATATAACGTCTCGAGGAGATGGTTGCGGCTGCGGCGGCATGAACCCAAACGCTGACTGATTTGGCATCGAAGTAGGCGGCGCCTGCTGCTGTGGATTGAAACCTCCACCAAAGGAAGTCGGGGATGCCACAGCGTTGATACTGCCTGGAGTCGGCTGCCCAGGAAAAGGGAATTGTTGCAGTCCTTGGCTTGAGGCAGACGATGTGGGAATGGGCGGCGAGAAGGGCAATGGTGGATATTGCGTGATCGTGGCCCGCCGACTAAGAGGTTGTTGTGAGGGATTAGGAGAGATAGTAGCAGTTGGAGGAGGCGGTGGCTCTTCGTCTGCAAGCGACACACCGAGTGCTCGGAGTTTGGCCTCGGTCAACTCATCCACATATCTCTTCCAGGCTGTACAGGCGGTTAGCATGCTGATTCATCTGTGCGAATTCTGAATAACTTACCATCAATGTCAGGCAGTGTGACTTTGAACTTGCGTTCTGCCCACTCTCTCCTTGTCTCTTCTACGTCCGGCCACTCGTCTCTGCTCCTCGAGTAGTGCTCTAGAGGCAATGCGGCATGTTCATCAGGGCCCGAGGGCTCATTCAGATCGAATCCACGGGTATCGTAGCCCAGCTCCTCCCACTCTCTGAACATGTTGGCTACCTGGTGCTCCTTCATAAGACTTGGCCTTCCACCCGGTCGACCCCAATCATCATCCTTGGGCAGCAGAACCATGATACTCTTGCCGCGCCACGGCACCCGCTTCTTAACTCGGGGCGTATGCGACGGCTCTTTCTTGGGTGCCTCCCGTGTCGGTGTCACTGGGGCCTTTGCTTCTGTCTGTTGCACCTCGGCCGAGCCAATCTTACCACCCGTCGATCCATCGGGAGTCGCCAAGGGATGGTCTGTGGTCACCACCAAGCCGCTGTTTTTGCCAAGCTGAGAGCGCTCTGGACTGCCAAAATTCGCCATGGCGGCACCTATTGAATTCCGCGATCGCTCCATGGTGCTCTGCTTCAGAGTTTCCGTACTCGATCGTGCTCTTGGATGTGGTGGCCTCGACGACTGACGAGATGCAACGCGACTAGTGTTGGCTTTTGGAGTTACAAGGTCCTTGTCGTCGAGCCAGGCTGCCTCGTCTCCGGCTTGCGAGCCGCTCAGTGAAGAGTGCTCACTTTCCGAACCGTCGCTGAGCCAATGACGGGGTTCGACGTTCTCGTCAGCGGCTGTGTGTTGACGAATCCAGTCCTCGGTCAGGCCGCGCGCAGGAGCAAGTCTCCTGGCGCGATTGACAAGAATAGCGGCCAGAGAAGACCCTTGTTGTTCGTCAGGCGGAACCGTCAGATATGGCGCCGGGCGCAGAAAAGGCGTGTCGAGCTCAAGGCGATGAAGAGGCGAGCCGTCGGATGGCTCGCTGCCGGACCCTTGAGCACGAAAATTGGCGGCCTCAGACTGAGGGTATGGGCTGCCCCAACTTGCCGTGATAAATTGGCGATCGTCGCCGTTGTCGGCGCGGGGTGCTGGTGGCGTCCTCAGCAACTCGAGAGCGCGCTTGGGCAGCAGCGGCGCTTGTAGGTGAGCAATGAAGGGAGAGGACGTCGCGTCGTCGTCGGCGGTAGAAGCTGTCGAAAGGGCTGGAGAAGCGGGTGATCGCAGACCGTCCTGTGCGGTAGCACGAGGAGGATTGGGTGGTGACGAGACTTGCGAAGAAGACGTGGTTGCGGGGACCTGGGGTGTGACACAGATAGTAAGTGGGCCGTCTAGACTGAGGAGCTGGAAACAATTTGCGGCTCGGATATATCAAAGGAGAGACCAAAAAAAAAAAAAAAAGGATGGGGACCTAGGGCGGAAGGATACTAGAGAGGTCTTACCACAGTGAGATCAGCGCAGACGATATCGAAGTCGTCTGCTGCTGAATCTCTCAAGGTATCACTGTCGCCGTCGCGTCGTCGCCGGTGCCCAGAGTCAATAATGCTGGACGAGAGAGACCCCTTTTCGAATTCAAAGAAGCAGAGGGAGTGGAGAAATTTTGTAGTGCTGGGCCAGGATGATCGCGTCGCGTATTAGAAGATCGAGTGGTACTACTAGTATCCGGCTGACCGGGGCCAAGCTGGGACGACCTGGATGGGCGTGTCTGCTCGGGTCAAGGGTGGGCGATAGGTCAGATTGGGCTGATGGTTTTACGTCGCAGTGCGGTTCCCTGACAGGCAAGACGGGCCGGGATGGGAATAGAAGTGAAGGAAGTCAATAATTAAAAAATCAAATCGAACCAACAGGAAAAGTCATCAGAAAAGAAATTGAGAGAGACCGAGCAGCGGTGGGCAGTTCTTCGAGGTCAGGGAGCGTGGAGTGCCAGAGTGCCAATAGGCCGGTCTCAGGCGATTGAGGCCGAGGACGCAACAGAAGACGAGGACCAACAACAAGTTACTACTTGTAGACTTGTCAAGACCATCGGATCGGTTCGCTAGCAGGTGCGCGGTCTTGGACGTTGGGCTCGAGCCGCCTGCAGGTGTTGAATCAAATCGAATCGAGTCGCGAGTCGGGGTTGCGTCGAACCTCAGACAAACCAGACGATCGTAATCGAATCAAACCGGCAAATGACAACAAAGATACCCGTAGCCGCAGGAACTAACAGTGAACGGGGTGCCGCGAGTGTGGGGATTTGTAAGTAAAATGAGGCGTGGGAGAAAAGACGAAGAGAAACTGGCTCTGAAATGCAAAGTCGCGCTGGGATTTCCTTTCAATCAGTTACATTGCCCAGCTAGAGCCTGGCCCGACTACGCCTGTCATTTTTGGACACGCTTTCTCTGCGACTGCAGGGTACCGTGCCTCTCTTCTCTCTTCTGTGCTCTGCTAATAACCAATACTACTATGGTACCTCTCTAATAATAATGCACCTGCATTGGGGCTCGGGCCCCGGCATAATACCTAGGCCATCTGCATTTGCAATTCTTTGGCCCCGCGGGCAGGTAAATGCTAAGGAGTACTTCTAGTGTACGTGCGCCTTGTCAACATAGTAAAGGTACCGGGCCATCTTCATCTGAAAGCTGCTCTCCCCGGATTCCTGCCCAGCACGTGCCACAGTGTACTCTTTCCCCTTTGCTTTTTGTTTTCCTGACGTCTGCATGGAATGAATGTAATATTTTTATGGGGCTCCCATAGCCCAGCACATCATTATGCACCCCGCTCCACAACTCAGAAAGGGCTTGGGAAACTATCCTGCCCTTTCCACTCTTTAAATGAGCTCTTGACAGCTGTTCGCGCTATCCTTGAAGCTATACCAAACTTGGGCGACGCGTCGAGCCCGTTGAGCGGGAACTAAAATGAGCTTTACCAGGGTTTCGTCCACAGTTCTCGCTTCGCTGCGGAACATGTGCATTTCCTTAGTGGTGGTGATTGATGTCCAAGCAGTCAGCAAATACAGCTGGGACTAGCAGAGGCTCTCGCACTCTCGTGCAGCAACTTGTTGACAGGTAGGTAAATACTTGGTAAGGAGCAAGAGAAATACATGGTCTACTGTGTGAACCTGAAGCCTTCTTACGATCCTTGGATGAGTGGTCTTGACGACCGGATGCCCTAAAAAAGCCTTCCTGGCTTGACCCGACACTGTAGACGAGGAATTCTACTTTGAACCCTGGGCAAAAAATTGATCATGATGGCACCGTACGAATAGCCAAATCTTCAGTCTGCGACGTAACGGCGCCATCAGCCGGTGCCTTCTCGTTGCCATCAACCTTGTCATTCTCCTTCTTCCCAGCCGCGCCGGACCTCTCCTTCTTGCCACCAGGAAACATAGTTCCCAGACCCTTCTTCTTTTTCTCCTTGACAATCTTCACTTCAGGCGGGTAAGCTTTCTCCGCCAATTCCTTCCATTCGGTGCTGTTGGCGTACTCCTCACGGATCGGCGCTAGCATCTCATTCAGTGCCTTCGATACTGCTGGTTTCAGAATCTGTGGCGTCAGAATGTCATTCCGGTAGTCATCGTGCATCTGCTTGACGTCCGTGTACACCAGTTCCGGGAGCTCATCCCGAGTCCGGTCCACCACAAAGCCCTTTTGGCCCTTGAGTCGGGCCGCGGGCAGGAGCACATACTCCACAAATGACAGAACGCCGTTGCCCTCGGGGACCTTGGGAACGCATTCAGCCTTCTTGATCTTTTTGACCACCGTGTCGGCATCATCAAGGAGATCGATCTTGGAATTTGGGTCACTGGCGGACATCTTGCCTCCCTGAAGTCCGGGGACCATGGCATTCATAATGTGTGCGCGCTGGCGGTAGCCGAGCTTGGGCAACCACTCCTTGGCGGCGGTAAAGAGCTTGCGTTGGTCAACGCCGCCGAACTGTACATCCACATCGAGGTATTGCTCGTCTAGGACCTGGAGAAGAGGGTAGAGAAGGCCGGATAGCGGTGCGTTACTGGTTTGCTTGACGACCTCCGCACCAGCCTTCTTGGCATCGTGCTCCGAGGTCACAGCAGATAGCTTGAAAAGGTCCATAGTGTAAGCCGGGGTGGTTTGGTAGCTGCTGCCGAGGACAAACTTCAGCTTCGTCACGTCCTCCTCGCCGCATGTTGACTTCAGCATAGCCGTAATAACACGTTTGTAGTACTGGGCTCGCTTCTCAACAAGTTCTATCGGGGCCTTAAGGTTGTCCTATTCGAGTGTTGTGTAAGTGTGTGCCGCCTGAATGATCATTGTGGTATGTCTGGTGTGCGTACAAGGAAACCGTGGACGTCGGCGAGGAGGATGGTCAGCTCGCACCCGGACCGGAGCAACTGCGCCAGTTTTATGGCGGGGACGAAATATCCGCAGTGTGGTCGTCCAGTAGTCGCGCTGTAGTCAATGGCTATATCAGCACACCTCTTTGGCGAAGCAACGTCTGGCCCTTCGGGGCACAACAAAGCCCCTGAATGCGGAGCAAGAGAAGCAAGCGACCTCGACGACGCAGGACGTTCAGTGTTACACGTACGTTCCCCAGTAGACCTTGGGGTCCTTGCCTTCGTTGATGATCTTCTCGATCATGTCAAAGTCAAGCCATTCGGCCAAGTTTTCCTTGATCAATGCGATCCGCTCTTCAGCGGGCATTTGCGCCATGCTGGGCAGTGTTGACGAGAAAATCGTTTGCGGATGGAGATCGCGAGAAGCAGACCGTACTTGGATTGCAATTCGAGTAGTTCGGAGCAAGTGGTGAATTCGAGATGGCTCAAACCCTGCCTCCAGGCTAAGTACCGTGATCAATTCAAGAAAAAGAGCGTTGGCGAACAGAAGAGAGACAAGTGGTGAGTCAAAGGCTCCGTACTTTCTTCGACACAAGCGCACCGCGGGGCACCCAGTCTAGGTGTCGATAGTGGGGTTCGGCGCGGATCCAGTCGCTACCTCCCCCGCCCCACAAAATGAGTGCAGTTCCCTTTTGGGCCATGAAATTCGAATCAGAAGCATATCCACCTGCATCTTGAGTTCCCTCCACAAAAATCAAGACATCCCTAAGTCGTCCCGCCCCCAATGAAGACAAAAGAATGTTGTTACTGTGTCTGAATATATTATACTTGGGGATTTGAGCTTTTGGTAGGTAGTGAGGAAGCAGTCCATTGGATGAATCCCACACAACACTCTAGGGCACTGTCCCCCAGGTCTTCATGCAATCCAAAGAAGCTCGCATTGCATGCGAGCGGTTCAACTTCCGCCAGCGCCCTGACTTCAACTGTTCCAGTGCTCGGCAGGTTTCAATTGTGAACGCCTACGAGGGTCTGAGCCGCAATCACAAGATCCGCTTTGTCCTATATGCTGTCTGCCATAAGGCACGTTGATTTGGGCGACATTTGTGGCGAGGTTTACCCGACAACTATGGACGTAGGACGATACTCTTGGACTTTGGAACGTACTGGATATCCTGTTTGAGGCTCCGGGTCAAGTATATCCTCATCATGACAAAGCACTTCTTGACGTGTTCGTGTTCCGGCACTCGCACGTGTTAAGCGACACATGCAATGCACCCTCCATCTCAGCACCCAAAAGTCAAAGTGGACTCCACAGACCGGTGAGCCAAAGGTCCTGCACTACTACTCGGCACATGTCAGATCGCAGGCCAAATTTGTCACCTACGCCGGACTGTATCACTCGGGTCATGGGCCACGATCCCTACTTGGTGAGCACACACGACCGATGGATGCCACATCAAGCCAGATCTGGTCAGGGCCGTTGCCCGTTTCATGGTTTAAAACTCCTTTCAGAACTGGTACCGGTCAAACGCAGGGTGCAGGAGTCCCACTTTGTGTTGCTCGCTAGGGTCGGCCATATGCGACCGGTCCAGACGGTAGCGTGCCTCACTGGACCAAATGTTTCTTCTTACCCGCGAGCATGGCGTTCACCGGTGACGGGAAGGTCTCACCTACACTTTGAACGACAAACGATGCCGGGGTAATCATTCAAGGGCAGTAGGGATATTAGGCCCCACAAGATGCTGCGGCCTAGAGAAAGCAACCACCACTTATGGGATATATATAGCCTCGTCAGCCCTTCTGGCGCCCACTGCACTCAACTCATGGCCTCGCTCATCGAACTTTGCCACTCTCCAACATGTCGGAAGCCGGGCAACAACTCGACTTTGTCGCTCTGGACGACGAGATGACATTCATTCCCAACCGACATTTTGTCCTCAGCGCCAGCACTGTCACCTTCAAAGAGCCCGGCCAGGTCTTGCTTGTCCGCAACACCAAGTACAACGAAGCTTTTTACACGCTTCCCGGCGGACGCAAGGACATTGGCGAGGCCTTGGAGGAAACCGCTGTACGCGAGACACACGAGGAGACAGGCTATCATGTCCGCCTGCCACCGATCAGCATCCCTACCCGCGCGACGCGTCCTCGCGTAACCGAGAGGCGACGTCGGTCAAATTCATCTCTGCATGATTGCATCCCGACCCCCACGGCGAGTCCTCTCGCCCACGGCTCTTTGCTGGCCGACTCAGCATCCACGACCAAGGACTTCATTGCCGATCCCGGTACTGAGCCCGTGGGCGTGATCACCTACAATGACCCAACCGCGGAGGGTATCAGCACCAAGTTTCGCTTCTTCTACTACGCCACGCTCAAAGATGCGAATCTCCCGCCGGATCCCCCCTCGCTAGACCATGAGGAGCGTTTGGAGGCTGAATGGGTGACTGTAGCGGATGCATTGGAAATGTTGCGGTTTGAAGCCGAGAGGCAGGCTGTTGAAACCGTGGCGGCACTGAGAATGGGTGCCGCACTGCAGGAATGAGGCAAGAATGATGAGCAAGGGACAGGCAAAGGCGTAAGGATCGGCGTCTAGACCTTCGGAGAGGCGGAGTCCACGTATGGGCGGTATGTAGTATGTTTCAACAATTTTTTTGGCGTGAGCATGAGTCTTTTGACTGCTGCCACTGCTCGGTGGATGATGAGGTTGAGATGCGAGATAATACTACCATTGGCTTCAAGTGGAGCAGGTTTTACAACGGCCTTTTGTGTCTTGAAAGTCGCTCAACGTGGGGACAACGTCAGGTCAAACACCGGGTTGCTATCATACTCTATTTGGATGAGCGACCGAGCATATTTGTTTCTGGGTGCATTTGGGCTTAGGTTCACACAGTATAGATCTTCCATCTGCATTAAACAGAGGGAACCCCCCACCTTGCCTTCCAAAAGATCCACGTTCTGCCACCTGAGCAGCTGCGTGTTGCGTCCTCTTCTCCACTAATGTGAATCAATTCACATGTCCTTCAAGCCAGATCTCGCAGCCGTCTGTGACGCTGAATATTTCGAACTTATCATATTGTCACGACGTCTTGCTCCACTGCACTCTCCCATTTCGCTCAGTGTTTGGTCAGATATAGGTACCGGTACTTGGCAATGGCATTCACGCTTTTCAGGGTCAATGTCGCTCTAGGGAATCAATTCTCACTCTGCTATGGAAGAGCTGGGGATCAAAACTACTTGTCCCGAGAATTCGTAATGGAAGTAGTCATAAATCAGTATTCCGGTGTCATGGCAGAATCATGCGGTGGGAGCTTGAGCAGACTGGCCGCCGCACAATTGGTGATGGTGGCGAGGATGTCCCATTCGCCCAAGATGGTAAGGCCCCAGCAGGACCGGGCCGTCTTCGGCAGGGGTTAACAGAGATAGGCATCACTACGTCAGTGAAGCTAGCAACCCCGCCGAGCTGATGAACGAGAGACCGAAGCTTCCCTCGCGAGCTCTCGAGAATGGATCGGGAGGACGGCTCACAGCATCATAGACAGCCCAGTCAATGCAACCTTAGCTACCTAGTCTATTTGCAGTAAAACCAAAAAAAAAGAAAAAAGGAATAGCAGCCACCATTCCGGACCTATTTCGCTGTTCCAATTGCAAACCATGGCCCCTCCTCCACTGCGAAATATAAAGAGTCTTAGGGCCGCCACCCAATCACTCGGAGCTTCGCAACGACTCCACAGTCCCTTGACTTTATCCTCCCTCACATCCTCACATCACACTCCTACAATTCAACAGTCAACTCACAGCGTTCCATCGCAAGTTTCAGTCTACCAACCGTTCAGTACAAGCACCACCAAAATGTCGACTATGAAAGCCACTGGCGGCCACTCCGCCGCCTGCTGCAACATCCCTCCAGTCGTGTCGTCAGGCTACCAAAAGAAGGGCGACTATGCCACCATCGACGACCGCAAGACATATGTCACCGGCCCCGTTGACTCGGCCGCCAAGGGGATTCTAGTTATCATGGATATATTCGGCTTCTTCGACCAGACCATTCAGGGCACTGACATCTTGGCCACTGCTGACGACCACAACAAATACGCCGTCTTCATGCCGGATGCCTTCGATGGCGAGCCGTTGCCCATTGACCTGTTCCCGCCCGACAACGAGGAGAAGCAGCAGAAGGTCGGCGCCTTTTTCGGCAAGAATAGCCCACCGAGCTTTGTGCCCAAGGCGCTGAGTTTCGTCAAGGCTGCTTCGGCCAAGTACCCAAATATTAAGGAGTGGGGCGTCGTTGGTGTAAGTGCTTGAGTCCCTGAGACCTCTTCTTCTTCTTTTGTTTCTTCTCCTCTTTATAAATGACCCTGTGAGGCCAAAATAATTGACGTGACTTTTTCATAGTTCTGCTGGGGCTCCAAAGTCATTTCCTTGGCTGCCGCCTCCCCGGAAAACCCCTTCAAGATCGCCGCGGAGTGCCATCCAGCAATGGTCGACCCCGCCGACGCTGAAAAGATCAAGATTCCCGTCGCCATGCTGGCCTCCAAGGACGAACCGGCCGAGGATGTGAAGAAGTTCGAGGCCGCGCTAAAGGTACCCAAGCACGTCGAGACCTTTGATGACCAGATTCACGGGTGGATGGCTGCGCGGTCCGACTTGAGCGACAAGCGCGTGCAAGAGGAGTACACCCGCGGGTACAAGACGGTGTTGACCTTCTTTGCAAACCACTGGGCGTAAGGCTCTCGGTCTACTTGTTCCTCGTATTAGTTTTTTTTTTGTTTTTGGTGGAAAGACGATGCGTATGCGATGGAGTGAGCTTTGCTTCGCGAGGCATCTGAGGCTAAGATATTCTGATTAGCTCCGGCACCTTCGCGCGCGCGAACATTTGAGGTGATGAGCTGGTAACATCAGCCACACTCATTTTCTACAAAACCTGGCGAAATTGACTGCGATGAGCTATGGTAAATATATGAATATGAATAATATTGAGTTTAGTTCGATGTCACAGACACGGTGTGCATAAATGTGATTGAAACAGTCTCTTCAGTGGCTCAAATTCAAATTTGAGGTCGTTGCACTGTCAATCCCAGAATCCCAGAATCCTAAACGCCATCCCAGTATCCATTCTAAAGAGGACATATGACAAAATGTTTGACGCACTCAGCGCTTGAGTACGGAAGGGTCCATTTAGAGTTGGAATCCTACATCAATGCACCACTTAGCAGTCGCCCTTCCAATTCTCCTTGATCCAACCCGCCAGCATGTCTGTAAATGGTGCCTCATCCCACAGCTTCACAGCCGACGCACTATAATCACCACCACTGAATTTCAGCGCCATGAGCACCCATGGAGTAATGAAATCAGTGAACACCAAGTCAACCTTCTCTGGATCGCCTTTCTTGGGAAAATCGATCTCGCTCTGTATGCAATTCGGCTGCACATAAAAGTTTATAGGGGAGTGAATCGCATCATCGCCATCCGTACCAATGTCATCCCTGGTAGTGTACCCGCCAACAAGATCCGGCTCATCTTTTGCACTAGTCAACGGCTTCTGACCATCGACTTGCATGGACGACTTGATAGGTGGGAGATTGGGAAATACAATGTCCTGCGTGATCTGCCACTGCTCGGGCGGGCCGATCATGCGCGGGTCATGGTCAGGCATGTCGAGAATCTTTGTCTCTTTGTTCAATAGGGCGAGGACCTTCTTGGCTACGCTGTACTCCACCTCGGGTATATATGCCATCTTGCTTTGGAAGGGCGAGACAATGTAGGTGGTATCGACGGTGAAGGGACCTTTGAAGATGTCGAAGCGAATGGCGCCAGTGTTGATGATTGCCAGGCGAGGAATGGCCGTGCGAGTCTTGTTATAGATAACGTCAGGCAGGATGCGTTGATCTAGCAAGGTGAAGATGCTGTCATCGCTCGGATATGGCGTTCGTGCCATCCAGTAGTTTTTCGGAGCACACCCATATCTCTTATCCAAGTCTAGCTCCTTCCGCGCCTGGGTGATCATCTTGCTGACGTTGCGGCCGTGGTCGGTATGGAAGGTCGTCTCATTCAGCCCGGTGTGAGAGTAGAGTCCGAACAGGTTGTTGTCGATATATCTTCTGTTGAACGAGACTGCCTTTGTGGTAAGGTCCTCGCCCTTCTTGGCAATGCCCTCCACGGACATCCATCCAATCGTCTCGAAGTATCGCCCACTCGCAATGCCATAGGCCCGAGAGTCGAAGGTGATGGCGTCACGAACATGGGCATGCCCGCCAAATATAGCGATGGGCGTGAACCAGTTCTGTTTGCGGATGGCATCGAAGATCTTCTTGAGTTCATCCATGCGCAGGCCAATGTGGCCGATTACAACGAAGACGTCGGGCTTCTCCCGGATGGCGTTCTGGAACCATTCCTCCTTGATCGTGTCCGCCACTTTCTGCACGCGAGTGTTGTTCGCATTGCCAGTAAAGTCAAAGAGAAATCCAAAAGCCACCACATTTAGCTTCTGGTTCTTGGTCTGGAACTTCTTGTATCTCTGCGCCATCGGCACGGCCTCGCCTGTGTTGGGATTGATGTAGTCCAAATTTGACGCCAGGTAATTATCTTTATAGTTTGGAACGGTCTGGTTCCTCTCCCGATCGGCAGTGTCCGACTGGTAAAGCTCATGATTACCTGTGCAAATCAAGTCGACGTCCTGCTCCCGATAGATATCATAGGTGAACTGGCCCTTGGGCGTGGAAGCATCGTATAGACCGTTGCCCTCAACGCGGTCGCCGGTGTCGACCAGCAACAGATCGACGCCGCGTTCGTCGGCCGAGGCCCGCATGTGCTGGGCGAAGGATACATAGTCACCCCAATCGGCCGAGTATTGGGATTCTTGCAGATGACCGCCGTGCCAGCCGTGGGTATCGGTGGTGTGTAGGAAGTTGAGCTGGGCCCACTGGAGGGCGCGCATAGGTGCTGCGACAGGCTGGGCAGCGGACGGCTGCATGGCAGTGGCGCGGGCAGCGAGAAGCCCGCTGGCAAGGAGACTTTGGGTAATCATATTGATGATGATCGTGCAGCTGTCGATGGAGGAGAGAGGTAGAGCGTTCTTGCAAGTTGCGTCTAGTTAGGCAAGCTCGCTTCGGATGCTAGGGATTAGCGCAAGAGTCAGAGTCGAGCTCGTGCCAGAGCTTGTTCCCTGGGCACAAGCTGCAGGGTTTGTACGCAGTTTGTTTTAGATGGTGAAGCGTAAGAGCGTGTGTAAAAGCACGGCCTTTGGTGTGCGATGCTGGTGCCTGAGAGGGAGCTGGGCACTGGCACACCGGGCACATCAAGGTACGTACATCAGCAGCCAGACCAGATGACGCACTCAGCTGGCCTGACACATGCTTGTGCATCTGCGCGGCCGGCAGTCTGGGGCAACAGTACATTAGCTCCCTGCCGGACGGTAGATTAGGATTTAGGGGTCCTTTTGACGCTTTGGCAGCTTGGCGGCCTGGCCTACACGGGATTTGGAGTACCGACAAATTCGCAATATTCTGGATATCAATATGCTTTGGATGAACAAGTCAAGTTTAGGTCAGTGAGTAAGTCAGGCATTGGTGCCAATCATGAGACGTCCTAAAGTTGACCCCCCCAAGACAATGCTGTGAATCCCATCGGGTGTTCCCTCAACAGTCCTTCGGCAATGAAAGCAGGGGCCTATTGCCTCGGAGCGAGAACGGCACCCAACTAGGAATATCATGCTCACAACCTCAAAGTAGTAGACGATCTGCAGAACGCAATGCTGTCAAGGACCTAGTCCGCCCAGAATTGGAGTTTCTGCTCCGTTGACCAGCAGTAGATGGCCTTATTTAGGTAACCAACAGAGACTGGGAGCTGTCGCCACTTTGGACCCTTTGGGGGATGAATCCAGGGTCCTGATCGCCATGGTCCCTCCAGGTTCCAGACCCATTAGACTGGCTACTTTTTGAGACAATGGACCAGTAATGCCGTTTTCGCCCCTCGCGCCGGGCGCGCACCCACACCCACACCCGCGCCCATCCCAACGCCACAATCCAAATGTTCTCTTAAAAAACATCTTCGATTCCTCGATCACGGCCTCCTGCTCGATCGCAGTGTTCTTTACACCTTCCACCGCAATCTTCACCTTCACGAGCATTATTACCCCGGGTTTTAGCCCTCATTCCCTTGTGACTCTCTCTCTCGGACCGTACCGCACTGACCGGCCCGTTGCGGAAAGCCCCTGCTGTCGGGCCCATACGTATTGTATTGATCTCTATCAAATTATACTGTATCTTCTTGTTCGGCCTTCCGCCGCTTGGCCTCATGCCGGCGGTGTGATCCAAAAGGCATTGGTCGATAGTCCTCTATGGACTTGCAATTACCACTGCCCATCCGTCTCGCCACCTCCTCCTCACTCGAAGAGACAACAGCAACTCCTGAGACTCCCGACCCTCCATCCATCGCCCAGTCGGCCCCACCAGGGCCAGCCTCGAGCCTGAGTCCGAACCCACCCACCGCCGAGGCTCACCGTACTGGGCATTCCGGCAATGCTCCGACACCATTCTCCTTAGAATCGAGCATTCAAGCCGCCACAGGACCAAGCAACCACCAATTTTGGTTGAAGGATGCCAAAGTCGCCGAGGAGTTATTTACTGTTAGTTTACCCCGACGGTGTTTACAAGAACGATACATCATTAACAGTACTTTACGTAGTTACACCGTAGTGCGCAGGATCTTGTAAATTTTGTACGTAAATGCAAAGGACATCACAGCCTCCCCCCCCCCCAAAAGAAGCAACCTATGGAGATGCCCGAGGCAGTATATTTGCTTGTGAGACAGTCCTGCTTGTGAGACAAAGCGCCACCTGGGCGGGTCCAGGTTTATCAGGCAGTCGAACGAGACAAAAAGGACTTCATCGCGTGCCTCATCAGAATCACGTATAAGATTCGCTCTAACTCAAACTTCTTAGGCCTCCACTCTCATAGGCAACCATGACCATACTTTAGGCTACCGGCCTATCCCCGTCATGTCCGACGGCGACGTGCTCTTCATGACCCAGCTTTCCAACGATATCGTGCGCAGTGTCAATGGCATCACGAGCATCCGCCAGCACGGCACGCGGATGCGCAGGCGCAGGATCAAGCATGGCTATCCTGAACCACCACCTCCACCTCCACCAGCACCACCGTCGAGAGGGGATCACTCGGCGCACCGGTCGAACACAACTGCGACAATGAGGCCACCGCGGGAGGACACTGTCGCTAGTGGTGGGCGCTCGAGACGTGTGCGGGTGTGTATTTCCTGCTTCTCCAGAAGTCATTACATCGTTACTGACCACAGAACGGGCAATAGAAATCCATAGAGGACGATCAGCTTCAACAATGTTACAAATGTGGGAGGAAGGAGACGCCCGAATGGCGCAAGGGCCCGGAAGGATTGCTCTGCAATTCTTGTGGCCTGGTGTATATCAAACAAAGACGCAAGCAGAAAATGGCTGAAAGGGCCGAGAGAGGGGGAAAGTCTGGTACGAAATAGATGACACAAGAGTTGTCCTACGCGCCTTGGATGGCAAAACTTTTAACGCATGGAGCATTGGGTAGAGGATAACTTAGGGTCAAAGGGCGGTTCAAAGTCATTCTGGAACATTCACAGGCACATGGAAACAGCTGGGCGTTGGTGGGAAAAGGTATTGGGCAACGGATCTGGAATGAATCTGATGGCACTCGTCTCTGAATCCGGAGACTTTTGGGAGATCAGCTCTATACGTGTGCGCATACAAGCACCATGACTAGCTGATCAAATTAGGGGCTTTTGGAGTTACAGCCTCCATTCACTCTAATTACCTCCACTCTTATGTCCTTGTCCACGAAGCGAGTTTGGAGTGCATATTGATAGAAAGCGGTCACCAAGATCACGGCACAGTACACATTGGTCTGGGTTTGATCATAATATTCTCAAAACTCCTGACGGCCTAAACCACCAACTCCAAGATATGCAATCGCCCTTACGCCAGATCCCGTATGCAATATATCATCAACCACCGAACTGATCCAACAGCTTTCTCCTCCGCCGATCTATTAGCTCCTCCTGCACTTCCTCCACAGTCGGCAGTTCCCACGACTGCCCATCACCTGCATCACCAGGCAAAGGTACCCAGTCCGGCGGCACCTCTTTACTCCCACTCTTTCCGAGCCCCTCAAAAGCCATGCTCTCTTTCTCGGCCTCATACGCCAAAAGCTCCTCGTCTTCTTCATCCGGCGCATAGCCATAATACGCCGCATCCACCACCTTCCTGAGATACTCCCTCTGCTCCAGCGACTTCTCCTCTCTGCCATCCTTCTTGGCTTTCGCCGCTGCCTCGAACATCTCCTTCACACCCGGTAGCTCCCTCGCCCTGCCAAAGTACTTGTAGCCTTTATTCCCGACGCCCGGCACCTCCCGCCCACTCTCATCGTACATCCTCCCACCGCCAGCCGCGCGCATGTAATTCGGGCCCCCGAGGTTGCGTATCTGCACCTCCCACATGTACTTCTCACGCATGAGCTTGTTGATCTCATCGTTGACGTCGCGGATCTGATAGTCGCTGAGCGCGGGGTCCTGGATCTTGGAAACTTTGCGCGAGATCTCCTTAAGCACTTGGCCGCGCCATTTCTCGCAGTTGGGGATGCTGTCTTGCTCGGTGATGAGTCGGGGCCGGCGCGAGCGCCCGGCGTCAATGATGCCTAGGTCCGCAGCTTGCGCTTCGCGGAAGCGAAAGAGCATCGACTGGGCCTTTTCCGAGTTTCGCGCCTGGACATGGAGGTTAATTGGAGATTTCAAAGAATAGGAGGGAGGTTTCTTACCATCTTGAATGCGGTATGGGACGCAATGCGCCTGAGGGGGTGTGATATTTATTGTGGGCGCCAAAGATACTTGAGCATGGAGGTTGTGAGGTTGCCGACGCTGGACGTCGATTCAAGGCAAGTCGCGGCAAAGTTTAGGTGGGACCGTGAATTGGCGGGAAGCTAGCAGGGTTCAACTCCACTCACTTCTTCGCGCGTGTCCAACCCGCGTTTGCCAACTGCATTTCTACTTGACCAACTACTCACCTCTCGAGACCTAGGCCATGACTTACCAGCTTTACATTGCGTACTGTCAGTTCTAGTCCACGCTTAGGTGTCCCATTCCAAAGAAGAAAAAGAAATGTCACCAAGCGCCGCACCCAGCCTCACTCCACAGCTGTGAGTCTCGCGCTCTGCGATCTCCTTCAAAGGCGAGAGGATGATGGTCACTTGTGGCGTTTCTATTCCCGGTTTGTTCTCTCTCCTGCCTAGAATCTATCTTATTTACCATATCAAGCACCATGCGCTCAAACACTACCTCTACGGCAACAGTCAGCCCAGCTTGAGCCTCCTGGACTTTGTCGAAGAGCGCATCTCCAAGCGGAGCTTCACCCGGCTTACGGTCAGCCACGAAGGGGGTTCAATATCATGGCCGCAAGTGTTCTCAGCTCGCAACAACGTGTCAGCGGACTGTCACATTGTTATTCGTCCAGACCGGGACGCGAAGTTTTCTTTACCATTCACACCGTCTTCTTTGCCCTCAGTGATGCTTGATCGACCGCTCAGGGATAAGCATTTGAGGATCGCACCTTGTCTCCTTCATTCATCAGCTCCATGGTCAGAACCATGCCAGTCATCAATCTTGCTCCTTTGAGACCCTCTGCGTCGAGAGGATCAGTTGGCGGTAACCGTGTTTCGGCACGCACTTACGACTTGAGTGCTGTGGTCAAGATGGGGAATTTGAACTGAGATTGCCCGAAGGTCCAGGCAACGCGAGAAGAGTTCAGATGCTAGCAGGAAGCCTGAGACATCGGTGGCTCCACAAACATCTCGAGTGCTTGTCTTTGTCGTGCTCATGACGGCGGCATCTTGAGAATCACTTGTTGAAGATTGCGGCTAGAGCTGGCAGTGTGATGCACGGCCACCTGGCTCGACTTCAGGCCACCACCTACAATGTGCGACATCGTCGGTCATTCTTTCCTGGCCTCCGTGGGCAATTCTATGAGCTCGTAACACAATCGTCCGGATGCTCATCAGCTTCGACCCCCACAAATTCCGAAAAGGGGTTGCGCAGCAGCCACCGACTCGCAGCTCAACGAAGCTTCCGACCTGGCAACCACAAACCCCAACTGCGACCACCTATATAAAACACTTCTGAACGGCGTTTTCCAACAATTATGGCCTAGTCGTTTCGTGGATTGACTTCAAACCCGTCAATAAACTAACATCTCCTAGTTCACCGGTTCAAATTTCGAATCTCGAATCTCGAATCTCGAATTTCGAATTTCGAATTTCGAATCTCCAATCTCTAGTTTCAATTACAAAGATTCAATAAGCACCCATGTGCATCTAAGAATCATCTGCAGAAATTCAGAGGCAGTTCCAAGAACTTCAGAGTCCAAAATTGTCGAGAAGTTTCAAAGGAAGAGTGTTGAAGAACTCGAAGATAACGGGGACTTTCAACATCCAAGGAAAAAGAACAGTAAAGTTTCAAAGACCGAAGACTTCCAGGGAGCTCAAAATAAAAAAAATTTCAAGCGCACAAGTAATAGCAGTAAGTACATTGACTCCTATCCCCTCCTTTCCACATGACGACTGGGCCTTCATTTTTTCTTGCCTTTTAATTTTGGCCTAATTTACGAAGATCCTGAATTAGAGACTCGATCGTCGAAGTGCATGACGCGGCTGACTAGCCTTCAGCCCGCAGACTGCTCCTAATCTCTTACGGCAAGACGGATCATCGCACAGCATTCTGCGCGTCCAGGCTGTTTCTGCTCAATACGTCTGACTGTCAAGAACGAGGTACTGGAAATTCACAGACATCTTGCACATCACACAACACAATCTTAAGATTGGTATTGTCCTTTGGTAGTCCCCGATTTTTCTTCAGTTCCCTAGTGGGAACCGGCGTCCAACTCAGTCTGCCATGACGATAACACTCGGGATGAGCTTTCCCAGGCCTTGACCCTCGAGTTTTTCACCCAGGTGCGAAGCAGGGCGGACATGATAACACCACGAAGAACAGAGATCCGAGCAGACAGACACTCTTATGGGGCGGTGGATGTGATCCTATATTGTAGACGACGTGGTCTGCCACAGCATGTTAGTTTGAGAACGATGATGCTAAAGTCTCAGTCTTCGCGGCAGGACTCTACCAACATCCATCTCAAGGGACCATACTGAGACGGACTACCAATACAACAGCTTTGGCCACATCCGCTTCCCTCCTCTCCTCCCTCTCTTTCTGTCTTCCATGGCGTGAACCTCTTTTCCATTCCCTTCCCTGACGCTTTCGGACCGCAATGACGACAGCAATCAAGGACCAGAGGCCGCCTACAGCGCCAGTGACGGTAACCAAAATATAGTTTTCAATCGGAGTGGTCAAACGTCTGTCATGGTGTTTGGCGATGAAATAGGTCTGCCTGTTCCCTTCCAAAGGGGACAGGTGGAAGAATACAGAACAACAAATGCCCGGTGATGACAGTTAGTCCGAAAAGCCAAATTTGCAGGCAGCAGAAGCTTCGCGAGAGGCGACGGTTGTCGTTGAGAACCTAGGAGAGCTAATCTGAGGGCGAACAATTTTCTTCCCATCCTCAACACTGTCATTTCAATTGCTGTTGCGCCCTATTGGCGTAGCTTCCTATCAACTTTGAGGCCGAGTGGCTATTTCAAAAAGGAAAAAAAAAGGGGGGGGGGCGGTTGACCTGCTGGGAAATAAAGAAGCTATTCACCATACAACGAGTAGAACTGAATCCATAGATTCTTTACTCATGATCTCGGCATTATTATGGGCCGCATGCCCGGGAGCAATCGTCAATGGGAAAGATTTTCAGTTCTCAATCTTGAAATGTTTGTTTCTGATGCAGTCAATGTTTACCTGACTTGGTCCAGATGATGTTCAGGTGGCTCAGGACCAATCTTCATTTGTACGGAGCTCATGCACTCTCCAGCTGTTCTTAGCTGGCTTTACGGCCAAGAGCTCTTTGAAGCATTGAGAATGCCTCTGAAGACGCCCTCATAATTGAGCATCATTGCACGGAGTCTGACCAGACTGTTAATTCAGCACTGCACTTGTTCTATGGCGTGTTCCCTCTTGATTCGACTTTCCTTTTCTCGCTGTCAGGGTTTAAAAGCGCTCAGCAGCGCAGATCTGGCTCTCCATATCACTACCCTCGGCATTGATCTCGGCCACACAAGGCATGTCACAAAATTTGCCTCGAAAGCGCACGTCATGAAGAAATAATCATTCATTGGATCCGTAGACTTTTGTGAACCCCAGGCCCATTGCCATAAGGGCCTTTCCCTTATGTACTGTACAATTGCAAGTGATGTCTTGTGGTGTTGGCAAATGCTGCATTTGACCCAGTTCCCAGAAATCAATGATCTTGCCATCTCAAATTCGTGATCATCTAGTAGACCGCCAGCTCCGCAACTCCACTGGAAGCAATCAACCTCCTACAAGTGGAATCGTCTACTGCGTCTTCTTGGCCTCTGTTGCCTGTCGTACGGGCTTGTTAAACATCCATACAACAACGAATACAAGCCAGCCGACGCAGGTGACGCCAATGCTGACAAGGTAGGGCCAGGCGGCGGGAATCTCGTAAGAATAAGGGTACTCGTCGTGGGCCATGTGGCGGACGGTCACAGTACGCTTCTCCTCGACGTTCGTCAGGAAGGGCCGCTTGTAGTTGACCATGAAGTTGAAGACGCCGTGATGATCCGGGACCGTGAACTGAACCTTGTAGACGCCCTCGGTCTCGGTTGAAGCGCGCTTCTGCGGCTTGAGCTGAAGACGGTGGAAGGGTGAGAGCATGCTGAACTCGAGTTGCAGCTCGTCGTTGTCAGGGACCTTGAAGCTGAACCACTTGTCCCAGACCCACTCGGAGAGGGAGATGGTGTACTCCTAATGCTGATGTTAGCAGGGTGTGGATACAATCTTAGACGGAAGCATACATACCGCAGTATGATTGACGCGGTAGATACCGGGGTTGGAGATATTGCCCAGCTCAGGGCACTGGTGCTCAACGGAATTGACACGCAGGTATCCAATCTCCTGGAAAGTCCAGCCACTGATGCGACGGGCAAATTGCTCGTTCCATGTCTTCACGGACGCCTTGTCTCCAGGACGCTGGACCTTGGCGTCAAACCACTTGTCCTGGAAAGCCTCGGCGGATCCTACTACAGTGAAGCGGGCCGAGTTACGAGCCTGGAAGACCGAGACCAGGTTCAGCTGCTCACCGGCGGCGAATACCTCGTCGACGACCTCCTTCTGCTCCTTCTCGTTGTAGATGTAGGCAGTGCGAGGTGCCTTGATAACGGGGGTCAGCTGGGGACCATCGCCAAGGACGTGGCCAATAGCGCGAGGGAATGCGATCACATCGTCCTTGCCCCCAGCAAAATAGTTCTTGGTGCCGGGCTTGTACTGGGGAGGGGTCTGCAGAAGCAGAACATCGTGGTGGTCGGCGGCGCTGGACACATCGTAGTTGAAGTGGTCGACCACGAGGCCGGTTCGCTCGGTGGGAATGTGGATGTCGAGCTCGAGGAGGGCGGCGTTCAGGGCAGTGGGGACGGTGGTGGTGGAGCTCAGGGCCACCAAAATGTCACCACCAGCATTAAGGAAGTCGAGGATCAGCTTTGCTGTCAAGCTGGGGCCGAGACCTGTATTGTGTCGCTGTCAGTCTTCGAATCACACCTGGTAGCAGAGGGAAGATGTTTTCACCTTTGGACTTGATGGGGAAGAAGATGATGTGGTCATAAGTCTTTTCGCCCAGGTGACTCAGCTTCAGGTCGGCGTCCTTGGGAGTCGCATGGCTGATCTTGTAGCCTCGGCCTGGACAAGAGGGTAATCCATTAGCATATTGGAGCAGAGGAGAGATGATGGTTTCGAGGTGCACATACTCTCCAAGTCTCCCAGAAACTTTGAGTATAGCTGCTTGTCTTCAACATCTTCCCAGATGCTCAAGAGGCGATCACCAGTAGCACTGAGTGCTTGCGCAACTGCTGCTAGGAACAGCAGCAGGCATGAGAGGACCACCTTCATCTTCTATGCAACCAGCTGCGTAAAGTTAATTGAGGATTGGGAGGAAAAAGGGAAGGGCAACGATGAGAGAGGGCGACAGCAGCTCCTAACTTGTCATGTGGTAGCAGCTGTTCTCGTGTTGTCTTGTTGTTGTGCAGCTGGAGTCGAGAATATCGCCAAAGTCCAGGTGCCAGAAAGTTGAAATGGCAAACAGCTCTGGATACGTAGGCCTTTGCCAAGACCCTCATGCCGTCGTGGGGGCACCTCCAAACTGACCCCTGGCTTCCCGCTTCACCTGCTGCGTGGCTTCTTGCGCAGCATTGCTCCATAACCAGGGCCCCCTGTAGCTCCCCAGCACAGACCACTTTCAGAGCAGGGATTAGCGCAAACCCGCTGTTACGAAGGCCCGATCAGCCAATGAAGCCCGACTCCATCAATATGACCTCTGACTTCACTTGTTGAAAGCTCGCCGGCCACTTGAGCAGTCGACACCTCAATTGCACCACCACAAGTATGCTATCACCTGCCCAAAGCCCTCCACTGCTGTGAGATCAGTTCTAACATCATCCCAGCTGTCAAAATGTCTGGTGGAGCGCCCCTCTTCTGGCAGCAGCCCCTTCGATACTGGCGCTGGGCAGCCCGCGAACGTCCCGCCCTCTTCTGGTCTTGCATCATAGGAGGCGCCGGCCCCGTTATGTTGGCCGTCGTTCCTCCCATCAGACACCGATTCGGTGACCCAGACGCGAAGCCGATCCCCATGACATACCCAAGTACGAGCTGTACTCTTACCACTGCGACAAGATTTTATGCTGACAGCAACATAGTCCCGGCAGGCCCTAGGAAGCAATTAAGTGGCTACGACGACGATACCGAACAATGAGTTGATGTGCAAGGCACAATGATCTGTGCTGTTGTGTGAGGTGGCTGTGGCTGCGGCTGGCTGGGTTGAGGACATCGATTCCAGGAAACCGGAACACCAGCGTGAGCGCTCAGCGGAGCTTGGGCAACTGTACATAGGGAGGCGTTGGGGTCAAGAATTCAAAACCGATTCAATCCAACGACTCACTCTGTAACCGATATTGTATTTGGAGAAAGCGAGGCGCAGATATCGACGCGCGTCTCCAAGGTGAAAGCTACTTACTTTGCCAGGTGTGCCTCCCGCCAATTGTCTTGAGCTGCGTTTCACGCAGAGGCCTAGGCACCCATTCGGTATCTGATAATGCGATGTTATCTTGGGTCATGGTGTGCGTGTGAACTTCTTGTATGTTCTCATTTCAAATCAAGTTCTATCGCCGCATCTGCCGTCTATAATCACCGCCCGTGTAAGACAGCCTCTATCACCAGCAGCCAACCCCCGCCAACCGGCAAGCCAATCTCGGAAAATGCAAAACTCCCGCAGACTTTTGTCTTCGACCAACATACCAGCAGTATATCTACTAAACACGCAATGCCGAAGGATCTGATCAATGCGCCATGCCATCCGACCTTTTCATCCCGTTTCCACGCACTCTGAACTCTCACAAGCTGACGACCGATCCCGAAACCGAGCGAACATGCACCTAGCGCTGTTCCCTTTGTACCAGATTCCATTCGTACTATTCAATAAAGCCAGTCAGTGCACAGTTCAATTCTTAACGCAGGTTTCGTCACAGCAGCAGGGTAGACGCATAACTCACCACCTTCCCATCCTCATCTCCGGTATACACCACCGTGGGCATTGGTGTCACACATGTAATTGGTGCATCCACAATCTGGCCGTTCTCGCTCTTGGAGTCCACATGATCCAGTCTCCTCAGCAATTCTAGCACCCACCGCCCATCGCCCCTTCTCACCGTCCTTCGCCACACATTCACGCGGCCTCTCTTGTGTCCGGTGAAGACGAGGAAGTTCTCCAGCCACTCACTGCCTTGCCCTTCGTAGAACGCGCAAGAATGGACATAGTCATCCTGTCCCTCACCACCGCAAACATTCTGCTCAAGGAGCAGCTCGCCGTTGAGCGTGAAGAGAAGTACATTGGGGCCCGAACATAACATAATCTCGCCCGAAACGTCATTGATCCGGGCGCACTCAACTGATCGGGTAATCGGGAGTTTGCGGATGAATTCAAGACGGTTCAGGTCCCAAAGGAACGCGGTGCCATCCTGTGAGACGGTGAGAAATGTGCTGAACGCCTTGGAGATGGCAATGATGTTCACAGGGGTTTTATGGCCGAACAAAGATAGTCGCGGGGCAAGCTCAACGTTTTTGCCAGGGGGAGACTTGACCGTGTACACGGACACCACACTATCCTCGCCTGCAGTGATGAGGGTCTTCGCGTCGGCGAAAGCGACGCAGGATATCTGACCTTGGTGTAGGTTCTCGAGGAGGCCAATCGGCTTCCTGTTGTCGCTTAAAAAGAAACGAATGCTGTTATCGGCGAAACCCCATTCTAAGAATTTGTCGAAGTGCGGCGGCATGTTGATGCGGAAGGGAGAAGCGCATAGAAGGCGATCTAGCTTCGCCGCATAAATGAGGGATGCGACGCGCTCGTGACTCTCCAGGAGAGGATAGTTGACCCGTGTCAGGGACTGCACACCAGTATCTAGTCTCTTAGGCGGATTACTGTTGAAATCACGAGATGGATGGGGTTTTGAGAACACCTGGTGGGGTGTTTGACCGAAGTTGTGGATGATATTCGTGACGATGGCCCGCTCCTGCCCAACGAGACTATCTAGGTCGATAGCCCCGTGGTAAGACAGATGATGGAAGACGTTCAAATTCTCGACAGAAGCTTCGCCTCTTTGCTTGAACCCGAAGACTAAGTCAATCCAGCGGTGCAAGTTCTGCGTCACGTAAGGGCTTTCAAGCGCCTCTCGGTTCTTTTGGATGAAGATCTTTGGGTCTCCCTTGGCCCAAGGTGGGAGAATGACATTGTCAACCTTACCGGCTTTGCCTTGGCGTTCGCCGAAGTTGTAACCGTTCAAGTTGGTGAGGAAGTCGGGCAGGTAGAAGAACTCAGGGATGAGCTCTCGGACGTCTGTTCCGGTGTCCTTTGATGAAGATTTCCATGCGCCCTCAATGGAGTAGAACAACCTATCAGGGTGATCAAAGGAGCCACCTTGAAGCAGCATATACGACTGCACAAAGGGAGGCAGCCGAATGAGGTAGGATGCGACAACCATCGCAGAGGAGTAGTGCGTTCCGTAGTGGAAGGGTATCTCACCGACTTCCAGCAAATTATTGTAGCGCATCTTGTAATCTGTCTGTCGAGCGACTGTCTGTGCGCCCATTGGCTTGGAGAGGTCTCGATAAGAAGCAGGACTGTCCAGATCGAGCTCCTCGCTGGTATAATCCGCTAAAACCCAGGGAAAGACTGGGTACTGGGTGAGATCGTTAAATGTTCTACCCGCCATCGTGTTGACGAGCATGAGGTAGTGGAAGTTCGAGATCTCTCCTCGCTGCCATCTCCTCATGATCGGATTCCAAGGCGACGTGTTGAAAATAGAGCCAAACTTGGACCCAAGACTCTGCGGAGCTTCGTCAAGAACTTTGATTGCTTCCAGCCGCCAGGCATCTTCTGGATTGGGAAGTGATTTTGAGTCCGAAGTATGAGGGGTCTTATTCGACAACCTTGTGAAGACCTCATCTCGAATGGATGGATTCAGTGCAGTCATTAGATAGCTCCGGCCATCCGTAAAGAAGATTTCGATAGCCACATCCCTGAAGAGGAAGCGCCGCTTGGAAATACTAATCACATCGTGCCACCTCCAGCTCCGCGACTCTTGCTGCTCGTTACGATTTTCTCTTTTGGGTTTCTCGGTTCCTTTGCTGCCTGTGATGATCTGAGAATAGGGGTCACGTTCATCGGGCGGGGCCTGCCAAACGTTGATGATCTCTCCGTCGACGCTGCGGAAAACGTTGTCCATGATGTACAGTGCCTCTTTTCCGATAATCAGGATGCCCTCGCAGGCTTCCAGACCAATGATTCGGGAAATGTTGTATACGCTCTGAATCGTATCGCCAAGTTCGAGACGCCTCATGACTTTTCTATTCTTGTCCTCGAAAGCATCATCTCCCTCGGGCTCATTCAAGTCCTCAATCATTTCAAAGTCATCTTCGGGCGTGACACCTCCATCCGAAGGCTGTTCCACCTGAGCAGGTTCGCTAGTCAAAGCAGTATCTGGGTTTCCGGGGAGGGGCGTATTAGCACCCGAGGCTCCTGGTTCAATTTTGGTATCCAGCCGCAGTCCAGGTACACTGGGCAGTGGCTCCGTGGGCTTGACCTCGGAGTGCTTCTTCTTTGCCTGCTTCGATTGATACTCATCCTGTAGCTTGGTATTGTCGGGCAGAAGTCGCAGGCGCATTCTATTTCTGCCCTCGGTCCGATCCAGTTTCCATTTGATCACAGGAGCTGGCTCAGCGAATACGCCACCAGGCCTTTTGAGGTCTCGGTCCATCTTGGCGAAAGAAGAGACGAGGAAGACAAAATCGTCCTGTTGATCCTGAGTGAGACGCTGATGTTTGGCGTGCTCTGTGCAAAAGATGCTCTTCATCCAGGCGCTGTTGGCCATTTCGTGCCTCAGAAGAACGTTTTCAATTTGCCGCGCCTCGTCACGCCATTGCTTGAGCGTTTCTTTACGGCGGGATAACCGTGACCTCGCAGAATCCTGAGTGCGTTGATTCTCCTGATTGACATAGATTGTCCATAGCTTCGACATAGTACCACGGAAAATTGTGTCCAGTGAAAGTCGCTGTTGATCCACCCAATCGAGGAATGTGCCGTCGTCAACCTCAGTCAACCGTTTGAAGCCTTTCGTCAGCTGGTAGTCTTCCGCTGATTCCGCAGACATACACTCGCGGAAAACTCGTGAGCACTCTTGGGGTTTCTGAACTAGCATGATTCGAAGAATTCCAGCTGCAGCTAGCCGCACTGGTTCTCGTGCATCAATGAGCTTGCCATACAGCTGATACCAGACGAGCTTCATAGAATCATCCTCCATTGCTAAACAGTCCAACAAGACCAGTTGCCAGTAGAAAATACTCGATAGAACGGCTACATTGTCGGCCTCGGACACTTCAACATCATCCGTATCTGAAAGCCGAAGCAAAGTCAGCTTGATGAAGGAACCCTTTATGACCGATACGTTTTGGCTGCAAAGTCGAACGCTCTTCAAACTAGACACCTCAGGGCGCGCCAGGTACTCCAGTATCGTTCCCAGAAAGTCAATCATGGGTTCAGCACCATTCATGAACCAGCCTTCGAAGATGGCATCCTGCATGTGAAGGGCGAATCGTGACATGTTGGTGAGAACCTTCGTCTCGCACAGTATGGCCTGGTTCTCGTGTATTAGCGCACCAAGGTGCGATATGACATGCCGCAAGACGTAGGATTCAAAATAGGCCTGATGTTCCTGAAAGCCGGGCGGGGTCTTAAGATTCAATCCGAATCCTTGAAACTCCTTTCGAACCAGCACTTGGTCCGCAAAAACGTCAAGGACGAGGTCCAATAGTCCCTCAAGGACAACATTGCTGATTTTCTGTGCGTGTACTTGCTGCCTCGGGGACATGATATGCGCGAGGCGGGCAGTGCTTTTGGAGGCCTGTGGTGACTCTTGCGCTGTTAGAAGTACGAAAGATGAAGCTCGTCGGAGCTGTGATCCTTTCGACTGATTTGGCGGTCCGTCTACCGAAGAAACGACAGTTGTTCTGACAATAGGTGCTGGGCTAGATGATCCCGCGAGCGGCCGTATGATAACATCGCCGCCGTCAAATGTAAGTGCGGAGTCCCGTGAGTTGAGCTCTGTTTCTGGGCTCACCGGGTCGGTACTGACCAGGACAGGATATAACGCGGACAGCAGCAGTCGAACATACTTTGATGACAGTGCGAATTCTCGAAAGTCGCTTGACCGTTGGTGATGATCACGCAAAAACTGAACGACAGTTTGAAGAACAATCGCATGGCTAGCCACCCTGTCCTTGTCGACTCCACGCGTACGTCTGGTCCCAAGTTCGTCGATAAAGTTCATGGACCGAGCTCTAGGCCTTGACCCACCGCCATCAGAGGTGCTCAAAGTTTTGGGCGCACCAGGCTCAATGTCACCTGTCACCGGACTATCGGGATCGTCTTGATATTTGAGAATATCCCGAAGTCCATGATGAAGCATTGTCGTGATGACTGGGAGGATGTCGGGGTAAGACACACGACTCTTGCCAAACATGTCCGTGAGGCTCTGCAAGTCGAAAGATCGATCAAAGTTGACCTCGGCGACATCAAAACCGAAGAGAATCCCCAGGCACATAGGCCAGAGAGTTGGAATATCCCACCAATGTTTCAAACGATGAGACATGATGGCGAAGCCACCCGTTTTGTTCGCGAATTTGGCGGTGTAATTAGCACCATGAGCGACCAATACTCTGGCAATGATCTTACAACCGTAGACCACAACCTCTGGATTTTCTTCCGCAAGCAAGTATAGAAGCCACTAGTTTCCAGTCAGCGTCTAGAGCATTGAGTGTAACTGTATAACGCACCTTATTTGTCACAGTACGAGCAAATTTGTGAATGTCAGTGTAATTTCCCTTTTGACACAATAGCCTGGTGTATAACTCGAGGATCCTAACACCGACTTGCTTCTTGGTCAACGTTTTCAAGCCCGACCCGTTCAATGAGTCTACTGTTGATCGACGTAGGCCGATCCTGCTGGTGCCAAGGGTGGTTGGGATTCCAATGGCAGACGATGGTCGTGGTGTCCGTGGATTCGAGGTGGCAGCGGAGTGGAAGGTGTAGGTGATGAAGAGGGCTATGGTACGGTGCACCTCCGCATTGAAATTGCACCTGATCAAGCTCTCGAATGCTGTCAGAAAGTGAGGCATGACATCCTCGGAAATTGGTTCCGCCTTGAGTGCGTCTAGCAATCTCTTCACGATACCTGTGCAGAATGGGTCAGTGGAGCGAATTTTGGCTTTTTGCGTCTTGGAGTACTGACGCATGCGCTGAAGTCGGCGGCTGTTGAACTCATGATACTTGCTGTTGACAGCAAAAGTCACAAATTGTTTGTAGTATAACTCTTGAGTAATAGGGGCCGTCTTTCGCCAAGTGTCGAAATCAATCAGCATTATTCGGTACGCCAGCGGGTTTACGATGAAAGATTCAACTGGGTCAGCATGTTTGTAACCAACAAAATCGAGCACGAGGCTAAGAAGCTGGAAACCCAATCTGTCTCGCTCCTCCGGAGTCAGTAGAAGGCGCCAGCCGGGTATGTCAGACCCAGCAGTGGCATATCCGAGTTTCGCTCTCAACAGCATGCCTAGAATAGCATAGCCATTGTCACGTTCCATGGCCTCGCTGTTTCTCCAGCTCTTCTTGATAGCCAAGAACATGAGCTCCACGGATCGCAGAAAGTCATCGGCGGTTTTCGCGCGCTCAACTAATTTCAGAGCGACAGGTGTGAATCCGCCTATACGCCACAGATTGTCATCAAAGTTGAAAGGCGTCGCCACGACGGGATCTCCAGTCAAAACCGCAACACCATGGAGCCTCACGAGAGCATCGTTGACACATGGTAACGCAGCATTAATGGAGACCGCGGTGCCACTCTTAGTGGTCAGCTGGAACAAGTTTGTAGCTGCATTCCTGGACAAGGATCGGCAAAGGAAAGAATCGAGAAATTGCCCATCTGTACGGAACACGGCTGTAGGCAGAGTGCTCATCAAGATCCTCTGCTCAGGCAGGATGCTGCTTGCCTTGTCTCGGATGGCCTTGAGAATATCAGAAAAGTTCTGCTCCTTGCCAGGGTGTAGCATTTCGTTACGCAGGCCAAGAGCAGCCGATGCTTCGTACGTTTGAAAGCCACCGAGGCAGTCCTGGAAGTTCCCCTGGTACCTAGGGCCCAGGCGATAATGAACGGCGAGGAAATCATCACTCAATGCGTCTTCCAGAAGATGCGCTGATGCCAATGACCACTTGGAAAAGACACGGCCAGGCCCGAGCTTAGTCGACAGGTCGCGAGGAGTGCCCAAGAAGGCTTGAACTGGATTGGTCCTGTTGCTGTGCGAGTTGAATGACGCAAAGCTTTCCGTGCTGGTACTGCTCATAGATGGTGGAAGCGGATACTGTGACTTCATCTGCTCGGAAAATTCGCCGTTGATGTACAAAGAAGCTTTACTAGCCGTCATGGTCCTTGGCCTCCGATGAACAATGGCGATGTGATACCAGCGATTCTCTTTGAACTTCACCGATTTGAAGCGCACACTAGGTCTTTGAGATGTCACTGATGTTTGCAAAATGAAATTGTGGGTGTCCTTTTCCACATATGCCAAGAGAAAACACGTCTGAGAGGCATCAAAGACGCCAAAAATAGTGGTGTGCGAGTTCGGGTCGAAACGGTCTACACGTATCCAAGCTGTAAAGGTATAGCCCGCGGATGATTGTGGAGGGAATGACCGCCCCAGTGAAGGCAATTCAATTGATGAGTGTCCATGAAGTGATAGATCGAATTGCACGAACGGCGGTCCGTTGTTCTTTGCTGCAATGTCCAAACAGAACTCTGAAGTCGTAGCGTCTTGTCTTGACAAGAGTAATTGGGTATCTGCGAGTCTATTCACCCCGAGATGCATCAACGATCTGCACAAGCCAAGGACGACCCCTTTCTCGTACTCTGACAACGTCGAATTGTCCGTGAAGTATAATGCCAAGAACCGGGATAGAACCCCCGTCCCATGTAAGGCAGTCAAATTGTAGAAGGACGCAGTGGTGGCCAACCTCATGGTGTTCAAGACAATAACAGAAGCCAAATTTTCAGCTGGGCCAGTACCCCTCGGCATGGACTCCCAGAAGTCGACAGTCGACCGCATGATCTCGGGATTCTTAAGGACCGTGGTAGACGTCAGAACTCTCGCCAGCTCTTTCTCGACTGTAGGCACATCGAATTGTGTAATTTTGGTGCCATCGTCATCTTTTCGATACACAGCCTCCTCTTCAGTTGCATCGCCCTCCTGTGGTTGAGCAGTCGCAGCGACCGCCTGACACAGCTCGTCCAGCCTTTGGTCGTCCAGGGCAAACGATAACAGTTTTCCGAACAGCTGACAGTTGGACCAGAGATCCGAATCAGAGCCTCCCAAGCCAACACTGGCTATTATCTGCTCCAGGGATGCCCAGCCGCCTCCCTCGACCTTGTGCATAAAGTACCGCCGATTCCCCTGATGCTCCCTGAACGTAGCAGAGAAGATGGCCAGCACAATATGTAACAATTCAAAAAACCCTTTCTTTTCTTCCAAAGTCCGCTTCTGCGGGTTATAGAAGCCAGAATAGGCGCGAAGAGTATTGAGTAGCCGCCGGTAGCCATCGAGGTGGCGAAAGTCGTCTTGCGACGGAGAGGGAGGCGCTGTGGCAGCAACGTGCTGGTGGATTTGTCGGGCAATTTTGAGGATGGGAGAAAACGGCGGGTACCCGTTGTTCTCATGTTCTTGTAGCGCGGCAGCGATGTTATCGAAGAGAGACTGGAGGACCTCGGTGGCCTTGGTAACGGCAGGCGGGTTCGAGGCTGAAGTGGAGGAGCGGTATCGTCGTGCTCGACTTGCCAACTTGGGCACGGAGAGGGACTCCATATCCAAGATGCGATGAGACTCAGTTTCTCAGATTCTCATGTCTTTGCTCTCAGCTTGTCGACGTTGGCCCCAGCACCCACCAAGGGTCCAGGTCCCGACGGCAACTTTCTTGCATGTGAAGCACTATGGCAGCTTGGCAGGCAATTTACCTCGAGGCACAGGTCAGAATTTGGCAGGTGATTATGACTGTGGATTATTGTGTGTGTTTGTCTGTCTGCTCTGTACCAATAGAGACAGACTTCTCCAAATGGCGAAACGGCAAGTAATGACATGTAGAACACGATGATGATGACAGTGAGTTTGAATCAGGAGGCTCGTCAGCCTTAGGGTCCATGCGGCTCAGTTGTGGGGAAAGCTCCTTAGTGGGGCTCAGTGCAGATCCCTGGCCGCATTTTCCACTGTAAGTGCCCTCATGTGTCCGCTGGTTTCACCTCCACCGGAAACATCCAAGCCACAGTCATTCCTCTGGCTCTTTCCTCGTCTCTCGCGCTAAAAGTCTCTCAACTTCATGCAATGGAAGTGTGTATCAATCAAAATCCTTCAGACATTGCTAAGGCATGAAGCGACTCTGTTGTGTGTCCTGCATGAGAGGCACATACAAATGACATCAACCCTTCGTTCCCATAGCATGGGAGTCAATTATATAAAAGATTATGGGCTTGCCAGCACAGCATCTCCTTGACTTCGGTCCCTGGACCAAGGATATGAATCTGAAAGCATACACAGTATCAAACATACAGTGATAAAACTTGTGGACTGGGACGGAGTAATGCCAGACAGTGTTATATGCTTGCACACATCTAAAAATGCCAACTTAGAATGTGAAAGTGCCATTACCTAGGTACAGCTACCTGTTTAGGCAATGCCCAACCTGACGAGATTCAAATCATTCGGAAGGTTTGAGTAAGTAGCAGATACCAGCTGCTTCAATTTGATAATTGGGACGTTTTGATACTTGTCAGAAAACCCGCGGGTGAGGAAGATAGTGATTAGGTGTGATCGAAGCTCAAGTGAGGTCTGCCCTATCGGCTGTCACGTTTCCCTGTAGTAGATGCATACCTGCCTCAGGAGCTAGATATAAAGCATGTGTTCTTTCTCAAAAGTCTCATGATTACTTCCATGCTGTACTCGCTCGGATTACATGACAACAATCACAACATAAACACGCCCGTCTGTGCTTGCCGAAGAAGAGGCCTTTATGTTTACATGTCGAATGGACATGGAAGAGTGATAGGAAGACTTTCTGTCCAAATACATATGTTATGTCTTGTTAGCTTATGCGCCTTTCATCAAGATTCTGAATGCTACCTGTATCGTCTTAGCCCATAGCTAGCTAGATCAATTCACAATTGCAAGAGTGGTTGAAACCCATGTCTGATTGTAGGCCTGGACAGGAGCAGGTACTGAAGTAGGCTCAGATTCGTCATGCTCCTTTTCAGGGCTTGTACGAACTATAATCCGCGCTTTTAATCCGATCTTTGTCTTGTACATTCCAAGATTTTAATATCAGTAAGCCCATAAGACAATATAAGACGAGTCTATATACACTCTGTCATATTCATCTAGTAGTCCACAATGACCTTGAACCAGCCACGTTGTAAGTGAACACTTCCGCAACTAGTCGAAATTCTACAATTCATTGCCCTGTATGATTTTCAAGCATCTATTCAGAATGGGAGAGCTGATCCCAAATTCAAAGACAAAACTCATCATTCTGACAAATTCAGACGTGGTCCTCGCTCTACAACTCAAGAAACACTGTCTGAATCATCATCATCATCATCAATCACACAAAAAGCAGCTGGTACTGCATACCAGACTACTTACTACAAATATGATTATTCTATAAGCACAGCCTCCAGCAATACAATCTGAAAGTCGGGTGTGATACCTAAACAAACACCATGAAATCCGACCTTGAAGTTCTTCAATCAAAGAACTTGCTTTCTCACTTGCATTTGATTGATTCAAGGGCTCCAGGTAGCCTCATGTCTCTGTACATCCTCGAGGTGCATAGTCTTCCTGGGGAGCACTGACTAAGTATTTTAACTCGAAAGATATCCTCATACTATTAGCATCCTGGAATTGCACCGACGGGAGTCATCTATAAATTGTGTGTTGGTCAACTACGAAATGATAATCATTATCTCAGAAAGATCCAGGTTTCGCCTTGTAGATGTTCATATTAACCTGGCAAGCTTTGTAGCGAGTAGCTAGAGTACCTCCCAGTCGCGGCAGACCCTAGATTTGTGCCCGGGCTCCAGAAAGAGGTACAGCAATGCAAATACGTGGGAACTACCAACCTAGTGCAGGCTAGGCTATGCAATAGTACACCCCCACCCCATTGCTCAAGTCCCAAAAATCCAAGATTATGGCCGTAATGCATTCCAGCTCAAGCAGAAGACGTGCCGGAATACCTAGGAACATGGCGAACACCACCGTCTCGTATCGCGGAATTCCGGCAATCGGCAAACGCCCCACTTCTTTTTAAGTCCAGCGGGCAGCACGACGACGCTTCGAGGCATGTTTAAAATAGTCTCGGTGGTATCACGCCCTGGTCTGGTAATTACTACTATCATAGCTTCAGGCCGGGCTACTCAAGGCATGTATACTATCATAGCTTACCAGGATTTTACCTAGCAGCTAAAGTAGGTATTTACGCAGTACTTCCTACGTAGTATGGTACCTGAAGTCATTGCGGATCAGCCCCCACATGGCCCTCAATCTGCAAGCGCAATCCGTCTTGCGGGCCTGTCCGGCTACCGCTCCACTGAAAGATTCACATTGTGGACATCTGGGCATCATACTCACCTCATCGCAAATAGAGGTTGCGGAGCCAGCCTTTGCTATGATGCCAGGATGCCCGTATGCCTTGACGAGCTCACTGTGTCTGACAGGTCTCTGTATTCCCCTCTAGTTCGGAGAACCGGGATATTTCCCGTGCAGATTGAAAGCCACACTCATGATGGAGCCTTTTCACCTCCCCAAGGGCTGACAGGCTGTGAGACTTGCACGAACGGCCTGCCTACTCCAGAATACCGCCTGCATCTTACGGTCAGGCACGCCAATGGCTGATGTTGGCTTGGCCGTGCCCAGCCCATTCCGGAATGCTTGCCCACTGGCGTATGCAGTATTCCCGCAGGCTAAGCTGCAGTCCAAGACCTCCAAGACTCCACCGCGGCCGCAAAGAGGAGCACCAATGCCTCGGATCAAAGGCGCCTCGACGAACATTCTCCAGTATCCCCTCACCGTCTCCATCCCTGCAAGTGCGCGATGAGGAGCACATGCTGCAGCTGGGCAACCCCCCCCCCCCCATCTTTCCATGGTTTTCTAAGTCGATCAGAGATCAGGGGATAAACGTCTAGCCCATACTGTGTAGTTCCCTCTTCACTACATAAGGCTAAAGGCGGTCATCTGCTTGATAGCTTTGCTTTTCGTTGGCTTTGGTTTTCTTCCAGCATTCATCTCTTATCTACATTCGCGGCTCGTGAGCAACAGGAATCAGGCTTTGTCATTATCCAAGAAATCAACTCCCACCCCAAGAGGCCGGGATATGCTTCGAATCGACCTGCCATTCAGATAAGCTTCTTGTTGCCGGTGGTGACTGTACCGAGACAAAGGCGGGAGCGTGACCCTTTTGTCTCACTCATCATCAAGGCTTTAGAGTGGCTGCTCGCGTGCTGCGCGTTTGATAGTCCGCGTAGACTTGGAACTCCAAGCTCAAGCCAAGCGGATATTTGTATCTGAGACCTCCGCTCTTTATTACTTGTCTCGCCCTCTATTGTCTCTTTGTCTACACGCATTTGCTTTCCACCTCAAGCGTGTACTTTTCTCTGCCGAATACGGCACAAGGCCGTCAAAGTTGTACATCTTGCGTGCTCTCTCAAGACGTGTCGCCTCACCGACTCTCCACACTACTCGCCCAACCGACCCCTCCCCTTCCCAAACTCAAGTCGTCTACCAGAGTCATGGACACCATGGAAGGACTTGACACAGTCCTCCGCAGCTACAGGCCACAGGATCTGGAGACAGCATCCATCCGTTCTGCTGCCCCTTCATATGGTGAGGCTCATCCCATGGTCTTCCCTGTCGATACCCATTCCTCACAAGCCGGGGTGTTCATCTCATGCCTCGCCTAAATGAGAAACGGCTGTCCCTGTCCCCGGGAATTCTTAAACCTAATGTCGACCTCAACGGATTACATTCTACAAGTTTTGCTAACAGGATCATTTCTCAACTGTAGTTTCGGAAGCTCCCTCCTACCACACTACGGTATCAAATGGGGAATCCATTCCACCTTACTCACCGCCCGCGAACAACTCAGCCCCGTCGTCCACATCGCTCCTAGCAGCCGCGGACGGCCCCACCCAGGCCGCAGGCAACCGCACACACAGCCTCCCCACCCTCCTCCTCCAACACCGCACACATCTCCACCCCAGGCCTGCCTCCCATCCCGCCAGCACCTCGTCGCACAAACTCAGATCTGCCCTCCCTCGGCGCCTTCAGCATCCCATCATGGAGCGCCGTCAATACCAACCCCACCTATCAACGCGTCGCTACCCGGCGCGCCCAGGCGGCGATGTCGAGCGGCGAGGGCCTTTTGCGGAACGCAGCGCGTGTGTTGGACAGGGTGAATGAGGAGGGCAGCGGGTCTGGGACTAGCACACCCAATAGCGCTGGTGTCTTGAGGCCTTTGGAGGATCCATACTTGGTCGGCGAGGTAGCTGCCGCGAGGGCGAGAAGGGAGAGGCTGGCTAGAGAGAATGGACCCGATGTGTTGCAGCGGGAAGACAGACGCTGGGACTGGTTCCTGGGTAAGTTGGCCTCACCTCCCCCCGTTTTTTCCCCCCCTCGATCCAAAAAAACAGCGGAGGCAGGGAACAAACAACTGACCGTTCACATAGCTCAGCAGAATGATTGGGAGGAGCGCGAGCGCAGCTGGAAGCACTTCCGGTCGAGCATGGCAAGCTCGAGTGGCCTGACGCGCGGTAGGTTGGCTCGTCGCTTTACCGCGGGAGGTCGTTGAGTTTGCTCGGTTTGGGCCTGGTTTATGGTTTATGCGCCTGTGCATTTGACTTCTTGAATGACAACTGGAGACATTTGTTCTCGGCGTTTTGGGATCCACTTTGAGGCGCTTAGGAAGACTTCGTTTCACACACCACCATTGCATGGTCGGCGCGTGAGTGCACAGGTACTTGCTTGATGATTTTTCTCGGACGAGAAGACGATGTTACTCACGGTCGATGAGGCGTGTAAATTTCAAGTTGGCTCAATGGACCATTTGGTGGTATGCCGTGGTTGGCCGGTACATATTCAACTTCAATAAAGCTCTTTACTCAAGCAGAGCTCATGAACATCAGCTGCCATATTATGAGTATGCGGTTGTCTGGAGTATTAATAGACACGAAGGCAACATGCTTCTAACTGAAGAACTCTATGCTGCTTGGGTTTCTACCACGCACCAACAGTGCTTCGTCTTTGGAAACCGTGAAGTCATTCACCCAGGTCTGATGATGTCCATAGCGCTAATGTAAGATTCACAACCAAATCCAAGAATTAACACCCAGTAAATGCACAATCTAATCTGTGACGGCAATGTCTACAAGTCCTTTGGCCTTGGGCAATAAATGTGTTGCAACATAGCTGGCCATGGAGGACTCGACCTTCAGATACCTGCCTTGGCCTTTCAAGACAGCCATGAAGCTGAGACTATGGTGCATGCCGCGTTGCGCGAGGTCCCGCCAGGAGGAAGACAGGAGGAACACAGTGATAGTCGTTCTGTTAACGCCGACGAGTTCTATCTCGAAATAGGCTATCTCCAATTTCGTGCCTGGAACAAAACTATTCGGGGCTGACTTGATCTCTTAACTTCAAGTGACCGGCATTGATAGGGGCGGGCGCAGTTTTGAAAGTACTTTAGCTATTCTCGACACATCCATCAGCAGCAAGGGGACTGTGGATGCTGCATACATCTCAAGAAAATCAAAGGCCTGGTCGCACCATACTCATTGCCGTTCTTGTTGGCATTGTGGCCTACGCAGCGCAGAGGAGGCTGTCCTTCTTACAACAAACAAGTTCGGCAGCGTCAGAGAACGACGCTACCTCTAACTTTTCGAGAGACGATGATGGCGACACTGGGGCGCTTTGAGGGATTGGGCCGCGTACAGATGTGTTCAAGATCCTTGATACACTGGTTAAAATGCATGCATCCGGCTGTCACCACACCATGTATCTTGAATTCAATTCGAATTGGACGCAGCGTAATAACGTTCGACTGCTTTTCTGAGAAGACGAGGAAATTCTGCCTCTAAGGAGTCGGGAAATCTGCTGTATATGTTGATTGTCACCGGAGAAATGATTCTGAAATGCGTCAGCTCGATTTTCATACAATCCAATTCTACATATGAAGTCGGTCCCATGAACGCCAGGCCATGCAGTGATTTACCCCTTGCCCTCCGATAGGGCAAAATCTTGTGTGGTTTTGTTACAGCCTCTTTGCCTCCTTCATGTGCATTTGCGCTCTCCTCGTCAGCATTTGAAATGTCGTTTCGATGGCATTTATCCCTTGCTCTTCGTGTTGAGAATGAGTGCAACAATTAGTCTGCCAGTACCATCTGTTAGCAATTTGAGAAACAATAGACACATCCTAGAGTGCGAAACCCATCCATAATACGCACCCATAAAGACCCAAGACTTCACCAAAAATCAGAATCAGAACCATGCCCACAAAGATTCGACTCTGATACATGTATGCGCGCACGCCCTTATCGCCCACGACACCGATACAGTATCCAGCGGCCAGACCGGTTAAGCCAACCGAGAGACCACATGCAAGATGCATGAAACCACTGAAGAGACTGTAGGTAGCCTTGGGATCGAGGTCCTGGGCAATGAGGACGGATATGACGAGGGAGTACACGGCGATAATACCGGACATGACAACGGGGATAAGGCACTAGGAATTACAGTTATGGATTGTCAGCTTCAATCGATCCGATGACATGGTTCGAATACCATAGACTGGACAGCATCAAGGGACATGGACTTGGCTAACCTTCATGATTAGGTCTGGCCTGAATGTTCCCACGCCTGCGATGCCAATACCAGATTTGGCCGTACCGTAGGCTGCTCCTGCACATCCAAAGATCATGGCAGCTGCAATTCCGCCCTATATGATGGTCAGAGATATCTCGTGGGGAATGCAACGTTGAGCGACGTGGTCAGGATTGCGCGTACCATGCCGATGAAGGGCGCGAATTTGGGAGCCAATTCGGAGTCCGACATGATCGCAACTCGATCGACGGACGGCAAAATATGAGTTTCGAGACGGATGGCAGTGGTCTAAGCAGCTGTTGTGCTCGGTCGCTACTTGAATATGTGATGGTCGGCGTGTATGGAGGTGGAGGCGGCCTGACTGACTGACGTTCGCTATGATGAAGCGTTGAGGGAAGCTGGAAGCTTACTATTTGGGGAGCCAGGGACTTAGGTAAGCACTGAAAAGACCAGGGTAATGGGTACTCCATGCTGATTAGTATATTGCAATCCTCTTGAAAGGCGCTGTAAAGGCACATTACTACATAAGGTCATGGTGGAAATACCCAACTGAACTTTGTATAGGCAATTACACTGACTCTACTTGTTGTGACTTTAATGCACTTTCGCAGTTGCTGTACTGCAAAGTTATAAGGGACCGTCTTTGACGCGCCGTTGTTGGGTGTTAGGTAAACCTGCAGAAGAAGGGGTGCAACACTAACACTAAATGCCCCTGGACCACAATCTAATTTCCAAGAGGACTTGCAAAGTTGGAGGCCTTTCGGGCTCGCCAAGCTCTCCGCGGTTTTCCGTGGCTTGCAAACGAACCAAACCGCTTTTGTGGTTGTGCCTTTGGGGGGGGGAGGCGCATGTACATGTGCAAGTTGTTGATGCCGAGAACTTCTGCTTCTACTGCTGCCTTTGCTTTTGCTCCTGCAGAACCAATCCAGCAACTTCAATATTCAGGTTGATTGGCCTCCACAGCACCAGCGCGACTTGTTACGGTCTTTCATTACGTGCTACGTACAACAGCTTGTAAAAACCCCAACACTGGACAGTCTGCAGTAGGGGAGGACCAGGAGATGAGGCCGACGACTCGAGTCCAAGCAAGCATCGCTATCGCATAAGCATCCACAGCAAGCATGCCATGATTTCGAGATTCTCCTGCCAGCAACCCATCCGCCATACTATTTGCATTCACTCCCTTTTCCCCCAAATACACTCTCGTGCACTAGACATATCCGCAGTTTCTATTATTATTATTATGCTGCAGCTGCTCCGATCCACCACCAAATCTCGACTGCAATAACGTCACATTCGAACTCCAGAGAACTGGTGGGAACCCTGGCGAGTGGGAAGTGGAAAGGAGACCCGTGGAAGATCCAAACTTTACTACCTGAACCACCTCCTCCTCCTACTCCCAATCCCAATCCCAAGCCCACCCTCGGCCACACTCCCCAATCGCGACCAGGCCGCCCGTCCAACACCGAACCCGAGCTTCCCAGCCGTCGAGAGCACCGCATTGCATCCTTTCTCCCGCTCAGAACGGGATTATTTCTATCCACCTTCCAACGGGGAACACGACCAACCGCCAGAGCCGCATCTATTTCCATCCTTGTTCCCGGATACACTCACACAGGTTGGCGGCCGTCAAGGCCTAGCGCAGCGCATCTTTTGTCGACACGCTCCTGACAGAACACCGTGACTGCCATCATTATCTCCGGACGCACGACGAGTAAGGCTCTCCAGGCTCCACCTTTTCATTCCACCCCCCCTTGCTGCCCTCTCTCAACCGCATCGATCGTGGCATGGTGCATAGCCGCGTACGTAAGGTGCTGGACCCCGTACTTGGTATTGCTGCTGCTGCGACCAAAAGCCGTTCCCATTCATCGAAACACAGCGAAACCAGAGCAGGGGGCCACATTCGCCCCGTCGCTGCACTCCCCTCTCATCAATCTCCGATGGGCACCTATGCGTGTGCTGATAACAGCTCTTTTTGAATCTAGCACTCGACGAACATCCACTTCCCGTCGACCCCGGAAAACGGCGATTCATCCCCTACCTCGCTGCCAATCATGGCAGACTACCAACAACAAGAACGCATGCCCCCCTCGAGGAGACCAGAAGATTACGGCCAATACCAACAGCGAAATGCGGCCTACAACAACATCTTTGGCGCCCCTCCTGGTCCTGGCCGATCTCAGACCATGACCTCCTCTTCGCCCGCACCGCCGCAAATGCACGCCGACCGCACGCAGACCATGAACTCTATGTCACGACCACCACCTCAAAGGTCGCCTCCCGGCCCCGGCTACGAGCGAACACGAACGATGGATACAAGCATGGCCAATGGCTACTATCAGGGACAAAGGTCGATATCAGGAGGCATGCAGGCCCCATCTCAACAGTATTTGCAACAACAACGCCAACCCCAGGGGCCACCGGGCCGCTACCCACCAGGCGCACCCATACCTCCCAGATTCGACCAGAGGGGTCCACCGCCTGGCGCGTACGGCGCTCGGAATCCCGCACAGAGGTTTTATCAGAATGGTGCTGGGCCTGCTCCTGCTCTCAACTCTGACCCATATCGTTCACAATCTCTGGCTGGTCCTCCGAGGCAGCCGATGTACCAACAGCCTCCAGCCCCAGTTCAGCCACAATATCAAGGAACTTCACCTGCCCCCGCACAGGCCTTTCGAAACTCTCCCTACAACGCAAATTCCTCTCGAACAACAGCCCAGGGTAGGGTCGTCCCAGAACGGCAAGATGAGCGGTCTATGTCAATGACGGGCTATCCCAGCTACGAGCGAGATGCGCATCAGACCATGAGCGGGAGAGTGATACCGAATAGAAGGGTGCCCTCGGTCGAGGTTTCTCACACACAGGATGCTTACAATGGATATAATGGGTTTGCACCAGCTCCGGGCGCACAGACGAGATCTAGTGTGCAATCTTCGAACAGCAGTGACAGCGGGCGAACCATGTCCATGGCTTCGACCATCGCTCCGTCCATCTCAGAACGCTCCGATGCCACCACTCTCGCACACCGACCGTCGATGAGTCGCTCCACGGTAGAAGGAGAGCGCCCGTTGACAGCCAAGATACGCCCGCCACTCGTATATCCCGCACTACTATCTCGAGTTGGCGAATGCTTCAGGGAGAAAATCATCACGGGGGACCGGACCAAGAACGAGTTGACCTACAAAAACGCTTTCAGCGGCTCAGAGGCTGTGGACGTGTTATCTTATATTATCAGGACCACTGACCGGAATCTGGCACTCTTGCTCGGCAGAGCGCTAGATGCCCAAAAGTTCTTTCACGATGTCACGTATGAGCACCGACTTCGAGACTCGGCCTCGGAGATGTACCAGTTCAGGGAAACGATGATGGACGAGGACGCCGACAAGCCCGTGGATGGTGTTTTTGTCCTACTGTCTGAGTGTTACTCCCCAACCTGCACCAGGGACCAACTGTGCTACTCGATTGCGTGCCCACGACGTCTAGAACAAGTCTCGAGGTTGAATCTGAAGATCGGCGCCGGCCTGAAGAAGGACGAGGCTCCGCCAGATGACGATGCTGTAGAGCAGACCGACGAACAGAAGCTGTGGATCAACAGTGTTCCGAAGGAGGTTGCTGATAGCGTCACCGAAAAGGAAAAGAAGAGGCAAGAAGTTATATCGGAGATTTGCTACACCGAACGGGACTTCTGCAAGGATTTGGAGTATCTTCGAGACTTTTGGATCAACCCTCTACGATCTAAAGCATCACCGATTCCTCCCCAGCGGCGGGAAAAGGTCGTGCAGTCTATCTTCAGCAATATCATCGATCCTCCCAGCATCCATTCGGTCAGCTCGAAGCTCGCTAAGGGTCTGACGGATCGACAACAGGCCGGCCATGTGGTACGAAACGTTGGAGATATTTTCTTGGAATGCGTCCCGGCATTTGAGCCGTTCATTCAGTATGGTTCCAAGCAGCTCGAAGCCAAGTATGCGTTCGAAAACGAAAGGTCTACCAACTCCAATTTCAGTCAGTTCGTCGACGAGATAGAAAGGCGAAAGGAATCGAGGAAGCTGGAGCTGAATGGATACTTGACAAAACCCACGACGAGATTGGCGCGTTACCCTCTTTTGCTAGAGAATATTCTCAAGTACACCGAGGACGGCAATCCTGACAAGGAGGATATCCCCAAGGTCCTAGTAATGGTCCGCGAGCTCTTGACAAGAGTCAACGCCGAATCTGGCAAGGCCGAGAACCGCTTCAATCTGCGCCGTCTGCACGACCAACTGAAGTTCCGCCCAAATGAGAGGGTCGATCTGAAGCTTACAGAGGAGGGCCGTGAACTGGTATTCAAGAGCAACTTCAAAAAGTCGCCAACGGAAAACAACGAAATTACAGCTTACCTTTTCGATCATGCTGTTTTGCTGGTGAGGATAAAGCAGGTCGGGAAGGCAGAAGAAGTCAAGGCATACCGCCGGGTAAGAGTAGTGATGTCCTTTCAGAGATAAAAATGCTTACTCGTCTATAGCCAATACCACTCGAGCTCTTGTCGATAAGAGAGATGGAGGAAGTGATTCCGGCCTCGGGTGTCAGACGGTCCACATCGAGCTTGCTTCCCAATATACGGGCTGAGAGTGGCAAGAAAGGCGACGGATGGCCCATCACTTTCAAGCACATGGGCAAGAATGGATACGAGTTAACGCTCTATGCGTCCACCCAGACCGGTCGGCAAAAATGGCTGGAGTTCATCGACACTGCGCAACAGAAGCTGAGAGCCCGGGTGGATTTCCTCAATACCACGATTCTGTCGCAGGGATTCTTCACAGGAACGAACAAGGTCAATTGTGTTGCTCCATTTGGTAAGCGAGATCGGTTGTATGGAATCGACGAAACTCCGCTGACAAAAGGAACAGATGGTGGCAGAAAGTTGATATATGGCACTGATGCCGGTATCTACGTTTCAGATCGCAAGTCAGGCGGTCAGCCACGCAAGATACTGGAAGCGACAAACGTCTCTCAGATCGATGCCTTGGAGGAGTACAATCTTCTACTGGTACTGTCCAACAAGTCGCTCATCTCGTACAACTTGGCAGCCCTGGACCCGAACGAAGCCGCGCTCTCCAAGAAGCCCAAGAAGATTCAGAGCCATTGCAGTTACTTCAAGGCGGGAATATCTATGGGTAGACACCTGGTATGCTGCGTAAAGCCGACTACACTATCGACTACAATCAAAGTATACGAGCCCAACGATGCCATGTCCAAGAGCAAGAAGCAAAAGGGCTTCAGCAAGATGTTCAATGCTGGGCAGGATGAACTCAAGCCGTTCAAGGAGTTCTACATTCCCACCGAGTCCACCTCCGTCCACTTCCTCAAGTCGAAGCTGTGCGTTGCGTGTGCTCGTGGGTTTGAGGTTGTCTCCCTGGAGACCTTGGAAACACAATCGTTGCTCGACCAGGCCGACACCTCGTTGGACTTTGTCGCGCGCAAAGAAGGTGTCAAGCCCATCCATATCGAGCGTCTCAATGGCGAATTCCTGCTCAATTACTCTGAGTTTTCATTCTTCGTCAACCGCAACGGCTGGCGGGCAAGACCTGAGTGGAAGATAGACTGGGAGGGCACACCACAGAGCTTTGCACTCTCCTACCCCTGGATCCTTGCCTTCGAGCCCAGTTTTATCGAACTTAGGAATATCGAGTCTGGTGCCGTGCACATTGTGCCCCATAAGAATATTCGCATGTTGCACAGCAGTACACACGAGGTAAGCTTCATGCATCATGACAAATCCATGACAAGATTTGACGTTTGGAGAGACCCCTAATTAACCCTGTAACAGATTTTGTTCGCTTACGAAGACGAGAAGGGCGAGGACGTCGTCGAGGCCATGGACTTCTGGAAGAGTCAGCAGCGCAAGAGCGTCATGCCCGACGGTAACGCAGAGAAAATGGGTCAGCTGGTATCACCGACCGGCAGCTATCATTCGAGAGTTGCGCAATAGTCCTTTGGGATTCAGTGTTCCGGAGGGTAGTATTCCAGGCTACGTGTCCCATCGTCTCTCTCATCAAGTCATGGTGCAATCGGCTGCTGGAAATTGTAACAGAGCCAGGCGACCGAATCCACCGGCTCGGGCAGTAAGCAACTGGTCGGTGGTCATCGGTTCGTTGATTCGCGGCGCGGTAGGCTGGATCGGGCGACCACTTGCGGGATGTCTTTTAAAGCAAGCTGTTCTCCCCAGAAATCGACAGCACGGCAGAACTACATTTGGATGGCCGGCACCCTCAGCATTTGCCTGCCACGTATCATCACCACCTTGTAGAGCCACCGATTGGCGTTGAAGGACTAGGCCAGAGTTGTAGGCCGTCGTGAACCGGAGCACAGCCGACGAACTCAGCTATCAAGCATGGTGAAGCCGAGGCTGGATAGTAATGGCAGCCGGCCCCTGGTATATACACAACGAGAGCGGAAATCAGAGGTGTGAGACTACGGCTGATGATGACAGAGACATTACAGCAGACACGACCGCGCAACATTGATTTATTTGATTTCGTGTACAAGAGGTTGAAACTTGCGTGGCGAGCGTGGGATGGAATCGCATGGCCGTCTTCATCTTTCTAGCGCTATTTGTGGGAAGGAGTTTTCTCTCTGCTTGAAAACTTGGTACTTTAAATTCCTCCTTTTTTCTTCTTCTTTTTTTTCCCTTCCTTGCAGGCAGAGAGACAGCCAGCAAGCAAAGCATGAGTGTCCGGTTGGGATGGTATTCGTCTAATGGCATCATATGCGAGAGATGGAATGGCAGTCAAATTCTGAATCCGAGCTCTGATCTGAAGATCTTCGTCGTACTCAATCCATTGGAAGCTATGGAATGCGGTACTCATCCTGCAATGCCGTCCTTCTGATGTGACAGGCTCTGTCTTCAGCCGTGAACAAAATGCAATCTCTTTGTACTGAGTGACTTGTCATCTGTGGGGTCGGCGTCTCCTGTGGGTGAGCGATTAGGCGACTCTGCTGTGAGAACAGGTCTCGCAAACCGGTGAGGGAAGTTGTGTTATGTGATGGCGATGCTGGCCCCGCACCGCATGCCAGGCGTGTCAGGTGAGAGCTGACATGGATACTTATTGCTTCAGGGTACGTGAGATCTTGGTATTCTGTTTCCCTTGTATGTTATTATCGCTAGGTACCAAAGTCATCTGCCTATGGCATGACGGAGACATTCGTGGGGCATGTTACATGCACGAGCATCGAGAACTAGACTGGGCAGTAGATGTATCCTCTGTTACGGTACCCATATTCGTCACTCTCAAGTTCTTCGACAGAAACGGAGTACATTGACATCTTTCCACAGCTGATACTTTGCTGTTTGGTAGTATATTTTTTACCCTTTTTATGCGCTGCGCCGCTAACATAGTACAATGCACATTCTTACATTAGTGGTTCAGCAGCGGTACATATCGTATTGAGAACAACAAAGGTCGCTAAGGGGTATTCTACCTTGACCGCTTCTAAGACGTCAGGGTGTGTCTTCCAAAGCTATATCAATAGATCAAGATGAATTGCACAATGATGACGTGGCACATCTTCTCAACCTGGCCCTACATGAGTCTAGATATTCTTCTGTCAATGCCTGTAGAGCCATCAAGCTTCCACTGTTTAGAACAGTCGAGAATTGACTAACTAGATAGTAGGGAACAATTGACGCTCAGTTCTGAGGCGAGAAGGACCTACGATCCCTCGACAAAGCTCACATTCGACATGGAAGCAAACAGTAGCTGTGCGCTATTGTTTCGACAATGGAAGATTTTTCTCAGGTTGAAGATAAACTAGGTACTGAAGAGACATTCTACTACCACACCATGTCTAGACTCCATAAGCTCGTTCTTCACATCGCGTATCTGTCACTTTCGATCACGACTTTTGACAAGTGACGGCCGCGCATAGCTGATCGACGGGATTGAATTTCGGCCCTCTCCCGATTCCTACCAGACAAGACAATGTTTGAGATAGAGTTCAGTTTGAGAATGGTCTCCATCGGCGTGGTCGCGCAGGACTTGTGGGGGATTGGGGGAAAAAAAAGTCAACTTCTGCGCGTAATGAGTCGGGCGAACCTTATGTCCAAGGTCAATTCCCACAGCTTGAGGTCATCGAGAAGGCGCGCGGACGTTGGGAAACGATTCTGGTGCATTTTGTAAGGAGTAAGTTTTTGGGGCTTTGTGCGAGCATGTTTGGGAGCGAAGACTATCTTGTAGGTTCTAACTTCTGCAGATCAATTATGGATGAGTGAACTAACGAAGGCTAGAAATTAGTGCTATTAGAAACGGGACTTTTCCTTGGGCTCGTGACCACCAATCATTACGAAAACACCTACATTCATTCTGAATGAAGAGCTAGTATTGTGTTTGAGAGGTAGCCTCGCCCGCCCACTCTGCTGTCTGGACCATCAATGAAGCATGACTTTATGTGCTCAGATACATAATGCTCGCCTAGCTGCTACAGACGTTTAGACTACGGGGCTTATCCGTAACAAGCCAGCATATCTCATGACGATTTGGAAGAAAGCCCTTTTGAATTCAGGCTGTTCACAACGCGAACTACATACTGGGCTACCAAAACTGGGCTGGCCCGACCCGTAAACTTCCCGAATTCTCCAGAAAGAGCCTTGTATAATTCCGCGAAAGTGGTGAAGGGAGCCAACCGTAGCCTGAAATGTTAATTTGTCCGTAGCTGTTTCATGATCTAGCTTGTCACCCACGTCCCTTGACGATCTTTGGACGCAGGGTCCAATATCAACAACACCAGACGACGATGTGGAAGGTTCCGATCCTTTTTTTTGGGAGGGAGGGAGGGGAAACTTCACCATTGGACGTTTTCCATCTGAAAAAAAGGCAAAATACACTCGTGCATTGCAACATGGAATTTGCCATCCCAAGATACCTAGGTCACATCAGGAATAATAGCCATGGCAATGAGCTTGGGAACATCGAGGCGTTGCGTTCCGATTGCACCCGACACATGTATTGTGGTAGACGGCCGTGGATCATACAACTGACAGGAAACGATTGGAACAGGCTGGCTATTTCGGGATATCCATTGACTGCTCGGTTTTGGTAAAGAACTATAGCTAAGCAGGCTTACCGTGAGACCGGCTCTGTCCCGTCTGGGTACTGAGGATCTTATGATTTACTTGTCAGGCATAAGAGGTTGCACATCACGTCTTGGAACCAGACCATATTTCGTCTGATGTCTGGGAGTAGAGACGGTTCAATGATCAGATTGGGAAGGGGTACCTTCGGTCTGAGGAGTTGAGTAATACAGCCGTCATCTTGTCAGTCATACCTCGAGGTGAGGGGAGATACCCAGGGATGTCATCAGAAAAAAAGAAACCAAATACGCCGAGGCCAAGCAGAGTGACTCGAGTCAAGCCGGGGCGATGTATGAAAACGGCACGAGCTTCAACACACATCGACGACGAGATGGAGAGCTTAATTCAGCCTGGAGATGATTATGTCCCCGGGTTGGAGCACGGGAGTGGACTGAAGAGGTTGGATCATCGTCTGATCATTATGCATACTTACCGTGCGGCACTACACTAGGCTTTGGGCCCTGTTAGCTGAGTCGAGGCCACTGAAGATCTACCAACCTTAAAATGTTCGACGAACACAGGGCTAGGTAGTGTGCCGGTCCGTAACACCGCAAGCGGCAAGTTTCGAGACTCTTGTGTGGCGGGTCCATTGGATGGGAGAAAACAAACTATGGTGTAGTGGAGCAGGGACAGCGACTCGCACAGGTGTTTCGTTTCAACCACGACCTTGGGAACTCTGCACGTATCAAGATGTAACATACAAGGCTAGGAAAATTATTGTACTCACAGTCCATTTTGCTTACTGGGAAGTTCTCCTGTCTCGAAGGTGCGACGCATAGCCAAACAGTCCGAGATTTTTTTTTTTTTTTACGAGCTGAGGTTCGGGGCGGTCATCCAAATGAGACAACATGTCCGATGGCCAACCTATGGCATCCGAAGTATCTCTGACCCAGCGTGGACTCGTGTGAGATCCTCTGTTCCAAGGTCAGCGGAGAGGAGATTGGAGGGAACATCCTCGACGGCGGAGCGGGCAGCGGGAGGCTGTTTGTCCCGTCGCTGCACAACGAGAGCTTTGCTTGGCGATTGGCATGGTTTGCCAGGGATTTTTGAGTGGCCGCTGTTGCTTCGCTTGTTCGGAGCTCATACCAGATGGGGGTTTCGGTCGTCTTGCTTGGTTGAGCCCACACATGAGAAGCTGCAGCCAAAAATGCCAGCGAAGGTTCCAAGACTGTCTTGGGACGTTACCCTCTTGAGATATCATCCACGATGCCTGACCCAATGCGGCAATGCACCTTGGGGTTGTATTTTATCAATGTATGTTGTGCGTCGCAAGTGGTTGTCGTGTCAATACCACGCGCGAAGACCACAGCTAGCTGCGGCAACGTGTTGATCCGAGTCCTGCGTTTATTGATGCCACGAGGATGTACAAGGTTCTCGGAAATTCTGGCCAGCTTCGAAAATGGGTTGACCAATGTACTTGCTTGACAGTTCATAACCACGATGACGCCGTGAGTCGCGGCACCTTGTCAGCCGAAGCAAATATTTGCTGGCGCTTTGCAACCTTCCTGGCCCAACCTCATGGTTGTGACCTTGGTAGAGAAGTTGAGATCTCCGATCCTCTCTATATATTAGAAATGGTTTGGCGGACCGCCACACTCAACAGTGAACGCATAGGCACTACCATAAAGAGTTGACATACCTCAAACCGTAGTCTGTACAACGCAGAACCGCTGAAATGCCATGGTCTGGGAGGTACCATGCGTGTTGTGTGTGTTAGTACTTACAAACATTGAACATGCCCGTAGCTGAGAAGTTCTAGGCCCTACTTTGCCTGGATGCCATCAGTACCAGCCACCTTGAAGGTCCCGAAGTTGACAGGCGGGAAGCTCATGCACAGTAGAGCCGCTAGTGTGTCCCGGAAGTGCTGCTTTGCTGGTCAATAGCAACAGCTGGGCGGGAAGACGGACGGGGCATCTTCATGATCCCAGCACAGCCGCAGACAGTCAGTGTTACAGGTTGAGCTTCTCCCCTCTCCAAAAAAGGCGGAGGCGGAAGACAACGCTCCAGTCAACACCCTGATGCCCGGGATGTGGTTGCCAATTGCTCTTTATCGATCCTAATTCGTGATTCGACCTTTGCCAAATGGCCTGGACCACAGCAACTGAAGCTTTTGGACCAACAAATCGACCTAGATGCCTTTGCATCCCCTACAAGCTGCCTAGAAAGGAAAGGGGAGGTATTGGCGTCGATGACTCGTTGACAGAGGGAAAATGGTAATCTAGGAAGATTTTCCAGCATCGTATTCACAGGAACATCCGCGGACGAACCAAGTACCGAGTCTCACAGACGCAGGTTGATAATCCTGATGCATAGCAGAGGAAACTGTTCGTGCTAATACCCGTCGCCCATCCCGTCTTCCATACGCGGAGCTTTGATAAGGCTAGTAACGTCTCTAACGTAGCGCCAGGTTACACTTTGTGAAAAACCTCGGACCAGACAAATTCTCGACTCGCCCGTTGCCAGCCTATGGCTGATGGTTCTTAGACAAGACAATAGGACCGACTCGTGATTGCCATGGCCTGCGGGCGTTGCTGCATAATGAGCCTTTTCCCGCCTGCGCAGCCCACGGACATGGCAGGCTGAGACAAGCAACACCATGGCAACATGCAGCGACCACGAGGAACATCATCCATGGCCTCAAACATGCGGCTCCCCGTTGAGTGGCCCGTGGGCTTTGATTGAGGAGATTCGGAACCAAGGCCCGGGACAGGTACCACCAGTGCCTTGCGCACGGCACGGGCTTGTAGGGTTGAGCCTAGTAGTCCGGATAATGTTGTCATTTCTTTCGCAAGCGTCCGTCCCCCCCCTCTCCCCCAACGAATGCCCTTTTTGTCCCCCTCTACCGTGGGACCATGCATTGCCCGTTGCCGTGCACAGTGCAGCCCCCTTGTCTTTTAACCAGAATACGGGGCCTTTCCCAGCCGTGCAAGAACAAGATACCAGCGGAAAGAAGCGCATGTCGACAGCCTTTTTCTCTTTTTTTTCTCTCTCTCGGCAGAGTTACCGACGAAACTTGTCGCGGAACCTTTTTGTGGGAAAAAACAGGCCCCAAAGTTTCAACCGTGACATTGATGGTCGCACCGCGGACGGTCCCCGGTGCGCAAATCAAGATAAGCTGAACCCGTCCTCCGGGCAGCAAAAAGGGGACGAGAATTAAGCAATTCGATAAGGTGGTTTCTTGTAGGAAGTACCGGACGTTCGTATGGGCAAAATGTCTCATTTACCAAGATTGTTCCTTACCCGTAACGTCTGGCGTTGCCGAGCATCTTCGGTCCGGCTCCAAAAAAGGCCAATAGTTGAATCGTGAATCGAATATTAGATGGGACATCTTAGGCCGGAATCACAGCCTCCTGATGAATTATTTGATCAACGGTTTATTTTTATCGGCAACGCGGTAGACCTGTCTAGTGACTAGTGGCACTATTGCGTGTTCCAGAACGATACGAAGACAAAGAATGATGTGATGGCAAACGCAAGGCAAGGCAAAGTGAGTTTCTATTCACGGTGCACTCTCGTGTAGGCGACTGTACACGTACCACAGTTCGCCTCAGCCACAGCATTGTCACCATGCAGTGGGAATTTTTCTATGGAGACGATACAACAGCCCAAACGGGGAGAATACTTGTCGAGTGGAGGCTAGGGAGGGCGCCTAGACACCCGGTCTTGCATGCATCCCGTCAAACGTGGTCAAACCCTGGACTGCTGGGACCTAATGACAGGGTACAAAGCTTGAGCTTGACTATCCGAACATGATTTGCGGATATGGGCGGTTTGCTTTTGCCTGGTTCTCCCTGGCATTCGTTTCTCGAGTGGCACTCAAAGTAGCTAAGCGACCGTTTTTGCTGGGAAATAGTCCAAAAACTACCTTTTCTCCCTTGGGCGAGAGGAAAAATATAAAGGGAAGAGGTACTGATGATCTTTACCCCATTCCCTTCTCCGTCTCCTCTACCATTCCGCATTTCTATCTACAATCCATACAAAAGACAAGCCGAATACCCTATCTAGAAACCTTGAGGTGATCTTCATCTCTTTGTCTCCGGAACAAGCTACATCGCACATATCGCCACCTTTTCCGAATTCAACTCAACAGTACTCGAAGTACTCGAATAGAACATCTCCACATCCACCCAAAGAGTCTGACTCTCTCTCTACACAAACAACTAAACCACAACAAAAGACCCAGTTTCACAATGTCTTCATACTGCGCAAACTACTATGTATGTTGTATTCGAACCCACTTTCGGACTCTTGCCGAACTTGTGTCAAAAAAGATCGATACTAACGCTCCACATCACAGGGCTCCGTCAACTGCCACAATGTTGTCGGCCGTTTTGGAGATCGCTGCAAGCTCTGCCTGGCCCTCAAGAGTGGTGCCTCTATGAGTGACGGTCTGCTTCCTGAGGATGCTCACCGAGGAAAGGGCTCAAGCGTCGAGGCCCCAAGGAAACACCACTACCGTTCCCACGACTCCTCAAACAGAGCTCTCCGGGTGGATTCGTCTCGCCACCGGAACTGAAAAAAGCATGGTTCCCAGCTCACAGCTGAATAACATGCACTACCACTTTATCATGATATCATGAACAACGACGACTATTACTACACGTCACACACACCATCGTCTTAAGTCACAGAAACCATCGGCGTACCACGGAGTCAACTGGATTCAAAACAGTGGCATAATCCATGCTTGGTGTCAAACAAAAACACTCAGTGGGGGACGGCGTATGCAAGGAAACTTCTCTTGTTGGGACATGGGAATGTCAAGACCGGAAATGTTAGAGAAAAATGTCTTTACGGAGACGGGCACATCCATTAACCCTCATGGGATTCAAGAGGGTGCGGTTTGTGGCTTCGAGGTTACGGGGCCACCGGTGGCGTACCAGGAGTTTTTGGGAGGTTTAATCGATTTGTCATCGGGATGATGGCCGTCAAACTTAATCGGTGCTGCGAGCCTTTGTGCTGGACACGGCATCGACCACGCACTTTAATATCATGAACGAATTTCGGGATGAGAGATAGATAGACTAAGGCACCTACGTCAGAATGGTCCAGATTGCTCCAAAATATAGTGATCGTCAACATAAGCTTCGTTACTTCATCGTCGTGGAGTTGCTTGACGCTCGCTCGCAGGTGTCATCGACACAAGTGATTCGCCCACAAGCGCGGTCTAACTAGGTATCCTTGCAGCTAATATAAAATGTCCCACTCTTCCAACCACTGCCCACTAAAACTTTATCCAGAATACGACTTGCTCAATTTCAATACAGGTCCGATCCAACACACCATCTACCTACCATAGCCGTCGTTGGTAGTAGAGTGGTGTGTCGCCCTGTGACAATTTTTGAATTTCCTCTTTGATTTTCCTCCGCCTCTCAGCCCTACTCATAGGCTTACCGCCATCTTCATCCCCAATCTCGCCCAAAGGCTCCTCCTCGACCATGTCATCTCCCCGTATCTCCCATGGCGCGGGCTGAGGTTGCGCTTGCACTGGCTCTGGGACTGCCTCCGGGACTGGCTCCGGGACTGGCTCCGGCATTGGCTCCTGCTCCGGTCCTTGTAATGGTGCTTGTGATTCTTGGCCTACTTCGGTATTCTCGGGTGTCGGATCTTGAACTATTGGCGAATCTTCCAGGGCGATCACTGTTTGTTGCTGATCTGTGACCTCCGGTAATGTTTCTTGGACTGTAATTTTGACCTCGTCCTGGCCTTGTCTGTTGGTTTCCGCCTCTGTCTCCAAGCCATTGGCACCATCTGCCACGTTAAAGGAGTTGGCTTGTCCGATGCTGATACGTCCAGCCTTTAATCTTATGGGTCGGTTGTACTCGTCTAACATGACGATTGTCCCGTCCTCGAGCTCGGTGGTGTCATCTCGGAAGCGGTCTGGTAGGAATATCTGGGGAGAGCTATCCGGTCGTATGGCAGCCCGGAGGTGTCGTACTGTCCTTTGTTGGATTGCATAACCACTCAGAAAAAGCGCGGTGGTGAAGGAAACCACTGGGAGCACGTGCAAGTTAGCTGATGTTGTTGATGTTAGTTGGATTCACTGGAGGAGGCTGGCTTACCAATGGCAGAGGATATAGCAACAGAGACTTGTGATGATGTGAGTAAGACCATATTGGGTTGATTGGCAATTGCATGTGAAAGTTCTTTAGCAAAGACTTAAGCCACAAGAGAGATGTGAGACGGAAGAGTGCAGGAATGTTGCTGTTTTTGAAAATTAAAGAGTGGTTCATGAGGCTGAATCGGACGGGAAGGCTGGTGGCTGGTGGCTGGGATTTGTTGCGTCACCTTCCAAATGCAGCAGCAACAAAACAGGAACAACGGGGCAACGGTGGTGCTAGTGTTATCGATAAGCCTTCTTTTGGTGGGCCGTCTGCATGCTCTCCTGCAGCTAAAGATGACCTTGCGATCTGCAAAAAATCCGGGGAAACAATTCCCACCCTACCTTTCCCAATGACCTGCATTCACACAAGCCTGCCTAGACACATTACGAGTAAACAACCTTGACTTCGTCTCGACGCGACAATCACTGCCATTCCACTTACGAACCTCGACCTCAGACATACCTCAATCGCCCGGCTCCCATCGCAAACATGACCGAACGCACACACCGCGCCGATGAGCGGCGCTTCCTCGATGAGCGCGGCAGCAATGTCTCCCTCGCTCCAAACGGCCTCAACCCTGCAACCATCATGGAGAAAGCGGTGCGCGAGCGAATCGTCGAGTCTTACTTCTTCAAAGAGCAGTGCTTTGCTGTCAACGAGGCCGACATCGTCAACCGCGTTGTCGACCACGTCTACTTTATAGGCGGTACATATGGGAGCACACAGAAACCAACCCCTTTCTTGTGTCTAGCCTTCAAACTACTGCAGCTTGCTCCGAGGGACGACATACTCCGCGAGTACTTGAACTTTGGCGGCGAAAAGTTCAAGTATCTGCGGGCGCTGGCTGTGTTCTACATCAGGTTGACGAGGAGGGCCAAGGATGTCTATACCATGCTGGAGCCGTATTTGGAAGATCGGAGAAAGCTGAAAAGAAAGGGAAGAGTGGGCACGACTTTGACATATATGGACGAGTTTGTAGACGACCTACTTGTCAAGGAGCGTGTGTGCGGTACGAGTCTGTGGAAAATGCCTAGCCGGGACCTACTCGAGGACCTGGACGAGTTGGAGCCCAGAGTCAGTCCACTTGGCGATATCGAGGACCTCCTGGAAGAAGACGAGGATGGCAACGTGGAGAATGGCCACGCTAGTGAGGATGACCGTGGCAGACGGAGTGACTCTGAGAGGGACGACCCTGATGAGGAAGACCGAGCGAGAGACCAGATGGAGATTGACCGAGAGGACACGCCCGAGAGTCGAAATCGCAGCCCATGAAATCAACACCTCAATAATTTGCGATTATGAGATATTTGACACAGTATCCGAGATATTAACGCCGTTGGACATCAGTTCCAGCAGCCTATTGTCTGGGATGAAGCGAAGGACTTTGAGCCCGGTTCTTCACGCCATAGCTTTCCCATGGCGTGGATGGGAAGTAGTGACACGAACGGTGTCTTTGCAATGGCTATCGCCAGATTACCACCACATCAAGCTTCGGATTTTCCAAGCTTTATGGGACAGCTAGCTCCAGACCAGCGAGTGTGTAGACTGGCCCTGCCAAGTGGCACAATCTGAAGATGGCCTCTTGTACAGGGGCGGGCATCGTATTCGGTCACCTGATGGAGCGATGCTGCTCTCACTTGCAAGCTCAGCTGCGAGTGTTATGGCTCGGCCTCAGCGACCTTCGGATGGTAATAGCAGAAGACTAAATCGAATCGCCCATGTGGCCCGAAGGCCGTCGGATGAATTTCTACGCAAGTCGGAGACTCTAGTAAACAGTCGCTGCTTCACCTTGGAGCAGACATCCAATTCAAGGTGCTTACGTTGTGAGTACCTAATTCAGGTCACTGAATGACAGCTGTCCCAAAATCAATAGCATCGGATTTTGGATCAGCTTTTATAGCAAATCAGAAGTTATGAAGTATCAAATAATCTACCTGTACAATGAATACAGCGCCATGTAGAAAGCGTTTGAAGTGGGAGGAAAGAAGCATTCAAAATAATCCTCCCTAGGTGGGGATGGGGGGGGCGGTTGTCCTTGCACGGCTTAATTGAGCTGCACTAATTAATACGATGCGAAATTTCGAGATGCCTGCGGCTCGGTGCAACACTGCAGAAACCTCAACATTGCGCCTTTGGCAACTCAAGTCAGCAACCATCCAGTTCTCATCATGCATTGAGTATCAAGACGAATGTTCTCGTTCATTACACGTCGATACCTAGCATGAGCATGTATCGCTGTTTCACAGCCCGAAGTGGGCATCTAGCTAAACCGCCCATCTCTATTTTGGCCAGCTACACCACCACAGTCTCCATTAAGCCTGCCTTGGAGATCTCCTCAAGTTTGCACTCATTTACTAAATACAGGCCGTCCTGGTCGGAATTTCTCAAGCAACACCCGACCTCGGTGGAGGAGATCCAGACAGTCTATGATGCCTGCGTGCGGAGCCGTGTCTTCGCCCCCATCTCAGAACGGCCTATCGTGTTTGAGGGAAAATCACCTTTCGGAGTCACAAAAAAGATCCCCCGTGGAGATGTTCGTTTCCTTAAATCTACCTTCCAGGGAATTCAGGGTCTAAAGCCCCAAGACTGGGAAGTTAGAGGCATCAATTTCACCCACGCAGTGAATATTGCACAACAGCTCCAGCGGAGTAACTACTTCTCCGGGAAGAAGTTGTCAGATCTACTCAAAAGCTGGCCTCAGCTTTTAGCGCAGGTTCAAACCGAGGCACCTGGAGGAGCCGAGTCACTGAATGGCTTCGCAAGCGCGGCGGGAACCGTTGCCGACGGAAGGAAGGCACTTATGGAAGCAAACATTGCCAAACTCGCCACGATCATAAAAGAGGGGCACGGAGAGCATAAAGATTTGGATATGCAAGCCACAGCGCGTCGGACCTTGAAATGGAACAAAGGTGCTGAGCAGCCGCATCAAATCCCAAAAGAAGGAAGTGATGTGGCTGAAAATGTTGAAACCTTGCAGGCTGACCGGGCGCGTCGAATCCTAAGGCAAAGGAAGAAGGCTGAACAGGAGAGTGATGCGGACGAGGGAATCAAGAGCAAAAGGAGGCCGCTGCGGCTGGCTGCGACTTCGAAGGGTGTGTCGGTGACATTCGACAGCATGGAGAAACTAAGGCGCTTTGAGAGACGTGGACGAGAGATCACTGTTGACAAGGAGGTCAAGAAGCGAACGAGAGAGACGAGTCTCAAAACGGCACATCAGAAGAGGGGCCGGCCAAGTGGAGACATTCGCGCCCCAAACAATAGCTTGCACGAAGCTGAGCACCATTCGTCGAAAGAGCGGCGAAGCAGCGCTTCACTTATGAAGATTAGAAAGTTGGCCGAGAGACCGGCCGAGGTTTTGCTAGCCAAGATCAAAGAGAAGACGAGCAGCTTGGAGCAGACTGATTTGCCGAAGAGCCGCAGGAAGACCGCCGAGCGTCAGTTGGAGCGCACAAAGCAAGCATTGGCATTGCAAGACTGGGAAGCACGCCAGAAGCAAAAGGTTACAGACAGAACTTCGCGAGAGTAGTTCGCCTCAAAAAAGTCTTCACCCCCAAAGGGGTGTACATTTCGGTTGAGAGACACCTAGCGAGATTGGTAATGCCAATCGGCCTGGCTCTTTGTAAAGCTTGAGCTTTCGTCGACTCTGAACACTCTGCTGTTGAGGCGAACGCAGACACGCGGCGTGTTACAGAGAAGCCTCCCGAGGCCCCATGTTTTCCAGCTCGTCGTTATTGAGAGCCTCGTTTCGAAACATCACATAGCCGCCGACTGTTCGAATCGCCTTCCGACCTGCTGGATCGTTCCGAGCCCAACCGGTCCAACGTAATCGTCGACGTTATCGGTGTCCGGGAAAATGCTACGAGCAATGCCGAGGCATTTCCCCTTCTTGGAAAGTTGTTGCGACGTCTTCGCCCGAAGCGGCCAGTCAGGATCGTCGTGCTCCCAACGGGTGCCTATATTTGTAGAGACATATAGCAGAGCCTTCATGTTTCGTACGAGATGCTGGACAACGGGCGGCGTCATGCTCAAGTCTCTGAGACCTCTTGTATGGACCAATTTCATGGCACCAGACGGCCACTCACGTTGCTTTGAAACACATGCGGACGCATGTGAAGATCACCTAGCATAATGAGCGCCTGGACTGAAGCGTTCCGACGTTGGGCGATGCCAAGAAATATATTCTCGAAGAGTCCTGATCCAACAACAGATTTCTCACATGTGAACAACCTCGGGATCCAAGAACCACACAGAGACTGTAGGTATCGAGCGCTGTGCAAGGCAACATGAGAAGCTAGACGTCATCTGAAGCATGTTCCTTTGAAGACTGAGGTTGGAAGGTGTTTTCTGTGATACCTTGAAATGTATATATATGTGCTTCTTCAAGATGTTGTGGGACTACCATACTCCATCTCCAAGCTTGTACATTGTAAAGACAAACCCACAACATTTATACACTGCCACAAGCTCAAAGCATCTATAGGCATTTGCTGCTAGGACAGTGACGACCAACGTCACATTACAACCGCACACCAACAACTACAAGGCCTCAAACTTACATCAGTACCTAACTATGGCAGACACCGTCGCTCAGTCAGCGCCCGAAGCACCCACTGCGCCACACATCCCCAAGACCAAGCACGAACTAAAGCATGAGAGACGCATGGCCCGACACTCCGAGCATATGGCGCGGCGAAACGACCCCGAGCGTAGAAGCCGCGCCGGTGACGTTGTTGGCCATGTTTCCAACGGCCTCAAAATCCTCACCTTTGGCCACAAGAATCCCATCAGTGAGATCGTGGGAACGGTGGCAGATGGGCTGAAGCATGGGGCTGGAGAAAAGCCAAATAGAGATGATTTGGACAAGGTAGCCAAAGAATAAAGATAAATTGGATCATTGGAGGGGGACAGGAAAAAGGCAAGGAGTTTGTTGCGATGTTTGGGCGGATGGAAGTGACAGGTGGAAGCGCGTTTGCCTTAAAAAAAGGTATCTACACGATGAAGGCGCATGGTCTTCGACACTTGGATTTTCAAGGTACATATATACAGTCTACATAGACCGATTGGGTATGATACTATTCTCAGTCAATACATGCATCTTGTCGCAATATCAACACTCTCGGTTTCCACAGCTGAGTGATGCTCTCCTCGTCTTACTCTTACTGCGGTATCGGCTTCGTCACTTAAGAGGGTGGTGCCTCCCTCGTTCATTTGTGGAAGCAGCATGCAGAGGGTGCTAAGCGAAAGCAAAGTGCTCCTTCCCTGATATGTTACTTGCTATTACGGACATCTCCTACACGACGTTCTGTTATGGCCCCGCCTCCTGGATGAGATCTTCACGGCATAGTTTCGTTCTTATACGCTGTTCATACCCAAATTCCTAACCCAGACCAGATGGACATTGTCTCCATACGATTTTGTTATTCTACTATTTTGGGTAAACGCCAGCACTTTTCCCAACAATGCTTCGAAGGCACAGTACCAAGTCCAAAGGGGACCTCCAACGCCGCAAATCCACCACCTCCGTCCGCAGCGTGACTCTGGAACATATCAACGCTGTCACCGCCGATCGGGACGCAAAGATTGCGGCTCTTCAGGCATTTTCGCGTGGCCAGGACCGTCATTTCGCTAAGACAAACTCAATGTTTCCTGCCAAAAAGACCGCACATCACCATAATGAGGAGAGCAGTCCCACCGCACAGCTCAGGCACAGCGATAGCGCGGCAAGTGAGCGCGAGGGAAGTGGTCTCGGGCGCAGACAGAGCGTGCGATTTGTAGGTAATGGTTCGGCGCTGGCGACACGCGCATCAAGAATCACTATGCGCACTGCTGCGCCTGAGCGAGAGGACAGTGCTACCATCCGCCGATCGATCCAGAGATCCCAGAGTTCGCAGGACTTCATCGCTGGACAGCCACTCGCTCTCAGGGATGCGCAGACCATCCAGCTCCCGGACAGACTCTCGTCCCGTGGGAAGACGATGGTGACGCCGAAGCCCGCGCTCAAGCAAGATTATCTCACCGACTTGCTGCCGGTTCATCAGAAATACACACCAGAGGACGATGTCGCCTCTATGCCGTCGTCATTCCGTCGACTTCGGAAAAGCAGATCGATGTTTTCCACACGTAACTCACTGAGGAATGGCCAAGGCGTCCCAGTGCTCACCTCGGCGCCAGTACCTGTTGTTGCTCCCATCACGTCTCGGCCTCGATTTTCATTCTGGGGTCGCAAGGAAAACGAGCCAACAGCACCGAGCCCGTCTCTCAAGAGTCCAAAGTCACTGAGCTTTCTGCATCATCGGCAGGATCACGTCAATACTTCGAAGGCAGACCATGAGCCCGACCACGAGAAGTCACCAATCATGTCGGGATCGTCGGAAGAGCACTCTCTCCGGTCCCGGATTCTACCCAAGCCCTCCACTTTCTTGGGGGGCAAAGGCGGCAGGCTGGGTCTGGACACGCGGAAGACGCTCAGAGGCAGCACATCGAACACAGCGTTACCTGTCTCCGAGACAACAAACAGCATCTCCCTCAGTATCCACGGGAGCATGAGAATCAAGGCCCGCAAGGTGTCATCGACCATTAAATCCAGGATCAAGAACCTTTTCGTCAACAAGAGCGAGGAACATGCCAAATTTCCTGCTCAGCAAATTGAGTCTCAAAGATCTCATGTGGCCAACCTGTTTGATGTGGATCATTTGGGCCCTGCTGCATCTGATATTGGCTGCTTCCACGTCCATGAGAATAGCGCGCTGGCTAGAGTGTCATCTCGCCTCCCTGTATTACATGCGGTGCCATCAAGCGAGAGACTGCGTTCTCGCAGCGGTAGCATCAATAGTTGCAAGAGTGAGGGCAAAAGGGATTCGGATGAGAAGTCTCGGGTTACAAGCTGGGCCAGTACTGAAGCCAATACCATCGTAGCGCATGGAATTCACGAGGACTCGGAGGTGCGGGACAGACAACGACTCTCCGTTATCACTGAGAACGGTGTTCACGCTACATCACCATCCTTACTTCGTCCTAAGCCAGGGCTCCAAACCATCACCTCGCAAGAAGTGTTGGCTCCACAGTCCATATCAGACCGTCTGGCGCCCGGAGCTGCGGTGGACAGTCAGCGGGTCTACTCAGCTTTAATGAAGAGGATGAGTAATACTCAGAAACTTTTCGACAAAGTACGAAACTGCAGCGATGACTCAGATCCCTTCCGGACATTATCTCCTCCCACAAGTGACGACAGCAGCGACAACGGCGAAGCTTTGGCAGTCAGTACTGTACACCCACAAGTCACTGGAAATCATGACGTGCACCCAGTGCTGAGAGAGTACTTGCCCGAACGCAATCCTGCTAGGCTCCGTCCATCGTTAGATGTAGCTAAGCCGGACTCCGACCGGGACCTGGGACAGTATCGGTCACTATCTCCTCCAGTCCAGCTGACACCTAAAGGCGTGGATAGGCCTCTTGTAGACAGGAGTTCGGCATTCTTTGGAAGCCCAACTTCTCATCTATTCCGAACCCGCAGCCCGTGGCGTAAATCCCTCCAAGAGGCTATTGATGCGAGCCGGGTATTATCTCAAGAGCCCGTTGTCGACCAGAGGCAGCCCGGTAGTGATACTGATGTAGCTGACAGAAAGGCCGACTCTGCAAGCACTTACTCACAGGACACACAAATTCGCAAAGTGGAGATGAAAGAGGAGTATCCGGTTGTAAGTCTCTCTAAATATTTGAAGAACCAGGGCTACTCTACCGTCGATGGTGATGCAATCAACTCCTACTACCCTACTGGACAGCGTCAGGCCTCTGCGGCGAGCTCTGTTGACTGGAAAGCACATCTCGCCCATGACGTGGCGAGAACTGGATGCTCACCTACCTCTCCCACAAGAGTCAGTGGACGGCCATGCGAAATCGACTACGTTGTGCCCACCATGCCGCGTGCCTTTGGTCAAGGCCACGTCCGTGAAGCGGCGCAGATTGGTACCTGTGAGGAGGATGAGTACAATGCAAGCCCTGCCGTCCGCATGCCTACGAATCCGACGACACCACTTGGAGTAATCGAGCCCAACGTCCAACTCACTCCCCAACAGCGCTCTGTGTTGAAGACGACTCCTCCCTCCGCTTCAGCTCTCAATGAGTCTGCACAGGCCCCTTCCAGGACTTCAGTGTCTCTTGGTGAAGATGGCATGACCTACATGATTCCCAAGGACGCACTGCGACCCCGTGCCTCGCCTCTCCGCTCCTGTGGAGGTTCGGGGACCAACTCTTTTCAGACACCATCACAAGATTCAGCCCTCCCCTTGAGACAAGCCAAGTCGCTCGCGCAGATCCAAGTCGTTGCTCAAGTTCGCGCAGAAGAGACGGGATCGCCTCGTCGGGGTACTCCGACGGTGCGGCTGATGCGAAGGTCGACCGCGAAGGTGGAGAGTGCGGCGTCTCCAGCGATGTCTACATCGGGGTTCAGCACGGCATTTACGAGGCAGTTCGGTTCCCTGTCGAAAAAGCTGGGCGAGGCGAAGGAAAATCAGGATCCTACTCGACTTGAAGAGGATAGCAGACTTGCAGGAAACGGTGATAGTCATCACCCTACGCACTTGCGGGGAAGTAAGACCATGGTGGACTTATTCTTGAACAGTCGAAGAAAGCACAGAAGAAGTGGAGAAGGGACTTCTTTTGTTTGAAAGCCCTTTATCGACAAGCAACAGGGTTGAGAAATTGAGAGCATTGTTTGTTGGAAGCATATGTTATGAAAGTGATTGCTATACTGAATCGAGGGCACAGGTCCCGCGCCGGCACGACATTACATGATGACAATATAATTTTGTTAGGATGACAGAGATGGGAAAGAGTATTGTTCCATGGTAGAAGCTGGAGCTTACCTGGCCACGGATGTGGGCGGGCTATACGCTGAGGGAGATAGAGAATCAAGAGCATCAAACTACACAATAGTATCTAGCGTCGCCGCCTGCGGATTGCTATGCCTGAGGAGTTGTATGTCCTCGGAGCCGCTACATAGTTACAGCCTCGGCTGTGGCACGTGCAGAGCCCGGCGTGCCCGGCGTTCCCGGGACTTTGTCAAGCTTGCAGTATCAGGTGAGGTCATCAGTGCTCGTTAGGGAAATCCACTCGCGATTTGGCAAGCCGTGCTGCATATTTGGAATGCCATTTCCGGCAAGTGAGCAAGTACGCAAAATACTTGGGAAAGGATCTTCTAGAATTTGCAATAATTATCTGCTGATTAGGCGGGCCCCACATCAGCGGGCCTTGTGAATACCTAGGCAAAGGCGTACCGAAACTTGAAGCGTCGGGCACTTCTGGATGAGAAATCACATCCGGAAGCGTATAGACAACAGACATCCACACCTCCGGGCTGTTCTTGAATCGTGATGCCGAAATTGGGACGACTAGCGATAACTGCAGGTTGTCCACTTAACATCTCTAGAAATTTCCTCCTGGTTAGTAACCTTGGCTTCAAACATTTTTCTTCTTCTCATGTTACTGTTGACTCGGAAATATTAATTAGCGACAGTGCTACCCTTACTCTCCCCGTGCGTTCACTACCCAGCAAAGCCCAAACAACACTCCACAGTCCACCCCACCACCATCATCATCATCTGGCGCACGATCTTACTCGACCAAAGGCAGAAGACCAACGAACAGCACCTCCACTCGCCCTGGAGCTCTAAAAACAGCTTTTCTTCTCTTCCCGGCCGCCGCAATTGGATTCGGTGTACTGAGCGGCATCGTCCCCGTCCATAATCCCTTCTCGACGTCATCCTCAAGCGCGGACAACAGCAACAGCATGTCGAACAAGCTGATTCCCGCCAACCCGGCGGACGTGATGGTGATTCGCGATATCACACCCAATGTAATCACATTCTCGGTGCCATTCAAGCGCTTTGGCATGATTCCTATCGGGGGTAGGGGGACTCTGGGTGAGTAGTACCAACCTGTTTCTGTGGGCAGGTGTTCTGAGACACACATGGCGTGGTGTGGCATGTCACGACATGGCTGCACACACGCTGATGTGCAGTTTGTGGCTTGCTCGCTCGCATGCGTCTTTCACAACATCGCAGAGAAGCATCAGCAATACTCAGTGAGGCAGGTTTCGGGTGTGCTTGTGCTAACCTAAGTTCTCCCGCCTGTCTAGTGAAACTCACCTCTGGCTCCCTTGCCGTCTTCTCCCCTGTGGCTCTCACCCCCGACGTGCAAGCCAAGCTTACCACTCTCGGCGGCGCCGTCAAATACATCATCGCACCGGATATTGAGCATCACATATTTATCACCGAGTGGGCCACGGCCTTCCCCGACGCCAAAATCATCGGCCCGGAGGGCTTGCCCGAGAAGCGCGCCAAAGCGACAGATCCCAAGATTGGCAAGGAGGAATTTGCCGTCGTATTCAAGGCGGAGAACAAGCTCGCGATCAAGATCGACGACGAGTTTGACCGGGACTTTGCGTACGAGTATGTCGACGCGCATGCGAACAAGGAGCTGGTGTTCTTCTACCGGCCGGAGCGCATCCTCATCGAGGCGGATCTCATGTTCAATCTGCCCGCTGAGGAGCAGTACAGCAAGGTGCCCGAGGCGGACAAGAAAGTCGGCTTACCGGCAAAGCTGTTTATCAATATGAACAGCACGGAGGGTGACGCGAAGGGTATGAAGCGGTTCTTGTGGTACGCGATGAGCGCGAGGGATCGTAATGGGTTTAATGAAAGTGTGAAGCGGATTGATGCGTGGGATTTTGAGACTTTGGTGCCGTGTCATGGGGAGACGATTGTGGGAAATGCAAAGCAGGTGTGGGCCAAGGTGTTTGAGTGGCATCTGACTGGGAAGAAGTAGATGTTTGATGTTTGCGAGGGACTCATGAAGCGGGTGTAATGAAGAGGGAGGGGATGGCTTCTCTTAAGTTTTGATACCATTGACGACTTGAAGGTTTCTATTACCGTGTTTCTTTCATCTCACGATAAGAATTCTTTACATCCCTGTGATTGTATTTCTAGCAATTTCAATATGCTAGACTGGGAAGGCGTGCTCCATCTTAGAAAACATTACTGATTCACAGTTAATTTTACAGCTTGGGGGGGGGGGGCAAGTTGAACGGTGATAACGATAAGCAAAGTGACTTTCGGCAGCAGACTTCTAGAACCCTTACGTCTCGAGACAGCACGTATTACTTTCTTACCGCGCACCTTTTCGTTCCGGACACCCAACGCTCAAATGTGAAGCTCCACGTCTACACGGCCTCTGAGCTTCATTCATCTACTTCCGGGCTCACTACATGTCCCTCAATGGCAGGCTGTCCAGCCTGCGCCTCGCCCGCCATGCGAGCCGCCAAGCACTGCGTCTCGTTCGCCCGCAACAGCGGTGCTTGAATGAGTTCATACACAGAGGTTAGTTGCTCGAGTCTGCTACGATATCGAATCCTCTCTGCGTACGACTACATTTGAAGCTAACGATCAACTCCAAGCCCCCGAGCCTGACTCCCCTCCACCACCTGGCACATTTCGCCTCGCCGTCAAAGACAACATCACCACGCACCCCTCCGATGGGCCCACGACGTGCGCGTCCGCCATCCTCGCCGGCCACAATTCTCCCTACGAAGCCACCATCGTGACCCAGTTGAAGAAGCGCGGCGCCCGCGTCGTCGGCAAGACGAACATGGACGAGTTCGGCATGGGTGGACACAGCATGCATTCAGCTCATGGAGCCGTGGCGCAGGAGGTGGCCCACCCCGATAAGCCCGGCGAGACGTTGTTGGTATCTGCGGGCGGCAGCTCCGGTGGAAGTGCGCTGGCCGTCGCCAAAGGCCTGGCCGACATTGCGCTCGGAACAGACACTGGGGGTAGTGTGCGCTTGCCGGCTGCGTATTGTGGCGTGGTGGGGTACAAGCCTAGTTATGGGTTGCTGAGCCGGTATGGGGTTGTGCCGTATGCCAACAGCCTTGATACCGTCGGGTTGCTAGCGAAAAATGCGGGGAAAATACGCAAGTTGGTGGTGGGCAGGAACGGTCTATGGGCAGAAGGCGATCCGCTGGATCCGACAAGCGTCCGGCACAGAAGCGGAGGGGCTGCTTTCAAGGACGACTACACTCCAATGGACGAGCCGACAGCCAAGAGCCTGCTACGTCAACTCACCTTCGGCATACCAGCAGAGTACAATATCGAGGAACTCGCCCCCTCAGTCCGCCACGCATGGCAATCAGCCGCGACACACCTCCACGCCCTAGGCGCGCGCGTCGTCCCCGTCTCCCTTCCCTCGACGCGCCAGGCTCTCTCCGCATATTATGTCATTGCACCCGCCGAGGCATCTTCGAATCTCGCAAAGTACGACGGCGTGCGGTACGGACCTGCACAGCACGAGCTCGAACGAGGCGCCGGCACCAACAACAACAGCAATGGCGGTGTGCTGTATTCCGCCGTGCGCGGTGCGGGCTTTGGCGCCGAAGTCAAGCGGCGCATCCTGCTGGGCGCCTACACACTCAGCTCCGCGGCCATGGATAATTACTTCTTGCAGGCACAGCGGGTGCGGCGGCTGGTGCGACGGGATTTTGACCGCGTATTCAAGTTGGCCAACCCGCTGGTAGAAGAGGAAGAGCAGCATTTTGATCTCGCAGAGATGGACGAGAGCGTGCTACTCGAGAATAAGCTCGGCCCGACACAGGTAGACTTCCTCCTCTGTCCGACGGCTCCAACATTACCGCCGATGGTGGAGGATGTGCAGCAGGGGTTGAAGAAGAACCCTACTGAGGCATACATGAACGACGTGTTTACGGTGCCCGCCAGCTTGGCGGGGTTGCCGGCGGTCAGTATACCATGGCGGGTGACGAAGGATGCAGTGGGCCAGGAGGTGATGGGGTTGCAGGTGATTGGCCAGTATTGGGATGATGCGAGAGTGCTTGCTGTAGGGGATGCGCTGAGTGCACTGGACAGTGACGACTCCTCTCGCCCTTGCTGAGGTTCCCCCAAATCTGAACATACAACACTCTGACACGACGACATTGCAAATCTCTTCGGCTCTTTAATTATTCGAGGGCCGAAAGTGAGAGTGAGCCTCTTAGTATACCCGGCACTTTTGTTCTACAACAACACCCCACTTCATCTCTAGGCAATCTGCTGTGTATTTCGGCCTTGACAATGTATTAGGGTATAATTACTCGTGAGGTACTCTTACTCGTGAGGTACTTTTACTCGTGAGGTACTCTTACTCGTGAGGTACTCTTACGAGTGAGGTACTCTTACGAGTGACTTGTGATTGACTCATCAAAAGCGGCTTACATCAGGTCATGCACAGATAGTGTCGCAGAATACAATGTGTAACGGACGTGTAGATTGTTGTGTCTAGGTATGAATGAACGTCATGACAGAGGAAATATGCAACCCAAACCCTCCATTATCGCGCCGTTGTCAAAACAAGTCAAACTAGAATAGACCCAAAGAAAACCCCTTACCCAAGACAATGGAACATTTACAGCTCGCCAAAGTACTCCTTCACCTGCTCGTCGACGAGATCGTGGATCTTAGTGGTGAGCTTCGTCGTGAACGACTCGGACTTGGCCTCATCGATGACGTAGTCACCAGCCTCGATGATGCTGCTGTAGTTGGAGCAACCGCCGCCGTTCCAGGCGAGCAGGTTGGGGGTGCCAGAGGGCATGTCAGACAGACCGCCCTTGGTGGCGACCTTGAGAAGGTTGGACTTGAGCTGCTTGGGGGTGATGGAAGCCAGGGCATACTCAGAGTCGCTGGCAGGCTGCAAGCTCAGGTAGTAGGCCAAGAGACCAGCAATGTGAGGAGAAGCCATGGAGGTGCCAGAGATGGTGTTGACAGCAGTCTTGGATCCTATCCAGGTGGACTGGATGCTCAGACCGGGGGCGAAGATGTCAGTGCACTTTCCATAGTTGGAGAAGTAGGCACGGCTGTCATCGATGGCAGAGGCGCCGACGGTGACAGCGTTGACCGAGGCAGCAGGGGAGTAGTTGCAGGCATCAGCGTTATCGTTGCCAGCGGCAACAGCGAAGTGGATACCGGCGTCGACGGCGGCGTCAACAGCATTGTCGAGCATCTTGGTCTTGCCACCACCGAGAGACATGTTGGCAACAGAGCCCTTGAAGCCCTTGCGCTTGCCGTCCTTGGCCTTCTCGACCTGCTCCTGGTGGCGCTCGGCAGCCCAGTCGACACCAGCAATGACGTCTGCCATGGTCCCGCTGCCACTAGAGCGCAGGACCTTGACAGCGTAGACGTTGGCCTTCTTTGCAACACCATACTTCTTACCAGCAATGGTGCCGGAGCAGTGGGTGCCGTGGCCGTTTCCATCCTCATCAGCATCTCCATTAGGGATGGTCTTGCCCCAGTGAGCACGGCCCTCAAAGTCGACGTGGCTCACGCTGGTGCCGGTATCAATGACATAGGCGTCAACACCCTCACCGCCCTCCTCGGCGTAGAGGTACTTGTTGAAGGTACCGAAAGACAGAGTGTCACGGTGAGAGACACGTGCCAGACCCCAGGGGGCCATAGACTCCGTCTCGCCGGAGCAGGCCTCCTCGACCTTGTACTCCATAGTGTGTACGATAGTGTCTTGCTCGATGGCCTCGACCTGTTGTCGTGCAATCACATCAGTAATTGTTGTGAAAAGTGATGAATTGTGAAATCATGAAAAAGACTTACATCAGGATGCCTGCGGATCTCCTCGATGGTGGCATCATCGAAGTGGCCGGCATAACCGAGGAAGCCAGCTCCGATAGAATAGGTGTGCTTCAGACCATCAAAGACCTGGCTGGTGAGGGGAGACTGGCTACGCTTTCGCAGCTCAAGCTCGCGGGCCTCCTGGTTGGCGGAGTGGACGCTGTTAAGCCAGACATGGTGCTCCGAGGCATGCTTATCATTGACATGCTTCTTGAACTTGATGATGTAACGATTGGGGATGGTCTCTGCGTTGGCCGAGGACAGGAGAGGAGCAGCATCAGAGTGTACAGTCTCTGTGCTGAAAGAGGGGACGACGGCCGCGGACACGCAGGCCGCGAAGGCGAGAGCAGCGAGGCCCTTCATGATGACGAGATGCGTCGAGGAAGTGTTGTGGTGGTGGTGGTGGTGGTGCTGATGACGACAGATGAAAAGGAACGGCGCGAGTCTGCCAGCGACAGGATAGAAGATGAATCCCAAAAAGACAACAACAGCACAAATGAAGAAGGGGATGAAAGGTCAGTGATGGTCCGAATGGATGATGGGTTGTAGATGATGAGAGATTAAGAGGAAGAGGGAAGAAGAAGGATGATGAAGGATAAAGAGTCGGGAGCGAGGTCATCAGATGATGTGGTTGGGGGACCTTGGGGGAGCTTTAGCTGCTCTGCTAGTACGGATACAGGGCCTGGTGCAGCAGGTGCAGGCAGATAGCTGGTAGGCAAGCACTTTGGGTGCGCAATGCCGATAAACAGGCAGGCACGGGGTCATACCTAGTCGTTATCGCCCACTAAGAATGACGACTGCGGGTCTGGGGCAACGTGCAGGGCTTGGAGAGGCAGCACTGCCAGGTGCAGCCGGAGGGGGACGAGGAGTATCGCCAAGAGCGGTCCAAGTTGCTGATACATGCCCGACACAGGCACAGTCTCCAGCACGCTCCCTGTTCTGGCATGTCTCTTCTACTTGCTCTCGCCCCATGCAACGCACATGCACCCGGAACAGCTCAAAAAGTGGGCGCTTGTCTCGGTTGACCCACACAATGATGTAGCGGTTACCTGAAGCTGCGTGCGGAGAGATTGTTTCGTGCACACGCTGCTCACTGCTGCTTTTCCACTCTGCAGGTCCCTGAATGAAGGTCAAGACGTGGCTGGCAGAGTCCGAAAGCGGACTGTATCATCAATAACGACTTCCAGCTTTCAAATCCGATTCATTTGCTTATATCGTCCCAAAAGCAGCTAGCTTAATCTGTACTACAGATAGACTGTCCAGCCAGGCCAGCATCGAACGTGTTGCCTGGTGGGCTTTGTCTTGTTCAGCCTTCCTCGGCGCGGTTCCCCCAGCGACGATCTATCTCCCATTTCAGGAACACGACGAGACTTGAGGCTGCCTCGGGATTGTGGACTCTGATTTGCAGTTGCCAATGCCAGCACGAGACTTTGCCTATCACCCTCGCAATCTGCAGCTCTCCCATGGCCCAGAGTCTATCATCACGCAAGACAGCCATCCATCTCATCCAAATCACTTGGTCAAAGCATATATGGGCACTCCGTGTCAGGAGGTGTCATGTGTGTGGCGACCACTTCACACCCACGCCAGCAACTGAGCACACCCCCGTACGGATCCGCTAGCGCACCTAGGTACTCGGTACAGCGGCCGATTATGCACGCAGGGTCTCCGATTGCGTGCGGATACGCGGCTTATCGATATTGTCCCATCCAAGATCCCCCCAACATGGCATTCTTCGCCTGGCCCGACGTCTCGAGTCATCTCTTGACTTTTAAGTCCTCCTCAAGTCATGTCGCGTGCAACTCCTGATATGGCTCAAGTTTGCCGTGCTTCTTCCGATAAAGTGAATCATGTAGTATGCATTACGCCGCAGCAGTTGCTCCGGGCGGCAAGCCTGTCTCTTATCAGATATCACTTGGTATGTTATTATGAACACAGGGAACACTACCTTCACAGGTGGACCCCCTGCTGCGCTTGATGTCCACATCCCGCCGGCCCCAGACGGGAAGTAGGACATGCAGATCGTGGGGTCATATGCCTGCATGCACTATACGAGAAGCACTACTCGGTAGCATGCGGCTCTCTCACGTGCCTCTTTGTCTTCGCCTTGGTCTCAACTATGAAGTTGATCTCAAATTGGTTCCCGCCATGAATGACTCAATGATTGACTAAGTCACGAGCGTCGAGCAGAGTCGATTCAGAACTCTCAAAAGTAGCTCTCTGGAATTCAGTTGCTTTGAAGCAGGATTGAGACGGTTGGACATCGTGGTATGGAGTACGAGCCAGCCCATCCTCCCCCCCCCCCCCCACATTGAGATGAAAAGAAGTCAAGAAAATAGAGAAAAAGAAAGAGGGCCCAAGGCCCTTCTAAATATAGAGTTCATCAACAGTTTGGTCTATCACATAAATTGCAGTATCTACGTGCAAATAGTCACAGTGGCTATTTCGAGAACTACCCTGAAGCATATGAAGTTGCAGTTTGCTCAATACAAGACCTATACTTCCCGAAATCCAGACCCTCGAGCTATAAAGTACAAGTATCCTTTGAAAAACAGCGGAAAATCCACAATCTACTCAAGGCTCACCTTCCTCCTCCCAGTCACTGTACGCACCACCAAATCCGTGAAATACTCCAGAAAATCTGCCACCAGGCCGGGCCGCCATGCACAACCCGAGGATCCGACAAGTTCGGTAGATGCACCGACTTCACCGGCACCTGTAGATTCACCGGGTCGCCTATGTTGGCTGGCCGTACCGACGATGATTCCGGCCAGCTCGGCACCAACCTCAGAATGAATACCCACACCGCCGCTACAATACCCCAAGCAGACGTCACCACTGCGGTTCCGGCGTTTACCACCATGTCTTTAACATGGACAACCGCCTCTTCAACCCTTGTATAGCTTAATATTTCCAGCAACGACCGCCAGAAATCCGCCACCACGCCCACTGCTTCTCCCACACTGCGTAGCGCTCCAGGCCTAAAGTACAGCTTATGCAACCACACACTCAACCCACCCAGTGCCGGCTCCAACAGCGCATAGTCAACCTGGTACAAGCCCCCAAGCGGGTATGGGTTCCGGACCTGCAGGCCTCGCACATACGCCGCCGTGCGTGGGTTGGCCGCCAGCCACAGGCGGCGCTCCTCGCCAAGCGCGATCATCATGGTAAGGTGCCATACGAGCAGCAGCCAGATGGAGAAGGAAATGATCTCGGCGTGCGGGAGTCGTGGGTTAGGCAGGTGTTGCCATGGCTGCGCCACTTGCAGGAAGTCGAGGGCGTGCTGGATGTTGAGCAGGGCGACATTGTACGCGAAGCGGAAGATGGCCCAGAGATTGGCAGCCTGGCCGTAGGTGAAGAAGCGGATTAGAAGCCAGGTAAAGTCCCAGATCTGGCGCCATGGATTGGGAGGTGGCCGCCGGGCACGTCTTCGATGACGACCAGGCCCTTCACCACCACCACTGCCCGCATCACGGGGATCATTGGGATTGGGGCCTCCACCACCAAGTCCGCTGTTAACAAGATTCTGGTCATTAGGGCCATGATCACTGGCACTACTGAGGCCAGATCTAGTAGAACTGTATCGTGAGCTTTGCCCAGATCCGGTTTGAGAATCAATACCTTGGGAGCTGTGTTGAGACCCAGCTTGAGTTACGGCACTTTGAGTATGCTGCTGGGAGCCTTGAGATCCAGCCCTTAGCGAGCCCTGTCGGGATATGCCATGAGAGCTTACACTTTGATAGTCTGAAACTTGGGAGCCTTGTCGAGATCCAGTCTCACGTTGAGAGGTCTGTCGAGAGCTTGTGCGAGAACGAGCTTGAGGGCTGTTACCCAGGGAATAGTTCGAAGAACCACCAGCAGCTCTTGTGGAGTCCAGGTCTTCGCCTTCATCCTCATGATCAGCCGCAATTACAGCCAACTTCTCAGGGCCTCCTCGATATAATCGCCGACAAGTGTAAAAGGCAAACCTGCCTCCTGATCCCGTCAGCACATTATAGCCATCTCCACGGCAGCGGCAGTTGCAGCTACAAATTGCATGGGCACCACCAGTGCATGCTGCACGTCGCGAAGATACCCGCGTAGACCTAGTGCTATCTTCATCCTCGTCGTTGTCGAAGTCAGGCTGCGGTCCGTGGAATTCCAGGAGACTATCCGGCAAAAGACGGCCGGGATTTGGTTGCGGAAAGTGCGGCAACGCGTCGTCGCGCATCTCAGTGGACATGCCCCCGTCTCGAGCACCGCGCTGAAAACCAGATGCGCTGCGCAACGCAGCCTGATGTGCTCCTGGCGGTGCAGATGGCGCAGTGGACGTCGCCAAGCTGACCAAATCATCTTGAGATGCTTGACTACGCGCACGTCCACCCTCTTTGTCGTCGGGTGCCAGTGAGCCTTGCATAGCCACCGCAGACGCCAGGTCTACTCGCTGCCGGGGCCCAGAGGCTGGAACATTACGAGGAACGAGGATCTCACCATTCGATCCCAGCAAGTCATGGCTTCTCAACAGATCCGCATTAGCCTGCACAACTTGATTCCAGTCGTACGGTTGACCTTCTTGTCGTGGGAACATCGTCCCAGACGGGTAGTATAAGTCGGCAATCAGGTCGGCTGGTGATGTTCCAGCTTCAACGACTGCAGCAACGTCACGGAAGTGCTGTCGAAGGGGCTTAGGAATTACAGGCAGGTGGTCCTCACAAGTGCCCTGGCATTCACAGGTTTTGAAGCCTGGCAGATAATGTGAACAGCAGACATGCAGAGCACATGTTTTACCACATCCACAGTATGCCCTGGTGTTCTCGATGGCGTGGTGCATGCAACAAGGGTGGGAATCGCAAGGTTTCCGTCGGCAGACTTCTTCATGCTCACACTTTCCGTACCTTTCATAAGCGTCGCAACCTGCCATGCACGACAGCTCTCGTGGCTTGAAAGTGCGGTAGTCTTCGCAGACAGCATGGTCACGACATGTTTTGTCGCAGGCGCACACATTGGTACCGGGCTTGAAACCACAAGGGCAGCACTTTTTCCCCGTGTGCTCCGCGCACGACTCTACACAATCGCAGCAGTTCGAGTCTTGGCCCCAGTCTTTGCAGCATGGTTTGTGGCATTTTCCCTCACACTTGCACACACCGGTGAGATCCCAATGCTTGCAACACCAGTGGTACTCACATCTGCCATTGCAGGCACACACACGCTTCAGCTCGTCGAAGTGCTCGCAGCAGGACTTCTGGATAGGTATAATGGGCACTGAGACATCGTGACTCAATTGCCTCGATGGCAGAGATGAGCTAGATCGGCTCCTCGTGGATGAAGCAGATTGTGATCTCTGTGTCTGACGAGGAGTAGGCAGCTGGGCTGCATTCCAGTCAGGAAGCGATCGCGTTCGTTTTGGGTACGGTGATCTTGGTAGAGCATCCCTGGTGGGAGGCTTTGCCCTGGCTGTGTCGATGAAGCGAGGCTTTTTCAGAATGCTCCTTGGGAACTTGGTAGTGGCGCAGCCCTCTGGAACATCATGATTGTTTGCACCGTTTTCGTCAGAGAAAGCCACACTGCGAGAGCCTGAGCCGTGCGAAGATCGTGATTCTGCAATGTGTGGACCGACTCTATTAGCAGGGCCGCATCTACACGGCCCTGGATCAGACGAGCCGGGGAAGATGGCCGTGGGAAATCGCAGGACAGGTACACATTGATGGCAAGCACCGTTTGGATGGAGACTCAACCATGTTGGGTCAATGTAGAGCGGTTGATCATGGTCTGAGCGACCATTTCTGCCACCGCCGGCGCTGCCGTTTTCGACATCTTCGCCGTTCTTGGTGACTGAGGGCTGAGTCTCGCCGTTTCTCTCTTTGCCGTCCTCATCGTCGTTGTTTGGTTTCGATTGCTCTCCCATGAGCCTGCGCAAGTACAAATCGGCGGCTTGGCCTGCCAGGGCCAATTTTTGAGCCTCGTCAAGAGGGCCCCCGGTGTGTTCACGTGCGTGTTGATTGGCGACCTGAGCTGCTAGGTTCAACAGCTGACCTCTTTCCTGGCTGTTGAAGCTGCTTGTGGTGCTTGCGTTCGAAGCGTGACCTGTGGGAGGGCCTGCCTGTATACTGACCCCCGAAGTTCCATGCGGTGGAGGCCCTGACCGCAAGCCACTTTGCTGCTCTGAACCTCGGCTTGCTAAAATGCTTCGTATGCGTTCCAAGTCAATCCCTTGCTGTCGTTTAATTTTCCTATTTGCCTCGAGATCTCGCTGCGAATCGGTCGAATCTCGTTCCGGCATAGCCAGCTGTTTTTTCAAGGCCTCATTGCGGAGCATTTCTTTTTGAAGAGCATCCTGTAAGGCCATACTCTGGCCTTCAAGCTGCCGGATTCGTGCGGTATTACCCTCTCTTATTTGCTTCTGTGTGTTCTTGTCTCGTTGCAGGGTACTATGGGCTTTGGTGAGCTCCAGAATCTTGGTCTCTAGGTCGCCCTTCTCGTTGGTCACTCTTGCTGAGGCAGGACGCTCGCCTGATTCTCTGTGCGAGTCTTCTCCAGCAGGTGACGCAAGCGCAAGATCGCTAGTATGTTCAGGCTCGACTTGATTAGGGTGTTCTTGTTGGTGTGACTGTTCAACGCCAGCGATGAAATCTGCGCTCTCATCATCGTCATCCCACAAAGAGACCAGTAATTTCTCCAGACCCGGAATAGCACCCGTGACGAAGTCGTTTTCACTGGACTCCCGGCGTTCAGTAGCCTGGCTGCTGATCGATCGATTAGAGGTTTCTTGACTTGGCAAGAACTCGCCATCAACCATAAGATTTTGAGGACGACTTCCTTGGGCTCTGCGCCGGTCATCTTCAAAATCCTGTCTCAACTCACTTATTTCCTTCGCGTGATCAGCCCTTAATTGTGCTACCTCTTGCTGATGCTCCCTCCTTAACGCCTCCAAGTCGACATCCGTGCCATAGGACGACTGGCGATCGGTGGTGATGCCCTGATCGGTTGATACGTGGCTTGTTGGAGTGGGTGGTGGTTCTTGTCCCCTGGTGGAGGCTTCGCTCACAGGAGCAGCGGGGAGCTCTTGTCCTGACATTTCGTTGACTGACTCTCTGTCCTCGGTGTTGACGTAGTCTGTGTGGATCCTATCTCTCTGCTCAAGCGCTTGACGAGCCTCTTCCCTAGCAGAATCTAAGTTTGCAGTCAAGTCCGCGATCTCGAGCTTCAAGTCCGCTATCTCGAGCTTCGAGTGCCTCAAGGATTCCAAGCCTTTATCACGCGCCTTATTGCATTCATCCAATTCGCTCTCGAGCCTGTCGATATATTCATCTGGGCCGTCTTGCTCGTCTCTCCTAGACACAGCAGGCGTTCGTTCCATATGCAATGGTCGGCCTTCAAGGTCTCGGTTATTCAGACCGTTCTCGTGCGCAATTTCCCGTAGTTGTTGCGTATGAGCCGTCAATAGTCGCAACTCAGCTTTTGCATCGTCCCGTCCGGCATTTGCTTGTGTAGTAGCTACCTCGATGTCCGCTTCGAATTGATCCATATCCGCCCTACGATTGTCGTCTTGTTGGATTATGATATCAATCAAATGCTCGCGACCCCGCCTTCGCAATGCCTGTCGGTCAAGTAACGGTAGCACGCGCTCTGGACCGCTTCCATTCGAGCCTGTGCTCGGAGCTCTTGATGTGGGCGCAGTCCGAGGCCTGCCCTCCAGCAAGTTGTCGATGGATTCCGTGATTTGCATTATGTAGTCCGTGTCGTTGCTCAGCCCTTGCGCATGCCAGCGCTCAGCATCTCCTTGTAAGATATATGCCAGCCCTTGAAGCTGCTCGGTGATCTGGTTTTGCATTTCAAGCGGCAACATAGTCCCATCATCCCGAGGCTGCGCATTGGCTTGCCTGAAGTCCTCGATGTGGCTTGTGAAGCGATTCTCGAGATTGTCAGCGCTCCACCAGTGAGCGGCTTCTTCCCCCAGCATGGTCCCCATCACTACGGCTGCCATCAATGCTTGTGGGTTCGTGTATAGGCTCTCTTCACGGAGGCGGACGAATATCCTATCAAAGAGCCGCCCTCGTGTGTCCAATACATCTGCCAGATTATCTTCCTCCTGCTCGTTGTCTCTGAGTCCATGTCCCGTCGCGAGCTGCCTGCCTGCACGCCGGGAGGCGTTCGGCGACCCGGTTGTCTCATTACTGTCTTCGCTGATATTACTCAAAGCCGGTGACCTTGAAAACCGTTTGCGGCGTTGCTGGAACTTGACCATGACTCCCTCATCGTCAGAGGAGAAGTCATGGCGCGAGGCGGGACGCTCCGGTAGCTCATTGACATTGAAGTCGTCGTACTCCTCATCGTTGTCTTTCTCCTCCTGCTGCGCCTCCTCGTCTTCATCCTCGCCACCATAACCGCCGCCATCTGCTTCAGCGATGTTTTCCACGGTTTTCGGATCAACATCGCCTTCGAACGCGTCTGGGGTATGGGAATCTTCAGCCAGGAGCGTGCTGCTTAATTGTGGGGGACTGGAAGACTTCGACGCACTGCCGTCATGGCCCTGTCCGGGTGTTTGGTCGGACATGATTACAAGTCTGAGTGATCGGTAACACTGCCGCCTTCAAGGTACGTTATTTTGGATCAGGGCTCTGGTTCCACACTATCAGAAAATAGAGTACGATTATTTGATTGACAATGAGAAGCTTTTACTTGGGGCCCAACTTCGGCGCATTCCCAGGCATAGCCGCATCCTCCTTAAGACGGGAGACATGTCCATTGTCTCTTTCAAATTTCTGGTCGTGAGTTGCGAATAAAGAATTTTATTCCACAAGCCGTAGTTATGTGCAAAATTTTGACGGAAGCGGCGAAGTACGGGATTAATGTCGTGATGGGTAGTAATGGGGTTCTTTGTTGACCAAGGGGCTCCCGAGGGCGCAGAGTTGGACTTGAATGATGGGCCGCAAGAACCAGAACCATTGTCAAATACGTAATCGCACATTCGGACAGTCCCACCATGGTATTTATTTGTATCACATATATCTAGAAGAGTACTATTAGCAAGGGGCCAATGGGGCAGGGTCCTATAAGCTCACCTTTCGCTGCATCACTTCCAGTGCGCGAACCTAAACCCATGGAACCTCTCAGGCCAATAAAAGATGAAGCCCATCACGGAACAATCAATTAATGGTCCAAGCCAATACATATCGATACATATGGTCCATGCGCTTCACCTCAGGGTATAAATCTCTTCAACTTGGTGGTTCGCTTGCAAAATCGAAGGGGTATCAAATTTGTAGCCGTCCGTTCGTGGGAATCCGTCTTCACTGCACCGCCCACCAGCCTGAATCTGCATCTTAATGTGGAATCAGACATGCTTCGAGTATAAAAAGCAAAAACACAGAGCCGCCCCTGTAAAAGCGTCTTTGTGCAACAACGGTACCACGCATTTTGCCCCATTGCTTGTGAAAGCCGATTCGAAGAATAGCAATGATGTTCACTATCCGTACGCCAGACACTCCCTTTGCGCCCCAACCTTTGCCGCGTAAAATGACTAATTGGCCCATTGATAAGCGCCACGTGAGAATCAGGCACGATGCGCCCATTTCCTAGCTATACCAGCCCTTAGCACCAGGACCTTGTGATTGAGACTCCTTGCGATGCTCGATCATGGACTCCTTGATGTTGAAGGTCTGAATCAGTTCCCTCCACAAGGGCATGTCGATGGATAGAACTGCTTGGTATTTCCTTGTGCCGGCTTTCGACTCCGCGGACACAGTCGATACGCTGTCGGACGATATGGCTACTCCCCGGATCAGCTAAGGTTTCATGGGAGCTAAACAATACGCTGGCATTGAGAACGACTCACCAAGAGAAGGCAGTCCGTTTTCCTCATAGTGAACTGCCACATGGCCATCCCTGATAAGAAAACTAACATAGAAGATATTCTCGACCGTTTGCCCAAACGACTTGGGATTGATGCAAAATCGCACCAAATCAATATTGCCACTCTCTGCTATACCAAGCCTTTCCATTGCCGCGTTGACATTGTCTTCGTCGCCATCCTCATCCTGTATCTGTTGCAATTGCTGGTAGGCGGCCATCTGAACATTCTTCAGCTGTTTGTGAATCTTTGCGCATATGGCTGTGAGGTCTCCCTCTTCGTTTTTGGCAATGTCCTCCGCTCTCAGGACCTCGGGGCGCACCTCCTGCATATCTCTGATTCGTAGAGGTGCCGTCCTTGTGACGATCTTCCGGGCCTTCTTCTGCACCGAAAGCGGACCTAGCAAGAAACCGGGGAGAGCTGGCCTCCTCACATTTGGTATACACGCATACCGACCCAGATGCGGCCAGTTCATCATGTCACCGCCTGAATTGTCGTCATCGTCATCATCGTCGCTCCCCGCCGCACGATTCATGGCTGGTGCCCTCCGATGCCGTTGAGTGTGTGTGAGCTCCTCATCGTCGTCGTCCACAATGCCTGCAGCCCTGCGCATGAAAGTGATCGCTTTGGAGACAAACTCATCCGGATCGATACCTGAGCCCAGGTTGCCCGCAGTCATGCGTTGCATGCGGCGTTGCTGGAGATCAGCGGCCATGAGGAAAACCTTGGATTCTATGGCGGCATCACTGGTCTGCTTGATGTTCTTCTTGATAGCATTGAGTTCATTGACAATCTCCACAAGGCGCATATTCTCAGGCTTGAGTAAAGTCTCGGAATTCGCAATCATATCCTTCTCCAGAGCGCGCACGCGGAACTGGATGTCGCGGCGCTCTGCGACCGGCTGGTCGGGATTGTAGTCGATGATGAAGCCATCTTCAGTGTCTGGCGTCATCATACTCACGGGCTTGTAAGGCGGCTGGACAGTGAACAATGTCCAACTTGAGAGGGACAATCTGTGAGGAGGTGGTGAGTTGGCTGATGAGTTGAGACGTATTAATGAGACGCGTCTTCCAGTCGAGAGACGCGTCTGGTCATAAAGTTTAGAAAGTGGTTTCCGTGGGGCCCCTGGGGTCGACAGCGTGCAGGGGTACGGTAGCGCAGCACCTAAGTCTAGCCCGCTGACAAGACATCTTGGCGGGTCCCTACCCTAGTCCTGCTAGCTTGCATGTGAACGGCTTCATATGTCACTGAAGTTGATGAGCACTTCACCTGCATCTGCCATCCCCCATCCCCCATCCGTCTTGCTCTCGAAGGCTAGTCTTTTCCTTCCGTTACATACAGTTAACCAAGCTTCTCTCTTACTGGACAAAATCTTGTGAGAAAGCCCGCCTTTGATGGCGAGGCAGCAAACCATGGAGCCCTTTTCCTTCGCCAGTTCCGAGGCGGTCCAATACCCGGTCATGGTCCGCATGTAAGTCTTCGACCAGCCTTGTGATTCTGCACATACATACCTGCGTCCTGACATTTGAGTGGAACCAGCATCAATCTCCAAGGCGACGAAACTCCGTTTCTCTTCTCAACCCTCCTCGAGAAGCCCGAGCTTCGCCATATAGGATCGAACACAAGTCCTCACTCCGATCTCTACGTCACCGCACAAGTTTGGGCTGGCTCAAAACCTTTAACTGTACCTGTTCAAACCGCCTACAAAGCCTTCAAGGCGGAGAGAAAGTAGGCGCATCTGAAATATGTTATATGGAGAAGCGCCGCTAATGACTGACGCTTTGGTTGGACAGATGGAACGAGTGGCTCACGCTGCCCATCAACTACTCAAGTCTTCCCCTCAACTCGTATCTTGCTATTACAATATGGGACTTGTCTCCCACCGGCGGGAAAAATGCGCAAGGACATGCTATTCCTTTTGGCGGAACGACTCTTGCCATTTTTGATCAGGACAACCAGCTGCACAAGGGCCGTCAAAAGTGCCATGTACACAGACACCAGCTTGCAGACGGAAATGAAAACACAACTACACCCGCACGACCAGGAAAGAAAAGGTCTAGTAGGAAGAATGAGGTGGTTACCGTCGACAAGGATGCAGAGGAAATGGATCGTATGGAGGCCTTGTTCAAGAAGCATGAGATGGGCGAGATCCCAAAGGTTGACTGGCTTGATCAACTCGTCTTTCGAGGCTTCGAAAAGCGCAATATGCAGGTTGCCAAAGCGTCAGTCAAGAACTTAGAAAGAGTTCGCGCACACAAGGCGGCATCAGAAGACAATCCAACTGCCGAAACAGAGGGGGAGGAGAATGGCGTCGACCAGAGTGCTGGCCCGTCCAAATTCACATTGAATGTGGAATTGCCGCGCTTCGACTTTCCTGTTGTCTTTGCCGACCACGAATACCCGCCGCCGCCACTCTCGTCCTTGCAACATTTGTCGGCGTCCCAGTCCAACATACAATTGAAGCCCCCGCCTGAAGTGATGTACGGGCCCGGTATTAATGGTGTGGGTATCTCGGACAATGTTGGCGGTCGATTGATACGTCTGTACGACCCAGAGGTAGGACAGAGAGACAACCCCGCAGAAAGCAAGCACCGAAGGCTTGTGCGAAGTCAGCATAGACACGGCATATTGGACAAGGATCTCAAACCAAATGCCAAAACTCGGGATGAGCTCAATAACATCCTGGAGTACTCTCCCACACAGGCGTTATCTCCCGAAGAGAAGGATCTGATATGGAAGTTCCGATACCATTTGACTCGCGACAAGAGAGGCTTAACAAAGTTTGTGAAATCGGTCAACTGGTCAGATCAGAGTGAAGCCAAGCAAGCGGTCCAGGTTCTCACCAAATGGTCCGATGTTGATGTGGACGACGCTCTGGAGCTGCTTGGTCCAACCTTCGACAACGCTGCCGTGCGAGCGTACGCTGTGAAGCGGCTCCATAGAGCAGATGATGATGAGCTCTTGCTCTATCTCTTGCAGCTGGTACAGGCTCTGAAGTTTGAGCGCATACCCACCAACTCCAACCAAGATGCTATACAAGACTCCTCACTGGCTCGATTCCTTATATCACGAGCAGTTAGCAGCTTTGTCCTAGGGAATTACTTCTACTGGTATGTCATGGTCGAATGCGACGACACCAGCGACGAACAGCCTCCAGAGGTCCGCAAGATGTTCCAGAAGGTTGCATACGATTTCATGACTGAGCTTGTGAAAGAACCTGATGGTCACGAAACACGAAAGACACTTTTGAGGCAGGCAGAATGGATTGCGATCCTGTCCAAGATCTCAGTCGAGATCAAGCAGTTGAATGAAACGATACCCAGGAGAGCGGAACGTGTGAAACAGTTTCTCGCAGATCCGAAGAACGAGCTCGTCACCATCGACCCGCCACTGCCTCTACCTTTGGATCCGACTGTGAAAATCGTGGGTGTCGCGCCTCAAGAGACTGTAGTGTTCAAGTCGTCGCTACACCCCATCAAAGTAGCATTCAAGACAACAACAGGCTCGACCTACCCCGTCATATTCAAAGTTGGTGACGATCTGCGGCAGGATCAGCTTGTTATTCAAATCATCACACTATTTGATCAGCTGCTACAAAAGGAGAACCTCGACCTCAAGCTCACACCATACAAAATTCTGGCCACCAGTACGAGCGCAGGGCTGTCACAATTCATACCCTCCATGCCACTCCAAGCCATCGTCACCAAATACAAGAACAAAAGCCCAGTGGCGTTGACATACCTCAAGCAGAACAATCCGGATGACAGAGCGCCTTTTGGCATTCGTAAAGAAGCCATGGACAATTTCATCCGATCGTGCGCAGGCTATTGTGTGATCACATACATCTTGGGTGTTGGCGACCGGCATCTGGACAACTTGCTTCTCGCACCAGACGGACACTTCTTCCACGCAGACTTCGGCTTCATTCTTGGCCGCGACCCGAAGCCCTTTGCACCCGCCATGAAAATCTCCAACGAGATGCTAGAGGCCATGGGCGGGTCGAACAGCGAACAGTACAAGCAGTTTACTCAGTACTGTTACCTGGCGTACTCTGCCCTACGCAAGTCTAGCAATCTAATTTTGAACTTGTTCAGCTTGATGGTGGATGCCAATATCCCAGACATCAGACTCGAGCCAGACAAGGCTGTTGTCAAGGTCAAGGAGAGGTTACAGCTCGAGCTCAACGAAGAGAATGCGTTGCGGCATCTAGCGAGAGTCATTGATGACAGCTTATATGCATTCGCCGGCGTCATGATCGACCGATTCCATGCAATGACCCAAGCTCTCCGAGGCTGAGAACGGATGGCTCAGACCGGCCCTTTGGGATTTCGGGGGAAATGTCGACAGGAATTCGGTGGTGATGGGGGTAACGTAACATACACGGTGTCACGAGTTGCTGGTGACATTGGCGATGTCAATACCTGATATTCCTCTGATGCCAATACAGGGTAGATTCCGCGCTGGGTGATCTATATACCTATCTTCTTGACCTGTCTATGCTGGTGCCTCCCTATTCACGTGTCTCCAAATACAAAGACCCCTTTACCTGCCCGGAAGCCGGTCAAAGTGCCTTGCACTGCTTCTCTCAAAACCTTGTCCTCTGTGTCCCAGTCCCACTTCACCTCCTGCACAGGCGCATCGCGGAATTGGCCCTCGCGAATTAGACCCAGGATCTCATCCACCGTCTTTTTCTTGCCGGCTTTGTCGGCATTGGCCCATCGACTCAGCCAGAAGCCGTTGAACCTGAGATCCTTGAATATCAACAAGCCCGTCGGCAACATGACAGGTTGCTTGCTCATCGCGCCGTATGTAACCAGCGTACCACTTTCACCCAATAACTTGGCAATATTAGTCGCACTCTTGCCGCCCACGCAGTTCAGTCCCAGCATCACAGGGTCCCGCCCCATGCGCGTGAACTCCTCCTTCACCCTCGCGCCAAAGCTCCGATCCGCAAACTCCGCCTCCGTCACCACCACCGTTGCGCCGAGATCTAGAAGCTCCTGTTTCAGCGCATTTGTGGCATCTGCATCCCCCTCGCGCTCCCGGATAATATTGATGCTGCGCAGGCCCCACAGCTTGCCCAGCTGGATCGCAGCGCGCCCGACACCACTGTTTGCGCCGTTCTGGATGAACCATGCACCGCCCTCCGCACTGCTATCTTTCTGAAATGTCTTGACGCTCAAGTCGATCAGGTCGACATAGTCTTTGAGCATACGGTAAGCGCTGCACGGATTAACGGATACGGTCGCGACCTGTGTCGGGCTGAGGCCGGTTTTGTCAACTTTCAGCAGGGCATTGTCGGCGTTTTCAACGAGCGCGTGTGTGCGCCAGGTTCCAAAGCCGGTTGAGGCGGGAATACACCAGTCGCCCTTTTGGAGGGAGCTGACACCCGAGCCGACGGAGACAACCTCGAGGCAGCCTTCGTTGCCTGGAACAGAAGAAGGCTCGGAGGTTCCAAGGAGGGTATGGTAGCTTGGTTTAGCGCCGTAGGTGCCTTGGATGGTGTTTACGTCGGCAGGGTTGACGGGCGCAGCGAGGGTGCGGACTAGGACGGAAGAGGAGGGAAGTGAGGGTGAAATGGAGTGCGTGTGAAGTCTGTGACCATATTAGCTACTGCTTTCTGCAGTGCAGGAGATCCTCTGAGGGCAATACATACTTGAGAACATCTGAAGGTTCGCCAGGTTTTGAGAAGACCAGCGCTTTGGCTTGTGTGTATCCGTAGGGACCGGACTTGTGCCGGACAGAGCCGGCGCCGAGGCCGAGAATCCGGAGGGGGGCCTGTGTGACCCGCGGGCGCAGGAAACTTGTGTTTAAGCAACGGGCTGGTCGAATTGAAGCCATGGTGAGTCAATGGCTTTCTGTAGGAACAGCAATCGCGGATGTTGGCTCTCAGGAGTGCCTGTCCTCCTCGCAGGAGAAATACATCAAGCTGTCCGATCAACTCCGTCACGGCAGAATGACGTCTGCAATACGCGCTCCGGGGGCAGCCCCTGTGGGTGGCTCTGTGACCCTAACCCTCCAAAAGTTCTCATCTACGACATGTCTTCTCTTGTAGGTTATTTCAGGATAAATATGAGTTGATAACTGGCACTCGTACTATGCGTATATTACTTTGGTCTCCTTCATCTACCAGAATTCAATTTTGTCTTTGACACAACTAATACGCGAGGAAGATCTCTTTGCATAAAAAAGACGGCAATTCTTGAAGAATTTGTTCGGCCACACACGCATTTATCTGGAAAGACAATAACTTGACGTCTGCGAGCCATGAGTCTGAAGATGAAATAGGACCTGGCACATACCTGCCACACTCAATATTTGACAACCATCAGACAGCGATGGCAGTTCCGACAGCAGAAGCAGCTGTCAACGCTGCAAAGACTGCTTTCTTATCCGCCACGATCACAGCATCTCCATTTGTACCGCGACAAGTCTACGAGGGGTCACCTCAAATAGTCCGATCGTATTTTTTGGGACATCATAATGCCGCTCTATCCCGTATGCGGCGAGTACTCTCCAATGTCGGACTGGTCATCGAATGCAGGGACATGCGCGTTCCTCTCACTTCTATAAATCCGCTTCTAGAATCATCCCTCATGTACGACACGGACTTTCGCCAGCGAAGCAATCAAGGCTCGCAACCAACGGGAGGAGGCGGCACTGGCGGACGCTCACGGATCGTTGTATACACGCATCGTGATCTAATTGACAAAGGCCGGACCAACTTAAGACGCAAGCTAGAAAAGTTTCACCAGCAGGACTCCAACTCCTCCGTGCTTTTCCACGGCACGGGCACTGAGGGGAGAGACACGAAGGATCTATTAAAGCAGGTGAAGAGAATTTCTGATGACTACCACAGTCTTAGCGGTATGCGAGCGCTGGTAGTGGGCATGCCCAACGCTGGCAAGTCGACGCTGCTAAACCGGCTGCGCACGCAGGGCAAGCCCGGGTCGTCAAAAGTCGCGAAAACAGGCGCCGAGCCGGGCGTTACGAGGAAGTTGGGCACGCCGGTGCGGATCCTGCCAAGCGATGACAACTCGGAGGGTGTGTTTGTGCTCGATACCCCTGGCGTGTTCATCCCGTACGTCTCGGATGCAGAGTCGATGCTTAAGCTCGCGCTGGTTGGGTGCGTAAAGGACGGTTTGATCAACTGGGTGACTGTAGCAGATTATCTGCTGTACCAACTCAATCTTCACGACCCGACAGGGGAGGTATACCGGGAGTTCTGTGAGACACCGACCAATGAGGTGCATGAGTTCCTCATGGGTGTCGCGCGGAGGACGGGGAAACTGTTGAAGGGGAGTGGGGAGTCACTGGACGGCGCGGCGGACTGGGTAGTGAGAAGGTGGAGGAATGGATCCTTGGGCCGATTTGCGCTGGACGAGGTCGATGACGAGAGCTTGAAAGACGCAAGGAGGAAGGCTCTGGAGCCACCTCTGAGTATCAATCAGGCGAGAAAGAGAGAGAAGGAAACGAGGAGGGAGAAGTCGGCAGCGAAGCATGCACAGCGGGCGTGATAGAATGATACCCTACTCTTTGTCGAACGGATGATCACCAGCGAGCTGCTTCTGGGGACTCTTGCTGGGCGTAAGCCACCCGCATGAACCCTATACATTGCTTTCCTGACAAGACCAGTGACTTCTTAGCAACCTGTACTCTCATCTAAGAGTTGATCACAAAGCCCCGAAACATACCGATGGGCTCTTATATCAAATGAGCTCTGAGAATTTTCACCTATGTGCCATCATCATCTCCTCCGTCTTTCGCTTGGTTGTGGCTCGTATTTTGCGTTTTCGATCCTACCGAAGCTCAGCATAGCTAGCACGAGAACCTACCACCGAGAGCTTGAGTCCGTTTTGATGCGCCTTTGCCTTTCCCATTGACGCTCAGCTTGCTAGCACGATCGGGAACAATAGTAAGAAAAGATTCTGGATTTCTACCCGCTGGTTTACTTATGATCGCAAAGATGATGGTTTTTTTAGCTCGTCACTCGCAGATCGTCGATTCCCAACTCCATCTCCTCCTGCCAACGGCTCAGTACCAATCTACGGCTCAGCAGCTCCGCACAACAAGCTGAAAGCATTGAATTGCCGCCGAAAATGTGATCTGACCCGTGACAAAGCAGAGAGTTGAGCAGGAGGAAGGGCGGAGGCGTAGTATCTGGCCAGGGTTCAGGAATACATGGTGAAAGCGCTACTAGACAACGAGATGGTAGCGGCAGAGGAGGAAATATTTGGCTATAGGCATCCCTGAGCCCTGGCGGCCGATCTGCCACGCGGAACACCGAAACAGTAAGTGGCCTGTTCGTGTCACCGAACTTCTGGCTCATCGTCGCGGCCTCCTAGCCCGTCCAAATCACCCTGAGTAAGGTCCCGACACCGTTCCTCATCCAAAGGGAGCCAAGGCACTGCAGGCTGATGATGATTCGTGATAGCAGATTCGGGACGGAATACAGCTCAGAAAAACTGGGCAGTTTCAGTGGTCAGCGAAGTCTGATTTCTACGATACCAAACACAAATAAAGTCACTGAATGCTATTCATGAATCTTTCCCATTGGATCACGCCCGTGAGACAAATGAGGCCTTGAAGTACTGTCCCAAAACCAGGGGCATCAGCATATCTTCTGCCGGTTGTGAGCAACTTCACTGGTGTGTCATCCCAAACGCCACTCCAAAATCCGAACCGCTGAATAAAAAATGTCGACAAATACTGTGTAGCGCAGCTAATTGTTTTGAAAGCAATCCAAGACTGATACATGCAGTCAGTGTGAACGCCATTACCATGCCCAATAACCATTCAATATAGGGGCGTAAAATCCTCGTGCCATTACTCTGTCCATCGGCAAAAGTCATGTAGTAAACTCCTTTTGCCACTTGACCAGATCTCTGGTCAGAACGTCCATCATCTCTATGGACGACAGGTCCTTGAAGTCTTTCGCTGCAGTCGTTGAGTTGCCAGCCTCGATACCCTTGATCTCTGAGGTTTTTCCACCGGCCGTTGATGCTGTACCGGCAGCGGCTGTTGCCGTCGAGTTATCACTCGGTCTGCGGCTTTCATCATTAGGAGGCGTTATCTCCCCAGCCATCTCGACCTGCGTCCTCGAAATGTAATCAAGCATTGCATGGGCCTTGCGCTTCATGTCAGTCATCGAGACTTTGCTGTTGAACCCGCCCTTCGTCCTGCCATGCGATCTGGACTGACCCTCGCCGCTTTTACTATGATGCGGTCCGCTGTCATGCCCTTGGACATCCCTTGACTGGGATCGTGCAGGAGAAGTTTCCTCGCGAGCTTCGCGGTCTTTAGTGTACTGATTTCTTCCCTTCTTCTTGGACCGTTTCGGTTTCAAGCTCGTTGGCGCAGGGGCACTCGGTGGGGGCGAGTCAGGTGTCGGTTGAGATGAGGGCGGTGGTTCTAGAACAGATGGAACCTCTGCCTTCGTCTCGGTCACTGCTGTGGCTGCCTTCTCGCTTGAGGTCCGATTTGCTGCCACACGCGCTGCTAGTGGCAGTTCCTCCGAGGGGTCGGAATCTGTATCCACTTGACCCTCCAGCCCTTTGGCAAGAATTGTGGAGGCGGGCGTGCTACCATCAGCTCTCCTCCGCTCTGCCCGACCACTGCGCTTTTTCGCATTCTCCGCCCTTTGACGTTCACGCTCTTCTTTCTCCGATCTTTCTTTCGAGTTGTTTTGGAGTCGAGCGGAGCCATGTCGGGATTTCTTTGACTCAACCCTGCTGTTCGGAGCTTCTTCAGAGTCATCACGGATAGCCTCTTCGTCGTTGTCGCCGACAACTGGGGAGGATGATCTAGACTTTGTCCTTTGCTTCTTGGCGCTTTCGGATTTCCTGCACATTCCAGTCAGCTTCCAGTCTTGCTCAAGTCCAGGTGATAACGTACTCTTCACTGTCGCTTCGATTCCGCTTTGTTCTCCTGATGCTACCTTCGCCAGTTTCAGGGAACGTATCCTCCTTGCTGGCTTCGATGGCACGGCGGAGCTGCTCTTCCTCGTCATAAGCCGCATCCCTGCTGTTCATGGTGGATCTCCTCTTTTGTGTCTGCGTGAGGGAAGACTGACGACCACTCCGAGTTGATCTTGAGTCTTTGTCATCTTTGCCCCTTGGGGATCGAGATCGTGTGGTCGACTGACGGGTACTTCGGAGTGGAAGATAGTGGGAGTATTTTTGACTGATAAAAAGTAGATTTCGGTTAGCATTTCTGTCGGACGGACGAAGGCGGCGGGCCCTGCGAGCGCAATGGAACCCGGTCAATGGGAGGACCGAGAAGACGATTGCTCGACGTGACACCTGGGGGCGGAAAATGCGGCAATTGAGGTAAAAAAAAAAGTGTTGATCTTACCCGTTGGTGGCCATGTGTATCTTGTGTAGATCCTTGCGACATTCCTCACAGAAATACTCGTCGGGGCTTGCCTCTTCACTCATAATGCCGACGCAAGCACCGTGCTGCCAGACCTTGCATACATCACATTGTACGTAGAAACCGGCAAGGTCGTCCGAGTTAACGTCTGAAGGCAACAATGGATCCACGTCAATGGATTCTTTGGTGGCATGTTTTTTGTCGTCTTCGAGAGGCGGGAGGCCTGGATATTCCTCGAAGCCGCAGATGCAGCGAACAGCCTCGTCCTCTTCCTGGATCTCGTCGGGGTCGGGAGCCATTTCAATTGTAGCGTGAGCCGAGGGCGTTTTGTCGCGATCCTGCTCTTGTTCTGTGGCACGGGTACGACGCCGTCGGATGGGGATTTCGTCAGTGCTCGCGATGGACTCCTCGGGTGGTTCGTCGGAAAGGCTCGTTGTGGACTTCGGCGGTGACGCCGCCTTGACCAGCGATCGTGTGGTGCGCTCTGGACGACCAGACAGACTCGAGGTAGCGGACGAATGTTGTGATTGTGATTGACCTGTTCTTGCTCGTGAACTACGTCTCGGTGGAGAGTTCCCAGCCATTGCTTGCCTCGATTGGGAGGCGTAGAGAGAATGCGACACGCTGGAGCTGGCTTGTCTCTCCAAAATGAGAGAAGAGCCAAGCGCGTCAATTGAGGAGGGCCAAAGGCTATTCTCGAGCTCGTGAATTGATAGATAACGATAGGCGCGAGAGAGGGATGTGTGCAAGAGTGGGCGAGAGGTGACGAGACAGTGGGCGGTATAGGCTGGGAAAGATCGAGGGTCCGGCTCGAGTTGCGGGACGACAGGACGAAGGAGGTTTGCTGCTCGGCGAGGGGAGTGAGCAGAACGCAGATTGGACACGGGACCAAGAAAAGCAGGGTCAACCGTACTAATGGTTGGAAAGAGAAGCGGTTCGAGAGAGGAGAACCCAACTTTAGAGGGAAATTGGCGGAGGCGTATACAGGAAAGAAGATGATTGAGTGGGAAAATCAATCAGATCGAGCGAGCTCACACATCGGGACTCAGTCCAAGGTGCCGGCGGAAAAGGACCCTCAGACAAGGATGATCGACTTTAGCGGGGATTCAAAAGAGAAAGAAATCCTCTCCAAACCAGGTCCTCTTGCTAGCCTGGGGGGGGGGTAAAACCCTCATAGCCCTCGGTGGTTAGGACTGCCACAGCTAGTTGTAGACTTGCAGTTTCTATGTGTAATGGCGCAACACTCGTTGTAGCTCGCTAGCACAGTCACTCGACTGCAGGGCTCCCACCAAGCATTTGACTGCCGCACCAGAACTGGGCTGGCATGGAAATGGGTCGGGTAAATGGGTGAGAGTGCCATTGTGATTGATAATGAATGAAATGATCCATGATATGAATGACAGGTCGTGTGGTCAGCGCAGAATCGTTTCCTCTGTTTGATAGCGCTGAGAGTAGTCGTTGGCGAGACTGATGAGAACCGGACTCCGCGTTGAGAGATATGATGAGGACCTCATTGTCGAGCAAAAGAAAAGGAAAGGCAGAAGGAGGTGGGAGTCGAAATCCGCGCCGAGACTAGCAGCTTCACTTCACAACCATTCCGATAACCGAACCCGATGAGGAACTGAGGGGGGAAAGTTAAGAGAATCTTCGAGGATGAATTGAATGGAGTCCCGATGATGACACGCCCGAGTCTGATTCATCAGCCCCAGGACAGTTGCTGCTCCTTGTCTGCCCTGTGTCTATCCTACCCCCTTCCCCTTCAGGGCCCCCTGGCCCCTCCCCCACTCTGAAGGCCTGCTTATTAACATGCCCTTCATGACACACGGCTTATTTATCGCATTGCAATGCCATTTCGGAGCCTGATACCGGCGCCACCAAACGAACATTGACTACCGTACTTCTTCCCTTTGGCTATTAACTTTCGCATCTGATACTCAAGTCATTCGCCGTCACTGCGCCGTGACTGCTCTTGCACACAGCTTCCGTTGCATCAGCCCTTTTCCGGTTCTCGATACGCCTCTACGAACTCATCCCTGGCTTGTCTTTGTTGGATTTGGGTTGCATACGCATCTACATTGCCTCGACAGGCCGAAGCCGAGGTGGACTCGTCTAGAGTCGAGAGGACAGCCCTTGGTCTTTGTACCACAGCAGAGGTGTGTCAGAACTCCTCTTCTCTGTTCCTAGATCCTTTGCAAATCCTGGTGGCAAGAATTCGCCCATTGGCAATCATTCCCGCTCATGTCCCAGAGCCTTGTCCAAACGATCGCGATGACTCTGCCGCGGGGGTCAAGCCACGGTCTTGCGTCAAAGTGGATAGCTGTCCTGGAGCTCTCTGCCCTTGGCCTAGCTTGCACAAGATCCTTTATGATACATTCACAGCTTCAATATGGACTAGAATTGGTTACTATTCCACTTGTTGAATTCTACTAACAAAGCTCTGGGCAGACATCTTCAAGAGCAGACCTCGAGATCCACCTTACCAAGCTATCATCGACGATTCCTCCCCCACCAAAATTGTCAAACACTCCATTTGCTACATACAAACCTCCTGTTGTTGGAAGACTTCTTCCTAGCAAGCAGTAGCCAAGTTGGGAGAGGCTTCCAGGCTCATAAGGAGGCTGCGCTTGGGTTTGCTCAAAATAAGTTCGCAGCTGGAGATTGCTAAGGCCGCATGGGTGAGTACCTATTTCGAATCTACATCTTCCTCGAGCCAGGATTTGCTTCTCCCTCCCTCCTGCTTTTCCCTTTGTCCCTGTGCACCTCCTCAGAGACGGCCCGCATGTGTGCCGTTCCTTCTATATCCGCTTCACGTGCGATCCCAATCACGCCAACGGTCCTCCTATCCGAGAACTCTTTGAAATTGCGCTCTATTTCAGTAAGCGGCGGCTCTCGTGATGAATCTCACCGAGCGACCGTGGGTGGCGCGGTATTGCCAGTCTTCACTTGTCCCTCCTTCCATGCGACACGCTCTCTTTCGCCTATTGCCTTGTGCATTCACTCTTCGCGTTCCAGTTGGGGCTAACAGTGTACCCACAACAACCAGGCCACAGCAAGAACATGGCGTCAGAAGTTGCCTCTAATTCAGTGTACGATCGCAATACCGACCGTCCCATACGACCGTTGCCGAAACGCCGCCTTCGCGAACGACTCTCGCCTGAGGTTGCCGATTCAATCAAGTACCCACCAGCTCCTCAGTCGACGCCCGCCTTGTTCTCTTACCCATGTAATTTGAAAGGAGGATTTGAAGAGGAGGCGAGCTCAAGTGGCCGGGACTTTCAGCCAGAATTTTCGAGCCGTCAGTCGTCTCGTAGGAATGGAGGCCGCCATGACACCGATTTAGACGAGGTGGCATTGAGGAGGACAGTGGTGCCTCGTGCCCCAATCGAGTCTCTTGGACGACCTGCACGTCTGTTGCAGAAGCCTGACACATCCCGGCAGGGTCAATCGCCGCAACCTCCACCCTCTGCTGCCTCCTCGGCAGACGGATATGACTCCTTTGAGAACACTAACAACAAGAAGAAGAGGAAGATACCGACTGCTGGGGAGATGAATGGTGGGCACGGACTTGGCGATCATGGTCTGAACGACGCCCACTCTCTTCCAGGGGGTTTAGCAGTTACCCCAGATCGCTCTGGCGAAAACGGGAACTCGAGCGCCATTGCGTACTATGGGTCAGGTAGCTTCATGTCCACGGGACAGAATGTATCTGGACCAGGGCGCGGTCGTTTCGGTAGGGCCAGGAGCGGCAGGAGCCCTTTGCAGACGCTCGCGGATACTAGTGGAAATTGGCTGGGACGCGGTTCCAAGACCCGCTCTGCGACGTGGTCTCCTCAACCAGGTAAGCACTCGCATACTCTGGATTTTTATTCAACAGAAGACCCTTACCTCGTTGCTTGTCTTGGCAAGGGCGTTTGCTTCGTTGCCGCTGCAGGGAAGACCGCGTAACCCTTTTCGCATCGGAACCCAGACTGACATTTTCTTTGTACTCAAGCGCAAAGCACCGGCATTATTTCTAACGCGATTGCCAACGCAGAGAAGCTCGTCCCGTCCGAGAACCAGGAGAATATCAGTCTTCTCCAACAGCAGCAAAGTGTCAAAACTACTTCGGCGTCCACGCAGTTTACCTTCACCTGCGACTCCCAAGTTCCAGGATCATTGGCGTGGCCCGGATCCGATCCGAAAATGACCTCTTCAGCATCCGCCGACCATGATACTGCGGTGCGGAGTTACCCACACTCACGAGCTACCCAGCCTGCTGCTTCAGGCGCCTCTCCTCAGGGTGGGCCACCGTCTGATAGCAGTTTGCGTGGTGAGGCATCCCACTCAGTGTCTTCAGAACGCAAGAACCGACGTCGACTCGCCAAAGAATTGCAGATTCAGGCCCGGAAGCGCCGTGAAGATACCCAGCGCCAAAATTGGCTTCATCCACAAAAGGCCGAGGACATGTGGATCTGTGAATTCTGCGAGTATGAACGAATCTTCGGCTATCCACCGGTGGCGCTCATTCGACAGTATGAGGTCAAGGACCGGAAGATACGTCAACAAGAGGAGGAGCGGCGGCGAGTGTGGGAGAAGGCCAAAGCTAGGAGTCGTAAGGGGAAGAAGGGCAAGATGCTGCCCAAGAACAATCACTCGAACAACAACACACACAGCCACACGAATGATGTCCATCAGGCGCCACCCATGACCAACACTCATAGTCAGGATACGCAGAGCGAGGTGTACGACGACGAGGATTACGAGGGAGAGGGAAATTATGAGCTCGACTCGGAGCCTCCAATGCTTGTGCCCGTCGAAAACAACCATGTCGGTGCTCATGGACACAGGCCTGAAGGTGGAATAGGCAGTGGCGGCGGAAGACAATCAAGTGAGATCGGGGTTGAAGGTGGGGGTGGCGGAAGATAGGCGAGGCCTGACGTGAATCGACACGACGGCCCTTTGTGGTGGCTCCACATGCTCACAGAATATTGATTGATCGCGGCGATGCTAGTGGTCATTGACCAGTCTGCGCATTTCGAACGTGTCATGGACCTCTCGACGAGTGGTTCGTTATCGCCGCTGACCGACTTCAGATGTTGGTCAACAAGAGTTTCTAGTGGCTTGTGAAAGACGCCCTTGATATCTTGACCCGCGGTACTTCATCAGGACTTTATCAATACCAACATCCCCACTTCTACAGAGATCAACCGCAATCAGAAAACAATAGAAAATGGATATGAGAGGGAGGCTTCGGTGAGGGCGATCGGTCAGCGCAGTATACAAGCAAAGACGACAATCCCGAAGTTTCAAGAGACGGACTGCAAATCAAAGAGTATGGAATTCCATATTATCACTGCACTCGAGATGATCCAGGTCTATGTGGGCTTCGAATCAAGTTACGAGCTGTGCTCCGGATGCTCTCGACATATAGCACACGTGGTGCTAATAGGAAAGATGCATTGGAAAACAGGGTGGCCTTTTGGTAAAGACGCTTCTTGGACACCTTTCTTTCGATACGGTCCTCTCGCTACCTCGAGCGGTGTCGTGCAATGGTTTCCACCGAGACAGATAGATATAAGCAGATACAGTATGGATAGAACAATGTACGAGTTGATGATCTGGGTTGACTTGCGCTAGACTTGCGCGTCTGGCCGACATGGCCGTCTAGCTATCCGACTATAGATGAAGTTTTGTCACCGTATCGGTCGCAACGTGTTTCATCTGCACCCTAGTACTTGTTAATTATACCTTGTTGAGGGCAAAGAATGCAAGGGAAGCATTCGCCACAAGATGTTGCAAGTGGGCCGCCGGTCCGGCAATACGTGCACAAACATGCTGTCAGCGCTGTGAAGGCTTTTGTCGTGGTAACGACTACACTAGGCTTATGACGGTCGCCCCAGGCTGTTGAACCTGTCTATGCCAATTTTCATTTGTTTTCCATTTGTTCTTCCCACGTCTCGTTCACAAAGGTGGTCACTGCGTGAGTATGTAGAATCTTCATTGCCCTTCTCTGGTTCTGAATACGTGGGAGACTACATCATTGGTGTGCTTCCACGATTACCTGCATTCGTGTGCTATTGTGACTCTCCATTCCACCTCATTTCCAGAAGGACAAAAGGGATATGGCTGTCGTCTGTAGCCCATCGTAGGATGGACCGTCTCGATGGCAAGTAGACGTCTTTTTTGCAAAGGAGCATCTCCTTATGCTCGAGAACTTTGAAGATGCAAGTGGCCAGTCGCGATGCGCCATAAACAAAACGCTGGCCCAAAGGTTAATCTTGCATGATCAATGCTTCATCTTAGGTCTATCTCCTGCAAAATCTTACCGCAGACTGCACCTGCAACTCGAGCTTTCTATATCATGGAAGAGAGAGCCCGGGGAGAAACAGGTTTCCGTATGTTCTGAACGGAAGCTTTTCAGTTCACACCTCCGAAGGATGGATTGAGGGTATTTTATCAAAGGAAATCTTGCACTCCAGTCACTGACACGACGACATGAGCCCTTGCCAGCGAATTTGCAGGAAGTCGAATGGCAATCTGATTTAGGTTGATAAAGTTCCGATACGACTCGAACCCATGAGATTGACACAACTGGCTAAGAATACAATCGCAGAGTTTGCTGCTCTTTTTTCCGAGTCGATTGACCGTGAGGATAGATGCGCTGGCTGGTGAAGTTACAAATGTGGGGGGAAAGAAGTGGCTGTCTGTTTGCTTCCATGAAGAAAACTTCCGCCTGTCAACGAATCTGAGCCCACGCTCTTAGGTGTAGAGAACGTGGTCAACCCAGTCTCGAGGCCTACCAACCATATGTACCAGTATCAAGTCCGACGAAGGAATCAGATGAGTGGGATCACACATGCTCTATTCTATATGCTTCAGACGGGTCCAATTTGTTGTGAATGCAGTTATCAATTGCACGAGATATTTGGACGTTGCGTCCAAGGCAGTGACATGATGCGCGGCCCAGCATAATTTGTCTCTTCCCCTTCGTCATTGTTCATGTGCGTAAGTATATGGAGATTGTTTTAGGGAAGCTTTTACCTTTGTGGATTTGATGATGGGGATATCCACTCTCCATTTCATCCACAGGTCCCTACGAGGTCTTTATAACCTCCCACCTAAATGTCCTACATAAAAACAACTAGCGAAAGTTGCAAGTGCATATGCAAGAGACCTAGGGCTGCAGGTAGAAGTGGACGTCGATAAGCCAGCCGAATACTACGAGATGATCAGGTAAGTGGCCTGCTGAATGGAGAGAGAAGTATAAGAATATGTAAGCAAGCCTTGTCCATACTACCTATTGACAAGAAATCTCTACCCTGAACAGAATAGTACGCTGAGGGATGATAGATCTGATGATGCGTCGTTGACGAGCTGACTAAGTAGCCGTTTTTTAGCACCCAATTTAGTGAGTAGACTATGACGTAGATGCCCGTGCCCAGCCATCCAACGATGTCACATTATCAAAGTCCGGGATTTGAGAGCTTTCAGACACTCTAATTTCCATCATCAGACTTTGTACTTCCACCTTCTGCCCTGTGTGAAGCAAGGGTTACTTTTATTTTATTTTATATATAATTATATATATATTTTTCTTATAGTTGCTTGGTGGGAACCTGGTTTGTGAATTGACAAGCATGCTTGATCTATACATCGCGAGAATCTGGTTGACGTGTATCCAAGCTCCGATCTTTACCAACCTGCTGGGACAGGATCCGCCCTCGGCTTCGGGACCGTTGACGAGTTTATTGCCCAAGTGACGGTAGGATCAGTGTGAGCATCGGTGGAACGCCTTGAAGGCCAACGCTGATGATTGCCTACCATTGCAACCTGAGACGTCTCAATAAACAGAGATCGTGTCCACGCACTTGTGAATTTAGATCATGGATCCAACATTGGCCTCGAAAAACTTCGGCCAAGATAACTAACGTCCTACGAAGGTGACTTTCTGCCATGTCGTCCAAGACGCGAGTAGTACAGCGCCAGGATTCATCTGGTTCGTCTGGTCCCAGGCGAATTTCAAATTTGTCTCTGATGGGAAACGGAGTATGTCAGATGACGTAGGCTGCTTCCGATTTAGTCCTTGAAGCAGCTAGACACCGTCCGGCGGCGAGGTCTCTCTTGGCTATGGTCCTCGACGAATGTTCTCCCAAGCCCTTTTGCATTGGAGGACAAGAGGCCTATTGTATATGTGGAGGTGATCATCCAAGTAGAAGATCTCTAGGCGCATAAAATTTCCAGTTCAGAGCTGAACCTTGAAAGTATTCGGATCTACGAAACACACATGAAAAAGGGAGGCCCGCTCCGGGGTCAAGGCCCCTTGCCCCTGTCCACGTAGCGCAGGCTGTGTCAGTGCTTGACGGCCTGGCTGTTTTAGTGTCTTTTAAGCCTAAAATGCCCTCGAGCTATCCAGTCCGCTCATCTGGATCCGGATCTAGACTCTTTCCAACGCCTAGTGCCCCATCCCGAGGTTTGCAGTGTGTATCGTCATTCTTGAGAGAGCGTGTCTCCCCCCTGCCCTTGTTCGACAATCAGGCTGCAATCCTACAACTCTTTTCGCTCTTTTTGTCTTCACACCTTCTTGCTTAGCCTCGACTGTTGCCACCTGCAGTCCAATATCGAATACAAGAAAATCACCACCCCTGAGGCCATCATGCATCTGCAGTACACAGATCTTCGATAGTACATCATGTTCGGGTCTAGGAAGAACCGAACGTCCAATCCGGTACGTCATCACCCTGCTTGCTTTCCTTTGTCTGTTCGAGCCACACTTTTGTCGCCTGCTCGGGCCTGCAGGGTAATTGCAACATTTGCATTCGGAGCATTTTCATTACTACGCGAACATCACTTCCGGGTCAGGCAGGAGAATTGCGCTCTCTTCATCCCTACAACACGTGCTCTCATCCTTCAGCCATCGCTGTATAGGGCTACATTCCACTTCAAGTCAACTAACCACTCCACTCATCACAACAGCCTATCAATGCCTCCACCGTCTCCCCATCCGCAGCATCAGCAGCCCTAACTGCCTTTCGTCGCGACTCTTCTGCCTCCAACTCTTCCCTCAGTGCCGCAGCTGCCGCCGCCGCTCTGCGCGCTCGTCCTACAACCCCCACCAACGTCGCCCAAGTCCAAACGAAACGCACCTTGCGCCGCTCCGCCTCCGCCTCCTCCAACGCGCATAGTTCCCCTGATCGTGGACCGAGTCTGAGGAGGCAGTCGTCTTCGGGGTCTATGACCGGGCGCACTTTTCGCTCCCCCAGCCCTGGTCCGCACCAGCGCAGTCTCAGTAGCGGTGGCACCCCGAGGACTCCATTTACCATGAGTGATGTGGAAGCACCGCCCGTGCCGGCGATTCCGGAGAGTGTAAACATGGCCGCCGCAAAGGCAAGGGGAGGTGCAAGGCCGAAAAGTCTCGGCTTTGTGACCACGCCTGTGAAGACAGCCAGTCAAAAAATGGCCGAAAAAGAACAAAGAGGTTCTTGGTTTGGTGCAGCGAAAGTGGGTGATCTGGGGAATGTCCGAAAGAATGATGCTGTGATGAGGACACCCGCGCCGCAAACACAGCAGGCACAGGCGATTTCGCAGCCCGAAGAGCCCAGGTCCGAGAGTCGTGGATCGTCAGTCAACTTTTCATATCCCGCGCGTGTCCGGGTCGCATCGCCCACGCCCGGTGTCGCCGAGGAAGAACCCCTCGAGCAAGCTGCTGCGCCGAGGCCGAGGAAGAGAAGCTCGACGCTCTCTCCACAACGTGGAGGGCCCGTCCGGTCCGCCCGGTCGGCGTCGATCGCGTCCGATCGGGAACTGGTCTATGATCCGAATTCTAGAAGAATGGTTTCCCGGGCTGAATTACAGGCGCAGGAGCAAACTCCGCGGCCGAAAAAGAAGAAGTCTGCGCTCAACCGCGCTGGGTCGCATCTAGCTAGGGGCACCATGTCCCGGGCGCAAGGTTCTGCAGTCGACAATGGTGTTCCGAACGAGGCCCAGATGGCTGCGGCGGCTTCATTAAAATCGCACCGGGTCGAAGGGAGGCAGCAGATACCTGAGGAGGAGGAAGAGGTTTCTGAAAAAGAAGATGACCTTGAAACTGGTTCGGAACTTCAGATGCAAGAGGAAAGACCCTTGACTCCAGAGCCTCCATTTCGCCAGACTTTAAGGATTATCTCGCCAGCTTCCAATGTGCTCGAAGCCGTTCCTTCGCCCTCACCAGATGACCATGAAAGTGGGTTGCAACGAAGACCATCAGTGGTCAGGGAAGAGACTGAGGATCCGCAATCCGAGACCGAGCTCGAGGCACCAACAAATGCGGCTGCTGCTTTGGACACTGTGCCTGTGCGGAATAGTGTCTACCCACATGGCGTGCCATCCCCGCCCCAGAGTGAGAACACAGATGATCTAGTGGCCGTTGAAATGGCAGCAGCAGCAACATCATCACCAGAGCCACCAACTTTGGTGCAGGAGAAGCCGGAGTCTCGCCACACACAGTCAATTCGACGCGAGTCCCGCGCGCACTCAAATAGTCCCGTGCGGAGTGCTCACTTTGGTCCGGTGCAAGAAACCCTTACTGTGAAGCACGAACCGCCCGTGAGATCACTATCCCCACGTAAGTCTGCGCTGAAGCGCAGTCCCTCCCGTGGCACGTCTCCCAATGGCGACCATTCAGACGCCTCTGGCGTCGACACTCCTACGCAGGAGCCATTACTTCCACGCAAAAAACCCGTCCGCGTTAGTTTTGATGACGAGAAAACCATTGTATTGGGCGAGGCTGCTGGACGGGGTGAGACGGATAGTCCAGTGCCACCGAGTCCTCAACAGGTCGCGACTGGTACTAAGAAACCGTGGTACAACACCCTCGGGATTGGGCGAAAGAAGGATTTAATTCCGCTCGAGGAAGATGAGTTGATGAAGCCGCGCCCTGTGCTGCCCATGTTTGGCAGCATCAGGAGCCGCAAGATGTCTCCGGAACCCGCGGAAGAGAGGGCTCTTGTGAGGCCGCATGAACCTTTGGAGGAGGTGTCTGAATCTTCAAGTCCCGAGTTGAATCGAAGGACACTCGCTTCTGAGAATATCGGCCAGTCAAGCGACCATGCACTGGGCTCGGTCATTAACGATCAATCTGTGAGAACCACTGCAGCGAACATTTCCAAGCAGCGAGAACCGCTTCCACCTGTCGTAACGTCAATCGAGGGCAGTGGCTACCTTTCAGATTCGACGACTTCGGAAGACGAGGCTGCGCTGTTGGCTGACACGCCGAAGCTGCAAACTGAGGAGAGTGCAGTTAGCCAGGCCTCGACTCTCGTACAGCCTACAGATAGTTTGGTTTCTCATCACAAGGCTACCGACGTCAAGGATTTTGGTGTCAAGCATGCAGATGTGCCTTCAATATCACTCACACAACCGAGTCCTCAGCCAGAACAGAGAGGAAATGAGAGAGAGTCGTATCTCCGCTTCCCGGGCGGATTTCCTGAGACGGAGACAGAGACCGACGGCGAAAGTGGCAGCTCACCTACGCGCCAGGTGACCTTTGAGCCTGTGGTGCAGGCCGAGGATGCCACGGCCACAGCACATACACCATCCACTGTCCTTGCAACGCAACATGCTGTTCAGGAGCCTGCGGATGATTCGGAAGACAGCAGTGTCTACAGTGATGCCCACGAGGATCTTTCAGATATCGAAGGCGACGGCTTCCTCTCTCTGGATGCTGTTGTGGACAGCCCCGTGATGAACACGCCTCCGAGACGTGTTCTAGAGAAGGCACAAGCTCAGCGCGCGGAGATGGTGACACCCACTCCGCAGTCTCAGGAGCCCAAGCACTCGTCTGCTTACGAGCCTGAGGATCAGTGGGCAGCAGCCAAAGCCTACTGGCGGAGCTTGACAGCTGACAAGCGCGCCCAGCTCGAGAAAGAGGCCACTGAGGAAGCCGGGTCCGAGGCTGATTTAGAAGACGTGCAATCTCAAGCCAAGAAGCCTAGACGGAAGAAGTCGGTGGAGAAGAGGAACGCGGAGAAGAAGGCTATCGAGCAGCAACGGACTGCCGCTGTCGCTGCGGACGCGGGTCGCACGTATATGATCAAGCCGGGCACCAAGGCTGGGCCGGTTGAATACGGTCCACTGAGTACAAAAGCTTCTGAACCACGTATTACGCAACAGTCACCGCCTGAGAAAGCTGAAAGCGGAGCGCGCTTGCGCAAGTCTATGCGAGGTTCTGCAGAGCCCAAACCTCTCGAAAATGGAACACACATGCGGAAGTCTATGAGAGCGGCAGCAGATTCTCGACCTGTTCAGAGTGAAACGCATATGCGCAAGTCTATGCGGAGTCAACCAATAGAGCAACAGGCAGCAAAACAGCGGCCCGTATCCCATCAACCTTTAGGCAATATTACGGAGATATCTAGTAACCGTACCAAACACGCCCGGTCTATGTCAGAAAGCTCACCAACAGCCGCAGTCTTGCAATCCAGCCTTCGCCGTCGTGGCTCCGACTCAAGCGCAAGCAGCTTTAGGCGCGCGCGACCGGCGACAAGATCTGGTGGCTTTGGCTTTCGCAAGACCATGCGTGCCGGCGCCCCCGATGGCTTGTTGGATTCCAAAGAACCGGTCGAGCAGCAAATTTCCAGCCACCGCGTGTCATTGCGTGGGGCCTCGCCGCCTGTGACCATGCGCACGACGCTACGTGGCGAACGACGCCGTTCTAGTGAGTCTGGGAATAGCTATTTGCGCTTTCCAGGCAGCTCAGGGAAGGGCGGCAAGAAAGGGACGCGCAAGAGCCGATTCGGAGATGATTCTAGTGATGAGGATGAAGGTTTGAGCCGCAGGTTTACAAGTCGCTTTGAGGACTCGAGTGATGAGGATCTGGCACCTGCTGAGCCTCTGCCAACTCTGAGTACGAAGACAATGCGTTCCGGGCGGAGAGGTCCACCTAGCCCGCCTCTACCAGAGGAAGAGGAGCTCTCTGATGACGAAGCACCTATTGCAGCTGCGGCAGAGGAGAAGACTCCCGGTGTCACTTCTGCGGATTCTACTCTACGACGCAGTCGCTCTGGTCGCGGGTTAGAGGCAGGACCTCGGAAGCGGAACAGCTTCATGAGCTCCGTCCTGCGGCGCAACAAAAAGCATGATGGCGTGGGAAAGATCACTCGTCCCGATATGGTGGAGAGCGCAGCCAGACGCGATACAAACCTTGAAAGATCTGCGGACGAGCTCATGGTGCTGCGGTCAAACAGTGGACAGAGTAGTCCGAAGTTGCAGAAGCGGGTGGCTCCGACGTCGAACGCCACCTCGCAACAAGACTGGCCCCTCTCATTGGACCAACAGCGTACCCATGAGACTGTTGGAAGCGACGATAAGGACGTTTTCTACGACGCCGCTGATGGGCGGGAGGCGGCCCCTGTTGCGTCGTCGCGAAGCCCGAGCGTGCTAGGGCACTCTAAATCACAGCCGAGTATTCCGCGACCTGCATTCTTGATGCGGAGGACGATTAGTACGAATGGCACGATCAACACAGACGGAGTTGGAAGCCAGGGTGGCGAAGTGACGCGGAAGAAGAAGAAGTTTGGTGCGCTGAGGAAGATGTTGCGGCTTGATGAGTAGGCGTCATCCCAAGTCGGACGATCTGGCACTCGGCAGGCTGAGCTTGGTCCTAGAACGATCACGCCGCTGGGTGAGAGGGGGTTGGAGCGAAAGAAGAGGGGGAAGTTTCCGGTTTTGCTGGAATTCCGTTGCGAGGTGGTGTTTGACGATGAATTAGTGAAGGGCCGCAAAGGATGCTTTGGCTCGTAAAGATGTGTCAAGGGGAGGTAATAACGGGATGCTCATTATACTTACCACAGCGATGGTCGACGACAGCGGCTCTTCTATTGATTTTCCTTTGTCTTGGTATGTCTCAATTTTTGGAAATGGCGGTATAAACGGGCAGAAGATGGATGGGCGGCACCTTGCATATAACGAGGGCTGGGATGGCAGGCATTGGATACCCGGACGCAACGAACAGGATACCACGGGGAGAGCGAACATGGCGTTAGATGCACATATACATCATGAGACTAGGCGCGTTACATACGAGAATTTCTACGATATAATATTTGGATAAACATGGAGTACATACATTGTGACAATTCAAGTAAGAGAGGGACATGTCGGGGCGTCTGATTCTGTGGCATTCCACGGCCAGAAACCGCTGAAAATACAAAGACGAACTATCATCAGGAACTATCGGCACAACCAGTGCGAGCCCTTCTCGACTATAGGGGTTCCTTCGCGTACAAAATAGGTAGGGAGCGCAAGACTGTGTGCACGGCGGAGCAGTGTCTTAGTCAGCGTCTCCACTTTTCCCCCATGGTCATCTGGAGGTGGGAATGCGAGACAACCACGTAATAAAGAAAGCATCGATTGACTTGACGATCTCACGATAATCTTGTCTTGCCATGACAGCAGCGAACGGAACTCTGTCACCCTAAGCCCGTCAGCCTCCTACATGTATGGCTGTCCCGTTGTGGCGTCGTGGTCCTTTCGTATCGCGATCCCCTAGCGTAAGTGCCCAACGGTTTTTGGCGACGAATAGGCTTTGACAGGCTTGTGGAGGCAGGTCACTTGAGTATTGAAGCCCATGGAAACAGAGAGGTCGTCGTGGAAAGACCAAGACCTAGAACCCAGCAGGGCATACTTGTAGTATCTAGTATGTACTGTGGGGTCAGGCGGTCCCCACATATTGTGTCAGTGGCTGCAATACCACGCTGTAGTTGTGGGGAAGTCGATTTGATGCTTGCGAAGAGCATCCCAGCCGTCTTTTCTCCGAAAGGACAAAAAAAAAATATAAAGATAAAAAGTTTGGGGAAGTGATAGGCATTGAATGGAATTGATGACTTGGATTTGCATGATGTCAGTTGATTGCTGGAATGGGCAATATTCTTTTTATGTTATGGTTTGAGATCGGTGGGTGTACAAACTGGAGGGAACATGTTGATGCCCAGTTGGGTAATCCGCCTCCTTCTCGTCTCTGCTCTATATTTCTCCTCATCACTCCTCATCTTTCAAGGCTACCCCCCCCCCATCCTGTTATGTCTTCTTAATTGGAGAGGACTAATACACCAAGACTCTAATGATTGTTCCAAGAGAACAAAAGAAAAGGAAGCTATCTGTGCTTGGTCTGGGGTAGCTTCCCGAGTTCTGAGTGGCTGCTCTGATCTTCACTGTAACCTCAGCCTGCTCAGGGGAGAATACAACCCCAGCACATCTTAGGTTCACCAGCAAGTGACAATTGTTGCATTACACAGAAATCTCAAACTGTTCCTCGGACAGCTCCAAAGGGCTCGAGCTACCTTCCCTGTCACTTCCAATACTTTGATGAAAGGTTGACAGAAGCCCTGATCAAAGACGCCCGGTTTATTAGCTTTCAGCTTTCCACTTGTACCACCTGACCCCTACCCCCCCTACCTGCATTCACATCGACAGGAACTTTCACGATACTTTTCCTTTCGACGCACTTCCACATGTCTCCCCCCCCTGCCACTCCGCCACTCCACTCACTCATTCACTTTCACTCATTACTTCAAAACTATTTCTGCTTCTTTCCCCTCTTCAGCGTCGATATTACCTCTCCCTACACCCTCAAATTTCCTCTCTCCCACCTGAACAAACCACCACAACACAGAGCAATCATGTTTTCACACCGTACTGCCACCGCTGCTCTCCGAGCTTGTGGCCCCCGTGGCGCTGTCATGACCACCACCAAGTCCACATTCCTCCCCACGATTACTCCTCCTGTCATCACTCGTGCTGCTGTTGCAGCTGTCCACAACACCACCAAGCGCGGTCAGGCCTTCAACAAGGACAAGAACCAGCCTGCCCATGCCGGCTCCTTTGCCCGTACTGATGACTCTATTACAGTCGAGTACCCTCAGGAGCACGAGCTTCCCAGCTCTGAGCCTGTCACTGGAGCTGGCCGTGCTGGCATGCATGTCTACCCCACCCTGGCTACCTTCTCGCTTGAGGGCAAGGTTGGTGTTGTCACTGGTGGTGCTCGAGGCTTGGGTCTGGTCATGGGCCAGGGCATGGTGGTCTCTGGTGCTGATCTTGCCATTGTCGACATGAACAGTAAGTCTTCCCCCTTGTTACAATGAGATAAAGGTGAGCGAGCTGACAAGAAGGATTCTATAGAGGAAGAGGCTGCTGTCCAGGCTCAGGCTATCATGGACCAGTTCAAGAAGGACAATCCCAATGCTAAAAAGTACGTTTTTCTCGCCAGCAGCAATCTCTCCGTCCCCCTCTTCAAGACTAATTTCATTGTATCTGCAATGTCATATGTGCAGTTATGGCCTGGTGTTGCCCGACTTCCTCGTCCCTCCCTCTCCACAACAACTTATGAGAATGAGGACATGCTGCAGAAGTGAAAAGACCAAGATCACAAGACTGACAGAGAACCCCTCTTACATAGATCTCCCAGAGTCACCGCCCACTTCGCCGATGTCTCTGACCCCAACAGCGTCAACGATTGCATCGCCGAGATCCTCGCTCAGCATGGCAAAATTGACAATCTGGTGACCAGCGCCGGTTTCTGTGAGAACTTCCAGGCTACTGACTACCCCATCGAACGCATGCGCAAACTGTTTTCTGTTAACGTGGATGGCACATACCTGTTCGCTACCTCCGTCGCCCGCCACTTGATGGAGCGCAAGTCCAAGGGCAGCATGGTCTTCATCGGCAGCATGAGCGGTGCTATTGTCAATGTCCCTCAGCCCCAGGCGTAAGTTTGCTCTCATCTCTCCCTCCTCCTTGTCGGGTATCCCGCGGTCTCATTTGACGGATGGTGGTACACTTCTCAAGCTCAACATCTTTTTGCGTCCTCCAAAGTGGGATGATAATCATTGCAAACGGCATCTCTGGCCTCGGGTTCGATACTCGAGATCAAGGAGCCAAGAAGTCTACTTATATGTACTTTACCAAACTTGTTGGTGACTGTATGCTAATTCATGTTTTGGCAAACAGCCCATACAACGCCGCTAAGGCCGCTGTCCGCCACCTCGCTGCCTCTCTCGCCGTTGAGTGGGCCCACGCCGGTATCCGTGTCAACTGCATCTCCCCCGGCTACATGCTCACCGTTCTAACCCAGCGGATCATGGACGACAACCCAGATCTCAAGAAGCAGTGGACCTCGCTGATCCCCCAGGGCCAGATGGGCTCTCCCGAGGATCTCATGGGCCCTGTCACGTTCCTGCTGTCCGATGCCGCCAACTACGTGACTGGTGCCGACCTGCGTGTTGACGGTGGATACACTGTCACTTGAAGCAGCAGCTCGTGCTAGTCATCAAAACTCACTCTCTCTATTACTTTTACATTCAGATCATTGGTTCCATGAACCTTCTGGATGGACGACTCATGACATTGGGATCAAAAGGGGTTGGTTTGCTTTGTGATACCGAAGTGCGACTGGCATGGCGTTGGACGGCAAGGGTTGGTTCATCATGGAAAAAGGATGCGGTTCGCACAGGGCCACAAGGCACAAGGAAGCTGTCTATGGTTGACATCGGGAACATTTCGTTTTGAGCCGTTATCAACACTCGCAAGATGCAACATACATCTGGAATTGAAAACTTCTATCGATTTGCTTCTCAGGGGGTCTTATTAGTGATTTGCATGGCTCATCACCATACACTATCGTCATTTGATCAGATCCAATGGGAATGGAAAAACCAATGGGGCTAAGGAAATAATGCACTGTTCAGGGCAAGTCATTGCACGGAATTGCTTCTACATGAATTTCCGAGTTCTACGTTACGGGCAACGAGCCACTGCTAATGTGGCTAAGCAGTCTTCTACAGGAACACCACGTACAAAAATTTTTTTTCCTTCTTCAAAATGGCGGTTGAATATGGATAACGACACTTGAGGGATTATGCAAGAAATGTGAAAAGTAACCCATCGTGTCCCTTTGCGGACAGACTGTCTAACCGATCCAAGTTCGCTTGGCCTGGGTCTCATTGACCAATCTTGGCAAAGACCCAATGGACTGGCACAAACTATCTACAACTTCCTGGGAAAGGCGTTATTGAGACTCAGCCATGGCGGGCCAATATCAATGTATCTGATGGAGGAGTCACTCGAGAGACTCTCAGCACTCGCGGGTGTCAAGTAACGGACGAGTTCTGTACACTTTATATGCTTTTCCCCACGGTCACGGCAAGTGCTAATGTTGCCCATGGCTGTTTATACAGTGGGAAAGGGCTTCAAAGAATATGGCAGCGAGATAATGACACGGCATCGACATGTGATATGGCATCGATCTGATGAGGGACAGTGGGAGGTGGCTAGGCAAAATGCTACCTCAAGGAGCGAGAATGATACCGCTTTCGAGGCTGGCATGATGTTCAATAACATCATTACGAAGAATATAGAGGTCATGATATTTGTGCAAGTGGCTTGCTTGGAGCTGTGTTTTGATTGAAGAAGCTTTGATGCTTGTGCTCGTGCGGTGTTTGTACCTAGGTAGCCTATGTTGAAATGAATCATAGCTTTGTCTTTCGCACCATTACGACGACGAACGCATTGAAAGGGATGAAGCTTAAGTACTTCTGATTATAGAAGAGTAAAGACCATGCATGTAATTGGTAATTTCTTGTATACGTTTTGACAGTTTGTCAGGTCTTTCTTCTTGGTGCACAAGAGACGGTGTCGATAAGTGTAGCGGGATCAATGTCGATTCAGAGCTACGGACCTATCCTTGTTCAACTCTCAAGAATGCTAGGCAACATGCTCTCCTAACACTTCTCGTTAATCAATCTCCATTCTCGCGCACAATTCACTCAAGATGTTGGGGTGAAACGCATCACTCAGCCCAAGATATATTGTTGTGAAATTCCCACATTATGGCGAATTGTCCCCGTTGTGCTATGAATGAACAATCTTGCTGTCTCTATTTAAGCACATTGACATGTTGTAGAAGACGAGGCGACAGTTGCTTGACAAACAGATCAAGACCGTCGAGCCATTGCCCTCCTGCCACCGCCCACCTCCCACCACAGCATGGCCATCGATTCTCGATCATTTTCAGATTGGAGGAACCCGTACTTGCAGCCACCAGTCTGGATATTGACTTCAATAGCTCATGCTCGGGCATACAACTTAGGTATCAATGGATTCTTCCTGGACCATGCTGCTATGCTGTGGAACCTCTATCAAGCCCCTCCGAAACTCTGCAGCTCCAATCATCACTCCCCAGATTTCGTAACAAGCAGCATCGCATGAGATTTATCATGTGAAATTGCCCATCCGTAGTCAGAAGATAATTTAGAGCATACAATTGCATTCTCCCAACGGAAAACAAGCACGGTAATATCCAGCAGGTCCCTCGAGAATGAGCACCAGCGAGACCAACAATCAATCATCAAACAACCTCTAGGCCCTTCGTCATTCTCAACAGTTTGATACCGATCATGACACCCTGAATATGTCGGCCAAACTATCGTGTGTAGTATTGCATATGGCCTAAAACACATCGAGCAACTATTGGACACTGCAATGTATCCCAGCCCTACACCCACCAGTGTTCTAGACCACCTCTTTTTTCTCAAGATGCATATTGCAACCCCTATGCCACCGTTTGGTGTTGCTTTTCCCTTGCGTGCCTCCCTCGGAATCCTGACCGCATACAAACATGCCGGAACCTGACTGGACCCCAAAACTACCTGAGCCAACTTCCCCCCTTAGACCGGGTGGGCTAGGTAAGTCCACCTCAAGCTCTCCCGGAGCCGACTCCCCTCCACCTCCCGGGCCGCTTGGTATCTTAGAGAGAATCCGACAAGTCCGTCCCGGTCCTGGGAAATTTTCGCCACATGGGGGAGGAGGGAATGACGATTTGCTGCATGCAGGTTACCTAGATGATACAGAGTCTCGCCGCGCCAGATACGAATGCTTCGCGAGGATGGACAGCTTTATTTCAAGGAGGGTCGGATTGGTCTCCTGCCTGTGTATTCGTGACTCTGTCTTGGTCAGCCCCAGATCTACGGCGACTTGGTCTAGGGCTAATATATCACATACTCAAAAGCCCTTGCACTCGATGCGAGCCTATGCTAGTGCAGAAGGAAGATAGACTCGTCATGAATAATGCAAAAATTTTCGCAGATCAAGATGAAAAGGTTACTCCGATCGCTGCTTGACATGAAAGCGGTAGGCTATGAGAAATATCTTATCTTACTACAGTGCGAAGTCTGTTCAAACATTGGCTATACGAACTTACTCACGAAGAGATCGAGTATCGGCTGTCGCAGAAGATTGGTTGTGTGGTAGGGTGTCCCTTTGTCGTTTCGTGAAAATGCTGTCACTAACACCAGGTAGGTAGATATGCAAACCGAGACCGGTGGACAAAACTACAGCAACCATCCCGGGAACTGATGCAGATGAAAACACCATCTCTTTTCTCCTTCCCGTCCCATAATGTGACGTACGTAAGGACTTGCAGTCTTGCAGTCTTGCAGTCTTGCAGCACTTGTCAAGCTTGTCTAGGGCGTAGGGTTCCTGCAGAACGGCTGAGCTTGTCCAGGGCGGCGGGGCACGCCACAATCTGACATGTGCAAAACTGAGTTATGAAAAGCCTTGTCGATTCAAGAACCTGCTATCAAAAGCTTACAATTTGTATCAGGTCATTTGGTGTTGATTCATGCCAGTGATATCAGCGTAGAGAGGGGGGGACTCGTGCGACTCTTCGACAATTCGGTCCTATTAGATAGTCGAACTGTGAGTATCATTCCTTGATGGTGAAAACGGGGTTTACTTGGAACGTCAACCCGCTGGTAGCAATTTACGCTGCCTAAACAGCACCACATGTGTACAAGTACCTAGGTGCTATGCAGTACAAGGCGCAGGCGGTGCAGGATATAAGCGACTCCCCTCAGCAGATTTCCCAGCACACGACCCATGCGGGACCCGGCGCGTCAGGTCTGAGGGAATGTGTTACATTTCCAGGAGGCAAGCATGCGGGCTTTCTTATGCGTCTGCACGTATGCCTACTGAATACTTTGTGCTGCGGCCTAACGTTTGAGGCTATCACAAGACACTTCCCTTCGGCTTTGACGGATGAGCCATCCCGGACGATGTTGTCCATGAAATGAACACTGAAGTTTGCTGCTTGATTGGCTCTACACGTAATACTTCATCTCATTGAGCCCCAGCAGGACCTGGATGCCATGGCAGCATGGTTAGCGAGCCTGGACGCTTTCAGTATCCCGCCGAGGTTTTTTGAGGTCACACGACTTGGGATTTTTCTCCGCGCATGGGGACTGATCAGACGACCCGGTACGATACGGAACAAGGCTTGGGGCATATTTCCCCCGGGGTGAGGTAGGTAACTTCGAGAAAAGGAACATGCCCTTCCTGCACAACAGGCAGCGAACTCCCTTCCCCCCCCCAGGAACCATGTTGTTGCCCTTTCCCCCGCGATTTACGACCTGGGCTTGCTTGCACGGGTTGGGCGTTCGCCATGTCTCAAAGTGGAGTGAGGCATCAGCGTCACGGGAACCATCCTTTAACGGACAATATGAGCAGCAAAGCCAGTGACTAAAGGACACACAGCAAGGCGCATTGAGCCATGGGAGCGGTGAGAAATGAAGGAGGTCGGGTCATGGGGGTGTGCGTGTTTCTCGATGCTTTCTCAGCTTGGGTGCACGGTGGGTTTGGAATTAGCTGCTTATGTCTTTCCATCGTTTGTAGCTTGGCTCCCGAACAGGGAACAGGTGGCGCGCACGATGAGCTCAGCTCAGCTCATCGGACGAGGCGTGGAGCCGTGCAGTGCAAAAGTGCCCGAGGTGGTATTATTTGGGCAGCTGCACCATATACCTACAAAGTATGTACCTGGGTATGTCCCCAGCCGTCTAAGAAAATGTTTCAAGCTCCCAACGGTCCTTCGGCAGGGGAGACTCTGGCGCAGCTCAGGCGCAATTCCGGGCGGGGGTTAAGCATTCAGACCATTGGTGATGATCAGTCGGCTAGTAGTGTTGTTTCGTAGAAGAGCCATCATCATTGACAAGATTAATGCTGCCCAGGCGACAGGGCGAGTCGCGAAAGGTGGGAAACAACGGTGACTCCGAGCAGGGCAAGTCAGCACCAAGGGCCCGTGTGTCTCGGGAGGGAAAAGGGCAGGCTGCTTGGTTGTCTGAGGTGCGCATGCTTTGAGATTAGCTGTCATCGGTAGCCATAACCACCTCTGATGTGCCGAGGTCTACTGCCGCAGGTCGGTGTGTTGTTCTAGGTCGGCACGAGAAGAACTGAAAAGGTGGCAAAAAAGTGAAAGAAGAAACATGGGTCGATGATAAATGCTGTGTGTGTGTGTGTGTGTGTGTCAGTTTGTAAGACATGTTCTAATTGTTCTAGAATATTTCCAGGAAGGACGATTTTGACCCACATCCTAACTCGCTTGCACCTTGCTGTGGCGGATTGCAGCCCCTCCCCCCCAAAAGGTCGAGTGGCGGAGTGAGGGTGGAGGGCTAGGCTAGAGTTGTACGCAGTATGGACCTGCACATGCAGGGCTGGGCTGGGGATCCACGATTGGCGCCCGACGTGCCTAAGAGTCCCAAAAGGGATGTGTGAAGATTATCGAGCTTCCTGTGTAGGCTATCGAACCGGAACATCCCCGGACCTTGAAACATGTGATACTGGATATTCCGTGTATCCAAGCAACATGGGAGCATAGCATACTCTTGTGTACCTAGTTTCCGGAGGCTGGAGTGTTCCAGGTCAGAAGAGCCGACCTACCGCGGAAGTTCGGAGAAATTCGCCTGTGAGAAAAGTCGTAAGTATGGGCTGAGCAGCCCGACGCCGGCGGCATTGCGGCATTGTTGTTAACGTTCCTTAGGTAGCCGCAAATTGGGTGCACAAGTGATATGCCATTAGAGTTCCGCACGATGATTGCCGTGATCGCTGTGACAAGAGATGCACACGGCGCATCCCCTGGGAAGTTCTAATGTATGTATGCAATCAATTTGACAGTGACATGTTCTCTTTTCTTTTCAGCAAGGTTCACCGGCAGCCTCACCCGGCTCATCCACGTATCATCCCGGGCTCGCCGAACTGTAAACAAGATGGATACTTTGTCGCTGAGCTACCGGGGTCGGAAGGTTCTAAGGCCGTGTCTTTTGAGGCAGCAACGCAAAAGTCGCGATGTCTCACGGAGGATGATACTGTAGCCTAGAGAAGGGAGCGTCCCTCTGCTCAGCGCAGTGATGGTTTTTTTTTGTTTTTTTTTGGCCTTGAACATGGTGGGTTGAAGTTATTAATGGACAAGAAGGCCATGGATGCATGCCTGGATTCCAGGGCCGGGCGTCACCTGAACATGTCATATATGGACGGAAGTGTGCTTCATTCACTCTCAGTTAGGTACTGGTGACCGGTGGGTGACCCCCACCATTGAAACCGAGACACTGCCATGCCCACTACCATACTACTACCAAGTAGGTACCATAGTAGTAAGCCCCGGACATGTTCGTGCCATTTCCCTCCCCGGCTACTACGCTGTGGAGATTTTCGTCCATCCTCGTGCCTGTTCCCTCGTGGTCCCATGACCCTCAGGATAGCATGTGGGGTATACGTACTATGTAGTAAAAGTAGGGATGCATGGCGGCACAGACGGGCAAGTACCGCGCTTGCATCTTGTCCCTGCAGGTGGTATCCGGAAAGTACAGTACCAAGCAGAATCATTGGGTGAGTTGGCTGACTCGGATGCGGTACAGCTGATGGCAATAAATCATTTACCAAACTAGGTAGGTGAACGGATGAAATATCAGAGACATCGTCGACACGAGCCAAGGCTTTTTGGTCCATTTGCCAAATCTTCCGCGGTAGCTACGGCAAAACAGCCGGTGCGTTGATCAGAGCACCACGCTGGGGGGAGAAAGAGGCGCCCAAGTCGCCAACGTGGGACGAAACTTGAGGAACCATACGACCTTATTGCAGCATGCCCGAAAATAGAAAGTAAAAAGTTACCTTGGTGTACTTTCGCAGCCACTCGTAGACCGCGGCCAGCCTTGGTTCCTGTACAACCAATACTTCTTGCTACTAGGCAAGTAAGCGTCTTGGCCTAACCAACACACCAGCCAGGGACCAAGAAAAAAAAGAAAAAACTACGACTTAACTCACATTGATAAATTTTCAAGCCCAAGATCTGTAATCGAATTGCAGACTTTGACACCAATGGTAGTCTGTAGTGCACTGCTTTGTACACAGATAGATACATGGATGGCGAAACCCATAAACCCTGAGACTGCCACGAAAAGTCCCACGAGGTCCAACAACGACGGACAAGAACTTTGTGACAGGGAAGTCCCTTGCTGGCTGATGGAGTGGACCCCTTGCTAAAAAGTCCATGGGCCACGAAAACCTTACAGAGAAAGAAAAGAAAACCGCATTCCATGATACAAATCTTCCAAGATGAGGCTGTCTTGCCTTTTTGTTACCGTAGTAGCGGAGCCTGGGTGGAGGGAGGGGGCGGGCGTGGGTTCTGCTATGCTCCACAAAACCCGCCTACCTATCTTTTTTAGCGGCCCCATATCCCCGTGTGGCACGCCTAGGCGCCTGAAAAGTGGGCGTGATCAAGGGCATGCGTGTGGTGCCTGGGACGTTACGCTTGTGCCTGAGCCTGTGCCTGGAATTCCTCCCGTCCTTCCAGAACATTGATCTCTAGCCAAGCCCCAGGCAAACCTCCAGGGCCCAGGCTCAGCTCCTTTCCACCCGTCATGCTGTCTGTCACTTTGCACACTCACACTCACTTCCATCCCAATCCGTTCTCTACCATACATTACCTTAGGTAGTAGACGTACCTACTCAACACAATAATTGCTACCCTCATGTTGCTGCTGCTGCTGCTGCTACTGCTTCTTCCTCTTCCTTGACTTGCAACAGTGAGTTTGCATAAAAAGTATAGCTTGCGCTCCTCTCAGAGTGTCTTTACCCGACCTTTTCTTCCCGAAGCCGTCTCTCTCGTCTATGAGTCTTCTGCATGGGGGGAACAGCGCACTGAATTTGGGTTCAGGATTCTGCGAACTATCAAGAGGGCTCTCTCTTATTACTCTTGACTCTCTTTCCTGAATCACCACTTCCTTGCACCCGAGGCCTCGAGATTCTCAATATTTGACGTATTTAAGACAGGTATGGTTCCCCCTGGCTGCAGTGTTCCGAATTTGCGCAGGATCTCCAGACACGCTCGAATAATTCCTGCGCTCTAGCTGGGTTCTTCTTCACCGCATCCCGTTCATGAGCCCGTTCCCCGTCTCCGTCCGTTGTACTTTCAGTCCCCATCCGACTGAAGGCAGCCACTCATACCATTGTTTCTTGTGTCGGCTTCTCCGTTACTGACATGGCTCTTTCTCATTTTTCAGTGCGTCGTTCAGAAGTTGAGATTGAACCACCAAGATTTCGATTCGCACCCGAATCTTCTGGTATCTGGCGGTGTGGACGCTCTCGACGAATTACATCATCGCAAGCACACTGGAAGACATCTCGCCGCTGCACAGAACAGCACACAATACGCACTTCCTCGTTCTTGATGCTTCAGCCGCTCTCGCAGCTCCACACGACCCCAGCAACGTCTTGAAAAGCAGGCTCTTCTTCCCTCCCACCCCCTGGACGCTGCATTATTACAGGACCTCCCTGTGGCTTCTTGACCGGTCGCCACAACCACTGATCACCAGCAATCTATTCCATAAGAGGCATGTTGAGGACGTCGCGAGATCAACCAAGTCGAGACCACCTCTCGGCTTCATCTACTCCTCCAGATCGCTTCCGTGGGCCATAGTGATCTCTCGCTAAACACGACTTGCGCCGAGGCTGTTCCTGCGCAGTACGTCCGCATCACCCACTGGGCTGTTCCCTTTGTTTTAAGGGTACTGGCTCATTCTTGAGATCAAACTTCAACCAAAGGAATCAGCAGTAATTCGCAAACGATGTTGGAGTAAGGACGCCTCCCGACGGTCTGTCAGCGAAGTTTCCGTAACCTGAACCTCATCCACCTTCTTGGGCAATACGGAACTCGATTCAACATGGCCAACGATTCCATAGACCTTGCCGAGGTCTTGGCCATGTTGCTACCTCCAGGTCTTGTTTTTGAAGACCCGGCCGCCTATGCCAAACTTGCGGTCTTGCCCGTTGTCCCGTGGGAGGACATACACAAACTTTGGAACAGTATGGCGGCACTACACAGGTCTACGGAATGCTCAAGAGAATTAGGAATGCTAACGCTAATCCGCAGATTCCACTTCAAGGTACAAGAAGTTCCAGGACCCAACCTCATGTCGCCTGGAGCACTTTTGGTGGCACGTCTGGGCGAGTGACAGAAGAGAGTTGAGCGGCAAGACGCTCGCAAGATTATGGCAAGACATCGCAACTGGCCCGACGATCGCCCCCTTGATAGGACCTCCGAGGCCACGTCCGGTGTGTTGCAGTCGCCCTCCGTGACCTATCGCTTGTCCCAACTGACTCGTTTGAACAGATGCCCCATACGAGGAGTATGCATGAGTCCGACCGGACGGGATCTTCCGACGTACAGCACCCAGAGGGAACACAGCAAGCAACAGCATCACTGCAGGAGAAATTGGCACAGAACAATCTTACGCCTTCCTCGTCGAGACCCCCACCCGCTCACCCGATTTTGAAGAAACCTAGGGGACCTTCAACTTCGGGCCCGAGACCCACGGCGCGGTTTGTCGACGTTCCTGACTCTGAAGACGATACACGGCAGCAGAGCAGCGACTCGGTGCAGACTGGGAGTGGGAGTGGGAGTGGGAGTGGCACAAGCCAGGCGGACACCCCGGCGAAGAAGCAAACCCCTGCAAGGTCCAAGTCCCCCGCGCCAAAGGGGGAGAAGAAAACATCCAAGAAATTTGTGGCATCCAAGGTCCCGGGGAAGCGACGGCCCGTCCTACCCCGAAGACAGAGCTCTCAATCATCTGCTGGATCCGTGGCCTCTGACACCAGTTCGAGAGACGGAAAGGCTGCCACAACTAATCAAGCTAGCCAGCAGGTATTCCTCAGATCACCTACTGAAGCCACCTTTTCCGAGTCCCAGGGAAGCTACCGACTACCGACACATGACGAAGAGCCAGTCCCGAGCTCACGAACATTAAAAAACAATCAAGCAGCAGAGTCCGATCCAGCAAAACCGACAATAGTGAGGACGAGTCCACAGCCAGACTTGCGCAGTGGAACAAAAGCTACGGCGTCTAAACGCACCCCGTCACCTCTTACCAGGGGATATAATGCGGGAGAAGGCAGCCCTGGCACATCAGGCAGCAGCACCGTTAAGTCACAGCAAAGTGCGAAGAAGGCTGGGAAGCAGCCAGAGATTCTGGGCCCGGGTCGAAAGACTAACCCGTTGGGAATCTATGATACAACTGGTCCAGTCGCAACGCTACAAACAGACCAAGCCACTGCAGAGCAGCCCATTCTGTCAAACAGGTCCACAAGGAGCGAGGAAGCCTCTAGCACAGGTCCCGAAAGCCAAAAGCCACCCAGCCCACAAGAACATCAAGGTACAGCTCCCCGAATGGCTCGAACACGTTCGAACGAGTCGAAGCGAATGAGCGTTGATCCGGTACCCTCGTCCTTCTTTAAGTCACCTAGCGTGGTTGGTATGTCCAAGCTCGCTGTAAAAGGAGGGTTCGATTTCGAAGTCCCACGACCGCGACCCTCAGAAGAGGACCTTCCGCCTTTGGGAGTGCTTGACCCTGATATTCCAAAGGCCTCGGTTCTCGATTCTAAATTCACCCCTACGCAGCCGACTCCTACCGCGGCACCGGCACCTGCCATGGCCCGCTCAAAGTCTCAATTGACTCTGCTGCTCGAGCTTGACAAGGAACGCAGCGAGAGAAACAGGAGCTCCAGCGGCGCCTCATTCAGGGGCGGCAGCAAAGATAATGGAAAGCAACGGGCCAACACTAAGAAGTAGACCAGAATGGTCTGTCGTACGTCTTGAGGATTGTAAGCCCACACTGAATGGGATGCGATTAGCCGACAAAGTACAGCGCTTTTACTATTACCGATATCATTACTTCAACTTATTCTGGCATGGCACAGGCGTTGGAAGAGACCAAAAGTAACAGGGCCATAATATCAGATGAGCGACCATTAGCAGTCTCGGCGGATGCCCGCCACATTGCTTGGCTTAAGCGGCAAACGTTACGAGAGGAAGAGCTTTGACAACCATTTTCCTCTGAGGTTCTTAGACCTGAAAGCCTTTGCAGGCTGGGCGACAGTTTCCAGTCTGGTCCTACTATTTCGGAGGCATCAGTCAGCGATATTTGCATCTTGCATTTGGTGTAGGGCATTGAGCTTGATATCCAAGCATCCAGACGAGTTGGGTGAAGGGGGACAGGGCGGTGTTGAAGACGTAGACCAGCGATGCGGCTTGCCCGCTCACATCTTGTACATGGTACCTAATTAACATAATTGCTGCTGCGGCAACAAAATAATCTAACACACCGTTCCAAGCTTTCGGTGTCTTTGCAGGCTATCTGTTTCCTGGAAATGAATGATTGGCGCCTGTCTTGGTGAACCATACACAGACGCAGTATAGTTACTGACCTGGCCCTCCTTGTATTGCGGCCTAAAACTCTCCGACTGACATTTTTGCGTTGCAGCTGAGCTCCTGATAAACTTTGTAGGTAGCACTTGGCCAGTGAGATGAAGACACGACGACGCCTTGCTATTGCCTCACGCGGACTAGGATAACGAGCCCGACGGATTTTGTTTTCCCTCTTCCTTCTCTTTTTCCTTTTCCTGCACAGACTACCTACCTAGGTAGGTAGCATGCGATGTTGCTCGAAGCTTCATTTCGGATACGCCAGACCCGGGCATTTAGTGAATGCGCTTGTCCAAAACGCAATTATATATATATATATATATATATATATATATATATATATATATATATATAAAAAAAAAGATAGAAGACGCTTGCCGGATGCCCAAGTCCGGCCCCACTTGTCCTCCGATCCGGGAACGCCTCTTTGGCAAACCTGGCGGGCGGGCGATGCGCACGTGGGCACTCCCGTGAGTCAGCGGGAATTTTCATCCATTGGGTCCTCTTATTAGCTCGGGTTATAGTGAGGATTTTGGGGGTTAGCGATCCAAGTGCAGTTGGCCATTAATTTCTATGCCTCTCGCACGGCGTGTTTCTCTAATAGCGGGCCGGGATGTCCGTTCGTAGTAATGCGGACAAATGCGTTGTCAACGAGGGGAATTGCATTGGGAAGAGGGGAAAGGTGCCAATCGATGGAATCACTGTCTCTTGTTTCGATTTGAACCGAATAAAATAGTCTTTGAGCCTGAGGCGATCGAACCAGCTTCCTTGAGCTGAGTGATCTTGTAAATTTCCAAAGTATGGGCGAAGACATATCTGTTGATGTCGAGGCAGACATCAACTATTTCCCAGCGACTGAAGAGGTGATTGAGACAAAAGACTGGAAACCTCGCCTGCTTGGTGATGCCGATGAGCACACCAGAAAGATGACAATCCGGGATGTTCGTGGCATGGAGAGCCACTTCGAGCTTGACAAGAACGGCTTCCAATTTGTTCGGCTACCTACTAAGCCGAGAGATATCAGCACGGACGAGAAGATACAGAGCGAATACTATGCTGAGATCACGGAGGTTCTTGAAGAACTGTATGCATGGCCCATCAAGGGCACCTTTTCTTTATTGACAGTTCAGGTCTTCCCTTTGTTGATCTTCTCGTGCTTAAAACCCCCCAATAGCACCGGCGCCACGACCATCCACATCTTCAACCACTGCATCCGCCAATGCGCCGACCCCTCCCAACAGGGCTCTCTCGACCACTACGGTCGGTGGCGCGTCATCCCTTCAGGCCACCCGCACGTCGACTATGCCGGGCGGCCCTCGGACTTGCGCGGCACGCTGGAAGAACTCCAGTTCCCAGCACCCATAGCCGCACGCTTCACCTCGTCCTCCCGCTTTGCCTTTGTCAACGCATGGCGCCCCCTCGCGACGGTGCGGCGGGATCCCCTGGCCGTCGCGGACGCAGCTACGGTACCTGCGGGGGATTATCGGGTTCGGGAGCGGGAGTTTCGTCGTACGGGGGTAAGGTCAGGAAATTATGTGCTGAGTTACGGGGAGGGGGGTCATCGGTGGTATTATATGAGTGCGATGAAGGAGGATGAGATGGTGGTTTTCAAGGGTTTTGATACGAAGCAGGATTTGCCGGGCTGGAGGTGTCCGCATACCGCTTTCGTGGTCGAGGGGACAGAGGCGTTGCCGCCTCGGGAGAGTATTGAGGTGAGAGCTGTGTGCTTTTGGGACTGATTACAGATGATGATGATGATTCAGCCTCAAGCAGTTTTGCGACGTGTTGTTCGAGCTGTTGGATATGATCAATGCTCAGAGGTTTCACTCAAAGCAGGCGTTATAGGGAACGGGCTGCCCCGATTGCTCACATCATCTCATGGCGAAGGGTGTAGTCCTCCACCAGCCTGACGCTAGCTTGCCGACAGTACATTCAGGGCTTCTCGAGTTTTGTTAAAACATGTCGATAAGGATAAAGACGCAATATAACGACCTTGTGACCATGCTTCACATCAAGCCGTACGAGCGAAGTATATGGTACCCTCCCGAAGCTTGGTGCTCGTGATGCTTCACCGCTTACCTTAGCAAGTCAAGGCAATCAAGTCAGCAGTATGCAATATCTCTTATCAGGGAATATGATTTCCAGATTAATTACAGAGATTACAGTTCGTGGTCACTTCTGATCTTGTACACTAGCTAAGTAAGGCATAACTCCGGACCATGACCAAGGTAAACAACTCGCGATATCTAAAAGTACACCTGTTCTCAATGTTTCTCGATACTAGGGGAGAAATCCATTGGAGCACAATGCGTAAATCGATGCTCCACCTTCTGCTTGTTATTTATACAGACCAGATCAGGGGGTCACCTAGTTGTGCTGGGCAGCTTTTCGCGAACAGGGGCAGCCGAGTATAAGTGACATACTCGGCAATGTTTGAGATCAATTACAGATTTTAGTCTGAATATTCAAAAGTCGCTGTTGCTCTCTCTTGTGGTCTTTCGGTGGAGTGAAATGATGCTGTTGGCGGGGGCACCTGTCACCATCGAAGCGCATCAGAGAATGACACCATGGCAGGGGGCGGGGCGAGGCGATGCCATACCATACTACAATCATATTGTGTAAGCCGACAAAGGTTCGTTGACATTGCCTCGTTGTATTATGTGGCAGGCGGCTCAACCGGTCCATAGTCGACGCGTGTTGCGATGCTCGTGCTGGGCTGCAACATTAGCACGAAGGTGGCTGATTACGCGGCTCTTATATATCGATGTGGGCCCCAACTCATATAGCCAGTGACCCTCAAGATTTCTCGTTGCTGCAACACTGTTGAGTATTTTTTTTCTTGTCAGTGACTCTTTACTCTCTTGCGTTCTTTGAATTCTTTCACATCGGGGAGGAAAGCTATAACTGCCCCTGGGCCCTGGCTTGCTCAAGTTTTCGGGAAGTCTACAGACAAGATGCGATCAAAAAGTGATTCGATGACATTGAGGATCTCAGTCATCTTATCATTGATACTGGCGGTGACCTGGCTAATTAGTGCGCAAAGGGATCTGTTGCTAAGAGTAGGTCGCTTTGTGTCTACAATGCTAGACCAGTATCACCGCATTTATGACTGACACGCTCTGTGTCCGCAGCCGCTCTCGCATGATTTGTTCGGATACTCAAGAAAAGAGAGACCACTCATCCTGTACACCTATTCCGAATCGAAAACAGCTCGCCCGAATCTCGAATTCTTTCTCAGTAAGGGCCTGCATGCTGAGGCCGACTTCATCTTCATTCTGAACGGTCGAAACAGTGTCAGAGAATTGATTCCTGACCTCGAAAACATCAAGGTGATAGAAAAAGAGAACAAATGTTTCGATCTGGGCAGTATGGGCGAGGTCTTGCGTCAAGACGATCTTTGGAAGCAGTACAAACGCTTCATTACCATGAATGCCAGCATTCGAGGGCCGTTTCTCCCAATGTATGATTCAGCTTGTTGGACAGACATCTTCCTCGACCGACTTAACAGCAATACAAAGCTGGTCGGTACCACGATCAACTGCCAGCCGGCGCCGCACGTGCAGTCAATGCTGTGGGCCATGGACGAGGTGGCCATGGGCATTCTTCTTGATCCTGACCTGGCTCACACAGTTGGTGTTGAAGACCACTGGGGCAAAGCCGAAGATCCAGTTGGCTTGAGCTTCTGTCATGAGACCATGGCAGAGGCCGTCCACACTGAGCTTGGTTCGACGAGACTCATCACCTCTCAAGGATACGGAGTCGATGTTCTGATGACGGCCTATTCTGGAGCGAGCGATTTGGAAGACTATTGCAATTTCGGACAATTTGAAGATATCTTGTACCCCGGAAAGTATTACGGAAGCAACATACATCCTTACGAAACTGTCTTCATCAAGGCGAATCGAGATATTGACCCAGTGTTGCTCGACAAAATGACGGAGTGGCACCTGCGCCGTCCTCTTGACAGCTGGACAACATGCGCACCCCGTTAAACCTCAGAAACAGCTATCCAAAGGACGATTCCCTGAGCACATACAAATGATCCGTCTGGCTCAACACCTGCACTTCGCTGACAACCTTTTCACGCCCGCCCAATAAGTGGAAATCCTGCCAGACGGCTTGCAAGTCGTGGACAGAAACTTACATACCGGCCCGCAAAGATCATGTCGGTATTCTGAGCGATGATGGCAAGTAGGATCGAATTTACTGAAGCGCTGCCCTCTGAAGAATTGGAATTCCAATTCTCCTCAGCCCCGAAAGAACAAGCCAAATTGGTGGAACGAGGCCATGAGGTGAAATGGCAGTTCCGAAGAAGTATACAATGCACCCGTCGCAGGAGACAGTGCCGGGGGAAGTTGCTGAATTCGCTGGCTTACCGAAGCCTCGGACGACCCGATGAGATTTATAAAGTGCTGCTGATCTGAGGATGCTTCAAGACAGACACACGGTGTGGCACGGTTAGATTTGAAAATAATTATAGCCGTAAATAATTCGCTTTTCTGAGTACCTAGCAAACATAGCAGGTCTTGACTTCGAAATACCACAATTGGGATCCTTCGTGTGTGTCGACAGACGTAGGTCTAGTACTCGATGTGCAAATAATCGGCTTTTGAGGATGTACCTGCGGCCAGATTAATATCTCACTACCCCCGGTACTAGCCTGGTATAGACGTGTTGAATCCAACGTCGATCACTTTGATTGTACTAGGTATGGTCCATTGACTTTACTCGGTTTGGTATTCCGGTTCACTAGTTCCCGTTCATCGCGACTATAACTTCCCCACACACTTCGGCGTTCTTTCACAGAAAAGACCTCTCTTCGATCGATTATCGTTCGTGATCCATTTCGAAAGTGGAAGTGGCCCAAGAATTTACAAAAACGAAGCTGTCTCGTCTTCTCGTTCTGCAGATCAAAAGTCCTGGAATAAATTTCATCTTCAACACAAAACGTTCTCAACATGGCCTCGAATAGTCAACTAGAAGTCACCAGCGTGGGGTACATCGGCCTCGGCAATGCAGGCTTCTCAATGGCTTCAAACATACCCAAGAGAAACTTCAAATTAGTCGTTCATGACGCCGATTTGACCAAAGCTGATCGCGCAGCTGAGCAGTGGGAGAACATGACTGCCTCGAAAGGCCAACCTGACGCATTCTCCGATTGCGAGGTCATCATCACAATGTTGCCACATGGCAAGATTGTGCGCGAGGTGCTGCTCGGAGACCAGGGAATCGCAAAGGCCCTGAGGCCGGGAGCAATCGTGGTAGATACGTCGTCTTCCTCGCCCTTCGATACAAAGGCACTGGGCGAGGAGCTTCGCCAGTACCAGATTCAACTCATCGACTGTCCTATCACGCAGACCTACATGCACGCTACCGATGCGGGCCAGTCAACAGCCATGGTCGGCTCGGACTCAGCAGAGGCCTTCCAGAAAGTGAAGCCTGTTCTGGACTGCATGTTCAGCTATATTTTTCACATGGGTCCACTAGGCAGTGGTCATGCTATGAAGACGCTCAATAATTACATCATGGCCTCGTCGATCAATGCCTTGTGTGACAGCCTAGTAACAGGACAGAAGTTTGGCCTCGATCCGCAGCAGATGATCGATGTCCTCAACGTGGGAACTGGTGTGTGCTTCCCAACGCTGGACACCTTCCGGCGAGATGGAATTACAGAGCGGTACAATAGTGGCTTTGGCCTGGCTCTGCTGGTGAAGGACCTGGGAATCACGAAGGAGTTTATGCAGCATAGTGGCTTTCAGACCGAGCTGCCGGATTTGCTGCAGAGAAACTTGCAGTTCTCGTTGGACCAAGTTGAGCCCAATGCGGATCATACAAAGTGTCTGCCCGGATGGGAGAAGAGGTCTGGCGTGAAGTTGAAGAGGACGGACAAAGTCCGGGATATTCCAAAAGAGGACTTTGAACACAGACTGAACGGTCTCAATCGTCCGGCGTAATCTCAGCGCAACTCAAAAATCAGATCTATATTCAAGACCGGTTAATATGGGATTGAAGTATAGTCGAAGACTCTCAATGAATTATGGTATCAATGTTCTTTAGCGCGACCCGATTCGATACATCCGCCATATCAATGAGAGGGGCCAGAAGCTGTGCAGCTACTCCGTGAAATTCATGTATGAAATTCATGTACTGTTTTGTCTATCACTGTCCCAAATTGCATTTGCTACTTTTCGGTGGAAGGGCCTGTACCCCCCCCCCCCCCCCCCGGGTGGGGTGGGGGTTGTCTACGTGAACTTCTTAAAATCACCAGGGTCAGCCCAGTACAAGATATCGAGCCTTATTAGTTGCACCGCCTCCCGAAAGTGGGTCCTTGCGGGCCAGCCACCGCATTCTACCTGTCACTCGTTGAACGCCGACCGAAGCTCCACACCTGGCTTCCGAGTTCACCTCATCATCAACGCATCGTACACGCTTTCCACCATCGACCTCGTCGCTACCTCGGCGATGCCATCATCTGCCCTCCTGCAGACCTTCAACACAACAACGGTCAGTTCAAAGGTGTCCGCACACGCGGGCAGCCGCGCATACGATGCTCAACGACCTGCCACGGAGTGCGCGCGTCCACCGCGCCCAAGACCGAGAAATGCCAGCTTCTACTCATCGAGTGCGCTCCATGAAAGAACTGGGGTCTTGGGAAGGGACTTCAGCTGCTTTATACTGCAGTTGAAGTCGCCTGTCAGCGACACTCGCGCCTCTTCAAGTGCAGCGTCGTTCGGCTACGTATGCGAGGACGAGAACCTGCTTTCTTTTGCTTCGCCTTTCTTCACGGTCGCTTTACCGCTATCGTCCAGACTCCGCTGGTCCGATTGGAGTCAAGGCTGCTCTACACACAGAAGCCTGGGCGGGTGGGATCTCTGTCCTCACGGATAGAGGGATAATTCTTCGACTTTTTGGTTCTTGCTTCACCGCCGTGATTGCTGACAGTATATTGTAGGCCTTTTCTATGTAAATGATCGAATGGCCGACGAAGCTGTGACTGCAGCCTCAGCTGCAGCCTCTTTTACCTCGAATATAGACATCTCCACACCGGCTGTTGTGGTTTGGGGCTCCAGTGATGCCCTGCTCGAAGTGACGTTCGACGCTCGACGCCTTGACTCGACCAACGATGCTTTCTTCAAGCTTCGCCGTACAGTGACACTCAAGGCCGCTGCGTCGACCAAGACACCACTTTTTATCTTCATCCAACCAGAACGAATCAAAGCGCTGGATTTTGTCGAACAAGCAGCGGCAGAGCCAGGAGTAGTAAGCAGTGGCGAGGAAGCTCGTAAGAGACTTGGGTCTGACACCGTCTGTCTGCGATTCGTCCTCACGAGGCCAGCTGATCTTGTTGGGCCCAAGACCTTGGACTTGACGCCAAAGAACAAAAACTCTGGCGACGTGCTAGATTCCCTGCGATCATTTGCCCGTCACGATAGTTTTGCTATCTACTTTCCTCGAAACGTGATCTCGCAGGCGCGGCTTAAGGCCCTCTGCGAGGCGGCAAACAATGGCTCGTTGAAATCTATTGCCCGTCAGGCGGACCTCACCAGCCTATACAGGGGCAAAGGTGGACAGGTCATCGTGGATACTGAGGCTACTGCTGCTGCTGCCGCTTCTACCGAGGCGGACAGTCCTCCATCATATGATGAACTTGGGCCAGGTCCGCCACCTGCACCGCTGAATGAATCTGGAGGTAAGACCGTCCTTCACGCTATTGAACATTTCTGCCTGCTTCGATTCGCTGACACAGCTCTACAGAGCCGTCCAAGAAGCGACGTCGGCGTAGCTCCGGTGATGTTAGAAGTGCTAAGACTGATCCAATGGATATTGAACGAATGTGCCGAAAGATAGTAGACGAGCAGAGAGTCGAGATGCTCAAACTAGTCGAGGAGCAACAGAGTAAGCTGTACGACCGGCTCATTGCAGACCTGAAGCCTTTCATAGGCCAGGAACTGGAAAAGCTAGAACATCGGATCCTCGACCATGTCGAACAGCGCTCAGGTAAGCAGGCAGAGGAGCAAGATGTGTTCCTGGAGCAGCGCCTTGAAGAAGTACAGGACGAGATCAATGATACAATAGAGAGTAGAGTGCACGATGTAGATGAAAAGGTGGAAGAGGAGTTTTACGGGCTCCGCGTCAGACTGGAGGAGTTCATCGAGGAAGAGATGGCCCACGCTGAAGAGAGAATGGTCGAGCATTTGCAGAACTCTGCTAGCATATCACTACAATTCAATCCATAATTCCACGTATTCGCAAGAGCCCGATTATGATACTCTGGCCTGGCGTGGGCTACGTAGCTCACTGTGTTACTATTACTGAAACATTGGGGCTCTATTTATCAAGCGCCGCGACAGCGCCCTCATGTTGGACAGGATGTGTTCAAGCAGGGAGCATGGTCACTCGTATGATTTATTCAAGGCTGGTTGAGTCGCTGAATTTAGTTCATCTAGAAATAACGAGTGCTGTATAATGCACCGCTTCACTCGGACAACCTTGGAGTAAGGCTGTTCGACCGAGATGCATTCCTCCGTGACTGACCAAGTAATTTCTATTCCTTTCGCCACAAAAATACAATGGACCCCCCCCAAACCTTTCGCTTCATGACCGTCGCTACTCTTCTATGCTTTCTAGAATGTCCCAATTTGACACGAAGTCGCTGTAAGCGTTGACCGGCCTCGACCGGTGTTCTGTCGTTTGATGAATCATCGCTTCTTTAACTTCATCAGGCAAAGCACTTAGCATCTGGCTGCGCCATTCGCGATTTTCTTCGAAGTCGGGAGACATCAATACAACGGTGACCATCAGCCTCCGAAGAACTTCGTGTTCGTTGTCGTTCGTGTTCACCCAGTACTCAATGAAATCTTCAGACGACAAAGAATGTCGAGTGGCTCGGACTTTTAGAAAGATGGCCAACACCAAGTAGCGTGTGATGGAACTAGAACGGATTTGATTGCCACATAGCCACAGGTTGAAGAGATGTGGATAGGACTCCGTATTGTCGAAAGGCGGCGTTGCTTCGGTGGCGGGGAAGTTGAATCTGGCCAGTTCCTCAGGCTGAATGGCGCCGGCTGGTACTTCGTAGATATATGAATGCGGACGAAGCAGTTGTACAACGTCAATATACCTCATGATTTTCAGAACCGTAGTGAACTCATCGCTTCTGTTGTAATAAGTGATATCGAGGGCGCAGTACTCCTGTCCGTTCACAAGCTTTGTGGCGAAGAGCTGGCTGTGCGACCGGAGCATGTCCAGATCCGCGACATACTTCCACTTTAATGACCCAGTCATGTCTTGGCCCGTGAGATAGAAAGAAGTGAGTCTTCCGCTATTCGCGGGTCCACCCTCTTGAAGGTTTTCAAGGGGACTAGTTGCTATAGTCAGTCAAGCCGCTCTAGCATAGAAAAAATGATGGCTCCGAACTGACAGGATGTTCTGGGAGGCATCGAAATCCATTTCGGTTTTTGGCAACTTTATATTGGTAAGGTAGATCTTTTCGTCAGCGGTACGTTTGTCGCAATTGAAAAGGTGTGCTGTCAAAGTATGTTGTTATGTCTAGCTGGCCGAGTGTGCTGTAGAAACGTTTGTTTTTGTTGTCACCGCAGAAGGAAAAGACATCAAGCAGAGGATGGTCTAAGTTCGGGATGCTGTTTAGGTAGCTACCACATTCTCGTGTCTGAACTTCCTCTACCCAGAGAAGGAGCCGCTGGAGAAAGGGAGAAGCTGCAAGAGGGGACATAGCATGAGACCCAACCCTACAGCCCAAGTGTACTCGGTTAGGGAGTACTGGCTCTTGTCAGAATGGAGAAACCCGCCTATCAGAATACAAACAAAAAGCTCCAGGCTGTCAGGTCAGCAATAGTCCTGCAACATTTACCTATGTAGTAGAGGCCACCAAGGAAAATGCGTCAAATATCCATATATCCTAGTATCTTTGTTGTGTTATCAAATAAACTTCAGAGGATACGAGCATGTATGAGGACATTTACTGTCATGTTGAGTCACTGTGCTTGAATCTAAACTTGCCACAGCAATACAGCCGACAGTTTTATTTGACTACATTCCTACATTCGGAAGACGCCGAACTTGGTATCGCCAGGCTTTACTTCGTTTCGGCCTGACATGGCAGCCCTGATGCCCAATCCCAAATATCTCCTTGTATGTTGAGGCGGTATTACACCGTCATCCTGCGATGTGAGGGTCAGTTAAAAATGCGCACAATGAGTGGTGGAGCAGTGTAGACTTACCCAAAGTCTTGCGCTTGAGAATACGGCATCACTCTCTTTGTCAATCCTCTCTTTCAAGCCAACATCTACCGCCTTCCCAACAGTCTCCATCACAGCTGCCAGCTGCTCTCCACCCATGACCCCTATCTTCGCATTGGGCCACATCCACAAGAAACGCGGAGAACACGCCCTCCCACACATGCCATAATTACCAGCACCGTAGCTCCCGCCCACTACAACAGTGAACTTCGGCACATCCGCACATGCCACCGCTGTAACTAGCTTCGCACCATTCTTGGCAATGCCCTCCCTCTCGGCATCGGTGCCTACCATGAAACCGCTGATGTTTTGCAAGAATACAAGTGGGATGCCCCGTTGGCTACATAATTGGATGAAATGTGCGCCCTTGAGCGCGGACGAGGAGAAGAGGATACCGTTGTTGGCAACGATGCCGACCTGCTGCCCATAGATGCGCGCAAATCCTGTCACGAGGGTACTGCCATAGTCGCGTTTGAACTCGGCGAATGCGGAGCCGTCGACGATACGCGCTATCACCTCGTGAATGGGTAATGGCTTACGCAAATTGGTTGAAGCAATGCCGAGGAGCTCAGAAGGATCATAAAGTGGTTCGGCAAAGTCCTCCTTGATATTGTTCAAGGGTCGATTCGGCCAATTCAAGTTCGCTACGCTTCGGCGTGCGAGAACAATAGCATGTGCATCATCCACAGCCAAGTAATCCGTCACTCCAGATACACTCGAGTGCATCTTGCCCCCGCCGAGATCCTCGGCGCTGACGGTCTCACCAGTTGCTGCTTTCACTAGCGGTGGGCCTGCCAGAAAGATGTGGCCTTGCTCCTGCACTATGATACTCTCATCGGACATGGCAGGGACGTAGGCACCACCTGCAGTACAGGGCCCCATAACGACGGAGATTTGCGGGATACCGGAGCCGGACATGCGTGCTTGGTTGTAAAAGATGCGGCCGAAATGGTCGCGATCGGGAAATACATCAGCTTGGTGTGGCAGATTTGCGCCGCCAGAGTCGACAAGGTAGATACACCTGCGGATCCATGATCAATTTCTCAAAATCCAACGATTGCTTTGTAGGAACTCGAGGCTCACGGTAATTTGTTCTCTTGTGCAACGGCTTGCGCGCGCAGGTGCTTCTTCACTGTGATGGGATAATACGTCCCGCCCTTCACTGTGCTGTCATTCGCGACAATGACACAGCTAACGCCCTCCACAACGCCTATACCTGTAATAATGCCGCCTGCCGGGACGTCCGCCTCTGGATATAACTCGTGGCCCGCCAGGGGACTCAATTCCAAGAACGTGGTTCCCGGATCGATGAGGGCAGTGATACGGTCTCTCGGGAGCATCTTCTTCCTTGCGAGGTGCTTCTCTCTCGCTTTTGGTGGACCGCCCTCCTGGACCTTCCTTGTCAGCTCGGTGAGACGGGCCATGGCCTCGTCCATTGCAAGCTGATTTTCCTTGAACTCATCACTGCTGGGGTCGATCACTGTCTGAATTGTCGAGATGGCTTGAGCTTGGTAGGCAGGGGTGAAGGTTGCTGTTGTCCGCCTGGCTGTTTCTGTGCCTGTAGATCGAGGAATGGAGACAGCGGGGCGCAATTGGCATGGGAGCCCTTGACGCGGGAGGAGGTGGATCTGGGGTCGTGTTAGAGAGGGGAGGAGGGCGCGCCCTGAGCTTCGTATGGACGACATGGCGAGTTTATTTGAGGATTCAATTGCCTATGACTGTCCAGTCCTCTATCAGAGGCACCCTCAATCGCATTGGAGAACACTACAGAATTAAATCAAGGCGGAGTACAAGGGAGACGCGAAATACGGCTTTGAAGACCCCGGGGTGACGTTGAAGTTGAGCCGCTTCCCCAGATTCTCGGCCCGCTTCTAAGCGATGATGCAGTCTGGGGTATGCTGGCGTCCTTGTGCCGAGGCTACGCGACGACATCTCATAACATCCCCGATTCTCTTCGTCCAGCATCCCAAAGTCTTTCGGGTCACCGCGATCCATAAGCAATACTGTGTATATTCGCTCGAATCCTTCGCTGATCCTATGCCAAAATGTCACACTCACAAGCTCTCCGTAGTCTGACACGGTCAGCAAGGCCTGTGATCAAGACTCCGTCCTCCTCCTTCATCCCCTGCGCAGTACGGTCATCTCAGGCAGTTCTCTCTCCATCCCGGCGACATGCCTCAACGTCTAAGCACCCTCAAGGTTTCGTGCCACCCACACAAGCTGATCTAGAAGAGCTCCGTGAACGCGTACAAGAGTTCACGCGGCGTGAAATCACCCCGGAGTTCGCGGCCTCCGTCGATAAGACCAATGAATTTCCACCAGAGATGTGGCCCAAGCTCGGCGAGGCCGGTTTCCTAGGTATGACCGCGGATGAGGATGTTGGCGGGCTTGCAATGGGTTACCAGGCGCACTGCGTGGTGATGGAGGAAATCTCCCGAGCTTCTGGATCCATTGGCCTCAGCTACGCTGCGCACAGCCAACTCTGTGTCAACCAGTTGCAACTGAATGGAAGCCCAGATCAAAAGGCAAAGTTCCTTCCGGGCCTGATATCTGGCGAGAAAGTTGGCGCTTTGGCAATGAGTGAGAGTGGTGCGGGGTCAGATGTTGTTAGTATGAGGAGTACGGCCAAAAAGGTGGACGGTGGTTATGTGTTGAACGGGAGCAAAATGTGGATCACCAACGGACCGGATGCTGATTATATCGTGGTATACGCGAAGACTGTCCCGGATGCTGGAAGCAAGGGTATCACGGCATTCATCGTTGAGACAGCGGGAGCAACAGGTTTCGGTGTCGCCAGGAAACTGGACAAAATGGGCATGCGAGGCAGTAACACGGGCGAACTGGTCTTCGATAACGTCTTTGTGCCCGAGGCGAACGTATTGGGCAAGATCAATGGGGGCGTTCGGGTACTCATGGAAGGTCTTGACCTAGAGAGGTTGGTCTTGAGTGCTGGGCCTCTGGGACTCATGCAGGCGTCGCTAGACGTTTCGCTTCCATTTGTACACACCCGAAAGCAATTTGGCCAACCGATCGGAACATTCCAGGCCGTCCAGGGCAAGCTCGCCGACATGTACACCAAGTATCAAGCAAGCAGAGCATACACTTACGCCACAGCTCGCGCAGTCGATGAAGAAGGCTTGATCAGGACCCAAGATTGCGCCGGTGCCATTTTGTATGCGGGTGAGAGGGCGACGGAGTGTGCACTTGACTGCATACAGGTGCTCGGTGGCATGGGATATGTGGAGGAGATGCCTGCTTCGAGGATATTGCGAGAGTAAGTCCTACACTGCCTTCCTTCTCAATCTACATCTTAAGCTTCGACACGTGGGAGTGTATCTCTTGGACCTCTAATTGACAGTGTATACAGTGCCAAACTCTACGAAATCGGTGCCGGAACATCGGAAGTCCGGCGCATGGTGATAGGGCGGGCATTCAACAAGGATTATGCGAGCTACTCTGTCTGAAGCCTTTAGGTACGTGGAGCACGTCTTACTTGTTGTATATCTACACGTCATGTATGAGCATGCTAGGCGTTAGGGGTTATACATAAATGTTCACACGAAGATGGGCGACAGCCGCATTCTGATCCTATTATTACTTTCGCACCTTGGTTACTGAATTACCAACTGAGACCAAGTGGCGATGATAATTCGGAGTATTAACGGACCAGCAATGAAAAGCGTCTGTTTCTCTCTAACAATCCTGTTCGTAGTGTATAAAGTGCCTAGGATACAAAAGAAAATTTTACATATTTGCCTGCATGAAATGGAGTATATCCCGCAGCCTGAACATTACATCATGACGTCTCCTGTCGTCAAATACCTTCATAATATCTGTCACCCATTGTTTGCCCTCTTCCGCAGCAAGCCGCTTATGATCTCCAGATCCAAGACACCCCCAAAACGTTTTGCAAAACGCATTATCCAGCCTGTCAAGACTCTCATAACTGGTTTCGCCTACTGCATTGTATATTCCTGCTTTTGACAGCATGAAGCCTTTCATAGCCGTGATTGCCCACTTCGTGTCCAGCCATCGCTCAAGGTCGTCATCCGGCCTAGATAGGTCGAACGCCTTCTTTGCCTTGGACTTGAGATTCGCAGCGCGGTTCGTCGCACTGGGCACTTGTGCAGCGTTGAATAGTTGACGCAGCAGCCTCAACTCGCGAAAGCATCGCCTTGCGGCCTCCTCGTCAAGAAGATCGAAGAAGAATGCCCATCGGTCCGTGATCTCTTGAGGTGAGGCAGCGGATGCGGCTGGGCGTTTCGTCACAGCTTTGGAGGACTCGCCAGCTTGTCCCTCTGTCTCAGTCTCAGTAGAGTCTCTGCCCTCTACCGACGACCGTTGTGAGGGCGCTAACGCCTCTTGAATTTTCTCGCAGGCAATCAGGATCTCCCACGCCTTGGAAGCGTGGTGGGGGGAAATCTGAGCCACCTCTCTCAGATGCTTGGGCCAGGCGCTGTCGTCCTCGGTGGCCAGTCTCTCGCGCTCATACTCAGAAAGCACGACCCAGCAGTCACGGATGCCGAAGCCGTCTTGTCCTGGAAGGCCCACATCTCCATCTGGCCCAAACACTCCCTTCACGGACAGCAGCAGCTTCAGCTTATCGACCATTGTTTCCATGAGATATTGGACAGCCTCCCAGCGCTGTTTCTCATCGCGCAGTGTGAGTGCCAAACAAATCGCGAATTTGCCAGTCTCGTGACCTAGGCACTCCTCTGCCATCCTTCTGAGCTCGTCGTTGCTAAGGGTCTCATCATCCATGTCCGCTCGATCGAGCTTATCGATGCTTTCCTTGGTGTCTTTGAGGTTGGCCTTGCAGATTTTCTTGATGCTATCCATAGAGATCTTTTCCTTGCGCCGCGGTGGTGTCGTTGACTGCGCCTCTGCTGCCTTCTTGGTGGACAAGACGCTAAGGCGACGCTTGAGGTTTGGCTTGGCTGGCTCACTGGTAGTAGAAGCGTCGTTTGAACGACGATTGCTGCTCTCGCTAATGCTGGAAAGCAGCGAGGAGATACTGATCTCGTGAACGAGACTAGAAGCGTGGCGGCTGGCTCCATTTCCATTCACTTGTAGTGACCCTGAGGGCGTGCGGCGGATGAGATGACCATTCTGACTGGAACCGAGCTCAATGAGGCCCTGAGCAACATCCGGGTGACGAACAGCAGCAGCCACCAGCAGCCTCACAAGATCTGGGTGCAGATTGGCCTTGGGATCGAAAGCTTGAATGGCCTCGGTGGCGGCGGCCTGAGGATTCTCGAGTAGTCGAAGAGCCCGGATAGCTAGGATGAGCGAGTCATCATCTTCGCTCTCATTCTGGAATCTTTCTGTGGCGGCCACCGTCTCTGTCTCGAGTGATTTGAAGGATGCCATAGAGTCAGGCCGGTCCGTCGTCGTTAGAGGAGGCGACGACGGGAACTTTTGAGCTGGGCCAGGGTCGCAAACAGCTGCCATTGTAGCAATTTTTCGCCAATTTGATCTGAGTGATAGGATACTTTCTGCTCAGACGTCTTCGAATAGGTGAGATCTATCTTCAATTCTTCTCTCGCCAAATCACTAGTTCAAAGGGGGCATTGGCAAGACAAGACTGAACAATGTGTGAAATATAAATCGAACGGTTTGAAATTTTGAGGACAGGACGGCTTTACAAACCTTTTCATGGGTTTCTTTTTTTGGGAATATGGTAAAATAATCCATCTATACTATTGAGCTACATAGTGAATGTGTATGGCCGCCTTGGCTTCACACAAGTGTCACAATGAAACGACTCCTAGAAGGCCCAGCGTCTTGGATGGGACCCCTCTCTGTGTGGGAACTTGAATTTCGCCTTGGCGAACGATCGGAGCTTGCCAGCTGATACTTTACCAAGTTCAGCTTGTCGAGGGTTCTTTTCTAACAGTCGCGTGAGGGAGGCATTGTATTTTCACGTGCAACGTTAGACGAATCCGCGCAAAGCACTGACTTGAGGACCCCACCAAGACGCCACGCCGCCAAGCCATGCCAATGCGTTTCGAGCTCAGTCAGTCAGCGCTCTGGGCAGCATCCCGACACACTTTACGCACAGAATTGGTCTTATTTATCAGATTGTGTCGAGCCCAGCTGCCAAGCCCGACATTACTGTCAGCCGTTGGCTGGGAAGAAGGGGAAGCTGAGATATAAATGTTGCAGCGGCGGTTGATTATTTTTCTACACCGATCGACTAGAAAGGCCGGTTGGGCTGGGGTGGATTTGAATATAGCACATTCGAGGTCATTACCGTTGCAGTATATAGACTGAAATTGGACATGTATAATTGCGGGTCGTTGCACCTACTACATATGTGTGATCTCCAATCAGTTCATGACTCTCTAGTATCAACGATATGTTACACTAAAAGTCGCTCACACAGCACTGTCTCTGCCTTGAAGAAAGCCATGGCTAGGGAGTTTCATCAGGAAAAATACAGGGCTGAAGAAAACATTGAATGCACTGAATTGGCACCGAAACCCATCTACTAAGATGCAGGTGAGACGACCTGAGCTTACCACCAGCCCTTCAGCCTTCTGCATTCAACTCTCAATCTTGACCGGTAGCGTTCTCATCTCGGTGCTATTGCTATAATCGCTAGGGGAGGACGGTCTCTCTCGAAGAGAACTTCGCGGCTGAGACCAGGCAAGTACCAATTATTTTCGGTTCGTCTTGTCCTACACAGAGCCAACGACAAGGTGATCAAGCTCAGAGTGAGACAGGCCATCGTCAGTAAACGTGTGACCGCAAGTGTAGTTGTATGTCCCTATAATGGCCTGCAAGAGTTACTTGATGCCTGCTTTCGCCCAGAAAAATCATTAACGTAAGTGTTGTGATGCCCCCGCTCTCTATTCTTGTTGACTGTCAAGCCTATTTAGACATAGTCCTAATCAGGAGTGAATCAGCTGTACGTATACGAGCACTACCAGAAGTTAGTGCTAAACGAGAGCCTTCGTATACGTAAATGCTCCCGTACAAGGTGCACCCTACTTATGTAGTAGCCATGATACTTAAGAAAGATCCAGTGATATTTCGATAATCTATCGTGTATAAGGCGAGAATGCTGTACAGTTGGACAGCGACGGTGGAATTTGAGGTGGCGATGGTGGCAATTCGGGTCCAAGAGGAGCGAAGCCCCACCCCACACCCTGAAGTAGACTGACGATACGCAACAGCTCGTATATATACAACTTAAACCCCCTTGGCAAAGACGAGCTATGACGAGTATGTCAACAAGCCTTCGGATGATCAATTAAGCTAGATAGTCATGTTGAAGTGTTCTTGTGTGAGGAATGTAGCATCAGAGACTGCACCGGACCTGCCACATTGACGGTCTGGGAGACGGCGTGACGCGTCCTGCTGTTTGAGAGGTTGTTGACATAGATAGACGGTCAGCAGGTTCTCGAAGGGTTCAAATATCACGCGGACTGGCGGACAATACGGCTGGTGGCAACATAGAGGACGTTTGTGCAGTAAGCCTGCATCATCGACATGGACATCGGCAAAAACATTGCTGAACCCCCTCTCATGTCAACAGGTAGGTTAGGTAGGCAGGTATTGAAGCATGTAAGACGATTGGTCGAAATAGAGATGTGACCCTAACCCCTTCGCATGATGTGTGTTAGTCAAAGGTGGGTAAACAGGCGCATGAAGGCTGCATCGTACTCGGATGATCTGGTGGATGACAATGTTCCGGGTAGAGTTCAGGTACGCCACGATGTCACCGAGACTATGGCAGCCAGTGTCTTGTAAAATATCCGATGGAGCTGCTGACGAGATTCCAGATGGGATGAGAAAGCAGACATATGCAGGTGATATCTATTATAGGCAATATGCGTCAAATTGCTTATTTCAAGACGTCAGATCCGGGAGTCGAGAATAGAAATGGAGACAATTTCGACAAGGCGCGATTCCAATTCTGGGGAGATTGCTTGGTGGTGGAGTTTGGCAGGCTTTGGGCAGGCCTAGGCTCCACTTTGGCTCGGCTTGGCCACTGACAGCTTTGCTCAGCTTGCTGAAGGGACATGGATAGGAGGCCTATTGCTACAGTAGATGCGCTGGCGCTCCGTGCCCACCTTGTCGCCCACCTTGTCACCCCCCCGTGCCAATGTGGAATTGTCCGCTGCCCGCCTGCTTTCCAGTCTCCCGTCTTCCGTCCTGCATCTTGCTTCTCCTTCCCGATGACCCCGATGGTGATTTCTTTCCCTTGGAGTACCTTAAACCAAGGCAAATAACTTTTTGCCAAACTTTTTTATCTGCAACCAATTGTGAAAAGCCATTTCTTTTTTCCCTTAGTTTTCCTCTCTTTCTATTTTTCTCTTTTCTGTTCAATCAGACTTCACCAATTCGAGGTCATACACCCTTGACCTAGCCCATCTTTTTTTTGCATTTCACGTCACGGCATAACCTCTCCGCAGCAGCGCGAACTAAAACAGGTCCTCTCGACCTTGGAAACGTGATCGTCGTCCCATCTAACGACCTTTGACTTTGCGACGCCGACCTACCTTGGTTTTCGGCATATCCCCCCTCTTCTTGAGGCGGTGACCTCATTTCGCTCCTTCCAACACTACTGGCTCTTGTCAACAATCACAGAAACTATCATCGTCACACCTCTATCCTCCACACACACACACACACACACACTAAACTTTTGCAACACGAAACATTTGACGATCGTGGGCCACACTCTTCTTGTTCAACCCTACGAACCGAACCCTACGAATCGTTCCCGAACCGAGACTGAGACACGGTCATTTCACCCTAAGAGTTACACCTGTCCGACCTCCTGCCCATTTACCGGGTCACGCCAGAACTGTCCACCTCTTGCTTCCTTTCGCCCTGCAGCACCGTGACTGGCTTGCCCTGCCGCCGCCGCCCACGATAGAACCGTCTTATGCTCGTAGCAAGATTTCCCGAGCCTTCGACGCCTTGCCCTCCTACCCTCGAGATCTATCGCGAAAACGACGCCAGCTGCGCGACAAACTTTCAGACATCATGCCTTGTGGAATCGGTGGAAGCAAAACCGTTCAGCGCAAGCTTGTCTTGCTGTGAGTTGTCCAGAACAGGTGTAGGCTTTGGTTGGGAGGTTCTGGAGAACACTGGCTGACGATGCGCTCAAATACGCAGGGGCGACGGTGCTTGTGGCAAGACTTCTTTATTGAATGTCTTTACCAGAGGGTAAGTACCGATTGGAGGTCTTCTCTCGAAAGTCGCGAATGCGCGCAATCGAGTTGAGATGAATTGCGCTCTGCTGACATCCTTTGCGCAGCTATTTTCCCACAGTCTATGAACCCACAGTCTTCGAGAACTATGTCCATGGTATGTTCGGCCACCGACGGACATCTCATGTCCAGATAGTGAAAGACTTGGCGGACAAACATTAACATCAAGATGTAGATATCTTCGTGGACAATGTGCATATAGAATTGTCGTTGTGGGATACCGCGGGACAGGAAGAATTCGATAGGCTGCGAAGCTTATCATATGGTTTGTTCCCCCAGTCACTCATACAGGTTTCCGGCCTGCGCCATTTCGTTCTTACTAACATAGTTGCGCAGACGATACCGACCTGATTATGCTCTGCTACAGTGTCGACAGCAAAGATTCTCTCGAGAACGTCGAGAGTAAGTGGGTGGGCGAAATTGCCGACAACTGCCCAGGTGTCAAGCTGGTTTTGGTCGCACTGAAGTGCGATTTGCGCGAAGGCTCTGAAGACGACGATGAGGCAGCACCTGCCGGTGCTGATGGCGCCGACGGCCAGAGGGAGAAGAAACCCATGATAAATTACGAGCAGGGTCTTGAGGTCGCGCGGAGGATAAACGCCCTACGATACCTCGAGTGCTCTGCTATGCGAAATCGAGGCGTCAACGAGGCCTTTACTGAAGCGGCTCGTGTCGCGCTCAGTGTGAAAAAGGACAAGGAGGACAATAAGTGCGTCGTCATGTGAGCACCTTGTCACACTGAGCAATTCCAGTTCTCCAGGAGTTCGAGCAGCTAAAGGAGGCTGCAAAATACGTCAACTTCTGTCGAGGAGCTTGTGTCGATCGAAATTAACCCCTTGCACACCCTGCGTGGTCTACCTAAGGCGTCGTTGTTCCTTTGAACGGAACCACCCTCCCCCATCTCGACCCGGACGACCGCATTCTACGGGCATTTAAAATGGTGCTTTTCACCTTGATACCAACATCATTATCGACGTCCTTTTATACGACGCGCTACACAGCTAAACCCATCATCATGATCAGTCACGATCATCCTCTTCCACATTGTTTGCAAAGGGTGTATGGCAGACGGTCATTGGGGCTTCAGAGACGCTGTCTATTCCTCGAGAAGCACGATGAACCAAGCTTCACAATTATAGCAGCGACTTTCTTTGGGTCGAACTATACTATTTTTTCCTCTAATACGATTTCTTTTTGTGCAGGGGTTGGGGGCGCTGCTTTCCTTGCAAATTACAGACGGACAGTTTGGTGGTAAAGGACGGGCAGGCAGGTCGTTCGGAGCGCTTTTTGACAGTTATAGACTAGCGGACCACATGTGTGAAGTCGGCATTCAAGTGCTTCGAGGCTGGTCTGTGAGGAGGTGTGACTTTGATACTTCCCATGGTACCTACCATTGTGCGGTACATGGGATGCAGAATTGATAAAACTTGAATCTAAGAGGTTTCGAACACGACACAGATATCTACCGGACCCTGTGTTTTGCTGCAGAGATGCAGTCCAAGTCAACAGTCGTTACGATGTGATTCTCGCAGAGATCGCTACCTACCCATTTCCTGGGCGTGGGCTCACCATATTGACACTGCGCGCACTGATTGTCCAGTTCTTGCAGTCCCAAATCACTTGATATCGGCGACTAGCGAATATCTATCGTTGTTGGCAAATATCACAATCCACATCTCCGACTCGCACCCATAGAACCACATCTCCGTCCGACTTCCGCGGAAGAGTCACTGGTTCCTGACAAAAGAGCGAGCCTCATTCGCCGGATAAGTGTACCGCAGACGGCTATCGGGATGGCGTCACCCGGCCCAGCGCAAAAAAGTTTCTGGGCATTTGGTTTGACTAATGCTCTCTAGCACATCACGCTGCGATTATGTATTATGCCATGATAGCTTCTGGTAATTTGGCGTGGGCGCACCAGCCAAATTGTTCTCTCCTGATTCTTTCTTTCTTTCTTTCTTTCCTTTCTATAGACTCTTGGACTTCTTTTTCAGTGATACCCTCATCCTTTATCTCTCTTTAGATCCAAGGCGAGAGGACAATGCCGGTCTCGGAAGCGTCGCACACAAATCTCAGCCTCATGCAGTAGAAGTATATATTTATATATATATGCAGGTACTGATTGATACCAGGCTCTGGCAATATTACAAAGATGACCGCCCCAACCTATCACACCTCTCTTCTCACCGCAACAGACTGTCGTGGCCACGTCCATCTCATAGTCGGCAGCAACTCACTCGCTGGCAAGCGCTGCGAACAATCCCTTGCCACTGGCGCAACGCCCATTCTTATCGCCCCGGACACTCCTTCCTCAGCGCCATTGCATTACGGCCTCTCAAAACTCATCGAGGCTGGATCCGTCACCTGGCTTCGCCAGACATTCACTCATGAACTACTCACCACCCTGGGGCGAGAGGATGTCAACCACGTCGTCGACGCAGTGTTCATCACTAGTACCAATCTGGGGTCAAGCGATGGAAAGGAGGTCTCAGCGCAGGAAATCTCATCATTCTGCAGAAGCGCCCGCATCCCCATCAATGTGACGGACTCACCTGCCCTCTGCACATTTTCCCTTCTCTCCACACACACGGATGGGCCTTTGCAAATCGGTATCACCACCAATGGGCGCGGGTGCCATCTCGCGAGCCGCATACGGCGCGAAGTTGCTGCCTCGCTCCCTTCAAATCTAGGCGCGGCTTGTGTACGATTGGGCGAGGTAAGAAGGCGGATTCAAGAGGAAGATCGGCTGGCGCACGAAGCTCTCGAGGAGGGCCTAGAGCAGGCGGCGAGCTTTAACAAACTCGTGACGGAGGAGGACCTGGACGCCGCCAAGACCAGGAGGATGCGCTGGCTTAGTCAAGTGTGCGAGTACTGGCCGCTGAAGAGATTAGCAGCCATCTCGGACCAAGATGTCGAGGTGGTGCTGACATCCTATCCGGGGACCGGCGCGCACGACATAGCCAGCATCGGCCGCGAGCCCAGCGGCCCTGCCGCGGTCGCCAAAAAGGGCCGAATCATATTAGCAGGCTCCGGCCCTGGACACCCGGATCTGCTCACGCGCGCGACGCATAAAGCCATTCTCTCCGCCGACATCATCCTCGCCGACAAACTCGTCCCCGCCGGCGTGCTAGACCTCATCCCGCGCCGGACACCCGTCAGCATCGCGCGCAAATTCCCGGGTAACGCTGATCAAGCGCAGGAGGAGCTCCTCGAGCAGGCCTTTGCGGGCGTGCAGGCCGGCAAGACGGTCTTGCGGCTCAAGCAAGGGGATCCATTCATCTACGGGCGCGGCGGCGAGGAGGTGGCGTATTTCCGCGCGCGGGGCTTGGGTGATCGCGTGGTGGTGCTGCCGGGCATCACATCCGCGCTGTCGGCGCCGTTGTTTGTTGGGGTGCCGCCTACGCAACGTGATGTGGCGGATCAGGTGCTGGTGTGTACTGGCACGGGTAAGAAGGGCAAGCCGCCGAGTCCACCGGAATATGTGGGGAGTAGGACATGTGTTTTTCTGATGGCGCTGCATCGGATTGGGGGTTTGGTGGCCGAGTTGACGAAATATACTGCGCAGGAGGAGCTGGGACAGACATCACCAACAGCAGATGAGGGAAAACAGGCCCATGCAGAAGGGGATATCATGCAACAGGCAACGTCCAAACCTACCCGCGCGCTCTGGCCACTCACAACACCCTGCGCCGTCATCGAGCGTGCCTCCTGCCCCGACCAGCGCGTCATCCGCACCACGCTGCAGCATGTCGAACAGGCCATTGAAGAAGAGGGTAGCCGGCCGCCGGGATTATTGGTAGTGGGTCGCGCGTGCGAGGCGCTGTATACGCCTGAGACAGGCAGGGCGTGGGCTGTAGAGGAGGGATTTCGGGGCCTGGATGTGGAGGATTTTGTGGCTGGCGCGGCGAGAGAGGGGATGGCTGCGCTTGGATAGGGTGTGAGGTTGAGACTTAAGAGGGGCTGTATAGTCCATTTTGGACGATGAATGAAATGGCCGGAGACGAAGGCTAGCATCAGCCATGAAGTATGAAGATTTTGTGGTGATTGCCCCAGGCGACTGTGAATTGTAGACAAGTTCGCACAAGTCTGATCGATTCCATTTCGTCGCAAGCATGCTCATCTTGCTATGTGCCGTGTCCTGCCTGATCCTCCAGGCTGATGATTCTGCAGACCGTGACGGCACGCTTCTCCTACGAGAGCCTTGGTGAACTTCACGCATGTGCGCGATAATGGGCTTCTGGAGAGAGAAATGGAGTGTCTGAACCGCCTGTATCACAGAAGATCGACGTGGATCGGTCACTGAATAAATCTTGGTAATGGAGTAGATCATATCACTTTCATATGCCCACAGCTGAAAGAGGTCAATGAGAAAAAGAAACAAGCCGGGTTGATTTCACCAAGCCTCGTGTTTGTCTCTGTCTATCAAGGATTTCGTATCTCGAAATGAATTGTCAATCGAGTCATTCATGCAGATTTTGTGTTACATATTCCTGCTCGCCTCGACTTCACCACCTCCATACGCTTTTTTCCCCGAGCATGGGCAGGGGGTGAGTGCACTCCGGATAGAAGAAGAATAGCGCATGTTTTGATTTGCTTACATGCTGCCACCGTGTGTGTGTGTGTGTGTTTGTGTCTGTGATATGGTGTAGGAGCAAGTAGGTCGAAGAGAAAGTGTAGGGAAAGTAGCCCAGAGCCAGTCCAAGCAAATTTCTGCGGGAAAAAAGAAAGAGACATTTCAACCCCCATGGCTCAGGCTCAGGCTCAGGCTCAGGCTCAATGGCGTTGTTAGGAAAACGGAGGTCGGGGCGATAGACTAAGTTACAGGAAAATGCCAAAGTTCACAAACGCCCACTGCAAGAAATTTCCAAACTCCCCATGCCAGTGACGCCCCGAACGCATCCTCCGTCAGCTTTCGTCACCACCTTTATGCACCTGCATCAACTGCAGGACTCCCTGCGGGCGATACAGTATCCAGCGGTGCGGCATGCAGCGCGGGCCTTATCGACTCGGGCTCGAGTCCCTTCTGCTTGCGTTCCAGCGCGTCCTGACACCAAGTCGCAACCTCGGGATCACCCGAGCCCTCTGCAGCAATGTTCAGCTGCCTGGCAGCTGCATCGGCAAGATCGTTGTCGGTAGCCTCGATCTCGGCTTCAGCTTCTTCTGCAATGGTCTCAGGTTTGCCTAATGCTTTGATCCAAGGATGTTGAAGAAGCATGGCATAGGTGTGGCGCTTCTTTGGATTCTTGTTCAGACAGCACGAGACGAAGTCGCGGGCTAGTGCGGAATAGCCTTCCGTGGGCAGATCTGGTGGGTCGCCTTCTACGATTGCCTATTCGAGTCCGGGTTAGATTTGCTTTGTGGGAGTGGAAACTGGATGCCTTACATTGAGTTGACCGAAGATGGTCGATGACACTTCGGGAGGATATGGATACTTGCCCATGGCGCACTCAATGATTGACAGACCCAAGCTCCAGATATCGCTCTGGACGCTGTAAGTACCATCCGCTCCTGCTGCCATGCCTCCACCTGAGATGCGCTCTGGTGCCATATAACTTTGACAGCCGATATTTGTTTTTGCAATACTGGCCACCAAGTTCCCACTTACGCCAAAGTCACATATCTTGACCTGCCCGTTGGTGTTTGCTAGAATGTTTGTAGGTTTCACATCGCGGTGAATAATGTTGTGCTCGTCTTTCAACGACTTCAACCCCATTATGGTGCAGTATGTGATCTTCCGCAGCACGTTCTCCGGTATTCCGCCCGTGTAAATTTTGTCGATAGAGCCGCCGTCCATGTATTCGATGCACATGTATACGGCCCCCTCCTGAAAGAAAGCTCCGTAAAAGTCGATTATGTACGGGGACGAACACTCGTGGAGAATGACCAGCTCCTTGAGAATAGTGGTGAATTTTGCCTCTTCCAGCTCCAACCGAATTTCCTTCATCGCCATGACCCGCCCTGATGTGCCATCTGCCCTTGGACCTGTCGGCGACAGGGGCGAATCACCCCCCGCAGAGTTCTCGTGTTCCGAAAGGTTTGAATTCTGCCTAGATGGCTTGAAGCCACTTAGACCCTGACCAAATCGCGGCAACTTGGGTCGTGCGTGTCGGACTCTGTACACGGTACCATAGTTTCCCTTGCCAAGCTCATCCAAAATATCAATCTCATCTAACGATATCGAGAAGGTAGAGCCACCGGCAAAGTTGACACCTGTCTTGGTGATAGTCGCTGCGCCTTCGAACGTGATCCATCCTTTCTGTGAATCGACATAGTTCTTGAATTGGTCCATCTTCGAGCTCAGCTCCGAAACGCCATTCGCGTCGGAAGAGGGTGCACCGGCTCCTCCGTTGATATCAGAAAGCTTGGGCGTTCCGGCTGGTGAGGGACCGCCTGGCAGTCCGCCGAGAGCCATCTTCCTTCGTTCACTAAGACCTGGTTTCCGTCCAGGTACCACGGGGGCAGACCTTGCGAAAGATGGTGCCGCTGGCCGTGACATGCCACCGCCCATTCCACCAGGCAACTTCAAACCGCCTGGAAGACCTCCTGGGAAGCCTCCACTCATGGGCGAACTGTTTCCTGACGACCGTGAAGCCATAGACATGGGCGATGCCGCGCTGTTCTGCGTGGTCAAACCCGGTCGTGGCATGCCAGCACGCTGGGCCTGCAACGCGCGTGCCTTGGCCATCAGATCCATTGGCAGATTGTTCGCAGCGGCTGGCCGCCGGGCATTGTTGAGAATACCAGTAACACTGGAACTCGGGTGCATGCCAGGCATAGACCCTTCGGGGTCCGATACGGTTCGTAATGAAGGGACTCGGCGGGGCAGGTCTTTTGAGGATTGGGATTGACCCACGAAGGGCGGGGCAGCATCGGAAGAGGAGCTCGGGGGATCCAGTGGGGTGCTTGCTTCAGAGGAAACATCGTCATCGTCTTCGGAGCCGGGAGACCCGGGCACGCTCTCAACGTGCTCGTCCGGCGTGATGGAGGAATCTGGAGTGTCGGACATGGTGGGATTGGCGAGAAGGACGATGAGGCGGAGGTAAAGTAGAGATCGCGAACTTTATGTCTCGTTGTGCGGCATGAGGCTGTTGATTTGCTAGAGCTGGTGATGGCCACAGTGAGGTGGATTAGGTGTAGTGTGGCTTTGGAGCCAACGGCTCAGATGTCAAGGATGCTCGTCGTGCACTGAGATCAGGAGCCGATTAGGACTGAAGAGCAGGCTAAATCGAGGAAAGCTCAGAGGCTGCCGTCTTGGACTAGAGCAGATAGGAGTTTGCGGCAAATACACGGGCTGGTAGTGTGGAGTGTTAGCCCGGTTTGCTGAAGTCAAGCGTAGACTCTAGAGGCAAAAAAGGAAGGGAGTCCATGTGGAGGAGAGTGCTCACTTGTTATGATACAATTGGACCTTTCGGATGGCGAACGAGATCAAGTGTCCAGAGCAGGGAGAAGGGTAGGTGACAGGCAAGCCACAGGAATTACGCGAGAGGCTTGTATCCTTTTCCAAGGCGCAGTCTCTTGCGTCAAAAGTCGTGCAAGAGAAAGACGATAGTGGGGCGTTTGTTAGGACTCAGACGGGATAGGTACCTAACCATAACACCTGCTATTACGGTGTACCAAACGCCTGACTGCAGCAGGCATTGTTAGCGCATTTTGGCTTCTTTTACAACATACTATGGTAACATCCCCAGCTTTTCTCCATGACTCCAGGATCCACTTTCAAAAAGGCCGTCTTCCAATAAGCTTCACTATCGTGAGCCCCTCTACGACGCCCACGCTGCCCCTCTTATTACGTCTTCTTGACACTTTGACATGCAGAGACTGAATCCGCCCATGTCAGATGTCTCATTCTCGGTTTTTTATTCATGGGCTTGCAGATCCTCAACGTCAACCCCCCCCCCCCAATGTCTCGTGGATCGCTGAAAGGCTTGATTTGTGGTAGTCCCAGCCCTGCCAGCCAAGTCTTACAGGGTTTAGATGCAAAATGTCAAGATATCGACAACAGAACTTGATGTACAATAGGATAGACTGCAGTAGCTACGCAAGCCAGGAGCAGCCAGCACACCCCGCGATGACGTTGTTCACTGGAGCTACTGATTCACAGACGCTCCACCTGGGACACCCAACAAAAGCCTGCAATGGATTCCGAGTGGTGCTTGCCCGTGGGGATTGGAGGGTGGGATGGTGGATATGCACAATTCAAAAATTCGATGTCGTCAAATCTGCCACCAAGATTCGAAGGTTGGTTCCCAGACTTGTCATGGCGATCACTGCAGTTTCTTTCCCCTCTTGGCTACATGAAACGTACAGCTAGAGTGGCTGAGCAGCTTTGAACATGCCACCCGAGATGAAACATATCGCGAGTCTCTCGTCATTGGTTTCTCATGGACCCTATTCTGCGCCAAAAAAAATTACTGTGTTCACCGACAAGGAAACATCACCGGTTGATGCCGGTCAGGCTGGTCAAGTCGGTCAGGCCGACCTCTGCCGTCGTACCATTACGCTGCAGCACGAGTGAACAATTCCCTATACTGCCTGCTTCGAGTTCCACTTTGTCCGGAATCAAGAGGCCGGTGTCACAACTTGCAGAGTCGATGGCTTCCGACTTTTCGAGTCCTCTCCGGACCCTGACTTCGAGTCTGATAAGTCGGTCCGACTGGAGGATCCAGGGGATGATTCAAATCAAAGGGCTTAGCGACCAAGTTCTCTCCTCTGTCGGCTACAAGCATACATTATGTGCTTACCCGCTGTCTGGTCATTTCGTCGCCCTGTGCCGGCCAGCCGTATCTGCTCATACAAGTAATAAGCCACAGGCCTGTTTACCAAGCCCCAATCTTCCATCTTCCGAGGCTCCGGAATCCTGTTTGTCGTTGCTCCGGAGCATTTCGCCCATTTCCCAGCAAGGGCCCAACCGCGCTAGACTTCCAAGGCAGGTTGAAGAACGGTTACCGAATATAGCTTGGGTCATTCCCACATGGTACGGAAACCGGCAGAGCTCGTCCGTTGAAATAAGGTATGCGGTGCTGTGAAATTGCGATACAACATCAATAGCTACAATGACGTCACTTGACCCTGGTTTTGGCGTATCGATCTTTGAGTCCGTCAGTGAGAGCCCGGGGTCCTCTTCGTCATAAAGACTCTGATTACTCGACAAGGAGTATTTGCATAGAGCTGCGGCGCTGTGGCGCTGAGGCCAAGCTGCTTCATAGCTACATCGCGTAACGATCTCGCATATGTGTCGTGCTAACTGAAATTGTCGCATTGTTGCGTTGTCGTTATCATCCTTGAAACAAATCTTTTTGTTCAACTATTTCAAGCCCCCTTCTGCCACCTACCAGATCTCACGAACCGGCAGTTTTACGAGCGCAAGCAACACTCGCGCACAAGCCAGCGGGAAACAGGATCTTCTGAGGTTTATATATGATCAACCGGAGTAAATGGCCCATGATCTGCCGCAACCCCCACAGAAGGGTCCAACCATGGCACCGCTGTCAAATTCCGTGCGGCCCCTGATCCGCACGGATGGACACGCACATGCAGCTCGACGCGACGCCAAACAGCCATCACATGCAAGTAAGTCCAATCATTGCTTGGCTGGCAGGCTGGCTGCGTGGACAGATGCCTGCTTCAAACCATTTTGACAATAACCAGGTATCAGTTGCGTTGTTGCGATGAGTAGCTCATCACCTCGGAGATCGCCATATCGTGGAGATTGGAATAAGATCTTCTTGTAATTAATGTGGCGATGAATTCGGTGTCAAGCGTGTATGGTAGGTACCCAAAGGCCTGCCTTAGTTTGCCAATGCTGGGAGGCCCCAATGCCCAGCAACGCCTGTCCAAATCTACCGCGACTTGTCCACTTGGCACTATGGTGGCGGGAAGATCAACCGTGAGAACTGTTAGACCAATGAATTGAAAATGTTTCGAACGGCTGCAATGTGATGGCCCAATGGCTTGACAAAGGCTCGCTAGTTTCATTACATAGCCGCAGACTGAGCGCTTGCAGTGTGCATCGTAGGTTCTGACAATGCTCTCCGGCACCATTTCCATCAGAATGTATCGTGAATTGGCATCAAACGCACAGTTACGCCCAGCATTAAGAGAGATTGTGCAATGGGAGGCAGGGCTGACGAGGCAAACCATGCCGAGAACAAGAAACCCAAACAGACCCTGTAATGCAAAAAGTTCTGGGAAAGTTTCGACTGCACTTTACCTGATTGTGATTGTTGCAGAAAAACCCCCTCACCACCCACGGCCTACGTTGAGCGACACGCCCCGTCCCAAATTATCTAATTGGATTTCGCCCCCTCTTCCCCTTCGGAGCTTGTCACTGTCCGCCCGTAGTCCTTCCCGTTGTCTTATCGATCTGCTTTTTCTTCCGACCTGCAGGTGTTGTACTAGCTCTCCGCCCAGCCGCAGGCCTCCCTACTGCCAACCTAGCACCCATCCAATTCACCAGCAAGAAGAATCTAAAAAGAGGGCCAGAGCTGGCTTCTGGACTCGCTCAAGCTGTTACTCCGCCACACGTTCACTATTTTTTTTTGCCCCTAACTGGAGAACGGTGTACGATGACCACGTCGAGAATCTTGGCAGTTGGTCCGAGCTAATCCACCTGCGCACCAACAAGCGCGAAATCGGACAACAAAGAACGAAAGACAGTCCACTATATCTTAACCCCACAGGCCTTTCAAGACGCCAAAAACCTACGAAACAGCAAACCCAAAAAGACTGCTTTGGCGACTGAGTAATAAGCGGAATCCACCCTCTGTTGGTTGCTGGCAGCTGCTCCACGCCTTACGACACGTTTTGTCTGGGCGGAAAATTACGATATTGGCAGTCCACTCCGTCCAAACGTCGCAGATCGATCCACCAGCCACGCTACGCTGTCCCGACGTCAGTTTCAGCAGACTTCAAAGAACCCGGCCCTTAGCTCCAGGCCCTTAGAAGCAGCTTGCTCATCTTCATCATCTGAGCCCTTTCACTCTTGTCTACTTTTTTCGTCCCTTTCCCCGGCACGATGCCTCTACTGTCATATCGCCTCGTTAACGACGAGGTCCAACAACAACAATACGCCATGGGCCTTCAGTCACCACCGTTCGTCGTCATGACGAAGCCACACGATTCCCATCCGTCGCTCGACCACCTGATCCTCCTCGTCTTCGAGGCTGTGATGGAGGTGGTCTGCGTTAGTCTGCCAGGCTACATTATCGCGAGATTAGGACACTTCGACGTCGAGAAGCAGAAGTTCCTGGCAAATCTCAACGTGATGCTCTTCACGCCCTGTTTGAGTACGCCGCCTCTACACTAGACAACAGTCACACACAACGAGCGCAAGGGCTTGTTCCGGCTAACACAGTGTCTTGCAGTCTTCACGAAGCTCGCCGCCCAACTAAACGCAGACAAGCTGGCCGACCTCGCTGTCATTCCCGTCATTTTCGTCATACAGACCCTCGTGTCATACGGTGTGTCGCAAATTGTGACCCGGCTTTTCGGTTTCAACAAGAGGGCCTCCAATTTCGTCACTGCCATGGGTGTATGTGCGACCTGGAATTTCCCCTTCTGCGGATGGATGTCATTTCGCTAACAATACCTGTTTCCTAGGTCTTTGGTAACTCGAATTCTCTTCCAATCTCCCTCGTCATATCGCTTTCGCAGACTTTGAAGGGCCTCCACTGGGACAAGATCCCTGGCGACAATGACGATGAGGTGGGCGCTCGAGGTATTCTGTATCTTCTAATCTTTCAGCAACTGGGGCAGTTGGTCCGATGGAGTTGGGGCTACCACGTTCTGTTGGCGCCAAAGGAGAAATACGAGGAGTACAACAGCGAACGCATCGAAGAGGGCCGATTTGGCGGCGATGCTATTGGCACCGAAGAGACGGACCGTCTTCTGACCACCCATCATGACGATGACAGCCGAAGCGACTCGCATCATAGCAGCTCAGGATCAGAAATATACGAACCCGCTGGCCGCACTCCTGTGGTGAGCCTGTCCCGATCGTCGCTCGTAGATCTGAACAACGGAAATGGCAAGCACCACTTCAAGAGAAATTCTGAGCGACCAAGCACCGCAGCCACCATCACCGAGGATGTCGACGGCACTCACTCGGACATCATGTCGTTCCCGCGCATCCACAGTGTCGACGAGCCCGAAGTCCCTGAGGGCGTCAAGGGTATCCCACAGCGGATCAAGCGCTGGGCCAAGGCGAAGCAAGACGCATGCATCCTGGCCGCGCTTCGCAAGCGCCACGAAGTCTACCAGCGCATGCCCCCATCCATGCAGCGTACCGCGGATTTCCTACAGCGCACCGGTCACAAGGTCAGCGCCTTCTTGTGGGAGTTCATGAACCCGCCCCTATGGGCCATGCTCTTTGCTGTCATTGTTGCCTCTGTTCCGGACCTGCAACGCCTCTTCTTCCAGGAGGGTACATTCATCAACAACAGTGTTACGTCAGCCGTCAAGTCTTCTGGCGGTGTTGCAGTGCCGCTCATCCTGGTTGTCCTAGGCGCGAATCTGGCAAACAGCACTGCGAAACGCGAGGGCACCGAGACCGCAGAGGATCACGAGGAAGCGGAAATTGGCACCAAGCTGCTTGCCGCAAGTCTGGTCTGTCGTATGCTCTTGCCGACGCTCATCATGGCGCCCATTCTCGCAGTATTCGCAAAGTACGTGCCAGTCAGCATCTTAGATGACCCCATCTTCGTGGTGGTGTGCTTCCTGCTGGTGGGTGCGCCGAGCGCATTGCAGCTGGCGCAGATTTGCCAAATCAATGGGGTTTACGAGAATGTAATGAGCAAGGTGCTGTTTCAGAGCTATGTCATTTGGTACGTTCCATTCTTATGTTTGGGCATCGCGCAAGATCATTCTGCTGACAGTCTGTATTTAGGATCCTCCCATCCACCCTTGTGCTCGTCATGTTGGCGCTCGAGGTTGTGGAGTGGGCGGCCTAAAAGGAGTGCATACACGTCCTCGCTCGATCGGGCGCAGAACACAGTACAAGCCTGCTGCTCTCTTCTCCTCCTACGAGGCATGCGCACATAAATTGCATTACACAGTACTTATATGGTTCATGGGGCGTTCTTGCACTTGAGCATTGGCGTTCTGGTTTTGGGGCGGGCTTTTGGGGGGTCGGGGGCTGTACAACAGATCAAGCTGTGCATTGCGACCAAGTGCTGGGGTCATTATAAACGAAAGGCTCAGGCATACAGGAAGGTTTATCGTCGACGCAATGCATTAGGGATACCAAAAAAAAAGAGGACCGACGAGAGGGGCAATCACTAAGATGATATAATCAGACAGATGAGACTACTGCACGCTGGCAATCGAATTTTGACTCTGCATCAAAAGGTCAAGTAGCTTCCATGGTATTCTAGCACATGATCGAACCACTCCAAGCTGTCTATTGAAGAGTCCACCACTCAATTTCCCCGTTTGATGCTAATTCGCGCGGCATCGACTGAATCTTTAACGTTGCATGGATCTGTGCAGCCATTTCGCTGGGATGTCTCCAGCAAGAGAAGACGCCCGGTCTCACAACCTGACGCAAATTCTTCTATTATCTTCCAAAAAAAACATACGCCTTGGCCCGGTCGACCCGCTCAACTGACACCGTTAAGCACAGCCTCACCCCGGCTGGCGGCCCCCTCCTCAGGCCCGACAAGTACCCAATCCTTGACATTCCCCTTCCAATCACTAATCCGCACATCCTTGACATCTACTACAATCACCCGCACCTCCTCGCCGGCTACAAAACACTCCCGTCCACCGTCCTCCCCAGCACCACTAGCAATCTGGCCAAACGGATTGAAACCACCGCCGCCATCGCCCCCGTCGTCAAAGGTGTTGTTCTCCAGATGCGCACGGCGATACCATCGCTCCTCGTCACTGCCGGGCTCGATGAGTCGCGCGGGACCGTTGATGGTTGCGGAGATGCTGCTCATGGCGCTGGTGTTGATATTGAGCAAGAGCGAGGCGAGGGAGGAGCGTTGGGGTGAGACGGAGGCGCTGGCGCCCGGGTTGGAGAGGCGGCGGGAATGGGTCGGTGGGCGGTGGGAGACCCAGTCGTGAACGAGGAGGGAGACGTGCGGGTTGGTGAGGAGGTTGGACATCTTTTTGGAGGCGGGGTTGGTGGTCATGATGATGAGTGGGGAGGTGGTGTAGGGCGAGGTGGAGGGCGGGAGGTAGGTGTAGTTCATGAGGGAGACGGTGGGGATGTTATTTGTGCATGTTGCTAGATGAAGCTGTTGGGGTAGAATAGAACGTTAGTATCACAGTATTGCTTGGTTCGAAGGACTTTTCGACCCCTGGGGACGAAAGATAAACCATGATCGAAGACTGTCGGAGCCTTTGGAAGGGGGGTTGGCACGTACAAATCGGGCGTTCTCCAGACATTGGACCACCTCAGGCGGCAGCGAGGTCGTCACCTCCCGGTCGATATCGCCGTTGGAGGCCGCTGCATTGAGTGGTATTTGCGACATGTTTGTGTTGCGGGTGTTTAGCTGCCTCTATTGTGATGCTGCTGCAGCAAAAACAGTCACGGCATGAACTTTAAACCCAAGAAAATGAACTGATGAGCTCACCGCGCAGCTTAGGTAAGTAGGCGCTTGGAGGGGCAGAAAGCACTATTTACTATACCATCCCTGCACTTGCTGGCCCGCAATGACGATCTTTCCCCGGATTTTGACAGGGATTCTATCCACAGGTTAAAATGGATTCTAATTGGAATCATGTACTGTTTGGCACACGCAGAGAATAATTGAATATTAGGCGCCAGGCCTTATGAAAGGCTAGTCCCGGCAGATTCGGTCCAGAGTCTATAGCTGCTCCTCTTGGTGTAGCTTTGCAGGCAGGGTTTGTGCTGGCCGGAGTTTGAGCCTCCTCGTCCTGACTTTCGGCGACGGATATTCGCGGCTGAGGACGTCCTCGGCAACACTCACCATGCTCCCTTGGACTTGATCTTCCTAAATACATACGCTCTCATCCTGCCCAATTGCTTTGTTAATCTGTAATAAACATCTTCCTATGACTTTCAATTGCGATTTATTTATTGTCGGTATACCACAGCGACAGCCACAAGTACCAGCACTATGAGGTCCCTCAAACGAGCCCATCGACATCTCCCCCTCCGGCCGTCTCACCCATCTCGCGCTCTCCTTTCCACCTCAACCCCCGCCTCCTCTTCCTCTACTTCAGCAGTAGTCACGCCCATAACGTCCGTAATAATAGCCAACCGAGGCGAGATTGCCCTTCGCATCTCCCGCACCGCCTCGCAACTTGGCATCCGCACCACCACACTCTACACTGACATCGACCGCGCCGCCCAACACACTACTGCCTCGTCCTCATCTCTCGCCCTGCCCTCTTACCTCGATGGTGACCGCATCATTGCTCTTGCCAAAGCTCATGGAATCCAAGCTCTGCACCCGGGCTATGGCTTTCTCTCGGAAAACGCAGTCTTTGCCCAGAAATGTCAAGACGCGGGCATCGTCTTTGTCGGCCCGCCCGCATCTGCTATGGCAGACATGGGTGACAAGGCGCGAAGCAAGGAGATCATGACCAACGCCGGCGTGCCCTGCGTGCCGGGTTACCACGGGAGCGAGCAGTCCGTGGAGGCATTGCAGGCACATGCGCGAGATATTGAGTTCCCCGTGTTGTTGAAGAGTGTCAAGGGCGGCGGCGGGAAAGGCATGCGCATCGTGCACTCGGAAAGTGAATTTGCCGCTCAGCTTGCCTCTGCACGAGCTGAAGCACGGGGCAGTTTCGGTGAGGGCGGCGAGGTCATGCTTGTCGAGAAGTACATTGTGCGCCCCCGGCACGTCGAGGTGCAAGTGTTTGCGGACAAGCACGGCGGCTGCGTTGCCCTTGGCGAGCGGGACTGTTCCGTGCAAAGACGGCATCAGAAGATCTTGGAGGAGAGTCCTGCCCCGTTACTGGATGAGGACACGCGGCAGGATTTGTGGGAGAAGGCGCGCACCGCGGCGCTGGCTGTCGGGTATGTGGGTGCTGGCACAGTGGAATTCATTTTGGATCGGGATAGTGGGAAGTTTTACTTCATGGAGATGAACACTAGGTTGCAGGTGGAGCATCCCGTGAGTGAGATGGTGACCGGCACGGATCTAGTGGAGTGGCAATTCCGCGTTGCAGCTGGAGAGAAGCTGCCGTTAACACAGAGCGAGATCGAGGCCAGAATTGCTGAGAGAGGCGCTGCAATTGAGGCGCGCATTTACGCTGAGAACCCAGAGAGGGACTTCATGCCCGACTCAGGCAAGCTGGTCCATCTTGTGACGCCCAAGACAAGTGAAGACGTCCGCATCGACGCCGGATTTGCCGAGGGGGACACCGTCAGCCAGGCTTACGATGGTATGATTGCTAAATTGATTGTGAGGGGCAAGGACCGCGAGACGGCTATTCGCAGGCTGGAGCTTGCGTTGAGAGAGTATGAAGTTGTGGGACTGAGCACAAATATTGAATTCCTAAAGAGGCTATGTAGAAGCCAACCGTTCATTGACGGGGACGTGGAGACCGGCTTCATCGACAAGCATAGGGACGACTTGTTCAAGACTGGCAGGGTGGACGATGAGATATTTGTACAGGCTAGTCTGGGACTTCTCAACGCACAACTGCAAAAGGATTCAGCAAAAGCCGGTCCACACGGTCAAACTCTGGGCTTCGGAAATAGCAGCACCACGACAAGCGAGCGCAAGTACGCCTTCAAGGTGGTTGACCTTTACAGCGCCGCTGAAAATGAGCTCGTTGAAGCCAGCATCACCCAACTAGGCCACAACCTCTTCCGCGCGTCAATCACACGCAAGGACCAGTCCGATGGTCCACAAATCTTTGACAATCTGATCAGCGAACCCTCGAGGTTGTCTGTCAGAACATTCTTCCCGTCTGAGCGTCTCGACACGACTGTGGTGCAGGATCCCACCAACGAGCATAAGCTGAGTGTATTTCAAAAAGGTATCAAGACTGAGCTCGTGCTGGTGCAGCCCGGTTGGTTTGAAAAGGCACTAGGGCTGAAGGAGGTTGCTGCGAGTGTGGTGGCCCCGATGCCATGTAAGATCTTGAGGAACGAGGTTGCGGAGGGAGAGGTGGTGGAGAAGGGCGCCCCGCTGGTTGTGTAAGTCTCTCTTCCTATACCTTTTGAGGTTATTCCAGGTCTCGTGGCTGCGCTATATGTCTTTGTATCGCCACCCGCATGCAAATTGCTAACAATCTTACGCGGACAGCATCGAGTCAATGAAGATGGAAACAGTCATTCGCTCCCCGCAAAAGGGTGTAGTTAAGAAGCTCGCGCACAAGGAAGGCGATATCTGCAAGGCTGGCACGGTGCTGGTGCTTTTCGAGGAAGGAGAAACTGCAGATGACGCGGCATGATGAGTTGGAATTATGTTTGATGTTTATCGGATGGCCGAGGTTGTGACCCTAAGTAAAATGAAGGACATACGCCATTCGGCGTGAATTGCTGGAATGGATTTACAGACGTGGGGGCCATGCCCTCTCATTTTTTCCAAATCACATGAAAAAAGATCTCGGGAGGTCGTATGGCTTGTTCATAGGCAATGTGTTGTCCAAAGTATGCATGCAAAATTGCTAAGTAATGTCATGTCAGGCGCACGTGGTCTAGACCTGGGCTACTTTATCACTTCCGTGACTTTTTGTATTTTCTTAGCCTGATCATGGCATCAGAATTTATATATCGAAGTATCTCGTTGGTCTCAACGTTGCGGGCTGAGAGGGTCTTCTACGGGTCTCTACATTTAGATGCAGTACAAGGCCATATAGGTCAATATCTATGTGTCCTAATGTTCTTTGCCCCCGGCCGGCTCGTGGTGTTCAGGCAAGGGAGCATACACATAGCTAGATCTGCGGATCAACCGATACGCATTTTAATGTAGTCAAAACAAGCTCGTGGTCCTTGTTCGATTCCTCACAGCCGAGGTCTTTAATAGCTTCATTATCGCCTTGGTGCCTCCCAGGATTGTGCATCCGCTTGCCCTTGCACGTACGCATGCGGGCCTCGGATCCCGGACGGTGGAGCTACTTATGTAGCGTACCAAGTATGTAGGGCACCCACTGGAGGACGGGAAGCCGTTCCGCATGGTACCTGAGGCCTTGCATAAATATCTACAGCCCCTTAAACATACAGATGAGCTCTTGTTGTCGTCAGTAGTCACCCAAAACGGATGCCGGGCGGAGGAAAGCGTAGGTAGCTTTCGTCGCGGCCCAATCAGCCAATTTTTAACTTATTTATTTGCGGTCAATTGCATACCAGGTAAATGTTGTTGGGTCACTTTTTATGTAGTTCTCTATTTGGAAAAGAAGCCGCAGTCTCTCGATTGCTCTTTGTCAGAAATGAGAAGCTTTATATGCGGTTTGTTTCCGTCAGTCAGTAGTGCTGGACTTCTAACCTTGGAAGTCACTTTGTTGTCTTTCATCATCATTGAGAGGTCACCCTATTGGCATGTGGTCATATCTTCACTTAAATAATTACAAGTTGCGTTGTCAGGTCAAGATAGTCCAATCCATCCCCAAGGAGATTGGTCTTATGGTCAGGTAACTTCAACACCTAGCCCACTACACAAATATCACCAACATCCGCGCACTGGATGACATAGTGTCCAGCATCCCGTTTCTATTACTGCTTGGTGCGCTTATGAGAAAATATCAGAAATACATGCCTGGCCTTACCATGCTATACAAAAACACAAGTGGTCTATAGAGGACTTTGCCTTTTTCTCTGGTCCCGAGGATCTGATGCGGGAGCGCGCATGCATATATGCTCTTCCATTGCGAAGGACCCTGTCATGACAAAACTGGGATAACTTCATGCGCGTGCCAAAGTCTATCGACCACGCGAGCCTCATCATTACCTTAAGTTCATAAATATCATGGTGGAGAACGAGTCTACCGAAGAGGGATGTGTCTGATGAACCCTTGACTGCGGCCCGAAACCTGGGGTCCGGCCCTTTGGAGAGAGATCTCAGTTAAATGCCTTTGAAGATCGAGCAGCCGCCTTAACGACCTTCCCGGGGAGGAAGGTCTTAATGCCAGGACCACGAACCACATGCCAATGTCACATTGAGACGGCTCAACAAGGCATAGTCATTTCGGGCTCTCCCGTCAACCTACGTGAAAGTTGCGCCACATATCTGCAGGTTCACGACATCTCGAAAACATCTGTCGATACCTTTTCAAAAAGACATCAGGATAACCTCAATAAACACAGTTTGAAAGTCGTGAAAAGTTCACCATCTCAATGTCGGCACCTACACGGGCAGTCGGCGTCAAAAGCTGCCGATGTAGCGACGACGTTACCCAATACGTGGGCAGCGTGGCTGTCGTCATTTGAACTAAGAAGTCGAAAGTCTGACAGGAAAAGCAAGGGTAGCTGAACAATGGTGTTGATTTTGCCGTGGATCATTGCGCCCAGACTGGTCTTGCGGACACGGACAGAGCTAGAATGGGGTGCGGCTATCTGGATAATATCGAATAGATGGCCCGGAAAATGTCGACATGCAGATGTCATCACATCGAAAGCCAGGGACAGGAGATTGCGAATCGTGTCTGCTGGCGTGAACACGGGAGCATGCAGCAACACCTCCCCACACATCCTGCTGCATGATGCCATATCTGATTTGGATATCGCAACTAACGACGGCTTCATCTCCCCACGAGGGCCCCCCACAACGTGCTTTCCCTTGCAAAAGATCCATGACAGCCCAATTCTGGGTTTTCTTTTGAAGATTGTGACTTGTCGACAGACTCCTGACTCATCTGCCATGAGCCCAACTCCCACTTGCTTCGGAGGGTATAGTGCCCGATGCCTCGGAAGCAAGATGGGTCGAGCCGCCTGCGGCTCTTATTCTTACCTGTGTGACGGAAGGTTGCAGGATGCCTACGCTTCTTATCCGCGGCTGGGCGGTGTGGAAGGGAGGGGAGGCTGGCTGACTGACTTCAGATCATTGATGATTCTATTGCCTGCAATTCCGCGAAGAAAGCCCTTTCTTGTCTTCATGGTCGGCGTGTCGGAGCATGACGCGATGGATTCTGTAGAACACAACTTAGAATTGTCGGCGGTTAATCTAACCTGATGTCGAAATGCTCGATATTCTCCCCGGATGAGGCGACTCCGTATTGCCATCATCTTGTTTGTGCAACGAGTATAAAGTCCCCCAGTTCATATCTTGTCCTCAACAGGAAGGTCTGCTATTAATCCATCTGCATTCACCACTGCGATCCCAGCAATCAGAAATCATACCAAATTCTTCCAAAATGGGCAAAGTGAACTATCAAAAGTATGCGCTGCAGCTTCTGTCTGTGAGCCATCTGTTTTTCGGCATGGCATTCACAGCCACAACTTCCGATTCGGGCTGGGCTCTTCAGTCCTTTGTCACCGAGCCTGAAATTCAACCTCCTGTATTCGATATCAACAAGACTGCGACTACTTACGATGCTTATATTTTTATGGACACAAATACGAACGGCGTAGCTTCAGGAAACCTGGTGGCTACCATCATTGACGACGAAGGTCAACTGATCTGGTCCGCTGGATATTCTGAGACCACAAACCCTTCCCTTCAAACATATAGTGAGTTGGATCTGGCTTATTCCTCCTAGTACTTTGGAATATCATCCACTGATTTCAGTAACCACCAGACGGTGAAGACGTCATTCTTTACTGGGATGGAGAAATTGCGGGCGACATTGGTCGTGGTTACGGCAAGATTGTCGTCATGAACACATCCTATGTTCCGCAGTGGAATGTCACCCTCACAGATGATATCTACGTTTCCGATGAGACATACGACTCTTATATCGATGCCCACGAGGCCTTGATTTCGAGCGACGACACTCTGCTGGTTACAGTCTACAACACTACGCAAGCCGATCTGACTTCTGTTGGCTATGGCACTGCCGGGTGGATCTTGGACAGCATGGTCTTCGAGCTCGATATCGAGACGAGTGAAGTCCTTTGGTCTTGGTCTGCTGCCGACCATGTCGACCAGATTCCTTTCACCGCTTCCCACGAGCCCATTTCGGAGATCCCCCATTGGGCCAGTACTGCATGGGACTACTTTCACATCAACGCCATCGCCGAGTACGGAGATGGATACTTGATCTCCTCACGCACTCTGTGGAATGTCTACTACATTGAGAAATCCACTGGCAATGTCTTGTGGTACATCAACGGCGCTGATGGCGGCAACTTTACTTTGCCATCCGACTACTCAGCTCAGACAGGCGAGGAATTGTTCAAGTATCAGCATGACCCTCGTGTTCTCTCGACCTCTTCTACTGGCCTCGTTCTGACCCTGTTTGATAACAACAACTTCGAATACGGTGACCTCCTGGAACCCAACACTTCTTACGGACTCGAAATCACTTTGAACACTGAGGATTTCACCACGACCCTAAACCAGGTCCTCTACGACCCTGCGGACGCGATCCACACGATTGCCGAGGGTGACCGCCAAACCCTGGCGAACGGCGGGGTTTTCATTGACTATGGGTTCCAGCCATACGCCAAGGAGTTCAATTCGGCTGGCGATGTGATCTGGTCCGCCAACTGGGGCACCATCGGAGACGGATCTTACCGTGCACGCAAGTACGTCTTTGAGGGCACCCCCACTACGAAGCCCAAGATCGCAGTGGATGGTGGCGCGACGGAGTACACTGTGTATGTGAGTTGGAACGGAGCCACCGAGGTCACGCAGTGGGAGCTCGTTGGCTGCGGGCCGCTGGGAACCGTCACGATCGAAAAGACGGACTTCGAGACGTCATGGTCAGGAACTTGTCCAACGGGTACTGTACACGCCATTGCCTTGACCTCAAGTGGAGTATCTCTGGGAATATCCAACTCGATCACTTTGACATCAGACTCAACCATCGCTAATGCGACTTCCAAGGCCTAAACTCGGCGCTTCCTATGGAGGTTCGAATGAAGGCTGGGGTTAGATGGCAACGCCATGGTTTCTTTCTTGTCTCGCACTCTTCGCATCATGCATCGGACATCGGAGTACATGAAATTCTCAAAGCCTGATTTGCTGTTCTATCAGGCGCAGGGACGCATCTGTTGGCACATTTCGAAAGGTCTAATTATTCTTTTTTTTAACGATCATTACAAAGCTGCAACTAGCAATTTATACCCGCCATTAAACAGGCAGTTTTTTAGGTAGTAACAATTCAACAGTCGACATTGAACTAGAAAGAAATACTCAATATACTAAACGATACGAGTACTTGATGGGAGACAATTTTCGGGCATAGGGCTGAAAAGGTCTCAAAAGGTAAGGTTTTGCATAAATATGCGAGTATGGAAGTCATCAAAGGCGTCGGGGGCTGGACCCACGGTAGAATATCGCAGATCACGGGTGCTTGCTTGCTATTTCCTTTGATAGCGGGTAAACAAGCTTTGATGGAGTCTTTGTAGCTAGTACCGCAATACCTGCTTTAACAAGTCTTGCCCCCAGGAAGCGAGATTTGTCCTGCTACCTCGAAACATCCATGGATGTTTTCTTTGTGGTTTTTTTTTTCTTTTTTTCTCATTTTTTTTGCTGAGATCTTATATAGGGAAAAAAGGTGGAGATCGTGTCCCGAGGGTTTCGGAATTTCGTTGCCATTCTATATATAATGTTTTGTGATTTTTGACACCTTGCGAACATATAAGTTGAATAAGTAGGAAGTGGGCCACACCCCTAGTGGGCAGCCCTTTTACACCCAAAATACACATTTTCAATTATTGTAGCAATGATTATAATTCTATAATTTTAAATGGATATATACAGATTTATAATAGTATATATATTTGAAAATTTGAAGCATTTCTAATTAGTAGATATTATATAAATTAAGGTTAAAGTCTAAATTTCTACGTAGTAGCCAGGGAATCCAGAATATCATCATTGCCGATTGTGAACCGCAGTGACGTTAATGTCAGGACTGCCAAGGTATTCATTATTCAACCAAGATCAAACGACCTAGACCATGGACGAACTTCTCTGAGATTGACCGGAAACAAGCCCGTATGATTCATCTCTTGACGCAGAGCATAGAATACTTAATTCTCCTCGCATAGTGCTGCAGTTCTAAATTCAAGCCGAGAAGATAACAAGAGACTTGACGAAAAAGCATTGCGTTTGTCTCTCAATGTCCATGGTGCGAGATACGTAACTTGACAGGCTATAAGTTGTACACATAAGGTCGAATGTATTGGTCTATCAACACGTTGGCAACGGACTAGCTACCGGCTGCTTGTACTCCTAGGACGTCAGCCTGCAGATTTTCTCGACTAGGTGTCAAGTGCCAACAGACTCAGTCTAGGACCGTATGGTACATGATCCACAAGTCTCTTTCAAAATCTGCCCGTGACGAAGTCTCTGTTGACAACTCAAAATCGATGAGAGCAGCAGAGCCATCATCTCTCAATAAGCAATTTTCTCCATGGGCATCTCGATGCGCGATACCTCTGGCATGCATCCGGCGAAGGGCCGCTAGACAAGCCTCTCTCCTGCTTAAAGAGCCCGGTTCGGGTGACTGTTCTTGTCTTTGGACGAATTCGGTGATGAAGCCAATGACCTCTCCACTCTGGGTGACATGACCAAGGAAAGATGGAGTGATACCGAGGTCATATAGACGCCGGTAAATCATAGCCTCGTGTGCATCTGCAATTTTGAGGAGGACAGGCTTTTCTCGAAAATGAGGATGGCGTACGAGCTCCAGCCTTCCTGGTTGAAGAGGCTCGATTTGGGTGAATTCGGAAGTGTCGATTATTCGAGGATGCCACCCAGTGTGAACCGGTTTCCTTCCTCTTTGGCCATTTATTCGAGTCTGATTTTGTATCCGCCATCTCAATGAATCCTTTTCTGCTTCGTCCCAAATTGGTAGACTAGGGCGGGACTCAAGCTGGGTACCTCCCCCGGATCGCGGGTCCGCAATTTGTGTGTCTCCAATTCGCTTGAGCAAGTCCGTCAGAGACGTGGGCTCTGGAGACAGTCTGCACCAGAGTATCGTGACTCCCAACAGGGCGAAGAATATGACCCTCCGCAGAGGGACTTGGCCAGTCCATCTCACCGGAGATGACCAGTTTGATTTCTCCAACATCTTATGTGCATTAGCACAAAAGCTCAATCGTCGACAATTGCAAACTGGCCGCAACCGCTCCTTGTTGGAGATTACCTCTTCTTGCCTCAGGACAATTGATTATAGCAGCGGGATTTCGGCACAGTCTCAAGATGGTTGGTTTGCATGATTATGAATTTAGCCAGATCACTCCAGATCGCTGTGCCGCTGCACACGCCCCAGATCACTGCTCCTCGGCAGCGCTCATCCGTGGTCACAGGTGACAGCACCATGGATATAAGGGGTAATAGGTCCACAGAATTTTCCAAGGCTCTCATTCACCACAGTGTTTGATTCTTGGCTCATGCTGTGTAAAGGAAGCCAGTGGTAGGCAGTACCGTGATTCTGGCAAGGCTGACGCACGATGCACTGGCCACTCCATTGAGCCCTGAAACCGACATCCGAAACTCCTGGCGTCAACTCGGGTTCGTGATCTACAGATCCGCGACGAACCAGACAAAAACTCCACGAGACCAAAGGTTCGTCCGATTGACGTTCAGTGAAAGCACTGGGGAGTGAGTGGGATGAGGGCGAGTGTATGCGTGTGTGTGCTAAGCAATCGTCGAGATATAAAGAGCACGCCAAGGGAACGCGATCGTACATTGATCTCCTCTCATCACCAACTCCCCACATTCTTTGAGATAATCATATTGCATTCGACCAGGTCGTCGTTCATTCTATTCTAATTCATATTTTTACATATTAAGGTTTGATACCACAAATCGCCAAAATGGTCCGCATCACTCTCGCTGCTACTCTGGCCTGTAAGTTTACCGATGTCCCATCTGAACTACAACATGAGATGATCTCGTCTGAAAAACCTACTCCACCTCGGATGGACGGCTGACCTTGTGTATCACTCTTTTAGTCGCCGTCTCTGCCTTTGCTCTGGCCCCCAACAACGCTGGTGCCAAGGACGTTGGCAACGGCAAGAACGCCCAGTTCACCACTGGTGGATGCGTTGCTGACAACGACTGCAACTCTGCCGTGAGTAGCCCCTCGCTCAACGTTCTGAAGCATTTTTTTTTCGTGCGTACGAAGAACAGTTGAATAATTAACGTACTGACTACATGGCTTAAAGTGCTGCGCCGAGATCAACGCCACCAACGTCGGCATCTGCTCTGCTGAGGGTGCTCAGTTCCAGAACGGCAAGCAAGGCTGCGGCTTCGTTGACCCCAACGCCGCTGCGACCATCGCCGCCGCTCAGGCTCAGGTCGCCAAGCAGGGCTTCTAAGCGACCGCTTAGAGTTTTGACTCTGGTGGGAGGAGGGTTTGAAAACCAAATCATGTTATCGTAGATCAATGAACATTTGATTCGATGATACAACCTTTTTTGTACTGTGTGCTTGTGCTCCTGTTGTGACCCGAAGAGACATGACCTGCAGGCACAAACAAGTGCGGAACTGTAATAATTGTACATCGAACAGGTAGGTGATCATGTGTTTGCTGACTTTTTGCTGGAGCATCTGCATCATCTCGCCTCATTGTAGCAACGGGGTTGATCATAAAACCAGCCCACACATCTCAAGCTTCTCGACGGACCGAACTGTCAGCAGATTTGTCAAATGGGACTGGCAATTTTTTTTGAGAAGTCTTGGATGACTGTGCTCGGGCAATTCTAAGGTATTTCTCAGCCTTACAGAATCATGATAATGATACTACTTCACGGCGAATTGCCTGCCAAGTTTCAGTCATCGCCTTCCTTGGTCTTCTCTCTTTATCTCAGTATTACATAAAATATACTGTGAACCGTGACGACAACTTAGACGTGTCAAATCAGCCTTATAATAAGCATCAGTTAACCATGACATTCAAGCAAGTGCCTGTCACTCAGGAGGCAGATCGGAAGTAAGCGGTTTCAGATGCCAAGGAGGTGGCACGAACGTTATGCAGGTGGCAGAAAAGCGTCCCCCGATTGTTTCAGACCCTAATGATCCACTGCCCTATTGTATGAACTGGATATGGAAACGATCTGCTTGGCACAATGGTAGATGGGCATGCTCCCTGGTGTCACTGCAGCTAACCTGGCGTATGAGTGCTCCCGCCATTGTCAACTTCTATATATCGAGAAGTGCTTATAGTCTGGCCAATTAATTTTTCCACAATTTGTTTGAATCTAGGTCGATTTCAAGCGAAATAGATGAAAGTATCAACTTAGAAACATCATGCTTGCACCATAGTAGACTCCAGAGAACCCGCCAAATTTGTTGCAAATAGGCAGGCCTAACTCTGGGCTAAAACCGCAACCTCGCCTTTAGTACCCAGAGCGACCATACATTGTGCGGCACTAAGACGAGAAAGATCATCGCAAGCGCGATAACCGCTCATTGATCGACTACTCGTTACCATGAGCAGCAACTCGCGAATTCTTGCTCAGATTGAGTATCTGAGTAGGTAGATAGGTATTTACAATATCCTCATACTCGTCTTGTAGGGACGAGCTTGGGTGTCTTGGGGGCAGGGGTAGCCCATGCAAGGAATGCACCACTCTGATCCAGTCATCCAAAGACCCGCCTTCCCAAAGAGGAAATTCTCCCAATGCCTATGAGCAAAGCAGTGAAAGCAGCAGCAGGTGGAAGAAACCACTACATCCAAGAATTGATCAACTGTTACTCTGATCAATCGATCAGTGGTTACAAAATTCCGGTTTCTGTTTTGTTTTATCCTTGTCTGGCGGGTTGGAATGAGACGTGCTCATTTACCGTCAATCCTGAAGTGAGGCAGGTAAGTCGGGTGCGCGCAATTGACAAACTATGAGTCGAAATGATAAAGCCCGTTTAGCCAAAACTCGTATGTTAGGCGGCCCGCAGCAAAATCCCCAAGAACACTAACAGATCGCAGGCTGTAGCCTGCAACCACACTCATCTCAGTCAGAACAGTAGACGAAGACAAGTGCATCTCCATGCTGCTCAAGTACAACTCGAATTGGCAACTCGCGAGAGAGCTATATATAACATAGTGATCCTCACGTCTGTATCTCATTGACTTCTCATGCTTCATTAGGCGACACAATCGTACAACTTTCTCATTCAAGCACACTCTCATGCCACTTGCGGTCACCAACCTTACACAATACCAGATCCTCAAGCTTGTAACGATGGACAACAGCTCATATTCCGTCCCTTCAGGGGTCCACACCATCCCCGAAGATCAACTCGACCTCCGCTCGGACAATGAAATAGACGCTCTACTCCAGGCCCCTCCGCCCGTGCCGCACGGCCACGAGCGGAATGTTTGGTTCTTCTGGCATTCAGGCTATAGCACCATGCACCCCTACGCCAAACGTACTGTCCGAGCCTACCACCGCCGTCTCGCTTCACTAGGTTGGACGATCCGCGTCCTCGATGTAACTCCGGACTCTCCCGGCAACGTTGCCAACTTCCTCGATATATCGGATCCTGCACTGTTCCCTCGGGCATTCCGAGACAATACCATCACCGGAACTTACGCGCGTCAGCACACGTCTGACCTCGTGCGGTTTCCCTTGCTCTTGAGATATGGCGGGGTCTACGCGGACGTAGGACTCATGTTGATTGGAGACTTGGACAGGCTATGGAATTCCACCATCGGCAATCCAGACAGCCCATACAAGGTAGTCTCATTCAACGACAGTGGAAAGGACGAAGATGGTTACAATCTCTTCAACTATTTTCTGTGCGCGGGGAAGAACAATGCATTGTTCCAGCGTTGCCATCAGCTTTTACTTGCTCTGTGGGCAGAAGATGGTGGAAAGACCAACACAGAGGGCATGCACCGTTCTTCCTTACTGCAGGGGTTGTCACTGCTCAAGAGTAGCTCGGAGGATTCAGACAAGCTGCAAGTGGAGTTGAGTGATTATATCATCCAGGGACAGGCGATACGTATGGCGATGGGCAGCGTGGACGAGGAAGACGGTTGGAACGGGCCAGAGTATGTGACAAAGCATGTGTATGTGATGGATTACATGGTGGGCTCGCAGTTGATCAACGAGATGACATCGTGGGACGGGCCTCGAGCATTCGAGCTCATGTCCTTGAGGCTGCCGGAGGAAGGACGTGAGGAATCCTCGGATCAAAAATTAGCAAGAGAGATTGTGGAGGCTTGCCTGTCGAAAAGCTTTGCGTTCAAGCTTGCACACGGTCTCATTCTGGCCGTACTTGGAGAGACACTCGGGTCATTGTGGAGAAGTCATGATGGAAGTGATGATATCCAAGGGACGTATGCACACTGGCTGAGGTACGGGATGGTTCACTGGACTCAGGACAAGCTGCCACCTTCTACCCCGTTCAGACCTATCACACCTTACAAGACTGGGCGATTATTGAAAGGTAGTTAGAATTCATGAGAACCTTGGTAACTCCAATTTGGAAATGTATACAGCTTAGAGGTCAGCAGAAGCCTGAGAACAATTTGCCAACACTGTCCAGCCGCATTCTCTTCCTATATCAACACCTAATCTCACATCTTTCGAAGACGTCTGGTATCTTTTCAGGCTGGAAGATAAGCTAAGACATGATCTAAAAGACGTAACGTTGTACATTATCCCAAATGCAATAACTAATTCTTCAATTCTGTGAGTGACATACCAAAATTAACTTGTGTACCGATCGAGCCATGTGACTCTCTATACCTCGTACCAAACCGGCTGACCTGCCCCAATGCATAGATGCTCGATAATCAGCCTACATTGATTATGCTCAGCACCGGCACTCTTTGGGTCATTTTCTCGTGTCCAGCAAGAGCGGTCAAAAGAACTAGAATCAATTGAGACAACTTTGTTGGGGGGGGGGGGATTTTTGCGGTACTACAAATGATCAGCAACATGTCAGACTCAATTCGGCTCCCCATATTCCCATCTAAATTTCCCCAAATCGAGTGCAGAATCGGTGAAAATGCGTCTCGCGTGACGTCGATACGAACGTTGCCAAGTAAGTCTTGGCAACGCACTCTTTGTCTGAAATCTGACTTGACAGCCCGCTGACTGCATATACGAGCCGCGGCTCACTGGCCAATGGGTACACTAAAATTCTGCGTGCAACATAATCTAACTTCAAGTGGACGTGGCGAGATGTCATGGTGTTGTATTGCCTGGTGATCCATCAGTCTTTGGGAGTTCTCGGGGATATGAGAACAATATAAAATCCACGCCAATCCATAATTCTACAGTAGACGAAGAGAGAATTGAATCAGCTGCTCATTTACTTTAACGATACTCTCCATACGCAACTCTTCCATACTTCTACCGCAGCAATTTCTCATCCAGGAAACAGCAAAAATTAAAGACACTCTGTTCAAGATGATCACCAAAGTGCTACCATTTCTCACCTTGGCGGGGTTAGGGACTGCGCAGTATGTATCGGAGCCATTCGCCATCCGAATCACTGGCAAGACAAACTCTTCTATAGACGGTATGAACACTACCATTCTCTCTATATAAGACAAACAAACTGTAAACAACCCAAACTTATTGAAAGCCAACAGGCTACGTTGGATCGTGCCACGCGGGTGCGGCGATAGAAGGCCTCTGTTTCGAAGCACCTGGTGACGGTGTACCCGGGTCCTACAACGAATACTATCTCAATACAACCTCGGCAAACGGTACTCAGGGCCTGCTCATCTGGGAATTACCACTCACTACTGAAAATGGGACTACAGACTATGTTCCTTCGGCAATGACCTTGGGTGTCAATTATGGAAGCAACGTCGCGGTTCCTCTGTTCTACCCAGGATACTCGTATTCTCCTGGGACGACGTATGTGAGCGTATCCGACAATGGCACGCTTTTCCTGCCTGGAGGAGTTGACGATAGCAACAATAACGCCACATACCCGAGTCCGGTGCAATATCTGGGGGACCTGACGAACTGGAATTTGTGTTATCAGTTTACGGGTGGCTACTATTATTACTCGATTGCGTGGGTGTTCACACAGCCGGCTCAGAACCCAAGCTGTCAGCCAGTACAGCTCATGCAGGAGCCTATTGCAGCCACTGAAAGTGTGAGAAGACGATAGGGAGGGGGGCTGGCAGTGATTAGCTGAAGTCTTACAGCAGCTTTAGCGTTAATTATTATGGAGGAGGAAGAGGACTCGTGATAGACGTGTCTAGGTAGTAGCTATCATTAATGCCATCTCGCAAAGAATTTAATAGACCGTATTACTCAGATGCATCGAAACTGCCACAGTGCTCTCGGGCTTGTGGCCTCTTGAAGTACCCAAATATCCAATGATGAAGAGAACAAGCGGATCAGAGGAAGTTCGAGAAAGGTAAGACGATACTTTTTTTATTTTTTTTTTACTACTAGACTAGGTATAGTTGTGCAAGAAACAGACGGCGAAGCTTTTGCGCTGTGACGTCACCAATCTCTTTACACCTAGCCTACGCCAATGTCCAGAAAACACCTAGAAACCTACCATAATACGCACCTACCTACATAGGTAGGTATCTATAAGTTAAGATTAAGGTATAACCCGGAGGATCAACTTTACGTTGAGCGCACAAATAGAGGCTTTCACCACTAGAAACTTGGGTCGGACGAGCCTTGCTTGGACACACTCCCGAGTCCCGGCTTATGTGAGCCAGGCTGGATTGGCAACAATGAACCGAGATATCAGTCCGCCTCCTCTAAAACGTCGCAAAGTCAGAGGATCAGGCCTTGATGTGGAGGACAAATTTCCTAGAGGACAAGAAATAAACCTCGACTCGGAGGTTGTGATGGGTCCTACGGCTGCCCGTTCCATTCGACTCTTCTCATGGAACATCAACGGCATCCAGCCATTCCTCCCAGAATCCAATACCTCTATAAAGTCTTTCTTCAAGCCAGTCGATAGAAAACAGCAGAGGCGGTCAGATCAAGCTTCAGTGTCTCAACAAGCCATCCAAACACAACCGTCCCTCGTTGGGAACCCACTTCGAGAGTTTCTGCAGAGACATGGCTGGCCAGACATTTTATTCCTGCAGGAAGTGAAAATCAGCCGCTTGGATAAAAAGACGCCCACTATTCTCCTCAATGCTATCAACACGACCCTAGACGAGGAAGATGTTATTAGACAAGATCGAAGATACACACTCGACATCAACCTGCCCCGCGACAAACACAACGCCCGCGGTTTCAGCGGCAAGCTATACGGCGTGGGAACCCTCCTCAGAGAGGACTTTGCCAAACAACACGTAGCAGAGGTCCGGCACGCAGACTGGGACCTCGAAGGACGCGTCACGATCGTCGAGCTCCGGCCCGGGAACACAAACAACGACACAAGCCACACCACGCATTTGACAGCAATAGCGAGCAATCACACCAAGCCCACCTGCAGCGCTGCTGCTGCTGCTACTGCCAGGCCACTTGCGCTGCTGAACATCTACGCCGTCAACGGCACCGCAGCGCCGTATCGCTCGCCCGAGACCGGCAAAGTCGTCGGGACACGACACGACCACAAACTAGCTTTCCACACGCGTCTGCGCGATGAGTGCCTCGAGCTTGAAAGTCGCGGATTCAGCGTCGTGATCGCGGGGGATTTGAATATTGCGCGCGGAAGACTCGACGGGTATCCGAACTTGAGGACGTATCCTCGGCAACACTGTGTGAATCGGGCTGATTTCAATGCAAAGTTCTTTGGCGACGAGGACATCGCAAGAGCTGAGGCCCATACCGGAGACGTTGAGTCCCTCAAGAAGAGGCTGGAGGCCAAGTTTGATGGCGTTGATGTCTTCCGCGCTCTTCGGGGAAAAGAGAGACGTTATACGTACCATCCTCGTAGTGGAGATGACTGGGGTTCGAGTTGTGATCGAGTTGACTTCACCGTCGTATCGAGGGACCTCTTTGAGTCTGGACGGATAGTTGAGACCGACATACTGGACACTCCCCAGGAACGGGGGACAAGTGACCATGTGCCTCTCATGGTGAAATTGAGGATGAATGAAGCCTTGCCAGGGAAGGAAGACCGATAATCGAGCTCATTATGAGGATAGATTGCTACATAAAGGATAGTCCAGTGTCACGATCGTAGTTTTCTGACTGGTGCTCTCTCAGCTATCTATATGAAGCTTCCAAAACTGACCCTGCTGTCAATTTACCATGCCCGATAATCAAACAAGAGGCATGTCTGCCCACGGGTAGCCAGGTCAACAGGATAAATTCGTCCTCGTAACTTGCACAACTCTTTTGTTCAAGACCGCGGGCAATGCATTTTCCGAGAGAAGTGATTTGTAAGACGCCATGTAGTAGAAGCGGAGCCTGGATACAAGCGATGGGCTCACAGTGATGACTTCCGACAGACATTTTCAAATTAGCGCGCGAACTATTGTATTGACCGGCGTGCCAGGAGGTGTAGGATGATCCAGCAACCCATGCAAAGACTCTGCAGGTCCATATGCAAATATATTGTATTAATATGTCTGGACCATAGCCTACCAAACCATGACAGATCTGAAGGCAGTGGATCGTCTAACCTCTTGAGATGTTCAACTTTTGTGTTGCTACGATTTCATCCACTATTACCACTCCCATTATTATCATCCCACCTTCCAAGACCTCCCACGAGGATCACGGCGAGCTTGGTATTGCCCACTCCTAAGCCAGTCCTAATCCAATCCATCCGCCGATGCCCTTACGCGTAGTCATCCTTGACCCTGTGTGATCCCAGATCGTACGAGCGACGGCTCCGCGTGCTGCGCGTCCTACGCCAGGTCCGAGTGGTGCCAGTGTCGTTGCGGCGTGTGCCAAGGAGGAACATGACTGTTGCGATGAGCAGGGCGGCCCATGCGCCCCAGCTGAAACCGAAGGCATAGGTGCCAATGGTGGCTGTCCGGTCATCAGCGCGGAAGGCGTCTCTGGCTTTCACAAAAGTTGCGCTATAATAGGAGTCAGCAAACGACCCAGGAAAAAAAGGTTTCCCAAGTGTTATAACGTACGTCATTAAAGATACGGCAATGGTGTAGAAGAACAATGCTGTCAGGGACACGAGGCCGGCGAGGGCTGAGCCTAGACGTCCACAGCAGGCGAGGAAGCCGGTGAAGAAGGCCATAACCGCAAAGAAGAGCGACATCAGGTAAAAGACCCAGCCGAATCGCCACATGTAAAAGTAGTATTTCGAAGTCGTGTCTCCGGCATAGCTCCTACACGATACGAAAGTTAGTCGTGAGTTGGGTCTCAGAACATCTCCACATCATCCTAGTGACACTCACCCTCCCAGACCACTTGGAATGTTATCCGCGTCGTTTGCCCAAGCGTGGCCAAACGGCATGGCTGGGCTAGCTTTGGTGCAGTCCTGGTTTTGTCCATTGCAGATGTAGAAGTATGTCCATCGTGATACGTCTTGTGCGCCTGTGATTCCGCTTGTGTCGGCTTGGAGGAAGTACGTCTTGTTCAATGGCGTGGTTTGGGTTGTTCCGGAGAGAATGACGAAGAAGATCAATACAATTGATCCAGCCAGGAAGACCAAGGCCGGGAGGCCAAGTGCGGGGTCTACAGGTCGTGTCAACGTTGTGTCACTATGATTTTGACGCAGTTGTACTCACGGCCGGCCATGGTGTTGTTATATTAGTATGGATGGCACTGAGTCTGCGAAGTCGTCTGAAATTAGAGTCTGGTCAACAAAGATGTACGGCGAGGAAGCGCATGAATGATCTTTGGGGAAAAGCTTTGGTGTGTTGCGACTTGGGTGACTGGCTGCTAGTTGATGATTTACCTTTTGTGAGGGTCCGCGAATGTTTAAGGTCGGCTCAAGTGGGTTCACCGCCTTACAAGCATAAAGTTGCTCCTGGGAAGTGCGCAGACGGAGATCGTGAAACGGCGTGCGGAGGTGCCCACAATTCACCACGAGTCGCGAGACGTTGTCGAAGCTGTGGATTGGTAGGCTCAGAGAACATGAGATGACAGGTGAAAGCGGGTGCGCATAGAATTCATGCAAAGCTTAATCGGGGGTGATGGCTGTATGTTAAACCAATTGTCTGGTGGAATGTTTTTGGGTCCGGATCAGGCCTAAGAAGACAAGAAAGAACATTTGAGAAGAAGCTACCCCCCTGCGCCGGTTGTCATGCCCAAGCCATGACGACAGTGAGAATCTGGTTTACTAGCTACACTAAGCCATTTCGGAGGTTAGCGCACCAATAGCTTTGGCACAGATCGCTGTAAGACCCTGGATCTGCCGGTAGATGTGCAGAACCTGACGTCATTCTGGCACCGCTTGACCCGGATATCGAAATACTTTACTAAGGTAGTGGCCTTTTTCCCGCCCTGTTGACTTGTTCGCTAGGCAGTCTAAGAAATTAAAGACTTCCCTAGTGCCCGAGCGGACGCTTTGAATCTCAAATCATCAAGTGCTCCTACATAGTATCAAAGGTAGGTGGTGATGATGATGATGATGATGATGACTATAATGATGAATAAGAGAAAGTCTCATTGTTCTGATTTATTACCCAAAAGCTGCTCAGGTGTGACGTGTCAAGCGTACACCCTTACTGCAATTTGGGAGATGCAACCAGCACTGCCTCGCGCACGTGGTAATTGTATCCGATGCTGTGGTTTCCCGTTCAAGGAGCCCCGGCCCGACATAAGGGTCCTTGCAGGTGGGAGAAACCTCGCCGATCCCGACTTTCGACGACTACCTCCTGACAGCTGCAACTCCAACGTGACTTCTCGTTCGGGTCTCTTTCAGTAGCTGCCCCGTTCTTCGTAAATGCCTCTCTTCTTGGACCTTGGAATAGTCAGACAGTACCTACTAGTCCAGCCGTCCAGCAATCTTTCCGCTGGGCGGCTCTCCCTTGCTTGCAGCTGAGTCCACTGAGATCCTGACCTTCTCAGCCGGAGGATTGGGACGTGGCGTGCCATCCCTTCGCCCAGTCCTTCCGCGCTGCGCTTCCTCGTCGCCATCTTGAGCATTGATTGTGATGAGACTGCCAAGGTATTCCGATGCCTTTGCCATTATAGGTGCTGTTGACTCGCGACTTCCTGCTTCTGAGTCCGAGCCCAAGGGAATCCCAAACCACGCGTCGACCTGCGCACCCATTCCCTCCGGTGAGAGGCCGTAGAAAAAGGTGCCTGCCAGCGAGAAGCCATATCCCATGATCTGGGTGAAGGTGATAGGCGTGTGCGAAAACAAGAGGGAGGCGAGTATCGGAATGGGCGAGTTCAGGAATCCAAGGAGACTCACGGCAAGGGCGGACGTTTTACTGATCTGTGATTCCGTATTAATATGAGTCTCTCGTAGGGATTCTGAATCACTTACTAGGAAGACTCCTGCAACATTCAACATGAATGCCAGGAAACAACTCAGCGCCAAGGTCCAAGTGCCTACACGCTGCACCTCCAGCATGCTGAAAGTCCTCAACTCGAAAGCAAGCGCCAATGACCCGCTTAGAAACATGCACACTGGCGCAAAATAGTACAGCGCTACAAGGGGGCTCATGCCCATGCCTCCTCCCGTTGACACAGGCTCTCCCTCTCCGTCCTCTTCATCCAGCATCACTGGCGTTCCAGCACCAGGGAATCTTCCCCTGCGCGGCTCCTTAAGCAGCTTTTCCACGATCAACAACCTTCCACATTCCGCTGCCTTTCCCAGAACGCACACCAGAAAGCCCCTCCCTACGAAGCTCATTTCACCAAAAGTAGTCACACACGCTCCCAGCGCAATCACGACCATGTTGCCGAGGACAGAGACTTTTGGATTCGTGAGCGACACGACCCACGAGATGAGAAGGGTGAAGAGCGGCGCCAGCGCTTTAAGCATTTCGGTGTTGGGGAGTGGGAGTGAGGTGTAGGACACATTGGAGCAGACGAGGGAAAGAGTATACAGAAGTCCGATGGGCAGAATCGTGCGCAGGTAGAGGCGGCCTGTGATGGGGCTGCTGGGGCGCGTAATCAGGGGAGTGTAACGCGCGAGAAGCTGCGTGAGGATGGTTGTTGCTGCCATGTGTGCGAATGCAAGGGTTATGGCTGGTGAAAGTCAGTACGGCATTGACCCTTATGTTCTCTGAGTTGGTTGAACGACTTGCGGTAGTCTGGTAGCATTGAAATCAGTAATAGAACCAAATGGTCTTTGTGGGTTGACGGGAACTCACGAAATTTGACCACGCCTAGCACATAGTTGTTGGCCAAGGTCATGGCGCTGCTCAAAACCATCCAGCTCCTGTTTTGGTAGGTTTCATGTCAGTTACGCTCGATCAGTCTGTCTTTAGGACGTCCTTGGGCCACGAGACGATAACTTACACAGCATGGAGTACTGCGTTGAGGCCATGCTCTCCCGCCTGTGTGGGCACCGCAGTCGTGGCCATGATATTCGACAAGGATACAATATGCAGCCCTATGGGGAAAATATCAGAAAAGCAAGATTGGATCTCCAGCAAGTCGGACGCTAAGACTGGCTTATATTGGAGTGGATTGCTCGGCATCAATTACTTAGGCTTGACAGGTAGAGCAAGGGAGGCAGCTACCACCCAACGAGGTCTTCTGTGCTTGGAATGTTCAAGAGCGCGTACTCCCTTCTTCCTCCCTTGGGAAAACCACTTAAACACCGTTCCTACAAATTGATCCTGCCGTGCTCATTCTGTTCTCCCTTCAAGCCCTTTGCACCTCTCAGCATTCCACACACCTCCCACACAATGCCTCAGCTACCAATCTCCCGGCCTGCCGAACGCCGCCCATCTTACAAGTGGATTTGGCTCTCCCTCCTTGGCCTCATCCTGCTATGCGGAGCGGCTATCCACCGGCGTCAGCTTCCTCTCCAGAGGTCCAAAGATCTTTCTGGCTATAAATTCATATACTTGTCTCCCGCGGCGGAGAGCTTGGAACAAGTACCACATTTAAACAATGACGACGACGATGATGATGGAGACTACGGTGACGACGGCGAGTACAGTAACGACGTGGAGGAGGAGGAGGAGGAGGAGGAGCTTCTTCTGCTAGATGAAGATCCTATCGAGATTGATTCGTCAAGATTGAGAAGGAAGAGGATCGGGAGGGGAATACCGTCTGTGGTCGGCACTGCACAATACCAGTAAGGGGAAGATGTTAGAGGGGTTGAAGTGGCCAGACTTTTGAGGTCAGTTCCTATCAACGCCATATTCTTTCCCATATTACAACCCATGCGTGCACTTCGAAACACTGTCCATTTGAAAGGTGCTTGTGTTGGACCTTTGAATTGTGGAACTGACCGAAGTGGTTTAGATTCATACCTCTCGTGCTCGTTTGGGGTTTAAATACTCCAGAATTAGCCTCTTATTCTTTTCCTCCTGGTTTTTTCTTGGTCTTAACATACTCTAGGCCCCCGAGGCTTGCAATAGTTGGCCATCATTACTCGACGAAACGATTACAGCATTTGGAAAGGAATGGAGACCTGTATCTCAATTACTCTGAGAGAATTCGCAGCGAATTATACGGCGCGATTATTTTGCCTTGAGCCTGCTGCAGCTGCCACACTTTCCATGAGCAACGAGCGTCAGAAGTAGCACCTGGAAATTGGCAGCCACCTGGTCTCTTGTTTCCAGTACGAGGTCAAATGCGCATAGCTTGTGAGATCAAGTTAGTCTCACTTGATGATTGAAAGTTACATCTGAATCGTCTGAAACTGTAATTTGTGAGATGTGTACAACCCGCTCTCAGCCAACTCTTACAAATATTGCCCACAACATCGGTTTTCCGGTCAGAGAGATGCGTTTCGACACTAATATCTTGGGTACCGAGGCAGCCGCTTTCCATGCTCCTGTTCTTTTTCATACCATTGCTGATCTCAATATGTCTTCCGAGCTACAGGTAGGTGGGGAATTCCAAATGTACCCCATCACATTTCTAAAGACAGGTTAGAGGCAAAGATGACTGTCTACACTCTCGTGTGCTGTGGGTCTCAATCACTTTAGGCGTTTTAGAGAGGCGATTTAGAGGTATCCTTCCCTTTGACCCAACTGTGGCTTGTGTGACATGTTCTTGTTGTTACTGCCTTTCATGTGTCTTTTGCGCAGGTACTCAAGTACTCCAAGTGTTGTCCCTCATCACAGAAAGCTGTCAAAACCAAGCCATCGGCTCAGGCTTGGGTCTCTGACCATCTGTGAAGATTAGTACTCCAGAAATTTCCACAGTCACTGGCACTATAAGGCGAGGTTCCTGTCCTTTGTAACACCACCACACACCATCAGGCTATCCGACTTCCTCCAAGATTGGACCGATAGGATATCACCGGAAGTTGTCATGCCGAGGCTCTCGCCCCTTATACTGATCTGGGTATGCCAACCTTCAGGTTCTTCATTCAATAGATTGAGAGATTGCGTTCCGGATATCCCGAAACGCGATAGTCTTGTTGCCTTCTTATCATGTGCTGGTTGCCTTGTCTATGTACTGATGTACAACTCCTGTGTTCATCAACAACGTGTGATTGAGTATCTACCTACTTTCTACGCGCACCTCGTGGAAGAGACTTGCATTAATAAGGCAGGTGAGCCCTGACGAGGTAGTGCCCCTTATGTAAAGTCTAAAATCCCGACGGGTCCACAACACTTAGAAGATTGATAAGATCCACCCACATGTGAATAATAGTTTGCAGAAAGTCGGCCGGCGCAGATCCGGTTGGACAGGATGAAAACCTGTGCCGTTTACCAACCTTGGCACTTAGTCGTGGTGTGGGTAAGTAAGCGCGACTGGTGCAGGCTCAGCCGCTGGCTAAGATCCGAATTTGGTATCTTACACAGAAAACACACGAAATCAGCCTTGGGTTATCAGATTGGCAATGTATAGCGATGTAGCAGTCTCACGCAAGTTTCGTAAAATCCTGGCCGGCTGAAATGTGCATCATGGGGCCACGCGGTCTCCAGTGCCTACTTCTCGATCAGGCTTAATCTTGGATGATGTGTAGGCATCTAAAACGCTTAGGTGCGGCCTTGGCTAAGGTAGTATCGTTGACTCTGTCTTGGTTCACGATGCAATGACTCCCGGGTGCGTCTCATATGTGGCTTGTCATCAGCCATGATGCACCGGAGCCCGAACGAGGCTCAAGACGCAGTGACATCCACGTCATGACCCAGAAAGCTTGTAAATGCCTTGTTGGTTGTCAGTTTTTGTTTCCTCAATCGCATAATGCGCATACTAATTACATCAAGAGAATAATGAACCTTCCGATCGTGAATGTGATGTCCTGCCATCTGTGATTATGCTGAGAGCCTTCGTCCCAGGAGAGGTATTCGTTTCCACGCTACTCATTTTGGGCAGTGTGGTTCAACAGACTTGACCAGACTGTCCATCACATGCTTGTAATGCATATTGCTCTTTCCACACACGGTGATCCCGTACAATGAGCCAGTTGTCGTAGGCATCGTGAGTGACAGCCTATGCCAGTAGTGCTCCACGTTGGTGGACATACCTAGGTATGTGAAGCCTCCCAGCACCTTTGACCGGTGTTACAATGCCCGCCCACAAAAATGCCAGAACAATTTGACCAACCGCCTTTTCAGTATACCAGAACACCCTCATCGTCATCATCGCCCGAGCTCTCCATGTCGGTCTTGTGTTCGTTATCATGCATCTCATCATCCGCTCCCCTGGGGCTTTGCTGATTCATCCGCCATTAAACTCGTCACTGAATCCCCTCAGTTTCCTTCGCCGCCTTAGCTAGGCCTCCGTTGCGAAACAAACGCAGTGGAGGGTCCACCGAGTAGTCCAGAACCACCGGTCCTCCAATAACTCCGCCAACACCGTCTCCCAGCCTCCAAGCCACTTCCTGGATGTGGCACTCGAGGACATGGCTGTCGACGTCTGAGAGCTTGCAAAAGAACACTGGGGTCTTCAGTTTACTACACTTATCCCACTTGCAACGCAGTTGCTCACGGGCCTCGTTCGAGTGAACGGTAGACAGATGCTTCTTGAGGGTGCTCAAGTTCATCAGCACAGCCTTGCAGCCCTTCCAATGGCATGGAAACTCAGTGAAATGCGGCTCCAAACTCTTGTAGATCTCTCGAGGAGTGGGCGAAGATGTGCACTTTGACTTTTTTGACGGTACGGGGTCAGAATCGGTAGCCTCGTGGATCTTGGTCGTCGTGTAGTCGGGCTTCGTCAATTTTCGCTTAGGTCGAGGAGTCTTGTCGCACGGGTCTGCGGGCATAGTGGAATTCTTGCTTTTGGGGCCACGGTGGCGGCCACGGCCTTTGGAGACGTAGGGTGGTTCGAAATCTTCGTCGGATGATACATCTCCTACGATTGTCCAGACATCTCGTTAGTTTAATCAGATCATTGCTCTTGTGCTTTGTCAAGCCATCATACCGTTCCTTCTTTGCAGTGCCAATTGCTCCAGCTTAGCTGATTCTGATCGCTTCCTCTTCTTGATCTCTCCCGTAATCTGCTTGCTTGCTTGTTTTGCGGCCAGCAGACTGACGGCTCCTGGCGGAAGAGGCCTATCATGATCATCAAGCTTAAGTTTGGCGCCAGTCCCCTTGCTGTAAGCCACGCCCAAGCGCGCAGTCTCGTCCATCTCTGCCTTTAGCTTTGATTTAAAGGATGCGTAAACGCCGTCTTGTCTGGCTTGCTCTTGGGCGCGAACAAACGCACCCCAACCTCTTCCCAGATCTTCGAGCTCGCGCAGAAGAATAGGGTCACCGAAGACGTATGTACTAGTTTGGCGTTTGCGTCTCTGGAGGTCTTTGAGTTCTTGATTGGTCAGTCGGAAGTAGGGTAAAGATGAATCGAAGGCAGCCTGGGAGCTTGATGATGGTGCATCATGGCTTGCTGGTTTGAATAGATGGGTTATGTTAGCAGAGCTTCAGAACCTTTGTGAAGTCTGGAGGTTTAGGGTTGGTGATGCAAATCGACGATTGCTTGATATCTCATCGTCCTCTGCGACATAACTACCATCATTGGAAATCTGACTGATGTAGGCAGGAGACTTCTTACCTGTGGATAAACTTGAAGATGAACCCTTGTGCGATTCCTTGTCTTTTGGTAGAGAGGACGGCAAACCCTGCAGGCCTTGAGACTGCTTGATGCTGTGCATTGTGTTGGATGTCGATAGTATGTTGGTGAGGATGATTCGCGCGATGTAGTTGCAAGAGTTGGTTGGTTTTTGTGTGCGGATAAGCTATATGAATACTGAAAGCTTCCAAATTTAGTTGGGATAATGAACCAGGTGCTCTGGTCTGTAGAAGCTGAAAGACTGTTGTTTGTTTAGACATGGAAGAAAGGGATCCTTCCATCACGCACAGGTCCTTCCTTGTTGAGACTGGAGCAAACCTCACTTTCATGCAAATCAGCAATCATAAAGGTTTCTCTTTTCCACAATCTCTTTGGTTTCAAGTTGGAAGATACCTAGGATTTCTCAAATATATATTCAGAATAGATACCTTATGGGTATTCCACAGAGATATGAACTTAAGACTTTGACTTCTACCCCGCCTGAACGTGACAATACGAAGAGTTGAGAACACGCTACCATTCGAGAAATAGCTTTCTCGCCTATATTCTGTGCTCTCAAGAAGTTTCAAACTATTGCCTCCACCTTCCAACAGATGATCAGAGTTCCGGCTCGCCTCCAATTGCTGAGAGCAGAATTACTTGGGCCGATCTAGTTTCCTAGGCAGTTAGTCTATTCCACAACCAACAATCATTTCTCGGAAAGGTCAACTGGAATGTACATTCGTCCCTCAGATATTCAACTATTTGTGCATTCTTCCGAATAGCATATAGTAGGTAGACAGGTTACTTAATTGACCAAACCTTCCGTCTACCAATCAATATCAACACATAAAGCTGTTTCCCCCACGCTGATATATCTCAATCTTAGGTGTATATATCATATAATCTATTGGATCAGGTGGCCACCTCAGATTCTCCAAGCACCACATACTTCTTTCAATCTGTGGCCACTTAACTCATGGCATCTTACCTAGGTACACGCAAGCGCCCGTTCAGGGAGGAGGATGAAGTTTCAATTTTGTCCGACTCAATTCTTCTCGGTCCACCGCTGGCAATTAATGCTTGAGATTGACAAACTGGCCATTTTAGGTGATTTCCGCTTACTTAGAAGGGCAGACTTAATTGCCTTGACACCATCCGTCCTGTCCTTGTGAGACGTCTCACCAGATTTGTGAGAGGATGTTCATCTTAAAGCTTAGCGCTACATATGACATGGCCTGGAAACAGCTTCGCTTACAGTGTGATGTCGTTACCCCTGTCACCGCATGCCACACCTTGATGGATGGAGGCGTAACGAGTTGTAATTCCCTACTTACTCTTGGTACCAATACCTAGCGAAGTACCGGATCTTTGCTTACCGTTGGTGTGGAGGATGCAAGTGTATTGTTATGGCGGTCTGCTGATATCGAATTGCCTCTTGCCATCTCTTGGGACTTGAAATTTAGTGTACGCCGAGTGAAGGAGGCTGAGCTGAATTCATGACGCGTTCACCTACGCTGCAACTCCGCCACCTACCAGACTCTCGACAGAACGCTGCTGAAGTACCGCTGATGGATGAGTCAGTTGTCTCATACTACAGTGATACATGCATGCTCCTATCTAGAGGGCGTTTCGAAGTCTTCAGCTGGGAATGAGCCCGTCATGCTGGGCCATAGCGTGGATTACGAATCTAAGGCATCCAGACGCCTTGTAAGCTGATACCGAATGGGCTTACCCCTTAAGATATCTATTCTAAATAGAATGTGTGGCGTTATTCAGGAAAGTTTCAGCCGGAGGCTTCGCTAGATCGCGGTGCTGGTCGAACAGCCATGCCTGATCTTCAAGCCCATGGCGCCCCTCCGGGAGATCCTTGGTGGATGCCAAAGCTTGTAAGTATTTCGTGATACCAGAGCTCCTGTAATAATGCACTGTAAGTACAAATCTTCGCTTTAGCGTTGCGGGATGCCAATATTCCCTTACTCATCCTCACTTTATGACTGAGTGCTCGTTCAGGTATAGCGATAACTGTCAATTTTGAAACCCGCCCCCCCTTCTGGACGAATTTGCCGAATATCTAACCCCCATCTTCCTGTGAGAAACCTAGGAGTATGGTCTCGTGTCGTATCAGGGCAGCTGGGGTAGAGCCCACTAGGATTCGACAAAGCACTGGCTTTTTAAAATGTTATAGAGCCATCGAAGATCTCATGTCCGCAGTTTTCTAGGATGATCATTGCTGTGATGTTTCTACTCTCGCTTAATTGACTTGCAACTGACAAGATCCTGCCTGGTTTTAGAACCACGAACGCATGATAAGTACCTGGAAAATAAGTGTAGTCTCCCTCTCCTGCCCGACTCTCAAATGCAAGGTGAAAATGAGCACGGTCCCGAGGAAATAGAACAGGTCCATTAGACTGACAAGACAAGAAATATGATCAAATCCCAACCCTAGATAAGCCCCACCGATTGCCGCTAAATATTAGATCACTAGGTCGATAGGCAAGTCTGGCTGAAATACTGCTGCCCATCCGCATTGACAACCGCAAAACTCGGCGATGCGAACCAGTCTTGATACGTGAACCAAAAAGTATTCATCCGGTCAAATGAAGGACAAGCCACCTGCTGGAAATAAGACGCCGCATTTTCCACGCCCGGTACCGCCGCCCCGAGCGAAGACCCCGTTACCGGCCAACCAGTCTCGGTCACCCATACGCTGGCCTTGCTTCCAGCGGCAGTGACACTTGTCATCGCCTGTGAAATGGCATTGTTGAAGAGCTGACCCGCGTTGTAAATGTGATTATTGTCCTCGGTTTGGAAATAAGGGTAGATATCTACCCCGATGAAGTCGCACGCCACCATCACCGGGTCGTTGGTATGGTCAAACCACGCGTTGGTTGTGTCAACGTGACCAACCTCGACGCTGCTCGTGTATCCAGGAAGTTTTCTAAGCATGCCCTTCACGTCCCAGATCTTCTCCGCAAGGCTGTCCGGGGAAATAGTCCCTCGGTATAATGATTCGCTGCCAACGGCCACGCCTAGGAGCCAGTCCCAGCCGTGCTTTGAAATGGCAGCAAGTAGTGCGCCTTTTTCTGCGGAAAAATTGGCATCACTATCGTCAAGGCCTGCGAGAATTTGCATGCCGTTATTGATGGCTTCGGGTACGGCGTTGACGAGGCTGTCGCAATCATACGCGTGAAAGAGTCGTGCAGCATTGATGCCATTCGGTAGCTTTTTGACGGATGAGAAATCATACTCCCAGTCCGAGCGATTTTTGCAGGTAATGCCGTCTGCGGTGTAAGACTTGAAATTGAACCCTCGGTACCAAGCTGCGGTGGGAGTTGGAATTATTGTCACCAAGAGCAGTAGGAGATTAAGTTGTTTCATTATTAGAGATAGACAGGCTTCAAGAAACATATTTTGTGCCACAATGAGAGTTAGACCTCGTCTGCAGATGTTCTGAACCCATCAAGACAAAGGTTCGGGGAGCGGTAGTTTGGCGGCGAGGTCAAGAGAGTGTGCCCCGGGAGCGAGAGAATTTAAACGATGGGCTGGACGGGGAGCAAACTGCAAAATTGAAATTGAGATCCTGTATGGTCATCATTAACTTGGTACTGAAGTTCCATCTCTGGCTGCAACTTGACGAGCCGAGACCAAATAGCTGCTTCATCTAGCGAGGGTTGGGGAGGCTGAGACATACCTTATTGCAACAAGTATGTGCGACGTCAAGGTGCCCCCAACGTCTGGAATGGATGTGAAAGAAGTTCTACTTTGAGATAATACTGTAAAATAGTAGCTGTATGATGTTCCCAAGCATTTTGATCGCTGTGGTGTTTTCTTCAATGTTTATGTTCTATCAACGCGGGAGACGGCACGCAATCGAGAGGTCAGGTCTGGCATCTTTCTAAGTGCCATTTATTTTATGCTAATGTCTCCCAGAATCCAAATATTACAAGGAACTCGCGATCTAGAAATGGGAAACCAGGAGGACCGACCGTAAGGTCTTTTCCGACTGAGTGTGAGTCGGGCGGGCACTCGGACACGTCTGGTCTTGAGGCGAGCAGCCCAATCCGGACCTCCTTGACAGCAATGAGACTAGCTGTTCGTGGCTCAAGATAAGTTATAAGAGTGTATGTATTTCTGGAATACCTTGATCAGATTTCTTGATTCATCGGCCCATTGGAGGCCTTGGCCAAATTGCAGGATTTGTTGGGGGCGTCGTGTGCTACGTTCAGCATATCGTCTGGGCCTTCCCCGGCTCATTGTCAAGCTGGATAGATGCTCTGCTAATGAGTTTCTATGTAATATAGAAAGTAGCAGATGAGCTTGCGCAAGGAAAAGGGCCTTTGTAGGTGCTTTGTGCTGCATGCACACAACATTCCGGTCCTTGTGCGGACCTTTAACGGAAGCGGGAAGTGTGCCACCGACTCTTCAGTGAAAGTCCATATGTGCCGATAACAAGATTTTTCCATACAATATCAATTACAGTCAGTATGGAAACAATTCTGCGCTATGGAAGCATCGTTCTTGCCAATGTATAGCTGCTGAAAGTGCAATGTTCTGTGTCTGTTCAGTCGCGAATCGTCTCTGGAGAGGACACCCGCAAGAGAGAAGCATGCATACCTACCTAGGTAGGTATCCAGCCCAGACTTGAATCATTTCGCGCACAAGTTTATCATATGTGTCGATGGCAAGCCGCTCACTCCCCATGGAAGCTTTGGAACCTTGCATACCTGTCATATTCTGGGTGTCGGGACCTGGGCGAGCCGTCCATATTTATACGTAAGTAGAATGCGACAAACGGTCTATCTGTTACCAGATTACCAGTCCAACATCCTTAGAGAGCGTGATCCCATTGCTCCGAACAATGGAAAGATGAATGCATCGAATTCCAGACAGACACAGCCCACTGGAAACAGTGTTCTGCACAAAGATGCCGTGCGCACCGCGGGCTACGGGATTCCATTATATAAGGGACGGGAAAGCCACTAGTTATAAACGCGAACTCCAGGTTTGTATTATACTCTTCAATATACGAAATTATTAGATACTATTAATTATACTTGAATTGAAAAGAAGGGTGGTAAAGTAATAAACAATATAAACATGAAGTATAGAATAATAGTTTGAAGGCTGTAACAGAGTATTTAAAAAGAAAGCTAAGATTATAGTAGTTATAAATTTGGATTTTGAATCAAAATTTCAAAAGCCTCGAGTGTTACCCAGTAGTGTAGTGGCTTATGTTCGTTTTGAGCAGAAGCCTCTATATGAGGGATTAATACTCAGGTAGGTGACGAAGCTCGCGTAACGCAGTGGTAGCGTGTTGCTCTTATATGTCTGGGCTAGTCCAGATCATATGACGTTTATAACCCTCGGGAAACCCTGGGATATTTATAATGATATGCAAAAGTCGCGAGTTCGACCCTCGCCGTGAGCATTTTTGGTCGACGTTAAAAATAAAACGGGGAGGCTGATGCCCCTAGGATGGGAGGAGCTTCCAGGTCTTATTTGGTCTTATGGTTTTAGTCTTATTTACATTTCAAAGCTTTATATAAGTAATCTCCATTAAGTGCTATCTAGCATATAATAGTATTTTACTTATATAAAGCTTTAATACGCTTTTTATATAGAAAGCAAATAGAATATAACTAAAGTAAAGTTTTAAAAGACTGAAATTAATTTAGGGTTATCTTTGTGTTTTCCTTATGCTTTTATAGGGTATGAATGTAAGTACTGAATCCGAAGTTAGAATGCATAGCAGTGAATGCAATGCATGCCTTGCTTTGTGCAGTACAGCGGTCGTCTCTGATGATGCATCGGGCCTTTTGGTGCTGTTACAACAAAGGCGGCCAATGCTCCATATATCGCTCTTTGTGAGAGTGTTTCTGTTCGTCACTGCCTTCCCCCCCTCCTTCTTCAACGTCTCAGGAGCTCCTTGGAGATCATTTTCCGCTGGTTGAACACCGTGTCACGTGCGTCTCAACCCGGAAGTTGTTCCTTGTATCTACCTAGGTATTCAAGACGAGAGCCCGGCAACGACTCCCATACCTATGCATGCTAGAAGAAGGTGACGATAGTGTTACAGTTGCAGAAGGTCAAGCCGAGTCTTTGGCGAGAAGGGACGCAAAGCTTTTGTCTTCGAATCCCAATTCCGGCTGTGTCTAGATACCTCTCTCTGATAGAGCTTGGACTACTAACGGTTGCTTTTGTTGTTGGTATCTTGAATCGTGATGGCAATCTTGGGGTTTGCTAGGAAACCTGATGGTCTAGCTCTAGGCGAGTTCATTTGCGCTCGAGACGGTACACTTCCAGATGGAACCTGCATGCAAACTGTATTTGCAGAGAGAAGCATGGGAGATATAGGTAGGATAGGATACGATCGAATCCTCAGTTGGGTGTAAGCCAATTCATTGGTGTCCAGACTGAAAAAGCCACGCACAACATAAGCACATATGCAGAGTGGGATCGTCTCATTGATCCATGTCAGGTTCAGGAAGCTCATATATCCGAGACCTTAGATCATGTGAAGGTTCCTGTGGGCCGCCTAAGCTATTATCCTAAGGTTCATTACCAGGAACGTTTGGAAAGATAAGCAGTCGGCCATCAGATTCAAGTACAGGTCCAAGTTTGTGCAAGTGGTTGTGCAACTGGCGGACCGGGCAACCAACTTGATGTGCAAGGCTGAAAGCTGGGTCATGCTGAGATGTGATATGCATACACCTACGGTAAATACACCTCGGATCCACTTAGCAAGTGGCAACGCCGTTCTCGACGATATATATTCAACAGTCTCCAGGACGCCATGCGCTTATCTGTGGTCAGCCCCAGTGTGGAGACCTAGGAATTCGGGCCAGTCTATACTTCCCCCAAGGTTGGAAACACCAGCTGGACTACGCCCTCCAGGCTCTGGGCGCTAAGGCCCTCCTAACCGCTTTCCGAAGAGACACCTCTAAGCCGGCTGTCACAAGCACAGTAAGCCGCTTGACTTTCTCCGGCTACTCTTGTGTCGGTTCCCTTCTGCCCCGTCATCGCACCCCCGGCAAGCCACAACCCAAGTATGTAGAGCAAATGATACAGGGTATACGTTGCATAGCTCCGGGCATTACGCAGTTTCATCCCTTGTAGCAGGCCGGAGGAGGTGAGAGCGTCTGGAAGAGCGACATTTTGCAGCACCCGGTGAGGGCCAAACGGTTATTTGGACACCTAGGAAAGACTGATTGCAGCTGTTAGTGGTGAGATCAGCTGCTGTGGGCGAGGAGCATCAAGAAGTCCTCTGACCATCCTTACGGCAAATGCCAAGTTTCTGGCAGACTTTAGTCACCAATGATCACGGTGCATGGTTCCATTTTATGTTTGTCTGGGAATCGCAAGCAGCTTGAAATCAAACTGATTAGTTACTATTTTGCAATTCGACAGAGTCAGCAAAGATACATTGTCACAAACTGGTGTCTGGGCCTTCTTCTTGTCAGGACTTAATATCATGGGCCGCCGATGCGTGAGATAGAAGGGTTGACTAGCAAGTCGACCGTGGTGCCCTCGGCACCTGCAACGATGCTGATGGCTGATCTATCTCCCATTTGATCAATTCCACCGGCTTTCTCTTTCCATTTACTCTCAGACTGTTGGCCAGTGCATAATTATTTCTTCACAAAAAGCTACTAAACCTAGATTGCAAAGAGTATTACTATATAAAGCCTGTAATGGAAGGCGGTGCTGCACGTGAACCTTGCTCAACTACATCTGTTCCAGGACCCAGGCTCCAGCCTTATTCAGCTAGCACACTAATCGCAGACTAAGATTCACTCATAGCTGCCTACAAGGCTATGGTTAAAGGTCGCCACCTGTCTTGTCCCTGTCCTGTAGATATCCCCAGAAAATTCCTGATGGCAATGGTGTTGGCTGTTTAAGCTGGGCAACCCATACGGCTTCTTGTCAGTTTAGTGTAGGGATCCATGAAAGTTTCATGTGATCTGCCCTTTAGGCACTCACCATAGAGATCCGGATCTACCATTGAAGAGCTGGTGCGCTGGTCGGGCCTAGGGCAGAGCCTGACGGCGTAATGACCGATTTCGCTGTGTCTAAGCCTCGTTGGGCACCTATATTTGTTCAGCTGTCAACTCCCGCCTCTGAATTTCCTATCTCTTTTCTGCTTCTGATTCTCAAATGTCTGGCAGGTTTGCGAGTCACAGCGGTCGTGGCCACCAGGTTTCAGCGAGTTTTGAATTCGGATATCCGGGATCAAGTCGTGCGCCTCTTGGTCTTCTGATGTTCGTCAATGGAGACTCTCTTCGAGTTACGGCAGCGAAAGTCGCAAGATACCAATTTCTAGCGACCGCCTTGGGCTCGTGTCCTGTGCGGTCACTATGTTTCGAGCACCACACAGTGTCTCGTTCCTCGATCGTGTTGAAGGAGTTTCCCTCCTCCATGTCACATTTCAGCAGGCTAGGATTGTTACCCCACGCTGGCCTCTCTTTCACGCCCAGGTATTGATACACCAGCAGAGGCCAAGTATCTAGGTACGAGTGCCCACCTTTGATCGTGGCAATGCACTGGAGTCAAAGAGGCCTTGGGGGTGTTGGGTGGCCATTGCTTTGTTTCTAGCTTGCAGACTTCCTATCCTGCTTTGTACCTATCTATGCTCCTCTGTGCTACGCTTCGGGACCCGGTCTCACAATCGACTAACAGTGACTACCTAGGTACCCTAAGAAGGCATCGATCGGACTTTTCATTCGAGCCTCTTAACGGCTTTCCTATCTCCACGATCACCCAGGTAGAATATATACCAAATCGACAGCGACTTTCCGGGTCTCTGGAAGGAAGTGTATCGTGGTCCGATTTATATCGATATGAAGGTGGTTTGGCTCCTGTCTCTTGGACGGAGAGAAGAAGCAAATCACCTAGGACTTTTATTGGCCGCGGGAAGAACGGAAGGAAATTGGATCACGCTCGAGGATCTATCTTCGGGTACGACTTGACTTCGACAAGTGGGACAGTATGTTGAGACATGTGTGGAGGGCCCCATCTGAGGCAATGTACTAGCAGACAGCACGCGCAGGAAGGAGTGTCGTACTGAAAAGAATGTGAACGAGCGACTAATTGCTGCGCAGTTAGGGTCGGCGTGAGCGATTTCGTGAACGAGTTTGGATGGATTCGACATCTTCAACCGGAATGCATTACTCGGAAATCAAGGTCTTTGAGTACTTGCAAGTTCTTTTAGAGATCAAGCGAAGTCCACAAGTCTGAGTCGACGGGCTCGGTCCTTGAGGCAGCGAACAACATCAGCAAAGTTCGGGAGAGACGAGCCCAACCCAACAACCAACCAGCATGTGTTTTCGAGAGACCAGTCAGGTGCAGAAGAGAAAGACACGGGACTTACTTCTCAAGACTTCCCACAGGAGACGGCACGCCTTCGAGGTTTTGCGTCCATGTCGACTTCAACGAACCCATCCTCCCAGTTATAAGAAAACGGCCACACGCCACAGCAGCGCTCACGGTAGCCACGCATGACCGACAGACAACCACTACAATCACCCTGTTACAGTGCCACCATGTCAGTAGACGTCGAGACAACAGACTTCGAGCGACAAGCTGCAGGATGGCGACTGGATCCATCATCCTTGCTGCTGTTTGGAGAGCGTGGCGCACCAAGTCCCTTTCGGTGTCGTCTTCCGGACGCCAGCTACACCAGAGTTGCGCAACTCTTCAGAAAACAGGAATTTCTGCATGAGACTTGCATCAATCGACGGCCGTGATTACTCATCCCACCATTATGAAGTTCGATCTTTGGCCGGGGCGAGAACTATTGCTCAAAACTGCCATGCTCAAGTTCGACACATTGGCACCGGGCAGAACGCAATATATGGCATTCAGACTTAATTTCCACCAAGGCGGTAGTGCAATACTTACCAGGAGATGGCTTTCCATAATGGGAACCCTACCAACTGAGATATTAGTAGTGGTGGACTTATTGGCCACAATGGAGGGGAGGTGTCGTTGACAGTGGGGACCTATGGACCAGGAAACCCCCCTGAAGCAAGCTACTGACCTGGCCCATTAGCAGTGGATCTAGCGTTTCGGGCGCTAAACACGGGAGGCCGAGCCGTCACGACCAAGTGGAGCTTGAATTTGAGCCGCATTCGACCTAAGTCGCCAACACACATTGGACAAGCATTTCAACCGGGTCTATGCGCAGATGTCCCTTATGAGCCTCGTGAATTATGCAAGAGATGCATTTCATGATGCAGACAGTGTCGACGACTTGTTTCTCGCCTCAATGAGAACTTGTGAGGTGGATGTACATGTGTGTCCTTTGTCGAGCTTTGATGAGCCAATGCTGATCTTGAGTTTAGTGAACATGATTGCCCTCGTCCAGCGGACCGTGATTGAAAGCCAAGCTCCAACAAGCAACCTGAAATCGATGATCTGGAAGGACTCGTTCTCTGCTTCGGAGACCGGTCAAGGTGTGAGCCCCTCCTCGAAGGCCCGTTGTGTCTGTGTGAGGGCTCTCCCCAGGACTTCACTCGGCACTCGCTCTGCTTCCAGAGACTGAGGTCTAGCATGCGGTCTACCGTGTCCCCAGCAACTGAAGGAGCGGGTCGTATTCGCAAAATTCGATGACATGTCACATTGTAGAGCCATTGGCAGACGCGTATCTCTAGTTGGTGCCCCTCATCGACTAGCCGATCTCTTCACCATTGTCCGAACTCAGAGGACTATGTCTAACTGTTCTTCAGTATACGGCTGTTGGAGGACTCTGGTTCGTGGCACGTGACTGCGAACTTCATAGAGCATCTTCCGAATGAGCTCAAGGGGCATACTGATCACGACACTCGCAGACAACAGGCAGTTGCCCACCATACGACAGCAACAAAAAAACAAGGAGACAAACACGATCCACTATAGTCTGTGAGTTGGGTGTTACTTTTTCATCAATTTAACTCTTGTAAGATTATTTCTCATCAGATCGCCATTATTCCGAATAGACCGTGAAGTCGAGACCGTCTTGGGTTAAGCGAGCGCCTGGGGCAGCTATTGACATACCTTTTGCTTTATGGAAGGTGAGTCTTCTCAAACTAAATTCGTCATTTGTGCTATAGTTCAAGACTTTAATTTAATTAATGTTGTCAGGTATTCGTCTCTTGTGGCATGAAACAAGATATGTTGGGACTTCTCTTTCGCAGAAGGCTTACATGTCAGAATGCCAACCCCCTTGTATGAGAACTGGAAGTGTTTGCTCTCAATGACTTGCATTTAACTCTAACAGAATTTTTTTCAGATGATTGTTTCACCATGGATGCACCAAAACTGGGTGACAACTGATCCGTGGGAGACGCGCACCTCAGCGAAGACTTGGACCAACTCAAGCGCCATATAGTACCCAGAAAGCTATCAACAGTCACCCACTGACTTTGTTACCGGCTACCTCTTCCACAGTATGGTCCATTTTAGAACATCGAAAAATACGCTGAGCCGAAGTCTGTCAGAGGAATTGACTGAGTCAGAGCAGCTCGGAAGTTGATCACCTAGGTACTTGACGTACGAATCTCTAGTGCTTCACCATGATCAGCCTGGAAGCACACAACGCCGGCAGGCTGTTTCAGCCAACGGATATACGACACCGACCGTCATCTGACGCCTTGTACAACTGCTCACGATCTGTGACCTACTTCTGTCAGCCGATGCCTAGCCCGTCTACACCACCACTGCGGCGGCCGCCTGGCTGATGAGCCCTAACGACTCAAATCACACACGCGAGGTGAGAGCCCCCACCTTTACACATGGACATATTACATGATATGACAGTCTAGAAGCCTTCAAGTTCACGCCTTGCGGTCACCCGGCTCCGATGATGACAAGTTTGTGATTTCGGTCAGTGTCCAGTCTTACGCTGCACCTTATGTTTCAGCCCTTCGATAGGATCAGGAGGATGCGAAGAGAAGGCTTCTAATCCCGAACGGTATCGCATGAGGAGTGGGCGGAATTTTCAACATCTAATTTACACACCACCTGTCGCTGTCTACCTGGAGGGTATGGCTTGGTTCCTTTAGTCGCCTGCACGCCTGACACCGCCGTTCTAGAGGCATGATTGAATCTCTGACACAATGTCACAGGTACTGGTACAATAAACGGGGTCCTATTTACCTACCAGGAAGCCAGATATGCTGGTAGAAGCAGTCGAGACCCTCTACTGTCGTGCCTCGGTTTCTCACTGCATCGGGTGATTCCTTCGACACTTGGTATGGATGCGCGACGAAACTCCGATTTACAGTGAGGCATCGTATCTCGGAAGGATTGAAAGCAAATTTAACTGGTTGGCATTATCAAGGATATATTGCGCAATATCGTTTAATCGATTACAAGCATATACTTTCGCATCCAACTCTTCCAGGGGGGTAAGACTTTGGTTGCCTGACGCCTACATTGTCTCGACAAAGGACCTTCGAGATCCTTGATGACACCCTACGGCATGAAAACAAAGTCCTCCGCAGACTTATTGGCAGCAGTGGATATACGGAGGGGGCGGGGACGCATCGCCCCTGTCGACACCGGAAATCGCAGTCTTCGAATGATCAGCCCTGGTCATCCCCAAAATTAACACTCTTGCGAACGTGCGCCATTATTGATTGCAGGAGTCTTTGCATTCGGCCAAGTATGCGACTTCATGCAGATTTGTCTCCCTTGCTGAACAACCTTGGACACCTCTCGGCGAGATCGGAGCCCCGGTGTCACTATCGGATTCCTTTTGCTTCGCTAGGTATTCTCATGTGAGGCACATTTGAGTAATTATGCACGCCTTGTCCGAGTTGTCACGTCCAAAGCCGAGTATCCTTTTTCTGTTCACCGCTAATATGCTCGTGGTCAGAAATTGTAAAGAAAGTCAGGCTCTCCCGATGAGCATTCATGTCTTAATTGGCAAAGCCACTGCTTCTTGGAAGTAAAGCTGGCAAGCTTGGTTGGTCTGAGTATAATTTTGTGCCATGTGGTACGCCGCCAAACAGCCGATTCGGAATTCCGACTTCATCCATCCGGCCGGTCTGCATCGCGAATGTGGAAACTCATACCGTCCTTATTTCTTTTCTGGTTGCATTGCCGTTATGCCTTGTTGCCTTCCCTGAAGATTCAGCCATTGAGCAGTACGGGGGAAAGTGTATTTTGAACGCGGGCTCATTTACTTGATCAATCGCATCTCGGGTATATGTCTCTGCCTATATCCGACGGGCCCTCTAGCCCGTAGCCTCAGGTCTTTGCACGTGTTGAGCCATCAGATCTGCCATACTTCTCACATTCCCAGTTGACTCTAGTGTATTGGCATTAGGTACTTGTAAGTATTTGCCTGTTCAGCAGTAGAGGAAGGTCAACGCAAGCGAATGCGACCCCATAGCATCAAAGTGCTCACGACTGGAAACTAAGAGTCAAGTTGGTGTCGAGCTTGAATAATAAAGGCCTTCAACCGGTCAAGAGGTGCATTTTAGGTACCTAGGTATATGAGCCACTGGCCTCCCACCCTCTTGGGCCCTGCACTTCTATCCACCTTCTTCACTCGTCAGCCTACACGGAACCCAGCCCGAGCCCAGTGAGATGTTTGTTGGTCTACTTGATGATAGCCCCCATCATGTCGTTCACATACTTGCATTGCCGAGCCCACCTCCTCCCTCCTCAACAGACATGCGGTCTCACTATTGATAAGTGTGCCAATCGTCTAGAGACATAAGGTTGAGAGGCTGGGGACCCGATGACCCATTACTGTCGCACAAGCAGCCCCCAAATTGTCAGATTCAAACCGCGAAAGTCACACAATCCTAGTTCCTCTCGCTGCATCTCATACGGGTCATTCTTCTTGGGGTCCACTTTTAAAGAGAAAGTTGCCTCGTGGACTTGTGTGTGTAAGAGGCGATGAACTCCCCTCACTGCAGCATGCAAGCCACCTGCATCCCGTCCCCCATTATTGACGCCATCCCGGTCCCGCACCTACTGTGCAGCTCCATCAGAGCTTTGGCACTCGGCTTGCATGCAGATGGGGTTCATCTTTTAGTTTCACCGGCTTGCAACACCTTGCTGACACGAGTGGTGACAAATTTGGAATTGTAAATACTGAATTGCAATGCAGAGCAATCTATTAGATTTTGTTGTGCATGGCTCCGCGGCATCTAGCTGGGGCAACAGAGACTGAGTTTGCTACACATTGCAGAGCTGCAGCGCTAGGAATCGCATACTTTCTTTTGTCATCCCATCAGTAAATGGTGGGTGATTGTATCTAGACATCGCTGCTACGACTAAAGTGGCTGCAACATTCTCAGCCCATAGTGCGTCGTCTAAAGCAATTGTTGCTTATCCACAGTGGTACCATGCCCCCCATTTATCGCCCAAGACAGGACTCATGACAATTCGGTCTGCCTTAATGTCTGAGAGATTGAGTTATGAGTGGCTGTATCAAGCGTCACAAGCCTTGTAGTAAGTCTAGTTTGTTGATGGTGTGCAGCCGGCACAACAACCACAAACCTAACATTTGTTAGTTCACTGGAAGAAGCTATGTAGACACCTATGCTGTCACTGCATTGTGCCCACCTGTCCTGCAAGATAATCCTCTTCTGGCTAGTACTCATATTGATGATGTTGTGCTTGTGTAAACCCCACGAAGAACCCTAACGCTGGGTGGCTGGTCGATGTTGCCTCCCGTGTCCGCCTGGCTACATTGTGTGACTCTGCGCCTTGAGAAAGCTTGTTTCAAGGTTCTCCAGGCTGACTCTGAGCCAGGATCGCAACGAGAAAGTGCGTGTATTTGCATTTTTGTGTGTGTGTATGCCTGGGAAAATAAGAAGAACACCGAAGATATTTGGAATGGCAAAGAAGGCGCCTAGAAGCTGTTCGGAACCCCCCCCCCCCTTCGCGGCCCTTAGCCGAGTGTGGGATGCCCAGCCTTTTTGTGCCTTATTTGCCTTGGAAGGGCTCAATCGGCCCGCAACTTGGAATTCAATGGTTTACCACTTGCCTGACGAGGCTGAAGATGAGCGTCGTCTGATGAAGTATACCATCGCCTAGGCTCAGCCCTACAGCTGCTTACCTACCTAGGTACCTAGCCGAGGATCTTCCGACTAAAATGCTAGTGTATGAGCCACCATTGCTCAACTCATTGTGACCGAGAAGCCGCATATGTGAAAATAATGAAGCGCAAATCGAGGGACGACTTGGGTTGAGCATAATGGCTGAGGAATCGAGGATCCACTTCCTGGGTCATGAATCGTCCTTGTTTGTGGCAATTAGTAACTAGCATTAGAGAACCTCCACAACAACCACCTTATCATACATGTGTAGAAATGTTGAAGACTGCCTCTACCTTGAAGCTAGCCACAGGACTACTTGTTCCGAATATCTAACTTTGCTCCTCCCTCTAGCTGCCCACGACCAACGTGATACTCACAGACTGAAAACCCGGATCTGAGCGTCGATCCATACTTGTACAGCATCGCCGAACTCATGAGAGGGCGACGGAATGTGTTCAGATTTCTGAACCAACGATATAGCAGTGCATGTTCTTCGGATAGATGAAAGAGCAAGAGTGTCTAAGAAGGACAGACCAGAAGAGGCATGGCAAACCCCAGAATGATGTTGCAGGATTACATCCGGCAGGCTTCCATGGCAATTTCGCGAAACTTATTGTGGAGGAAGGGAGAGATGTTCTTTTGGTTTGTTAGGCCGCGCGACGAGAACAATGGTTCGCTTTTGGACAAGACCTGGGTAAACCGCGAGCCTGACGATACTAAGTCCCATTGTTGGACTCAGCGATTCGTGAGGACTGCTAAATGATCCTGGGCGGGGCCCGTAGTTTAAATTCCCAAACTCAGAAACGGTGCCCAATGCAAATCCAAGTCTGGAGAATAGCATGCGCAAAGAATCTAGAAGATCATGGTCACGAAGCCCTGCGAGCAGGGCGTGGAAAAGGCGCCCGTGATAATTTTGGTTCACGACAGGACTCCCAGCATATGGGACGAGGCCTTCCCGATTTTGACTCGTGGGAAGCCATTGCCGTGCTGTAGTGCGGGTATTAGCAGAGGAAAACCAACACATACAACGAGTTGGTGACACGAACAGTACTGCAAAACATTTTGGACTGACGCCGGTAACCGCGACGAGCCAAGCTTTGTGATGTTCCAGATGGTCGTGTGCGCGAAAGTTCCTCATTTGTACTCCCCCTTCTCCACAGCCGAGGAGTCCCCTGCATCGGATTCGTCGCCGCCGCCACTATTCCGGGACTTTGTGGAATCATCCACCATGGTGGCGGTGCTGTCCGTCGTAGAGACTATGGACATAGCATCATCCTGCTCTCTAAGGGTAGCATCCTCGGCCGCAAGGTCATGGGCATCCTTATGGAACTCGGACGTAGCTCTGAATTGCTTTGTCTGCTCATCGTAGATAATCCACTTCTTGTGGGCGGCCAAGTTCCAACCAAGCCACAAGACACGCTCGCGTCGATACTCGGTCATAGAGGGAAGCTCAAAGGACTTCTCATCCTCGTCGACCTTGTTATTGCTGAACCAGTCAGAGGGGAACAGTGCGTCTGTCCAAAGCAGGCCCCGAAGATTCCAGTCCTCACAGAGAGGACGCTCACTTGGTTTAGGAAACTCTTGTGATTCAATGTGTTCAAAATGCTTGAAACCAATTGTAAGAGAGGTGAGCATATTTGCCAGCAGCGTCCAGGGAAAGCTGGATTCGAGGTAGCGCATTGCAGGCTCTCTCCTTGCCATGAAGTTCATGAAAGACAACCGTACGTTCAAATACGGCAGAACGTTGTTATCACCGTAGCGTCTGAACACTAAAGAATCGCAATCTTTGACGAGTTCAGAAGCCACACCAAAAATATGGGATGGTATCGGACCATTTTCTTCACCGGCCTCTTCCATCTTAGCATCACTCTCGCTTTGTGGAATAATCGTTGACAAGATCACGTTGCCCGGGCCTTGGGTATTACGCTCGGTCTTACCATACTCGAGCAGTGCATTGGAGTTAGCGATTGCAATGAACGCGCCTGGTTCCAACCAACCCCGGGTCGTGCGCGCAATGTGGTGGTCAAGCAGTCCGAGAAATTCGGCCCTGGTCTTGCCGTACTCCAGCATCAGATCATCCAAAGACTTGGGCAGAGCCTTCTCCTTTTCGTCTGTATTAGACACAATGAAGAGAATGCCGTGCGCTTTAACAAAAGCGAGATCGATGGGCTGTAGCCGGTTCTGAGTGCCGCTAAGGATTGGGTCGAATAATGTAAGGATGCTATCGCGAGCGGACTTGAACGGCACTGCCACGCACAAGCTCTTGGTGTAAAAGAACAGCTGCTGTACAGCATTGGGCCTGGCCAAGATCGCCAGGTGGTGGTGTAAACGACCCGTGGTGGGAGCTTTGTCGCTCGCTTTGGAATACCAGTGGCGGCTGACCCCAGTCCAGATTTCACGATCCCTAATGTCCTCATCTTCAATGGCCATGCGGTATCTGCCCAGATCTCCCAAACATTCTATCCAAGTATCCTCAAATGCCGGCACTGTTTCGTACAAAAGGGCCATCATGGAGTAGGCCAGATAAATGAATGTTAACATATGTTCCAAAGATGCCGGTAAACGATGGCGTAAAAGTTCTAAAAAGGAATGTATCCCATGGCGCCACATCCGCGCGGGCATAGCATATTTCGAGGCGAGTTTTCGTAAAGCTGGACTTGCTGAAGGGTGCTGCGAGGCCAGAAAAAAGTCGTGATGCTCGTGGAGCAGTGTGCGGTGCAATGCTATCAAGGCCTGCCACTGCTCGTTATTTAATTTTGCAGCACCATCCGTTTGGGCCGATTGCGCACTGTCAACCTCTATACACTTGGATTCGACCATCACAAGCCCGGCATATATCCCTTTGACTTCTGCAACTAGCTGCTCCTGGGAAATGGGTCTGGTCTCCGGTTGTTTGATCATAACAGAGACGGAAGGGTCCTCCTCCTCCTCCTCTTGTGGTTGTGGCTGCTCTCTCGATCTAGCGGCTTGCTGTCGTCTTGCAGCTGACCGCGGCAAATGATGTTTTTGTGCAGCTTGGGATGCGGTCGTGTTGCGGGGCAGTGGGGGCTCTCCTTCGGTCCAGAGTCGTCCTTTGGCTTTTGCTGATGGTCTCGCAGGGAAGTCGGAGGTAGATTCGTCAACGCGACTTGTTGTCTCGCGAGTCTGGCCATCGCCTTCATTGACAGAGGTGGTTGGAGATTTGAGGCGTTTTCTAGCAGGCTCAGCGCTGTCGGCAGCGTTGTCAGCACTCCGCCGCAGCGCGGCCGGTGACTCCTGCAATTCTGACCGTGCAGCATTGTCATCGACATCAGGCTCTTTGGAGGCTGTCGCTGGCGGCGCTTCCCTGTTGTCAGCTTCACGGTTAGTGTCGAAAAAGTGCAGTTTCTGGTTGCTGTACAGGGATTCCGCAGCAGAGGTGAAAGTTCGGAACATACGCTCTTGCCTGCCGCCTCAGAGCCTTGTTGAAGTTCGTAACGATATGTGCCATGGCTGATCTCTGGCCTTGGTGTCTTTTGGATTGATTTGTTTGTCACAAGAGAGCCCCAAGGGAAGTTGATTAGGTGCAGTCTAAAAGGCACAGGTCGATGAAAGACGATGCGCTAAGAAGTTGAGTGCACGCCAAGGACGACGAACCGAGCCAATTCATGTGGTACCGGTACCGGGCCTTGAGAAAATGGTGGGGAGTAGACAGCACGATGGACTTGTGAAAAGTCCCGCTCTCACAAACTTAGTTCAACGCAAATGCGTCAAAGAGGAGTAGAAAAATGATTCTTCAATCTGTTTGGGTTCTTATCTATATACTGTCTCTTGAGAAATGGTGCGCGTCCATCCAACATCCTACAATGTAGTTGTAAAGAAGGGCTGTAGTCTTTTGAGCAGTGTGTGTACCTGTACTTTTGATGCAAGCTCAAATACTTGTGATTAGATCCTGGGGGCCTAGCGTGGGTCGGGCTACCTAATGAAAAAGCGGACGCATGCGCCTAAAGTCGTTAGCGCGGTTGCCTCGTTTTCCAAAGTGGTTCGCGGACCATCAAGCAGAGCCGCATCCCATTTCTTTGATCCACGAACATTGCCCTTCTCGTCCAGCTCATCCACGGGAAACACATTTTGTCGATCCTTTGTTGTCGTAATGTCTAGGACGGATTCATTGAATGATGAATAAGGACGTTGAAAGGTTGCGTGCTAAGAAGACCTGCAAAGTAGCAGTTGAACTCATGAACTTGGCGCTTTTTTCAAAGCCAAGTCAAAGCACCAGCCGTCCATGGACAGGTCGGGGAACGGGGAAAAAAATCCTCACAATGACTCAACAGTGCTGCGTAATGAGTGATAGCGATCTTGCGACCACAAATTTGGGAATGGAGAGAATTGCGTGGGACATGTGGAAAGTCAAGAGGCAGATATTCAGGTTTGTTATATGTTTAGTCATTCTAACGGCGCTAGTTGGACTACCAACTCTTACTGGGCCGTCACAGCTCGTCCCCCTGGCCTCTGTTGATCCGTCTGTACAACGCACTGAATTGAAGTAGCTTCCCTTTTCATCGTGGCCAAGGAGTCCCAAGCAACAAAAGCCAGTCAATCTTTCACCTGAACTTGACCAGTCGACATTGTCCAGGTTCCCACTCGTCTAGTAGCATACGGCACGTGCTGTCCAGCCTGTCGCAATGTCATACCTGTCTGGGCTGATGTCCATCATGGCGAGGGAATGTTGCGAAAATGCGATGCCTCAGCCTGTGTCACACAACCGCCGTCCCTGTCATGTGCTCTCTAATTAGTGCTTGGAGTGAAGCAAATCAAATGTGATAGGTGCCTGGAGGCATCTCGTCTATTTCTTTCTTTCCAGGTGCCCGTCCACCTCCACCTCGCAGTCTTTTCTCTCCCAGTCAAGTCGTTTGCAGTCTTGTGCTTGTGCAGAAAGACCATCTCTTAGTGGTTCCAGATCTTGCAGCGATATTTCAACGAACAATGTTAAAGCACTGCCGTGCCGACCTTCTGTCGTTCCTCTGAAAATCACATGATCCCCCATGCAGTCCTTCGACCTGCATACGTCAAGCCTCCAGCTCCCGGATAAATGGCCCCGCAATCCGATCAGGTACTCAACCTCTCCTATATATCATACCAACACCAGACTGCTGTTTACCAGCGTGCTTCTTTGACAGCAAATAACGTGTGGATGACACCACCATTCCATGGGGCTTAGCTGCACTCGCTGGTCTCCTGTGCTTCCGCATAGAGCTGCCGAATTGAGGTTCGGTGCCGCTCAAGACGGCTATGCATGCAGGCCTCTCTCGCCACAGGTAACGTCGATTCTTCTGTTCCATAGTGGCGTGACGAACTTTGCCGCTTGCAACACACGAGGTAGGAATCGACCAGTTCGGAACTGTCTTCAGTTGCCAAAGAAAATTGACTGCATTCCCAGGGGGGGCAAAGGCAGGAAAAACAGAAAGAGCTTTATTGGACTTTTCCCTCAACACACCAGGCAGAATCACGTGGTCTGGATTGGGAGTGACCTCTTGAAAGCTTCCTCGACTGGAACGGAGAAGACTGATGGAAAGTAAGGGAAGTGGAGAAGATGTCGTCTAACAACTTTGTCGGGACTCAAGAGAGGATTCAAGGGGAAATCAATAAAAGATCCTGAACAATTGCACCGACCTTCCTCAAAGGTGGACCGAGGCGAATCCGCCACCGAAGACACATCGCCTGATGTGGCTACCGCGCGCTCTAGCTTTTTCCCATGAAGGCAAGATTCACCTGGCCACTAGCCTGGGAGTCAACGTCGAAGCACCTGCATTTCTCCACCTGAAAAGTCATTCCGGCCGCAACGTCACGACACGCTTCTTGACCCTGACGACTTCCGTATAACCTCCGCTTTGCTGCCTCTTCCGGGCTTCCGAAAAGTCTCTTCAGATTTGCCTCCTCAACTGCCGGGGCCGTTGGTGGACTGATAGAACCAAGCAATTTGGGGCGGGGGGATGGGGTCGCGATTTTGAACTTGTAGATCCTCGTATACACAGGCCAAGCACACAGGCAAACGGGTGGCCTTGAAGGTCGAGTGACCGGAACCCGCGTATCGTGCCAACTTAAGGCACCAACGGAGCGGGATTCCTACCTAGTCGGCTCGAGCATTCGCCTTTCTCGTCAGCCCTGCTAAACCTAATTCCTACGTAGCTTACCGGATACTCTGAGCTACTTGTTGCCTGTCATCATGCCCCTACTTAGTTCCTGCTCAGCCCATGAAGAGTCATAGTGCGGGATTCGAAGACGCCTAGACGCCCAGTGAACGAGCATTTGGGCACTGACTGCACATGCAGGGCGGGGACTTGTCGTGTGTTTGTCTGACAAGTATCACACGAGCATGCATCGTCGCTATTGTCTTCTGAACGCCGAGGAAGCCTGATAGGATCGCTCTCGATTTGCATGCCGCAACTTCGAAGCGTTCTAGCAACGTGGTGCCCTTCGCGAGGGTGGAGTAGGTTGAAAAGGCAAGGGCCCAACCGTGGATGATTCCTATTGACCTAACGAGCCTCGGAAAATATACTTAATACAAGTAAGATGTCTAGGATGGGACCACTCGGGGTATCTAGTGTTGTCAACTTCTTCAGTAGTGCGGGTGGCTGGGAGGTTCAGCCTCCAGGGTAGGGATTGCACGGGACAAGGTTCGGTGACTTGTACAAATTGGTCAGTGAAAGTTGTTTCTGTAAATGGGAAGTTCTAAATACATTGAAATCGAAACTGGCCACGTACTCGAGATGAGTTGTGAATCTGTATGAGTTGGGCACTTGGTTTACTGCGAGCTCGAACCTTAACGACACGAACGGCAGGTAGACTGCACATTCCCAATTGACTCATAGACCGTGTCTAGGCCACGAGTTGTGGATTTCGAAGCCCCTGATCCTGACAATGGTCGCCTTACATATTGTTCTGGGTAAGTATAGGTGGATCGGACGACACTAGCTCAGCGAAACCAAGCGGAGCCTAGATAATGGACCCACATTAGGGTTGTCTGCCTACTTGTAGAAGCGCGGTCAACTTGTTGATCACTGTTATCAAAAGGATCTCAATGGGTACCACAACTCCTAGGGGATCTGCAATGAAGTGATCAAGGAAGCTCTGCTCACTGACTTCAACATACTCATGATTGCATATCTAGGTACCCAACCATAGTCTGGTTGGGATGTTGTGCTATGCAGACGTGTCAATATGCCCAGCCGCTGTTTCCGACAATCGACCTGTCTATGCCAGCCTCGCTTATATTAGGTATTGCTTGTCAGGTCGCCCTATTTTGTCTACTACAGTCAATCATCAATTCCTTGGCCTTGTTGTGAAGACGTGTGGGTGTGTGCAATACTCATTGTGACCGGGCCGGCTCCAGACAGGGCTGTTAGTCCATCAAATTAAGTTCATTGCCTGTCCAATGCATTGTAACAAGCCCGGGAAAGGCACATGATTTAGTTGCATATATACGATTGGGCATACTTTTCCAAGGCTTCAATCTACTCGCTCTCACTTGTCATGCCCTGCAGGCGCACTATCTCATCACCTCAAATTTTAGGCCTATCTACCTTATAGAACCGTGTGCCCTCATTGAGCTTCGTAAAGTATCACGGCCCTCCCCTCTAGAACTTCCATGTCGAGACGGGTCCTGGCAGAGCGCGCACTCATCATGTAAATAAGTCTCTTATTTTTGGGCCCGCGTGGACTATTACAAGCGACATGTTAGCATACACGGGACGGAATCACCGCAGGGAATGAGACCAATTGAACCCTCCAAACACCTTTCAGACTTCCAGACAGGTATTTTGTTTAGTGAAGGGACCTTGATGACGATTCTGTGAGAATGTGAGGCCACGCTCGCGGCCAATTCCCTGCGGCTGCATGCATTAGGCTGGCGGCTGGTTGCACAATGGCCAGTGGTTTCCCAAGCATCGTCATGATGCCGCAGCGCACTTACAGCAAGAGGCAGAGTGATAATACCTCGAGTTGTTCTTCCTAGACCGATCCTTTTACAACTATCTTTCTACTGGTCATTGTGATTTTGGGACGTGGCAGACTTCGAATTTTACATCCTCGCTCGCCAGCTCTCGAATATCTCGGGTAGAGGCTGTCGTTGGAAGATGATCAAGACCCCTCCGAACGCCTAATGTAATGTAAGATCCTTCAGCGAGCTAGCACACGTTGCTGCAAGATCCATTCGCGGTCCCCGGGGAATCCACCGTCTGACCTGAGCAACGGCTTTGTCATACCCCAGCACGTGGAGATCTTAAGGCTTCAGAATATTGCTTGTCCACCCTTGTTTCGGTATACGGAAACCGACCTTGCTGTAGATGCAGGTCTCCAGCGGCTATATACATATTGCTCGTATTCCTCATAGGCAATCCGTCCTCTTTTGGGATTTTCTTCCTCTAATTCGCTCGCCTTACCACCGTGATGGCACAAAATACCTGGAGTAGAGGGATGAGAAATCCCAGCAGCACACTCCCCAGCAAAATACCAAAGCACCGCAATAGCTGTATAAATCTTGGAATGTTAACCAAAATGGCGATGGGAAAATGCTGTCTCGAAGTTAGGCCTCTCCATAAAAGTAGAGTCGTGTAAGACGGTTGATCAAGTTCAGACTAGCGCGCATGCTGCTTCGAGCCGCGCGGTTGCTTCCACCTCTTGAGATGGACGCAGATTATTGGGCTCCACGCATGGTGAACCTCACTGACCATTCATACTGGTTCTCGAGTTTACGGCATCAGCCGGTGCGCCACAAGTCCTTTCATTTGTCGCCATGAAAAGCCAGGTAGGTGATATTGAGGTATAGTGCCCGGCACTTTGGTAAATATGACTGCAACCATGAGGCATCATCGCCTGCGCCAGTTCTCGTATTCTGCCTTCAAGCACCGTGAAAACTTGTTTGAAGCTGTGAAGGCGATCAAAATATGCTGAGTAAGTCCGTCAGGTGGCAGGGACTGCATGAGTGCCCTCAGCCAGAAATTCCATAATATCTGGTGTAATTTGGAGTGATGATTTCCCAGCTTACTCTATGGAATGAGACTTCATAAAATCTTGTTTCACAGCGTTACTCTACAGGTTGCCCCAAACGTGACCCCAGAAACATTTTCGTACCCAGATAAGAACTGATCACGGAGGTCCGGGGCTTGTTTTCCTACCACATAGTCAATCTGTGTTAGACAAAACCAGATGTGTACAACTCGGTGAAGCTGCTAGCAAACATTTGATGAATGCTACCTACCAACGAGGGACATAGCATCCAGCTCCCGTGGGAGGGTCTCTGTTCTCGGCTGGGTAGATGTACCTGTGTGCTCCATCAATTGTCCAGGTGGATACAGGCATTGGGTTGCCTCAACCGATCTGTGCTTGCTGCATTAATTCAGAAAGATAGGGGGACGTTGGGCACCCAAACCTACTTATGAGGCAACAAAGTGATAAAGGCTATTGATCCAATGACACCTGTAAACCCTGATCTCATATGAGATTACATTCCATAAGGCTACCTAGGTATCTTGGTGGGGCTCACCTGATTGTCACTTCACTGCACATAAAGAAATTAGAACAATGAGGATGTACTGCTTAGTCGCCCTCCCGTATTCGGGAACGCCATCGGGTGCACATGTGAGGAGTCAGCATGGTGATCGTTTGTGATTCGCACTCATTGCAATGTTTGGGTGAATTAATGATTGCTCAGCTCTGCCTTGCATTGTTGGGCGGTCATTTCGGCGCAAAATCTAGCCTTACAATACCTCTGCAGCTTTCCGCTTTGCCTACCAGGTAAGTACCTAGGTAGGTAGGTACACGACTCTCATACCAATCTTGGGCAAGTGAAGGCAAAAACCCGCGCAAATCAGTCCACCTGCATATTGACCAAACAAACCTGATGCGACTTCATAATACTGTGGGCAACTATAGTCGGCAGAGGCTTGCAACTTACATGCGGTATTGTTGACACGTGTGATGTTCTTACTCTCTCTATCAGCAATGGCGAAAGGCAGGTTGTTCTCAGCGAATGAAGCTGGCCTTGCGCAACAAGCCTCTCCCGATGTTCACGTACAATGAATGCACTTGGTGTACTCAACACCCCTGGAATTGTGATCTTGCTGACCGGTCAAGCTGCAGGTGTGCCGCACAATATTGGAAATCTCAGTGTTCGCGGGTACCGTACCCGGGCCACGCAAGTACCCTGGGGTAATTTCAGCCCTACCTATAGGTGGTGCAACCACACCGACTATCTGGGTCGTGAACTCTGCTAACATTCTCTAGTGAATTGTCTGCCTGGATCTGCTATCGTGATATTGAGCATTGCTGCACTTCGTCATAAACACGGGCATGGTTCGTCACGGCGCTCATGCTCATTCAGGGTCCAGTCCACGCCACTGCATTAGGGGCGCAGTGGTTGGGTCAACGGGGCATATTTGACGTTCAATATCGATTTCAAGGAGGTCACCCTGCATCGTTACTTGGCCAATCGGCTCAATGTATAGTAATCTGATATTGAACCCGAGACCGTAAGTAGGTATGTCTGTCTGTCGGCCCGTCGGGCAGACCTACGTACTTCGGATGCCAAAGCTGTTGAGTCTGACTGCGTCAAGCGACCCGATGTTGTAGCATCTTCTACTGGTGAATGGTTTTCGGCTGTATGTTCTGGGGTTGAAAAACCTGCTTCGAGGGACCAACAACAGTTTCAGCACTTCGTTCCTTCTAGGACCGACATGTCGGATCCAGGCAGTCGACCAAGTCCAGTTCATAAATTCTTGCCTTATCCTGTGAGTCTTTGTGTCCTTTGTTGCCTTTTCATGAGTAATCGCACTGATGGCCTTGTGATGAGGACCCTAGAGGAGCCGGTTGAATGTACCATGGCTTTGCAGAACTCCAATCGTCATCTCAGCATGCCCAATTTTCGATCGAGGTTGTGTGTCTCGAACGATCCGAGATAGTGCGATAAGAACACCAGAATACACCAAACAGACCAGATGCTTATCCCACCTGCAAGAAGAATTGGTCAATTTTGTTGAGCTGGATGACAGCCATTATTCATTCCTGTACAGAATGGGCATGTTGAGAGGCGGATTCTGGCGGCTTGTCCGCACCAATCGGTAACACCGGCCCATGCAGCCAGCCCCCGAGGGCTAATCGGATATAATCTCAATCTGTACCTATTTCCAAGCCTTTGCCACGAAGCTATATCCTTAGTCTTACATCTTCAACTCCACGACCACAGACTCCCTACCGCTCGAATGATATCGCCTCCTCAAGGCTGGCCTCCTGGTTCGGTTACAGGCGGCTTTTCGTCAATTGTGGCTGTGCTCCTGAAGATCGACAATACTCGTCGGTCTGGGCCTCCTGTCGATGTGGCGTTCACCCCCTTCAAGATCTGAAATGCTCCTGTTATCAAATGGAAGGGCACTGGAGGGTGGCGAGCTAGCTTTATGATCTCGCTCAGTCCATCCCAGGACTCCCAGCTCTGCCTCTACACCTTCAATAGTTCGAAGCCTTGACGCTGGTGGATGGGTCTTCGGCCAATTCGGACATTTAATGGCCCTGATCTGCTGTCGCCACTGTCAAATACGTGCCAGGCAGTGCAAATGGAATAACCGGCCGTCGAAGACACCAAGAGGCAAATGCTCATCATCAAATGCTCTATGGTCGAGTTCCCTGTACACATGTCGAGTTAGTGGTGACACCGCGCAAACTACACGGTGCTTTTGGTCCGGTACTATGGAGGGACACTGACGTGGTCTCGAATCTAGACTCTGTCAAGACAGCAGGAGGCAACTTAAGAAGGCACTGTTGCCTAGCTGTGATCGGTCATGTTCGTTTCGTTTCAGGCGAAGGTAGGGGGTACAATCACCAGCTGAACACTGTGGCAACGTCTGCGATCCTTCGGTTGGGTGACATTGTGTCTTTGATCCATGGTCACAAAAGGCGCAAGTCTTTTCTGTGCTCGTGTACGACTGAGACAACGCGCCTGGCTCACAGGCCGGTTGAGCTCAGGCGACTTCACTGGGCGCATGGGACCAGTGTGACCAACAATTTCAACGTCCTCTGGGGGCAAGACGCATCAGCTTGGACGCCTGAAAGAAGATACTGACCACTGATCGAGTCTAAACGCAGCTCATACCATGTCGCTGAGGCGGGACAGAATAAGGCAGCGAGCTCTTTCAGACGACCATTGGATATCTGTGGCTCGAGAGACGGTAGAGGGGAGGTAACGACAGCGGTTAGACCGTCATAGTCAGCTGGACTTGTCATGCTGGACTTGCAGAACCCGACACGACCCTGGAATTATATTCTCAGACTTTGCTTTGGAAGCTTACCCATGTTATGGCAGTCCCATTGGACTTCGCTTCGCGGTGCAATTTGGCTCTGTACATGGATGGAAGGTGATCAGCAACTCAGTCGTCCATATCGTCTGGGGCTTTACGAAATGATTCATCAATCACAACAAACCTGTCACACAAAGCACGGTTGCACTTGATGTCCAAAGTGCTCAGGCCCGCTGCCTCGACACATGGAAGGGACATGTTGTTGGGTTCATGGGGCGAATAAAATTTCCAAATAGGTATTGCAGATATGAGAAGTGGGTTTTCTTCTTCAGTTCGTTCTCACATGGAGGACTCCCTCGAGCTATCTACTTAGGCATTCCGGGATCGGAACTTTGGGTTCCTGAGGTCTATTTACTGATTTACGTGCGTTTAAATTACACATCAACTTAGGTAGCCTGCCTAGCCAATGAGCCTGCAACACCATACTCTAATTGGCTGATTTCCGCCTAGTCAAAGTTTTTATCCACGCAGAAGTATGTGGCACAATTTGAAAGGGGTTGATTGTCTTGACGAGTAACTTTGCTCATCAGGCTGGATTGTATGGTACTCTGGTCAGAAGCGGTGCCGTCCAAAGCCGTGTGTTGTTGACTGCGCTTGCATCTGATCGAGTCATGACCGCAGGCCAACTACATGATGGACGGCAATAGGTCTCGCACTCACCCCATCAAATACCCAGACACTTCATTCTGTGCAGACTTTCATCAATTACCTAAGTGCCCGAGTATGACTCTTCCTTGCTCTAAGTGTAGGGACAAATCATGGATCTGCCACGATTCTGTACGTGTTGCCATGAGACCAAGCCTCGTGAAGTGCTTGAGAGAGATGCCCTGTCGCCTGACTAGCTCATATGCACCACTTCAGACTGAGGCAACCAAAGACCTGCAGTCGCCGTTCTTCCGGGGCCCAGACCATTGAAGGAGTGTCATTTAAGCAGGGCGCACAGGAAGGCAAATGCCAATCGCATGGTCTTCTGCCTGGCGTAGTGCAAAGATCCGCCACAAACATGCTTTTGAAAGATGCAGCAAGGATTCAAGCGAAACACATTTGTCAAACAGCATCCGCCATCAGGGTTGCCGTCTTGCCTCGCAAGGCAAATTTGGAATTGCTTGTGCAATTGCTTGTGCAGGTTCTGGGGCTTACCTTGATTCTGAATTGTAGACAATGAAAATTGTTGATCCTCCGAGTAGGTACCTTCTTTACAATGCAAGTGCTAGTCTACTAATATGCAGGGAATACAATGATTCTCGACTTATGAGAAAATTTACAGGGCTCTTTGTGTCCCCCAAAAGCTGGTTTCTCACTTCAAGTTCCAATGCTCAAAGCACGCTAGGCAGTAGAAGTCACCAAACAAGTTCCACTTGACATAAGAAGGTATCAGAATTCCAATGAACATACATTGATGTAGAAACTGAGGTTCTACAATTGGATGGTCTGGATGTTAGGTCCACTAGTCCCAGAGCCGCTGGAAAGTAACAGGCAAGTACAAGCAGACCTTGAATCAAATGAATGGGCCTTGAAACATAACAGCATTGATAATTACATTCCAAAAATATACAGCACAATAGTGTCACATAGTAATTCAACCCCTCTCAAACACTTTCCATACTACATCCTGTAGGTAATATTTGGAAGAAATAGTGTGCTTGAAGGCCTTGACTTAGCCTCCGCACATATCTGTACACAGCGTCGAAGGTTGCGCCCAGATACTGGTTAGAAATCTTGCCATAAAAAACTTAGAAAGCTTTGGAGGCCTACTGAGACCCAAAACTCGTTTGTGAACACATGGAACAACGCAACTTGGAATGCCTTTTATGTATGCTACTCTGTACCTTTCACCTGCGCACAGCTGAAGAAATCAAACAAAATTTCTGTACGATCTTTGGCTGTGACAAACTCTTAAATGGTTCAAACAAACTGCTAAAGAATACAAAGATCAACATAGCAAACATCACACAGACAGATAGCAAACAACTGAAACAAACGCAAATTGTTCCTTACGCCTACAAATAAAACCATGAGGTTTTCTGTATATATAATTTCTACTTCAATTTGATGGATCTTGGATCAAATTTGAGTAATTTTGGTATTTATGAGATACTTGCGATCCTTGCTTTTCTTAAGATAGACGGTGCAGGTGACGCCTCATTCTGATTGTTCTAACAACTCAAACTACCCATGTGGCTTTTGTGAGAGTTACTCAGAAGACGTGCGAGCCTATTTAGTACACCAGAATATAGCACTCCAAGCTCCATACTAGGCAATCTGGCTTTTGAAACAAAACCGAGAACATGACCCAAGGGATCCGATCGATTCGATCAGAAATAATGAAGACTTCTGGTATGATACAGAAAGTGCTGCACTGATACCATTACCTAGAATGAGGGGCTTTCCCTTGTCCGCGTGGTCATGTCGGACGTACGCTTGGAAGTCTCTGTTATCTGGGGCAACAAAATGATGATATTAACTCAGATTAACTGCGGAGAGACGTACTTCACGGCTCTTCACTTCCCTTGCTTCCTTTCTCTTCGTGCGTGGCAAAGCTCACTGAATTCAAACGACCTGGTCGCCAGTACAGGCTTGAATAACATTCGTAACATCTGCGAACATCCATACAATGACCCCGGATCCTCCCCTGTATCGGGTCCTGCTTGCATTCATGTGGCCGATCTAACATGAATTGAGCTTTCTGTTCTGTATCTGTGAAACCATCTGCCTCAGTACGCAGGGAGATCCTCAGGCTTTCATTGTGCGTATGGACGTCCCTCAGACCCATGCCAACGTCCTTTCCTTCTACAAGGACGCACGTACCCTTTCTCCGGCGGCTCACTTTATCGTAGCTCACTTACGAGGGTAGCCTGACGAGTTCCGCTTGCCCCAGATGCCTCAGAACTGGAAGTGAGTTTGGTCGTCGGCACCAATATAGGCGACGCCCAGATGATATTCAAAGATCGTACATAGGGACTTCTACTTCACCGCCCTGTACGTACGGCCTTTCCTTGCCTATGCACGACCCATTCGACTGAATTGGTGCTCATTAGCATGGTGCATGTTATCTCATGTTAGACAGCTTTTCTGGATGATGGTCAAGTCATTATTTTCTCCGGCGATCCTGATGCAGATGGATTCCCAGCAGTGACAATGCTTGCTTCAAGCCCTTGTTGACCAAAATCACGTGGAGTACCGGTGATAGCAGGGCAGCAAAGATTGACCCCACAAGTCAAGGACTGGATTGGATGAGTAGCCCCTGGTTTTTGAAGCGCAAAATTCGATTCTTTGCCATTCAATTCAGAGGAGGAAAAGGGGACAGCTTGTTGTATTGTTGTAAACTTTCTTTTATTTATCTACAACCAAGATCATGAAAGGCATACAGCCCTAAGTAAGTTGAGGATGGGTGCCAGGACTCTGAAGATATCAACTTCTTAGCTGAAAGAAACTGTCAAGGAAGCATGGTCTTTCATTGTTACTTACCTAGGTACGATTTGGGTGGGGTTCTTTTATAAAGCCGCCGGTCTACAAGTACCAAGGTACCTGGGTATGTGGCAGCAAGCTTGGATCTGCTTTGTACAGGGCAACGCGCCATGTTGATGATGTATTGTTCTTCCTCAACTCCCAGATAGACACCTTCTCAATATCCTCTGCAACAGCGCACCATCCCTCTTTCAGCGGGAGAGAGACTCCCAATCAACCCTTCCAACATCGGCCAATCATTCCATCACTCAAATCATCCATTCCCCACCAAGTTACACTGTCTTGTCTGCATGATGCCAGAAACAAGACTGACACAGCATGCCCTGCCAGAGGGGTACTCTTACATACCCCGTGGCAACCCATACATCACCAGCAGGTGCCGCCGACAGACCGAGGCTGCACAACAGACAATATACACCATCATCGACGAGCTCAACACCAAGCTTGGCCCAATTGGCATCGCAGTCCCAACAGACATCCTCGACATTGTCCAACTTAAGGAGCAAGACACTCGGGAACAGAGGACAGCCCAAGTGGCACAGCATGACGCATACATTGAAGCGACTTTCAAAAGAGAAATGATGAGAATGTACCCAAAGATACCCGAGACCTCCATCCCACAGGTCGTCCAGACTGCGCTCAAGAAAGGGCAGGGAAAGGTGGGGAGAAGTGCCAGGATCGAGATGCAAGAAAAGGTCTACTTTGCTGTTCGTGCCCACATCCGTCATGTCTTCACCAATTACGATGCCATGCTCAACGGCAAAGACACGACAAAGTGGGAGGCGAGAAAGGAAATTGCTGCTCAGGTTGCATCTATCGCTGCTTCCTGGGGAGAACCCTCTGAAGCTCCGGAATTTAGAGAGCTTCTACCAGGACATATGGAAGAGGAAGACGAGTACAAGGACGATGAGCGCTCATCTCCACGGCAGATCCCAGGTTCAGCAACCAAACGTATCACCAGATCCATCACCAGAGAAGAAAACAAAATTACGGCAGGAAACATACGAAAGAAGACCAAGAAAACCAGGAGTGCCAGGAAAAAGGCAGCGAGACTCGCGCGAGCGGCTGATGGATACTAGAAAGGGAGTCGGGAGGACGTCAAATCAAGGTTTGGTACCCACTCACTCGATCGCTCGGCTCCAGTTCGGGACGACGGGAGCAGCCGAGGCCGCCAATCCTTTGAACTTTCCCAATGCGACTTCGTTCTCCTTCACCACCACATTTGAAGCGTGCTACGACTACGACTACCTAACTCAATGCCTCTTTCACGATCATACGACAAAGCATGACCCTCTCTTCTACACATCGCCAGCTCCTCCGCCAGCTGGCGCAAGCCCACACGCCATCACGGGCACTGTTCGCTCAATGTCCTCACCATCATGTTCATCACACCCGCTCGTCGTCGATAGCCCAGAAAACACAACTCTCCCGGCGCTTCTCAGCCTGTCCACGTGTTTGTCAAGACCCTCACTCCCCCCCAACCATAGGCGCAACTCCTATACCTGATGCGCAAGCGAAACCACCCCGCCGACGGCCCCGCTGGGTCTCTGCGACAATCCTGCTTCTGCTCGGCGCGCTTTCCGGCACCATCCTACGTACCGTCCTGTCGCCGCCGCCACCACCGCCGCCGGGCTCTCCAGCCGACGAGGCCTTGAAAGAGAAAATCCGCAAGCTAGCCGAGGACGTACCCATAGTCAAAGAGCTTCAGGATGAGCCAGGATGTATGACCTCTCTTTCCCAGTTACCATCTCCCACTCGGTCTTTGCGCCTGCTAACATCTCCTTTTCCAGGGACACACCACGAAGCTTACTCCGCCTTCCCAGCCTCCACGAAGCCTGAGCGCATCACCTCCGGGCCCCTAAGCACCGCCGCCGGCATCGGCGCCTACCAGCACATCTTCCACCCGCCACCACTCTCCCTCGAGCCTATTCTCAACGTCATCTTCTTCGGGCTCTCTACCACAGGCTGGCCGGGCGTTGTACACGGAGGCCTGCTGTCCACCATCCTCGACGAGCACTCGGCACGCGCGGCGCTCGCCGAGACCGCCGGCAAGGGCGTGCTAACGGCCAAGCTGGACGTCACGTATCTGCGGCCCACGCTGGCAGGGACCTTCTACGTAGTCAAGGCGCGCGCGCTGCGGGACGATGAGCTGGAGGAGAAGGAGAGGGGCAAGCGAGGTAGGAAGATCTGGGTGGATGTTTGGATGGAGACGCTTGAAGGTGTGGAGTGCGTGCGTGGGAAGGCGTTGTTTGTGATACCCAAGGGGAGGGAGTTGAGGGGACTTGACAAGGGGTTTTAGAAAAAGACTACTGCGAGTGATAGAAAGGATGGATTCATGTAGACTAAGATCACTACGCTACTATGAAGAGAGGATTCGAACACTTATCTTGCGGGTAGTCACGATAAATTGACAATTCCGCCTTGTGTCATTTACACCTTTCCCCTGTGTCATATCTGTTACTTTTCTTACTCGCCTGAAGTGTGTGGCCATACCAATTTTCGCGTCATTTTCAACCAGATTCCTTGTTCAGGCAGTGGTGCCGGGGACTGTCCGAGGGGCAGTGGGATGATTCTTCAGACGTCTTCAAGGTCGAGGGAAATTTGTATCATATACATTTTGTGTGAGTCATCCTACAATACAATCCCATCTGGCAGGCAAAGAGTAGCAACCTTCCATATGAACACGTCACCCCCGCCTTTCGCAAGTCAAAGGATTGGGGGTGAGAATAGATGTGTATATTACATTTTGCGCTGGAAGCGGCATGGACCGCATGATGTTGACCAGTTTCATGTCCAAATGCACCACCCGCTTGAATCATCTATTATACGTCGGCCTCTTCATCTCAGTTAACACACTGTCTAACCTCCCAAAACTTTGCGCTGCTGAATGAGGCCGAAGAAAGACAGAGCGACCGACACTTTATAGTACCGTAGCCTTGGCTGGTCATCTATCGCTGGGTGACTCCCCATAACGCCTGTGACTCTCGAAACCGTCATTTCTTCCTCACCCTGACCACTTCACCAAGCTCCCTATAACTGTGGCGGCGGCGGGGGTGGAGGTGCCGCATACGGATTCGGCATGTACGCCGGCTGAAAGCCACGTCCCATGCCCGGACCCGGCCCGGCCATAACATGGTAACCACCACGGGGGCCAATGGGCATTTGGCCCGGAGGGCCGGCGAAGTAACCTTGCGCATACCCAGGCTGGAAAGGCATGGCTCTGCCACGCCCAGTATACATACCGCGGCGAGGTCCGTTGTTGTATGGACCACGGCCGCGATACGGCATACCGCGAAATGAGCCATCCGGAGCCAGCATTCCTGGGGCTCCGTCGCCATGTGTATGACCTGCGCTTGGTCTTCTTGTCCCCCGTGCTCTATGGAAGGGTCGCTTGTTGGTCTTGGGCTTGCCGTCGACGAGAAATTCGATACGTTTCACAGGGTCGGTTGCCATGATGTTGTCGGTCAACTCTGCCTTTTCCAAATCTTCTGGAGACGCGGTGGACACCTGGAAAGCGTTTTCCAGCTTCTCCAAAAGCTTGACCTCGGGCACCCAGGTTTTCACATAGGCACCCTCCTTATCGTAGTCAAACGCTTGTTTGACAGGGTTAAATATCCTAGCCTCGCCTCGTGGGTCATTCCCGACCCCTGCAACGTATTGCCAGTTTGCCCAATTCGACGACACATCGTAATCGACCAAAAGCATTTCGTACCATTCAGCCCCAATTCGCCAGTCGATGCCTAGATGCTTTGTCAAGAAACTTGCCACGTTCTGTCGCGCCCTGTTTGATGTGTAACCAGTGTGTAAAAGCTCTCGCTGAGAAGCGTCGATCAAGCCCATACCAGTAGTGCCGGCGTTGAATCTGTCCATGATTTTCTTTATTTCCTCCACACTTGGCTTCTGGTCTGGTAGCGCGTCCTCTGCCTTCAAAGTCTTCCATTTCGGTTTCTTAGACACCGTTTCCGAAACCTTCTCTGCGTCGTGGTCTCGGAAGCCATCGACACTGAATAGGCGATGACCAAACTTCTTGGTACAAAGGCGCATATAGTCTCTCCACAGCAACTCAAATCGTACAGCAGAGGTGCCTTCGTTCTCGCCCTCGTTGTAACCCTTCGCGTGTTCATACTCGGGGTCTGTTCCATCCTCGTACTTGACTAACTCGTGGTGAATTTGACGAGCAGTGATGCACCCCTGTGACAAGAAGGCAGAAAGCTTTGTGCTGAAGGCTGCACCAAGAAGACCGTTTCTGGTCTCTTTATAGCTGAACATCAGGCCCTCCTTGATCAAATATCGTAGTCTCTCGTGCGCCGAAGTCTCGCCACCAGAGAATGGATGTGCTGATTCCGCCCCCTCGGGTAACGGTGGTATTCCGGGCAGAAAGTCTCGAATAGGTGTAAGAATTGCCTTTTCTACATCGTCGTAATTCTCCGGCATTTCAAAAGGTGCGTGCTGGGGCGGGATATTAGATGCATCTGGGAAAGGGGGAAACTCTCCTTTCTGCGGCTTTGGCAGGACTGCACGAGGCTTCGCTCTAAGTGGTTCGATTGATTTCCTGTACGTAGTGAAGACATCGGGAATCTCGCTGATAGGGGTCGAAACGTCACGGCTGGCGCATTGGTCAGTACAGGTCGATTAGTAGGATAGTGTGTCCGAGAACTTACTCATCCACATAGTATTTCTCATCCTCGAAAAGAGTAAAGTCAGCACCTGTTTTTGTACAGATCTGAGCAATTGCTTTCTGGTCTTTGCGCTCCTCAACGCCCTCCTCTTTGGTCATCCAGACAGCTCCAACTTTTTTGCTCCTTCTTCGACAGTCCCCCGATCAGGTCCGCAAGCACATCGCCTGGCTTCCCGACGCGGACGAGGAGCCCGCTTCCCGCAGATTCCAAATGGCCTTTAAGATCGAACACGCATTGGGTAATGAATTTGGCACGGTGGGGGCCCGTCCGCCACACATTGCTGACTTTACTTCTGGCCTCCGGGTACGGAGATGCACTTCCATCCTTGATGAATCCGGATAACTCAATTTGGTCGGCCGAGAAAACATAGAGGGGCAGAACATGGGTGAATCCATGATCACTGGTGGAAGCGAGGCGATGAAAGATTGGGTTATCCGAGAAGCGAAGGTCGCGACGCAGCAAGCAGATCAGGATATTGTTGGTCATATTGCCGAACTGATTTGAGACAACAATCAAGTAACCTTACTTGGGACTAAATTAGCGTCAGGTCGAAAGTGAAGTCAGGGTACGTCTCATTCCACTGGTCTCCTGGCAGAGAAAGAACTCCTAGTAGAGGTGGTGTAGTGAAATGGCTTGGAGTGGGGGGGGAAAGCCGTTACGAAAATGCAATGAATTATGAGGTATGAATATAAATCGGGGAAAAGAAAACAGAAAACGCATGCTAGTTCAGGGAAATGATGTGGTCATAGATCTGAGGTTAAGCCATCCTCAGAACGGTAATGGAGCAAGGAAAGGGCGAACCAGACTCTGGATTGTTCAGGGAAAGCCAGAAGCCGCCCAGCGAGCTAAGTAAAAGAAAGCTAACGAAGCTGAGGGATAATGCAACGGCGTAAAAAGAAACCTCGAGCCTAGTCTACAGCCGCAAATCACCACCCCCCCCCCTTTCCCCCACGGCATTGAGATGGAACTGGCCTCGGCATATGAGGGCATGATGACACAGAGGTATCATAGGACCATGCAAAGGCAATGAGGGAAACAAGAAGACAGCATTTCAAAAGAGGAAAACCCTTGTTAGGGCAAAGCCCGCGAGAGTTCGCCTCTAGTAACCCTGATTGGAGGCTGGATGCAGACTACAGCAGGTACTTGGAGGGCACAGGAACAAAGTCCAGGAGATTTTGTGCGGATGCGATAGGGGTGGACCCTGAAAGCAGGGCTTGCCAGGCAGGTTGAATACAACCGCAGCTGAAAGGACACCTTAACTTGGAAAAAGCTTACAGGTGGTTCTGAGCAGGTGGTATGCGTGGAGGCAGCCTTGTAGCGTCGAAGCAGGACAACAGATCTTGAGTGTGTGTTCTATAGGAGCTATTCACGGTGTGAAAATGCTAACCATGAGCCTGCAAAACACGGAAGTTGCTCGACAGTGACAGCAATGAGGAGCTCCCTGACGTGGCCAAAATGGGCGAGTACAGGCGCAATTGAGAGGGGAAAAAAAAAGGAAAAAAGGTCCAAGGCCGGATTAGAAAGTGTCTGCACGTATCGAGGCGAATTACGTCGGTGCATTGACAGATTGTGAGGGCGTGTTCCTCCAGGACTCGGAGAATATCTCGACAGCAAAGACTCGAGGTATGTCTCCAAAGCTAGGGCTTTCGTCACGATGCAGCGCAGACGGGGCTTGTGACAAGGCCAAGGGGGCAGATCTGGTGATGTATGTAGCAGTAATGGCGATGGCGAAGACGGTGGAGCAAGGGCACCATGGGCCCCAGAGTGATTCTGAAGATCGACTTTTCCATATTGGCAGGCTGCAATCACAATGGCTGGGCATTGAAGATCCAGGACAAAAATTGGCCATTGTGCAGCCAGTAAGCTATGCACACGAGAGGAGACAAGAGCAAGTCCTCCAAAACCTCGATGGTTGATGTCCCGCGGTTGACTTGAAGATCGGAACAAGCTCCGGGCGGGGATTGATAGGTCGCCGCCGTACAGAATAGGCATAGCTAGGTACGTACCTCCTAGCCTGTCTACCTAGGTACCTACCTACCCATCATCTAGGGTTCTCTAGATCTGGTCCCTGCAGGAAAGTAGACACCCCTGCAAGCCACGCCTTGCCGATGTCATCTGTTATATTTACCTACCTACCTTGGACAGGTAAGGCATTGTAAAGCACCTTTGGGCTGCTGCATTTGCCATCTGGACGAGAAGCAATTGTGCAGTTTTGATAGACCTGAATCAAATCCTACTCCCCATTCTGATCGCCACGACTACAAAATCCCCCATCTCAACATCGATTTCGTGGGCCACACAGTACACGTGTGTCCCCTCATAACAGCATGCCACCATCGATTCCTCTCGGACCGTTTTCATGGGCCATACCATAAGCCTTTGGACCATTGAAACTCTGGCCCTACCTATATCCCAGGGAAAGTCCGTCACAAGGTCTCTAGCCAATTACACCAACACACAATTTTGACAGTACTGTGTGTAATGGGGATCTGAATCCGCCAAGCTGGGAACGGTGGCGAGTGACTGACTAGCAGGGTTGCCAGAGGTACGGATGCAGGTGACAGGTCTAGATTGGCCTATACCAGTCCGAATCCTAGATCCTTACCATGCGCACCATCGATCAGAATTCGCATCTCCGGACTAGGGAGGTAGGTGTTTTCGTGATAATATGATACAGTTTGCCAATGCATGCGTCGGAGCGAGGCCATCAACACCTTAGATTCGCGAGGCATTGAGCAATGCCGTACTACCAAACTATCTATGCACTACAAGGCTTGGCAGGGGCCAAGCTCCATTACGCCCCACATAATGAATTTCTTATTTCCGGCCTCCAAACTGCTCCCCCTGCCGCTCATCTGCAAGCCTCGTTTTTTTCCCACAGGTAGTCGCGTTTACACGTGCGCTCTCAACGGCAATGCCCATCAAACAAGAATTGCATCGAATCGAAGGAGCCGGCGTCCAACAACGTAACACAGTGCTGCGTGGTGTTTTGTCTCCCTTTTTTCTTTTGTTCTCTCTCTCTCTCTCTCTCTCCCCAGCTCGCTTACTTCTCCCACGCGTGGTGACATAGGAAGCTTCCCGAAACAACGCGGCTTTCCCGAGCTACCAATGCGCGTCTCAACGGCAACGTTGGTTTAGATACCCGCCAGGTGACTTGGATGCTGTTCATTATCCGCGCGGCTGACGGTGATCACCTTATTTCTGCGGTTGACTCGAGACAAAAACAATTCTCAATGAGAATCCATATTCAGGTACGCAAAGCACGAGACCTGAAATCTCGCCTGTATTTTTTTATTTTTTTCGGGATGTGCCAGTGTCTTCGGAAAACCCGCAGTACCAACATCAAACTCTCCTCATGTCCATGTCCTTGACCATATCCATGTCTGTGTCCAGGTTCATGTCCCAGGTGCATCGAAATATGCAGCCACCTGCATGGCATTAGCCACACCGCATTCTGGTTCTAATGATACTAGAGCAACCTTCGATCTGTCTGCAAATCGCAGAACCCAGTTATCGAAACCTACCCAGGCAACCTCACCAAAAAGCAACGCCACTCCCACTTTGTGCTACTGCCTCACAATGCACACAAGCAGCGCGCCAGCGCGTCTCGTGCGTCGCACATCGTGACGATCTGATTACCTAGAAAGATCGCCCGGCCCTCTCTCTCTCTCTCTATCTGTCTTTCTCTGTGTCTCGATTCCTAGTTTTGTCCGGGTTTCATTGACTAAGAGACTTTGTGCAACAAACATCCCACACACCCCCGTACGCACGTATCGACTGCCGAAAAATAATAATTCAAAAAAGATTATCAAATAAAACAAATTGACTTCGCAAAATCTACGCCATAGCGCTGTCTGGGCGAGATTGGCGAGCCTGCGACAGGATGCCTGAACGGAGATCGGCTGGCAAGATGGGTGGACCACCTGCAGGCTTATGCACTTACATCTGCCACAAAACGAACAAGACTTGGTGTTACATCACCAGCTTGAAGCTACATTACAACACTACTTATACTATGTATAAACTTTTCCCACCACGATCTGAACGCCTGTGCGTCCAGCTGCAGAGATCATGACGGGTCAAGATCTCCCCGGAACCACCGCTCGGACCGCTCGTTTGGCAGCCTACAGTATGCAAGCGAGTGGCAATTTTACACACACTCAACACTTAGAAAGACTCGGCTTTTCTACGTAGCCCAAAAATAAAACATGACCGCCGACGACTTCCAAATGTAATTTCATCATCATTATCATCATCATCATGGTCTTGCAAGTACTGCCGTAACGCACTGCCGCGACTTCGTATGATAGGCACAGGCAAAGGCAGGCAGATGATGATGATTTTGCCGTCGGCTTTTAAGAAAGAAAGTATACTGCTCGTGGTCAGACCAGCTCTTTGCTATGTTTCAGGGGCCTGCCCGTGTGGCTTAATCTCAAGCTCTGCTTTCATCTATTGCATGAGTACAGTGCTTTGACAGGTGTAGGCATTACGAACTCTTGCACAGACTGAAAGATGAGCCGAATCGGCCAGTCCAATGGTTACGCTTGCCGAACATCAAGAGAGGATGCCGAAAACGGCTTGTAGATATTTCGGCCGGCTTACGTCGGTCCGTCAATCAGCTTCTGCGTTAAGTTCGTGTCTCGGTTTCCTCGACATCTGTCGTGTGATCCAGTATGAGAAGCCACATCCCATCTCCGCTCCTCCGGTACTTTCTTGCCTATCCTGCGAACCTTTGGCCTCGGCAATTGTAAAATTCTGCAGTTCCCAAACCGAATACGTTTTCCTAGCCCTACCTACGCGAGAAGGTGTATCTATGCTGCCAATACGTATGCGGAGCCATGTATCTATCACACGTAATGTTGTGGTTCGTCAGTATGAATATACGCCTCGAATCCACAAGACGCATTTCAGGCACCTAGACATGAGTAGCATAGCCACAGTTTTCCTACCTAAGCCCAGGGCCTCCTAAGGCTAGACATCTTGGTCTGGCACAGCGTCACCTCGATCTGCCGAGAGACTTGTCCTCGCCTTGAGCGGATTGTACCCACAAGATCTTATTTACAACAAAACGCGCCGGGCAGTAGAACCCCCCTGAGCCCCATCTTGGCAAGAATCTATGTGGCTGTCCGCCACAGGTAGCACAAAATCCATGGCTCGTACTACCCTACTCAAAACACGACATCACGAGACCCTACACGGCGTTCCAAGCCGTTTCGATGCAATATGCAGGGACCAATTTCCATGCTTCCAGCCTGTCCATCCATATGCTTTTGTTGGTCGGCGGGGCCCGGCCTACTTCATGCTGTGTGACTCGCTCACACAAAGTATTGCAGAATTCTCTGTCGTTCGCGAGCACTGCTTGCTGCTGGTCCGTTATAGTAAATGGATTGAGCTCCGCAATTCTTAAGGAGAGCTGGCGGTCCAGATTTGGTGCAATGTTAGATATTTCACCAAGTAACAGCAACTTTAGGTGTATGAAAATAATAATAATGCACGGATCTCATGTGGCTTGCTCTTCGATCAAGTTTCACTTCTGGAGCGGATGGAGATTATATCCCAACCCTGCTCAACACGGTCTGTGAAAGTGTGCGTTCTGAGCGACTGTCCCCTTCCAGAACTTATTTTTCATGAGCGTCTTTGTCGAACTTATGCCCGTGATGCAAGAATGCTTCAAAGTAAGCAAGTATCATTTAATCAATCCTTACAAATACCTGTTCCTTCAAGTCATGGAAACCTGCAAAGACGACTCACATCTCGAGCTCAAGAACCCTCGAGTCAAAATACTATCGAATTGTTCGCATATATCGGGCTGTGAAAGCTCAAACATATGTGGGCCCTTTGACATCTACTGGCACTTATCTCCTCGGTTCTCGCCATTCATGAGATCACCACCATTGCGACCCGCTAGGCAGAGGCTGCCTCTCATTCTTCGATCCCTGAGCACCGCCTTGAGCATCTCTGCTTTGAAGTCCGTCCTTCTCGCGGAAGACAATCCAACGAGACTCTGCAAGGCCAGTTATGGCAGACTCAATACCGGGGGCTGTGCCAATGTCAGGTTGAGACAAGCTGTTGGTGAATTGACCCATGGACAAAGACTTGACACCAGGTGCACCGCACATGCTAGCAATGGCGCCAGCCTGCCCGGAATCGTTGTCGCCACTGCGCAAGATCCGGCACGAGACGTGTTTATACGTCTGCACTGGGTCGTTTCCCACGTCGATACCATCCTGGAGTCTGGCCATGTACTTAATCTGGGAAGGACCGCCTCGAGCTTGACCCTGAGCAGCACCAGCGGCCGATGATTCGGCCTGGCTTTGAGGCTGTTGCTCTGCATCTCTCTCAGCTTTCTTCTCATCCAAGATGCTTTGCATGAAGTCGGCAAGGCCCAAATTTGCAAATTTCTCCGTATAGATCGACTGGGGCCCTTCGTCTTCATCCATGGCCGAGGCACCATAATCAGTGACGGCAGCCACAGGTTCTCCACCCGCATTTTCATTAGCGACCGGCTGAATTCCATGAGCTACACGCTGTTGATCAAGCTGCTTCTGATGTTTCACATGCTCATCGTAAGCCCGCTCTTGGTTGGGCTCCTGTGCCATTTCTTTTGGGTGTCCATCAACGCTGATATCGACTACCTGCCCCATCGAATCACAGTGGCCAAAGATGCCAGCTAAAAATCGTGCGCTTCGTCTCACTGGGTGCTTCTTCGTCAGTCTCGAGTGGTATCCAGGAAATAAACTGCTGAGGGAGGAGATTCTTACTTCCAGGATGCATCATGATGACCTCGGCCTGACGAGCCCTTGTAATAGCCACATTCAAACGATTAGGGTCATCAGTGAAATCTGTCGACTCGGATCGCACCATGTCCAAAAAGACGAAATCAGCCTCGCCACCCTGAACCGTGTCAATGGTACGAGCCTCAATATGGCCCTCGACATTGAGACGTGCCTGCCACGTGGCTGGTAGATCCTTGATGGCCTTCTTGTACTTCATGTACGATTCCTTGTAGGGACTGATGATCAAGATTGTGCCACGCTCATTCTTGTCGACTTGTCGGAACATTGGATCAAGGAGCAGTTCCATGACTCTCTCCATGACCCAGGAGATGTGTAACGCGTTGTACCAACTTGTTCCAACTCTCACCTCGCCACGCTTGCCGTTGAAGGCAATGAGACGAGGCTCATGGCATCTCTGACCAAGGGGAAGGAAGCGCTCGAGATATCGCTGGAGGTAACGGACAGAGGGCGGGAAGACTTCGTCCCGTGTGTGACCACTGATCATCTTCTTGGCATAGAACATTTCAGAGGCCAGCTTGTGGAGGCCCCCGTAGGCGCGGTGATTGATGAGGAGGGACGTCTCGATGACTCCGGCTCGATCGGCGCGCTCCATCATTGACACAAGCATCTGAGGCGCCCACGGATTGTCGCGAACATCATCAGAGGCAACAAACGGACGAGTTTGGCGGTGGTCCTACAAAGCGAAGTTAGCAAGCTGTTCTTCATAGATTGATGATGGGGATGAAGACATTACACCGCTGAAGATCCAGGCGATAGGATTGTACTGAGCGATGGCCACCATAGTGGATGCCTCTCTGGCATGAGGAGACTCGTCGAATATGACGATATCAGGCTTGAATAGGCCGTGGAAACCAGTGGCAGCAGGGACTGGTGTGGTCGCGATGAAGTCGACTTGTGCGAGCACATGCTGGTAAAGTTGTTTCACAAGAATCTTCAATTCTTCCGACTTGCCATCTTTGCTTCCCTTGCTCGGGTGGGTCAATATATCGTGCAATGCACGGCATTGGGTAGCCTTCTTGGTCTCGTAGAAGGTCCAAGCAAGCTCGTCGAGCGATGGAGCGAGGCAGCCCTCGTTCAACGTTTGTCGTCGATACCTGTTCATCCTCGCCATCAACATGAACTTGCCCGAGAAATCAGGCAACTCGGGGTCGTTCCCATAGTGCCAACCGTGCAACCTAACCGCGTGCTTCTTCAATCCGAGTCTCTTGTACAGCTTCACGATCTTGTTGCAAGTATCATCGAGGGGCTTGTTGATGTCAAGGATATACAAAATCTTGGCGCTGCGGTTGCTAGAAATTTCGGAGCCCTGAAGCATGGAGCTCTTGGACTGGATAGCTGCCGTAAGCACAAGGTTCCAGTGCGTCTTGCCCGCGCCAGGTCCTCCCGGCAGGATACAGATTCCGCAAGGGATTTTGCTTAGGACTATCTTGTATGCGGTTCGCTGGTGCTGATTGAATCCTTTGAGCATAGTGATGACCTTTGATGGCATGTTCGGGTTATTAATGGGGTCGCGAAGGTGAGGGAAGTGGTTGAACATATTGACGCTGAAAGCGTCGTCCTTGAAGTCCATCAAGTACTTATAAGCTGCGATCTGCTTGTCTGTGAGGATTCCATCAGGGTTGTGGTGGAGCTTGTTGAGTGCGCCCAGCTCTGCGTCTTTGGTGGCTGAGGATATTTGCAACTCCATAGTAACTCGATAGGCCTTCTTGTCACCAAAAGCCCACTTGCCAGTCAAGCGGCTGGGCGCGTCGTATCCAATTTGGTCAGGATCGTCCTCCATCGCGCGAAGGATATCATCGGGGACGCTGTTCGGAACCTTGACCTTGAAGGCGGGAAGACGATGCGCTGGGCCCTCTGGAACACCAAACATGGCAGCGGGGTTCTCAATCCGCTCAGCTTCCCATGACTTGTCCCATCTCTTGGCTTTACCAGACTTCTGCCAGAGTGTGATATCACAGCTCTCACCCTCTCGTGGAAACAGATAGTCTGCCTGCTCACTAGGTCGAACAAGAAGGACCCAGTATGAGCTGGCCTTGCCGCGGTAGAGTTTAGCGAGAATCCACGCCTTGAACTGGTTCTGACGATTGTTGAACTGGGAAATCTCCCTGCTCTCGTTCGCGAACTCCTGCAGAACGCCTTTGCTGTGGCGGCGGTAGAACTCGGCGGGGTCGTCAAAGACGTACAGAGGTTTGAGGCGCATCTTGTCTTGAAACGGCACGCTTGATGGCAGCTTTTGAAGGTCAAAAGTTAGTATTGATATGTTGACGCGACCTTTGCCACGCTTGACCTTGCATTAAGAGCCGAAGGGGAGGAGAAACGGTGCCAGATGCGAGAGAAATAAGGGAGGTTGACAGGAGAAGCAGGCAAACGGACGGACCAGAATGTGGTTGGAACGAGGACAGCACTGACCTACACCTTTCTCTTTGTTTGGAGCTGGCAGTAAGGTAGAAATTTGAGATGAAACAGCTTTTGTACGTTATTTCCTTGCATGGACAGTCTTGAATGAGGACTTGAGAAGAAGGTGAGACCAAGTATGTGTAGCACTGAAAGTGTTTGCAGCTTAAAGGGACTCTCTTGGTTTGGCATCGGCCAGGCAACAACTTTGGAGTACTCGAGGTGTGTGTGGCAAAGGCACAACAAGCTTCGCGGCTTTCCTTTGTTAACAAGGCGTTTGTGGTCAATTCATGATGTGCATATTTGCATAGCCACCAAGACACTATCTCCTTCTTGGACCTATCCAAAAAATCCCTCTACCCACTAGTAGGCAGCTCCCCCATGGATATTTCCCTATGGTTTGCGGAAGACTTAGAAGCAGAAGTTTCAACGAATATACAGAAGCCGATACTACGTTCAAGAAGAAGGGGCCAAGTAGCCACCACCATTCAGACTAACTGTCTGACCATCCCACGCGGTGTTGGCCGACGAACTGGCATCATAGAAGATCCAGTAGCCTTGACTGATGACATTGCTCGCCGTGGAGTCGGCATCAGTGAAGTTGGTGAGAGACGTATTGGCCGTCAGCGTCCAATTGGCAGTGGCCGCAAGACTAACACTGAACGTAGGAGCCGTGAGGGTCGTGTTGTCGATGCTGGTAGTACTGTTGTACCCATCGTAAGCAGTTCCAGTCCAGTGCGCGTAATCATTGAGGACGGCGTTAATAGCGCTGCCGTTGTAGGCAACGAGATCGCCCGACACGACACTGTCTTCGATTTCCAGCGTCAGGATGGCAGGCTCTATAGCTGAATTCTGTTCATATCCGGCAAAGTAGTCGAAATCCTGAGTGACTTGGCTCATGTTCGCGATGGCAAGGATCCCCGAGGCGCTGTTGTTGACTACAGATGAGACGAATGATGCCGTGCCGATGATGTTACCGAACCAAATGGCAGGCATGTCATCGCCAAGCACAGTCAGGCGAGAGTTGGTAAAGGTAACTTCTGCTCCAGATTCGCGAGTCGAGCTTGAAAAGATGACAACACCTGCAAGGAGTCCGGCTGTCACATCAGAGTCCGTGTACAATGTGGTCTGTACGCCATCCGAGAAGGTGACGGGGGCATTGGAGGCATGTCCGATCACATTGGTGAGATTGCAGAGGCCGAGGGCGTAACAGATAGCCGACCCGATTCCATCGGTATGTGCGATCGAGTTACTAACGTGGACATAGCCAGCAGGATTATCACCGGAGAAGGATGAAGCGCGGTTGCCACCGGAGTAGTGTTTGACGTTGCTTGCATAAACGGTACCATTTCCAGCTGCATACAGTCCATGTGCATTGGGCCCGGAGCTGTACAGCCAGGCGTGGTCAACATATGCATAGCTGTCGGTGCCGTAGGTGTAAATGTTGGCAGCGCCATTATGAGTAGTCACGTTGACATTGCTGGCGTAGAAAGTGGATGTATTTGCAATATTGATAGCCGCGTTCACACCTAAAAGGGCCGTTATGTTTAGAACATTCCCTGCTCCCCCAAGCCGAGAAAGTACCTATTGGCATGAGGAATTATGGTGCCTTACCGAAGAATGCAGCTTGTGTGAGATCAGATGAGTACCCTAGCTTGGTGACTGTGCTGTGTGAGAGGTAGACCTCAGATGAGTTGGCCACGACCAGGACGCTGGTGTCGTTGGCATTCTCATAAAGTGATGCGCGAGTGATGTTGCCATCCTCTCCATTGTACATGTATGGTCCAGTGATAGCTATAAATTCATAGAGCGCGGTAGATGCATCCTGGTAGTCTGCTAAAATGGCATTATCCGCGGTCCAATACGAAGGTGGCAGTTCATCGCTAGGGTCCTCGAATGTTATGGTGGCCTCGGCGAATGCTGCCAAGCACAGGATGATCGTGCTAAAATGCATATTCGAGGGAAGTCGTCCAGAGTCCGCTGTGTGACGTGTAAGTCAAGAGAAACAAGAAACTAGGGTCCAATCATAAATACAGCTAGTTTCAACATGATCGACCCGACTTCAGGCATGGTATTATATAGCCAAAGGGTTGCTTCTCGCACGAGGGTGACTAGACGCGTACCCCCCCACATCGGAACCACAGCAGAAATGGGAATGCGGAGCCCAGACCTGGTCAGTGAGGAGATGCAAGGTAAAATGACATTAGCATGCCAGGAAACGAGTTGGAGAGTCCAAATAAGAATGGGTCATATGTGATGTGTACCAGAGAGGTTAATTTACCGTTGTGTATGCAAAGTATGTGTGAATGATCTGATGATACAAGCTACATAATAAGCCACGATGGTCGAGAAGACGGGTCTTATATGACACGAAGTGTGCATCGTCTTGGTAGAACGACGGCTCAGTAAAAGTGGCCGTTAGTAATTTGATAGGTATAGGTACCTTGATGTTTTCCAGCAAAAGACTTCTTGCTGTCTCTTTCTCTTTCTCTCTCTCTCTTTTCCTGCGTATGTTTGTGCGTGTCTCTCCACCGAGCCCTTTTTGGGACAGCGGCAGATATTCACGCTAGGAAACAACAAAACGCGGATGCAATATTGTTCGACCAAATATAGCGGCCATTGGATTGAAATGGAGTGGTCCAGATCTTCACAGAATCCGGTGGAGGAGATGACCAAGGTACTCAAATCAGTTGCCATGCAAGCTTGCACCTCTCCCCTGTGGAATCCTTGCATTATTGGCCTTTTCAATGCTGGTAAATCTGCCCCATGTTTGTGAGCTTGAGCTGTGCAGTCCCCTAGGGATAGCAAATGCCGTTCATCTGAAAAATGAATTCCGCTGCGGTAATCCTTGCTGCGACAATCATGCGAACGTGGCTTTCCTACCATTCCACAGCTATCTATACCCACTACTGAAATATGCATGAATTAGCAATGAGCGACGCAGCCGAAAAAGTCTCGTACATGGTAAGGGAGGACGATATAGAAGCACATGTCCTTCCATCTGTTCAGATTTTATAATGCATCCCGATCAGAGTTCACTTCACTTGAGAAACCGACCTGTTGTACGGGAAGTGGGGGAAATGATGTGACGGCACAGCATGCGAAGTATACGTTCAAATACACTATGCAGGGGAACAAAGCTTGCAGCTTTGTGCGTTGCAACATAGACTGTATTATTGCCCGAAGTCTGGGGTAGAGATCGGCCCCGCCCCCCGCAAATCTGGGGAAGGAAAGTAAACCGATATTATTGCATGTCATGTAGTTAAACGAAGATCTTTTCCTAATGTACTTCCAGCCAGGGCGCCATATACCCTCCCTCCCTGTCTCTCGACGGATACACCCGTAGACTGGGGAAACGGTGGATACTGAGTGGGACGCTCACCCCATTGTCGATTTCGAAGCAGCCGTTTTGATGTTGAGGTCCTAGGTCGAAATGATAATGGTAGAGACTTAACGAAGTGGGAATACTCTGAGGGGATGGGTTATTGTATAAAGAGAGAATTGAGAAGGTTGAGCATTGAGTTTTATCGAGACAATCGCAGGTGATGACCTGTCGTCCTACAAGAAAAAAGACTCCAAACACGGACAAGCCCTTTCTAGACAAGCAGTATGCTATATCCCATTGTATAGTTTAGGTCTCTAAGTGACCATCGGAAGCAACAAGAATCGGCTCAAATTGTACAACGATTCAGACTGCTTAGTGTGTTAGTCCGCACATTGGTCTGCTTGTGGGTGGATAGGTATTTTATTACAAAAGCACTTTCTTCTATTGAGTTAAATTTTGATATCTCGATAGAAATTGCTCAGGCAGCGGTTCCATAACTTAAATCATTGCAAGGTCACCATTGTTTGTAACTGTCTAATTCTTAAAACTCAAAATTGGCTTTCCATCTCTGTTCCCATTATCATATTGCGAATGTTATTCCTCGCGCTCCACATGATATTCTCCGTCGTTCCCTTTTCCCGAACATCGCCAGACGCTATATTCTGAATATCACTATCTCCAGATACTCGGCCGCGAGCCTTGTGGTGAAAGAACACCGGCGGTGTCACGCTGATGCACTTCGTGTTCAGTCCCCGGTCGATTCCGGGATAATCTTCCCCTACCGAAGACACAGAGCGTTTGCAAAGGTTTGCCAGGGCGTTATCAAAGGCTCCATCAAGTCGATCGACGGAGAGCTCGAAAAGGACCTTTCGGGCACCAGCTTGCGACAAAGCATAGGCGAAGGTGCAAATCGGGGCTGCTGAAATGTGTACGAACCGCGTGTATGGGTAAGCATGAAAGTCGATCATGCCAGTTGTTCGTTCCGGAGGGGGCACGGTTATGTCGTTCTCGATGGCGTATCTTCTCTTCATATATTGTATTCCTGGGTGATCCTCTGGCTTGTGCTTATTCTCGTCTAGGAATTCAGGGAATGGCTCGCCGCAATGACCGATCCAGAGCACATCCCAGCCATCTCCGTATGGTGAGATGGGGCTACCCTCGGTGTTCAAGAGCATACGGGAGCCCTTGGCAACGTCTTCCAACTGAGAGCGTAGCCGCACGTCCCAGTCCATGTCATCTTCCATGATGAGAGCTGACTCGAGATCCTGTTCAACGATCCTTCTTATGGCGTTCATATGACCTCTCCAGCTGCCGAGATTGGATCCAAATCCACCATGTCTGTCGATACCGAACGGGACAGCCTTGTCCACAATCGTGTCTGCTTTCACTCCATCTACCCAATCAACATGGAAACCTGTTAGGGCTGCGGTCAACGCCAAGGCGTCGCGCTTGTCGCTGCGTTCTGGTAGACCGATGACGAAAATTTTCGAGAACCCAAGCGTGTCATTGGTGACACGATCGAGATCGGCAGTAGATGAGCGACCCCCAAAGTCTTTGCCGTAGAGTTCCTCTATCTGGGAATTCTGCGACTTGTGTTTTACTTTGTCAGGTGTGCCATCTGTCGCAAATTGCCGATGAAAAGATATGAAGAGGAACGCTACGACCATGAAAGTCGCGACGGAGGCCAAAATACTGCGGCTTCTCTGGGGCGCAATGCCCAATAAGTAAGCGAAAGAACTCATGCTGATGAAGGAATTATCAAGTTACGAAAGGAGAACAGTTCTCATTCAGATATCATGATACTGTTTATGCTCCGGTACGCTTACACGCCTCGTCACTTCATCACAGTTGTGATCTAGGAGGGATAGTCCTAGGAGATAGGATTTCCAACAGTAAATGAAATGAGCTTGGGGGGGGTGGCGGAATCTAATTACTGTTGGACCACGGCGGTTATCGAATGCTTCGACGTGTGAGAATGGGGCTTATGGGGCACAATGGGGCGTGTAACATAACCCCATACGACTGAATCAGGTCGCTTAGAGAGTAGGTAAGACAAGTTCTCGGTAACCAATCCCGATCCGCAAATTTCACGGTCTGTATTGTGGCGCCCACCATCGAAATTTCTCAGCCGTAGCAAGCGAAGTTCGCAGCGGTGAGTATGATTGAAAATCCATCGTCGAAGCCAAACAACTTTCACTTTCCCGAGAGTCACATGGTCTATTCCATGCTACTACTCTTACAAAGATGTGATATAAAGCCCGAGAAGGCCCCTCCGGGCCTCTGACTTGCGAAAGCAGTGATATCCTCTTGAGAAAAGCTCAAGATCTCGGGACTTCGCGAGCCCAAAGATCGACCAATCTTATATTTGATCCCCACCCAACAACATTACCAAGGCGCTTACATGCTACTTTCCTGTACAGCTTCGTCACGCGGCGCAGCACTGCAGTGGCTCTGAGGGGACGGCAGACAAGTCTGATTGGTTAACAACGTGACTCCAGAGAATCCTACCGAGTTTGCAGGGTCTCCCGTCGATTCAAGTTTTTTTTTTCGAATGCTCATTTTACAAAAGCTCAATATATCGTGACGATTGTGACAATACTATGTAACTATTAGGGGGTAGTATCTTAGTTGAGTGTTAGGCGGTCTGGTGCTGTAAAGCCGGGAAGACAGATTGGCTCGCACTCGAAGTGCAAACACGGCAAGGTTTCTCATTTAATATATTGGCCGGCCTGAGAATCAGAATAACAGTCTGGCTTCTCAGGAAGACATTGCGAGCTTACTCAGAAACCAGTAATCAGTCGCAAGACAAGCGGCAATCTATCTTTGGAGGAAGACGACAACGGGTCCGAAATTACGGATGTTCCGCCAGCGTCCAGGCAGATGTAGCTACATAGTACCCAACAATCACTGCAGAACCGAGCTTTCTTCGAGCCAAGGATACGCGAGAATGTTGGCTCGGCTGACCGGATTCCACAACCAGTCACACCTGAGGAGGCTTTGACGGATCCACGGCCGTCACAATTTAATTCAACGATCTTCCTATTGACAGCGTTGTCCTTCGCCACCTGCCTTTTGACCGCAATCTCTATGGAAAACGTCAAAGTTGTATAACATCACCGAGAATTGCTGTTCAACTCATCCTTTCACAACCAATGTTATTCCTGCGGTTATGTCTGTCAATGATATTGCTGGTGGACATTTCCCAGGAGTCTGGCTTCAGCAATCCAGACTTTGTCACGCCATATGGGCCCGGAACATACGAAAATGTCGTTGTCTGGTATATCGGACAGACCAAGACGATCAAATATGATATTAGCGGAACTGGGCTAGAAGACTACACGATAGCTCTTTGGCAGCAGAGTGTAGACGGCGGTGGGGCTACTCTAGGACCAGTCGTGAATAGTAAGTAGAGCTCTGACACCTCCCGCATTGTCACACAACCGTTGTACTAGAGCTTTATGTTGGCTATTTATCATCGTTTTTTCTGTTGAGGAGATATTGACAGATCTTTCCTCTAGGCGTCGCTCTTCCAGTAGTTAGCGACTCCTTCGAATGGGTCGTTGCACTCAACGGCTTCGACCTCGACGCTTCGCCCGTGTTCTTTTTCTGGATATTCAATGGAAGCTCGTCAAATCAAGGCAACACGGCATTCAAAGATGTCTCATCGGCGTACTTCAATATCAGCAGTGATGATCCACCTATTTCTTCCGTCAGTACAACAGCAACGACTAGTGCAACTTCGATATCATCATCGACTACCACACTCAGCGCGAGCACGGAGGTGACCACGGGCACGCAGATAAGCACACCCATATCGACCAGCACAGTCTCAGCGTCAGCGACGGCAATCAACAACTCGAATCTATCAGAATCTTCGAATGGCAGCAATGGCATTTCTACGGGGGCTGGTGTCGGTATTGGCGTTGGTGTGGGCCTCGCCGGCATTTGTGCTGTTGTTTGTGCTGCGATTCTTGTCCGTGGCAAGCGACAAAAAGCGAAAGCAGAGGTTTACGAACTGCCCCCAGGTAGTGTTGTGGAAGACAAGAGACTCCAGCCTGAGTCGTATAATTCGTACAATGGGAGTCAACCAGCTATTAAACTAGTGGGTCCTGGGCAACCCGTGGAACTAAGTGCAAAGACACTCTCTCCTGTCGAACTTTATGCAGGTCCAAAATAATAACTACTATCAAAGAAAGCTCTCGGTGCTCTATTTAATTGATACGCTTTCAAAGCTCGTAGCTTATTGAATTTCTATTCAGACCGACTCGTAACCTGGTACGACGGAGCTACGCTTGCCTTCCACAACAAATAAGACCATGCTGGCACGCCGGGGCCCTGCTCCTCCAGCAGGCGAAGGAAGATCAGGTCGCACAGGAAGTCGCCGACCCCCGATAGTCACCAAATTTACTTCATTACTCCCATTCAACTGTGAAGCCGCGTGCATTACCGCAGACCTTGCCCTCGTGGTTGAGCTCTCAATCGAGCCGTATAGTATCGTGTTCAGAACGGGCCGCAATACCGGTAAGCAAGCTGCAAGAATGCCAATACCGGTTTCCGCTGTGGCCCAAAGGAATAGATACGAGCCGACGTAGGTCGCGTCAGATTTCAATGCGAGGGCTGTCCTGCCTGTGTAGTAGGCCCGGATGATAGACACAACTGTTACAACAGATCCTAGGAGAAAGACGCCTGTGATCTGTAATTTGCGGGTGATGCTCGTTTTCATGCGCCAAACAAGCGGCATCGGAAGGATGAGTATGATGGCATCTGTCACCACGTTGGCGCCGGAGAAGATGTGTAAGGCAAGGTCATAGTTTATGCAGTGACCTCCCGGAATAGTGGAGTCCCAATAACTTTCAATGGGCGTACAGGTAAAGACGATAGTGAGCATAGCTGAAAGCCCATGACATGTCGCAATGAGCCCACCAGCAATGCAGACACATTTGAAGCGGTAGCTTGCTCCACTAAAGATTCGGTGGTAGAGGCAAAGGAGAGAGTACTGAAAGTTCCGGGTCCTCAAGTTAGCCTTGATGTTAAGAGCCTAGGTAGATTTGCAATGCGCAATGTTCTTACTTTGGTGAAAGTTAGTGGTGGATAGTGCAAAATTGCCCCAATCCACGTTGTTCTGATGGAAGTGATGATTAAATTGGGTTCGTTGAGAACGTTAACAACAAGATGTCGCCCAATGCCAAAATAGGCTGCTGCAGCAGTGACAGCGACAAATGCAAAGTTGAAGAGCTGTGGAGGATGTGATCAGAATCGAGTTTTCGCAAACCATGACAGGCTTTGAAGTCGAAGAACTACGTACCAAGGCCACGAGTATTAACCAGTCATCCCACCACAGAGGCTGTGCTTTCAATCGCCGAGCATATAGTCGTAATGCCACAGCAACACAGGCCAGAGTATGACATACGGCTAGCGCTGCGTATATATCTGGCTGTAATGTCTCATTCCACAGAGGGATCTGAGCTTTCAGAAACGGCGGCAAAGTGGCTATGACTTCTGTTGGTATATTCGAGCCATCGTATTGAGGCATTTTGCAAATTGTGAACGAAGCCTGGCGACGGCTGGTGCCCACAAGGCAGCATGAAGCAATTCATTTTGATGTAAAATTACAGAGTCAAATAATCTTGTCAACGTCTTGTACTTCAAATGGGCCCCTTCAGAATGGTCCAAAGAAGAAATGTGTGAGACTCAGTAGCCGCTATGGGGTCTGAATAGCCATCTTAACGGCTGTTTCCAGCATTACTCATCATTTCGCACCGCCAATTGTCTCGAATGACCAAGAATTGTGGCCTTAAGCTGTACAAGCCGTTTTCAGACCGATCCCAGATAATTCCCGAGCATTCAAATGCGAATCTCGGGCCGGCAATGAACTGTCCAGAGGAATGCGACCAAAGATACTGAATTGTTTCACAAACTCAACTGTGGGCGGAAAGCTCCCATATACCAGCCACTCATCACTTTGAAGCTTGGAAGCTTATTGTGTATGGCTGCCGAGAGGCCTCTTGGCCTATTGAATTCCATGGCATCTCACCCAGTTTATTCTCGCATCGAGCTCAACCTGGGCTTCGTCACACATGACACTGGCCGCTCTCGTATTTACCATTTCGAAGTTAGCCTACTATTGTGTTCAGATAAACCAAGGGCCTTCGTAAGCAGAATTATCTAAAGAAGCTTGGATGCCCTTCCCTTTAGTCGGAAAGAAAACCTCGCCTTGGTTTAGACCTTGAGCCAAGAGTCCGAAGATGATTTTACGGACCGCAAATTAAACCATAAAGGTAACATCGGGCAAGTAAAAAGATTCATTGGTGCAGTGTCATTAGCCATGGAGGTTATTTACCCATAAATCATTCATGACGCCCAGAACTTTGGTAGAAACAATATATATATAAACAAACCTGGATAGCTATGTAGATCAGGCCTCGACCAGCTTACTAATTTTGTTCGCAGTCAACGCGAGAATGCATCGTCTCCTTAGTATCTTGATATTGTGCAGCAATTACCTGGGCGCCGGCGTGACGCCCTCCATCGCTCTAGTGACCAGCGTTCAACAACAGACGCGATCCGCCATGCGCTTGGGTGGAAGCTTCAACGAGCACATACCATTGCCTCAAAGCCCCGCTGTTCGTGGCACCCGTGCTACTGGCGATGCGGTCGGCGTGTTGTATATGAACAGGATCGCTCCCTCGATGTCAGAGCTATACATAGCGAACGCAGATGGAAGTGGCGAGCGTTTGCTACTAGGCAACCAGTCGTCATTCGACCAGCATCCTCTATTCTCGTTGGTATCTACATACATCCACACCGTTATTTACGGCTCCCGCAGATGATGCACAGATCCAAAGTTAATAGTTCACCCAGGATGACGAGTGGATCATTTTCTCTACGGATCGGAATGGAGACGGCAACTCAGATATCTACAGAGTCCACCCAGACGGAACAGGATTAGAACCTCTGATGACAACCCCAGCAACGGAGGACGCAGGGGCTTTGTCGCCAGACGGCACGAGAATAGCATTTGTGTCGACAGCTGACGGACATAAGGCCAACATATGGATTAAGGACCTGATAACCGGAGACTTGATAAACTTGACCGGGACGAGCGCTGTAGCTGGAGATCCCTCATCTCCCGACAGCTATTTCCAGCCATCTTGGTCGCCCGATGGACAGTGAGCAAGCACCTTTTCCGAGCACTCGGCTTGGCTGAAGCCATCGCTTCTACTACAGTCACTTCTAGAGTCGCTGAAGGACTTGAGCGGTGCTGACAATTCTAATCGGAACTAGATGGATTGCCTTCTCCTCAGACCGAAACACCGAGTGGATCGGTAATAGACAGGGCGCCCAGCACACGCAAGTTCTAGCCGTCTATATCATCCGGCCAGACGGCTCCGATTTCCGCCAAATCGTCAACAAAACAGACTATGCGCTGGGTTCGCCCAAGTGGTCGCCCGACGGACAGCGCCTCGTTTTTTACGAGATCCTCCGCGACACTACCTGGGACGCGAGGCGGCCTGAGCTGCAGGCTAACGCGACTTCGCAGATCGTCTCAGTCGACGTGGCTACGGGCCTCGATCGCATTGAGCACACGGCCGGGCCCGGACTAAAACTTTACCCACAGTATCTGTCAAATGATAACGTGGCGTATTCTATCAAGGGCGGCTCCAGCCAAGGGCTCGCCTCGACTGCTGGGCCGGGCGTGTTGGGCGCCATAAGGGCGCCATCGTGGTCGCGCGATGGCAAGATGGTCGTTTACCAAAAGATCGCGTACCGACCGGCGCGAAATCTTGAAGCTCCTCTGTATGCGAACGATGAAACGTTTGAGTACCGGTTCATAGACGTATTCCCCGCGCTGTCGAGGCAAGGGGTGTTCGCGTACTCGCAAAAGCAGGGCGGCAACTCGTCGCTGGTGACGGTGAACCTCGACGGGACAGACTTTCGTGTCATCTATGCGCTCTCCGCGGAAGAAATTTCCACTCGAACCGAGGCCTTCTCGCCGACTTGGTCGCCGGACGGGGAGGTGGGTTTGACCCTCTACATTGGCCCAGCAGCTTGGCGGTCTACCTACCTTACTCACCAGTAGCACCGACTTTTACTGTTCTACGAGATACCAAGAGCCTAGGCTGACAATCTTGACAGCATATTGTCTTTTGCCTTGGAAGTTTCTTCGGTGCGCGTCTCACGGGCAAGGCGCAACTCTTCCGAGTAAGGGCTGATGGTACAGAGCTCGAGGCGCTCACAGACGGCACTGTCCACGCTGGCTTCCCTCATTATTCACCCGATGGCCATGCCATCGTATATCGCGAGTTCGCCAACGGTACACTGACGGGACTGCGCGTTATGGACCTCGTAGATAGGAGCACCCGCACGCTGACGACAGGTCTAGACAATCTGCCCTTCTGGTCTCCCGACGGCCAGACCATAACTTTCAGTCGTCGTGTAACGCGATGGAACTGGGAAATTGCGACGGTGCGGCCGGATGGTACCGACCTTCGCTTTCTCACAGAAGGCGGGGCGATGGATGCCCATGGCATCTGGTCCGAGGACGGGAGTCAGATCCTCTATTCGTCGTCCATGTTCGGCTTTCGGCAGGAAGTTGCACTCTACGATGACAATTTTGTTGGTAATGGTCAGATAATGATCATGGACGCAGATGGATCCAACAAGACTCCGCTTTCAGATAGTATGTGGGAGGATACATTTGCGCTAATTGTGCCAAATAGCCTTTTGACGCCTTGACCATTTCCAGATGGTGGTGGAAAGGTGAATCACTGAGTCCAGTACTATTTGGACATGTAATCAAAAGAAGTCAATCCAATTTACCTACATAAATCTTGAGTTGAGTATAAAATTGTCCTGGAATTGCCATGCACCTTCGGCCATCAATTATAACTGAGCCTCAACCTCAATGCTTGATCGAAGATAACCACAAAAGCTGAAGGTAATACTGTCAATTACTTCCGCATATAAAGACTGTGTCTGATTAACAAGAAGATCCAACTATGTAGCCCAACTCGTAGGTTCCCAAGGGTTGTCATGGTACAGCTTTGATGGTCGGAGTCACCTGATACATTCATGATCTGACAGGGGAACGTGAAGTGGACTTGACGTTCCTCAACCATGGACCGACCTTCGAAGCCCGACACGGATCAGTATACGACCGTCTTTTGTGGTCACTGATCGCTTCAGGTGAGTAGAGATATAATTTGATGATCATTACCTACGTTGCACGGAACAATGACTACCTATGCATTGTTGACACACTACATTTGGCTCTTTGCAGATGATCGTGTCGTGACTAAGCCCTCTCGGGAGTCAAGAATTGGCACCAACGGTTATATTGCAACTTTGCTGCGCCGCTTTAGGTTGCAGACCTTTGCATTCTGTTTCTTTGACAGGTTCCGGTTTCTACTCCTGCAAGGCTCCAATAAATATATCTCAATTGCGGCGGGGTCTTTCTGAACTTAATTTCTACATTTCAATGTCATTGTCCCACCGCCTCTCTGCTTTCAGCATCCGCGGCTGAAGTCCATTGGGAATCTTGCAACCCGTGAACCCGACCAGGCACCTAACAATTGGTGTCCACCCGAATCTTCACATTCAGAATAATACCAAAGAGCCCCGCAACCTGTTCAACGCTTATCAGCTGTCAAGGTATAAGGGAAGTTCCTGATAAGGTTCTCAACATGACTGAACTCAAGTCTCTGCTCTTCGCACTAGTATATGGAGTGATTCCAGCGGTGAGACTGTACAACGTACCTAGGCAGCCACGAGGTCTTTTTTAACTAACGGCAGTCTCGTAGTTTTGCTTGCTAGTGGTCTATCAGATCGGTCTTCATCCCTTGAGGAAGTATCCTGTAAGTGCCATCTTTTCCATGTCTTCGGGAACACGTTTCTTTGGCCAGTCGTCAACCCAGCTCCCGTGCCTCTAACGATCACTGTAAAACCAGGGGCCCTTCTGGGCGAAACTAACAGACGCATATGGGGGCGTTCACGCCCTTCGCAAGGAAAATCATCTGGTAACATTCCAAAATCATCAAAAATATGGTGAGAACATTTGACAGCATGGCAACGCGGACCCATCGACTAACCACACGTTCTAGGCCCAGTGTTCAGACAGGCTCCAAACCGACTCTTGTTCAACTCTGTTGGCGCCCTGCAAGGTCCGTCGAGCTTGTGCCATACTCTGGACTTTGAAGTCATCGTGCAGATTTCGAAGGTGTTTCGAAGGTGTTGCTGACCATGATGTCAAATGAAGATATATTCCTCAATCCGGGCGTGACCAAAGGTCAAGCATATGTCGACTCGCGCTTAGTGAAGGAAGCTAGTCTTTTTGACACACTGGACCAGGCTGAGCACGCCCGTAAGCAGCGTATCATCGGAAGGGTCATCTCCGAGCTTTCAATGCGTAGTTTTGAGCCGACGATGAACTCTCAGGTTGAAATCTTCCTCCGCCAACTGCTCCCGGCTGCTCAGAAAGGGGAGATCGTGGATGTATCACCGCTTACGCTACGTCTTGCGGCAGATGTCATTTGTCACCTTGGCTTTGGGTATCCGTTGAGTACACTGACCGAGAAGACAAACAGGCCACTTCTCGATGCCTTCGGCATGGCCAGCGGTCGTGTAGCTTTGTACATGAATTGGCCAGCTACAGCCAAATTTCTTGACCCACTCATTGACTGGTTGGGCAAGAAGGCGTACGAGGATTTCCGCATAGCTATACAGAATATGGTGGAGTCCCGAATGGCCCTGCCCAAGAATGCCAGACATGACTTGTACAAGATGGCTTTGAGTGACAAAAAAGGAGAAGAGACCTTGCTCGAGAGTGAACTTTGGGCAGAAGCAGTCTTCTTCATCACAGCAGGTTGGTGGGCCCCATCTATTACTACAGGTGGATCCTGGGGCTGATTTCAAGGAAAGGTGGTGCTACTACGTCGGGCCTGATGAGTGGCGCCTTGTTCTATATTTCCAGGAATCCCGATGTCTATCGCAAGCTCACTGAAGAAATTCGAACGACTTTCATCTCCGGCCAGGACATCAAGAGCGGTCCCCAGCTTACGAGCTGCAGATACTTGCGAGCTGTCATCAATGAGACGCTTAGAATGTCTCCTTCCTCCATCGGCACCTTATGGCGTCAACAAGACCTTGCCCTGCCCTCGGAGATGGGCAAGCCCTTCATTGTCGACGGCCACGTCGTTCCCCCGGGAACTATGGTTGGCCTTAGCCCCTATAGTCTTCTTCATAATGAGAAGTACTTCCCTGAGCCATTCGTCTTCCGTCCAGAACGTCATCTGGAGGTGGAAAAGAACGGCAAAGCTACGGACGCAACGCGTGCCTTCTCTCCCTTTGCCGTGGGTAGCAGGAGTTGTGGAGGCCGTGCAGTGGCCTATCTCGAAGCCAGTCTGACAATAGCAAAGACTCTGTGGTATTTTGATTTAGAGAAAGCTCCAGGAAAGGCTGGTGAGCTTGGAGAAGGCGGCCCTGGATTGGGCAAGGGAAGAGAAAGAAAGGGTGAGTATCAGGTCTGGGATGTGATCACCGCTGAGCACCATGGCCCGAATTTGATCTTCAAGCCTCGCGGGCAATTTTGGAGAGAGTTGGTACAGGAGGCATAAGAATATAAGGCGAAATAGAAGTCATCTAGGAGTTGCCAAGGTAGACGACAATTTGCAAAGTTTGTATGCAAGTGAACTTCTACATAGAGTGGTCATGCTCAAACTTGCTCAAACTTTAAGGCTGCATCACCCCAACGGAGTTCGTCGATAAACGTGATGTGCGTTACTGTCCAGAAACTGAATGGATGGAATTGCCGTACTATTGGCTCTCATCACAATCACGGGTCTGCGAAATTATGCGTGAACAGGGTTCAGTAGTTGGTTTATTACCAGGTCTTTATTATGCAGTTGGTCGCCGGCATAATGAGTACCCGGAGCGTCGGCGCGTCAAACGGAACCACATCACTTTCGGAGGACGACATACATTCCAACCGAGGCTGCGGGCGGTGCTCAAGTCTTACTGAAGGGAAGCAACTCGCGTCGTGCAGGCCTCTGCACTTCCAACGAATGATCTGCGAGTCCGAGGAACCCTCCAATTCAGTAGGTAGCCTAGGTATGGAAAAAAAAAAATTATCGCAATGTTCCTATCTTGAGAAACAAGTGATGGGCGTCTCATACACGCTTTTGCCACTGGATCAGGACTTTGGCGTTCCGAAAGCCATGACTTGACTTGGAACGATTTGAATGCAAATAATCGATGGCTTTGTATCGCATTCTTAGGTAGCTCAAAGCGTAAACCAATGATTAGCATGGAATTTACAGCCAGCGCAATATACGAACACCGATCTGTTCAAGAAACAACTGATAATAGAACTGTGTAATGAGGAACAGTCCATTTTTTATATCACTATCGTGATTAGCACGAATCGCCGCTTCTCGGACGACCATGACTTGTTACTCACAGACAACTTATCATGCTGCTGCACGTTGGTTCTTTCTGGAGAACCTGCAGCCATCATTCCCACTGGCGCAGCAGCGTGGTGATGATTACCTAGGTAGGGTTAGCAGGGCAAGTACAAGTTGACGTTGGCGAACAGGGGTCTGCTGACTAAGCCCCGTAATTCACATTTATTTGTTCAACTTGATTGGTCGTTAGACGCGCAGCATAGGGCAGGGCCAGGGGTCTATCTAGACAAAGCATGTACACCACGGTACCTGAGCAGATCGCCATATTCTTGTTTACTTACCTACCTACTAGGTACCTCGAATCGAAAGCAAATTTCCTCGCGTTGGTGGCATCACAAGCAGAATGCGCCAATCGAAGACGGGGAAGAATCTGAACCAAGCTTTTCGGTGAGCCTGCAGCCAAGCTCCCCCTGCCTAGAAGTCGTATGCGCCGATGAGGCACGGATCTGAAAAGTGGACGCTTGTAGGGTGCTTGTCCGTTTTGGCAGTATGATCCCGTTGGCGAATCCACCCAAGGAGCCTAGGTACGCAATTAAGCGGCGCAGGATTGAGGAATGCAACAAGCCCAGATTCTCAACATCCGCCGTGATTGCCCCACGACTAGCTCCACTACCATCAAATTGCCAACTGACAAGAAAGCACACTGTCGTAAACGCTGAGTCTGCCGCTTATTCAGTAGTCAAGGGCGGATACACGGGTCATTCTCTGATAGTCTAGCGAGACATGGTCTGGATTCCCTGAAGGTCTGCATACCTAGGACCCGGACCACTTGGGTAGCATTGGATATCAACAACAGCTCGCACAACATGCGGCACATGCAGTCGCTTCTTCTACATCTAGTTTGCTTGACTTGGAGGAATCTCTATTCAAGCCAGCCACCAAATCACGATTAATCTTGCCTGACAGACACAATCTTGTGTGTCTTGTACTCACGCCGCTGCCCCTCACATTCAAATGGCTTCTGGCGATGTTCTCAAGGTCTCGGCCTTGCACTACAAAGATCCCAGCAACACAGACGAAGACTTTGAGAAGCATGTCACAGAGAAAATCAACCCTGCTTGGGTGAAGCTCGTTCAAAGACACGAGGTCATCAAATATTCCATTGTTAGTGGATCCCCGCTGGCTCTTACTGTGGATCCGGAGTATCAGGAGATCGGACGGGATTCAGAGGCAGGGTGGATTGATTCACCCAGGGGCGAGATCATGGTGGGCTACGAGAGAGTTCACATCGACAATAAAGAGATTGTCGAGGAGACTGCCAAGGAATGGGCTGGTTGGCTCTGTTTAGGATGCAGCCAGAGATTTACTGGAGTTTTCTGATGATGGTAACGTGCGAAGTAGTGCCTTGACCAATGACAAGGCAAGAGCCCGAAGGAAAAGCATGCCATGTTACGTACTCTTTCTGTCGGATTGATCAGTATATAAGCCCGACCAACAATTTTTCGAGGGTGTTCTCACTGTGTATGAGTAATTTCATTGAACCGCTTCCGGCACCAGGGCACCCTCAACTCAGAAACACTTGGTCACTAAAGTACGACTTCGATGATCTGTCATTTCCCAGGGCTACCAAATCAGCATATGAAGTCCGCTGCATCTTGGTTATGAGCTCCGTTTGTCGTGCCGAAGAACCGCGCCAAAGCCCTGCTCGCCTTTTCAAACAGTCTCACGCAGACGAACATCCATCACAGACTCGTAAGTAGTCGGAATATATATGTACGTATGCACCAAGTCGAGCCCGACCTCTTCAAGTACTTCGCGCCACTCTGCCTCTGTACGTTCCTTGCTGGCCAAGCACGAGCCGACCGTCCAGTCCCGGGCGGCGGCTTTTTCACTGACACCAACTTCTGGGATAACCATTTCATCGATCAATAGCCGTGAACTCGGCCCCATAGCTTGTTTTGTCATTTCAAGCATGCGTCGCACACGATGCACAGGCAGATCATGTAGAACTCTACCCAAATAGTAAAATTTGGCACCTGATAAGAATGTCTTTGGTCAGATCCCACTCACGCAGCTGTGCAAGTCATTTGCTAGCAAATCAAAAGTACACCAGGGTATTCAAACGTACCGATGATTGGTTGGGGATCGAAGAGATCGTGCACCATGTTCTCCACCCCAGGAGTACAAAGCGCCCGTTGTATAGTATGGGGAAGATCCTGTAGCACCACGCGCCCACTGAGGTTTGGATACTCTTCTTTGAACTTCGCACACTGGTGCCCAAGCGCACCACCAGCATCAACGAAGAGTGGCTGCTCAGCCGGCCAGTCCGCAGCCTCAGCGGCAACGGGGTAAACATCCAGCCAAGAGCGCTTAGACAGCTGGCGACTCAACGTCATGTACCTGTTGAAATGACACAAGTCTTCGGGGTGCTCTGACATCCATTCAAACATTGTCTTGTCTGTGTTGAACGCGAGCTGAAACGGTGTGTGAGCAAGGTCGTTGGGGCATTTGAGCTTGTTCGCCTTGAGAAATTGTGGGATAGCCAGAAAAGAAGGTGCGCTGAGAGAGTAGCTTGTTGTCAAGTTAGCTTCAGAGATGCCCTTTATTTCTTTGTTAAAAAATGCGGAATTTGGGTCGAACGCACTACATGGAGAGACCGGCTTCAGCGAATTCCTCGCTGAGGTTTCGCGTGATTTGGTTGGCGATGTATTGACCCTTTCCTACTTCATCAACACAATCAATCGCGGCAAGGTATCTCAAACACCGAACTTTTCGGACGTCAGCCCTCCATTCACCTGATTTGTAACAAGGACTCCGGGGAGGTCTGGCAACTTACCGATAGTCTGACGTTCTGCGCCCGTTTTTTCGGTTATCTGATCGACCGTCAATGGCTCATGAGCCTCGGCCAGGTATCTGAAAAGGCCAAGTTCGATCCCGCTCTGTACCACTCCAGTCTGAAGACTCTGCACGTAATCAGTCGCTGCAAGTGGTAAATCATATGGACAGAATTTCGGTATGCAACGTACCAGATGCCCAACTCGATCAACGGTATCATATACGTTTTCCAATGAGAAGGCCAGTTTTCGTAGAGATGCTAAAACTTTCCGACGAGCATCCTCGTCTTTGGCAGCGACCTGACGAATCTGTCTTAAAGCTTCATCCATTTGGGGCCGTAAGTTATTGTCAAGCTGTGAGTGTTGAGTGCTTCCCAAGGAACGGAAAATTATTTGCAAATTAATACTCAGGTGCCAAAAGGATGATAAGAACCTTTTGATATGATCTTGTCGAGCGCACATTTCACTCAAAAATCAGCAGGAGCAGAATGATCCGCGCTTATTTAGGTGAATTTCAAGCAAGTCAGTGGAGGCAATCAATTTGCGTTACATCGCCAAATTGGAATGCTCCATATTCAGACCCCGTAAGAGCAGGCTTTTCCGCTTCGTGTAAGCACTAGATATCCTAGCGAAGACGACTTCCATCGGGCACAGTGCGCCTGCACGCAGCGTAAGCATGTTGAATGTACGGACGTACCTCGGTACATATGTAGTCTTTACTATGTGTTTCGGTTGCATGCCGGAATCAAACCCACTGTTGCAATGTACCTGTGGCCTGTGCCTCAGTGGGGGCGTGTTGGTCGAAGTTGTCGCCAGTGCTGACAAGATGCTCTCAAGTGTACCGCACCTATAGATCCAAGTCTCCACACCACTGCAGAAGCTGTCGAGGACGTTGCAGTTCATTTACCTATCACATCATAGTAGTACCCATCTGAGAAGGATTTCAATCCTGGAAGCGCAAGATAGGCAGGAGGATGCCAAAGTGCCTTTGTTATCAAGCAAATGATGGGTCGTAAATAATTACAAGAAGCCCACTGGGCCTGTTGGCAGATTGGAAGAGAAGCAGACACGCAAGCTCATCAAATAAAATTGAATCCTTCGTGCGATCTCGTCTTAGCGGTAGCATTATCACAGCAGTAATTCTGCACCTCGCATTTCTCATCATGTCGAAATCTAGTCTCGAGCAAGAGCGCGATGCGCTGCTCAACACCAAGCATTTTTCACATCTCCCGGCGTACACGGACCCAACCACCGGACTCCTCGCCAGATGGCCATCAAAGTGGATTCCATACGGCCAATTGATGCGTCTTGACCGACCAGGTGGCTTCTACGCTTTCTACTTCCCGTATGTCATCGGTCTAGCGTATGCTGCTTGCATCACCCCGGCGCCACTTCCAGTAGAACATCTGTTCACAATAGCTGTGGAATTCTTGGCTTTTAACGTCCTCCTCCGCGGGGCAGCATGTACTTGGAATGATATCGTGGACCGGGACTTTGACCGCCATGTCGAACGCTGCCGCCATCGGCCCATCGCTCGGGGGGCTGTTTCACCGTCCCAGGGTCTCGCCTTTACTCTTGCACAGCTCGTTGCGCTCTATGGTATTTTGCTCACATTCCCCGACGTCTGCAAAGTACATACTGCTATCTCCACGGTACTCCTTTTCGTCTACGCTCTTATGAAGAGAGTTACCTATTACCCACAGGTCGTCCTCGGGTTCCCATTCGCATGGGCCATCTTCATTACTCTTGGTGCCCTGGAAATGGATCCACTCAGTCGGAAGCACCTCCCGGCAACACTCGCGCTCTTTGCAGCCAATGTCCTCTGGACAATTACTTACGACACTATCTACGCGCACCAAGATGTCGACGACGACGAAAAAGCCGGCGTCAAGGGCATGGCCCTCCGGTTTCGACATTCCACCAAGCTCCTGGCCTCCTGTCTTACGGCCGTACAGCTTGTCATGCTGGCACTCTGTGGAATCCACGCCGGGCTAGGACCTCTATATTTCATCGGCACGGTGGGCGGTGTGGCTGCAGCAATGACTTATTTTATCTACGATGTTGATCTCAGTCGTCCGGAGAGTTGCGGCGCCTGGTTCCATGATCAATTCTGGCTGGTGGGCGCAGGTTTTGTATTGGGTTTCGCTCTTGAGTACACAGCGCGGCAATTTGGATAGTATGCTTGTTCAGTCTCTCAGCCTTCATGTGTGGTGTTATCCGAAATCTGTCGGGATGGGGTGTGACGAAACGAACAGCCCAGACTTCAATCGCTGTAACCGCTAAAGTTACTCACGGCTCGGGAGCTGGCAGAAATATGCCTGCTAATGTTGCTATTGAATGTTGTGTTTAGATAGGTATATACCTACCTAGGTAGGTAGAGACATGAAGACGCAGTCTGAAGAATCAGGCAAAATAATATAAAATAAGTATGCACGCTCCACTCAATCTGCTTTGTATGGGCCTGTGTAAACTTCGGGATGCAAATCAGATTGGCATACTTATTTATTTTGTATACTGCATTGTGGCGATTATTTATCTTGATTATTGGGTTATGGCAATGAGATATGCAAAGGAAATAAACTTTATGGAGGACTAGGCCTGGAAGCGCGAAACGCTGGAAAGGAGCAGTCCTCGGCGAAAGCGTTTTCTTTAGCATATACGCTGGTTTTGTGTATGCCGTATATCTTATGTTACAAAGGACTAGAAACTAAGGAAAGCACTTGGGTTAACAACGCAAGTTATCCTTTATCAACTATTATAGGAAGTTACAATCTTTATTATATCCGGCCTTTTGCCCTTATTAAAAGGGTACTTTGCTATATGCAAAAGTATCTTTTTGAATTGACTAATCCGCGGACGAGAAACTCCGCATAATTAAGGACAGAAGAAAACGCTTCGCCGAGGACTGCTCCTTTTAGCGCTTCGTGCTTCGAGGCCCAGTCCTCCACGAAGCTGAATAAGCAAAGTGATTTTCTACCGTGCGGCATGTATGGACTCTGTCTCTAGGTGCGTGCCATACTTTTGATCTTGTCTGGAAAAAGAGTCGTATTCTTTTGCTGAAAATCCTTGAAAGAAAATGACTCAATATTAGGTATTAACACCTTCCATTGTACGTTGGCGGTGGTCGGTTGAACTCAGGCGTAACGCTAGACTCCTGGGTAATGTCGTGCCTTACGCTGATCCCTCTTTCCTCAGCGCGTGGTCCAGTATGCATATATGTGCTTGAAGCTTGGGTCGACAGCTTGCCAGAATGGCCGTAGACCTCTACTCCGCGGTCCTCAAGTGGGATGAAATGGTTCGGACTCCCAAAGATCGCCCTTCCTGTGCCGTGCTCGCTCCAGACTTGCGGACCTTGACTCTGCTTTTGCTCCCAATAAACATCCCCAGCGTTGTTGCTGGGCTTTGATTTCAGAAGGAATGACTTTCGGATCAAGGGCCACAGAGAAGGCAAGCATGCGCATACGAATATCATGCCTGCTTCAGCGCAGGCCCAACTCATGAGCTGTACAGAGTTCCAGGTATTATCCGATAGTTCGTTCAGCTCGAAAAAGTAGTATGTGCGGATAGCGGAGGCAACAGAGCCACTGTGAAAATTATTAGTTGATGAGGGTCTCCTTGATAATTCTTCAAGCCCCCTGAGGGGTGGGGTTATGGGAGGCACCATACAATGAACCAAGTAAAAAGACGCCAGTAAGAGCGATCTTCTGGTGTGTTGAAGTCTTGATGGTCCAAACCATGGCGGCTGGGATAACAACCATTGCTAAATCGTGAATAGAATTTGGCGGACCAATCCAGCGATAGTATGCAAGCAGATCAATGCATTTACCCGTATGGTGGAGTGCCGGGTCATATTGATACCAAACGTACGAAAGAGGGCGGCATTGCAAGAGTGAAGTGAGCGTCTCCCCAATGCCCCATGCCCAGATGTATGCGATGAGCCCATATATCAAATATCGAAACCATTTATGGACTTGGAAGATTCGGCGGTACAAGAGCAAAATGCTCGTTTTTGTGAGTGCGACTTGAAAGCCAAAGAGCAACTGCATGACGAAGAGAGTCTGGGCCCACGCAATAAGCCCCGTTGGGACATTGTCTTCGACCCATTCCAGATGTCGACCAACATACCCGTACTTGACGCCTTGAAGTCAGTGCTCGAGTTAGCTGAAGCATCAAGGAAGAGCGTAAGCTTGGATACAAGCTGGGTACCTAGGTAGACCTACAACATATGGTGTCCGCACAAATGCCCATCATCAGAATGTACGACGGGATGATCAGCCAGTCCTCAAAGAAGATCTTTCTCTGAATCAAACGATAGGACCAGAATCTCAGCGCCAGGAACATTGTGCAGAATACGATAAAAATGACGGCACAGGCAATGACCTCGCCACCGCGGTAGGCGGCGGAGTCGCCTGACAAGCCGGATGTGTCATGGGCGTCACTTGCCATTGTGAATCTGGCGGTTTGACTCAAACAGCGGTATGTAGTAGAATGGGCTTCGTTCAAGATGTACTGTGGGATGGCCAGGCCTCAATGACAGCCTACAGAGCTGTATTAGATATACAGCTCACTCTCACAAACTCGGGAACCTGGAAAGGGCGTGGAATACTCAAAAAGCTCACTAGGAAGCAGTCGATCAACGTAAAAGTCTGACAAGCAAAATTAATATGGATGGCATCGAATGTTCCCCAACCACAGGCAGGGCATAAGGTGGGTAAAACGGGCTCTCATGGAGCGCGACAAAAATAGCTTTCATTTGACCTAGCAGCTGCCTGAGTGGTATGCGTCCCCATCGCCGAAAGGGCAAATTCGAGAGGGTGTGTATCAATGACGGGCCGATGCTACGGCAAACCACTCCATCATAGTGCTTGAATCCTGCATTGGAACTCTGACTGAATCCTTCAAAAAAACGCTGGCGCTTTGGGGGCCGAAAGGAAGGTTCTCGGCCCCACGACCCTTTTCATATTAATCAGTCGACGGGGTGGACTGATCAAGTGTCGAAGGATTTTGGAGAAATGCTACCGAATTGATGCACTTTGCCGCATGTTGGTCATTAAAAATCCTACAGAATCGATGCACTTTGCCGCATGTTGGTCAGCCGAAAAAGTAGGGTTCCTGCAGTGAGATCACTCGGAATGGCGAATCATGATCAATCGCGACCTGGACAGCCTCGGCAAGATCTCGGGGCATCTGCACGCAACTGGCGATATCGCATTACTATACCACAGTAGTTCGCTGCGGACATAACCGTCAAGCCTTTCCCGCCGCAGGGCCCCCCCACCACCACCCCTCGACTATCCTGCCTGACGAGGGCGTTGGAGGTGACCGTTGGTGCCACTGACCTCCACACTAAGTACCACATAACTAGCTAGGTACAACCTAGGGCAGGTAAGTACCTAGGTAGGTACTTTGTACAAGCCGACAGGGCTGTTGGGAAGGATTCGGTACGAGGCCCACTGTACAGCGACTAAACACCCTTGACGGTGTATAGCGATTGCGGCGCAAAATGAAGACAAATCGATGAGGATACTTTAAACCTCAATTTGATAAGCTCATCCCTAACGCATGTGACTTATTACTGTCAATGCAATAATACGTACGCACTGTGCCTTTGAAAGCCTGACACTTTTGCTCGAGCCGCATGCTACCGTCGTATCACGGCCCACCAACGTTCCAATACAAATTCGAACCAACGTGAACTATTGCGGGCATACTTTCGCATTGGCATCATATATTTGCTCATAGATTCGAAAGCTATCGCCAAGTTCCTTTGTTCTCGCCCTGGCAACTTCAGAGTCCACCACCAACCTAAGAACACACCCCGTCGGTCAAGTCGTGTGCATCTTAACCCGCTCTCCCTCCCCCCAAACCCGTCATTCTGCGCCGTTAGGCACACCAACGAAATACCATCTGGCCACAATGTCCATTCCTCCCCCACCCGGAGATCTGGGTCGACGTCTTCTGCCGTCTGTGGTGGACGATATCGCACGCAGCGACCCCTCTCGTGTGTTATACTCGATGCCTAAGACGAGGAGCCCTCGAGATGGCTTTCAAGACATTACTGCTGTTCAATTCTCGCAAGCTGTGGATCGGTGTGCGTGGTATCTGCATAAACAACTCGGGCAAGGCGCAGGCTTCCCCACTGTCCTATACATAGGACCACAAGATCTTGTCTATGCCATTCTAGTAAGAGTTTGCTCAAGCTGTCACAATATAATGATGCTAATAAATGTGTAGATATTGGCATCTATCAAGGTTGGGTACAAGCTATTGCTCAACTCTCCAAGAAATACATTGGAGGCACATGTCCATCTCGTAAAGGAGACGGGCTGCGGCACCATGCTTGTACCAACAGGCTTCCCGCTGCCTGTCATTGGGAAGATAATCGAGACTACAGGTATTCGCAGGGTAGACCTCCCGGGTGCTGCCCATTGGCTGTGTGACGAAGCAGTGGAAGCCTACCCGTACCACAAGACCTACGAAGAGGCCAGACTCGAGCCGTGGGTGGCTTTGCATACGTCTGGTTCGACTGGCATGCCGAAGCCTATTATTCAGTCCCACGCAAGTTATTCGCCAGTAGACGCTTACACTGCTCTACCATCGCTAGGCTTGCCTCGGACCTTTCCATGGTTCCCAGAAGGCAGTCGCGTATACCTCGGATTCCCATTGTTCCATTGCGGTGGACTCTTTGTACTTTTACCTTGCTCGATATTTGGAAACTTTACAGTCGTCCTGGGCCCGTTCCCACCGTCATCAGAGGTGATACAACAAATACATGATCATGGCAATGTCGAAGAGAGCCTGATCCCCCCGAGCTCACTAGCAGACATGGCTAAAGATCCTACTTACATCGAAGGCTTATCTAGGCTCAATCGCATTACAACTGTGAGTTCCTTCTCCCATTGTACACGTATTCAATCAATCTACACTGTCATCAATGTGACAAGGCTGTCTTGGCTGTCGAGACCCGCTAATTAGATGTTCAGGGTGGTGGGCCCCTGCCGAGAGAGGTAGGTAATACGATCAGTTCGAGAACCGGCCTGGCAAATATCCTGGGGAGTACAGAGGCCGGTCTAATCCCACTCGAAGTCATTGACAGGGAAGACTGGGCCTACATGCGCGTCAGTCCTGTCTATGGAGCCGAGTTCCGCCAAGTTTCGGAAGATTTGTACGAGCAGGTGATTGTCCGAAGACCCGAGCTGGAGCCCTACCAAGGAGTCTTTGGGACCTTTCCTCATCTACAAGAATGGCCTATGAAAGATCTCTACTCCAAGCATCCGACCAAAGAAGGATTATGGCTCTACCGCGGGCGAACTGACGATATCATTGTGTTTTCAACGGGAGAGAAGCTGTAAGTAGTCCTTTCGCAGCCTTTGTACTGCAAGCATATTTTACTCAGCCCCCATGATCAGAGGCACAAGGCAATGGCGGTATTCCGTGTATCAATAACTGATCGCAGTATGATTAGCAACCCTCTCGACATGGAAGACATCATACAAGCCCATTCAGCTGTGAAAGGTGCCGTTATCTGTGGCACGGGACACTTCCAATCGAGCCTTTTGGTGGAGACCGCGGAGCCATCAACAGAGGCTGCAGAGAGAGCACGGCTCCTTGAGGAGATCTGGCCATTTATCGAGAAAGCCAACAAGCACAGCCCATCCCATGGCCGCATCCAGCGTGATATGGTCCTTTTCACGACCGCCGACCGACCGATGCTAAGGGCTGGAAAGGGCACAGTCCAGCGTCAAGCAACAGTGGATCTTTACAAAGCTGATCTTGACAAACTTTACGCGTCTAGCAAGACTGAGTTGCCTGATGAAGATGGAATCAAACCTATGGGAGAGACTGTAGGCGCCGCGGACGCTGTCAAGATCATTATCAGCAATGCCACTGATATCAACCTCAACGAAGTTGCCGCAGATGCCAATCTGTTCGATTTCGGGCTCGACTCCCTCCAGGTCATCAATATCACCAAGAACATCAATAAGTACTTGGTTTCCCTAGGAAAGCCATCGTCGATGAGTCCACGTCTTGTCTATGCCGAGCCTACTGTGGCCGCAATCTCCAACGCTGTCGCTGCACTGCGCAAAGGGGACCATCCTACAGGAACGAGTGGCAAGAGTGCAGTGGAGAAGATGCTGAGCCTTTACGAATCAAATTCGTCGAATCTCCCCATCAATGACAGACCTCCTCAACAGCAACCGGAAGAGCTCACTGTTCTCCTTACTGGATCAACTGGATCACTTGGTTCATACATACTTGATTCTCTGGTCAGGAACAGCAACGTCGCTCAAGTCTTCTGCCTTAATCGTGGGCCTGGAAGTCACGAACGTCTACAGAAGGTACAGGCTGCCAAAGGTCTTAATGCGCTGCCCAATAAGGTTTCCTGCATTGAAGGCGACCTGTCGAAGGATTACTTTGGCCTGACAGCCAAAGATTACAAGACACTGCTTAGTAGCGTCAGCGTCATCATCCATGCAGCGTGGCTACTGAACTTCACCGCTCCCCTGGAGTCCTTCATACCCTTCGTCACCTCGACTCGGAAGCTGGTGGACTTCTCGGCACATTCCCGCTTCGGTGCTCGAGTCTTCTTCATCTCCAGCCTCAGCTCGGTGGCCAAGTACCACACCGTCTACCCTAGTAGGGATAGAGTCCCCGAAGACATCATTGAGGACTGGCGCGTCGCATATGACACTCCGTATGGTCAAAGCAAGTTCGTCTCGGAACGTATCTTAGACACTGCCGCAAAGATCGCAGGCGTGCCAACGGCTGTCTGCCGTGTGGGGCAGATCGCCGGTCCTACGATGGCTGCCGGTATATGGCCCAAGCACGAATGGCTTCCAAGTCTGGTTGCGAGCTCTAAATATCTGGGGAAGCTACCTGGATCGCTGGGTAAACTTGAGCGAGTGGATTGGATTCCGGTTGATCTTCTCGGTAGCACTATCTCTGAGCTTGCGTTGGCTTCGCACAGTGCAATTGAGGCGATGCAACCGTCCGGAGCAGTCGTCTATCATACAGTCAATCCGAAAGCGACGAGTTGGGCAGAACTAGTCCCAGTCGTCCTTGCAGCTCTTGGAGGCACAAGCAATGTCCAGGTTGTATCACTAGAGGCCTGGCTCGAAGCACTCAGAGACTCGGAGTCCAAAACGGCGGATATAGCTGTCAATCCTGCTTTGAAGCTTATGGATTTTTTTAAAGACTTGAGGAATGGCTCTGCTCCTAACTTGGATACGAAGCGTACGGCTCGCTCATCGTCGAGCCTGGCTGGCCTATCATCGGTGCAGCCGGCTTGGATGGAAAATTGGACGAGGCAGTGGGAACTGTAGTGAACTTGGGCGGTTTGGCAGTCGATACGGGAATAGTATGATGATCGGAATCCAGTCTGCGGAAGATCAGCGTATATATTGCACGACAGCGGCGGCAGTGGCTCTGGTATGAGAACGCCTTGCTTTAGTCTGAAAGGACAGAGGCAAAAAAGGATATCAAAGACGGGAATTGAGCCCGACGTTGGGGTCGAACCCTAGGATATTGTGGATGTTGGTCGCGGCCAACGGTCACCATCAACGCCCTCGTCAGGCGGCATAATCGAGGGCTGCAGCGGGAAATGCTTGACGGGTACGTCTGCGGCAAACTAGAGTGTTGCAATATTGCCAGTTGCGTCTGGATGCCCCGAAATTTTGCCGAGCCTGGACTGGTCGAAGTTCATCATGATTCGCCGTTCCGAGGGATTACAATGCATAACCCACTCCTTGCGATCCTGAATCGGCGTGCAGTCTGTGGTGCTCAGCCTTCCGCACTCGGGGCACGCAAATGGCAAGAGGGCAGATGAATTTTGGTGAATGCTCGATGTTATTTTAATCAAAGTGGTCATCACAGACGAAATATTTAGAAAATTGATTTCCTCGGGCTCCGTATACAACTGTGGTACTGTTGTGTGCGACAATACAACAGAGCTGCTAATTATGCGATTCACAGTTGTTGGACCAAGTATCACCTTCTGCCATAGATATTCTCAATATGAAAAAGGTCGTTTAAGAATGCTGGCATGGTTTTCATTGTAATGATTCCGATTACTTACTCTTTCTTTCTCGCATAAAGGGCAGCGAGTTCCTTTAGGCCGAGGGTCGTGTAGGAGCGCAGTCAAACCCACCGTAAAATAATCAATACGGTCGCACACACAGACAGGTTGCTACAATAGGAAAGTCCTTCTCCGGGCCCTAACGACAGTAGAACGTCTGCCTTTGCGCCCCCAAAGTCCATATTTGCGCAAGAGCTAAGGCCCCAGATGGCTGCATCGACACCCTCATGCCCTCCGTGAGTTCGTCGTCCTGCCCGTATTTTGTATTAATGGTCAACTATAGGTAGTCAAGGTCCATTAAGCTGAACAGAAACAGATTATTAGATGACGAGAAGGATAAAAGCGATCACAGGGCAAAGATGAGGCGTAGAGTCATGAATTTTCCTTACAGGTGGAACCCAAAAAGGTTGCAGATAACATAGTAGTTAGCAGCTAATAAGCGCCCTCAAGGTTCCATCTTCTGGAAACCGCTTACTAGGCTGCACATCCGTGTGACGGGCCAAAGGAGACCTTAGTCATTGGCAAAGGGCACAGATCATCATATTGATTGGTTGTTTTTCACCCGAGTTTGGCTAAAATGGAAAACAAGGAAAACAGTGAGTTTGAAGGGCTCGTCGCTATTCGCAGAGGTAGCCCTGGTAGCCCATTGGCAGAGAGCTGACTACGTAAGTCCTGCAGGAAGGCCCTGTGTACCAAAGCCCGCTTACCTAATCAGCCATCAGCCACCAGCCGTCACAATCCGATTCTTAACCATTTCCTGACTGTTAGTTAGCACGGAACCATCAAAAATGATGCATTCAAAGAAGCAAAAGAAGATCGTTAGACGGGAATTGAGCCCGACGTGGGGGTCGAACCCACAACCTTGAGATATTAGGAATCGTGAGGTTCTTAAGAGTCTCACGCTCTACCGATTGAGCTAGCCGGGCGCCGCGAAGGCGCTGTTGTTGCAAGATGGTTTGCAGGTGGGGGTCAAGTAGACGAAATGCTGGTGAGAATGGTGGGAACTTGGTCTAGCGTTGGAGAAGATATCGCTGATTGGTCTACTTTGCTGACAGCGATGTGTGAGGTTCACGGCATTGGGCGCTTGCAGGCAGTCTCCAGGCCATAGAAGAGACGTCTGTTGCCGAAACCCCTAGCCCTGTTGTTCGCGGACTAGCGATGGTGATTAGGCTTGGGGCAAACAATAAAGAACCACTGTTGCCCTTCCCACGGGCGAACCAGACTGGTCTTCCGAGAGGCGAGGCGTCTACCTTCGAACAATGACTTCTCTACCAGGTGTGACCGAGTACAGTCTCTTCCTGCACTGACTGCCTCGAACCCCAGATATCCAGATCGAATCTTGAACTCAACTCAATCTGGAACAGGCGATCCCTCAGATGGGGGCGCTATCCTCGCACACCGTAGTGCAGATCCCGCAGTCTCATGCAAGAGAACGTAGCGAACCGTTCCACGGTGCAGAGTTACTGCGAGCACCCGCGTAGGACAAACGGCATCGGTTTGTTCGGGTTGTCAATTGAAGATGGTGGTTAGTAAGGATGGCCCGGGGCCGAGCCGAATAATCGCCCTGACTCAGAATGTATTCGTGAGATCGCCTAGAGTCTGGTGGCAGTTTCCATTTGTGTGATGACGAGGTGATGAAGGATGAGCTACCTACGACGAGATTGTCATTGCGCGCCATGGTCCGTCATGCGAATCGTGTAAGTTGTGTGAATCGGCACGCGCTCTGCTTTGATCCGATCAAGTCACAGCAATGATTGATTTTGGGTCACGATTTCCGCAACTAACAATTGTTCCGCGTATGACCAACACAAGTCGAATCGGCTCTTCGACTCTCAACGGTCTTCCAGTTAGTTTCGTTTCCGTCTGATCATGATCCACGAACAACCCAGAAGTCCCCTGAATCTCGACGGGGTTAATGCTGGCCAGGCTCGACAGGGCAGGTGGTCATCGAAGGCTGGGCAGCAGTAGCCGCAGAAACCCCGCAGACCCGAAGACAAGGCAAGCCTGAATTGCGCTGTCAAGCCACACGCGAGGATATTCATCAGGCTACTGTAGTAGAGGGTTGTCAACCGAGCATGGCCAGGATGTTCTGCAACAGAAAGATAGACTGACGTCCACACACACCCACCCACCATGAGGTAACCCATGTTGCCTAGGTATCCCTGAATACAGATCCGGCCGGTTGGGTTTGTATGCCCGCCTGCCAGCCTGCTTATTAGACGATTGATGCAAGGATGTGCGACGTGCATATAGCGGCGTCACTTTCTCATGTATTGCCAACGCACACATTTCGGCCCAGGACTCAAAACCGAGATCGAGGCACACCTCTTTGAGAGTCTTGAGGGAGAACACATCTCGCTCATGACGGACGTCACCGCCTCTCTGTGAGGGAGACTACGGACAGCTCGGACAGAGGATCTGGATGGGTGGAGTGTCGGCACGGACGTGGACAGACGGGGTGGCCGAGTCGAATCTTGTTTTTGCGCTGGCTTTACCGTCTTTGAAGGTCGAATGATGTAGGATAAATATCGCACTTGGACAGACCTGCAGATGCGTGAACCGACAGCAAAGGGTTCTGCAGAGATTGAGAGAAGTGTTCCAATCCCAGAAACTCATCCTGCGCCTCGACGGTAAGCAGTCTGTGACGGGGTAGAGAGTTTGATAGGTTTTGATGGTGGATCACTGGATCAGTGGATGCAAATAGAGTGAGTTCTTCGTATAAGTACCCACTGTGGACCTTCTGGAAATCTTCGAGAGACAAAACACTGTTCCTGGATCTGCGTGGACCCGTCAGAACTTAGTCCTGGCCCGTTCAGGACAGGTTCGTCTGCCTGGTCTGGGTGATCCTTGGTGTAAGTCCGTGTACTGTGTCACTATGTTCGAAGGAGTGAGAAGTAATAAAGTAGAGACGGCTGCGTGTTCATGGCGATGGCATTCAAGATTTGTTTGGGGCTGAGAAGATTCAAGCTGAAGAGTGTGAGACTGGGCTATTACGGCTGTCCGCGGATATGCCGGGGTGCAAAGGGAGGAGCAGCTTGTGTAAAGCAATTGCAGACCATTGAAGTAAGACGAGGGAGGCAGGAGCTGATGAAGCTATACTGGCACCGCATACAGGCAGGGAAGTGGCCTAGGAGAACTGTGGTAGGTACTACTCCAGGTAGATATCATGGTAGCGGGGAATGAGCCAAGGACAAGGAGACACCTGAGCGGAACTGGCAGCGCATCCCCAGTAATCACAGACCGTTTAGGCACAGCTTCCAATCTCTCGTCTTGCGCATCTAATTTTCCGAAAGGGTAGACCCAGACTTGGGAGATCATGGCAAACAGGGCAGCTTTTTTCCTTTCTTTTCTTTTATTCTTTGCTCAGAGATCTGACGGCCCCCACCTCTTGTTTCGTCCCTCCAATTCCGCGACATATCACATTACTCCGTACACCACTGCTTATACCAAACACAACCCCGAGCACGACCTGCATGCGCGGTGAGGAGTGTGTGTGTGTGTGTGTGTGTGAGGTGTAAGTGCAGACAGGCAGAGCAGCGAACGTGTCTGGCAGGACTTGCTCAATTTGTTACTTTACCATTCTTTCTCACGGCCATATAATCTACCTGTCACTTATCACGTCTTGCCAAATCGTTGGTCCCGGTCTCCCTTACCTTGGTCCCCTACGAGGCATGTCAGGAAATTGTACGGGTCACACTATCTAGGTATTGTTGCCTATGCAATCGAACTGCTACATGAGGAGTGCCCCGTAAAAGCCACACAATCTCTTGACACACTACCAGCGTGTGCACGACTTCTTGCGCAAACTTTCACCGAGATTCCGCACTGGCCAATTCAGATCAGAGTACGAGCGCAGGGTGTCTATTGCAGCAATTTGACTGCTTGGATTTTGGAGCCTCAAACTTACCTACCCATTCATCATATGCTGCAGCAGCCAGTCCACATGTGAGCTTTCATCTGATCTCGACCCGAATCCAGATCCGGTTTGGAGCAATTGACATGCGAGTATGACCCGGATACCAACGTTGGACTTCTCACCGCTCAACACACATCATCCACTCTGCCAAAAAAAAAAAAACAGGCTGTGCAGTGGAGGTCAACGACGCAAGCCTAGGAGGCAGCAGAGGGAGAAGACAAGAGGTGGATGTGGAAGGTTGGGCGGCCTTACTTCAACGAGACCCCAACTGCGGCCATCTTCAGAACCACAGGGTCTAGTTGGGCACCAGCATTGACAGACAACAGTATCAGGCTCACAGACAGTTCCTGAGTGAGGCCCAGCGCCCAACAGCGTGCTGTTTTACATCAGCGCAACCCAATAACCCCAGCCAAAGATAAGGTTGGGATCAAAGGCAAGGCCAAGGCTGGACAGCTCACTACATGTCCAAATCGAAATAATAAGGCCAGCACCATCTTGAGCTAGGTACTTGTTAGCCCGGTCTGTCTGCATCCACTTCTTTTATGTCTTCGCCAATGCTGTACTGACTTGATTGCTTGTGCAGTTTGCGCAACCAAGGGAAAGAAAGAGCCCTGGCATCTTTCATCAAGTGTTGTCGCTTGGGGCAACCACCCACTTCACCGGCTCGCCTTTTTGGTGGTGTGCTGACTTGTTGGTTGGGCCAGTCTGCCCGCCACCAGCTTTTCTGCAACGTCATCCACACCAATCCAACTTCCAACCTCCCACTTTTTTTTTGGCTGTTGCAACGCCAATCGTGCGACTTTCCTTGCAACGTCAACAATCGCGCGTGTCTACACAACTCATTCACTTTCAAACCCCAATTGATTTTCTGCACTGGCATTTCTTTCTTTACTCTGCTGTGCAACAGCTTCCCCTGCCAGCAATTGACTTTACCAGTGAGTATTGAATTTCAATTCGCTCGAGCTACCCCACTACCCGTCATTCCAATGCTCGAGTCTCAACACGCGCTGTTGGAGCTACGAGAGCTTCTACAGCTTCCATACATTCCCCCAGTCGTGCCGCTCAGTCCTTCTGGCACTATCTCACCTACCCCGTACTATTTTCTGATACCAGCCTCTCGGGCCCACTTTCCTTTGCTGACCGCTCAACGACCTTCCTCAGGGCAATCCTGGTTTTACAATCATTCCCTTTCCTGTTCCCGCCTTTAATCGCCTGTCACCACTGACAAAGTGGTGACTTCTCACATTGTCCGCCAACCCTCCGTTCGGTGCTAAGGGGGAAGCGTCTGCAAAGGTGAACACGATAGATCCTTTCACCTCTCACGACCGTTACGACCGTTACGAAACCCCTTCGCCAGCGCCACAGCGCCAGCACCGGCCGCTTCACCGAGCAGCAGGCTCCATCTCTTCCGACCAAGGTTCCAGGTCAGACAGATCGACACCACTGTCATCGCATCGCGGTCTACGTCGTACACCGCGCTTCATCGGCTCCCCAAGTCCCCAGCCCAAAAGTTCTCCCAAAAGGGCTGTCCACTTGGAAGCTGTCTCGGTTGGTATAAGTCCCCGCGGTCTCTTTGCAACCGCCGATCGAAGCGACGAGCCTCAAACTCAAGCGACGCGAGCGCGACCTCCCCCGGCTCGCCAGCTCTCCCAAGATCTGCTCACCGACCCCCTCGAAGAGACATCTGCGACCCTTCCGTCGTCTCTCGTCCCACCGAGAACCTCTTCTCGTCGCGCCAGGCACACACCGACGCATCCTTTTGTTCATATCTCCAAACACACCCACAGCGCCATCCTCTGGGCCGTAGAGGAAGCACTGAGGTACCCCAACCCCTTTACGCCCGACCTGATCGAAGAGAACGCATCCATGTCCGACCTCTCCGACCTCCGAGGTGCTGGCGGCCAACCCGCTGTCACAAATGGCTTCGGGTCTCCATCCAGTCGCCCGACCGCCCCGCCCATGCAAACCGGCTCGCCGTCAGGTATCAAAGGCCCGAAGAAAATCATGGAGGAACGTGCGGCTAGAGAGAAGGCTAGAGAGGCAGCAAAGGAAGAACGTAGGAGACAAGAGAGACAGGAACAAGAGCGAGAGCGGCTGGAACAAGTGCAGGCTGAGAACGAAGCCAGACAGCTTGAAGAGCATCAGAAACGAATGGCTGACCGAAGAGCTGCCGCTGCTGGCGCTGCGCCCCCTACTGCAATGCCCACAGGAGGTGATCCTTCCGTGCCCATATCCACCCAACCCATCGATCCGACCGGGAGCCAACGCCGACGGCAACAACAGACCTCGATCTCGCAGGCACCGCCCACCTCCAGAACGCAAGCTTCAGCTCCAGCTGCGCAGCGTACATCGCGAACAGCTGGCTCCCAACCCCAACAACCTCTTCAGTTCTCCGGCGTTCCAGGTATGGCTGGCTCCGGCGGCCCCCCGCCTGGTGTAGGAACAGCCTTGCCCGGTGACCCCGCAGGCGCGACAAGCCAGTCGCGCAACACGTTCCCGCACGCATTTGAGCGATGGGAGGCCTTATCGGCACATTGGGAAGGTTTGACTAGCTTCTGGATTAGGAAACTGCAGCAGCATGCCGAAGAGATCGACCGTGACCCTCTTTCCTCTCAACTGTCTCGACAGGTTACCGACCTGTCTGCAGCAGGCGCTAATCTCTTCCATGCCGTGGTTGAGCTCCAGCGCCTCCGAGCGAGTTCAGAGAGAAAATTCCAACGTTGGTTCTTTGAAACTCGAGCTGAGCTGGAGCGACACGAGGAGACCAAGGCTGCCCTTGAGCGTGCTCTTGCCGAAGAGAGAATGTCGAAAGCAGCTGCAATCAAGGAAGCTGTTGACAACGAACAAAACAGCTCGAGAACCCAAAAAAGAATCAATGAAATGCAAAAGGAGCTTCAGATATCCAAGGAAGAGGCACGCCGCGCATGGGAGGAGCTAGGCCGCCGAGAACAAGAGGAGCGCGAGCGCACGATATCTCTTCAGCAAGGCTTACCTACTATCGTCGGAGGTGTCCAAGTCGTACCTATGACTCAGGGTGTGCCCAGCCGTGGCACTACGTCCCAGGATTCGCGCCAGACGCAACAGTCTGAAGTCATGTCTCCCCAGTACCCACAGTATTCGCAACCGTCGCAGAGGACCACAGGGGCAGGCCCGAGCTCAAGCAGTGCTGGCTACTATCAACAGCCGCCAGGAGTAGGTGAGGAGGAACGGGCTTACAGTGCCGAGGGCCAGTCTGAAGGAGGCTATAGTGAGGGTGAGTACCTCATCGATGCTCAGGGCAAGTTTGTTCGTGATGCTCGAGGACGCAGGATCCCCTATCCCGGCACTCCAGGGGATGATGAATCTGATTCTGGTGCAGAAGAGTACGAGACTCCCTCCGCGCAGCCTGGCGTCAGCTATCCCCCCTCCGCCTCTCAGTCCCAATGGTCTGGTCAGCCTGATTACTCGGGTAGTGACTATGCCGCCCCGGGCTGGGAGACCATGCCACGGCATCACCACCCTACGCGCCTTAGCGACGTGCTCGAGGAGGACGAGACCCGGAGCCGGACAAGTGCTGGGCAGAGTCAGGTAAGCCGGCGCTAGGACTCTATTCCTGTTCAACGATTCCTGCGCTGGCGATGACTTAATCCCTGAGTCATTGTGCTCCTAATTCCACCGCCAAACTTGCAATGTCTCGGAAGGATGTGATTTCCCTATGGAAGGTCATTAATTAGCCCTCTTTGGAAGAGGCAGACTTGCACGCAACCAGTCTCAATCGAAAGGATTTGCAAAGTCGTCCTTATGGCAAGCATTTCGATTGCTTGCTTTAGCCATTTGATTGCGTATAATTCTCCCAAAACAGGTATTGGACATCAGCGCAAGGAATGACCACTCGCAGAGCGTGTCGTCCTCCGCATTTCGGCAAATCGGCTACTCACTCGTCATCTTGTTCGACTTGGCACTAAGCACAATGACTACCTACTATTCTACCCTATTGGGGGCCGTGGGGGGGGGTCCTTCAGCAGACAGAGATATCACGATTGGTGTTATTCATTCGCATGTCAGCACAACCTTCCACATCAGCTCAGCAGACATCATCTCGTCTGTACGACACTTCCAGCTTCTTCTTCTTTCTTTCCTTTTTTCTTGTTATTCGGCGGTGCGGATTTCTTTCCTGATACCCATTCTATGCGGATGCCCTGGGAGAAGGAAATGGAGGCTGTTGCAAATGGGGTGGTACCTTGAAGCATTTTTCTTTTCCGATCATTTTCCAGTCTTGGGACGGCGATCAGCATGCAGGGTATGCCTGGGTTGATTCAGAGCAGTCCAAAGCCAAAAGTATGGCGAGCCTTGGCTTGGGCTCAGTCATGTTGAGAGACCCTCCAAGGGTCTACGATGAGCCAGCTCACCGCAGCATGCATGGATGGACGCCTTTGCATACCAAGATCCGACAATCAGCGTGCAATATCCGAAGCTGTACAAGCCATCATACAACGAGTCAAAGGATCGAACACAAAGTCGAAGATGACAGCAAGGGGTACACGCATGCTTGTCAAAACATTTTTGACACCTTGAAACATAGGTTCGAAGCAAGGCGTTCGATGGATATTGGATCTGGAGTTCTGAAGAGGAGAGGGAAAGACACAAGGGGGGTCTTTGCATAGGATGCACAGATTAATGTGCATGGATAAGCGAACAAGGCTAGCATGTAATGGAAGCATTGTATATTTTCAATAGAACTAGTAATTGTAATTGAGGCACAGCGGTGTATGAGCGGCTGTGAGCATACTGTTTACGTTTCTCAGATGTCTCTATAATGTGTGGGTGTGATGACTTGAAGGTGGAGGGATCGAATTAATTACAGTGTGTCCGTGCAGCAGTGGAAGTTCTGGGCCATTTTGTAGCCATACTGATAGTCTTGGATGGGGCAAGCATACTAAAGCACCTGAATGTGGACTCATATTGGTTGTTGTGCCTCTCACTGGGCTGATGCCTTTCCGTATTTGTTGGTGCTTGTGGTTCAGAACCCTCGCACCAGTTGAGGCGGGAGGGGAGAGGCGCCGGCGGTTGGACCTGAGACAGGCGCAACAGAACCCCACAATTCTCAAGCCTGCCGACAGAAGCCGGTGCTTTTATCTGCCAGGTGGTTCTTGGCAGGGACCATTCTCGCGGCCAGCATCCACCTCAATGCCAACACAAATGTAAAATAATTAGACTCACATCTTCGTTTTGTACCAGCGAGCACCACTACTCCGTACAGAATTACAAACGCATTAGATACGGAGCAGTTTAGATCACCACAAATCGTCATTTCTCCGCCACAGACTCCATCTTCGCAGCATTCGGACAGCGCCTATTTGACCATTCTCTTCATTTACTCCTCCAAGCGCCATGAGCGCGTCGCACAGAGGGCGGGTACTGCTCCGCAGCAGGCCAAGCCGTGCCGCGCAGCAATGGTTCTACCGTGCGACGCCTCCAAGGCTGCCGTATGCGGCCTCGTTGACCGGTGAGAGGCGATGGGATGTTCGGAATGGGACGCGTGCTCGTAGATTTGGGAGTTTTGGCTGTGTGAGGGCATCAGGGAGCTCAAGTAGCAGCGGCGATGCGAGTATCGGGCCGGCTAGTGAGGCCGTTTCCTCGGAGGCGAGTGAGAGCGAAGTTTCTGAGACTTCTTCCAGCATCTCAGAGAGTGATCTGTCATCTCAGTCGAGCCTCGGAAGTGACGAAGGGACGGCCTCCAGAAAGGATCCTTGGCGGGCAGAGTTCGGCTTCGCGTTTGAGTGAGTCAGTTCGGACAGTAGTCCTGGCTTTGCGTGCACCGCTGACATTTCTTTTTAGCATCGATGGCGTGCTGCTACACAAATCGGACCCTATCCCCGGTGCGGCAGACACGCTCAAGTATCTCCAAAAGCACAAGATACCATTCATCCTGCTCACCAATGGCGGGGGAAAGTCAGAAGCTGACCGGGTGGCTGAGCTGTCGGCCAAGCTCGGCGTGGATTTGGATACTTCCAATTTCATCCAGAGCCATACACCGTATCAGCTGCTGGCCACTGACGCACCAATGCATGTGCCGCTCTCGGGTTTACCAACCTACCTCAAAGGCAAGGTCCGCGTGCAAAGTCTACGAAACTCCACCGTACTCGTCCTTGGCTCGGATGCGTCCCAGGCTCGCCGGATCGCTAGAGGCTATGGATTTCAGTCCGTGGTGACTCCGGGCGATATTCTCCACGCACACCCTGAGGTTTTCCCTTTTAACCCTCTGTCTGAATTCTACAGCAAGCAGGAGATTCTACCCCTCCCCAAGCCTGTTTGGGATCCCAAGGGTGCGAATGGGGAGATGAAGGATTGCCTCAAAATTGACGCCATTCTTGTGTTCAATGATCCGAGAGACTGGGCCTTCGACATACAGCTTATTACCGATCTTCTCCTCTCTCACCGTGGATACCTGGGCACGTACAGCAAGAAGAATGGAGACCCATCACTACCCAAAAACGAGCGATGGCAGAGCGACGGACAGCCTGCGCTTGTGTTTAGCAATGTCGACTTGCTCTGGAGTACAGGCTACCATCAACCTCGATATGGTCAAGGTGCCTTCCGCGCTGCAGTCCGCGGTGCCTTCAATGATGTCATCAAGCAGACCGAAGGAGGACTGTCTACCACAACCAGGCTGAAAGACTTCAATTTTGGCAAGCCGCAACTCGAAATGTACCATTATGCCGCCTCCAAGCTGTCCGATCACTTCAAGAGCATGTGGGGATCGGGGCAGGGAGGAAGTGAGGATCAGGCACAATTGGCCCAGCTCAGAAAGGTCTATATGGTAGGTGATAATCCTGAAAGCGATATTCGGGGCGCCGTGAAATGGAGGGCCCACTTGAATCAAGTGCCTTCTCCTCGTGAAACTTCCAAGAAGATTGTGCCTGCGTGGGAAGCCTGTCTGGTAAGAACTGGGGTTTGGAATGAGGAGAAGATGCCTCTCCCGAATCTGGAGCTGCGGGGAGCGAAACCTGATACGGTCCAGGACGATGTGAAGACGGTGCTGAACTGGGTGCTGGAGAAAGAAGGTTGGCCGGAGAGGATAGACTAGAGGAAAGGCGGGCTGTCGGTGCCGGGGACTCATCTTCAAGTCGGGCTTCAAGAAGGAGATTTGTGATGCTGTCGTAGTCACACATGCATAGTGTAGTCCTTGACTGCAAGATATTCTATTGAGTAAAGGCGAGCCGCCCAACGAGTATGGGGTCTCGACGAGTTCAACCCACATTCGCCAATTGCTCCATCTCTTTTCCGGAAGGCTCTCTGGTGGTCTGGCCCGGGAACAATAACCTGGACATTTTGAGGAGACAATTTCTCAGACGATAACAACGACAAGCGTAATGTTGTTTTATGTTGTCGCTGGAGAATACATGAGCTCCCTGACAAATTCAGTCTGCCACGATATTTGCTAATGGTATCTGGCAGCTATTCCATACGCCGTGCTACCTTCCCTTCGTACGGCCTGGGGAAAATCCCACAGGCAATGTCAACACATCCGGAAAGCGCCCTTTTCCTCGCCTTCACAATCACAAAGTCAGGCCCCCTTCCTCCCGAAACAACATTTCAGGGTTCTAGGTCACTTCTGGTTTCAAATCGCTCGACCTGCATGTCCATGAATCCATACTTCTTAAGAATACCCCCTCTGCGGATCAAGCATAGTTTTCCACGGAACCCACCTCACAATCCCACCGATGCGTCGACACAAAGCTTTGCAGCGAAACGCCACGCCGCGAGGCCATTTCCTGATACGGTCCTTGCAATCGACCCCGTACTTTGGCGCCTTTGCTAGCCGGGTCGTCGCACTTTTTGTAGATTCCGGTACCACACCAAAGCTACCGCCGAGCTTTTCAGACATGCCATGCACGAGTGTATTATCCAAGTCCAAACCGTCCGAGCTACCGGCCGTGGTCGAAGGACCATTTGGTCCTGACCATGTTATACCCCCTCTTCATTATACCATAGCTGGAGATGAATTAAGTCTTCTGGAGATGTCACGTCCACTTCGAACCACTGCACGAGTTCGCTGCGTCTCCCGAGGCTTCATCTAAACAACCTGGCCTGCTTGCATCGTCTCGGAAGAGACTAGTTTAAAGATGACCATCCGGAATCCTCGAGATAACGACCAAGTAGGTAAACAAGTGAAGAGCTCATACCGTCCAAAATATTCACTGCGATGACACCATGGCCAATAGCAAGGCGAGGTCAAAAAGGCTTTGACCGCCGCCTGGATTGAGAGACAGTCACCCCATTGCAGTCTCCCCGAGAGGTGCGAATATCCAAAGGCCTGACATATATCACAGTGCCCATGTCCATCCAACTGGCTGAAGTATGAGTCCTGGCTGTACGCGACCCTCGAGGTTGAGCTGGCCACATTGGCTGTGAGATGAAGCGTCCACAAATGGCCAACGACGTGGTTCGACGCTTCGAACAAAATCTAGAAGCCGGTTGAACGCAGCCCAGGCGAACAACGACTGTGGCTCGAGAGGGTAGACAAGTTTTCTCCTCCATGCAGAGAGGGAGAATAGATCGCTGCGTTTCAACCAATTTTATCATTAGTGTCACACAGCAGTATGCATGCGCACGTTGCAGATGCAGGGCAGTGACAAACCAGAGGGGTAAATAGGTAACCCATACTTACCAAGAGCCGACCCCTTTGTAAAATGGGCGGCACCGGACCAATGACGCTCGAAGAGGCTAGCTTCGAAGAAAGTTGCGCGCAGAAGCGCGACTTCGACTTGCGCTGCGCCCAAAGCACCCGAGTTCAGCTGCCGAAGCTCTTCTCTTCATGTATGCTTACTTGCTCCTTTATGCACCGCAAACACACAATCCTTCATCGACTCAGGTCATGGTCATCGAGGAAACAACTAGCGCCCAAGAAATCATGAAATTTTTCGAGAGCTAATAAATGTGGTATCTGGGGGTATCATAAATCATAATAAAATCTCATGTAGAGCTCGAGGCTTGGTAGACTTGGAAAGAACCAAACTCCCAATATGCGTCGGTAAAATTGGACGGATTGTTTGCCACAAAGTCTGTACAGTTGCTTGGACCTGTGATGATGGTGTAAGTAAAAGATAGCAGCATTCCTGACATGGTGTCACTTACAGCTCGACTCCGTGTAAGCAGTCCCTCCGGCCCAAGAACCGCACAAATCGATATTGATGATAATCGTCTGGTTTTTGAAATGCGAATCAATATCACAACCGGTGTCCGGAAAATCGGCTGTGGCCTCTCCCCACGTGCTCGGATCCGGATTGTTACTCGTAATGTCCGCGGGCACACTGTCCCTCAGAAAGTTCCACACCCTGATACCAGCACTCCGCCACTCTAATGCCATGACACCACCTCCGGCACTGTTGTAGTCCTCCCCAAAAGTGGAGTCGTTGCCCTTCACCCCGCAGCCGGACTCGTCGTTCGCATCCCAATAGCAATTTTCGTACGTGGTTGTGCCTGTCTGCTTACGCTTGTGGTTCATTTCACAATTTGATGCTGTATGGAGCGTCATCTGATTGCCCGAGTCGGCGAGATTGACGGCCTCCATAACATCGATCTCGCCATTGGTCGGCCAATTGTCGACGTCGGTAAGCCAAAGAGCAGGCCAGGTCCCGCACCCGTGCGGTGTGTGATAGACGTCGAAAATGAAGAGACCACTGTCGTAGGTATTTTTGGAAGTCACACGGACGCTATTGCGGCCGGACGAAGAGGTAGCTCGGCGACTAGGACCACCGCCTTGCTGGCCTTGCTGGCCGCCCTGATTGGTGTTGCTCTGGCCGCTGCTGCTAGATGAGCTGGACGTGCTGGACGTGCTAGATGAGCTGCTATCTGAGCTCGAGTCGTCGGCGTCTGAGGTGTCAACGCGGAGGACGGCGCGTGAGCTCGAGGCATAAGTGAGATTGAGGGAGCTTGCTGTACTTGAATCGACATAAGTCACATAACCATCGGTTGGATCCTGTACGTGGTCAGTAAGAGCAGTAGACTGATCCAAGCCCGAGAATACTCACTGTGGCGGTGAAGTATTCAAAATAGTCGAAAAAGGACTCTCCAGAGTAAGTATCGGTTAAAGTGTAATTTATTGCGCTGTAGTCGGGATATGCGTTCTCTTTGGCGACCTCGACAGGGACAACAATGACGATAACGAGGATGGCCACACCAACAGCGCCTATGATCATCCAGGTCTTTTTGCTGAGGCCATGGAGAAAACCCATAGGTCCATTTGGCCTCATCTGAATAGCTCCCATGACGGCTGGGCTCGAGGAAAATTTCCCTCGGGTATTGTATGTCAACGACGTCGAGTGTTCGGTAGCGACCCCTAGCCCCGAGTGTGCCAGCACCAAAGTAATGATAGCTCGCCGGTCGGTCTGAAGGCCAAGAGACTTTCTCCTTCAAGACTGGGTGGCGAGTCTCTTGAAATAGAGCCTTTGGTCTTAATGTTGCTCAACTTTTGAGGCAGATCTTTGATGAAGGGAATGTTGGAATCGGGCATCCAAAAGAGGGCATTGGCTGGCAGTTTGACAGCGCAGGAGTAAGGAATACAAAGACCGACTCAATAGCAGCAAGAGGTTGCTCCATTGATATGAGGATCGTTGGGCAACACGTCAACGGAACGTGGGGCGTGGCATGGCGCGAGGCCGAAATTTGAGTCTGCAGCAATGGTGCTTCGCCATGGTGATGGACGCGTCGTCCTTGTTGGACCCGGAAACCAGTGGATGTTATCAAGCTGGCAACCCTGGGATGATGCGAGAGGAAAAATGGGTCATTGGCACGGAATCATGATAAAAGAATGGAGAAAGCAGGGTTCAACATCATATTGATACGGCAGAGAATCAGTCTGGAACAGTGGAACGGAATGTCGAAATGGTGGGATGCGTATGCGTTCACTCTGCGCCACACTAGATTTATTATAGTACTTGACAGGTGGGTCCCTCCTGCCTGTCGCTCCTGCCTGTCGCTCCTGCCTGTCTGCACGGGCAGACCTGGCAGCGGGGTCAAACTAGGTACCTAGGTACAGATCTGGAAATGGGATCAACACAAATTAGATCTCTTCAACAAGATTAAAACAACATCTGCTTAAGTTGGTTCCTGAGAATATTCAAAGGTTCGTGCTTCGAGTACCTCGAGAATGTCAGGTAAAGAGGCACTTATTAGGTATTAAGGTAAGAGGGCATAGGTTCCTCAGGTACCTGAGGTAGGTATCTCTAATCTGGAATTCTCAACCCACCAACGCTCTTTCTACAACTCCACGCTCCCTGTACCTTAAATACACGGTGTACAACCAAGCACCAAAGGCAGGACCCGAGGACCCTGAATCATCAAGGCATGTGCGAGTTGCGTCAAAGACAGATAAAGTACTTCTGGAAGCTTCATGGAAAGCTTCTACCAAATTGCCTGATGACCAAAAATCAGAATTTTGTATGTGCCCGCGGGCCGTCTTCCGGCGACCCGCGGCAGATGCTCACGCATGACCGTCTTGACAACCTTATGAGGCCGGCTGCCGACACCTGTGACTTTATCCCTCTTTTCCTATTTCTTGCCTCTCTTGTTACTCGACTTGCCCACAATCAAACTACTCGCCCACCGTAGGAGGTAGTAGGCGCTAACAGTACGGTGTGGCGCCTGAGGGTGTATCACCTGACGCGCGGCTCGCGCAAGCCAGAAATAGAGCCAGACTGAGCTGGCATCCATCCTCATTAGCTTCAACAGCGGCGTCGATACCAGCTTCGGTTTCAGCTTCAGCCGTGCCTGCTTCCACCATCGGCGTTCGCGCGCGACACATTCGGAGGGATAGGGACGGACACAGATCCAGAGACTGCAGAATAACACCGTTTCGCGATACGCGATGACATGGACAAACACCTCCTCTTGTCTCCGAAGTCACATGTCACTCAACTGGCCCGTTGTTGAAGGTCTTCATCAATATCACTTGCATCAGCACTTTTGGAATACCTAATCAATCTTGCCCTCAAACCAGCGCCTGTGCGGATCATACTTCGACCAAGAAAGGGTGCGCCTCGTTCTCGTCTTCCCCCGTTCAAAGATTGGCTTGAGTGTACCATTTACAGGCTGGCCTCTCCTGCCAATCGTGTCATCTCATCTTTCTAAGCGCCAGCCTCTTGTCGGCCTTCATCCTTTAATTGTCTACCCCAGCCGCTGTGCTCCCTCATCTCGGTCAGCCTTGCGAGTCACCTCGCTCTAAGCCTACTGAGAAAGTCCAACCGTTGCGGTCGTTGCGTTGCGTTACTTTTATTCTCCACCCGCCCGAGCCGACGCCGTCTTCCCTGCTTCTGTCTCTGCCGAAACCCACACAGTCTGGCCATGACCACCCCGCAATCGATACGATGAAGCCGTATGCGCCGAAGCCGTCGCCGCAAGCTCTACCGTCGAGGCTGTCACCCTCCAAGTCGTCGTGCCCCCGTGGGACCAGGACGACTCGGCGCCGCCGTGCTCCGTATCTGTCCCCGTACCCCGCATTTTTTTTGCCGCGTCCACATCGCTGTCACCACCTCCTGCTTCCGTTTGGGTCGCACCACAATCGCATCTGCTGTGCGCACTACCAACCACACCGCAGCAGCCGGCCACCAGCAGTCGGTCGCTTTTGCGACTCGACCGTACGCTGAGCGCCGCCGCTGCTGCCTCACATTGTGCGTGTCGGCTGCGTCTTATCCCCCGGAGGGTTTGACTTGAACAGATCCGCAGTCCCAGTCTCGCGCCCAGCGACTCGACCCCCTGCACCAGCATAACCTCGAGGCCAACACGCGTCTGCATCTGATTCCCCACGCAGACGCGTTAGACGCAGCAGCTGCGGCGACAGCTCCCAGCCCAAGCCCTGAGAGCCAAGAGGGCCGAGAAAATTTATTGGTCTACAGACCTGTAGCGACGACCCGGCCCGCCTACTGAACCTGACCAGCCGACCATGTCTTCTACTTCCTCGATTCCGCGCGAAGTTTCCGTCACACAGCTTGGCCTCTCAAGCGACGAGGTCGCAGTCCTCCAACATGCGCAGCGCGAGGCCGCCGCTGGGTCGAGCTCCTCGCGGGCCGCGAGTCGCGCCTCGTCGCAGGGCATGTTAATCCTCGACAGCGGCTCTTTAGCACAACTTGGGCGGCACTTTGATCGGCTGATGCAGCAAATCTCGCAGCAGCTGGACTATCTAACGGAGCAATCGCAAATTGTGACAGTAGTCCACTATGACGCCGCTGGGAATCTGATCGACAACGCCGACGCCGAGATTCGAAGGTACCATCAGATCATAGCACAGATCGATGAGCTCGAGGTTGAATTTGACCGCATACGGCATATTCGGGATATCGTGAGGGGTTATCGACAGAGGGTGCAGGAGCTGGAGCGCGCATTGGAGAGCTCACATTCGAGCTCATCGAGGAGCCATCATCATTCGAGTAGCAGACATGGACACTCATCACATTCTCATCGACACCACCATAGCTCCTCGCGGAGGGAGAGGCACTAGCTCGGACAAGGATACACGTAAACCGCCGAGCATCGGAACAACGTTCAAAGGCAAGGAATGCTGAGGAGAGGAATGTTTAGGAAGGAAGAGGAAGAATACTGCTACTGCAACTCAGTACAGTTGTTGAAGAATTCGATCCGGGCAACTGGGAAAGTTCAAAGCGCGAAATGTTGTCGAACAGGGCGCTCTGCCAATCACCATTGGTACAACAAACACACACAATTCGTCTCGCGACAGGATGGAGTGCGATAAATCAACGAGGCCACGCGGCCGCAGGGGGCACAAAACTTTCGGTTGAGGACGGGACAAGAGAGAAAAGGCTGAAGCGCAAACCAAGCGACGTCCACGGGATAACACAGTACCGCGGCTTGCTTGCTAAAACGCATGGGGCCAAGGACCAACGCTTACTCCGTCTTCAGCCTAGAGAAGCCAGACTACTGGCCGGTTTTCTTTTGGATGGGCATCAGCAATGTACTTTGATGTTTTCGTTGGCTGAACAAACTTAATCAAAGACGGGAAAATCGGCCGTGGCACAGGAACCATTCTTTTTCCTTTCACATCTACAACAACAACAACAATAACGACAACGGGTTTGGGCCATCTTCAAAAAGATCGCATTCTGGGCCTCGCGGCTATCAAGCGCAACATTCAAAACCAATCACCCCCAAAAAAGACGAAGCCTCGCGGCGCCTTTATGACGACGATCATGACGATGATGCCTGTTCTCGACACACACCAATTTCCTTTTGATCTGTATTAATTTTTCCGTTTCATTTGTGAGCATGTATTTCGGCAGCGAATCTGTTTTGACCTGATGTTACATGTAGCGTTTGCTCGGGGTGAAAGGGAGTGTATCAGGCGATCTGAACATGGTTGCGGACAATACCCTTGGAATGATAAAAATGATTGGATCGCGTCCCTGCAAGACCTGGCGAGGTACCTAGCTGCCTAGGTAGTATTGTGAGGTTTACTGCAATGCGCTCTTCGATGTACTATGACTTGCTCGCTTTCACGCTCGAGGAAATCGTAACCGCAATGCACTCTTCTCTTCATCTGCTTCATTGTATCTAGGTATTCAGATCTCGTTATGTCCACATGATACGCTACCATACGCAACTCTCCAGCTACTATAAGTGTCTATCACAACCTCGCGTCCTCTTACCCTTTTAGTAATCCAACAACTTCACCCGACTCCTCAGTCCTTCAGGCAACTCCTCCAGCTTCACCAATCCCATCTGCACGCAATCTCCCCAAAAGAATAGCGCCCGCTCATGTGCATACGAAAGATAGTCGAATCCTTCTTCCTCCTCCTCAGCCGCACCACTACTTCCCTTCTCGTCCTCTGCTGCCGTCACTGTCCCCTCTGACCCTGCTGGGCTCGATGGTGCCGTCGCCTGGTCGGCCTCCCCCTCAGTGAAGCCCGCAATCTTGGCCTGCACAATGCCCCACGCTACCCACTGCGCGCTATTCATGGCGCGCCATAGACGTGTCTCCTGCAGCAGCGCGTTCAGAGCTGCGTCGCTGAGCTCCGCTGCTTTGCGCTCTTCCTCCTTCCACCCGCCAGGGGGCACGCGCGCATCTAGCATGAATTCGACAATACTGCTGGAGCTGGTGGCGGCGGGCGTGGGGCCAAGTGTGGGCGTGGCCGCGGGCGTGGTGTCTGTGTCGGAGGCAGCGCCGGATGAGACCGTAGCGCCGGGGAGCTTGGGTCGGTGGTCTAGGTAGGCTTTAATGAAGCGATGTTGTTCCTCAGGTGTGGGGTAGTGGTGCTCGGCACGGCAGGCGTATGAGGCGGTCGGATCGTGGTAGTTATAGGCCCATTCGGTGAAGTGATTTGCGAACTCGAGTCCAGGCAGGTTGGCCGACGCGTATTCAAAATCAATGACGATGAGCTGCTTATGTTGGTTCTCAGGCTGCAAAAGAGGAGACTTCTCGTCGTCGGGGCGAACGCGGAGGATGTTGCCATATTGTGTCTGTGTGAAGCTATGAGTAAGTCACGACGGGGAAAGGTGGAATAAGACGGCTTACATCATTGTGAGCGAAGACGAGTTTCTCGCGAAGTGCCTTTGGCCCACCGTACCATTCAATCAGGAATTGTCGGTAACGATCCACCATGGCCTTGAACTTGGCCCATTCTGTGCCACAAACGAAGCCACCTTTCTTCCACGTATCACGTGGCCCAACGGTTGCTGCTGAGTTGTACGCGGCCACCTGCTGGTCGAGGAACAAGGTCCGCTTCTCGACGTTACTCACCCAGCAATCCCAATTCTTGAAGACCGTAGGCCCGTCATCCCGTTCTTCTTCCAGAAGGTCAACGCCGTTGTGCAACTCCCGCATACGTTTCGCAATCTGCTTCGAAGTAGCCGGGTCCCGCAGCAGCTCAGGTGTGAGTGGCTCAGCGTTGAAATACTGCTCGAAGCGGCCATTGGTAAACGTCCCTAATAGCCTTGGCCCTATCCTCTTCCTTGCGAGGCGCTTCAGTATCGCGAGCTCAATATCTCGATCAATGAGGTTTTCCACGTTCGGGCCGTAGATTCGCAATAGCAGCTTCGGGGGCTTCTTCTTCGTAATATGCTCAGAGTCGGGCAAGTTCTCTGGAGGCGTCACGACGTAAACAGCGTTAGTCAGGGCACCGCTCAGTCGCTCGACGGAGATTTCGTCGCCAGAGTCTAGCGCGACACGGCGCCAGCCCTTCAGTCGCAAGGTATGCGCCAGGCGTATAATCTCGTTCTTGAAAGTGGTCCATGCGCGCTCCTCCTTCTCCATCCGCTTGCTTGACACCGAATTCGAGTCCTCAGCATTTCCTTGGCCGTATTTTAATGTCTTGGTATTGTCAAGAATGGCATCGCAACTTGGAACCAGAACATCTCCATCAACATAGTCGGTATCAGAGGAAGCAGCTCGAGATAGGTGGAGTGATGACCGTGATGCATGTTTTTTGCTTCTCTGCGACGATCGCCGTCCAATTCTAGGATTATACTGTGGTATGTTGTTTAAGCCCAGAGCAGCCATGCCATCTTGTATGATGCGCTCCAGTCGGTGCAGAGACACATCGCTAGAGTTTGAGTCGATGGAGGCGGTTCTGTAGAGCGTGGCCCCGGCTTCAGCCTCATGTTCAGGCTCAGGTTCAGGCTCCTCCTTCACAGTCTCCTCGAGAGCATGTGCCCTATGCTTGCGTCGCAGGTGGTGTCTTCGAGGTTTCTTAGACTCCCGCTTGGCTTTCTCCCGCTGCAGCCACTCGGCGACTTGAGCCAGCAGTCTCTCGGAAGCGCGATCGACCTTCTGGGTAGCATGTTGGAGGTGCGAGCCTTGTTGCTGACCACTTTGAATTCCAGTCTCATCGGGTGTCTGAATCAGTGGAGGAGCTTGCAGGCCATTAAGTTCCACGCTGTCCATACTGTTCTGGCTGAAGAAAGACGATCGCGAGGAGTTTGATGGGTTGATGGGTGGGCGTCCGCTCAGGCGCTTTCCACTCACGCCAGCTGAGAATTGCCTCTTAATCAGTGGCTCCTCCAGCGGCAAGGGCTCTGGCTCTGGCTCGGTGATTTGGACGGCTACAGATGATTGTTAGCTAGAGGGCTTGCAAGTCAAAAAATTTGGCATAGTTCAATGTGCTGCACATCCTGCTGAGTCTGGGCGCAGGTCCGTGAGGGCTCTGGGACGCCAGAGTAAAGGTGTCTTAGCTGACGCCCGGAAGTTCACTGTTGCCAGGCCCAGCTTCAAATTTTGATGAACACACATTTTCCGCTGCTGTTCCACATAATTTCGGAAGGCCGCCGAATTTGACAACAGGGCAAAATGAAGAGAATGGAGGCCTCGTGCAACTCCATCTCGAACGAATTATTTGATTGGAGAGTGAACGAGCTGGGCCACCCGTGAAAGCGCAGTAGCAGGGCTAAACTCACCCTTTGCAGGCCCAGTGGGCGGAGTTTGCGAGACATCGTCGTCTGTTCTGAGAGCGGACTTGATAGGCTGCCCTTGAGCGTTGAGAATGGGTGTTGTAGAGGTGGTTGACATCGTGAGTGGAAATTCTTATTCGCGCAAGTTCTGGAGGTACATGAGCTTCCGAGTTGGTCTCGTGCCTCGCTTTGGCGACGTGTTAGTATTTTTCGGGCTCGACGTTCATAACGATACATACCGCAAAACTCACTCAGCGTAGACCAAGAGATAGAGAGAGGTGCTGCACTGTGGAGCTGAAGGGCGAAGACTTTAGGTAGTGGTCAGACTAAGGAGGGTTCGCGGAGAGAAGAGAGAGAGAGAGAGCGAGAGAAAGAGCTGTCTGATTAGGAGCTATTGTCGATAAGAGGCCTCCCTCAGGCGTTTTTGCCGGAGCTCTGTCCGCCCTGCCAGGTGATACTTGATGTTGAAGGGGCCAGAACTAGTCGGGGGCCGACCAGGTCGAGGGAGTCTGAACGATAATCTTATAAAGGGCACGAGATCGCTGGATGTCTTTTGTCAAGTCAGGAATTCGGCCGAGTCGAGCTGGAAGGTGCGCTGTCAAAGTGCTGCTTCTGCGAAAATCCCCCACGAAGAAGAAGGTGACAGGGGTCAAGGATTGTCCTTCAGCGTGCTCTATCTTCATGTGTCAATTGGTTGTGTGTGTGTATGATTTTTTGGGAAGTGACAGCCCGCTGAGGGCTCGGCCTGGCATGGCGCCTGTCGGCTGGGCCCGAAAAAGTGACGTAACGGTTTCCAAGGTCATGCTGAATGACTTAACGCTAGAAGACCAGCTCAGCCATTTTCAACGCCTGCAACGGCCTCTTCCTGGGAGACTTTGAAGTCATCGTGCAGCTGGAAGCACGGCGCCCATTACGTACACTATTCAAAGCACTCGATCATGCGAGACCAGCAGGGTTGCGAGGAAATGTTTGACGGTCAATCCTGCCGTTATTGTGGCCGCGAATGTGCGAGAATTATTCACTCTACGTTCAAGATGCAGATGAAGAGCCGCAAGGCAGTACTTAAGTAGGGGTCGCCTAACGTGAGCTAAATTACGTGATTCTACTTTGCCAATCGTATGCGATTATCTCATAGAGGCTATTCTGAAAGTAGCATCTCTTCGTCCTTCCAGGAACCCTTAAGGTTTAGCCGCCGTTTTCCGAGATCCGGGGTGCATGCACTGTACTATACTACAAGATATCTGGCACAAAGATGGATCCAACCCCTGTAGTCCACAGGTGATCCAGGCTTGGTAGCAATAGCAAAGCTTATGTTCCATGTACAGGTGCCGTCTGATTCCTCGTGCAGCCTGTTTCACTTCTCATGGAAATAGCGAGCCCGCCGTACGTGAGAGCGGAGATTGACATCATCCACATCGCTGTGCTCTGACAAGCTCACACAAATCGTCTCATCCTCCCATCTCCCAACTTTCAGTCCCGGTTCTTCATATGGGATAGTATCAAATGCGCTCCCTGCTGCGGACTATGTTGCCGCCCCAACGCCTCCACAAAGTCGCCCTCAGGACTCATCAAGTAAAAGTAGATACTGTGGTCCACAAGATAGTCTGTTCCGGGTGGTGCGTGGCTCGGCGTGCTAAAGTAGACCCGGTACGCCTTGCACATGGCCTTGATCTCGTCATACGTCCCTGTCAGGCCAATGAACTTGGGGTGGAACTCGGCCAGATACTTCTTCAGCTCTGCGGGGCCGTCGCGCGCCGGGTCGCAAGTCACAAACACACCGTTGAGCTGCTCAGGAAGCTCCTTCTCAACTGCGTCGTACATGATGGCCATCTTGTCGAGTTCTTCGGGGCAGATGTCGGGGCAATGCGTGAAGCCAAAGTAGACCTGGGTAAGGGGAAAGAGGCGCTGCATGTTAGCCAAACCTTCGCAGGGCATATAGTCGACACACGGAGTGGCTCACCAGCGAGTATTTGCCCTTCAAATCGGCGTCCGTGAAAGGCTTGCCATCTTGGTCCACCAGCTTGAAGTACCCGCCCACCTTGGGCTTGCCAACCGTCTTGTTCGCCTCGGCTATCCGCTTTTTCTGCATGCGAGCTTTCTCGTACTCAAAGTACCATATCATACCGCCTGCTGTTGCGACAAATAGTAAAGCCGCCTTCCAGGAAAAGGGCTGCGCAAATCCAATATTAGCTCTCTAGTGTGGCTGCAGCGCATTTTGCATTTGCGCATCTAGTCAAGGTTTGACTCTGCCTACCCCTACTCGATACTGGCTCTTCGCCTCTTCGACTGACTTGTACTTGAATCGTTTCTGGGTCAGCGGCTGGTGTCGTGTGTGAGACTCGATCGATCGTGCAACGGCTGGTCGCTTGGCTGTGGGGCTTTGCGCCGAGGAAAGGAAGCGGCGGCATTGTTGGGTTGGCGCTGAGAAGCCTTGTAGATTCCTCAATAAAGTTCTTGAGGGTGCTATTGACCGAGACATGATGTGTGTGGATTGGGGGTGTTGGAGTGGCGGGGGGAAAGTTGGACGGAGCAATTTCGTGACAGGCGACGCTGGACTTTCGGGATGGAATCGTCACAAATTCTCAGGCCATGATGACCAGACCAAGCAGCACCCAGGAATTTGGAGCTCCAAAAAAAAAAGGAAAGGTCAAGCGCGCCATGCAGGAAGCACGGGCCACTCTCTCTCTTGCCAAGGGTCCTCGGATGCAAGATTCCTTGCAACGTGTGGAGGTCGCGTTCAGCCAATCAGCCTCATTTTGTGTTTTGCCTCCAATTTGGAGCCTGGGTGAGCCTCTTTGAATATGTGAGAAGGCATAGGCAATCCCCTTCTTTGCTTTGTTTGACTGTCAGCTATGGGCAAGAAGGATTTTGTATGATGCAGAACCTCATAGCTTAAATTCACCCGCATAAGGCTATTATATCATTGCATGAGAACCGATCTGGCATCATGGATCAATACACAAATTCCCATTTCACGATCCAACCACCGGCATCATCCACAGGGGCTTCTCCAGCCCCTTCATCAGCCATGGACATCGATCCCAAAGGCGAAGCTTCTGGAGCTATATCTGGAGCTCAAGACCTACCGATTAAGAGGGAAACTAGTGATGGGCTCGAAGAGGACACAAAGATGGCAGATATCCCGGACCTGGAAGCTGCCGTTCCAACACCGGCTTCCACCCTCAGCAAATCCGAGCCTCGCTCTTCACTTCCGCCATCCTTTCCCCATAAAGATGGCTCTCCGCAGCCATCGAAATCCACAGGAGCAGCACGAGTATCCAAGAAAAAGGGCACCGCCACGCTCGTGAAAAAGACAACGAGTCGGAAGACGGGCTCCGCATCCCGGGCCGCCAAGGGTGCCCGCGCGGGCAGCAAATCGGGAGCAGCAGTGCTGCCCAAAGGCCCAAAGCCGACCGGTTCTGCTGCATCCTCACCACCTCCCGTCGGCTCCAGCGAAGCAGGGGGCAGTGGTGACGAGGAAGACGAGTCTGACCACGGACCCTACTGCCTCTGCCGTGGGCCCGACGACCACCGCTGGATGATCGCTTGCGACGTCTGCGAAGACTGGTTCCATGGTGAGTGCGTCGGTATCGATAAGGCGATCGGCGAGGCCCTCATTGTGCGGTACGTTTGTCCACGGTGCAGTGATGAGAAGGGTGTCAATGTGACAAGGTATAAAAAGACGTGTAGCCTGGAGGGGTGTTTCCAGGCCGCAAGGGTGTATGATGAGGGCAAGAAGATGGGAGCGGCGAATTACAGTGTTTTCTGCAGTGACAGGCATGCTGAAGAGTGGTGGGAGGCGTTGGTGCGGGTTTTGCCCGAGAACAGAAGAGCAGGGTCGAAAGGCGAGGATCTGACGAGGGAGAAGTTTATGGGTTTATTGGACGTAAAGACAGTGTGCAAAAGTGTGGAAGGCGAGGAGCCTTGGTATGTTGGGAAGAAGCCTTTTGGTAAGACTTACAATTTTCTTTTTTGCTCTCCCTTCCCCCTTCCAAGACCTAGACTTGGCTTTTTCCCTTTTTGCTTGAAGTTGTCTGCGCAATCAACTTTCCAGTCCATGGAAGACTGATCGAATTCTAGCTGTGCCGTCCGATTTTTGGTCCAGTACCGACCTCACGCTCGTTCTAACCCCAGAAGAGCAACACTTCCTCAGCATTTCCGCCGCGGACCGCTACGCGCTGGCCGAGGAGATAGTGCTCAACAAAAAGATGCAACAATTGCTGGACCTTGCCAACGAGCGACGCAAGGCCGCCATCGCCGCCGGCCTTTTCGACAAAGACACATGTGGATACGACATGCGTCTCGACACCGTCGGTGTCCCCGTCGAATTCGCCCAGTTCGTCAAAAGTCCACAGGGCGAGGCTATCTACAAGAGCAACAGCCTGACAGCCGAGGGCACCTGGACACAGGCGCAGATTGAGACGATGAAGGCTGAGGCTGAAGAGAGTGCGAAGCCATGGAGGGATGAAACAGCGGGTATGTGTGAGCGTCGCAGGTGTAAGCCGCATGTCTCGTGGTACAATATATTCACTAAGAATACACGACACGTGATCAAGGAGCTGGCTAGAGAAGCCAAGGAGAAACTCGACGCGGAGACGAGGATGAGGGAGGCGGCGGCGACGCGATATTTCAGACGTGGGCATGAGCGGACTATGGTGCGCAGACTGGATGCGGTGGTGACATGACCGGTGATGGTGAGCCTGGTGCTTGCTCCGCGTGAACTCTGTTCCTTGGCTGTTTTATATGTTCAAATTGACGAGGATGCATGAAATGCTTGTTGTGTATTCTCTGGCAGCTGGGCGAGGATCGCCTCGGCCTCATCATGGCTCTACGTGAGGAATATATTCTTTGCCGTGGGTTGGGATCACACCTCCTCGTTGGCAACTTGACTATTATATAGGTGGTACACTGAACAAGCCTTGCGAGATGACTTGTATGACTTGAAATAGGATATTTGGTATACGTGCAGTCTCACAAAACATCAAGGACGATAAGGGAGCCTGCCCAGCTATCAGCACGCCGTCCAAGTCGAGTACAGATACAGGATAACAGAACTGACTTGACCATATGGCGTCTCTTCGTAAGCAACTGACGTCTGGGTGAGCATGTTCCATATCTTCAAGTAACGCTACAGATGTAAATGGTCTGAGCATTCACCTAAAGGCTATGGATCACAAGTTATGTAACCACAGAATCCCTAGACGTGTTTTGATGCCTCATTATACCGTCACTGACCATGCCTGTCTATACGAGACTTGTTTCCGCGTTTCCATTCCTTCTCAATTCTGTCTTCTTTCCCCTTCGTCCTCGTTCAAAGAGCATTGTTTAGCGATCCCTTTAATACAATATAGCTCGTGGAAATCAGGCGGTACCAACTCAGGATGATAATCCGCCCGACATATTCAATATTCGCCCCAGTAACTAGAGGTTCGGATGTTTAACATCCTCCTCATGTGCGGAAGGGGGGTCATCGGGAAAACTCTGGCAATTGAACATTGCAGACCAAAGCAATCATTGAGCCCAAATCTTGTAGGATTGAAGCTCTTCAGCGCGACAAGATGCTGCACTACATAAAGCACATCCTCAAACTATGAACAACTCACTGAAAGAAATTTCACGTATATCAATCTGTCACAGCCATAGCGTCCTATGCCATGTCGACTATTCAAGGATTCATCTCTGGCAATTATCATCCAGCCCTCAACAAGATCTACACCACCCTCAAGCGCAGGGCTGAAAGACACTCGACAGATGTCTGTGGACTGAATCCGGCCAGCATAGCGATAACCTTTGAGCACGAGCTCCTCACCCTGTCTGCAGGACCCTGTGCATCCTGAATTGGATCAGCGAATAGTCATCGGTCGCTTCTCACTCTGCGGAAGCAAGCCAACTCTTGGCGTCCAAGTTGGGGCATATCTGGTCTTTGCTCGGGCCTCCGCGGGTCTCTCACAAATACTACCACCAAGCAAATAGAACCTCGTGAGCGACCATCAAGACTTTGAACGTCGTAGGTAGTGCCCCACGCTGCATGCTCGAAATTCGCCGTGAGTGCATGTCTCGGTGCAGCGGCCCGGATTCGCATTCGCTATGAGGGGGGGTCCTTCACCTCGTGATCGCAGAGCAAGCCCAAAAGCAGAGGGAGCACCAAAGACACACGCACAGGCACAGACCCTTCTTTCTGGGGTTCAAAAAAAGCCTCCCTGCCGCAGTAGCAAATGCCGTAGCCGTTGCGGATGCCCATCGGGCACCGGCCGCTCTCAGCATCACGGACCGGGCGCCGTGCAAATCCCATGTCCCTCGATCCGAGACACCATACGCCTTGACATGCCGCCGCCACGAGGAGTTCCTGTACGCCCAAACGCCCCCGTGCTCCGATAGACACGTACCCTGTTTTGTTTTGTGTTATTTACTGTGCGCAAAGAAGCATAAGTGTGGCTTGCGATTGCGCGTGCGCGTCAGTCTCATTCCGATACACCACCCTATGAGCCAGTCTTCATCTACGCCACATGTTTTGCTTGTAGTGTTGGTGCGCGCCACATCCATTGCCCACGGCCAGCCATACCTTAACGGGCCGTTCGTTGCGAACCACACTGCCGTGGTGCGAGTGGCTTCACTGGTTACTGAGACCCGAAAGCGACTTTTTATATTTCGCGAAATAACCCGAGTATATTCACGCCAAAGTCCAGGGACGGGCGAGCTACACTGATGTCAGATTGAGTCAACGTGTCTGTGAGACTTGGTCGTGATCTAAGACATCTAGATGCTCAGGCTTGGAAGGCGTCCAATCGCATCTTGGTCAGAGATAGACTTCTTCTCTAAATCACAAGACGTCATTGTTGGACCATCTGGAGCTCTCGGTCGGTTAATTCTTCATCATCAAGGTCAGAGACTCGAAACAGGACCGAAATGGCACTCGGCTATACGCGTATCGAGTTCTTGACCGTGTTCGGATTCGCATTCCCACGGTGAGCCGCTCTGGATGTTCCGAACTGCTAAATTGTGCTAGACCATCACTGAGAACTAGTCAGCTCACAGATGTACTATGGAGGGGATCTCAGAGCCTATCTTCCAGTCGCTCGTCGATTTGCCGCCGTCTAGTGAGTAGGTGGGTCCGGAAGGCCGACTGTGCGGCATGGTTCAACTGTGCGGCTCTTCATTGACTCGTCCTGAGGTGTTGCCCCCCCCACGACGACAACAAAAAAACACCCCAACGTTCAAAGTCAACGGTGACGAGACCCATTCAATGCGGCCTCACGTGTGCATCGGGCGCGTGGTCCCGAGTTGACGCAATACAAGGAACATGCACGATAAAAGAACGACGTACGCGGCCCTGGTGGGCGGTGGTGCAGTGTGCCTTTCCTATTCGGCGGACTACCACTGTCACCAACACGTGCGTGTTGGCATTTCCCTGGTAGCAGTGGGAACTCCAAAGTGGGGCGCTGCCAACACAAAAGGGCTGAGTATTTCCCATCAGTTCGCCCGCGGTAATGCTGACCGAGGCAATGTGGTGCGCATTGAGGAAGCCATGCGAGGATCAAACTCCCATTGCGGGAAAACGCAAAGAAGCCCCCAGCACCACAAATAGGACCTGTTTCCCCATCTGGGTGCCTCATCTACTCACCGCTCGCCCAGACACTTCCACCAACAAATAGACTTTACAGGTCAATGTCCGACGCAGCCAGTGATTGCACAAAAAGGCAAGGGGAAGGGGGACACGGTACATGTGGGCGATGCAGCTGATGGCTCGCGGCTGCAGCGTTCGGATATGCACAACGGTTGCTGTGAGGAACGCGTGACCGGGATTTGTGGCAGCGAAGATCATTCTGCATGCTGCGAGCACGGGCATCACTGCCCTGTTCAGATCTAGTAGCCCGAACCCAAGAATCACGAAATCGTCGTGAGCTTCTTCTTTTTGCCCGTCTCGCCCGGACGCAGGCCGTCTTACCTTCCATCGTCCGTAATTTCGGCCGACGGGCCAACAGCTTTGTGGAAGGTCTGTTGGTGATGTCAGATGTCGACATTTTCCAAGTCGAAACTAATATCGGATTCAATATGATCGGTGGCCTGTTGGACCGCCCGAAGCATGTGCTGTGTCTCGGAGCAGCGCCCGCAATGATCAAGATCCAGACAAACCAAAATGAAGCTGCAGGTGGAAGGGGAGGTGACAACGCCGGTACCTTGGCTGGTACTTTGCGAAATAACTCACTTCTGGGGAAGAGGGGGGGCGCCACATCATCAAGTTGCAACGGTCCTGACCCGGGCCCGGATTTTTTTTACTTTCTTCTTCTATCTTGTATGGCCGTCCATTCCTTTTGATGGGAATGACTTGATGGGAAGTTCCGCGAGCTGATTATAGAGAAATTTGCAAGCAAGGACCAACGTGCTTGCTACTGTACTGGCCGTCCTAGTCCGGCGAGAGGATCTGCGCCAGACTGCGACTCTGGCGACAAGACTGGCAGGGAAACACCCCTATCAAGAAGGACCCCGGACACGCAACTCATTTCCAGCCCCTAGGGCTAACTCGATATACTCACTGCCCCTGTTCGACCGTATTCTAGCTGTGTAGGAAAAACCTCATCCCTAAAAAGAGGCCATACTATGACAAGACAAGATAGTCTCCCTATCATGATGCTTACTCCCTTCGACCCCGGATTTTGGGCGCTTTTCAGCTCTTGTCTCGGGATTTGATTGTGGATCCTGCAACTGCCACTTGATCGTATCAACGGCTCGAATACCGAATGCCACTCTTCAAACGGTCCCAAAGGAGCTAATGATAGCCATCCCGGGATTTGGAAAAGAGGCTGAGAATCAGAATTGGGAGGCTTGGACAACGGCGATGGCCTGCTGGATCCTTCCACCCTGTCCGTCATTCCGACGTAGCCAAACCTCTTCGAGCAACCAGCGCGTGGCTATCGATACCGTCGTGGAGAAACAGCCGTCAAAGGATGCAGGTATCCGGCATCCGTTCGGAGGAAAAAAAAGAAAGAGTCTGACCCCCCCAGCCTGTCTGTACAAAAGTCCTCCACCGCAGCACTCCACAGCGATGCAGAAACCGGGCATGCGGTTTCGCAAACGCTGCCCAAAGGGCACCCCTGGACGGGGCGTCCTTCCCAGCAAATTCTGGGGGATGTGGATCGCCAGAAAGGATGTTGACGATCCTTGCCTCTGTTTGCTCGGGTCGCTCCCGTGGCAATGGGCGGGTGTGGAGCCTTTCTGAACAAAAAGGGTGGAAGGGCGCGTGGCCATTCAAGGATTGGTAGGCAAGGGGTCCAAGGAAAAAGTTCCGACGGCGGTTCATTTTTATCGGAGCATTCACTCGCTCGGACGACACCTGTGAGGTGATGACCTAGATAACAAAAATGAGGCTGGCAACCCCGTTTTAGGTGGTCTGTCTTCATGGTAGCATTACTACCATGATCCACTGGTAGATCTGGCCTCGGGAAGTGGAGCTTGCCGACATGACCTGGCCGCGTGGATATCGTCGAAATGCGATTGCATGCGTTTGAAAGGGCAGAAACTGCAGGCTAGCAAACCTACCACATTGGCTATTAAAATCTCAACTCCTGATCACCGCTCAGGATTCTTACTGTAGCCAATTGTGAGCTGCAGCACTGTCATATCCTGTGGGGATTCAGCCCTCCTGGCAAACGCGCAGATCTCTCTCTAAGATGAACCAAAGATTGCACCTTTTCCACACGGAAGCGAGTCTTCCCGGCAGCCAGAAGTATCCAGTACCCAGAGCTGATCTGACGGAGCACAGCTTCGACCGCTCTGGGGCATCAACATGACTTCACCCCTTGATGTCATTCAGACATTCTCGTTCCCTCGGAGAGGTAGTGAGAACGAGGCGGGTGCTTCCCACCATTCGAAGATACCGATGACACCATAGGCCTGGGCCCACCACCCGCATTTCACGCCTCGGCACGACGCTCCAAGTCCTCGGGTCTGCTGGTGAAACCTTCGCTTGAAGAGGAAGAGAGGCCGACGAGACTTGAGGCTATCTTGTGTGCGTGGGAACTCGTGGGCACCTGCCGAATAGGGAAGCAATCCAAAGAGGGGACTTTGCAGCCCACATAGTGGATGAATACGATCGTCTTCGCTATTGTCCAACTGTACAGCAGGTACATGCCGCCAGGGAAAAAAAAAAAGGAAAATTGAAAATGAAAAAGAGGTGCTCGTCCGTGCAAAGTGGTTGTAATTTCGGATCCATAGTCACCATTGATTTTGTCTTTAAAATGTCGCATGGAGAATATTCACCTGCAACAGCAAACGTGCTCCCGGTCGACAGTGCTCATGCGACTATGCATGTGATCTTGCGCACTGTGCATGTCGCCAAATTTATTGAGAAAACATTCCCAAAAGAATCATTTCTCGCGAATGCGGATCATCCATATTACAACCCTAACAGTACTTCATTTTTGCTGCTACCTACCTAGGTAGCAGCAGCATCTGTACTGCCAACTCATCAAACCAAAAGCCGGACACAACGTCAGCCCACCACCACCATGTCATTGGCAGTTATTGCAGAACTATGTGCATTCTGCTTTAGGCCCCCCCCCCAAGTCTGGGTCCCAAGTCTGGGTCGGGAAGATCACAGATCGGCGGCTGACCAACAGGACGATCTCCGCCTGCGATGCATCCGCATGGCGGATAATTCCATGCAATAGTTGTGATCTGCTATAGCTGCAAGATCGACTGGTCCCATTTGATCTTGACGAAATCTGTCTCTGGATATCTCCAGACAGAGGCGCCAGCTTTGGGGACTGTAGTCAGCACACCTGGTGACTTTGGCATGTGGCATGTGGCATGTTGTAGAGCAGAGCAGTGTCCATATGGACGAGTGAATCTCGGCAGCATCACCTATACACCAAATGGTATCTCCTATTGAAGCGGTGAGGCTCATGCATAGCATGCATCACCAAGCACAATGACCGTCAATTTTCTTGCAGGCCACACGGCAAAGTCCGAAAAGTTCCAATATTGTTTGCGTCGGGGCAGAGTGCACATACCTACAGATTCTCAAATGGGATAGCAGCGGTAAAAAGCTCCGAAGCACTCCGGGAATCATGGGAAACCCCCGTAGTGATATGCTCTCGAGACCTCGGGGAAGTCTCAGGCGTTTATTGAAAGCGTGGATGTGTCCGCATCCATCAGCCGACACGATCGATGCGGAATGCTTCCCTGAGCACTTGCAGGTTAGACCCTAGATTAGAAGTTTTCAAGACTGCGCACAAGATATTCAATGCTGTGCATGAGCATATGCAGGTTACCGTATTGGCATCGAGTCGAGAGGACACCCACTATGTTGCACAGATTCCACACAGTATTCTTGCAGACGTTCATGCTGTCCACGCCATGTATCTTCAAGCACAGGAGCTTCTTCACTCGCCATCGCTGAGTGGAATTCGGCCCCTTGCCTCTTGCACCCAGCTGGAGCATAACAACCTGCCTATAACGTTGACGACAGCTTCGGAGTGCGATAATGCGCAGACGAAACGAGCCTGCCTGTCTCTCAACCTAAGCGAGGACTAGGCCTCGTGGGCGACGCTGGCATCCCGACTGTCATCACTTATCGGCACGCACTGAGAGAGGCGAACGGCCATCGTTCCACTGGATCCGAGGTGGCAGTAGCAGAGGCCCATCTCGATGTAGTGTGGCAGAATATGGGTTTTACTTACAGTGATGCTCTCAATTTGCTAGGTTGTAGGGCGCTATTGTCAATTGATGCCACGGCTCCTGAAGCGAGACTCAACCAGATATGTGTGCTTTCTGGTGGCTGAGACAACATGTCGTTGCAATAGGCTCAAGATACGGGTACGCCGTTCTATACTGGTTGGAACCACTTGATAATGCATCTAGTCCCCGTTAGGTATTCAACTCGCTGCCGCCTGTGCAGCATCGGTTGAACCACTTTGCCGTGGTGGTATCCAAAAGTCTTAAGCCACATCAACGGTCAGTCGGTCTCAACCTGAGGGACTTTGAATATCGAAGCAAGGGAGCGCGTCAACAATGCTGGTGCGATATCTAGCGGTTCACAATCTCGGATAATCAAGGTTTCTCTGGGACCACAGAACTTTCTCTAGGATGCACTATACCTAAGCCACAAAATCAGGGTTGACACTCGAAAGGGTTGCGAGATTCAAGCTAGTAGGCCACCAGGTCAGCAGTACTCGCGATGCCGTAACGCTGATCTGCAACATCCCTGTATCGGAGAGATCACCAATTACCCGCGGATTTTCGACAGGGGTCTAAATGAGATGAGGTTGTACGGCATCGTGAGGTACTGCCAAAGCTTGTGTGACATTGCTACATTGTGAGTATTATATCGCAAGCGTGCAATTGGTTGAAAAGCAACCTTTGAGCCACGCCATTCATCTGCTCCGTGTTGTCAGAGGCGTATTGAATAGAATAGACAGGTTCCCCCCCCCCCAATCGTCTTCAACTTGCAACGCTAGCGAATGGCGCGCGTAGGGAGTCGCACTCGCTTCAGGGCCAGCCAACAAGGGAAATCCCCTAGTAGATCGCCAAGAGCGCGTGGCATTGACAGGGCCTATCCAAGTTGGGCTGGCCTGTGCACAATCTGGCTCAGTGGTAACCCCATCGTGAATGAGGATATCCACAGTCTCTCTCCCCATTGGGGGTCATGGATCCCAATTCAAACTTCGCAACAGGCTGATCCCAATGTGAGCACTGCATAGTGCTAAGATTGTCTCCTCCCTTGATTGCTTCTTTGTGCCGGATGGCCATGGAGCGAACTTCCTTGTAGTTCGGCAAATTCCGGTCTTGGACTCTTCTGCGTAGCCTTGAGGCATTTCGCCAATTACGCAGTGAGGCGAACCATTGATGCGGTGCAGCAATCATCGTTGAAGCTTCCTCCTTGCTGATGAACTATTCTGGCTAGGACTACAACATGGCCAAAACGTCTCGGCGGGGAGTTCGAAATTGGAGCTAGGGGCAAATCAGTCATGAATGACTAGTAAAGAGTTCACAGCCTGAAGGGATACTCGTGACAAATTTAGGTACTTATCCAAAGCGCTGTTGGTCGTCAACTTCCTAGAAACTGCTTTTTGCTGCAACATTAATCTCGTGCAGATGCTGCCATGGCTGTTGAGGAGTTCCATCGACGACCGGTTGGCGGTGTGATCAATGCTGCCAACTATCAGACTTGATGGCTGCCCCACGCAAGCAAGTTTCTGTGTAGGTGATCAAGAAGATGATGATCTCACCGACCATTCCACTCCAAGCGCCGCGACGTAATGCTGAGCCTCGAGGACATGCCGTATGGTCGGCCTGTCAAGGTGAAGATCATCCATGGACTTGACCAGTGTGTGGAGTTCTGGGTGCCACAAATTACAGCTGTGAAGATAAATTAGTCAGGTTGCTTGTTGACGGAAAGAGGGCCATCCATCAGATGAGCTCAGACACCGTTGTGTGCCTAGTTAGAGCAGGGAGCAGCAAAGGGTCAGTGCAGCCTGTGGGATAGCGGTCTGTCCGCGAACTCCACTGAGGGGCCCTCTGGGGTTGTAATACGTGTAGAACGATCGGCAGATCCCACATCATTCTCTCTTGCGGGACAAATGAACTGTGTGGTCCAAGCAGACCTCGTGGGCTGCTGCAATGATTATCGCTTGAGGCTTGGTAGCTAGCTCACAACTGATCCGAATCACGGAGGTAAATCGGATCACTGGGATCATGACAATCCTGTTCATCTTGTCCGAAGAGATTGCCATATGAAAAGCCCTGTCTCGGCGCACCACGTGCTGTCTGCGCCGGCAAGGCGAGCAGGATTCGCGGGCAAGGCGACGGAAACTGCCGGGTCATGAGGGAAGAAAAAGCTTCACTGGCTAGGTATGTCGTCTCAAATGGTGTCGCAGCATCGTCTTTCTACTAGTGCGTAGCCGTTCCGTAGAAGGATTGATCCACACTAAGCTCTAGGAGATTTGCGTTCATCACAAGGCTGACCAGACGATTTCCGTGCCTTGACAGCTCCGCATAACCAAATCTACCTACCTACCTACAGTATGTGAGCTCGTCATACCCGCTGGCTGCGAGCCCCGTCAAGAAGGTCGGGACGAACCAATGACGGAGGGAGAAGAGTTTCAATTGGGAGGCATAGATCGACAGATCCGAGGACGGCATTGAAGATGATCTGATCTGATCATCAAACAGACCAGACGAGTGGTTGCACCTGCTCTTCGGCCCTGTTTCCGGTTACACAACCACTTCAGAATGGCTAGGGTGATCATGCATGGCGTACCGACTGAACAGTCTCCCAGATGGAAGGACGCCAAGACACCGGGCAGCCAACAACGGGGGAGCCATGGGCATGGGTGTATGCGGGCTCGTCAGGGCTCAGGGCTTAGGACTCAGGGCCCGTTTAAGCTTATTAGGTCAGCATGCAGACACCCCAACATTGAAACACCAAGGTGAGCCTCATCGCGACGCCGGAGGTCGACAATTCCGCTTGTGCCAAGACCAGCATCAGGTATCTCTCGACCTCCATCCACACAACTGACCGGCCTATTGGAGCCATTCCTGTCGTCGTCGTCGTCGTCGTCGTCGTCGTCGTCGTCGTCGTCACCGAGACTATGTCAACAAAGTCTGGGGTGGGTCCCAATGATGTACTAACCCCCCCCCCCCACGGGCAGCACAGGGCTGGCTTTTTTTGCTGTTCACGCTTCCTTTTGTCGTGGACCGGGCTTGCCAGCAAGTGGGAGACAATGGGTCACGAAGCTTACTGCCTTCGACATGGCTGTCCACAACGAAACTTGTTGGGTGACGACGACTTTGCACGGATTGGTAATCTGCCAAGCTGGATCTTGGTCGCTCCGCCGTCGGGAAGGCATTTCGACCCAAGAAATAAGGCTGGTGATCTGCAGAGTCGGGAGTCGCAGATGAACAGAGATGGGCCTTAATGTTCCGTACGATTTTTCCTTTCCTTTCAGGGCCTTGTGGTGATCATGGTCATCTTGTTGGGGGAGTCGCAGCAGATCTAGAGGCCGATCAAGTGCATCAATGCAGGGCCGCAGCTCATTAGTAGCAGCTTGCTGTGGTAGGTAATAAGAGTAGTTTGTATGGGTGTAGGTGTGTGTGTACCTAGTCGTAGTGTTGGCGTGTTTGAATGTGGCAGGAGATGGAAACACAGCCCCGCACTCTTCAAAAGAAAAAGACAAGAAAAAAACGTTTTAATGCCAAGATTGGTGTCACACATTTGCCCGCATATGTTTTGAAAATGCAGTTGCCGTTGCGATCGTGAGAGAAAGATTGCATGACCTCGGTCGGCATGTGGTGGTTCCGCCCACAAAAGTTGCTTGTGGATTTGAGAGAGAGGAGGGGTCCCGGCCGGGGGGTTGGTTGGTGGTTGCGGTTTCTCCCACTGTTCCAGACTCGGACTGTGAGGCTGAAGCTCCTACAACCGACAAACACTCCACCTTCACCTCTGCAACCTATACGCCCGCTTCTCCATCACTCAGCATATTCACATTATGTCATGTTTTGCCACAGCAAATGGAATTGGCCCTTGGTCGCCATCTTGGCCCTGCTGTCCCCCAAAACAATTTGAGTGGGTCATGTGTTGAGTCAAAGGCTTTTGCAAATGCTATAGTCGACCTAGGTTTTTTTTCATATTTCAGCAGCACCGTGCGCCTTGATGAAACTCATTATCACAGCTCGCCACGGCTGGCTACCATATGAGCTGCGCTATATGCGTCAATGGGCATGGTCATGGTCATGTTGAGCTGGTGAGCCTTCCCAGACCTGCCCGTGTACTACAGTATGCCGGGCATGAAAGTCGATGGAATGGGCCGATCTCTACATGGGGTGGCATACGCCGGGTGCATTAGACGATAGGATGTCAGGTCGATCAACGGGACCTTACGATAAGGCTTAGTTAGGGCCAGTTCGCGCACTATTACTTTAGTCGTCCAGGCTGGCTTACAAGCGACTTACGAACCAGACTACCCGCTCTAGTCATCGTCAGACCCCGCCAGTCCCAGATGATGCGGGCTCACGCAGCAACCCTCAACGGCACCGAACATCCGAACCACAATGCACCCGCTGTCTTCATGCTCGAATCCTCGTTGCCAAACATTGTGTGATTCGCCATGTCAACCCTGTCTGTTTCTCTACAGTACAGTCGATCACGGGCCCCTTGAAGGCAAAACACAGCTACCCCAGGCGTATGCCCGGCCTGGATTGTACGCCAACTTGCAGCGATCATGTCAGAATAACCTTCTTTTTGTTTCCAGATTGCCCAAAGCTTAATTCACCCAGCCTGCTGTTCATCCACCAAAAAGCCCATGACAAGCTATTAGTACCAATCCTATATGTGTTTGAGAACTCAAGAGCCGCGTCTCAGCTAGCCCCTGGCAGACGACCGGAACATCATCAACGAGGTTCTGAAGATCATCATCTTCACCCTGGCTACTATAGGTAGACTCGTTGGCCATCGAGCCCCACGCCAGCTACCTGTTTTCTGGGACCGAAGCCGCTGATAATGGGTCCGTGATGATAGCCGTGATCGCTTCATCACACTTTCGAGCAGTAGGGTAGCCCAAACCTCTGGGCATCGTTTTGATACGCTTGGTATATCTTGATCTACATGGAGCCTACTTTGTCCTTGCAACCACCTCGCGGATTCTATTAAGGCCATGGGCCTAAGGATTGACAAGAGTCGCAAGCAGACCAATTGCACAAGTCGGCGCATAGTAGGAATTCCGCGTCCGACACAATTCTTTCAAGGCCTGATCGGAACCATTCGCGGTTGACCGTTTAGCGTGTAGCATATCCACCAGTAATTCAGTAACATGATCCGCTCGGAAGGTTTCGTTTGCTAGCAGGAGAATTAAGTGGCGATCTATTGACTGCCTTGAAAATCAGACCCAGCAAATATTGCCAAGCTCCTCGTGGGCCTCTCTGCCTTTCTGGCTGTGCACCTGAGAAAGGATTCCATACAGTCCAGACAAGAGACATCGCTTGGCTCTGATTAATGGCTTGACAAATACCAATGCTGTACGCCATCATTGAATAATGTCTTGTCCCTTGTGTTCTTTTAGTTTGACTGCTGTGACGGCGACAGCTGACCATCCGAACGGGAGGACAAGCATCTAGTTTGAGGTTCTGAGATGGCAGCTTCGAATGACCGGCATAAGATCAGCTGAGCAATCCGGTCGCAGCCCTCGAGACCTTGCCAAAGCAGCATTGATGGAATATCAGGCACTTGGGCAATCCGGTCCGTGGCTCGTCTCAAGTGGGCATGCCTCCCTCAGGATATCCCTGCCGTAATGCTGCGAAGCCTGCTTGGCAGCAGACGAGTTGACCAGCCCTGCCAGCTTGCTGGGGAGAACCTGGAGAGTCGTGGCCACCTCCCGAATCCCGGCAGCGCTACCACATCAGGCCCAAAGGTCCGTGATCCACAGAATTGGCTACGCCCCCTCGATTGGGTTAGCCTTTGTGCTGGAGCATCTCCCATCTGGGCATGTTCATCGCAATTTGCCGTGTCTATCACCAGGAAAGTAATCTTGCAGCTTCAATCAAGCATGGCACAATTCTGAATTGTGCCCCCAGTTCTGCAGCTCAGCGCAGGTCCTCATCATCTCAAACAGATAGCATCCGATTCAGACATCTAAGCTCAGGCAGTCCAGCTCTGTCAAAACTAGCTTCGGATGATCTTACACTTCACAGCATGAACTTGGTAGGCGGGCTGCCGTTTTGTCTGGACCGCGGATCCAAAGCAGATCCCTGCGAGTCAACTTGTCCTTCCCCCCCCCCTTCCTTGGTCCACGCGTGACGCAGCTGGCTTGCTGCTCCCGAGAAGGTCCCTTCACCACCTTTTACCACCCCCCCAGGGACTTCGAGACGACCCTTGCCAGCAGAAGTTTAGCCCACACGTCCTGACCCCTGTCCAAGATCATGGCAAGCCAGGGGTGTATCGACAGGGGCCCTCGTGGACCTGCCCACCATCGCTAAGGATCACCCCGAGTCAGAAAAGAACCTCGCAGGAGCAGGGGCATCATGTACATCTGCTCCCAGGGCGAGTACCTCGACGAGTACCTGTGATCCTCGCTAGTCGACACCGTCATCCCATGTCCTGCCGCAACCTCTCTCCCAGTGGATAAGAAAGTGGCCCACACATAATTTGTGACAGCTGCTATGGCGGCTTCGGCCCAGGATCAACGTTCATCGATTCACGCTTGATCGTCCTGCTCTGCTTCGGGAGTTTTCATCAACGCAATCTACCCTTGGGCCTGCCATTCCCACATGGCACTCGTCCGGATTGACACCTACATAAGATATTCACCCCCTCCCACCTTCTGTCTTCGGACAATACCTCATCGACTCGGCACCGTTCCTTATTTTTTTACAAACACACTTCACATTTTGTGGATAATACTTTTGTGTGTCATTTACCTCGTTCGTCCCAAAGTATAATCGTCAAATCAGTATTTTGCTTGTTCATCGCGAACCTCAGCAGCAGTAGCAACAACAACGTACATTTCACCTCCGGCAGGGAATAACTTAATAAGAGAAATAATGGCCACCATGATGATGTCTAATCACTACGCTCAACAACAGCACTTTGCATACGGACAACCTCAGGGACCCCCTTCGCCCCCTATGGACGATACTTCGAGGTGCTCATTGCCCTCAATTTCAAACTTGCTTGGTCTTGCAGACGGTGGATCACCCACAACCGAGACTTCTCCAGCTTCTCAGCAAGGTGAGTTTGCTTTCTTTCTGTGCTTGGGAGAAAAATACATGCCCCTATGTATCAGTGAGCTAACACCCGAGTACAGCTTCATCTCAAAAGTCGGAAACTCGTCCGAACTCATCTCATTACAACCAGCCTCAACAGCAACAGCAACAGCGCACCGGTGCTCTCCCACCCACACCGCCCATGTCCTCGGATGCATCTTTCGACGGCTATTCGCACTCGCCGACCGCCAAGTCAGTGCACCAACTTTCGACTCAAAACTACTACTTTGATTCGGCACCTTCCATGGGTCACGTCGAGACCGACGCTCATCGTCAGCAAATGATCCCGCGCATCCCAGTTCAGCCTGCCTATGCTCCTGCCTACGCTGCGTCCTACATGTCCAACCCATCAATGGGCTCTTACTACCCGACCATGCAACCCACTCCTCCACCACAGCCACAGGTGTCTGGCCTCTACTTCCAGCGTCCTCTGCCTCAGGTAAGCATTAATCAATCTTGGCTTCATTTATTCATAGGCGGCATATAATTAACATCATAACAGGCTTTCCCACCAATGCCTATGAGCGTCATGCCCTCAGCCGGACCTAGCCCGTGGCAACACCACCACTACATCTCGCCTCAGTCTGCTGCTTCGTTTCCTCAATCTCAGGATCGCTACATTTGCCAGACTTGCAACAAGGCTTTCTCCCGCCCCAGCTCGCTTCGAATCCACAGCCACTCGCACACGGGTGAGAAGCCTTTCAAGTGCCCTCACGCTGGTTGCGGCAAGGCTTTCAGCGTGCGGAGCAACATGAAGCGACACGAACGTGGCTGCCACAGTTTTGAGGCCAGCTCGACTTCGCCTCTCATGTCATGAAAACCCGACTCGATGTTCCACAACACGATCGCTTCTCTTCACCATCACTATTTACACTACACGTACTTTTAATAGGCGTGGCTTTCGGGTGGCTACTCCTGGATTGGAAAATGGATTACCTCACGGTACTACCTGGGCACGGTTAAAGGATATCGGGCACTGGCATGATACCATTACTGGCAGCAACGGCGTATAAGGCGGAGACTGATGGCTGTATCAAACGGAAGGCATGACTTTCCTGGCTTTCAAGCATTTGCACGGCGTTCTTGGGGGGATTATAGCACTTGCTATAGCCGATTGGTTGATATTGAAGAACCGTCATGAATGGATATGAATTCGCGCACGTGGTGGAATGGCGGTCAAAGTTCCTCGCGGCAATTCTTAATTAATTGTACACGGTCATCAAAATTCAAAATGCTCATTTGGGCAGTTTGTTCGTCCCTGCATTTCTACTAGCTAGTTTCCAAATCGGATTGTACAGTACGACGACTCTTTCCCAATGATTCCAAATTCGACGCCATCGTGAATTTTCAAATTTGTTTGTAGTAGCACTCTGGGCGAAACGCACTTTTCTTGGTTAACCTTGATTTGAACCTTGGATATTTTTGGCGCGCCCTCCCCCCTCTTCAACCAGAGAGAGTTGTCTCAGACCCGAGAAAGTTAATTTTCAAAGGGGATGACCCATCCTCAACTTTCGCCGCGCATCAAGTCGCCTGCCGCTCTCAGGACCAGGCTTTCCGCCACGGTAACAGCGGAACATTCCATCTCTCACAGCAAGGTAATGAGTCGTGCTCTCTCGATGAGAAGTAACATTGACCCCATGTGGCCTGTGGTTCATTTGCAATATCTAGCTGCGTGGAGTCCCTATCGCTGGATCTATCCGTTCTACGAATATTCTCCTTGGTAGTAAGCCCGAGTGGGGTTATCATCCTCAAGGTGGGCTCCTCCCCCAGACGGTCTGCCAGGCAATCTTATGGCGTCGATCGGGATTTTGACCTGCGGGGGAGGGAAGGATTCCCAATAAACGTAGGGCGATGAGCGCCGGGATGGCCTCTGACAATCTTGCCTATCAACGAGCATTCACTTTAATGTGCAATGAAAGAGGAAAAAAGGACCCTCATAACACCCGAGTCAAGGTGAAGCGAGAATGCTTTCTAGAACATTGGGTGGCGGCACTGTTTCCCAAAATTCCCGTCTGTGTTCCCACCTTATTCCGACAAGGCAGACTTTAAGGTTCTGAGAGAGAGAGGGAATGAGGGAAGGGCTAAGCCTTCGGGGATCGCCTTAACAGCCGGCGGTCGAACGACTCACGGCTGTACCGTAGATGAGTAGTGATCAACGCGCTCGATGATCGACGAGAGGCTGGGTGCGTAGGTATTGGCCTCAATCTTTTGCACTGCATCGAACATGCCCCTTGCAAACCCAAGCAACCAAGGTGCTGACTGACTATGTACTGCATTGGAAAGCTGGTTGTTTCTGAGACCCCCTCCCCTCCCCCTTCTCTCAACCCAAGCGTACTGCTTGCTGGCGACCCTTGCCTCGGCAAAGGCCCAGTGCCTTCGCCGGTTTCACGGAAAATATCAATCCAGGCCTTTGCTGGTCACTCGAACACAGACCAGGCCTCCTGGTACCCCTGAAGGGGATCTGGGGATGTTTGGAAAAGCTTCACGCAATGGACGGTCCCCTTGGGAAGAAACTTCCCGCCAGCACATCAAGGCGTTATTGACTCGTTGACGCACGGCACGTTGATGGGCCGGCCCACCTGTCTGCTCAGCCTCTCTCTGCCTCGTGACCTGGCAGCGACGTTGGACCAGGCCCTTGTAACCTTTTGTTCTTTTCAAGGACCCTGACACAACGTGCGCACGAATTGTGGATAGCCGATCTTCATCTTTTGCGATATGATGGATGGGGCCTATTCTGCAAACACACGTAGTACCTACCTACATACCTTGCGTATACTTTTCACTTGGCTGAGGGGGGGGGTCCGCTGATGATCACCGCGCGGCATCAAGTTCATTTCCCGAACAAGTGCGAATAAACTTCCCGCTACGGCTGAGAGAGGAAACGCTGCAGATCTAAGTGGATGCGACCCAAGCGCTGGCAGTCAGGCATATTCGATCAAATCCCGAGCTTGCCGCTTGTTGGGAGTGAGAGGAGAAAAAAAAAACGTGCTCCAAGTGCAACCTAATTCCACCGCCTGTAGCTCGGTCGGTGTCCACTCGGAAGGAATTGTTGGAGGAAGATCTTCATGATCGATGGGACCCCTGCGAAAATCACAGCTAGCTGTGAATAGCGGCCTTGCCGACTCTGCTTCCCCGGACTTGATACCCGGTGGAGGCCAGAGAGGGAGCAAGGTGGAAGAAGAAAAAAAAGGCCAAGCAGATACGCGCGCCCCAACTCCAGCTGTTGGTGTTGAGCCTGTTGAGAGTGGTCCGGCGGTGAGCAAGCACGGGAAGAGGGTCGCCGGTATTTACGCGAGTGCGGTTACTGGGAGGAGTGTAAAAAAAAAAAAAAAACAGAGAGAGAGAGTCGCGAGTAAGAGAAGATCTTCGACCCCGACATTGCGCAAGCCGGCGGTTCCGGCCCTGCCGTGATGTATCAGAGTATTTGAAATACACGATATTTTTTTCCCCTCTCGGCAACCCCTTTCGCTTCCTTATCATGTCCGTATAGCTTCATCAACAACACACTGTTGTTGATCGTCTCGGCGACGGAGCTTGGGACGATAGACCTCGGCAAATTGTGGAAAAGCTTGACAGCACATCAAAATGTCACCAACAAATTTTCACCGCCCGCCCTTGTTGCGGTGAAATATTATTAGACTTTCGAGAGGAAAAAAAAACAAATCGCATAGTTCGTACGCCAGACACTAAGCCGCTTGTAGAGCAAGAAAGAGAAAAATTTGAGGCCAACCACTGTAAGTCCTGGTTTCTCAATGGATGGTCCATCGCCAAGCAAAGGGGTCAGGGGAATATGTACGACGTGTGTCCTGGGCTAGGTGTCCTCAACAAGGAGTTGAAGCAAACAGGCGTTCGTTATAAAGTGGGGCCTTCCAGAAACAGAGAATTTGTTAGCGCGGATGAAAGGGCTGGTGGTGTTATAAAGACTATCCACTAGCAAATTTAGGTTATCAAGATATAAAGTATACGCCATGGGTCCCTGGATATAGCCCGTCTAGCTTGCCAAGCAGTCCAAGGTTGTGAGACTGGCCAGTCTCAAGCAATATCAGTGTGCATGTAATGACGGGCCTCGTACCACGAGTGATCAGGTAGTTTCCAACGGCAACAATTCTTCAGTCACGCTGCGAGATTGACAGCAATTCGGTGTTATAGCCAGGAGACTACACAACGCGACAAAGTTGTACATAGTAGCACACAATCTCGCTGCAGGACTAGTCGTTGAAATAAGCATAAACACGGCCAACAGCCAGCGCAGGGATTCGACCGTCAATGGACCAGGATATCCGAAACGTCGACTCCTCACTTACGTACCTCTCTTCCCTTGATGAACGGTGGACTTTTTGGACGAGGTAAACACCAAAAGCTAGGCTTTCGGTCGAGCGTTGTCGAAAACCACGGTTGATGCCTCAAGACTGACAGTATTTGGAACTTGTCGACTCAGTCGTCGTCGTCAGCGAACAAAGAGCTTCGCCACAATGGGTCCTCAAGTCATGATATTGGTAGTGGTCTAAGTTTTCGTGTTTCATGACCATCCGAATGTTTCATTCCACACTTGTTAACTGAACTGTAGAAACGGTCAGCCACCACGTGGCGAGTACAGTCTCTTTTTGGGATTCCACTTCGCCAGCCTCCGTGTGGAGGAACAGCAAGAGCTTGAGACGAGATGGAGTCTAAAGCCCTCCTATATGTGTTATGAGTATGTCTGTGTGATGGTGGGTGGGTGGGTTCGTTCAGACGCGCGTTACGGCACATTCCCAACTGTCTCACCACTGATGGAAAACCTTGTGTACAAAGCCAAAACACCATTCGGGGGATTTCCAACCAGATCATCTCTCAAATTGCTAAGCTAATCTGAAAATTCATGTGGTTACCCGGAGGCTAACCTTGGGACGCATTAGGCGGGAACGCTCTAGACTAATATCTGCCTACCTAAGGTATCGATTGCCTATGTCATCCAGTGTCACTGTTCAGACAGATGGTCTCCCCTCAAGTTCGAAAAAGTTGCCACGCAGAAGACGTAAAGTAACAGTCTCATCCCGGGAAGGCAAACTAACGTCGGGCAGTAAGCAAGACATCATTGCAGCATCGCCCGAACCTTGGAGGATTATGTCAAATCATTCGACGATCCAGACGTTGACAAGCCCTTCCCGTCGTCGATCCGGCAAAACGCCAGATGAAGACAGGTATCCTTCTTCGCTGGGGTACCACGGGAACGCATAGAGCCGAGACTCGATGGCTCAAACTCTCTTTTTTCTTTTTTAACCCAGGGAATGATGGATAATAAACAACTTGTGTCACAATTCTCTTCACGTACATTGGCTGAGGCATTGCCAATGCTTTGGAAGTACCTGACCCTGGCCCGCATTGCAAGTGAAGAACGGCATGACGTTGACCACAGCAGGTTACTGTATGCGCAGGCTGTCCGCCCTATAGCGCACAGGCCAAGATCGCCACAAGCTACACAAGTATCTTTCTTGTCTTCAAGATGACCGGTCCATGTATCTGGGGATGTTTTAGCCTCACCTTTAACTGTACCCTACTCTTGATGCACCCCCAGACCCAGCATTTAATTGCTGTTGTATCTCACAATTTGTGGGCCTTGTCCCTCGGGCCGGACTCAGGTGCGTCCATTTGGCTGGGACAGCAGGCAAAGTTGAAACTGGTCATGGGGAGAGGGGACGATCAAGTGCGACGGGGGCCTCGTTTCAGACGACAATGGGTCTATGCTGCAAAGGCTTGATCTGAATCCTGTGCAGCAGATACACAAACGCCCAGCGAGGGATCAATGCTTTGTCATGTCCTTTTTCCAGACGGTTGTATGCTGCTATGGTTGTGCGGCTTGTGAAAAGTATATTTGCTACTCAGTGGTTGCTGATCGAGTCTCAAGACCTCAGAATATAATATGCCGGCTTTATAAGGCTATACTCGGGAGTCTAAAGCAGATATTTGCTACAATGATTGCATTTACACCCGCATTTTAGTGATCGCTAAACATCGATCAGTGTAATCACAGCCAGATGATCGGGGAAGACGGTGTGAATTTCTAACGGGAGTAACCTAAGCCAGCTGGTGTGCAATGGCTGTTAGTACGACATGGCTTTTTTTTAAGGGGGGGGGTTCAAATCAAAGTTCATCTAGCCTTGAAAGATTCATGCTTTGTTTTCTCATCTGAAGTGTATCTGCTGACCGGATGGTGTCCAACGTTCGGCATATTGGGGATGACAGCACCCTCATTAGCCCAGGCTACCTAAACTGGGATTCCACGGCTACCTTCTAGTGCGTGGATGCTTCTGTCCACAATGGACCAGCTTCAGATACGACCCCAGCAGGATCTGAGACGGAAACGAGGAAGCCAAGAGTTCGGCTGCCGATCATTAAGCTTACCTTGTAACCCTGCGACCGACGCCCGTTGTTCCACCACGAGACTGACTGATGTACTATATTTGCATAGTATTATAGCACGAGAATGTACCACGGCCTGGTGAGGAAGTACTCATTGTAAATGGAGTCCCGGAAAGAGGGGGGGGGGTGGCGGTCATAGCGCCGCGACCGAGAAAATATTTCCATCCTGCTATTGACTCCAAAAGACTATGCTCATATTCAGCACTCGAGCCGTGATGTTTCGTGCAAGGCGATAATATAACAAGCTAGAAGCGCACCCTGCATTGTTCCAGACTGGGTTGGAAAAACAAGGCTTCGTCGTAGAGCGTAAGATTAATGACGGATGGCCCTGGCTTCATATGAGCTACGTCGCCTATATTGTGCACATCTTTGTACCGTGGCAATCAGAAGATCCATCCGTCTACCGAATGTGGCTTGACAACCACATCGCTCAGCAGCGATGTCTCGGACGCTCTGGATAGAATTACAAACTGCTGTCAAAAAAACAAGATTTCATTGTCATTGCCGAACAACCGCCTCTTGCCTGCAGCATGAAGTTAAGCATCTTCTTACAGTTGTGTGGGCGCACTCTTCAAACTCGGCTCCAACTGTCACCGGCCAGCCGCTGCAACGTTGGCCTCTGGCGCAGCCAGGCTTTCTATCCTTCACGACGACGACCGTCAGAAATCCCTCCGGAATGGCGCAGATCCGGGCAGATCTATCTATCCCCCAGGTTCTGTGTGCTGTCCCGGACCATGTCCTGGTGGGCGACCCGCTGGGATTCGAGCCATGGTCCTGGTCGTGTTTATTGGGTCAGGGTCCATTTCGCAGTTGGAGTTTCGCACCAAGCTCTGGACAGAGGCGTATGTATAATCAGAAACGGTATCTCAGAGGTACTCAAGACGTAACCCCAGAATTTTGCGGCAGTAGGGGATAAAATGATCAGTATGCTAGATCAGTGGTGAGAGATTAGGCGCCGGATAAAGCATACGTTAGACGTTGTCAGTGCACTACGCAACCGAAGGTGTGGCTGTATAGTATCCCACGCGAGGGTGTGGCACAGGATGTGGACACCGGTGCCCCAGGTTTCGGAGATTTCTGCACGCAGTTAGCATTTATCAGAGCTAAGGTTGAATCCCTCAACGCAGAGTACCCGAATGAAGGCAGTAGGCCGAATCGTGCGTCTCCGTATCGACACCAGCCGCTTTCTGTGGTACAGTGGAGCCCCAGGGGTGTGGATGAGACAGCGGGGGATGTGCTGAAGATTGGCGATCACAAAAGCTTGGCAGGGGCTCGTTAAGCTTGTCTTTCTCTACAGCTCTATCTCCATTATGCTTAAGAAGACATGCGTACACACAGAGCTCCACTTTTGCAGTTTCGATGTGTGTTTATAGTAAGGGCATGTCTGAGATTCTGAGACGAGCCTCGCTTGGTGTATTGGAAAATACTGGATACTGCATACTGGATACTGTCCTCGGCTAGGGGACCGCTGCTCATGATCGTCTTCCAAATGGCGGGAGATTGCCCTTCAAGCGTCGATCATGGAGCTCGTCTGGGATGAACATGCATTGTAGGGCTACGGTATACAACGACTTTGGACCCATAAAGACAAGCCTGTCAAAGCGAAGATCCGGGGGCCTCGACTAGGCCGCACAGGTCGGATGAGACCACTGCCCTGGGAGACGCCATTGCTCTGTTGGATGTGGCCTGTGGAATTGGAATTTGTTGGCGCGTCGGCGACAATCTCAGGTCTATGGGTTCTCAAAGGTCGTTTCGCACATGAGACGTAGGCTTCGAGGGCCGGACAGGCTAAATGATACATTCGGATGGAATTCATCCTGTTTCGTCTTGGCGTGACCCAATGCTACAGAAATTGAGGAGAGATAGGATGAGAGTTGCAGTATGATGTAGTAAGTTTGTATTACGTCAATAGTCCCTTCGATGACGAACTTATCAACCCACGCTTGTTGAACCTTCTGCTCCATGCTGGGGTTCGATGTGTCAGCCCGGTCCGCGAGGCTCCAGCCTTCCGCGTCCTCCGTGATGGCATTGCGAATCGTGGTAGCCTCCAAGGGCTTGCACAGAGAGAGCAATGACCAAGTCATTTCCTTGATATTTCATGCTACCAAAGAAGCGAAAGTCTGAATGTGTTCCCATTCCAAGGTGCCTGCCTTCGAAACCTCGAAAGAAATTTCATGACGTGAGGTATGTGTACACCTCGCTATGAAGTTGAGGAGACTGTAGTCGAATGAAGCTACAAAATTTGAAAGGTGTGTCCATGAGTTCACATATTAATAGTCCAAGGGTTACATGTCTGAAGATCTTATCGTAGCCTAAAGCAGATTGCAACAAATCATCTGAGTGACGTTTACGCATCCTTGAAGTCCTCACATCAATCATAAGATTGCCTACCATCGTACTGAAAACATCATTGCACTCCTAAGCCTTTGAATCCGTGTTCAGGATGTGCCTGAAAGTCCTCAGAGTCTCTGTTGTCTTTTTCCAGGTCTGTTAGCAGATTAGTCCTTTGCCAGAGTTGTCGTGCTTTCAATATTTCGTTCAGTATTGATGTAGCAACTTTGGACTTTCTTGTTTGCTTCAGCAAATCTGGTAAATCTTCCATCGTCTTCTTATCACTAGGCGTAAATGCGAAGCGTGGTATGTTGAGCTGAATGCTTGTCAACATATTGACTGTCATTCCCACGTTTGGAAGGGCTAGGGTGCATTGGCGAGAGTTTGACGAGAGGTCGCCGCGGCTTTTCCATTTCATCAAGCTATCCAGCACCTGATTGATCCCTTCTATGACCATGTGAGTATCTTTCTCCTGTCACTCAATGGGAAGAGGTAAGGCTCAGAATATGGAAGGGGCGCACCGGTACCAGACTGTAGGCGCGCAAGTTTCGCAAAGAGGATAGTGATGATCAGACCAGGGGTCTCCTAACTTGGGGTATTTAAACATTCATGACAGTTTGATGACCTTGATTATCTCATCTCTTGTGACATTGTGCAAGGAAAGTGGTGCTGTGGCAGCTGCATCCTGAAAAAGCTACCAGCACGAATGGACGACGGGAGGAATGAGACAGTGTAAGCGGAACCATTGGCTTTCCTATAGTCGAGGTACGCTGAATGAAGATCTTATTCTGAACTTTTGAAGATATTAGCAATCGCTTTCATGTGACAGACGCGGACGTTCTTGGTCTCTTCATATCCACGGAGCATATACATGTCCCAAACGGCAATACGTGGATGATCTCTTAACTGGAAAGTTGCAGAGCTCGCAGTTTTCATCTGTTCTTCAAGTAATGCTGGCAAGATGAAGAGCCATATGAAAGTCTGGCGGACGGGAGCTGAAAGAGGTTGGGTCCCAGACTGGGCAGGTCTCGGTGGGTCTGGAAAGTTGAATATATGACCCTCAGCAAGCTGTTTAGTGAGCTGCATCTTATCTTCACGTCCGGCCATTAGCTTCTTCAAAAGCCTAGCACGCTTGTGACCGAAAAGGGTGGTGTATGATATGTTTCTTCGTATCCAAATTTTCAACATCGCACCTCTCATGACGTTCATAACTTCCACGTGAGCGAGCGCTGGATGCGTCGTTGCGGCCCTCAATGAGAAATGGAGGAGCTGACTGTCCCATCCTGTTACAGTTGTCCGGTATTCGTCCGATGATAACTGACAGCCTCTCAATAAGAGCACTCGGAGACCATAACCTCTCATCAGGAGCCTCCAGCTCTGCTGCTGTGAACCTAAGCATCGACATGATTTCTGTTAGCTTAGTCAAATCCTGGATTTTGTTCCATTAGAACGATATGGAAAAGGATTTCCATGAGACCAAGATTGTAATGGGAAGTTCTCTGAGCAAGATACAACGTGCATAGATATATGTACAATTCAGATCTTCCAAGCCTGTATACCCTTATATCTGGCTAGTGACACATGACAAAGGATTGCTGGAACAAAAAACCTTCTCTCGGGTATCCTGTAATCAAGAGATGAAGTCAGTCTTAGTCTGGGTTGAACTGACAAGTTCGAAATCACTTTGTTGCCTTTGCTATGCTTAGTGGAAGGAACTACACTAGCTCTGTGTAATCTGGTGGAAAGACATGTTCACCATACAACCCATTTGAACAGCTCGACCTATGATTGAAAAAAAAAATAGTAGCGTGCGTGTGCTTGCATCGCTTGTTCACTTTGGCAAAGTTGAAGGACTTGGGATAGCAAAGAAGAGATGGTAATGTAAACGGTCTTAGTTGAAATGTGGATTATAACTTAAGCAATTTAATTGAATACCTAGGTAGGAAGAGCCCTCATAGATTCTCTGTTTACCTGGTCTTATGTGAGGAAGTGCTTGAATCATGTTGAATTAAAAGCAGCCGCACTTACAGTGATTGCCATAGGGATTAGGTAATTGTCTTTTTGCTGAAGGAGTCTTTGACGCAAGAATTGTAGGCGTAATATCAAAAGTTCGGACCAGACCAAACTTAAGCTCTTATGCTCTATGACAGTTGCGCACAAATCAAAATTGAATATACTTTTTTTTCTTCAAAACTCCACAGCCTTCAGGTAAGGCCCAATGGTTCAATTTGCTATTTATAAAGATGCGCTAGTATTGGCTGGGACTGTCCCAGAATACTCTTAATACCCACCGCGCGCTCTTCAATCCATGGAACAAATATACAGGTGCTTACGCATCATCATACCTCTTCAAAAACAGCTGAATTCCAACATTACAGACCAGGCGTTGTTGCCCAGCTCCAAAAGGGCCAATTTTCGTTATGTACACTTGGCTATTGGAGCACGTTTAACAGAAACCAATGTGTTGAGGTCATAACATGACATAGGAACAAGTGAGTTCTGATAGGAGTAAGACACTACAGGTTCGGGATCAACATCACTGGAAACAAGCAAGCTTGGACGCCTCTCGCTGGCTATTCACTGTGGGGAGGGAATATCGATGCTGAGTATTTGGTCACGAGCTACGAAAATCCGAAACTCAGGACCGAGTTTGTCATGTAGCAACCTGACTCCGTCTGTAAACCATGATTGCATTTAGATTTCATCCTTCTATCTGGCCCTGAATGTTCGCCGACGAACAACCGGTTGACATTATTTGCAGTCGGGGGTGGAGCAGCATGAGAAGTAGGCGGTGCCGTCAGGGCACCTATAGTCAAGACCCTGGCCCTGAATACACCCCGAGCCGCCGTCAAAAGTCCCAGTAGTGGGTCCAGAATTTTCACATGCGGCCGAGACGCCACTGATGCCGAGGAAGGTCGCCGCGATGGCGAAAAGGATCTGAGTTGAGAATTGCATCTTGTTTTGGCTTGAGCTGATCTGATTCACACATTAGTATGATGCCGTACTCAAGTGCGGCCTGGATTGTAACGTACTCAAATGAATTTCAGGATATATAAATTATATGTGTGTAGATGGATAGGCGCAGCCAGTTGTGAAAGAAAAAGAAACTTGATGACAGAGAATGGCCTTCAACTCTTTGTTCTGAAGTGAATGTGGCGACCTTTTTATATTGTTTATCTCTTTGCGAGGTATGGGAGACCCTTTGCCAAGATGCATGGTGGTCTAAAGAACTACCCCATTTATTCGCAGAAGGGTGCCAGTGGTACGAGAGTCTTGTGGTGTTTCGGTGTGTGCCTTTTTTTGGGCCTTCCAACCCCGAAAAGGGTATATACCATCGCTAGCGTCGTGGTTCCAAGAGTCAAGAGATCCACTCTGACCACTGTACTTTGCCAAACGAGGCAGCGTTCCCAGCACCCCGTAATGCTTGACAGGATAGCAGTCGAATGTAGATGACTCGAGGTCAAGCTAATTCTCAAATTACAGGTCCAGACTATGTTTGAGAACCCTTCCTCTTCATAGATCATGACTCTTTTCGAATCGATACCGGTTCGTTGAACGAGTTTCAAGTTTATAGGCGATAATGCAATCCCTAGACACTGCGAGATGTATTTCATAAAAACGAAGGCAACGAGCAGATTGCTATAAATTATCCTGATTGATAGGATGAAAGACCATGGCTTGGTAAACAAGTTTGCGAAATTCAGGACTCGCCATGCAATTAATTGTCCCGTGCAGTGAATTGCACGGGCAATCTTTTGCCGCCGACTGCAGTATGTCCTCTAAGCAATTCGAGAGATCGTGATAAAGAGTCCTTCGCGCTGTGTACTACTTCGCTAAAGTGATGACTTGAGAGCTCCTCAAGTCCGAGGCTGATTGCTATAGTCCATGACTCAATAGAAGGCAATGGATAACGAGCGCATTCCCCTAACAGGCCCGCCAAAGCCAGAGCAATGACAAAACCGTGTGGTGAAAGCTGCCACTAAACTTCAGTGAACTTAGAAAAATAGGGTGACTACGTTTGAGTAAGGACTACGTTGCCGGTGGGCATTCAATATGAAGTTGACCAGGGAGAGAACAAATTGCTCGCTTGCACGGTCTTCCAATGATTCGATGTGCTTATCTCCGTTCTTCTTCGGACCCCGTACTCAATTCACTGAAACTAGTACGAGTCTTGTCGTGCACGAATAGAGGGTCTGAGACTCCCTGCGACCTCACCGTCATTCGAACAGAAGCACATTCTACCTAGGTAGGTACGACGCCAAGTGATCCTCAGCACCTCCAGCCAGGTGTCTTACAGTACAAAGAATATCACTACCGCTGAAGACACACACTTCGACCTCATATGTCGTGTCCAGATATCGGATCCTCATGAATGCTTGTTGATTACGCGTAGTAGAGTCTGCTTGCGTAGCTGGCTTCACAGATGCTCGCTTCACCATTGGCTACGTTCGCCAGAGCCTGCCCGTGTGTAAAGAAACTCGGATATCTTTCCTAAAAGCCTTCAGCAACTGACTCTCTGCCGGCCTTCAAAGCCATCATAAAGTGCCCTCCGGGAAACATACGTGAACATTTGTCATTCATATTACTTGTCGACATCCCCTGGCCACGTTCATCAAAAGGGCCGACATGGATTCTCGTCAGTTTGGCCTCCTGTCACCACTCGATCGAATGTTCACAAAGAAAGAGAACTTGGGGGGGGGGGGTGGAACCTTCAGGGCAGAATGAAATCACATGCGCTGAACAGAGTCTCGGCTAACACTACATTCAGATGGTCCAATTCGTTGTCCAAGCTCGCAAACAACATCCTCAACCCAACGAATCCAGCTTGACTGATCATGACCGCCAGTCCCAAGAGATGTCCTAGTGAACCCAATCAGGCAGCGAAAAATATTCAGTATTGCTGTCTTGTCGACCGGTAGTATTGAATCCCTACCCAATTTCCGGCCAGTTGAGCAGATAGATCGCTCACCGTAAGATCTCCTGCGAGGGTATTCCATGGCCGGCGTCGCAGCTCGAGCAAGACTATCTGACGTTGGGTAAAGCATGAGCTAGATGCGAGTTCGGACACGAAAGAGCTATTCGACCAAGCGTAGGATTTCCAGCTATGCACAGACTGGAGGAGAGGTTTCTGGTCAGTTCAGATGGCTCTCCTCTGATCTGTGCATCGTAGTCAGAGTAGAGCGTCGTACGACTTCACTCTGACGCCCCAGCTGCTCGCCGCAGACAGCAACCGGCAACTTGGATTCGCTTTCACCGCACCGTTTAGAAAGAGATCTCATACTTTGCAACGTCACGGAACATCGCCATACTGTGTCCACAGCGGATCGAATCTGTCGGCGTCCCATCCGGGCCGTACACAGTGCCGTACGGCAGAAAGTCTAGGACCCGAGACAGTGCACCGATCAGAATCGTGATTCCCGAGTTTCCCAGCACCAAGTGTATACGATTCTGTTCTTGATCATCTTTCTAGCCGAGTCCCCGGACAAGGAAGAAGTGCTGCGCGGCCAATAAGTAATAAGTAGACTTTGGAGCCAGTGTGATAGATCTGCACTTGGATTCCGACCATAATAAATACCCACTTGAGTTTGCTGTGACAAGGCAAGCGAGTACCGAATTAGCTCTTCAGAATGCCACACTATGTACGTTGGTGCCCAAAATTTCCAGTCGTCGGTCAGAAACTGCCGCCTTCACAGACTTCCAAAGTTGTTCTGGCAACATCACGGCTTCACAGCTTCACGTCTCCATACAGCCGCAGCTGCTCATTAGCACATGTAGTACGACTACTTGGCCATTCCGAGGAGTGGGGGGTTCAGGGGTAGAAAGAGCCCACTGCGATTTGGTCTCACGTATAGCTTGACACTTGGCAAAGAACAGGTATTCAGTCTTCGGTTCTGGATCTATCTCATCAGGTACGAGATACAACACAGATCACAAACAGGTAGAAACCATCTTCTTCCCCGACATATAGACATGGCAAGGGTGACAATGTTGCAGGGTGTCCGAAGAATCGTCAAGAGGTGGTCTAATGTAAGTTTTGTAGACGAATTACTCAAGCCCGGGCATCCAACATACGAAAATCAATTAAAACAATTCTGACCGACCGCTCATTATGCCATCCTCCTAGAACGCCAACCATGATGAGATGACTCTTGAGTTGAGTAACTCTCGAAGAAAAACGTAATCGACAAGGCCAATCTAAACGAAAGAAAAACCTCCTGCCAGGTTGTGTGCGACAGCAGCACTGACCTGATGTCGCTGAACATGTACAATGGGCTCGCTTCATGCATGCCTCTATTCGATATCATGATATGGAAGTCCGTCCACTGGTCGTTGGTCTTTGACCATGCCCCGCTGACTATTCATCCGCGCTGCCATTATCCAAGCAAGCAAACATCTGTGACGCCCAGTCTTCCAATTTTGTGATGCTCGTTAACAAAGGAAATCAATATTCTGTTCGTTTTTGTCGTGGCGTTTCCTGCTCTTGAATGTTGTCCCATCTTCCACAATGCTAGTGCTGGATTTTGGAAACTCGTAGTCAAATACATGCGATCGCTGCTCGCTCCAGGTGCAGCTGCTTTCACTTAGGCAAAGCTGCCCGTCGTCTGTTTTACGTGCCGATGATCGGAAGTCTGTCACCTCCTGAGAATGTCCCACAGGATGCGCAAAGCCGATGCATAGCTACCAATTACCCCTCACACACTCGGAATGGGCTTGGGAATGTGCTTGCTGCGGATCAAGAAAGGACTGGGCATCTCTTCTGTGTCCGGATCCCAGACAGCCGGCTTCGAGTTCTCATTATTGCTCAGAGTGCGACCGCCAGCGCGAGCCTGCGTCAGCTCGACAAGGGTCCGACCCCTGATATTTCCCACTTTACTGACCAGACCACCGCTGCTACTGGGAGGGCCCGTCAGTGAGGTCTTGCGAGACAAGCCACTCCTGCCGGACGAGTCGCTTCCAGTCCCCGACAAGTTCGAGAATGAAGGTATCTTGGAGATCTGGCGGTTAGGTGAGCCGCGCTCACGGAGGATACTGGGAGATCGCATCTCCTGATTCGAATTTGTATGCAGGAGACCGCCTGTGGCGCGACTTGGGGCGGGAAGAGACGGCTTGTTCTTCAGGAGGCTCTCTGTTGGTGCGGTATTCATATGCGCAAGGGATGGTCGTGAAGCATTGACCACCTTTTTCACCTTGCGTGTAGGTGAAGGGGATGTCGGGACCTCGTCGGACTCATCATCTTCGGGGTCCGAATCAAAGTCATCTGGTATCTCTGGCGCCTTTCGCCACTGATCGGTGGCAAAGATGTTTGCTTGGTGGACAAAAGGGCCCTTGCCTCCGTTCTTGCGGCGAGGCGAAAGGGATAGAGATGCAATCGCACATGGTGAAGGCGAGAATTTGTCGACATCCATGGGAGTGCCCATGGGGCCGGCATACATCGTTTGGGCACGAACGAAAGGCGTCCTTGATCCCTTCTTCACGTCGTCCTTCGGGGTGTCGGGCGCGGCCGAATATTCTGTCATGTCCGTCTCGGCCGTCATGCCGCTCTGCGTGCTGCCAGCCCCGATTGAAGAGTAGGGGAACTCCGACTTGGACGCTGATGAGTTGAAGTCCATCCGCTCGTCCGCTGTGAAGGCAACCATCTTTTTCTGCTGCCGCAACTCGACTTGCACACGAGCCTGTACCTCCTCTTCGAATTTTCCTTGAAGCTGCTCCATTTCGTGGCTGATCATTCGATCGATCTCTAAACGAGCTTTCACTTCCCATTCCCGTCGCAGAGATGCGTCAATTTCATGCCGCATGGCAACTTTGTCGGCATCCAACTTATGCACCCTCTTCTCAAGCTCACGAACACGTCGGGCGAGTGATTCTTCTTTCTTTTGTACTGATGCCTCTCGTTTCTGGAGCGCACGGCCCAGTTCAACAACTTCTCGCTCCTTACGCATCAAACGAACAACGGGCAGGTTGAGTAAGGCGGCGGTGTCGGGTCTTCGATCTGGGTTGACTCGTAGGCAGTCCCGGATGACAGCGCTGAGTTCCGGCGAGTATATGTCGGGCAATGGCGCGACTTTTCCCTCTTTGATTTTTTGAACCAGTTGATAGTGAGACTTGGCGTTGAACGGCGGTTCCCTTGTGCAAAGTTCGTAGATGATACAGCCCAACGACCAGACGTCTGACTTGAGGGTGTATGTTTCGGCCGCGCAAATCTCGGGGGACATGTAGAAGGGCGTTCCCACGTACGTGGAAGCAAATTGTTGCGAGGTTAGGACCTTGGACAAGCCGAAGTCACCAAGCTTCACAGAGTTGTCCTCGCCGAGGAAAACTGCAAGGTCTGTCAGTGAAATCTGCTAGGCAACCGCGCAACATGAATGCAACATACTATTCTCCGGCTTCAGGTCACGGTGCAGAATGGTCATGCCGCCGGCCGGCGTCTGGGGCCTAGCGGTAGGACACAAGCCCATAACGTCCTTACCAACCTCGGGTGGGTCGACTCCGTAGTGGCAGCGGTACAAGGCGGTTACCAGCTGGGAAAAAATGCTCCAAACGAATGCTTCCTCCGCGTATTCGTTTTTGGCTTGTAGGCTCCGAATGACGCGGCCCAGATCGCCATTTCCGCAGTATTCCATGTAGATGTATAGGTCCTGAGTGCTCTTGAGGTGGTCTCGGTGGTAGTAGCCGACGATGTTGGGATGACGGAGCGAAGAAAGAATGGTAAACTCGGCATGAAGTTGCTCGCGCTCCTTCTGGGACATCTTCAAGTAGCTGACCTCTTTTCGGCAGACGATGGTGTTGTCTGCCTTGCGACGGACCTTTCGGATGACACCAAAGGAGCCATGGCCTAGGGAAGATTGATGGTAAGCCTTACAAGTGGACTGGAGTCTCGAGGAACTGTTGAAGCACTTGGGAGAACATCGCCAAGTTCCAGTCCCCCATTGTTCAAGGATGATTGAGTCTATCAAGCTTACCAATTTTTTCAAGCACTTCATAATCGGAACTGCTATCTGATGACATCTTGTAATGTGTCCAGGACTGAGGTGTCTTGCAGTCAATGGATCGAGAAAGAGAATGGAAAGCAATGATCCATATAGCTGAGGTGAAGAGACAAACAAACAGTTGGAAGAGATGTGTACCTGTTGGAGTGTTAGTAGGGGACTGCTGCAAGCAGCACGTTCTAGGCAACTGGCGATGATGTTGTTATGTTGGAAGTCTGCATTTGAGAATTGAGGGGAGAAAATGGGATGCTGTCGTGTTTGAAGGTTCATTCACAGTCTTCGAATTGTCCCTGCGTCAGGTTGATTCGCAAATATTGATGGTTGTTGGCGGGGCAACCATGTGTGAGACAGGGAACCCCTGAGCCATACCCCCGGCTCCCAATGACGGTAGGTGGTCCGTGCATTATCCGCCACTTGCAATCGGGACCGATACGGATCTACGTCGGAAGCCGCATACTGATCACCGTTGCTGATTAACTCCGACGACATTCACAAGACCCTCATTCGCCATAGAATCTCTTCTCTTCGTAACGCCATGTCTTGTTTTATCCATTAGAACGACGGACGGGAAATGTGTGAAAATCTCTTGATTGCTCGAAATGGCGTCTGTTCTAAGGAAATTCGAGCTTGAGGCGAAGCTCAAGGACGAGAATCTACTCATAGCAAGCGGTGTCCTCCGTGATGAGAATCCTCTTGAGCAGTCGTCCGACTTCACAAAATTTCTACAAGCCTGTCGGAAAGGAGATCTCAAAACATGTCAAGAGCTCATGAATTCCGGTGTGAACATCAACGGCAAAGACCGCTTTGACTACACGCCTCTGATCATTGTGAGTTGAGCTCTCGTATTAGCGTCATTGAAAAAGAGGGAAATTAGTCCTGACTGACTCATCAATAGGCCAGTCTTTGCGGGCACTTTGAGCTCGTCCAGCTACTTCTTGAAGCGGGTGAGTGACCCTTTTTCTCTGATTCGATGGGGAAGTCTACCCGAACGCACAAGCGTCCCCGGTCTTTTCCCATAGTGGCGTTCATGGAGAAGCCGTCCCCTTGACGCTGTTGGAAGTCATCTGCTGGAGGAATGGGCGTTATTTTGTACACTCGTATGAAATTCTGCACCCTGGGGGAACGCATCACACGATGCTTCTTTCCAATTCGATGGTGTTTTGCTCCGTCGGGGAGTCTGATCACGCAGTGGCGGAGAGCGGGCGGGGTGTTCATCTCAGCTTGTAACCGGTGCGTTCTGCGTTACGTAGGCTAATTGTATATTTAGGTGCACTTGCGGAGAGGAATACTTTCCAAGGCGAGAGAGCAGTCTACAATGCTCTAAATGATAAAATCAGGAATCTGCTTCTGTCTTACGACTACTCCAAATCGACAGACCCGTTGCAGCCATGGTCGTCGCATATAACATCGCTATTGACAAGAGATATCCCAAAGACAGCGGACATTACCCTCACCTCAGGCCCCAATGAACTGCACCTGCACAAGTTCCTACTGTCTTCGAGGACACCATACTTCCAGAAGAAGCTTGCAGATGCTCCGGATACTAAGCACTGGAAAGTTTCTCACGTCATACCTGCAGAGGCTTTCCGACTTGTGGCTCGTTACCTGTATCTTGGCGAATTACCCAGAGACGTCGTGGATCCGCGCACATCTACGACCGAGGAGGAAGTGTTCAAAGGCATCGACAAGATCAGCAAGCAGCTCGAGGTAGAGAAGCTCTGGGAAGCTATGCTGTCACTGGACGACCGGCGACTAGCCAGGCAAAGATACCAAGATGAAGTCAACAGGGCGCAAACTCAGGTGGAGGCCTTTTTCAGGGAAAATATATTGGGTCACAAAATGGTGGTCGACACCAAGAAAGTGAACGATATCAAGTGGAGACGTGACAACTCCATCTTTGCCGACTGTCTACTACGTGCCGACGAGGATGATGATGAAGAGCAAGAGATGCAAGAGGATGAGCAGGATGCGGCAATGATAGGGCCTAATGGAATACCGATTGGGCCTGCCTCTGAAGAAGCGTCTGCCGACGTTGCCTCCAAGAAACCGAAAAAGTCGACCGTATATCCTGTTCATCGAGCCATGCTGATTCGCAGTCCCTATTTCGAAGCCATGTTTTCAAACGAATTCGTCGAGGCCCAAGAAACAGAGCACCTGCACATTGTCAAAATCGATTGTGCTCCCGAGGTTCTCGAGATCATCCTTACGTTCATGTACACGGAGAAAGCCGACGTTCCGCTCGAGCTTGCGCTCGAACTTCTTTATGCTGCAGACATGCTCCTCATGGACAAGCTCAAAACAAAAGCCGCCGTTGCGATCAGCACGCTGGGCAGTGCGACCAACAACATTCTCGTCGACAGGACCCACACCAACGACCCCGACGCCGAGCCACAGCAAATGGAGATGGAACCCATCGACATTTATGACGTGATGCACGCAGCATGGGACCTCCGTGTTCAGCGTCTTGAAGAGTTCGGCGCTCGGTACCTGGCGTATAGACTCGAAGACTACATTGATGAACCCGAATTCGCCGATCTCATCCAGGAATCCGCGTCGCGGATTAAGAAGCGGGAGGAGACAGACACCATTGAACTCTTGGACGATATCCGGTACTATCTTTCTGAGCGTTTTCGCCTGCGTTTTGAAGACGCTGGCTTGGACGAGATGCTTGATGACGAGGGCGAAATCAGGGCCGAAGCGGTGGAAGATCTTGTGGCGGCCGGCGAGGAGAGGCTGGCCAACAACAAAACTGGGAGCACAGGCGATCTGGAGCAGCGTGCTCCTGCAGTCGGTATCACTGGCGTCTTTCAGCCTACTGTTGGCCAGACGCCAGGTGTCGTCCGAACTCTGGAAGGAGAAGAAGTCTCTGATGAATTTGATTTGGATGCACAAAATTACCAGATACTGCTGAGGAAGATCGACACCATGCTAGACAAGCTGAAGCTAGACGCATAGACTTGGACAGAAGTCTGGACTCAGAACATAGACAGCAATGCTAGTCTGCTTCGCCTAGTCTCATCCTGGCCCGAAATGTGATGGGTGCTTGCTACTGGCCCCCTTCCACCATACCTCTCGAATGAAATCGACTTCCATTGTGACAGACATCCCAGAATCAGCCACAACTGACACAGATCGGGGGGGCGGGGGCGTCAACCCAAGATATCTCTGCGCCATCTTTGCTATTGTCCGAGGTGTGCCCAGACCTCAGCCTTGAAAACAAGGACACTAGAGACGAACATCTGGCGAGACAGACAAGAGAAAACTATGCAAGCTCATGAAGAAGCGCCTCTGTGCGTTAACTAGATATTATTAAAGTCTACATTTTGAAAGCCTTCCTGGCTCCAACCCATAGTCATGGTCGCCCATAAATCATGGAAAGGGGCCGGCTGTGATCCCATTGCAGACGTAGTTTTACCAGACCCAGTATCTGGCCCAGAAAATCCCTGTATCGGACTGATCCAACTGGTGGGGTCAAGCAACCTCTCATCCCAATCCCGAATGAACTGATCCAGGCTTCCGTCCAGCATGGGACACCCGTTCACGCTCTTGTCCGAGTCCGAAAGCCCCGGGTGTGGCGGCACCTGCATAGCGTCCGACAGCTCCAGGGTCGCGAGACGCTTTTCGTATTTACGCCTGACCATGTCGACCACTACTCTGCTTGCGGAGAGGACGTCGGTGCTTGTGCTCCCACGACTGGAGGCCGGCGCCAAGTTTGCAAGGACACTTCCGTCTCCGCATGAGAATTGGACCAAAAAGGTGCCAAAGTCCAGGACACGGCGTGCTGCAGCGTGGTCCCAGTCCGGACATCCACTAGGGATTGGGAAAGACAGTCGAAGCCCTAGGATGATGGAGGCTACGAGTTGACCCCAGAGCGTCCCTGGGAAGTGAGAGAACTCTGAAGCCGGGAGGGAGAGGATATAATCGTACCAGGTGCGAAGTAGGGTAGCGCAACGTAAGAGTCTGTCGGGGTCTGCGTAGGTGACCGAGTAGGAATGGTTTCGCTTTGGCGCTCTCTCGTATGGAAACCTGAGAAGTGGAGAGCCACAGAGAAATATGTTGGTCATGAGATTCGTCATGTGAAGTATAGCTAGAAGTTCCCCATCAGTCTCAAAGTCGTGAAGCTTTGGCTTTTTGTTGGGTAGTATATATCTTACGCTGGGATAATATTTCCGGGGGCATTTGGCCTTGAAATTCCCCGAGCTGTGCCTCCATGCCCCTGAGCATCAGCAACCTGTGTTGCCCTTCCTGTTGCTCCTGACCTCCATGATTGTGTATTTGCGCAGCTTCCGCGATGAAGTTCTGTAGCCGAGCAAGCCATGACAAAGTCTGGTCTGACTTGGTCGTTAGAGCACCATCATTGTTTACAAGGATGTCACAGCATGTGGCTGTCCAACTCTTGAAGGGAAGAGTGTGAGTTTTTTGCCAAGTTGCTGCAAAGCCAGAATCGAGACATTGTGCGCCCAGATACGCTCTAATGCTATCAATTCGTTCTGGACTGGTCCTTCTTTCGGCACGATTAATATCGTCCTGCGGTTGATTTAGGTCTAGATCATGGACGATGTCGCTGGCCATCCGGATATACTGCAAAGCTTGCTTCTTCTTTGGACGGAGGTGGAATGGATACCTGGAAACATTAGACATGCGTCGAAATTTAAAGCAATACAGGTTTGCAATATGCAGCAAGTGCAGCTCGGGATGCATACCAGGCGCAGTATATCAAGAGTCCTACCAGCAATTCCAAGCTTCGCTCACCACCACTCACAAACTTGAGTCCCAAAACTTTTCGGAACTCTTCGTCATACAAATTGTGTCCTTGCAAGCTCTTGGTGCCACTAGCAGCAGCCAGTATTGCAAGCAGAACAAATGGCCTTTCTTTCGCGAGGGACGGGACAGTCGCTTCAGATGACAAGGTTATGACTGGGAAATAAGGCAGCATAAAATCCCTGAAACTTCCCAGCAAGGACGCGGCAGAGTCCAAATTGAACTGTGGTTGAAGACTGCTGAAGCCATGAACGTAGTGCGAGCCAGTGGATGGCGTGGAATTCGAGAAGGCCCTACTCCCGCTGGCTGAAGACGGAGTGTTGGTTACCAACGGATTGCTGCTCTCACCGGGTGAGTCCTCTGCGTCAACGACGAGATTTTGAATCATGACTTCATGCAATTGTACCATGTCGGCGGGCTCGTTGGTAGCCTCCTCGGCCGGCATAGGAACATCAATGACGAAGGTTTTTGACGGGGCTGAAGGGGGGAGGTGTGCTACGAGTTGCTGCGGGATGGCTTGGGTTGGAGGTCAATTCCCCAGTCCAAAACGGTCACTTGATAGGGTGTCCTGTCAAGAATACATACAGTCTGGAGCGTCGTCTTCGGGTCCGTGGTCCAAGTTTGAAAATACACTCTCGCTTCGAGTCACTACATCTGCCGGACCACGTCAGGTACCCAATTCACCAGATCTGCCCTCAGGGAATGAACGCATAGATACCTTCGGCATATGCCTTCTACACTCCCCGGCTGGCATTTGACCTTGGCCACTCGGCACGCTTCACACGCATATGAGATCCGGGGCTTCGTGGAGGAGGACGGAGCGGGGCTCTTGTCCTCCGTGTCCGCCATTTCATTCGTCCGGTGGCCGGCTACAACGCAAGAGATTCTGTCCGGGGGGGGGGTTGTATTTGTGGGGTTGGAAGATGTGGGTGCTTGCCAATACTCTCAAAAAAGTAGAGGTATGTCGAGAACTCATAAAGAGGAATCGGCTGACTACCTGGTTAGACTGGGACGTAGGTACCTAGGTGATCCGGATGTAAGCGCCGAGGCTGCGCGGAGGTTAATCCGCAGCGCCACACCAACCCAAACGCATCGTACACAAGCGCAGAACATCTCCAAAAATTGGATGTCTCAGTCTTGAAACCCGTTTGCTGGTCTGAGTTCCCATCTGAATCTTGTATTCTTTTAGGGGATGCGCCAATGTCTATGGCTCGATTGTCGACCCAGGTAGCAAAGATGTCCGCTTTGCCAGCCCTTGTAATCATCACACATCATATATGGTCAAGGTGCCTGAATGCACAAGGCTTATAAAATTCAGACGTACAGTTACCTTCTCGCCCACATCTATCTGCTTCGGGCCTCACCTCACATGGGATGACCTCCGAAGAGGCAAATTAGTTGTGGTTTAGGTGTGAGACTTCTTCAAGTGGCTCTAAACCAAAAGACACGCACTTAGCGGTTGGCGCCTGGGATATTCAGCTCCTGAGTAAGTCAGAGATTGTGTGGCTCAGGCTATTTCGCTGGCACTGGAAGATGCTGGTTATAAACAAGACAAACAAGTGCTCGAATAGGAATATATCCCTAGGTGGTTGTCAAAAGCCAACTGGCAACTCTTGCCTTCATGACTATGGATACTTGGCTCTGCTGATGAGCCAAGCGTGCACACACGCCCATCTATCATCACAACATGCTACTTCTATTATCTCATGTATCATGGACACCCAAATCTTTCAACGCCTCTTTCTCATCTAAATGAAACAGACGTGCTCCGTTACGGCAAGCTCATGAAGAGCTTCTGCATCTGCTCAAAATCAGGCGTGCCCAGACCCGTCAGGGGATCCCACCCTGTCACAGCCGAGAAGCCTTTCGTACCACAGCCAGGGTTACTGCCGGTTTTAATATCGTTCATGATGTCTGGGTTGGCATACAACGTCGGGTTGAGGAAGCCTACTGGCCCTTTACCTGCTTTGAGGCGGCTTTCGTTGATCAAATTGATCATGGAGGCGAAGACGGGCGCGGAAGCTGAGAGTGTTTGTTAGCCTGTGATTCTTCCATGCTAAGAAGAAGCTGTGGTTGTTGTGGGAAGGATGCTTGACAAAGATCCATGCACCACTTGAGACTCACCAGAAGTTCCATATGACAAACTGAACTTCCCATCCACGGCCGTCACGTAATTCGCCCCATTTGCACTGACATCCGGGAACCCACGAGAGGTGCCTGAATTATTAAATTTATCCGCACCATACCCCGGCGCGTGGTCGTCCATGTAAGTCTTCAAAGCGTCCTGTTGATAACTAGGCATCGTAAAAACGTTTGAGAAACCCCCGCCGCTCAGAATTACCTCTTCGCATGCGCTTTCCGGATCGTTCACGGTGGATCCGTTCACAATTTGAGTTGCTCCGACAGATGTCACCCACGGGCAACCGCCAGGGAAACTGGGGTTGAATTTGCCCGTGTTGTTATCGGTGAAAGAAGTGCCATTTTCACTCAAGCACTGGCCGCCGTTGCCTGCCACGCCGAAGTCACCAGACGAGTAGATAACGGAGACGCCTTGCAGCGCGAGCTTCATATATTCGTCACACTGACGGGATTCGTATTTGGGAGTTAGGTCGGCTTCGTTGGACCCATACGACGTAGAAATTACGTGAGTGGCTTGACTCTTCCCACACTCGACGGCCGCAGAGTATTGCCCGTCGATATTGGGATTCTTGGAAGTGCCACCTTCGAAGTCGCAGTAAGAACCATCAATGCCGTTGAGAAAATTGTTGAAGCTGGCTCCTTGTGTTGTGTCACCGACTTGGTATAGAGTGGCCTTTTGCGGGGCGATGAGTGACATGGCGAATTCGAGGTCAAGAGCGGACTCGCCATTGAAGCTGAAACTCTTGTTTTGCGTCTGGACGACGGCGTTGTCCAGCAGCACTACTTCCGGCGACTGATCCTTCATTTTAGGCATGAACTCTGAGAAGAACATGTCCAGGTCGCTCTGTAGGAAAGCCTGTGGCGTATACTCGACAATGCCAAGGGTGTTGTTGCTGTTTGCCTGAGTGCCTTTCGGAATGTTGTAAAGCGCTCGAAGACAATCGGGAGTGATCATGGTATCGCATTGGTCCAGGGTCATCATGGCGTTGTTAATTTCGCTACCCTTCTTCGGGTTGCTGCCATCGAGTGGGCTTCCGACAATGCCTGACACGGGAGTCTGCCGCTTTTCCAAGTCTGCAGACCTCCTCCTGAGCTCTTCCATCTTCTCTCCGGGCAACGCCTTGTACTGATTCTTTCGGTCCTGACCAATGCGCGAGTCAAAGTGAACGGACGGTGTGATGATGTCGATATGCTCGGCAAGATGTTCTGGGACGTGGTATTTCTCGCAAGCCACATGCCGAGCACCTTGTGTAGTAGCATGCTTGTAAACGTGGTATTCCGTCTTCAGCATCTGCTCGACCTCGCGCACGGTAGCGTTGAACATCAACCAGGTTTTTGATGGTGTCATCCTGACCCGGCTCGGATGGATTCCTTCCATTTCAAGCCACTCCATGACAGCATCCACAGACTCGCGCCTCGGCTTGAACATCTCGACAACCTCATGGGCGGACCAGTGTTTGCCATAGTTTGGAGAGGCGGGGTGCGCCACGTCGTTGATGAATTCCTCTGCTCGGTGGAGGTTTTGTTGGGTCAGCCCAATCCGCACTGGTAATGTGGCATCCTGATGTAGACGATAGAATTTTGACCAGACGCCTTGTAGAGGAGACGCCTCTTCGTGTAGGATATGCGGACTAGCCCTTGGGCGGTGGTTGCTACTCAGCGGTTTAGCATCTGCTACCGCCAGGGCAGCGAGGACGCCAGTGAATATGTTGAATCGCATTATCGTAAGCAGCACCAGGCTTGCCAACATCCCACAAGGGACACAAGCGAAGCGACGGGCATTGCCAGAACTTTGTTCATAAGGTTAATTTTCATCTCAAGTGGGCCCCATCGAAAAATGCGGGCTGCTCGACCAGAACATCATAAGACAGAAGTGAAACTGTTATCAGGAACCACAGCACGCACGCGTCCACCTCTCTGCAGTGCACAAGGTATTGAAGGAGGGACTAGGGAGGTTGGCTGCTGCATTTTTTGCCAGGGCCAATCCGAGCGGGCCCAGAAACAAGTTCGGACGATGTGCCAAATTGCGTTATAGTCTTTCGTACGTGCGATGCGACCGAAGGAACAATATGCCACTTGGACTTCTGCTCCACTTCGGATGTTCTGATTGCGTATACTCTAGAGCGCATCAAACACGTTCTGCTGCAGTAAGGTGTTGCCCCTTTCTCGTCCGAGGTCCCGCATGCCGTGGGAACCGTTTCCCGCATGATTTTCCAGCCGCAGAGCCGCATGTGCACGGAACCTCGAAATTGGTCGGTCGTCGGCTTGCAGGAGCCGATCATAGCTTAGTTTAGTAGATTTAACCCGGAGATCTCGTGGGACGGGAAGTCAAAAGATCTGAAACAGTTCCCTCCGAAGCCTTACATAGTACAACTCCTTGGCATGACATCGAGTAATGAATTGATTTCATGATGAAGCCGTTAATTGATTCATTATGTCCCACTGCTGCTGCATTTGATGCCGTGTTTCCTTATCGACAGAGTCTTCTAATGGAGGCTCAAGGAAGGCTGAAATTGCGCTGTCCAAAGTCTCACGATCGAACCCTGGCGTCTTGGCCATAGTGGTGAACCGGGTCTCAGGTGTGAGATCTGCCTCAAATTGCGCGCTAAATGAATATGTTCGTTGCACCTGCGATGGCTTGACAATAGTCCATGCCTTGACAACTGGTGCGGCATGAACCATAGGCGGTACAAAAACTATGTTTGTTATCGCCGCGTTTAAATTCGTCAGCTCCTTCACCCCGCTGCTCGCTGCCTTGTCAGTGATGCTCCAGGCATGGATCTGACCTTTGGGGTGGCCGGATAAAAGAGTGGTGCCGTCGTGAGCCAAGCTCAAGCAGGTTGCCGGCCCAGACTCTGCCGGCGCAGTACAAAAGGCTGTCGTAACCTGTACCACTGTCGAGGACTCCTCGCTCTTAGGTCCGAGCAAAGGCTTTGAGCCGAAGAAGTCTACCGAGTAGATGGAACCTTGATCAGTCGATACAAAGACCGCGCAGGCGCACGGGTCTAGCGCGAGACAGAGTGGAAAGGTCGGAAAGAGGAGCGTCCTAAGCACCTCGCCAGAGCGATAATTCCAGATGACACAGGTTTTGTCCTTGGATGCAGAGACGCAGAGGCTTGTCTCTGGATTGTCGCCCGAGGACACGGCCAAATCTGTGATGGCCCCGCGGTGGTTGGAGAAGCTGACTGTAGGCTCATGCTCCTCGTTGCTATCGAATTCCAAAAGTCGGGCGAGACTCCAGACATGGACGTTGGAATCGTCTGATCCGGTCAGAAGATGATATGGAGTTGTTGCAATGCATGAAACGGCCTGGACATGGTAAGGTGGGAGAGATACGAGTCGTCCCGTGCACGTCTGATGAACAATTAGCTCATGCTTCAACTAGATAAGCAGCGTTCAATCGGAATGACAAAACCTACCTCCCAAAGCATGATCCTCCCTTCAACGGTCCCGAGGATGAGCACATCACCAGCCAGGGCAATAGATCTAATTTTCTCCGGCAAAGCGACGAAGGCCTCTTGATTTCCGCGTAATCGAGAGTAAACATGTACATATGCTTTTTCGTGCTGCGCAGCAAAGACATGAGTGTCGCTGACGGCCAAGCAGTGTGGCGGGGCTGCACTCTTCCTGAACGTTGACTTGGGTGCAAAGGTAGGCCATAATGAATGAACGTAAATGCCGACGTCCTTTGCTATGGCCGTGTTGCTGGACAGCGGAGGCCCGTAAACAGCCGAGAAGAATTCTTCTGCTATCATTTTGTCCTGGTCACGAATTTCCCTGTTGTGTCGTTTTGCTGCTGTTCCTCAACACCAAGGCTTGAAATTTGCAGCCTTAGTAAAGTAAATTACCCTAACCCTACAATCTAATCTGAGGAACGGCTCTTCACACGATGTGACAGTGGGCTCGTGCACGTAACATTTAATTAGGCGCATAGGCACTACAAAGGTTAGTATCGAGTCTTACAATTTCGCACTCAATTACTTCGGCCGTTCGCATGACAGAAGTCATCACAGTTGACCTGGTACGTCCCTGAAATCGGTAGTCCAGTAGCTTTTTCTCGTCTTCCTTGGAAGGGAGGGGAGGCTCACACCCTGGCTTCCGCTTAGGCGTTCGTCTCTTCGCTCGGCCAAGTAAATCATCGGCTGTTCATGTCAAGGTCCGCCCGGTCTTCAGGATGTCACTTGGCGGCGTAAACCTTATTCTGTACGTCTGCCCCTGAAGATCGCCTTTGATGGGAGATCTTTACTTGGAAGATCTAGTGCCTTCGTGATTGTCTAGCTCAACGATCCTCACATCACTGAAGATTATCATGCCGTGGCTTGCCTCTTTTTGACGATAGTCATGACCTCGAGCCAACGCGAGGGGCAGCTGCCATTAGGATGCAATAGATAGGCACACAGCACCAGGCAAAAGATAACTAATAATATATAGTTTCTTTGGCTTGGCGCATTCCATGGGAAAGAGTCGTACCATAGTACATGAAACATCTAAGCTTAATTTAGTCCACTCACAGATCCTCCTTAATAATAGTTGACCGCCGCCGTTGCAATTTCGGAGGGGGCTTGTTACTGCCAGCTGGCCCAGCCGAAGTATGTTTCTTCTTAACTGCCAAGTTGGGCGTAGACCACGCACCTTTCCAATGTCGTGGCGCGGGGACTGTAGCATTGGCGGTGACCCATGGGTGGTCGGGTGGCTTATGTACGTTTAGTGCTCGTGATCAAAATTCCCTAACCGTCTATAGATATCCGGTGGCTCTGCTTCCACAGTCGGGGTTGATAGAAGGTGGAATGCGCTGCTTGTCGGTCTTTAGCTCGTGAGTCCCGTTGTGAATAGTTCATTTCATTGCGTGAACAGTCGCCGTGCGTACAAAATGGCACGAAGGCTCTACATTTCTCAAGCCTCCGTGCTGCCGCTCATTTCACTATTCGCATCCTCCACCCTTGCAATCGACCTCAACGCAAGCTCGTCTTCGTCGGTATCCTCTGCCTCCCAGACCATCGCCTCCTCTCTTTTCGCCACCTACCACAATGCTGCGTCAACTGCAGGGGACTTCACCCAGCCTCAGCCATGGTACTGGTGGCTGTCCGGCTCAGCCTGGACGGCGATCATGGATTACACCGTCTTCACCGCCGACACGACGTATAAGGCCGATCTCTTGACAGCCCTCGCGGAAAACATTGGTGAAAACAACGATTTTGCCCCCGCTGCGCAAGCATCGTGGGAGGCTAATGATGGTAGGCGAAGCGTTGCCAGCCATCTTTAAGGAAGGCCCTGCTAACCTCACCCTCTTCTGGTCTAGACCAGGCGTACTGGCTGTATAGTGCCCTCACGGCGCTTGAGTACGATTTCGATCCTATTGAACCCTGCGCGGGAGCCGGTACTGGCGCAAACGGTACATGCGCAAATTCATGGTTGAGCATCGCCTCAAATGTCTTCAACGTATATGTCAACAGGTGGAATGCAGATAGTGCGACCTGTGGGGGAGGATTGAAGTGGCAATATAACCCATCCGCAAGTGGGTATACTTATAAGAACAGCGTGACCAACGGCGGGTTCTTCCAAACGGCTGCTCGCCTTGCCAGATACACCGGCAACACAACATATGCGGAGTGGGCGGGAAAGATTTGGGACTGGTCGACAGGCGTTGGATATGTGTCGCCCAACTTCAACGTGTACGATGGCGCAGGAGATGAGGACACAGGGAATTGCACCGCCATCAACGAAGACCAGTGGAGTTATAACGTAGCCACGTACTTGCATGGCGCAGCCCATATGTACGCGTATACCGGAGGAGATGCCGCATGGGAAGCGCGCGTGCAAGGTCTTGTCGGTGCGGCGAATGCGACATTCTTCTCGCCGCCGTCGGGAAATGCGACGGGCGTGATGTACGAGCAGAACTGCGAGTTAACATCGTCCTGTACAATCGACCAGACGAGCTTCAAAAGCAGTCTCGCGCGCTGGATGGGCAAAACGGCGGTGCTGGTGCCAAGTGTAAAGGACGACATCATGGCGTTGTTGGCGACGAGCGCGAAAAGTGCGGCAGCGAGCTGTACAGATGGGACATCAGGCAATGTTACCTGTGGAATGAAATGGTGGACAGCGGATGGATTTGATGGATATAGTGATTTTGGTTCAATGCTGAGTGCACTGGAGGTGGTCCAGAGTCTATTAGTAACAGGCGCACCAGAACTGGCGACGTTGGCATCATCATAGGGTGATGGTACCAATTTTCGCGAGCGCGGGGGTCTCGATACAATGATGATAATTCTGGAAATCCCCATCCAAGGCCTCCGCTGGCTAATTGTCAGGCGGCCAGATTGTGATCAAGCCACTGTTCAGGACAAAGCTGTGCCACAAGACAACCATTTGTCTTGTCAAGTTCTTTCGCGAATGTGACGATCTGGTGTCAAATTGCGAGTCGAGTCGACCATACAATGCTGTCTCGGTGGCTGGCCTCAAGCGCTTCACTATCCTCAAGCAAATCGAGTAGGTTACCGTTCGCCGTTCGTCATACTCCTGCGGACACCCGAGATCTCGGCTCGAGTCACAATTCGGGGGCATTCGCCTGGGTTGAGTGAACGTTGCTAGTCTTCTGAGCTGTGATATTGTCGGCAACAAGGCACACGGTAACTCACTGTGCGACTGAAAGTGTTTCTATGCGGTTGAACCTCAGACGGAAGCAGAGGCGCAAACGGGATCTGTCTCTGCTTATTCAAAAGGCTGGAATGAGTCCAAGAAAGCCTGCATCATCTAAATTTGAGCCAAGCCAAGTCAAGTCATCTCACTCTTGACCCGAATTGAGGGATTGATTTGAAGCCTGTTCGCATGAGTGTTCCCAAGTGGGCTTCACTTCGCGGAATGGCCCTTCGAGATGTATACTTGGTCGAAAGAGGCCTTTCGCTTGATGCTGCCCAAACTTGCTAGGTCTGGTCTCCACAGCGGTGCCCGGCGGATATCTATCAGCCACTAGTCGGCTGGAGACCTCTGTTCCGAACACCGCTCGGAGTCTGCAAGCCGAGGATGGACAGAAAGCTCATCCGCAGAATGGGAGGTCATTTCAGGGTTACTGAATGGTGACTTTTTCAGCGACCTCAAGTCGTCGCAAGTTGACAGGCCACAGCTGCAGTAGGCATGCACTGGACAAAGTTCTGCTTTGCACTTGAATGCTGTAAGCCTTCGCGCGAAGACTTGCTTGACTCGACGAGACAAGCAGAGCAATCCAAAAATAGAAGGAAGTGTTGGCCGAATACGCGAGTATTATAATAGAGACGGAAGGGCTCACGGTCAGCGAATCAGGCAAGGCCGGGGCCTGCATATTTCTGGCTTGGCATGAGGCTTGGCGAGGTGACGACCCAGATCGTGGGGAAGTAAAGCTTGGCGTTTGTTGAGCCTCAAATCATCCTTGTTCAGAAGAAGAAAAAAGAAGAAAAAGAGGGAAAACTGCCACATTCCCGTCGCTGGTCAGGGTTCTTGACTCCACTAGAACGCACCGCCACGACGGACATAGAAGCTATCGTCTTGCAAGGCGATGTTTGCTCCACTGCGACACTTACAGTAACGCGGTTACGGGGTCGTGAAACTCTATGCCTCATGTGATGGCTCCATATGATGTGTCCTTCGTCCAGACTTTGGTCTGGTCTTGAGAGGGGGCGCCGATATGGCTCTATGGTTTCCAGTAGAAACAGAGGAATATCGAGCTCCGTACAGGACGGCTAAGCCGGCTAGAACGACAGGCATGACTATCTATATTTGGGCTTGGCGGTTGATCAAGATGCGACAACGCCGATCTTGATTTTGATGAATAAGCTTTTGCTTGTGCGGTTGGTCTTGATCACTCCTCCCTTTGCGGACTCCCGGCACATACTAAGTAGAAACGATGTCGTTGGGAAGCTTGAACCCTCCTGCTGCATAGTTTGTAACAGGTTATGGGCGTATTATCGGACACGGATATGGGCACATCGATGAGCTTCCTGATTAGTCGACGGTAACTTTTCAAGTTAGTGGCTTGCAGTCGATCTGGACACGCAAGCGTTGTCAAGTGTGTACGCATACGTGACACCCTGGCTGTAACCAATAGATATGGCCCCGTGGAGACGTTTGATGATTCCCCGATGAAGAGGAGGCCTATGAATTCGATGGTACGATATACGTAGCCTTGAAGAACAACCGGAGAACCCTTCTGTATGGATTCGCGGGGGCACAATTCAGCCAGATGAGCCACCGAAAAAAAAAAAAAAATGACGTTGAATGCTCGAATCTGGGTAAATTTGGCATGAACCTTGTGCCCGTTTAAGCCTGTCAGGCGCGTCCAGTACCGTTAGAAGCTTGCCAACTGTCCGGTTTCCCCGTGCGGGCTGGATGAATAGGCGCGCGTGCAAACTTTAGGTGGCCTGGAGGTTCCCGACACATGAACATGCAGGGAGCCCCCGCACACAACCCCACTGAAACCCGTGCTATGGTAGCGGCGCAGCACAAGACGCAAACGGGCCAACGAGCATTACAGACGCACCAACCTTGGAAGTGGGGCCTGGAACAGGGTCTGGCCAGGCTCTGGCTGGAGAGCTGCGGGAAATCTTGAGTCTCAGCAACCATCAAAAAGCAACGAGCTCCAGCAATGGCGCTCCGTTCCCTTGGTCTGGTCTTGGCTCTTTTGTATCCCCTTTGTAGATTTTCAGAATAGCTTCTACTTTGTGAAGCTTCACCATTCCAGTGCATATCTTTTTTACGCATCTGTCGCACGGCAACTACACGAAACACTGGTTGACGACCATTCTTTCATCACTTTATCTACGAGAGATATAAGTTCAGCGGGTCCACCCGATTGCCTCTGGCCGCGCAATCTCCTGACGACTCAGCCTTGCTCCTAAGCTGCCACGAGCACCTCTCGACCACATTCCCAGTCCTCTTTTGCATGGTCTGCAACGACTACAACTAAATCAAATCACTCATTGGTTCCCTCAAGATTTCTGCCAGCGGTCTTGAACCGTCCTATTCCCATGTTGAATTCTCTGTAGTCCTTGCTGAGCACCAGTCGCGCGCGCAAGCGATTTCGCTGTCCACAGTCAGCAAAATACCACGGCCCTAGCCCAGCATGCTCACCTTCAAGCGCGCTCTGATCGCAGCCGCGACCTTCCTCACTCTCTTCTACCTCCTTACGCGATCCCACAGAGAACCGGGCCCCACCGATACAATATCAGAATCCTTCCCCCAAACCAACGACATCCCCGACTCGTCAAGACACACCTCCACAACAGGCCTACCAGGCGCATCAGAGAACGGCGCACTCACGAGGGGCGGCAACAATGGCGCACAAAAGCCTTTACAAGATACCTCCAAATGGACCCTGACCGACAAGCTCGCCTACCAATACCCCTACGATGTCGAGTCCAAATTCCCGGCCTACATTTGGCAAACGTGGAAATACACGCCCTCCGAGGGCCAATTTCGCTTCCGAGGCGAGGAAGCATCGTGGACCCAGCACCACCCAGGCTTCGTTCACGAGGTCATCACCGATGCCGTCGCCGCGAACATGGTCAAGCTGTTCTACGCCGCAGTTCCCGAGGTGCTAGAGGCATACGAGGCGTTGCCCCTGCCGGTACTCAAGGCCGACTTCTTCCGCTACCTGATTTTGTTGGCGCGCGGCGGCGTTTACAGCGACATCGACACCTCAGCGCTCAAGTCGGCAGTCGAGTGGGTTCCCGAGAGTGTCCCTCGCGAGGCCATCGGGCTGGTCATTGGCATCGAGGCCGATCCGGACCGTCCAGACTGGCACGACTGGTACAGCCGACGCATTCAATTCTGCCAGTGGACAATCCAGTCGAAGCCTGGACACCCTGTGCTAAGAGAGGTGGTGGCGGAGATTACAGAAGAAACACTCAAGAGAAAGCGATCGAACTTGCTCGCCGGATTCAAGGACAAGAACGTCATCGAATTTACAGGCCCTGCGGTCTGGACGGATGTGATCATGGCCTACTTCAACGATGCGCGGTACTTCGATATGAGTAACAGCAAGGGCCCAATTGATTGGCATAACTTTACGGGCATGACGGCCGCTAAGAAGGTCGGAGATGTGATTGTGCTGCCCATCACGAGCTTCTCACCTGGTGTAGGCCAGATGGGAGCTGGAGACTACGATGATGAGATGGCCTTTGTAAGGCATGGATTTGAGGGTGAGTGCCCCGAGTTTTCAATTGCGAAGACCCGTAACCCGAGGATCATCTTAACTAACATATTCCTACAGGTACCTGGAAACCTGAGAACGAAAGACACGTTGGCGGCTAGATTGTGGTATAGCCCTTTTTGTTCCAGCGGGACACACCTTGAGTCTCGGTGGATTCTTCTTCTTGTATACCCAGTTTGTTGTCATCTTTTCGAAGACGACCACGTTTCTACCCACTGCATGCGTAATGGAGTTTCAGGGCGCAAAAGCGACGTACGTGGTTCCTGCTGCATATTACATTGTTAGCTACTACGGTTTGCTGGAAGGGGGGGCAAAAGCAGGATAGTGTTTCTTTCATGCACATACCCAAGCAATATTGGTTGATGGCCTACGAGGCCTTTAAGGATTACGACTTTAGAACAATAGATTTTCCCGGGTTGTGGGGTCCCAGCTTTTTCAAACCAGGCTTCGATGGGCGAAAATTGCGAGTGATGTATTGACGCGTCGCAAACCATAGACACTAGCTTCCCAGGAGAAAGCATGTCTGCGTTCCGGACCTCTCAGAGCTGACCATCTGGAAGTGTGTGGGTTGCAAATAGATTATGCGAAACTCTCAGTGACACATCTCCACACCCCTTTTCTTTTTTTTTCCTTTTCCATGTCCCGCACCAGCACGGTTGATTCCCGCTGTCAAAATCCTTGGGAGGCCTTGGCATCTACATTCGGCGTGGATGCGAGTGTCTTTTACCGGAAACAGGCATGGATGGAAATTAAGGTTGCAGCCGGTTTGAGCCAAATCATATCCACTGTAAAGCGAGCTTGCATATAATTCACGAAGGGCAAGCGGTATGTCAACTTCGACTGCCAATTGCTCTTGTTATTTCTCACATTGTAGCGATTTGCAACTAGTTGTCAATCGGCGACACATTGGGGTCCCAGCACACGGGCTTGTACTCCTCGGTTTGCAACTCCTTGACCTCCTCAGCCGTTAACTCGAAGCCATACACCTCGGCATTGTCCTTGATACGCTGGGGCGTAACGCTCTCTGTCACTAGTATTAGTACATGCACACTTTCCCAAGGTATTGGATCTCAAACTGGGGTCCCAACTTACTAGGCAGCGGGACATATCCCTTTTGCAGACTCCACCGAATCAATACCTGCGCTTCGCTCACGCCGTACTTCTCGGCCAGCTTCTTGAGCACCGGCTCGCCCCAGCGCTCGCCCCTCACAAGTGGCGAGTATGCCTCGACGGCGACATTGCGCGCCTTGCACCACGCCGCAATGTCCTCGCGCGCGCACCACGGGTGGATCTCCCACTGGCCAACGCTCAGCACGCCGCCCTTGCCCTTACCGCCGCGCTCGGCCTCGAGCTCCTTGATGTGCGTCTCGAGCTCGTCCAGGTGGTGGACACCGTAGTTGCTCACGCCAATGGACCGCACCTTGCCCTCCTCGACGCACTCGACCAGGCCCTTCCAGGCGGCCTTGCGCACGGCTGAGCCGCCGTAGGGCGCGTGCAGGAGCATCAGGTCAATGTAGTCCAGGCCTGTGATCTCGAGCGTCTTGGCGACTTGCTCCTTGGCGGACTCGTAGGAGAGAGTGCGTCCGGGAACTTTGGAGGTGAAGAAGATCTGGTCGCGGGGGATCTGGGAGCTGATCTTGCGGATAGCGGCGCCGCAGCCGGCTTCGTTCTTGTAGACAGCTGCGGAGTCGATCTAGGGGTAGGGAGATGCGTGTCAGCAATAGGCGACTGACACATGCCTAGAATTACGTTGCCTAAGAGTGATTACGCCACATACGTGTCGGTAGCCCAGGTTCAGAGCCTGGATGCAAACGTCCTCAGCGACATCCTCGGGGCTGTTGTGTGACCACTTGCTGTCAGTTATGGCACGCCATTGAAATAGTGTTCTTATTATGGGCTCACTCACGTCTGCCAGAGACCGTATCCCAGTAATGGTATCTCATGGCCGCTGTTCAGCTTGACCTTGCTCTGGAGAGTGAAAGAAGACGCCATGTTGCGAGTTGAGACCTTGAATTGTGCCTTGAAATTGAACGCTCGGCGAAGAGAAGTGAAAGTGAGCGTCATATGAAGAAAAGCTGGGATCTGACGAGGTACATATATATATTCTACAAATTGAAGTACGTGCTAGCTGTTTGATGCTCTCTGGGGTGGAGCTCCGACCGAAGATCGGAGCTTTGTAAATAGAGACGGATCTGATATGTAGAACCGGCACCCGGGCCGATGCCATGCGTCTATTCCGGCCACCAGCAATTTGCTCAAACGTAATTTGGATTCATTCTCGAACCTCCCGAAAGAGACAAGGCTTCTCTGGATTGTGAAATTTCTTCTGGAAGGAGGGTTATATTTACAGTTCTGACCTGTCCCATGTTGCGAGGTAAGTTCTTGGGGTTCCCCAGATTCTACCCCGCACTTTGGAGCTTCCCTCCTTCCATAGTTGGAAAATGCAACGCGGGGTTCCAAGCTACAGCAAGAATGGCTTCTGGCCTCGATTAACCGTGTCACGATGTCTTGGAACAACTGTAACGAGTTTCCATGGCATTTGTTCAGCTTCCATCACCACATTCGCTACTCATCAGCTGTACAGTATTGTAAAGGTATCGCATAGCAGTTATGTTATAAGAACTCGCACTCACTTCGTCTTGTCCTTATGTCGTTCGCCTCGGCTCTTAGATTCGGGTCTGCTTTGAGACTGGCATGGAGAGCACAACCTATTCAGCGGTCGAAATGGAGGCCGTTGTGGCAGAATAAATACAAGTCATGGCCTGGTGGTGGCCCTACCTTGACAGCTACGTCTACGTTTCAAGCGAGACTATACAGTGGCTTGTCATATAGCATTTCCCAAGGTCCTCATGAACCTCCGCTCATCCCGCACACGATCCCGGACAATTTTGCCAGAATCGTCTCCAAATTCGGCGACCGACCGGCTGTTATTTCTAGGGAGGCACAGTTTCCTGGCTCCGGGAGCCCGGTCAAGGAAACAGTACTCACTTATGCAGCCTTGGACACTGAGTCCAATGCTCTGGCGCACTCTTTGCGCACCTTGGGGGTGAAGAAAGGCGACAGAGTGGCATTGAGTCTAGGGAATACGGTCGAGCACGCGATCCTCACCTACGCTATCTTCAAGCTGGGCGCAATTCTTGTACCACTAAACCCAGCCTTCACTGCATCACAAGTGGGAGCCGCGCTTTCGCATCTCGGGGTGGAGATCTTGATCATTGCGGCCGTCACAGACCGTGCATACAAACTGGCCAAGGACGAAGTAATTTGGAGCTGCTGAAGGACTTGGTGCCTGACCTGGAAGGCCGCAGGATAGAGAGCGATCAGGTCCCGACTCTCAAGCAGATTGTGCTGTTGGATAATAGCGCATACCACCCTTCCGTGGACTTCCAGCTGGGCAAGTATCCCTCCTTGACTCCATACTCAACGCTCGCTGGTGCAGCAACCTTCACCAGTGCTAGGCCTGTCATTCCGGACAACCCGCTGGATCCCAATGAAACTGTCAATATTCAATTCACCTCGGGGACAACATCGCATCCTAAAGCTGCCATGCTCACGCACACAAATATCTTGAACAACGGCTACCTCATTGGCGACCGCATGGGTCTCACCCCCTCTGATCTCATTGTCTGTCCGCCCCCATTATTTCACTGCTTTGGCTGCATTTTGGGCTACATGGCAACGGTGACTTCCGGCGCAGCGATTCTATTCCCTTCACCTGCTTTTGATCCGATGGCAAACTTGAGAATGGCACTAGATTATCGCGCTACAGGCCTTTATGGAGTTGCTACTATGTTTGTGTCAATGTTGGAGCTCCTTGAAAAGAGTGGTTCAAAGGCAAAGTTCACGGACGAGGAAATACGCCAATTACCAACACATCTGCGAAAGGGTATTGCAGCAGGGTCATCTGTACCCGAGTCTCTTATGCGAAAGCTCTACGAGAAACTAGGGCTGAGTGACTTGGTGATCTGTTATGGCATGACAGAGACCAGTCCAGTTTCCTGCATGACAGCCCCCACGGACCCTCTAGACAAGCGGACAAGCAGCATCGGGCGTGTGATGCCCCACACAAGGGTCAAGATTGTAGATCCAACCAACCGAAGCAAAGTAGTCCCCATCGGCCAGCGCGGTGAGCTGGCCACCAGCGGCTATCTTGTGATGCAAGGATACTGGGGCGACGAGGAAAAGACAAAGGAGGTGCGTATCCTCGAGCCTGATGTCGACATTGGGTCCGAGACCACGCAGTTAGGCGAGCCTACGCTGGGTGCGACAGAAGACTTTAGTCGATGGTGGATGTACAGCGGCGATGAAGCATCCATGACATCCGACGGTTTTGTCTCCATCACAGGTCGAATCAAAGATTTGATTATTCGCGGTGGAGAGAACATACACCCGCTCGAGATCGAGAACGTCCTCTTCCAGCACCCACTTATCGCCGAGGCTAGTGTGGTGGGTGTTCCGGATGTGAAGCTGGGCGAGGCCGTGTGTGTTTTCATCATTGCGCGCGCGGGGGTGGCAACGGAGGACGATCCTACCTTTGGTGAAGAGGGCTTTGCAAGGTCAGAATCTCAGGGAATGCCCTTATTGAGGAAGGATGATGTGAGGGACTGGGTACGCAGTCACTTGAGCGGGCATTTGGTGCCCAGGTATATATTTTGGACTGATGATTATCCCAAGACGGCGAGCGGGAAGATACAGAAGTTTAAGCTGAGGGAGGCCGCCGTGGATTTGATTCATATCTACACGGGGAAAGGTGATTTAGACGAGAAGGCTGAGGCAGTGTTAGATAAATAGCTTGGTAAAGGCAAGGTTTGGTAAGAGTACAGCTATGTAGTAACATGGCCGAGGACGCAAGGACTTGTGTGTTCAAACTCACCCTGACTATTTAATGAACCTTCTACTGAGGCCCAGTTGACAATCACGTTAGCAATGTGAAGCTTACTGTCTCCGAGTCTTTGATTTCTTTTGACTGTGCCTCAGCAGGTAGCTTGGTAGCTGACATCTGGGCTTGTGAACGTACAATCTTACGTCTCTTGATTGCGAACGAAGACTACAGGAATTCAAGGGTCATCATTCCTGGGGATCTGCCTTTCTGACATAGTCTGATAGCCATGTTCACCAAAGCCAAAGCCTCACATGTAATGCTACTCTTCGGGTGATTATATTGGTCCGTGTATGTTCCGGCTACATGACACCTCCTTTTCTGCGTGCCCTGTTTCCCAACTACCTCCATTTTCGCTACACCTTCTTATTATTCACCTTGCTGCTGCTTGTGTAAGCGTACCCGATCATGCCTAAGTCTAACGCAGAGTGACGTGCAAGGAGGTGGTGATAATGCATTGATATTGCATTCCCCGTGTAGTAGATTGCTTTGTATATGAATGTCCTCTCTGGATCAAATAAATCCAATGTCTCTTATAGATGTCTTTCCAAATAAAATGAAAGCTGGATACAGGTAGGTACACATCAATCATGCGTGTAGGTATGTACAAAGCCCAGCAGCTCAGTTTGCAGGGTTGTTGTTCTTGAAATCAATAGCGCCCCCATTTGCACTGCGTGCAATGCTCCTGTCGCTCAAAAATACAACAGTCTTGGCCACGCTTTCAAGCGGTACCAAGTGCTTCTCGAGGTCAAACGGCCGTGCCTCATGTACCCTCGCATACGCAGCCCGGTCGAGCTCGCCTCTCTTCATTCCGTCACTCACATTGGTAGCCATCCCGCCCATAACCATCGCGACGCTGTAAATGCCCTTGTCACTGTAGGTGAAGGCCGTGTTCTTGTTCAAGCCCAGCAGTCCGTGCTTGGAAGCCGTGTACGCCGCGCCGGCGTTGCTTCCATATACAGCAGAGGTCGAGCAGATGTTGATGATGACGCCGCCCTTTTCGCCCTCGGTCTGCTTCTCAAACTGCTTCACGGCCGCTTTGATGAGGTAGTATGGCCCGTGCAGGTTGACGGCAAGGACGCGATCCCACATTTCTTGGCTGCACTCCGCCGCCCCTGAGAAATCATCCATGATGCCGGCATTGTTGACCAAGACGTCTAGCCTGCCGAATTTGGCGACGGCGGCGTCGACAAGTTGCTGTACTGAGGCTGGGTCTGCCACATTTGTGGTGGTGGCCAGGAATTTGCCATCGTGGCCGGCTTCCGTCCACTCTTTGGATGTGGAGTCGAGACGCTCTTGGTTCACGTCGCAGATGGCTACATTGGCGCCAGCAGCGAGGAAAGCGGCGGCGGTGACTTTCCCGAGGCCGCCACCAGCGCCGGTGATGAGAACAGTGAGAGGGGTGGACATTATGGTAAGGACAGATGATTGTTTTGATGCAATTGACTTGTGATGTATTCAGCGCAAGGTTTGAGACATAGTAGCTGAAAGGCATTATAATTGTGCATTTATATATCTTACAAAACCTCAGGGTACTAAGTCGTCCGAATACGAGCCGCCAACTTAAAAAGCGAGCTGTGTCCTTAATTGACGAGTACGATGGCACCCGAGTTCCCGCATATTCCGCACAATAAAGACGCTTGGTGCCCAGACTTTCCTGCCGTTAGCCTCATTTCGTTTAACTCAACATGTCAACGTTGGTTTGCACAGAGCGATCCGTAATTGAGCTATACTCGAATAGCTGCAGCCAAGGGGGGCGTCTCACTTGCCATAAGGTTTGCCCTAAACTTTCAAAAGTGTCACTGACTTGAAACAGCGAAGCCTTTGTCGTACTGTGTAGATACCTAGCATTGCCTACAGACCTGTTAGCCGAAACGAAGTATATGGGCAAAGCTTCCGCTAACAACGCTGCGCCGCATCCGCAGATTTGTTAGGCACATGACAGCTCCCAAATAGTCGATGTCTCAAATCGGCGCCGTTTGCTTCCTCGACTCTAGGTTCCAATAATCAATTCCACCATACATCCAAAAGGTCACAAAAATTCCTCAATACTAACAAAAAATTAAGCCACCCGTCATTGTCATACTAGATACTATGATGTATTGGTCAGTGTCAGAACTTTTGATCGGAACCGCGTCTGAAAGTACATACGCAGTGTAAAACATAGCCAAGCTCCTCAAAGGCGTAGATTCGATCACTAGCAATGTGGCTGTGGAGGCATGCCCTGTAGGACCGAGGCTTTCAATCGCTCTCATTTGTATCACGCCACGACAGCTGCAATCGTAATGGTGCTCGTGTGACTATAAGAAGCTATTTCAAAATCCTGTGGGCGGATTAGGATTAGTCCTATACCCGGAAACCTCATATTGCACACGTGGGCTTGCTCATTTTGTCTGCTAGCAGAGCGACGCTGTTGTGTAGTAGCATATCGCTCTTACTGACTCTTACACTATTGATCGCATACACTCCCCCGTGGCTGCGTCGAAGGTGACAGCCAGGCAAATATGATTGTCGATTTGCGATGTTGCCTCGTTGTATAGACTTTATGTCCACCCGGCCGGTAAGAATCCCAGTTTGTTTGGTTTAGGTGTGCAACTACAAGTCCGCTCAATGTCTGGATAATGTCGAGGGTGGAATGCTAGCCTATTTGAAAGGCTGCGGATGCTTCGTTGAATGGGAAAAAGATGGCGAGGCCCCAGTGCCCGCTGTGCGTCAAGTGTCTGCGACAAGTCGGTCGTTTCTGACCTGCCACAGAAAGAACTCAGGCCAAAGGCTGCATCTATTTCAGTGAATAGCTTCCAGGAAGCCTCAGTATTCCATAAATAGCAAAGAAGCACAGTCTCTTAAGTCAAACTTATAGCGCGTCTTATGCAACTCGCTCGAGCATTCATAAAAACTTACTCATCGGTGACTTGCAAGAAGCCGCCCTCGAGTGTGACAACCTTATTTAAAGTGTGGAAAAAGTTCCCGATTTCCGACCAAGTCTTCAATGGAATGTAGTCGGTGGAGGGGGGGTGGGACCGGTGTGGCAGTCAATCTAAAACTCTGTGTTGGAAATGCAGTGGTAGCAGAAGCAATGACATTGTTGTCGCAGTCAACGGTGTCCACGGGTATGATGATAGAGTCTCAATCATTCGTATCATTGCTGGAATCTGCTGCCTCGGAGTGCACGAAGACTTCTTTGGATCCGGAAAAGGCCCTCGGACGGATCAAGACCATCAGCTCCCTTACATCGAAAAACGCCTGTAGCCATTGAGGTAGAATGTACCTAGGTAGCAGTAGACAACCACGAGGCAAGATGCGAGAGGGCTGGCAAATAATGTGATTGGTGAATTCCTAGCGGCGTCGGAGATCGTTGAAGACATGATACTCGAGCTTTTTGTCAACGGCTTCCAGGGACTTGTTGCTGGTAGTGCAATGCGCAGAGCCCCATGGCCTGAACGCAGGCCCTTCTCTGTATCTAGTCTACTGATTATATTTGGACACTAAATTCATCATGCACGTAACATCAGTTCTATACGGTATAGAAGCTTATGCCATCATGTTTTACTTCAGCGGATGACAAAGTTATGGACAACTTGGATGTCCTACGAGCCAAAACTTGTCACATTCGACACAAGAGGTCAGTACATGCAAACGATCGGATTAAGGCGAGATGCATCACATGCTGTATCATCACCCAAGAGTAGCACCTGCACAGGTTTTAAATGATTGAGAGGAGATGACCCTATTACTTTACTGCTCTTTGCCTCTTGTGTTTGACAATGCAATGCGGTCTAACAGCGCAACGAATGAGACTTGCGAATGACGTGGGAGCGGGACGGCCCGAAACCTAAAATATCCCTGGATACTATCTCGACAGGGAAATCCCGTACGTGATGCTTTGCGTCCAGAAGAAGAAGATACTTTCATCGCCAAAACGCTTGCATGCAGATTAATGTATAATACAATGCAACGCTTGCATCTGATCAATTCTCTGAAGATGCTCGTGAAGTCCAACAACTTCCCCCGGAGCCGGATGAGCCGACAAGACTCAATGCTCCCACGTCGCTTGAAGACGCGTGTTAGTGTGCAGTGTTTCCATGAGGTATAGCACGGATGTCCCGGTCGCTCAGGGCATTTTTGACCGATGATGAGCTGCTCTGGAATAGTTTATGAGAATACTTTTTGAATATAGTCAGTGATGTTTTCATCCTCTAGCAGCTTCAACGAACGATTTAAGGTTGACCAAATTGAGAGGTCGTTACCTTAGCAAGCAGGGAAACGTCATTGATCTGCAAGGACCCCTGCACCGCAAAAAGTTACTGCATCCTTTTCGGTCTTGCGCCATTCATTCTTCACAGAGCAACGCAAAAATCACCACGGGAGCAACTCCGTCCGCTCGACACCAACTCACCATAATGTCGAGCTTTCTTTCCCGTGCGACTTCTGACTCGCGATTCCACCTGGCTGCCACTGCCGTCATCTCTGGCGGCGTCGTGGCGGCCGGGATCCTGAGCTACCAGCGCCTGTCACACGAGAAGCGCGTCTCTCGACTCAAAGACTCGATACCAGACCTGAGCGATAACCATCCACTACAACAGGTCAGCCGCGCCTCCCTCTTTCTCTTGTGTCTCTGCTGCCTTTATCGTGTAATCAATTCGAAGAGGCGCTGATCACTAACAGCTTCCGTCCTGAAAACAGCTCACCTCGCTGGGCACGATCCCCGCCCCCGATAAAGAAGACCTTCGCACCGAAGCGCTCGCCCGTCGCGCCCAAGCCGGCGACTTCGACAATGAGCTTGTACTCGAGCAGCTTGCCCGCAACCGCGTCTTCCTCACTCCCGCCGGCCTCGATGCCCTGCGCGCCTCCTTTGTCATTGTCGTCGGCTGCGGCGGCGTGGGCAGCCATGCAACGGCGGCGTTCGCGCGGTCCGGCGTGTCCAAAATGCGGCTGGTGGATTTCGATCAGGTCACACTGAGCAGTCTGAATAGACACGCTGTGGCAACGCTGGCGGATGTGGGCTTGCCGAAGGTACAGTGCTTGCAGAGGCGATTGAGGCAGATTGCGCCGTGGGTTCAATTCGATCTGAGGGCGGAGAAGTTCGATGGCGCAAGTGCAGAGCGGCTTTTGGGCTCTTGGGAGGGCGAGAGGAAGCCAGACTATGTGATCGACGCGATTGACAATATCGATACCAAGGTCGCGCTGTTGAAGTATTGCCATGACCATAAGATTCCAGTCATCTCGGCAATGGGTGCTGGCTGTAAGAGTGATCCCACAAGGATCATCGTGGGAGACATCAGCAGCACAACGGATGACCGACTCTCGAGGGCGACCAGGAGGAAGCTGAAGCTGCAAGGCGTGACTCACGGGATACCAGCAGTCTTCTCGACAGAGCGGACGGCGGATGGCAAGGCTCAGCTGCTTCCATTGAACGAGGAAGAGTTCAAGAAGGGCTCCGTTGGTGACCTCGCTCCAGCAGCTGACTTCCGTGTACGGATTTTGCCTGTCCTTGGGACTATGCCTGCCATTTTCGGACTTACGGTAGCCAACCATGTAATTCTCCAGATCACAGGTAAGAGGCTTGGGTATTTAGTCCCCCCGTCAATTTCAGGTGCTGATGTGGAATGCAGGATACCCTACAGATTACATTGACTCTAAAGGATCGGGGAAGCTGTATGATTCCTTGTTTGCGACAGTCCAAACCAACGAGGAGAGGCTGGTCAGAGCCGAGCCCGGAGCACCCAAAGACGTTGCGGTGGGCTTGCGGATACCGTTGACAGTTGGTGAGGTTGCCTTTCTCGTGGAAGAGATGTACCGCGGTCGTAGTGCTATCAGCGGACTGCCCACACGGCTGTTCCTCGTAAGATGGAGAAAACCTCAGGGGAGCATCTTGAAGACGCTTGGAGAGGGCGCAGACCAGCAGAAATGGTCCACATTGAAAATGAGTGACCTGGTCTGCGTTACAAAGGAGGAGCTGAAAGAACATGAGAAGTTGGTCCTAAAGGGAGAGAAGACACCCGAGGAGCTGTATGATGCAGAGACCGTGCAACGGGTGGAGGCTAGGATAGCGGAGATCAAAGAGTGGGAGAAGCAACGGTGAGAAGAAGTAGAGAACCAAAAATAAAATCAACAAATGTTACAAAGCCTCAAACACAGGGCATCAGAACCGGGCCGTTGGCAATTTGCGCAGGTGAAAGTGAACCTTTGTTTCTGTTGTGCTTCTTGCAGCGCCATCTTTTTCCTCACTTCCGAGATGTTTGATATCATTTACTTTTATGTGATGATCATCAAGTACACTCAAATGATTATAGTGATTGATCATCATTTCCATAAAGGGTTTAATTCCAAGGCTTGGATGGCGGGTTTGTTGATCAGCCAGCATACTGGGCCAGACGGCTAGGAGAGAGAAACTACATCAGCCATCAACAATGACATTACAAAGAGATGAAAACCTAGTCTGGTTCTGCTGTGAAGTATCACAAGAGGCTACGCCACAGGAGGTTTTCTTGCAGAAGTGTATTTCCAGCAGAGTCTTGGGAAAGAGATGTCGGTAGTCTTTCTGTGTATCTATGGACTACAGGAGGCTCTGTGGTGTTTGAGGAAAGCCTGCTTCCATTTTATATGAATCTGGAAGACAGTCAATCAGGACAATGGACTGTACCGTTTTCTACCAGAATTCATAGCATTCACACAGGCGGCGGGACCCTGCAGCGCGCCGATTCCATCACCAACTGCAAACATCAAACACATTTCATTACTTCGAAGTTCCATCGCTCACTTCTTGTCTACACACATCAAAACTAGTTACTTTCTCTTTCACTTTCGAATACCTCTGTCCCAACTTCCGACCTCGATTTTCGGAGTACAATATCAGTACGTGCTTGCTCATTCCATATTCCCACCCATCTAAGCGCATTGCAAGAGCTTCAACCGCAAACTGACTGACCGATCAGTACAATCCACCGACGCGAAATTCTCCTTCACCTAACGTCTGGGTAGACCACTGATATCAGCGTCATCGCTATGGGGTCAGTCGGACAAGACGACGACTTGGTCGTCCTCGACGGCACAGCTGATTCCAAGAGCGGCCAGTCCTTTCGCATGGCCATCACCCTCTCTTCCATCACGCTAAAGCCTGTGAGAATCAAGAACATCTGGGGAGCCAGAGAACCAGCCAATAAGAGAGGTACACGAACCCCAAAGATGTCGCTTGAACTTTTTGTGCTGCTGACTGTCCATTTCCCAGGAATGACCGCATCGCTCGTTGAGATGGTCAAGTGGTTTGTTGAAAAGACCGACGCCAAGGTCGAAGGCAACGAAGTTGGCAGTCTGACATTGGAGTTCCGTCCGAAGCACCGCGGTCACGCGAAGCTCATCAACAAAGCGATCAAAGTCAGCTCTGGCTCCATGACGGCCAGCGCCATCCTCACTTTCCAAGCCATCTTCCCCTTGCTTGTCATGATTGGCGGCAACCGCAAAGGCGACAAGCTTTTTGATTTGCACATCGACGGAGCGACCAATTGCCCTGAAGCACCAAGTTTCGAGTACCTTGACCAGGTATTCCTCCCTGCGATTAAGTCTCACTTCGGCATCGAGGTCATATGCAAGCTGGTTCGTCGCGGCTGGGGCCAAATGACACCTGGGACGGTCAGGAAGGGATCCATTAGGATCAAATTCAGACCACTCGAAGCCGGTTCATCCATCAAACATCAGGACGATGCCAAGCTGTGTGAGCCTGATGGAGAGACGCTGGACACCTACGTCAACAAGGTCGTTGTCAACATCGTTGCGCCCGCTCCGATGCACGAACTTCTCAAAGACTCCCTTACAGACGACATCGAAAGCAGGTTTCACGGAGCTGACATCGTCTTCAAGACTATGGAGGATAGCGGACATTGTGATCGAGTCTACGTTCTCCTGGTTGCGCATTCAGAGTATTGCCGCTGGGCAAGGGACATGATCAACTCCGAGTCTTTGAAAGACAAAGATCTCGACTCGTTCACCAAGGACTTGTCAAGTAAGCTTTGCAAAGATCTCGAGGACGAAGTGAATGGCGAGGTGGGTGGAGAATGTCCCGTAGACCAGTTCCTCCAGGATCAGCTCGTCATCTTCCAGACAATTGCCGAGGGCTCGTCGTGCTTCCCACGACAGCCCAAAGACCAGACGCCAGAAGCATCCCTCAGAAACCTGCGTGACCGCCTCTCCCCAGTTCTAGATGGACCGATGGAAGGCAGAGAAAGCTCTACCAACGACTCGCAACACACACTTCTTGCCAGGTCCGTGGCACAGATGATGGTCCCGGCGGCGAAATTCTACAATGATGGGAAGATCTGCATAGGAGCTGGCCTGAAGGTTGGACAAGGCGTTGTCCACGAGGAGGCGAACAAGCAGGCACTGGAGCCACGGTCTTTTTAGGCACGGAAATCTGTCGTTAGTCACCTTCATTGTTTTGGTGGTGCTGTGCGTACAGGCGTTTGCTGGATGGATATCACCACACAGGTCTCTTAGAAAATCCAGTGGTTGGGGCTTGAGTCGGGTAGACCGGATAGAAAGCGACCTCAATGGTGAACGTGGCACAATTCTTCGAGTCTGATACAAAATGGAAGGGGTTTCTCTCCATACCTCCCATACCTCATGGTACCGCGTTCGCTACGGCACACCTAGGCAATTTTCTACTAGGCAGAGAAATTCTGTGCTTGTGATGTGTAGACAGATCCTCTATGATTACTAGTCTGATGGATCATTCTCACTCAGCTTGATTCCTATAATCTCTGTCAAATAGTGTTCTCTTGGTGTAGCTGTCCTTCACAACCTCTTTATTGAGAGAGCCTCCCTTGAGCACGATGATCATCTTCTAGGGCAGGGTTTTCTCACCAGGGGCCAAGACTGTACTAGGATGGCAGGTACCGGAGTATGACCGGAGATCTGGGACTTCATAAATGTAAACCTGTACTCACTTCTTGAAATTTCATAATTCAGGCCTGAGGGCTCTCTTCTCCACCATAGCCGCGCGATGCGTTCACGGCTGTACCACTTGTACCTATGATTCGCAGATGATAGAGACCAACCGATACATTTGAACGAACCAATACAACTTCCTCCGGTATATGACCGTCGATCTACTGCAGCTAATCTGGCCTCATTGCGTCTCCCCGTTCATGAAGGAGGGGTGGCCAAAAGTCACGAAATATGTCACCATGCTTACCAAACGGCACCTTCTAGGACCTGAACAATGTGCCTTCCAGGTAGGCTTGTCACAGCCAGGAACCTCGGACGAGCAGCCTCGAGTTTTTGGACGCACTCCCGTTGAATATTCATCTAAAACCCCCACCCTTTTTTTTTTTGCCGTGTGCCAATAGCCTGGCTTTCAACCGTACTTCGTGCAAGGAACACTTTTGTGTTCAGAGCTAAACGAGGAAGAGCAGCGAACGATCATAAGCCACGCCCAAATATGTTTCACGAGCATCCTTTACCAGAGGAAGTTGAAAAGTGGTTACGGGAATAATAAAATCGTCAAAAATAATATTGCGTCGCCAAACGAGACCCAGTCGAGCTCATTGGTTTGGCATTGCTTGGCGGCCTCGTGCTGACCTGGTTCTGAATGTCTCCGTTTCGATGAGCGATCATGGTGTGAAACCACGGCAGCTTACTCCCTGCCAAGCTTGGCAACAATAGTAAAGGTAAGCTTAGAGATGCGTGTTCGTAGCTAGCGGGCGGTACAGACGCAAGATGGATAGGGGCACAATAATCGGCGTCTTGCTTCCAAGGCTGGATGCAGCGCTGCAAATTGTTGCTTGATAGGAGCAGCTACGTGCGAAGGAAGTTCACATCATACACCAGGAGCTAACGGAGAAGGGAGACAATTTTGGTCAGTCAAAAAAAGGCAACGCCACACTCCAGCGCTGGAATCATGTTTCATTGGGAACAAAGGAAATTTAGATGAGAAAATTATCTCTGTTGGCTCGTCATATCCAAGTCGTCTTCTCATCCACCTTCTCTGGCAGCCTCAGGGCCTTGTCATTGCTCGAGTACTTTGGGAAGCCTCCAAACGGCGCATCACAATCATCATCGTCATCATCATCGCTGTGACTCTGTCCCTGCTCAGCGTCCGTCGCGCTATCAAGGCGAATAGAACCTTCGCGCATGGATGTGCTGCGGGTCACACTGTACACGGTATTAGTAAAATGATTCTTACGTATTCGACGTGTGGACATATAAGAGATACAAAAAAATATCAAGGGATCTGCTTATCATACACACAAACTTACAGACGGCAAATCAGCTCCCAGCTCTCCATCGCAACCACAATCAGCACACATGCCAAGATCAGGCCCACAATCAGCACGTCCGCGCGTTGCGACGAAACATACTGGCCCGGGATCAAGTACGGAGACGTGTGGGGATCAAAGATCTTGGACAAGACTCCGGTCCGGGAGGAAGGGTTAGGCACAACGAGGGCGCCGACGGAAATTTTCTTGTTGCCGTCCTTTGCGGCCTTTGGCTTGTGCGATTTGAATTTTTGGGTTGTTGGTGCAGGCTGCGTTGGCGGTGGTGGTGGTGATGTTTGGGAGAGGGCCAAGAGTTCGGCCGTGGTCAGGGGTCGGTCTGCATCTAGTGGTATTGACGGGGCTGATTTCTCGGATGTGTGAGCTGACGGTGATGATGATGATGACTGCTTGCTGACGAGCACGTGTTGGACCTCCTCGAATAATGTGGCTATGTGGTGGCTCGGCCGGAAGACGGATTTTCCTGCGACCAAGGTGACTGTGTGGGAAAGCGGAGCAGTCAGGGCCAGAGGCGCCAGGCAAAGCGAGGTGAGGAGGGAGTTGGTCTTCATGGTTGACGATAAGTTTCGACTTGGTGCGGAGAAAACAGCAACGGGTTGAATTTCGTTACCCAGCCGGGGGTAAGATGATGATTATTAAATGTATGTTTTAAAATTTAGTTTTATAAGAATTTTTGTCTTGAACCTGTCTAAGACCTAAGCAAAGTGAAGAGAAATGAACGTGCCGGCGTGATGAGAGGAGGGATGAGGTAGATCTGCCAAGTAGGTTGATGTTTCCCGGGGTTTGGGCACTTATATGGCCTCTCTTTGTGGGCGAAAGGCCGCAAAAGTCGACGACGAGGAGCCGGGACTGACTGACTTCCCTTCACAGGGATTTGAGAGTTACCCAAGATAGGCAAAGAGCTAAACAGGAGACAGAGCTTGGCATGCAGTTTCTCGAAGGGGGGGCGGGTTTGAGTTCTCTGACAGTCTGCCCAGGGTATGTCACATGTACCAGGATGTTGGGATGAAACGCCTGGCAGGTTGTAGCGCGGTCGATAACCAAAAGGATTGAAAAAAGGAGGAGGATGATATGGGCGCTTTGCAAGGGAAGAAGAGCCGATGTGAAGTACAGATATACTCTGTATCTATCTTTCTATCTCTCTGCAATTGATCATCCCAACAAAACAAGGGAGGAGAAAACAAAAAGATTCCCTTCGAGAAGATCTGCCATTCATCAGCGTAAATTTACATGCCAAGCATGAACAGATTAGGAACTCGTAGAGATGGGGATGAGCTGAGCTGGCCTAGCCTAGCCGATGGGAAAGACATCAACGCCAGCCGCCGAAACAAGGGTGTCACCAAACCAATTTATCAAGGACAACAAAGAAGTTCTCCTGAACCTACAACGGCGGCAGGTGAAGGCGGCCTGGGCAACGTGTTGGATTTTTCCAGCGATAGTCCTTGGCATGAACAACGCTAAAACAGAAGCTTAAATGTTAAGTTATGAGGCATTGTCGTGCGATTGTCGTGCTAGGCACCGCGATGAAGCCGTTTTGAGGCATAGTCGACGGCGCAGGGGCCCCCCCTCTTTTCACGACTTTTTTTTTTTGATGCTGCACAACCTCTGGTAAGCTTACCTACTTTTGCTGTAGTAGGTAGGACGCACATGTCAGTGTGTGTCTTGGTTGCATGGGAAAGCGATGTCAGGCACGCCTCGATTTGTCCATCCCAACTCCCTGGTGTGAGAGTGTGAGATGAGATCACCAGCCTATATACTCCGTACTTTAACCGCATCGGAGTAGGCTGTGTGTTTCGTCTGAGAATGTTGTGTGAGGTATCTCTGCACGTTGGGATAAACCTTACTGTTTATAAACTGTGGCAATTTCACTGGGCACGGCTGTTGGAAATGGTAGCAATGGCAAAGCGCATCTCATGTAAAACCTTAATCAAGCTTATATCAATTAGGTGCAGGTCGGTCAAAGGTTGGTGGCCAAAACGATCAGCCGTGAGTGTCAATGTCTATCATGAATATGGATGAGGTGCTACGACTGGTTTTCTGGAAGGGATCCCTGGCACAAAATGGTCCGGGGAGGTACCCAAGTACCCAGTTACTGTAGGCATTGGGTGGTGGAGGTGCTTCATCGCACTAGCGTACCAGTGGACAGGCACAACAGGTAAATCTTAGGGTCGCGCCGGACGTCCACCGAGACTCGATTAACGCACAATGCTTAGTTGGCCTCGGGCAAGGCAGGTGAAGGTCATTTGGTATTGGAATCAATGGGATTTGGCGTGATACCCTCTTACTATATGCCCGGCCACACCAGGTCTGGTGGAGAGACTGACATAATGTAGCGGGACGGACAGTAGCGAGGAGTGGCGGACAGTTGAGCTCGGTCTCGTTTGTAGAGAAGCACTTTGATGGGCGCTACCTGGTAGAGATCACCCAAAGAACGAAAACTCCAAAACAGAGCCATGCCAGTCGCCGCCACAATTATTCGGCCTGACTCCGTGAGGACATGTTCAAGGCGGGCTGAACACATGCCATGGTAGTTACATTGGACGCAGTACACTCGAAGTGGGGCCGTCCCAACGTGTCAAGGAGCCTTGGAATTTTGGAAACCTGAAGCAAGGAGAAGACGCTGCAGGTTGATTGAATTTTAGGGTTGATTGAGTTTGGGCGCTTGGATGGCTCCAACACACAACACGCACGCCCCCACATTGCCGTCTTGAGCCACATTCCCGCGCAAAGACACAAGGGAACGATTTGGGGGGGTGGTTAAGGTGGCAGGTGGCTGGCGCCTCAAGTTAAAAACCCACTTGGGGAAGTGGCCTGTGCTCTTATCCTCCTTATCGGCCCTGGCCCAAATTGACGACCACTCCGCAACTGTGGGTCACCACCCATTCGCGTCTGTATCCTGCAAGACATCATCGCCAATCCGACCAACTTCGCTTTCTTCCCCTGCTATTTGTATGAATGGGGCCAGCCATCGAACTCACACAGCCGTAATGGCCCCTTCTTCGGGGCTGCAAACCTCGACCGGCTCTAAAAGGCACGACTATCCTGCTGAGAGTCTGCCGCCTTTTGCCCGCTCCGCCACCGCGCCCGGGCCTCTGCGCACACTTGTGCAAGCGCCTAGCTCGGATCGCTCTCGTCTCGCTCCCGAGGATGCATTCTATGCCGCGGCACCTTCAACAAGACGGCTGAATGCCTTTGACTCGAATGCTAGTACCAGTAATGAACTTTTGTCGCGCCATCTGCGTATGCGCAGCAAAGACACGGGAAGCAGGAGTCGCAGTCGAAGGAGGAAGAGGCCATGGAAGAAGTTGCTATGGGTCAAACAGTCGTGTAAGTTTGGGGCAGCTATACTTGCGAAGACTTTCCTTTGGGGATGACATAGGACAATGGCTGATATAGATGTCCGACAGATCCCGACAACTACACGGACCAGGCTACCTTCCTTGAGAACCTCCAACGCAATCCTCGCTTGAAACCTTACGACTTTTGGCCCCTGGTCGCCGACTCGACCGTCATTGTCCAACACGTATGTACCGTGATCATTTTCGTGGTATGCTTCGTGGGCATTCACCAGCAACGCGTTAGTCCCGTGGCTGTCGTGGGCTGGGGCAGCATTGCGACCTCGGTCGGCTGGATTCTCTGGGACTGGTGGGTGGGAAAGGAAACAGAGGAGAATGATGACCTGCAGGGTCTTCATAGGACAAGGAGCATTGGTCAGAGGCGCTTTGCTCTTCCATCTGAGCATCAAGACGACAAGCGGGACTCGAGAGGAAGTGGGAGCGCAAGCGGTGGACAGAACGATGAGCTCGTTTCCGCATCTCAGGCCACGACTACCAGCAGCAATGTATCGACTCTGCCTTCAGCCGAGAGTTCTACTACGAACCTGGTCAGGTCACCAAGCCACTTGCAGCTGCCTCCAGGGGCGGCGAACAGCACCGAAGTGCTTTCCACGAAACCATACTCCACGTCCGCAACGTCTCTCGTATCTGCTACGTCGCAGGGCAGTGCAACTGGCACAACCAACGGACACTCCACCTCGCGCCGCACGTCCTCCCCAAACGACACATCCAGCAGCTCGCCGCCCAAACACCGCCCATCTTCCCCCCTTCGTGGCGGCAGAGCTCATCTGCGGATGAACACTATCAAATCCGCCATCCTTATCTACTTCACCCTCCTCGGACTATCCCCCATCCTCAAATCTCTCACCCGCTCCACCTCTTCCGATAGCATCTGGGCCATGTCCTTTTGGCTGCTCGCAATCAACATCTTCTTTTTCGACTACTCCGGCACCTGGGTCGGCGTAAACAAGTTCCCTGTTGCTTCGCTGTCCACCAATGCCGCCCTCATGGCTTCCACCGTGCTCGCGAGCCGCCTGCCCTCCACGGGCCAGGTCTTCAGCCTGACGCTCTTCTCGATCGAGGTCTTTGGCCTATTCCCCGTGTTCAGGCGCTATGCACGCCACCGGTCGTGGCGATACCACGTCATTCTCACGGTCCTGCTCGTCATTGGCGCCGGCGGAGGCGTGGGGATGATTCTGGGCGCGGCGGACTGCGAAACGCCTGCTGCATGCGAGACTGCTCCCTGGCCATGGAAGAGTGGTCTACTGGGCATGGTTGTGGGCTGTCTCATCGCTGCGGTCGCTATGGGCGGCTGTAGTTGGTGGCTCATTGGCTTGCAGAAATATAAAAATGAGATCTATGGGCCGTGGGACCCTGCGAGGCCGATTATCATCAGTCGGAGACATTGGGATGATGATTGAGGACTGTATTTATAGATTAAATTCAATTATGATTAATTCTTAATGCTATTTTTTGAGATACCCGCAGTGTCAGGCCTTGTTGTTTCCACATCATAGAGGCTTGAGAACGACGCGAACATTCTTCCTCCTGCTCGTTCTTCAATTGGCTGGGAAAATGCTTCAATTATACAGATCTTGCAACCGCTCAACTTCATACGACACGAAGGGTACAAAAGTTCAATACTTGTGACGGGAAACAGATTGGCAACTATTGCAGCTTCAGATGAAGAACGGTCGCCGTCCCACGGGCTACGCAAACGCGCGCGTACGGAACAGATGTTATACCAAACACAAACAAAAAAAGCGAGAAAAAAAACCAAGAAAGGTCCGCCGCCAGGGCCGAGCTCAACAATTGGGTAGTGAAGTAGTTCTGGAATATCGACTACGATTTTCAAGTACATCCAAGAAGTGACGAACGAGAAAGCTCACAAGTCCACCAGATGCAGCATGTGGCAGGGCCCTTGTTGCCCAGCGACACAGAACCTCATCGACTCCCCGTACGACCCCATGCGCAAATGAATCAACCAAGTCAATAATAACATTGCCTGTCTGACCCTATATCGAAGGGTTGGTTGTTGATCGATGCAAGAACAGCTGCATTTTACGTCGGGGCTCCTTGGACAACCCCAGCAGCACAGTCATATCTGGCTGTCATCGATCTAGGAAAATGCACAGACTTCCCACCGGCCCCACGGCTTCTGGATGATTGGGTATTTGGTTGATTGGTAATCTCACTCATCTTTGCATCATTGAAGTTGGTGATGTTCCTTGACCGAAAAGGACGTGGTTTCGTTCCCAGATCAAAGCCCCCGAGAAGGATAAGGGTCCGTTCTTAGAAGAAGAGCCCGTCTTCGGCTACTCCAATTGCCGAGCTAGGACCACATGAAGACTCCCCCCTCAGAATTTCATAGATACCTCTTGAGATCGTAAACTGCCGTTTGGACACGTAGTGTCACAGTCCTTTTTGTGCAGACCGAGTTATTCACATCCCAGAGTAGGGTATTGAAAGCATTGCGGGGAGGGTGGCTTGCTTCGCTTATTATGCCCGGCACGCATATATCGTACGAGGGTAGGAGTAGGTGTGACTCGGATGTTTGAGCGCACGGACGAGGTTGTCAATGGGTCTGGCCTCCTCCTCCCCACATCCCATCCTCTCGGTACTTGGAAAAGGTGCGGTAGTTGCGCGCTGATATGGAAGTTTCCGCATGCTCATCTTGACTATTCGCCCTTCTTTGTTTCCTTTCTTTCAGACCCTCAAGGTTCATTTGATTACAAGCTTGCCTATCGGTGAGAACAAGGTCGAGGTGCAGATGCAGAGTGTCATGTGAGCGGCTTCATACTTCCAGTCTCGGAAACAACCCCCATAGGATGGATGGCACATCAGTCATTTTGGGGGGGGGGGTGGACTACATTGCTTCTTTTGTAGTCGTGCATGGGATGAGAGCCGCAATAGCGCGGAAGTTAAGAAAACTCAATTCAGAGAGATGTGCCAACACGGATAGTAGAATATCGAAAATTGGAGATGAGCCCTCCTCGTGAGGGGAGATTTGGGAATTCTTTGCTCCCCCATGACCGTGGCCCTTATTTGTTTTGCATATTGAAACGGACGAGACGTGAAGGAAGGTTGATAACATGATGTAATATTATTTCCCGATCGCTGGGTGCATTATTTACCAAGTACACACATCCCGAGGATTATCACAAGTACGGATACGATGAGGTAGCGTTCGTGCCGCACAGGGTAATTCGGCTCGATGGCACATGGGCTGGCGTAATACTTTGTTAGATCCACAGAAATCAAGTGCTCTACTGTCCAGAATACCATGTGTGATCGACTTGCTAAAATATCTAGGTAGCTAGACGGAGGCAGGCTGCGGTTGGTAGGGCGACAAAGTCCTGATCAAAGCTCCCCCGGGAGTTGGGCCCCAATCACAACTCATTTACATACAGGCTGTGTAATACATTCTGTTTAGATAGGTTTTCCACCGGCGCAGCTTGAGGATCTCAGAAACAAAGAAAGAAGTGCGTCACGCCCGGGCCTAAGATTATACTGAGGGTTTCAGGCCAGTCGAAGGGTGTGTGTCCCGAGGCTTGTCATATCCAATCTCTGTTGTTATTTAAATTATCCGCTTAGACACACAGACGCCCAGTACCGCTGTCCTGGGAATAATCCCGTGTCGATCATCCAAACGCTAAGACCTTCGGGGGCTTCCCGTCTTGGGATGGACCATTGGAGGTATGGAGATTATACTGGCAGGCGAGGTCCACATGAATCCCCACCAAAACAGGGTTGAGGACTAGGAATCGGGATCTAGACTACCCGCTGGTAGTCCAGCTATCTGGATCCTGTAGTAAGTGATACCACAGTAATTCGCTGAACCCTGGGGGGTCCCCTTCAGCGATGGGAATCCTACGTGTTGCAGCTGCAAATGAATTGATGCAAGGCACTACTACATTCCACAGCATCGGTAACGCCGCTATAATTACAGTACAGCTGAAAGCGTAGACCCATAGGCGAAATGAGGCAGGCTCATCAGGGCTATCTGGATGTTGCTATGCACTTAATATGGGTAAGGTTAACTAACACACTGATATGACCAAGTGAGCCCCGAGAAAGCTAGAAACAAGCCCCAAGAAAGACGAAAGTCAAAAAAAAAAGGCTCAGGCACATGAGGGCACATGGCACTGGGGTTCCCGGTCCGGAATGGCATTCTATGCATCCGCGCCCCGGCCCCATACCCCCAGAGCTAGGTGCTCTCAGGTAGTCAGGGTAGACACCCAGCTAGCTCCATAGTAGATAATGTTTAGGCAGACTTGCAGGTAATCGGGTCTAAGTGCTCAAGTTGGCAGTGTAGGTCGAGTCGAACGCTGATGCTACCCCACAACGATTCTGCCACACGCTACCTCAAGCACTAATGTAACGACCCTAAATGTCGGATGAAAGGGCTTCCCTTCTACAATTTTGGTGTGAGAGCTCATCCTGCAAAATCAAGTCAATAAGGTGAAAAGACGGACGGGGGTGGAGGGGCCCGAAAGGGGAGGGCAGTGGTAGAGGGAAATCGACAAGGCTGATGATGATGCACCATATTCTGCAATCAAATAATTATATGTATGCAACCCAGCGACTGTTGTGAGGTACCCAAGCAGAGACCAGAAAGATAGGTACTCTTTATTTCTTCCCTGGCTCATAAATTATGAATTGTCGGCCAAAGAGTCGCTAGGAGGCCGTCTCAACTCGGCCCAGGGCTAGGGAAACATCCCGTGCGGCGCGAACGATCAGGGGTTCATAGCGCGTTGTGCTTTAATATTAGTGCTTTAAAGCCCCCCCCCTCCGATGATCGATGATCTGAAGAGTGAGCTGCAGGATCTATAACAACCGAAGTTTACCATGCCATCCAGTCCACGAGTGATTTGTTGATCGTTCATTGCAACCTCGCAATTGCTGCGACGGGCTCAATATTGCTACCTTGGGCCAAGCCCCATACCAGGTTATAACTACTTGCAGCTTGCCTCGAATGTTACCGATCGTCTCTTGATATACAACTGTTACACACTTCCCTGCCCCCCCCCCGTGTCTCCCTCCTCATGAGAGAGAGGCATTGCACTTCTATTTTTGTTGTTGTCGTGAATGTTCGACATGACGACGATGCTGTGGCAGAGATTCCCTTTCATGGTCCCACGCGCAAGTCGAGACGATGAGAATCGAGCACCCGTTAACATTCTTATTTCCACTATTCTGCTCGTGCTCGCGACCGTTTTTGTACTACTGCGCGTCACTGCGCGTCGCATGAAGAAGTTGTGGGGCCCGGAGGACTGGTTCTGTATTGCCGCGCTGGTAAGATGCTCTTGACCGATGGGGAGAAGATCCCCCCCAAAAAGAAAACCTGATGCAGCACATGTGCTTATTTCAATTCTTCTTCATTATAGCTCGTGCACCTCGCAAGTGGTGGTCTGAATTATGGCCAGGTCGCCAACGGACTTGGCCGCCATGTCGAATTTGTACCTGTTGATCAGCAGGTGGTGGTCCTCAAATGCCTTCTAGCATTGGAATGCCTTTACAACGTCGCCATGGTGCTCGTGAAGTTCAGCTACTGCTACATGTACCTGCGACTGTTTCCACATCTCCGAATCCACGTTCACGTTGTCGCCGCCTTCGTCAGTGTATGGGGATTGGCGTTTATCTTTGTCATTCTCTTTCAATGTACACCCATGTCGAAGCAGTGGGAGCCACAGCTGGAGGGCCATTGTCTTGATCCAAGGCCCGTCTTCGTGGCAAATGCGGCCCTCAACTTCCTCAGCGATATGGCCTTACTTTGCATGCCTATCACACAAGTCATGCGGCTTCAGATGAAGACGCCTGTCAAGTTATCCATATGCTCGATTTTCCTTCTTGGAGGATTGTAAGTTTCTCTTTTAAATTGGCGCTCCCCCCCCCCGGGGATTTTTGAGAGTGTTTCGCTGATCAATGATCGTCCTCACTCAGTACCTCGTTCTCAGGTCTATACAGAATCAAGACGCTACTGGAAGTGGACCCAACTGACGCAACATGTACGTACCACCTGATATGGAACCTGGCCTATATACCTACGTAGTCACAAGGCGAGAGCGCTAACAAGGACATTCACACTATCAGGGACATTCGAAGACTCCAACATATGGACCATTATCGAAATGTCTTGCGCCGTAATAAGCGTCTGCTTGCCTACTTTGAGGCCAATACTTTCCAAGGTCTCGGCTACGTTCGCCTCCTCGATCAACTCACGCGGTGTTACCACCGACAAATCGCGAGCTCGTCAAACGAGGACTCAAACCACACATGAACGTCTTGAGTGTGACAGCACAGAATACCTCCCAATCTATAGTCCTTGGAGTAGGACAAGGGGACGGGCGCCGTCCACTTCAAAAGATCAAGAACCCATTCCAGCCGTGCAGACGGCGGATATCCGTTTATCAAATCTCTCATTGGAAAATAGTCCTGGAGCTGGTATTACTCAGGACTAGGTTGGTTTTTATTTAAAATAGTTGATGCAAATCACATACCTAATTTTCAGTCAATCTTCATGCATAAGCTCAAAAACACGCGTGTTGAAAAATCTCGAAATGATACTTGGGATTTTCAGACTAGTCGTGACTGTTGGATTTAATTCTTATTTCATATTATTATTAATGGTGTGTACCTACGTTGCACGCTATAATATTGCCGATCTAGCCAGGGGTTTTGCATTAGTGAGGGAAGAGGGCCTCTTCTCAAGGTCTCAATGCAGGTGTCAATCGCGCAATGCCTTGAACGATGCTCGGAATTTAGACAGCCCCATGATGAGGCCACGCCTTTTGTTGTGAGGCTTCCCTTGCATCTTCTGCCACCTTCTTTCTTCTCCAATTGCTTCACTAACCCAAAAGTCCCGCCCGGAGGTCTGCTCATGTTGAGACCCATTGCCAATTTAGTCTCCCTCTTGATCGTCCCACTCGGCCCTCTGCTGTTCCTCCCTTTCTAAAGTATGTAAATTTCTTCCTCATCTTATTCTTCCCTCTCATTTCGCTCCCTCGTATTTTTTGCTCTTATGACATATGCCATGTTTTCCGCCTCCTTGTCGTCAAATTCGACAAGACGGTCGACATATTCGTAGATCTTCTTGAATTCCTTCAGAACCTTCCGCACCTCTTCTTTTTCAGACTTTGTTTATTCTCATCAAGGGAAACTCTTGGGTCCACCAATACGGTGCATTGGTCACACATGCCTTGAACACGGTAGATGCGGAAGCCTTTGTCGGAAACACCCCACCGGGGATATTGGCATCTCAAGCTATCCAGTGGTTCCAGACTTTCGCGGTACATCTGCTCCTTGGAGCAGATGCAGCACGTCCACTCTATATGTTGGAGTTTATTGCTGTGAATGTACTTGGTGGGGTTCACAAGCTGGAGTTCGATGTCGCCTCGCGTGTGTTCTTTGAGGCCGGCCCGCTGAAATATTTTCAAACGAGACGAATTGTCAAGTTTGCCTGGCGACACGTTTGTGGCTTCATTTGGCACTGGAATACAGGTTGAACCTGGAGTATCTGGCGCAGTTGCATGCTCCTTGGACGAGTCTTTCTACCCGATGTACTCCGTGGGGTAGCGAGGGCATCTTCGGGAGGTGCTAACACGCCATGATGTGGTCTTTTTTGTCCAGTTTGGTCGGGATTGGGGGTTGTCTCGGTGGTAAAGATATCGTGTTGGGAATTGAGATGCCCTTTTGTTGTTTCGGGTACCAGGAAAGAGACATCGAAAGTGAGTAGCGGACGTGCTGAGCATGCGAAAGACTTTATATAAAGTACCCACCTATCGAAGCAGACCTGTACGCGAGTGACTCTATAACCCCTAGAATTAACCGACTGAGTCAGTATGAGGATATATTGAGAACAAGTCACAAGCGGATAAGAAACGGCATCGGTCTGACCATTGCGAACCCGCGTTTCTTACCGCTGTCGCTCACGCGAAAAACTTGTGCGCATGGGTAAAGCATATTCGTACTTAGGACGACTTAGAACATTCATACGGGAATTGTAATCACAATTCAATGGATGGACTATCATGCTTATTGACATATGTCTGAGGAATACGCAGGTCCATAAAGCGAAGCTGGGAGATGCTCATCACAGCCTTGTCCACCTGACACACTGAATTGTGTCCGGCCCTCTGGCTAAGGGGAGCTCCAAGATTTGTGAGAACTTCGCTGAATTGGCAAGACTTTCTCATGGCTGCCAGAAGAGGTCTCGAATCTGTGGACATCGTATAAGAATGGAAGGGCATGTGAGTTTCCTGGATACATTGCACGTCACTTCTAGGGTTGCCCCAAGCTTCGGTCTTTCACGATATCTTCCACCACGGCCCGCTTTTAGCGCCAGCTATACGGGTAGAGCTGTAGATGTTTTTGGAATAAGACAGTAGTGTATAGACTAATCATCACTAGTCCATGCCACGGAAGCGTTCCCTTCCAAGCTGCCCGGAGGTTGGCATAAGTGTGGGGTAATACAATCATCAAGTGATCCAATGGGACCCTGAACGGTTCCATGACTTCTCATGCTCGAATTATCTTGCTCACCGATGTTCTCACAGAGAGTCTTTCTGGCTTACATTCGACAATGCCCGAGATTTTCGATCACGCCGGCAAGCCCGTGATTCACGGTAGAGCCCGAGTCAATGGTATTCGACTCCACTATATCACCGCCGGCTCGGGACCCTCCATCCTCTTGCTCCACGGCACGCCCAAAACACACTACTACTGGTATCGGCTCATCCCTCTGCTCACACAACATTTCACAGTCGTGGCACCAGACCTGCGCGGTTTCGGCGCAACAGACAAGCCACCAGCCTCCTAAGGCTATGACAGCGCCACCAACGCGTCTGACATGGCGGAACTGATGACGCAGCTCCACCACGACCAATTCTATATTCACAGCGAAGACCGAGGCGCTAGCTACGGCTACGCATTGGCCTCACTGCCTCAGTATCAGGATCGAGTGCTTGGGCTGAGTTTCTGCGAGATGGTTCTCTCGGAGCAGCTCACGAAGCAGTCGGAATTTAGCCTGGATAATATCTCGGCGCAGTATGAGCAACGTGGTGTATGGAATTGGCATATACCATTCTTTTGGATGCCACATGTGCCTGAGATGCTGATCACTGGCAAGGAACGGGAATTCTGGACCATGTTTATGACGCAAGAGTGTTATAACCCCGGTGCCCTGGAACAGGAAGCCGTGGATGAATGGATACGAAATTCTCAACAGCCTGGAGGTCTTAGAGGGATATTGGAAACCTACAGGGCTCATTGGAAGAATGTTGATGTCGAGAGACAAGGCTTGAAACACAAGTTACCTGAGCGTATGAGGGTGCTCGCAGTTGGGGCTCCGGAGTAAGTCGAGTTACAATATAAGTCAACGGTTTGTTTGAAGAAGATATGCTGATCGGATGCTCCAGGTTTTTTGGACCACTAGTCGAGGCTCAAATGAGGATGGCAGCCGAGAGAGTTTACCACGCGGAAGTCTTTGAAAGATGCGGCCATAGCTTGTCGCTTGAAGCGCCAGATCGAATGGCTTTGGTGCTTCAAAAGTTCCTTGAGTGAACATTCCTGCGTAGGAAGAGGAACAGACTGTGATAATTCAATGCCTGTGCATCATGGTGAGAATCGACCATCAGTCATTCCCCACGAGTTCAGGAGAGAGTGTTATGATGAGCAAAAAAGAAAAAAGCTTTGGATCATCGGCATCTTCCAGTCAACCGAATAAACTATAATACCCATTACAATCTCGGGTTGAAGCGAGTCGAACACGAGCGTGCCATATCAGCCAAGCCTCCAAGCCATGCCCTGCCACCTCCGTTCTCCCCCCCCCCCAATGTGCACCCCTTGATGTAGACAGGATGGCGATTATATAAGCATCTTCGTCCATAGCATACATGAATACATGAAACCTCTGTATTGGAACAAGATATCGACGGAAATCAAGATATAAGGTGAAATCTATACGAACGTGGGTTTGGGAGAACTTCAGCCTTTGAGTTGAATGTAAAATAAAAGGGGGGAAGGGGGCTTCGGCCGGTATAGATTTCGGCCGATTGGGACGAAGGATGGCTTTCTAATCGGTACTGTGACCTAGTAGCCTTGCATGGAGTCCATACAGCGTGGTTCGGTGGAGGCTCGGTACCTTGAGCGAAGTCTATTTGTTGTCATCTTTCTCAATCAAGTCGTATCCATTAAATCTCCGTGCTGTGGATTCCCGAGAGACCGGATGGATGTTAAAGTTTTTGCTGATTGTTATTCCTTGGGAGAAGTCACCTGATGTAGAATTTCGGCCTGTGACAAGCAATTCCCGTCGTTGTAAAAGTATGCCTCTTTCCTGCAAATTCACTTCCGCGAGCTATCGAATCTGTGCATCAAGGTTGTAATACTCTGCAGCAGCTCGGACTGTAGCTTTGGCAAGCCGTCATAAGGTCGAGAGGTGATGGTACTTTCGAATACTTGCGGCGCAAAGTGTCGACTTGAAGTTGGACAACTTGCCAGATTCGACTGCCCGCCAGACAACTCTCAGTGATGTTTCTCATGCTAAGCAACAAGGTTGCTTCTTATGATGCCCAGCGACGATACTATGGTAGGCACGCGGAGTTCGGAAATGAGGGTTTGACTGTCTATTAACCTTAAAGGTAAGTATTCCACCCCGTCGTCATGCCCAGGTCAGCAGCGAGTCAGTCCTCTCGGAATCAAGGCATGAACTCATGCAGAGGGTTTCTGTGGAAATGGAACGAAGGACGGATCTTCAAAACAGTCGCGGGAGCAAAATCACATTGAACAACACAAGTAACAATTGGATGACTGTAGTTCTGTGCATGTATCATGAATTGGGCCAGCAGAGAATCAATACCGAGTCTTCAACAACGTGTTGGTCTTCCTTGCTGCTTGTGTCCACTATTAAATATGTCATGTGCCCCGGAGCTACCAGGTCTCTCTCTCTCTCTCTCTCTGTGTGTGTGTGTGTGTGTCTTTCTTTCTATAAACGAATTCACCGAGTCAACAATCTATGTTCTTCTTCGAATCTTGGCTCGGCCGTCGTAGGGCTATGGTTTACAAGGTTTAGTGGGCGCGCGAGTCCATTATTTCCTGATCTACCTGCCAGAAAAGGATCGAAGTCCTAAGTGCAAAAGCCGCCAAGAATTATGTCTCGAACAAGTGCAGCACTATACGGCACTAAGCATGCAGGAACTGCCGAGGCGTTTACCCAGTATTCCGGGCTCCACCGCCTAGGTACCCCAGATGAATGGAGCATGTAGACAAATTAAAGGGATACAAGATGTTGTTTACCGTTTACCTAAAAATGGGATGTCAGTTGGGGAGAAACCAATTCTTAGCAAAGCTTGGCGGGCCTCCCATCCCATGGTATCGCAGACTGACACTGCCGAAAAGGGTCAACGGGGCTGTGTCTGGGCACCCTGAAAGGCAGGTAGTACTACCTGGACAGTCGGTCGTGAGTTTTTCTTACTTCACTTCAATGCCTCGGATGCTATGGACAGAACTTTTTGACAAGTATAAGAAGTCGACTGTTGTGCAATTGTAGATGTAGGCTATCAATACAATCACATCCATTCACACCTCAGTCACAGTCCAATCACAAACGAACCTCCTCTTACAAAACCAAAAGTCCTACCTAGGTACCATCAGTCAACATGAAGTTCGCTACCGCCACCGTTTTCCTCGCGTACGTTACGAAACTTATGAGAAAACACCCCTTCACTTCATTTGTAAAGTCTTGAATACTGACAGTCCATTGAGCTACAGCAGCCTCCTTGGCGTCTCCGTTGCCCAGGACATCCTGTGCTCATGCAACGGAAGTGTTTCCAACTCCGCGTCGTGCTGCAACGAAGTCACCAACTACGAGACCTGGAGTAAGTAAATCTTCTCTTTTTATAATGTCCAAAACTTAACACGCTTGGAATCGACCTGTGGGACCATGTGGCTAATCGAGTTCTCTTCACCTTATTTCAGCTGGCTATGAGTGTGGCGTTACTTCTGGGGAGAGCTCAACGTATGCTACTTGCTGCGGAGGCAGCTCTGCCACCCTCTGCCGCCAGGGTCAGACCGAAGTTGAGCCCTAAACGCTTCTCAGTGTGCTCACAGAGCTCGGCGTGCTTATAACTTCGAGTTGGCACGAGGCCCCGTCGGTGGGTTGGTGGGGGGTTGGGGGGAGAGTGGGAGAGGCTTGGAATGGGTTGCTCTTCAAAAAGCCGCTTTGCGGACCGGGGGACCATACTTGGGGGCTTTCTAAAAGCGTTAGTGCTAGATTGATATTTGAGAACAGTATACGAAAGTCTGATAGAATCTAGCCTATCACCAAGACCAATCTTTTAGCCTGCAGCTCCTTCTTGTTTTTATCGTACCTAGTAACTCGCTACGCTTTGTGTACAAACTATTGATCATCTTGCGCGAGAAATTCGTGACTCAGTAAGTAAGACCCTAATAATTGAACTGCTATCGAACTCTCGCCCGTGCAAGTTTACTGACTTGAAATGGCAGCAATCAGTCGTACAAGCCCGAATCTTCCTCCTCCCATTCTGTTGCCCAGTCTCCATCTTGCTTCATTTTGAACCAGCGTTTTCCTATCGTAACCAATCCGTTGGGATCGTATTTCTTCCTCTCATCATCCTCATACATGCAGTCCGCATAAAAGTGCGCGGTGAATATCACGTCCGCCATCCGAGACATCTCCTCAGCTCTCTTTCTGAGCGTTTTCTCTACAGAAATTTGCCACAGTGTTTGTCTTTGCTTCGCAGTCCAACTGATTAAGCAGGACTCCTGCCAGCCGTATGAGTATTTCAAAGCCCAGAAATACAGCCCCTCTATCAATTTATGTCAGCCAGTAAGCCAAACTCTTGGATACGCATTTTCCAACATTAAGTATCTGGAGCGGTGTCTTTGGTGGGAACTTTGGTAATAAAACCCACTGATATGGGCAAGATCTCAAGGTACTACCTCAAATAGATCCTGCTACACGTGGGAAGTGACGAAGCACCCCCCCCCAGGAAAAAAAAAGAAAATAAAAAGAACATACCCATCCTCAGACCTGCTGGATATATCACCATCGTCGCAGTACATGACCAAAACATACCTCCAGTGCACACCCAGAATCCCACATGCTCCACCGGCGGCTGGCGCACATGCATACGTCTCCAAGATGCATTGCGACGGTAGAATGCTCGTGTGCGCCGCCCAATGGGCAGCGCCTCAATAGCTAGATCGTCAATTCCCGGGCGCTTGGAAAGGTTGGCAGTCTTGTTGAACAATGGCCGGAAAAGTTCAACCAACAGAGGATTGTAGACTGGAGGCCGGTGAGGATCATCAGCTGCCCTCTTATCGCTCTCAAAGTAGAGGGCTCGTCGCAAGGAGGGCGACGTTCGGATGAGGTCTCGCCATTGTCGGCAGACGCCCATTGCTGATGTGAGGAGCGAGCGCATATCGAGATGGAGAAGGATGGTCTCGAGCAGCTCGGGAGTATGCAAGGCCGCGCTTTTAGGTGAGATCCTCGAGGCTGGCCGAGACATTTCAGAGGAAAGAACTAGTCGCGACCAGGTCAAAGAATTGCGGTAGGTCTGTGAATCTGCGCTCGAAATCATCAAAGCACAACCCTGTGTTTCCAACGCGTCTATATACCTAGGTACTAGGAAGGAGATCAGTAGACATGAATGTCTTCATTACCTTCAATGGAGCATCGGACTAATCCGCTGTCATAATGATTCATGTCTTGTGCATCTATGATTCGATAAGCACTAAGCAGTAAGCCCCAGTCAGTGTACCGACTGGACATCTTGCAACGCCCCACATAGACGAGATGCAAGCCAAACGATTGTTTATTGACGGGACCTCGACGTCAAGACAAGCTCAAAGCACCTTCCTTTGAGCATACAACAAGACCTTCAGCACAATCCATATATGACTGCCGCAAAGCCAGTTGGCGGAGCCGCGCTTGGCACTGTCAGTAAATCAGCGCGACTTCACGATACGCACAAGGCTTGGACCTCTAACAATTCTACTAGATTAGTTTTGCTTTTGGTATTATATCGCCACGCATGCTTGTACTTCTGTTCGATCCTTCGAAGGTTCCTCGCAAAACAGATGAAAGCCAGGCCAAGACCGACGACCATCTACTCCTCGCTTGCAGTCATCCTCCTCTGTCGCCTGCCCGAGCGCGAAAGACCACAGCTTCAGGCAAGGCCATGAAAAAGACGTCCTGACAGACTGATGGTAGCTTGCAAGAGGTTTCCCCAATATTGGATAAGTAGTTACCTTGCCCCGCTCTCAAGAGGAGTAAGTGACGCGAATGCCAAAGGTGTCTGGAAGCATTGAGCCGCATACGGTGTCAATGCTGGATGACACACAAAACTTGGTCGAATCCCATCTCAGCCACCCTTCCATCCAACATCGTTCCCCATCTTCATACTCCAAATTCGTCCCAAGGTCCCGCAGATGTTGGTGTGCAACGTGAAATCCCCTCCACCTGTTGTTCTCTCGTAGTCCGGCCTCGACTGTCCCAGACGATAGAATAAGGCAGAATCCTCCAGAAGAAATTTGTAACCGAAAATAAGTGTCTTGCCGGAGTGGCTTAGACAAGTTAAAGACTCAAATACGCCAGCCCGAGTGAGAGAAGGGACTCCATCCTCGCTGAACCATGTCGACGAGGGAGGGCGCCACGATTAGTTGGTACTGCCGAGGCGTTGCAATCCCATCCGCAAAAATAACATTCAATACTGTGAGGAGAATATTGACCGTAAGGAAAATTATGAGGCATGCTGAAATTTGGAAAGTCGATGTAGTAAATATGCTGTGCCGTGGTTATGACTGCGTTAGCAGAAGTTGGGTGGCCGGTAAAAAACGGAGAAAAAAATGCTGAGGAACCAAGTTGGGCGAGCTGAGTCAAGTGTAATAGTCGGCATGCGAGCTTGCAGGAGCTTCCACCTAAACTCCAATGTAGCAAAGACTTACGCTCTGCAAAAGAATCCATCGTAAGGGGCAAGTGGTTTGTAAACACAAGCAAGACCGGAACTGTGATGCCGAAAGGAGGTTGTTGACCTGCTAGACCGGGCGGTAATTTTTGCTGAGAAGGCTTTTGTGAGAGAAAACTCCAAACTCGAAGGTGATGGAATGCTTTAGTATGTATGTGAGGACCAGCCTGGCTTCACATTCAAATTGTCCCAATATCATTACAGATCATCCTGTGCGGGAAATGTGATGGCTAAGGGCGTTCTCGGAGCTGGGTAACAAGCTAACAGCTGAGCTCCTCGTAACAACGCACAAGCTCGCTCAAGGCACGCATCAACATATCGTCCAGCTTCTTGCCATTGGGAACAATATTGCTGTCTTGAGCCTCCTCGGTGTCGACGTCCTCGACGGGAGAAGTAGTCTTGACCGTCTCGACTAGGCGGTAGATATTGTGAGCGATATCTTCACGCAGGCTTCGCATAGCTGCATCCGATTCAAGGTAGTGGCTTTTGGACGCGCCGGGAGGTGAAGCTTTGCCGAACTTTATCTCACGACCGCCGACATGTCCTGGATTCGGCTTGATGGGATTGCTCATGTTGGTAGAGCCGATCCCAAGCAACGATGCGGCCTTGCTGGGCACCGCAGACCTCGACGCAACACTGGCAACGTCGTCATGGAATTCCCTCACAACCGTCTCGGAGACGTTCTCCTGTACCATCAAGTCGGCGAGACTAGTGACGCCTGAAGGAAGGTGGAAGTTCTGAGATGGTCGAGTGCGCAAGGGTGGGATTGATCTATTCTGTTGAGGCTGAGGAAACGAGCTACAAAGAGAGTCAATGTAGTTGTAGGCGATAATATGAGCATACAAGGCGTCCAAGAGATAGAGGGTACCGTGAGGAAGGATACAGCGAAGGGCGTTCACGCAGGCCGCATCGCGAGCCGCGGATGGGCGAAGGGAAGGTGAATCGCAGTGTGTGGTCGCAGAAGTGGCGTCGTCAGTCGGAGACCAGCTGGCCTCGACTTGTTCGTTGATGCTGGAAGCAGAGGTAGAAGTGTTGAAACGCGAGAACTTGCCACGTAGAGAGCTGACGAATTTAAGGTTGCTAAGTGAGCCTTTGCGACCAAGAGAGGGCGAGGTTGGTGGAGTGGGAGTATTTGAAGCAACTGTCATGTGGTCGTCACTCTCGCGGGTGGGAACAAGCTGACGGGTAGCATTGGAGCGCTTCAACTTGTGTGAATAGTCACGAATTTGGTCGATAGTAACTGAAGAGGTGCGGAGCATCGTGTCCGGGAAATTCTGGACATTGACGCGCAGAGCCTCGAGGATGTGACCGGAGACGCGGACGGAGCTCGTGGGAGACATGGCGATGGGCGAAGTCACGGGCAATGGAGGAGGCGGAGAGTGTTGTCGTGCTCGGGTATTTGACTCAAGCCAGTGGTGGACGTTGCGGCGCGGCACCCTGGTGATACTATGCGACTTGCGAGGTCTTGAGAGCAAATTTGATTGTTGTTGCTGGGATCCGAGAGAGAAAGTGCGGTCGTGAGGGTTAGTCTCCGTGGTCGAAAGTGGGGGAAGGGAAAGCTCATCAGGTTGAATTGAGGACATGTCAAGCTGAAGGTCATGACGAGGCTGATGACGACCGGTAGGGACAACGGGGCTCAAAGCAGCTTCAGTCTCGCTCCAATCGGGTTGCGAAGGACGGTGAGATAGGAAATGGCGTGGCGAGGGTGGTGGTGACGGCAGCAATGGTTGCGAGGGCATTTCCCCTGGCACGTTGTGTGTCGGTCTGTTAGACGAGTCTGTAGTGTTGCCCAAATTGGCCTTGGAGACCTGATAGCTCAGCGACGACCGCCTCTCAGGTACAATGTGAGGGAGTTGCTGTTGCAGCGAGGGTCTGTTGTTGTCCATTGTGGATGTTGTCGGTCGGGTGGGAGATGCCTGGTGCAGCTCACAAACATCCTCTGATGATTCGACTCCTCGACTATACTCTGGCATTTTGAATTCTGTGTGCATGTTTTCGTGCACTCCAAGGTCAACCCAGCTTCCACCTTCGTTCCTCACATGCCATGCAGCACGATTCCCTGGACTATGGACAAGGGCTTCTTTAGAACTACCTCTTTTCGGGTAGCCCTCGGCGAGATAGCCTCTAGCAGGATGACCTCCTATGGGATGACTCCCGAGGGCACACCCCGCCGATATGTCATGTCCTAATGAATAGGGTTCTGATCCCTTTTCTCCAGAATGCAGCGGGAAGTCGACCGATGTTGCTGCCGTAGTAATGGATTGCTTCCGGGTCCGGACCGATGGCGATGAGAGTCCAGCCTCGAGATCTGCCGACGAATCACTTCCCCAACCCTCGTCGAGGCCATTGAAGAAAAGCCTTCTCGAGTCCTGTTCTGTTTCCTTCTTCATAAGGGAATTCTTGCTGGCTGACATGTGGTCTCGCCTCGGAGCCCGGAAGGAAGGGTGGGATGCGGCGTAGGCTGTGCTTTTAAGAATGGCCTCGCGTTCAGACCGCCAGGCGCTCTCCACGCTGTCTTGCCTTAGTGAACACAAGAACGTCTCTGGAGCCACCTGGTACAACCTGTGCAACACGCGACTGGGATTGCGCTGCGGGAGACTCGGTGGGTGGTCTCCAGAGGCTAGGTCCGCCGAAGGGCCTCCTGAGGTCATGCTCCTGGCCAAAAAAATGCCTTCCTGTTCTGCAAGATCCCGGGCGAGCATCTCTGGGAGGTTCTGCATCATTGCGTTGGCAAACTTATCCATCCTGACTTCGACGGCCCGCTCGGACGATAAACAAGACGGCCGTGAGGAAATAAAGGTACCAGACCACAGAGGCAAGCCACTTTGATCCACTCGGGTCGTTATCCTCGACAGGAGAGATTGGCTTCGACAAACTTGATACGACCTGTTACACAGAAACGCTTGAGGCCGAATGAAAACGTGGGTCGCTTCCCGATGCTTAGTTGGTGCGGCAGTTGAGAAGTTTACCTTGTGTGACAACACGCACTTCCAGCCAGGGCTTGAACAACTCGGATAGAAGCTTGATATTAAAGACGGTCATGCAAAACACGCCCGCCGAGCAGGTGCAGGAGGACAAACCAGTTGAGGTCTGACAGATGGAACCTAGACAAGGAACTGGGTTGAATGCCTTGGTCAAGAAATGATCTTGGGAGACCGCACAACTGAAACGAGAAAGAGAAGATGCAAGCGGGCTTCTGGCGTCTTCTCCTTATGCGGTGACACCGATGAAGGGCCAGTAAATAACATCCTGCAAGACCAGCAGGTTGGACTGAAACATACATAGAGAGACACTGTGTCTTCCGACGTCAAGCAACAAAATTTGGGAGCATGGTTGACATGTTCGAGATCGAGACACACAAGCACACTGTGCTTCCATCAGCTCGCTCCCTTGAGGCTTAGGTCCGGAGATCTAATGTACCTACTTCACCACCTGCGACGTCAGGGACCTCCTGCCCAGGCAAGACAGTTTTGACACGGCTCGCAAAAGACTAACGATGGCGGCGATGCGACGTGCTGCCGAGAGGGAGCGCTGACTCGAGAGAGAGCCCAGAGGCAGACGGGCGCGACACCAGGTTTGTTGCAGCTCCAGGGCTGCCACATGGCTGGCCTGTTCGCCACAAAGGACACGATCGACTCGGGGAAAACAGGCTAGAAAAGAAACCAAAAGCAAGTCGTTCGTCCATCTGCAGGATTGCTGCATGACGGACTCCCGACAGCGGGCAGAACGAAGGAAAGTGGCTGGCTGGCTGTGCGCGCAAAGGGCGTTTCTACCTCGACCCGAGCTGCATGCTCGTGAGCCCTGGCGGACGCAGGACGCCGAGGTTGGGGACGCGTCACGAGAAGGTGTCTTTGATCCAAATACTTTTAGGACAGATGGAGTAATTTCCGTTGCAGTTGCAAATCCGACTCTCCCAAGTTTTCCTCGACGAACAAAATGTGAGCAACAGTCGGGTGGTCCAGGCCGAAGGGGAAGAGGGAAAAGGTTGCAGTGTAGATGGCTGGACCGTAATCAGTCATTGTGGCTTGAGAGGAGCTAGCCCACAACAGCCCAGCCCGGTTGAGACATTCGCCTATCTGCCGAGAATCGAAACACAGGCAGGTATTTCGCGTCAATTACTGACAGGAAGGACATTACAACAATCTCGACGCGAGACCATTTCGACGGAGCGGCTCATCCAAGCAAGGCCTTTTTGAGAATGATCATCGTGGCTTCGATGATCATCACTGCTCCGAAATAGATAACGGCTGATTGTAAATTGATCATCCGGCTGACAGGCAGATAGGAGAGCCACAAGACGCCACAATGTGAATGATCATAATAAGCGATGTCGGGGGAAAAGTAAGACGTTTTAGAGATCTAGGTGTGGATTGTAGGTGGTTGCTTCTTTCAAGGCCGGGAAAGAAAGGTTCAATGTTACTGGAAATGGTAATCTGCATGCTAGTGTATGCTAATAAGTCACAAGTGGAGACCTGGACAGTAAGTACCTAATGATGCAGTTGCAACAGAGGCCTACTGGTACTAATTCACCCTGTCGCCTGACTTATAATGGATGCAGCGCCATAGCTAGCACATGCACAGCATCAGTGCTCAGCAGGGCAGGCCCTGCAAGATCAATTTCGAGCCCTGGTCGCCTCCACCTGCCGCACGCTCTTGCCGCTTGTACTTTACGAGTTTTATGTGATACCGGTACTTACAGAGGAGCCAAGGCAGTCATGGCCCGGTTATATTTGTTTATTTTGCAGATCACGGACGTGGATATGCTTCTGTTTGGAATCCTAGTATTGAGAAATCTAATCTCAACGCCTTCTCATTATTTGCTAAATTCAGTAATGTCCATTAAGAGATCAGTGTGACCCTATGAGAGGTGTTGCCTCTTTTTTTATTTTTATTTTTATTTTTTCCGTCCCTTTCCTTGTTGTCGTGTAGTCGCGCTCTGGAAGTGGATGAACGTTAAGAGTACACAGTTCACTGATCCTGATAGTGGGTGTTAAAATTGGACAGCTTGAAACTCGTGGACGTCTTCAGATGTAGACTAATCTCCATGGTAGAGATGGATGATTGTGGCTCAAGCAGTGGATTGATTCGTACACCTCTTCCAATGCGATGCTGCCTGGCTTCGTGTCCATGCAATTACAAAAGCAACAACCCAATGATCTAGTTCACAAATTCTTCATATGGCGCGGCCTCTATCTGCCCCTTAGTGCAGTAACTTCAACAGTCCCAGCCCTTGTGTCTAACCGCACCTCATACTCGAGTGAGTCGTCAGATGGAAATGCCCGCCTCGTGGCGCCTCCCACCGGACCCTTTTCCAGCGAATCTTCAACACTACTCAAATCGCTTGAACCGGGCCAGCTCTCCGTATCCCTTCTGCCGCTCGCCATCCTACCGGGGTCCGCAACACCACCATTGTTTTCCCCATGACCATGATGATTATCAGCCCGAGGCCATGTCCGGCCGTATTCGTTCTCCCTCTCGCCCGGACTCGGCGCCACCACGCGACCACCATTCAGTAGCCCCTGTTGCTGTGCGTTGCTCAGCGCCAATAAGCCCGCGCTTACTAGTAGTAGTAAAAGCAGCACAATATTGCCTGCTTGCGTCGCGTTGCCGCTTACAGCCGCGACGAGATAGACCAGCACCTTGGCGATGGCCTCCAGGTAGCCCTCGACGTGGGTCTTGGGGCGCAACCACACGGTGGTGGTCAGTGCATACAGGTCAGACGACAGGCCGCGTAGTATAACAGCCGTGGTTGGGTTCAAGGTGATGGTGTACTGCGAAAATCGAGGAGGTGGAGGGAGGCTGTCCGGGAAGGAGAAGGGCTTTGGCAGATGTGGTGGTTTGGGCTTTGAGCGAGACTTGATTACGGCGATGTTGAGGATCCGGGAGACCATCAAAATACCGATGATGGCTAGAGCCCACCCTGTGAATACTGTCAGCCTTTGAACATCTAATTACCCTCGAGATGGAGAAAAGAGAGGCGACCCTGCGGGGCTTGAGAACACTCACAGTCCTCCAACAGGACCACAAAAGCGATAGCCACGCACGTCAGCATCGGGCTGGCAACATACAGCAGCTGTGCGGCCCACCCCAGACTTTCCTTTAATTCCTTGGACCCTCCGTATAGCATGGCCCTCTGTCCACCCCTGCCCATCCCCTGGCGTCGCATCCCCCAACTTCCTCTCTTGACAGGAATCTCACCCACATCCAACACCACTGTCTTGCCGTCCTTCGCGATGCGCAGCACATAACTCACGACAGCTTGATTAACAATGCGATGTGCCGTCGGCCTGCCGTCGCGACCTATCTCGACTGCGGTGAGGACCTGCGCATTGTCGCCACGGACCAGATCGTCCGCTGCTTGCTGATAGTGCAAGCCTGGCGCAAGGAGGAGAGAGTCCAGCCAAGAGGAGCCGCCGCGGAGAACAGTGCGCTGGGCGATGGTGCTCAGATCGGCCAGGACAAGAAGACCTGAAGCGGAGAGTGAGAAGTTTGGTATGGGATGGGAGGACCAGCCAGAAATGAAGGGTCTGCTTATATCGTTGGTAGTCGTCGCCATGTCATTGGAGTCCCTACCGAGCAGAGCACCTAATCGAATGGCTGTCCAGTCCGCGTGCAGCCAGAGAATCAGGATAGAACGAGAGGAGAGCCGCAAATCGAGTACTTATTAAGGGGTTTGCCCGCTCAATCCTGCACGAACGGCAAACACCGGGTACGTGAAATGGAGGGGCGGGAGAATGCTGTCTAAATCAACTCAATTGCGGATTGCAACCACCATCATCAACTCTCAAAAGGGGGCCAGAAAGGGAACACCCTGCGCTTGGGAATGACGTGGATGGCGACTAGCCACAGGCAAGACATTAGAACACCTCACTCATGCGTAGTAGCATGTTGCAAACTCACAGGCTGACTTTAAAGAAGTGAGCCCAATGGGTCTGTGAGGTCAACAAGATTTGAAGTGTGATAGGCTGCCTATCAGATCACAGGATGAGTGCAGCAAGGGTGACGAATGGGCAACGCTCATTCACGGCACATGATGTGGTAGTCTTGCTAGCCGACCACACTGCCCACACACCTGAGGAAGGCGCGGCTGGAATAGGTCATCACAGTAAAGAAGGGTGTGCACGATTCATGGTCCACGATACTTAATAACCTGCATTGCCCAATCCGGGCTGATTTGTAACTCAAAAATGAAACTCAGCTGAGTATCCTGATCATTGTGTGTTTGTTACACTTTTTCTTTGACGATGATGTTGTATAAAGTAACAGGTCGCACGCCCCGCTCAATGCCAGAATAGAGTTGTGGAGTTGCACATCACATCCCCGAGAAAGCAAGGAGGGTCCCCCCCGGTCATCAGCCCGCTTATGTCAGCTATTGGACGACCACCCTTCTCTTTCAGGAAGCAGCACCAAAAGATTTCGGCCTTGAACCCCTCGCATGTTGGTCCAACCCGCCAATTGTGCCACCACACAATTCAACCAGCAGACATGCTCCAATGATGCCTTGCAAGGCAGTGCGATGATCCAGACTTAGCACTACGGAGTGCAACGAGACATACCCATACTCGACTCTGCCGCCGATCGCGTCAAGATGCGCTCACGCCTCCTCCGACAACTTCCTGTCCGCAACCTAATTCGTCCGCGCTCCGCCGAGACCACCGTGCGCCACTTTACGTACAACTCGACGACCTTCTCCTCGCGCCCACAGCTTCCCTTCCTCGCCATTCCCTCTCGTGTCAGCGGCAGCCATCAGCAATGGCGTCGCATCACTACCGAGCGCATCAAGCATGAGGTCGGGCTCGCTATGAAGTTTACCGTGTACGTCTGGACCATAGTCTTCTTTGTCGCTGTGTCAGGCTTTGCGGTGCAGCAGGAATGGATGGAACAACGGTATCCTACCCCACATGAGTGGACTTTCCGCTCGCGCATGCTGAAGCGCGGGGTGGATGCTGAAAGGGGACGGACAGACGTGGTTATGGAGAACTGGGTGTTGATTGTGCAGATGTTGCAGGATGTGCTGGAGAGGCTGGAGGATCCAAGCAAAGATGGCAAGGGATTGAGGGACGTCGAGGGAGGGCCACCCGGGGCCAAGGACATCACAGGCATGCCCGAACCGTGGAGGAGAGGCTACGTGGAGGCGCTCCTCTTGTGTTGCCAAGCTTCAGAACACGTGGAAGATTATGTGCTGGACAAGACGCGAAGCATTGTCTTCCCAAAAGACGTGGTCAAGGGCCCTTCGAATCCCTTTCCAAGGCCAGTCCCACCCGGCTCCGAATCCCCCCCGCGAGAGGAGGATTGCGTGCCGTCGGGCTTTCCTGACCCCGACGAAATATATATCAAGCTACTCGCTACCGAGGGTCTGACGTCCAGGCAGAGGATAGATGCCACGCTCTCTTATGCAAATTGGCTGGAGAATAAGGGGCGGTTGGCTCCCGCGGCTGTCATGTACGAGGGTGCGCTTAATCTAGCCATCGAGGAGATTTACACGCCAGGCGCACCTTTCCTTCTGGACCCGAAAACTGCAGTTCTCAATCACAAGTCAAATCAAAAGCCATCGGCAAATCTATTGGCGTCTCTCACGGCCTTAGCAACATTTAAAGCGCGCCACGAAGACGTCTCTACCGCTTTACCCATCCTTATCTCCATCCTTCAAGCACGTCGATCTCTCCCAACAAAAACACAAGCTGCTCGCGGCGGCGACGATTTCTCATTCTACCAACCGAGCAAAAGCTCATTCCAGAAAATCCTCGACTTCATCAAAACGCCAGATTACCCACCCCCTCCACCGGATGGTACCGCCCCTCCCGTCCGCGACAGTAAGGAGCTCTGCGAAGAAGCAGCGCTGCATCTGCATATCGGCGAGATTATGTACACGTTGCAGTCCTCCACCAAAGAAGATGGTCTTGCTTGGACGCGCGAGGGCGTCGATCTAGCCGAGGAGGAGCTTCATAAGGTCCTTGAGCAGGTCCAGGAGAATCGTGGCACGAAGAAGGTCTGCCGTGAGTGTCTGGCGTCGGGGCTGGCCAACTGGCGGACAATGGTGGCGCGCATGGCCAAACAGGAGGATGAGGCCAAGGCTGGTGGGAAAACCCCCTCCGCTGGATGGTTTGGCCTGTGGAGTGGGAAGAGCATTGTGGAGGATGGCGGGCGATGGGCGGCTGAGGAAAAGGTCGTCGCCGAGAGAACGAGAAGGGCGCAGGATTTGTTGGAGGATTTGCCGCAGCCTAGGTCTGCGTTCTTGAGTGGACTTGTACGAGCATAGGAAGTCTCGATGAGAAACTCGTGATAGCACAATGTTGATACGTCCAGGTGCGGCTACAAAATTCCCAGCGCTCTTCACCTGTTGGTTTTCTTGAATTCAATGAGTCTTTTCGTTTCATCTATGATCTCTTATCGGTCTCAACATGCTCAATTGACGGTTAAATGATCAAGCAACCGTCCGTGCATGGACTTGCAAAATTGGAGATAAATGGACCTCATTCTTGACCGTCTCATCCTCCTTGGACTCCCTCTCTTGCTCGACCTACTCACTCTGCACCTCCTCAGCCTCTCTCGCGAGCTTCTCAGCCTCCTTGATCTCAGCCTCCTTGATCTCAGCCTCCAATTCATCGCCATCCGTCAACGCCGACGCATCGACGATGCCCGGTTGACGTGGCGGAAAGGGCACATACTCTGGATAATCTACAAATTCCGGCGTGTCCTCAAATTCCTCGCTCTTGAACGTGACGTTCAAGACCGGGTTTCTATACCGGCCGCCCGTGTCGTACACCTCGTCCATCCACGGCAGGACAACACCCTTGGCCTTGATGACGGCCAGCTCGCTGTGGTAGGGCTCCCCGGAGGAGAGGACGGGACAGCCGTAGGTGGTGTGGTAGTGCGAGTAAGGGTTGCCGCCGGGGTTGGCCATGGAGGTGTTGAGAGGTGTGGAGCATGTGATGTAGGCGCGGGCTTTCTGTAAAGTATGTCATTCAACGATATCTCCAAGACATTGGTCTTACGAACCTCCTTTAAAAAGGCCCTGAAGCCTTCATTTTGGATCGCATGCTCGTCAAGGCCACCACCCAGGATGGCAAGGCAGCCGATCCGATCCTCCCAGCGCTTCCAATTCTGATCCAGGTACTTCTCCGCCTCCACAGCGCCCTCGCTCAGACCGATGATCTCCAAACTAGCCTCTTTGCCGACCAAGTCCCTATTGGCAAGCACACTCTCAAACACCATGCGCACATGCTCGCCCACATCGTCGTTGCCAGGGATGCCATTCACCTTGGGATCAAAGAACCGCCCCTTTAGCACCGCACTCTTCATGCGCACGCCTTGGCTCTGGCGGTAGCTCAGCGCGCGCTCCTCCTCAGGCCACCACCATCGCTCGCCCGTATTTGCTAGGACCACGCCGACATCCTCGCGCAGGGCCTTGACGATGCTCACCACGCTGCCCTCATTGACGCCGCCCTTGCCGCCTAGCACGCGGTGCGCAAGCACGCCCAGGTCCTGGTCGCGCTCGCCGAAAAGGACGAGAACGCGCTTCTTGTGATTGAGGTTGGGCGAGAGGAAGATTGGGGTATGGGGCCTGGTGAGCGGAGTTTGAAGCGGAAGGGCCAGTTTGGTGAAGTGATGGGGCGCGGATGTGAGGCGGGCGTGAACGAGGTCTTGCACAGCCAAGGTGAAAGCAAAACGCTGGCGGTCGTTGTATCGCATGGATTTGGAAATGAAGTAGTCAAAGTAGAACTTGGGATCGGTGATGGAACGAATTTCATCTTCTTCGTTGACAAAGTAACTATGGCTGCGTCAGATGTGATAGACAGGGAGACTGAAGGAGGCAGACCAGTACTCACCCGAGCTTCTCCAGATCGGCTGGGAAGTCAGGGTCTTCGGGAAGACCAGACCAACGTCGACGGAACATCCTGATGCTTCGTGATTTGATGTGAGTGTTTGTTTGGGTCAAAGCTGAAAGAGCGATGGCGCAGACAGTAGCAAGGTTTTGCTGGAAGATTATGCTGAAAAGGAGTTAAAGTTTGCGAAAAAGTCGCAATGATAACGAATGGACAACGGAGGGTAGAACGTCGTTTTGCGACTCGAGGAAGCAGGTGACTTTTTAGTTGATGAGGTTGGGAGGCACAAATTGGCGCGTCTGAAGGCTTCCATCAAACTTCGGGTCAGGCAACGAGGAGCTTGAAGACTGCGCTTGCAATAGAAAGCTCATTCGATGAAGCCAACGATGCCCGGTCGGGTGATAGAGCAAGAGCGCAGCATTCGCTTTATGTGCCCAACGCCAAAAGTTTGTTTCATCCGGTAACACTTTAAGTAGCTTCGGTCCTTGCTTGAAGATTTTTGTTATTCGTTCCCCTGGGTGTTTGACGCCAGTGTAGATATTTTCTATGCGGAGAGTACAGTCAATTAGTCCTGACCATCCTACTCCCTTTCCTTTATCAGCCCTCTAGAATTTGGCTCTGATCACGGCTCGACAGGCCTCTCCATGGCCCAAGTATGATCCTTCATAGCCATGGCTTGTCGGCTCACAAGCCAATGTGCCCTCTCCCCCTCTTCTGCTTCCATCCTCCGTTGCCATTTTACCAACTAGCCTTCTGCACACCAGGCAGCGCTCCCGCCAAAGCTTGCATCCTGAAGTTATACTGCGCAAAAAACACACCACGGTTAGCAATCAAATCCCCAACGAAAACACACCGATGCGCTTTCACAGCCGCGCTCCGTCCTCCCGCCGCCAAGCACAAACGAGGAAAACACCTACTCTCGACATCTTGAAATCCCTGAAAATACCCCGTCCTTTTCCTCCTAGTATACACCGATTCCTAATCTGCGTCGGGTTCGTGTAGCAGTGCATTTGCGCCAGCTGGATATGCGCCTCAGCGCGCGCGCGGGCAGGAAGCGTCGTGTTGCGGACAATGTAGCGAAGGGCTTGCCTAAAATAAGATGTCGTTCGCCGTCAGTCACTCAGCCCTCTTTCTTTCTTTCTTTTCCATAATTGATAGCTAGCTTCGTAGGGCAATAAACAAAAAAGAACACAAAGCAACAAAGTGAAAACAGAGTTCCCCTTCCATGCGTACCTTTCCGCCTCGTAGGCCTCGTAAACCTGTCGCTTGGTGTGGTCGCGAATGACCTTGATGTTGACGAAGGAGCCAATATCGAGCTTCTTGGCCCGGTAAAGGTTCATCTTCGGCCGGAAAAGCGACGCCATCTTGAGCGCGAGTGGTGGGGGGCGTCAGTTGCTATCGTCACTGAGGAAGCAGACAGGATAATGGCACTTTGAGGACCGCTCGCGAAGTTCAAATCGGATGTCGGGTGCTTACATAAGCACTACTTCTTCACGGCCAGCGTCATCACTCATACATCGAAGGTTTTGCAACTCCAAGATATGGTGTAAATTTGCCTTGGTCAATTTTCAGAATATATATCTAGTCTAAGCGGGTCGCCTTTTTTACCTTTTTGAAAGGCCGCAACGCTGGCTGATCAACTACCAAATCGAGAAAGCACATCACGATCAGTATAGACTGGTCGAATTCACAACTCATACATGTCGCTTCCTCCCCACCACCATAGACATCCCTTCTTCAACGACCCCCCCTTTCCCCAACAAAGAAAAAACATTTTGCCCGCAGGTTTTGGTAACTTTTCCAGAACGCCATTTGCCAGCAAAACACAAATTTGAACCTTAGCATATTTCCTATCACCTTGAATGTCATCATCCTCACAACACGGGAATACCCTCGTACTCTCCGTAGCCCAACGCCAGGTTCATGTTTTCTGTAAACAGATTGTTAGTATTACCTAGGTATCGGATAGAAAGCACGATAGGAGGGCAAATTTTAAGGGTAAAGACTTGAAGGGGGGGGGGTAGGAGAAACTTACGCAAGCACTGTGTTGCAGCACCCTTCAACAAATTATCAATCGTCGCGCAAACTACTACCCTCTTGCCAGAGCTGTGCACCGCAAAACCACCAATCTCCACACCGTGCTTGCCACTGATGTTCTTGACCGTCGGTGCCTCGCCCACCACCTTGACGAGCTTCTCACCAGCGTACCGCTCCTGGTACAGCTGGCGGATATCCCGGCTCGTCATCGTCTTGTTAAGCGGGATGTTGATCGTGTGGTGAATACCCTGGAACCAAACGGCTACGTGTGGAGAGAACGCCACGGAGCGACCCAGCTGCGAGCTGATCTCGCGCTCGTGAATATGATCTGTCAGCGAGTAGGCAACCAAGTTGTTGGTAAGCAGCTCGACGTCGTTCTTTGGGGAGGGCTTGGTGCCTGCGCCAGAGTAGCCGGACACGCCAAAGACCGCCGGCTCACCGCCCATGTGCTCGACTAACGGGGCGAGACCGAGCTGTGCGCCCGTCGCATAGCAGCCGGGGTTGGCAATGTCAGTAGCATCGTGGATCTTTTGGCGGGCAACGAGCTCCGGAAGACCGTACGTCCAAGAGTTGTCGAAGCGGTAGTCGGCAGACAGGTCGACAATTACGCTACGGTGGTTGGAAGCCTTGCGACCCTCATGCACAGCCTCAACGAAGGGCTTGCACACGCCGTTGGGAAGGGCCATCACCCAGCAGTCGATCTCGCCGCGCTTCTCCATGTCGCGCACGTCATCGGGGCTGAGGTTGTCATAGGTAATTTGGGCCTTGTCGTAGCCCTCCAGAGTTGTGCCTGCGAGCTCTCGTGATGAGACGTGGGACAGCTCCATGTTAGGGTGAGAATTCAGTAGGGAAATCAGCGCTTGTCCAGTATATCCTCGTGCACCAATCAAGGCAACCTTTGCCGGGCCATCCCGGGTCTTGTTGCGCTTGCCCAGTGGGGGGTTTGGGTTGGTGGTTGTCGCAAAGCCGCGGGTCTGGGTCGCGGGCTTGGACAGCCATGATGACCTAGGCCGCGACGATGTAGCGAAGCCACGAGCCTGCTGCGCAACCCTGGGTGCAGATGCGCTGGATGCGGAGACGTCCGCGTTGAGCGCTGCGCGTTGCATCCGGGCCTCCAAGTTTGAGTCACCAAGCATCTCCCGACCGTGCGTCTCAAAGTCCTGCATGACCTTGACAATCTCATTGCCATCCTTGATTCCGCACCAGAACATAACATCGCCGCTTACGGACAGGCTACCGTCTGCCTTGTCCCAGAACCATGTGAGGTTCTCATCGTCCTCCTTGACGGTCCAGACTAGCTTGGGGAAATCCTTCTTGATTGCGGTCAGCAGATTATCGGCGATGTTGCTCAACCAGCCAGACTTCGTAATTGTAAGCGTGGCCAGCGTCGCAAGCGGGCGGTTCTCATTCGGTGGAAGAACGATCGCAACAGCGTCCATAGCCTCATCGTAATAAGCCTTGAAAGGGTTCTCCTTCAGGAAATCGATGTAAGTGTCCACCGTTTGCCTAGAATTGGGGCCTTCCCTGTCACGGACCAGCACCTCCTTCAACTTCTCGACGTCGTTGATCTCCTGGAGGCCAGTAGCAGAGAGAAGCTTCGTACCGCGCCGTATCAGAGTTCCCGCGCCAGAGTCGGTGAACAGCTCCTTTTGCAGATCCTGAGGGTGGATAATGGCTACTGAAGATGACCTGGGCAGCGTATCAAGCAAGTCCTTGATCTCCTTGATCTTGAGGCGCGTTCCGTACTTGCACCACGCCTGTTGCATGTACCACTCGAATTCCTCGTCCAAGTTAATGGCCGAGATCTTACCGCCCTCACCATCGAACAGGCCACCCTTCTCCGACAGATACACGACCTTCAACGGCTCCAGCGCGCGGGCAAGCTCCGCCGCCGCAACGTCGGCGTTGACGTTGAGGCACTGTCCATCTGGCGTGTAGGCGAGCGAGGTCAGCACCGGCAAACAGCGGTGGTTGATAGCCCACTCTATCATATCCTTGTTGACGTTCGTAACCTTGCCAACCAAGTTGTACTTTTCCTTGTTCAGGTAGTCGGCCTCGAGCACACCGTGCGTGATGGGGCGCACGTGCACACCCATCTCCTCGAGTCGGTTGGTCAGGCGCTGGTTCTCCTCCATGAAGAGCTTGCGCGCCACAGCTAGCGTTTTGTTGTCTGTCACTCGAATACCCTCCTCGAACTGCGGCTCTACGCCTGCATCCTCGAGGAGCTTGTTAAGCTGCGGTCCTGCGCCGTGCACAACCACTGGGTAGAGACCGACATGATAAAGGAATGCTAAGCTATTGCAAAGCTCATCCAGGCTGCGTACAATCCCAGATCAGTCTCGTGTCCTTATGCGCCTCCGATAACGCCGGCGCAGCTTCTCCCTCGGAATAAACACTCACTAGTCGGTCAAAATTGCTCCTCCCACCTTGATCACTGCGAAACGCTGTGACGAAACGCTGGTGAAATGCGAAAGATATTGCTGCACCTCCCTCTTGGAGCCAACGCTGCTCAGGGTCTGGATGACTATGCCGCGGGTGCTCAAGTCGGTGAGTTGCTTGGTCGATGTGGAGAGGCAAGCGCGGCGAGCGGTCTCGGCCAGGCGGGTGCTGGCCACGGCGACTCGAGGAGTGACTGTTGCCGACACGGGCACTCGCGCGCGCAGGCGAGCCCCGGCCCGGAAGGCCCTCACGGAGGTGGAAAGCATAGTGAGCGTATTATGAAGAATGCTCGTCGTATGACGTGCGGGGGGGGGGTTCTGGAAAGACGTGTTTGTTTAGCTGCTGAGGAGGATTGGGCAACAGACTGCTTGTTATTGGGCAAGCACAGGGGCAATTGCTCCTCTAGCACCTTGCCTGTCTATCCTATCGTGTATACGGCTGGGACGGAAGAGCACGATGGATATTTCTTGACTCACAGTATGAGGAGCTCCTGTTCTGACTCGGATGCGCAATCACAGGGAATTCGCTTCAGCTCTTCACCTACAGAACATTGAAGACAGATGGGGCAGTTGGAAGAAAGAGGGGAGATTTGTCTGCACGACCACACAGAAGGGGAAAAAACGAGAGGGAAAAAGGAGGAGGAGTAGGAGTAGAGGAGGAGGACAAGAATGCGCGTAATGTGGTGTCCACCGTGGGTGGGTTTGTTCTTGCTCTTGTGTCCCACGCCTAAAAAGTTTCCTAGGTCGGCACGGGGGGGAGGGGTATGCCGGCCGAATATCGCAGCTTGGCCACACCTCAGCACTACGAATACTTCCAGAACAGTACCAAAGGAGTGGCCCCAAAACCCTCAAGGTTGCATTATACCTGCATATAGCATGTCTTTTCAGGACTAGCCTTGCTGCAGAAGATATTTATTTGCCATCAGCTATGAGGTGAAAAGTTCACTTGTTCACAAAAAAAAACAAACCCTTCGTCTCCTGCAGCCCAAGACTGGTGCTCTAATAATTTCTTCATTTTCAACCACTAGGGTGGGCCCATATGCCAAGACAACTTTGGGGCAATGAACAGTCATCCTAGTCCAAGAATAATCAGATCCCCCACTCGATCCACTTTCCTCATTAATTTTACAACTAGCAACCACTCCTATGATGCTAAGTCGTACATATTGCGGAGGAAGAGACTGATCAGATCTAATCAGATGCCCCATTACGGCCCACTGCCTCTTCTGTTCTTGCCCCGAGCCGTCACACAAACTCCGAGCACTTGAGGGAATGGCCATGAAGTTCCATAAGTAGGTTGGTCCTTGCTCGGCATCGCCTATACCTTCATTGTCTTCATGAGATCATCTATAAGTATGCCTGGGAAAACCATTCGACGACATCTTGTTCCTCCACCAAATTGAATCTTCTGTAAGAGATCTATGCTCCTCTATGTTCCGGATCATGAGATGAGGTGTTCCAGCCTTCTCTTCAAGACATGACTAGTACATACGTGATGCGGTGTACTGAGCTCGAAATCAACCATCCGGGCTGGACATGGCTCAAGGTAACAGTGATACAGATACACAGCGTTTCTACAAATTACACTCACTCGGGTTCGACCTCCAGGCCTCGGGACAACCCACACTGGCGGTCAAGAATGTGCTGTAGTAAAATGACAGTACAGATTTGCGAGGGCATTGAGCCTCCGACGTACTTTTTGCACGGATCCCAACGGCATTGTATAATTCAAATTCTCGCACAGGCAAAACGCATCATCCATCAATTGATGGATCGGTGTGGGCGGCTCATGGGCGCTCCCAAAGTGTCGCATAGCTTACGTGCCAGCCCAGTCTGTCTGGCTTATAAAAGACTGTTCCCCAACAACAACACTACGACACAGACTTCACGAGGAGGCGGGACTTGAAAATTGTCGTGAGGGTTTCTGAATTAAAAGCTTGCGCAAAACGCCATTTGCCGTTCCATCATACATACACTTCAGAATCGCATATCGCATCATCTGCGGCCTCGCAGCTCCCGAATGTGGTCCTAGCCAGGCTGACCAGCCAGGCACCACCATGCCATTCCATAGTGGTGCCCATTGTGACCTAATGAGGACTTGCAACTCCGCAGGAGTGATATAGTCGAGAGATGATAAAAGCCGAAATTTTGCCTTCTATCATTCAATCGTGACCGAGACAAGCTTGTGGCGGAGGTTCGTCGTGACTGGAAAAAAAAGAAGCATCGGTTGAAATCGAAAGACGAGATAGAAACTCCACTCCCTTGCTGCTTAAACCCCATGCTTGCCAAAACAACAATGCAAGCACGCTCTCCCGCCTCGCCAGCTAGCCAGCCACCATCCGTTGTGTCGTTGATGTTTTGTATCGATTGATATCCCGGAGCCTGCCAGATCGAGAGTCGTAACCGTTTCACTGTTCGTTCCTACCAATTCGAGGTAGTCCGCTGTGGTATATTCGTCCCCATCATTTTACTTCTTTGTAACGACGACTAAAGGTCATGTGTTAATATGACAACATTTTCATGGAGCTCAAGCGTCATAGCTGGGACACCATGAACATCCCATGCATCTCAACTTACTCGGTATGACGATAATCAGGATCAAAATTATGATGCCTGCAAAGATGCACATGCGCATCTTCATGTCCTTCCACCACATCTGCTTGCGGACCCTGTTGGCGCCCCGGCGGAAGCCCTGAGCCGACACGGCCAAGTTGTCTGTCTTATCCTGCAAGTTGTCGATGCGCTCGCCACGCTCGTTGGCCATGTTGATGTTGTTCCTCATGGTGTTGATGGTGGTCTGCATGGACTGTGGAGAAGAATGATGTCAGCCATCTTGCACTTGCTTATTATCGAAAACTTGATGCCCGCCATTTGATCGCTGTCGCTGAATGCTCGAGTTGTGCGATAAAATGCATCGGCAGAGGTTGTTTTGCGCATTCCAATCGCCGTGGCTGATGATTTGTGCTGGCCAAGTCAACAGGTAACAAACAGGCCACCGTCGTCGTGGCCCGAGGCTTGGCGCATCCCAGCAGGGCCCGACAAGTCCGATGAATCGCGATTGTTCCAGGCCATCCGGGAGGCTCTAACTCCAAGCAGAGCGTGGTCTGTGTGATGTCGCTCGCTGCCTCCAAGTCGATGCCAATAGAGACGGGTTGGGAATGTCTGATGATCGTCGTCCTTGTCGTTCATGTCATGAAAGATCATTGCGCCTGGCAAGGGGAGAATACCGCTGACGTAGATCGACACGCATGTTTGGAAAGTGGCTGACACCGCGCGAATGGGATGACGGGCAGCTCAAGTTCTTGAGTAGCTATTACACTCTGTACTTACGCCTTGGATCTGTGCAATTCTTGGGTCGCTGGACTGCTGGGTGCCCGCGCCCTGGTCTGGGAAGCGGGTGTCCGGGTCGTAGCGTGCGTCGGCCATGGTTGCTGATTATTGAGGGAGCAATAAAATCAATCTGATGAGGTCGTGTGGAGGGGGTTACTGCGGTCCGGCGGATGGACTCGATCTCGTGTGCGTAGTGGTTGATGGAAAACGCGGGTTTTGGGTATCGTTGGAGGGTTTCTAGGAAGATCAAAGGGAAGAGTGTGTCTAGCTTTGGTTTAAAGTTGAGTGCAGAGGTCGCGGAAGGAGGGAAAGACGCCCGCCACTGTGAGACGCTTTGCTGGGGACAGCGCCAGGCCAGGGTGGTCCCCGAAACAGGTCTTGGGGGTGTTCGGCGCTTCACTTTGTCTGCGCCACTGAATAAGAGCTCGTCTAACTGAGCGGTGAACTGTATGTTAGTGAACTGTCGGCCAGCATCGTAGCGTCACTAACATGAACCCCAACCCTGAGATGGCCCCATCGACAAGGCCACCCAACCTCACGATTTCAAACATGCCAGTAGGAATTCGTCTTTTGTTCATGTCTCTAGGGTGCTCAGTCCTGGTCTACCTGGTTGCCCTGCCCACAACAGCTCGAAGCTCGTATGGAGCAATGCCCCAAGCATTACGCACTCATTTGCCCTCTTTCGAGTCATTCCCTGTCATCACGCTCAAAGAATGGGTGGCAGTGCATCTTTTTTGCCTTCCTCTTTCTAGCTCGGCTTTCCAATTTCCAGGTGTGCATAATTATATAAGCAGCTGGGCTCTCTGCACACGGGATATCGAGCACTTCATCCGGTCTGGCCAAGCCCGTCCTTACTAGGGAAACCACCCTTCGTAACACCGTTGCATATTTGTTTCATCAACGTGCTATGAAGAATTAGCCCATCCGGTCTTTTGCTACGCACTGCGACTGACGAGTCTCAATTTAGTGGTTCGGCGTACATTATTTCCATCGGCTGCTGCGCGTTGTAGCTTGCCGCATTACTCGTATGGCGCGAGTATCTATGAGCCAAGCCCCTCCTTTCTATCAAAGTATCTCTCGGAGTGGTGGATTGTGAATAACACTTTAGAAGACTAAACGCTTCAAGCGACTGTTCTAAGGTCTCTGAATATGGCCGAGGACTAGCGACTTTCTTGTGTGTGTACCGATATCAAAATGCCCATTCCCCTTCCTAATGTCCAATTCAAGGTGACCCCTTCACCTGCTCTCCATTTCACGGGCCGTCGAACTGTGCGCCTCTGATTTGCTTCCCCATGATTAGTCCAAGTGTCAAGCTGTAAACGACCTCCATGCTCGTCTCCTTCAATTCACCAATATCTGGGTAGCACATAAAGCCATGTATTACGGGGGCGAGACCTTTTTAGGAGCCAATGCTTCGAGAGACTAGATATAATACTGGGTAGGGTAGATGGTGAAAGGTGGTCGGATCACAAATGCTGAGTCTTTAGGGCTTTTGCTATTTCTTTTACTTTTAGTTCTTCGGCGCTGCTTCTGTCACTTACGGAAACTTTCCCTTCCAAAAGGGGAAGGTATGTGACCTTTGAAGGTGGCATCAATCCTGCTGCAGGCCAAGCTCGCCAACTTGTGAGAAAAGCCTTAACATCGACACGTAGTGCAGCCTGTTGCATGCAGATTATCGTCCTTCTGGAAGTGGAAGAGGCTTCTTCAAAGAAGAAAAAGGCAGTCTTGACATTTTGCATTCCACATTTTCTTGAGCTGAGAGCATTGCCGTGTCCTCGCAGGCCACCACTGTAAAGTACATGCTGTCGTTGATGATCACCTCGTTGAATTGCAGAGAAACGGCTCCAAGTGAGAAGTATTGTCTTAATGAAGAGATTCCTTTGGACAACATTAATCTCCAAATGAGTCTTGAGGAAGAACTTTGCAACGTGCTGGGCGTTCTGACCTTGTGCGCAATGATGTGACGCATATCGTTCTGTCGAATGGCGCTATCAGTTTTGCATGCGGCAACCTCTAGATGAACTGGATACTTGTGAAATATAACAGCAACGACAATCCCATGGACTTGAAGAGTATTGGATGCTCACTCACGTTCCCGAGAAATTGATCACAAAGTCAGAATGTTTGCATTGTGCAAAATAGCAGAAACTTGTGGAATCAAATTCAAAGAGATTTTGGTACCTGTGCCCTTCCACCATGACCTCAACGGCCTAAATCAGTTGCCAGTGTGCTGAACTCCTATCCCAAAACATTCGCTATGCTGGTGACCCTAATTGTTTCCCTCAACACCCTTATGCCCACATGGAAAGTGAAATCTCGTTTTTGCTGGGGGAAGATCCAGGTGTTTGAACTGGACCTTCATGCTTTCTTTCAATGCCAGAAGCGACAGTTGTAGCAGGCTGGTCCTTTGCCGACGTGAGGGCCGAATTGCCACTGATCTGTGGAGACGCCTGAACGACTGTATTGGGCTGCGGAGCTTGCTCGTCGTAAGCATTTGTGCTTTTGACCCTGCCATGCTTGTTGCGCTCCCGGGTCGATTTCCTCGGGCTACCAGTGAGACTGTTGCTGCCGCTTCTCCCACCCTGCGTGCGCTCCTTTTTCCCAGAGTGAACGCCTCGACCTCGCCTGCTTCTGCTGGGAGTAACATTGCCTCCTTGCTCCACCAACATTGCGTCCTTCATGACTTCGCTCTCAGGGTTGACGGCGGGCTCATCAGGCGCTGTGGCCCAGCGGGACTGCATTATACCACTATTACGAGCGCTTGGCTGGGCATCGGGGCTTGGAGTGCTCCGTGGCTGAGCTGCAGAGGCTGCGGGCTCTTTCTCAACGTCCCTGTCTTTGACTTGTGGCGTGGAGCTTGGATTGGCCTCTTCTTCACTCTCTTTATTCTCCCTAGGTAGTTCCGCGAAGTAATTGCTGGGTTGCTCATGATTAGACCCCCCCTGCCAGCTCCTCCTCCACCTCATCAGCCCAATTGAAGCTGCTGATGGTATTAGTAAAGAGCTTTTGTTCAAATTCTTTCGGCATGAAGCCCATCGCCTTGCCCAGCGAGACTGCATCAAGCCATGGCTCGAAAATCTTCACTCCCACCCGGATCATGATTGGTCTGAAGATTTACCTCATTCTAAGTGTTGTACCACTCCTGAACAGGAGACTAGCGCTCCGTGAACTCCGTTCTTACGGCCCAGTGACGCACTCTGGCGATATGTCATTCATGGATGGAGCAGCAAGCAAGTTATGGTTGCAATGAGGTCCGTCGTAAGGGCTGCGTCCGGGGTGTTGCTTCTCCTGTCCGCTGTTCTGCAGAATCCGGGGGTTGCCTCCGCATACGTCTTGAACAGGTGGCGTTACTTGTTTATTAGCTTTGTTGTCTAACCCGCATGGGCGGAGGAATGTGGCTGGGCTCAAAGGTTAGTTGAAAAGTTTCTGTCTGAGCGCCCCCCCCCCCAGAGAGAGAGGGGTACTCGACCCACAATTGAAACTGCCATTGAAACCGCCAACACCAAAAGATATGCCCTTTGCAACCACTGGAATGGTGACTTGGTCAGGACGAGGGATGAGTGGAGGTTCAAAGTCGAATTACATATTTGACTTTGTATACAATTTCTATCAAGACTTCCACCTTATATGTATTGTGCCACTCGAGTTCAATAATTCATCCAACCCATGTCTCCAAAGGGGACTTGCCATTTGGCAGCGCTCAATAGATCAGTACTCAGGACTATAACCGTGAGCATACTGAGCTCAGAGACTACTTTAGTGCACACTTCTCGCAGAGATATTTCGGAGATGTGGACCTAGCTGTGTACCCACATAAGACTGATTACCCTGTGCAGTCGAGACGAAATATGCGATTAGAGACAACCCTGCAGGAAATCATCCTGTTGAAGACAACCCAAGGCATATCATGCTACAGTAATTGATGTATGACGGGGGGAAGTATTATAAGCTGGATGGGATCCTCTCTACCAAGGTTTACATGCGTAGACTGGGGACAAAGCCCATGTACACCACGTGCCTACATAGAAGATGGTTGTTAGTTCCTATTTGGCAAACTCACATGTCCATTTCACCCTCCCAATCCTTCTTCATCTTCAATCTAGAGGTTCACAGCGAGCATAACGCGTTCCTTATCCTGCTGAGTAGGTAGGTAGACCGTGAAGAAATTTATATCCAGTCCAATGTCATTGACAAGGTAAAATTGCTATTCATTGCTTCTCGTCAAGCGTGGATGTCATCTAAAGTCATCATGCACAAACCAAAAGACATCAAACTGAGCCCATTCTTTGCCTGGACCTCTGATTTTATCCTTTATCTCGTCACCTGGAACCTTTGAATCCTAGTAGGCATCCGAGTGATACACAATTCGGAGCAAAACTGGCCCCATTCACCAGAGGTTCCGTCCTTGACCGCTTCTTGCATATCTTTGCCATACCTCTCAGAGTACGCCCTCTTGACCTCTGCCATATGTTTCCCGTCCCAGTGGTAGCGCACCAGTCGCGAGGTCAGCAATTCCCGGCGCAAGCCGTCCTTCTTGGACGCGGTGAGAGCGTGGTGGATGAGCAGAGCATCGCGAGTGGGTTTGTTGATGACGCCGTTAAGAATATGTGCAAGAAGTTCGCCCTGCAAAACAGTGTTAGCCACCTGCACGCATGGCGCCTTGTGGTCAAATCAAAGGGAAGCAACGAGTGCAGACTTACCACCAAGCTCTGGCTTTTCCGCAGTGCATCTCTCGCAAAGTTCGACCGGTATTGCTCATTATACACTCTCAATATTTCTCTCAAGTGATTGTCGCTCCGTTGCACGACAATACTGATCATGGCCGACTCTCCGCCTTTCTCGGCTTTGACAGCCCTTCGCAAATCGTGGACATCGTCCTCGACCAGAGCGGCGTCAATCGGTAACTCTCGTCCATAAGCATCCACATCCTCCATGCGCTCCTCATCCAATACCATTAATACCGCCTTCTTGAACTTGTCCTCCTTCAACTCGTGTTTCATCATGCGTGTGATGCTATTGTCATAAGTCTTGTCGCTGAAAGATTCCTTGATCAGCCGAATCTCCTCGTTCGTTCGACCCATCAAGCTCTCGATCAATAGCTCTCGCCTTGTCTTGTCGCCTTGATACCAGAACGAGCTCCAGTATGCCTCACTCTCCCATTGTCCGAGGGCAGTCGCGTAGCATGCCTTCATGAGGGACGCGTCCTCATCCTTTAGGCGCACCCGGATGTGCTTGGCTACATTGACACCCTTCTTCTCCGGACCGGTCTTGACTAGGCGTTTATACTCAGCCCTGAGCTCCATGACTTGCTCATGCGTGAGTCCTGGGAGGATCTCGATGAGCGGCTCTGTCTGGGGGGCTCCTCTGCCCTTGAGCGCGTCCGCGAGGCGTTGCGCATCGTCCTCTGGGTCCGTGAATCGTGCACGGCGATTGCGCTTCTTGCCGTCGTTAAGTTCGTCATCCGAGTTCAGAGGTGATGCGTCCAGAATGTGCGCTTCAGAACTTCGGTAGGTGGGAAGCAGCAGCGGAGACGGCATGGGTGACATGGATTGGTAGGTCCCGTGGTACGACTCGAGAAGCGGAGACCCAGGTGCTGTTGCTAGACTCCCTGTGTGATGTGCATCCGTGTTCACTGACAGGGAATTCATCTTGTTAACAGGAGGTTGGGGTGAAGACGAGCGCTTTAGTGCGCTCTTGAGTGGCGCTGGGCCGGATTCCAAGCCGACAATTGTATTAGCTGAGACACGTGGGTCCAGTGACTCCCTGTGTAAGGATTTTCTGTCCCGGTCGTCTCTTGAATGGTCTCGCTTTTTGTCTCGATGATCTCTCGAGTGATCTCGCTTCCTATCCCGGTCATCCCTTGAGTGTTCCCGTCGCCCAGGGCTCTTGCTTCGGCTGCGGCCTCTTCCTGAGCGGTCTCCGACCTCGAGTAAGTCAGAGCTACGCTTCGGGTCCAAATAGGAATCGCGACGGTCTCGCCCCTCCCGCTTCTCCGGTTGCGCATGTCGAAACTGTGACATGCTGCCATATTCATAAGACGGTGAGGTAGGCGACAGCGGGCGTGGAGAGACAGGCCGCATGTCTTTCGAGGACGGGGCAGGCAGCTTCCCGTAAGCAAGGTCTTCTTGTAGCTTCTCTTTCTTCTCAGCTCGACGGTCATGCGACCTTTCCCGTGAGCGCTCCGAGATGGGGGCCGTCATAAAATTATAGGCGTCTGAGGCCTCCAGCTTCTGAGCGTACTTCTGTGGTAAGAATGCTCCTGCCAGATTCAGTCCCAGCTTCTCCTTCTCGCGCTCTCTATCAGAATCAGAGTGCCTTTCCCGTGGACTGTCAAGTCTGTGGTCCCTGAGCTCGCCATAAGAGGTCCGCGCGCCATCAACCGCAGGACTCCTTGGGCGCTGATAGTAGTCATCACGGGGTGATGGAGGAGACTTGTACGATGTGCGGCGGTCATCATAGTCGTAATTCCGGTCTCTGTCATCGTATGCTGGGTTCACGTCGACTATCAATGGGGGGCCGCGGCTCCGGCTCCGGTCGCGTTCACGGCCGGATCGTGAGCGAGACCGAGACCGCCCGTGATGGCCACCCTCGACTTGAAGAGACATGGACGTCGTTGACTTGGACTTTGATACTCGATGCTTTTTAAGTTCAGTTCCGCTCTCTCATGAAGACCCGCACTGCGGGGTAGCTCAGCTGCCCTGAAATTGTCGATGACTAGGATTAGAATATGGCGAGAGGGGATATGGTGAAGTAAAGCATGATAAGAAAAGGAAAGTCTCGGGTTTGGTGGACAAAACAGAATAAGTCCGGAATATGAAGATTCTGTTGGCACAGTATCTAATAATCTAGGTAGATTTTGTATTATGACTGAAGGAGGAAGAAGGATCATCAGCAGGAAGCGAGGGCGGCTGTGTGGCGGATGCAAATGCAAGGGCTGCTTTTTTGTGGCTTTGATCCCCAGCTATGCCGCACACATGCAGGACATCAAGCGCCATTGAACCAAAAGCTCCCCTCCTCGCCAATCAAACCCACCCCGGCTCCCAGCCTTCTCCCATAACCCGTGAAATGAGCCACTTGACACGGCTAAAGTCTCCTCTACGTCCTATCGTTTAGTGGCTCCATCCGAAGCTTGAGGAACGCGGTCCCTCGAATTGAGTTTCTGTTGGCTATGGATCTCATCACCTCATGCTCGTGGTACCTGGAATGTCGTGCCACGCTGGCAAGTAGCTGGCAGGCAGACAGATATTCACAGCAGTGTGCCTTGGCCATTCAAGTCTGGCTACCAAGATCGAAATTTCGCAGATCAAAAGTTCTCTAGTCCAGCCACAGTCGTTGCGGTGACCGCCGGCCAAGGACTGCCCACGCATTTGCGGAATGTTCTCACTGGCAGGCCTAGCACTGATGGGGCAATGTGGGCCCAACGTGTGCCCAGCTGACAGAACCAACGCTGCAAAACACTGTAGCTCAGCCTTCTAAGTTGATAGCGGCAAGTTTTGTGCCTCTCTGCTGGCGCATTACGAGTGGGCGTGAGTCCTGCACGTTATTTAAATTCGAATCTCACAAATCCTTAGCTCCGGATGGCGTCGGCAACACCCGGACAACACAATTTATGTTGTGCAATATAGGCATAATGACATGACTTGCCGCGGAACAGTCGACCATCAAGGCTGAATAGTGACACAAGACGTATTGTCACAATCAGCAATGGCTTCATCCTCTGTATCAAGTGTGAGACCGGAACCGTGCTATGATACAACACCTCATCGGGCATCACCAAGCGAGATGGAAAGGCCTTCGCAGCTGTAGTAAGTTTATATGTAAGTGCTTTCAACTCAGCCTCTTTGCTGAGGGAAGGCTTGGAAGGCTTGAGATGACACAAAAGTACCCTCTCGTATGATGTTCGCGAATCGTTTGTCCGCTGCCCTCTCAACCTGGCGGCTTACTCGCTAGTACCTAGGTACTCAAGGTTATTAAGTGGTCTCTGCCTTGTGGTCCCCTTGTTGGCGCTTCCGAGTCCCGATTTACGAGTCACGAGTCCCTAAATGGATTGGTTCAATACGGCTACCTGCAGAGGCCTAGCAGACACCTGTTTGCGATCACGACTCTCCCAGTCGAACGACGAGTTCTGGACAGTTGTCGTATGGCGCATAAAATCTATCCGCGGCAGGGAATATACTGTCTGTTCGATAGAGGGCAAAACAGAGGCTTTGGAAACAATTGCCATGATACATAGCTACAGTCTTTCCCCTTCCGAGTCATTATTTGCCGAGCCAAATGCTTTGCGTTCAATGCTTGCGTGTGATATTTTTGGGACACATTCACAAGCACAACCAAAATATCTCTATATTTAGCTATGGACGCTTTCGACATCGCTCTGCATTTTACAAAAGGTAAGGCACGTAGGGTGATACTGATGACAAGGCGACTTGGAGGAGAAAGGGACTCGTAAGAATTCCGAAGATAGGTCTAACCCGACTTTATGGCTCCTTGGATTCTTTCGCTCAGTGCCTGGGGCTTTGATGCACCATGTAGCCACTAGTGTATAAAGCTCATTGCATTTTTTGCAGAATAACGAGATATAAGCGGTGGTTGATAGTACAGCAGATAGGCACGGCGGGGATGCCCGTTTCCTCTGAAGGACCAGCATGCACAATGGCCATATCAAAAAATATATGAGGCCCGGGTCACGTCACAAGAATCTGAAAGCAAAACAATTGGAACACAAACGATTAGCAATTCCTTGTGCATAAGAAGAGCTTTGGTTGATAGCTACCTAGTTAGGTACGCACGAAACATATAGATTCGTCTATAACGCGCTCGGTACCTCGTAACAGACAGATTCAGCCCTGAGCAACCATCAAAGTACGACGGACATGACCATAAGGTAGATATGCTGTGCTCTCGGGTAGGGAAAAGGCCAAGCAAGCACTTCCGTCTGTACATATATAATTGGCAAGGCGTGAAAACACATACCGGCCAAAGTTTTTCACGGTGCATTCCAATCTGATAAATTGAGCTTAGACTTGAATTGTCTTAGACATCACCTCGTAAGCTTATAAAGTAGGTCATTTCGTCAACCTACCTGAGTCAGTTGCCTCTCACGTCTAATATTCAATAGCATTTTCCCGTGAATGGGCCTCATCTTTGGCCCACAGTCTCTGTATTATTGGAACAAGGAAAAGGGATCTCAAATTTGATGATGATTGTGTGCAGGTGTGAAGAGCAGGTGTAGGAGCGTGATGGCAGTATCCCCTCTTGGATTTACCTAATGTTGTTGCACTGGGTAACCGAGCGTGCCATCGCTTCTGAGGGTGGGGGTAACTAGGTTGAGTTATTTGCAACCCTAGTATAAATCTTGCGATCAGACTTTGGTAGCCTGCATCTAGAAGGTCGTCCTTCAGCCACGGTTAAATATGAAGTGACCACTGCAAGGGGAAAGATCAACGTGCGTTCCTTGACTGGTGCTGGTGTTCACTACATGACCTGGGCCAAGACCAGGAGGATCTGCCATACTTTCCGTACCTGCAGAGTTGTCTATTTTCTCTGGGCAAGATGCTTCTACTGCAATTTCTGTGATCGAACACGAGGCTCGATTGATTAACCCACGTCGTTGAATCATCGACCTGGACATTGCTAGGCAGTTGAACTCTTGAACCTCCAACATGTTGCATTGATTTTGTGATGCCGTCAACGATTTGCGAGAGGGCCCGACACGCTTTTTCAAGTATAAATTTGTTAGGGGCATCCGGATTGCTTCACGGGAGCATATTCGATTGTTGAGTTCTAGGGCTATCACTGCACCAATCACCGTCTTTTAGTCTCACTTCGATCGCTTACATGAAAATGCGTCTGCTTTGCGCCTTGAATGCTTTGGCCGCTGTGGCTGGTGTCATTGCTCAAGACCTTGTGACCGTTTTGCAATCCGACCCAGACTTGAGCACGCTGCTCGGTGCTATCCAAGCAGTGCCTGGACTGGCTGATACACTGAACGCTGCTGTGAATATCACAGTCTTTGCACCTACTAACTCTGCATTCGGAAGTGTTTCTGCCGACAGCCTCGAGGGACAGGCTATTGCAAACTCCGACATTGGTGGCATTGCTTCCATCCTCTCCTACCATGTGGTGCCGGCATCGATTCCAGCTTCGGCTATCACTGCGAACCCTCAGTTCGTTCAGACTTTGCTCACCTCTGACAATGTCTTCTCCGGGGCTTCAGCTACCCTTGTGACGGGTGGACAGTACGTTGGAGCCCAGCTAGTCAATGGAACGAGTGTGACGCTCAGCTCGGGGCTCTTGGCCACGTCCACAGTCACTCAGGCAGTAAGTATGGGCGTTGAGTATGCTCGAAAGAATGATCCAACTGAACATCCCGCGTCTAGGACATCGCCGCTGGTGGTGCTATTGTCCACAAGATTGATTCGGTCCTTACCGTTCCGAGGAATGCTTCAACCACGGCTCAGGCTGCGGGTTTTACGGATCTTGTTGATGCACTGGTCAGCGCCTGCCTGGCCGATACTGTTGATAACCTAGCCGACGTTACCGTCTTTATTCCAACCAATGCGGCTTTTGAAGCCATTGAGAGCACAACAGCGACCCTGACACAGGAGCAGCTCCAGCAGGTGCTCACACTTCACGTATTGAATGATGCCGTCGTCTATTCTCCATCCATTCCCTCTGGAACAACTCAATTGCCAACGGTGAACGGGGAGAACGTCACTGTTGTCAACAACGGCACAATTACTGTCAACCAGGCGACCGTCATTGCACCGAACGTTGTGTTGCGCAATGGAGTGGCGCATGTCATCGATAGGTTAGATATCTTCCTCTTTTTCTACTTCTATTCCCTGCCCGTGTGAGAACTTGAAAAGCTGACTACGTTTCACGTAGTGTGTTGATCCCAGCGTCCCTGGGCTCGGAAGCATGCCCGTCAACGAGGCACCACCGAAAGAGGCCGCACAAAGAGTCCAATTAGAGGACCATATCACAGGGTCAAGTCCAGAGTAATGAGTGTCGCGAATGCTCGTTGACAGCAAAGTGGATTTATGACAAGGGAGGTGTCATTTGAGACGACACTACCAGTGCATCTGGACGAACATCGTGATGACTGAATGCTCTGATTATTGGTTGATTCTAATAGCAATACAGTCATGTTACCCAATAATTTTCCAATTGAAGTATGTGGTGGCGAGTTTTCATCCTTTTTGCACTGCATCAAACGACTTCTTGGATGATATGTTAGTGATCGGGCACAGATTGGGGATTACAAAGCCACAATCCTTACAATGCGTCATGCGAAGTAGACCAAGTCACGAGAGCGCTGAAGCTGGTTCGTTGGCGATTGCCTGTGGTACTGATTTAACACACGTTTCCCAGCATTCGACATTTACAGGAATACTGGCACGAATAATTTGTGTGTATCCCCTTGGAACATCATATCCCATTGCCCAGAGACTCCCACACGCAGACCTCTGTCCCGTCTCAAGTTTGAAGCACGCTAAGCTCAGAATGCACCGATGACAAGCTATATGCAGGAGTGAATGTCGAATACCAATCGGAGAGTATATCACGTCTCATAGCATGGAGCCAGTGAACTGAGCCGCAAAGCGAGGGGGTAAAGTGGATCTTTCGAACCTCGGAAGTATGTTCATGGCTCAGTTGTGTCCTTAGACTATCGCAATTTTCCCAGACGGCGGCAGGGATACATCCGCAAATCCTCGAAAATAACTTAAGGCCTTTTCATACATACAATTATGGCGACAGATCCTCCCAAGATACCTCATGCACTTGAGGATCCCGAGGATTCAACAAGGTCTGAAAGGCAGCCTACGTCAGTCAAGCAACGTGCGATATACGCTTGACAACCTTGGAAATGAGCTAACAACGGATTATCAGTGGGTCGACAATTCCAGATCCTCTCTCGACGGAAGAACATGGCAGACTGTTTTCCGCATATCGGGACAGTGAGTATACCATCACGGAAAGGGGCCACATGCAATCTGCAAGAAGTAACCTCCCAAACCCCAGATTATCTATTGCCCAACGATGGAGAAGAGCAAGACCGTCTTGGTGCGTCATGTACACTATGGTAAATTAATATTCTTGTGAAGGTCGGTGAACCTAATCACGAGTCAACAGACCTGCAGCATACTGCCTGGAAGCATATTCTAAAAGGCAGACTTTACATGGCGCCTATCGTGGACCCCGTCAACGCATTAGACATCGGGACTGGCACAGGAATATGGGCCATCGAGTTTGCTAGGAAGCATCCAAACACAAACATCATAGGGACAGACATCAGCCTCATCCAGCCAAGCGAAAACATACCTCCTAATGTCAAATTTGAGCGCGAGGATAGCGAGCAGGAGTGGATTTTTGACCGGCTTTTCGACTTTATCCATTGGAGGCTCATGGTCAGTTGCTTCACCGATTTCGAGGCAATGATTAGAAAATGCTTCCATCACTTGAAACCCGGCGGCTGTGAGTATTCCACTTTGTGCACAAGCGGCACGGACTTTCCACCTTAGATATTGACCACGTTCAGGGTCTGAATTCCACGAGGGCACTTTTGAGCTCGTTCCGGCAGATGATGCTGCCGCTGAAGTGCTTAAAGGGTCAGCACTAGAGCAGGCGTTCAAAGCTGGGCCAGCCGCGGGTGCGGCGATCGGGAGGGATTTCGATGCTCCCAAGAAATTCAAGAAATGTACGTATCCTCCCTTGCCATCTTCTCCATTCCGTACATCAGGAATTTTATCGCTTCGATTTGGTTCGTTATGGAACAATGTATAGGGATCTGAAGCCGGCTAAGGGATGTAAAGTACTGGGACCACTGACCAACGGCACTGTAGGGATGCTCGAGGCAGGCTTTGTAGACGTCGTTGAAGAGCAGAGACTGATTCCTATCAATTCTTGGCCTGTAAGTCGGGAAGATAAGTTGATTGGATCTTGGCAATGCCTCAATTTCCTGAAGCTCAGTGGAGGACTTGGAAAGATGCTCCAAGCCTCAGGGTTTCCATCAGAGGACTTGCCCGAGTTCCAAGAACGATTTCGCCATGATGTGACTTGGGCACAAATGAGAGTGTATTTTCCTGGTAGGTCCAACTCACTTCCCTTTGAGCTACACCACATCGATTATCACATCATTGGCTAAATTGAGATTAGTTTTCATTGTTTACGGACGAAAGCCATTCTAAAGCCTTATTCCTGATTTCCCTGGCTGGGGCATGGATCTATCAAGGAGGTAAAACGACCATGATTTCCAAGGTTTATTACACCAGCCAACGTTTACATGAGAACTTCGCCAGACAGTATCGATAATAATTTGTATTTCGCTAGTTGAAAATGAATAATGAGGATCATTCAGCAGCGGTTGGTGCCTCTATTAGAATGAGACAACCCATAGCACATCAGGTATCGATTTTGCTCGAAACATCAAGGTATTGATGCGAGCTAAAGCGGGTCGCACACAATCAAGCAGACCCATGGGATGTGGTCGACGCGGACCATGACCATGAACCTCTGATATTTTAATTGTCAACGCCGCCGCTTTCATAGTAGACGGCGGCGGGCTTGATGGTAGTTGAGACACTCGTGTCGATGCCGAAAGCAAGCCATGCCAGAAGACCATCGGTAACGTCGTCTCCAAGCAGCGTGTATGAAGCTACAGGGTCCGTGTCGTCGTTGGCCTCTCCAAGGAAAATGGAGTCCTCAGCGTTGGTTGTGATGGCCTGAGTGTTCGTGTTGTAATAATCAGTGGCCTCAACGGCATCTACCAAGGTCTGGTCAAAGAAGATCTGGGTGACGGCAGAAGCCTGTAGGTCGTACAAGGTGCCATTAGCCAGGGGCGTGGCGTTCAGGTGGACCATTGCATGAATGCTGTAAAGGGGTGATTAGCACATGATAAAAAAAACAAGGAGAGAAAAAGAAAACCCTTGTGACGTCTGAGTGAAGCTACACGTCTACTTGACATTGGATCACTTCACTCGGCACATTTCCGATGAGGAGTCTGATTAAAAGAGAGGAACGTACTGGTTGGTTCGACTGAGGTAGTGGCCTGGTAACAAGGTGTCAAAAGTAACAACGCCCTCATCATCTGTAACAGAGACGCCACGTAGGAAGGTCTTGTCCAAGTTAGAGGTGTCTGAGCTGTCGCCATTGCCACTTGCCACGATTCCGCTGTAAACGCCCGTGCTATTGCAATGCCAGATCTCAACGTAAGCCCCCTCGACAGGCTCGCAGGTGTTATAGTCGTAGACTTGAGTTTCGAGGTGCACTTTATCATTTTCCCGTTAGCTCTTTGACTTTTTGTGAAGTGGAGAGTAGACATGGCTCATAGACAAGGGAAAGATTTCAAGATTCAACTTACGGGCTACTCCCTCTTGATCCTCCACAATATCGCTTCGGACGTACTCGCCCTCGACGTAGTACGGGCCTTGAGTGACAATGGGAGAGAGGATACACGAGCTGTTGGATGAGAACAGGGTAGCCTCATCAGTCTCAAGGGTGTACCCGAGGCTTGTTTCATTGTGATCCGTGGCCAACACCGTATCGGCGTCGCGTGCAGCGATCGTCTTGCCGTGAGAAGCAGCCCAGGCAGAACGACGCTGGACATTGCGAGCTTCGAGACCTCGAGCCTTAATCTTGGCCGCGCAGTGGTTCAAGGACCGAGGAGAGTTGGCGAGTCCAGCTTGACGCTCGGCAAGCTCTTGCTCGACCGAGTGGCCTGGGTGAGCAGCAACCAGTCCAAAGGCCACCAGCCAGGAAACGAAAACAGCGGATGAATGCATACTGATGACTGAAATGGCACGAGGTGAAGGTGACCAGGGATGGCGGAAGCTCTTGTCTTCTGATCTCTAGCGATGTCACATACTGCTCCCAACACCAAGAGATTCGCAGATATTTATGCTCCTTGCTCACCTGCACCATTTCGAAGTGCCCCTTAGACCTTTCAAAATCCAAGGGGTCAGCATCATTCGTGATCACAATGTTGTAGTTGTCGTCGTCAGCAGTTGTTCTCAGCTACCATTTTCGGATAGAGCATTGTGGATACGAAGCTACGTCTTCTTTGCAAAAACTACCAACGCATGAATGTCTTTCAAATGAACCTGGACTTCCGATTGGGGTTTCTGCATTTCCTTGTCACAAAATAGCCAGTAAGAAAGTTCGACCACTTACGATCTGGCATTTCAAATCAACAGCGCAGACAGTGAGGTCCACCTAATTAGGTTCCTGAGCCGGGAAGTGGGCGACCGCATATCCTGGGGATGGAGTGCAACAGTAAGGCCTACCTATAAGGTACAGTAAAGGGTAGATCCTATGGTACGGGTTCCATAGTTTCATCCCACTTAATTTCTTTTGCTTGCGTCACCTTACCGAGAATGTATTGCTAATCTGGCGGATTTCATTGACAGAGCTCTGAAGCGTCGTAATTCAGTCGCCTGCTTAAGGTTAGCATAACCTTCTTCCCCAAAATCAAGCCTAAAGTTAGCTTTAAATATTGCTACATTGCTGCCTCTGAGAGATTTGCATGAGCATCTATAGAACGTAGAGGATCGTACCCATGCATGATATGGCCTCTGCAGACTTGTGCAAAGCCGCTCTTGAAATTAAAGCTGGATTATCCGCCACCATATAGAATGTATACATGATTTTCTCGGACACCCGTTTGAATAGTTCATCCGATTGCACGTAAATCAAGGCTACCGCCAATAGTAGTCTTAATATGAGATTCATAAGGCGTCCAAGGTTCAGACGAGCCAAGATTCGTGCTGATGTTGCATGATTAGAGCATTTCTCTTAATTACGCCACAACATCTACAACTTGTGAATTGTGCCTGCGGGTGTCTTAAGAAGGTAAGAGACTTGATTTGCGTATTCTACGTGACCAACTTTGTATACTAATTTCAAACTGCTTAGGTAGGTAGGTAACAACGATGCCGAGGACAAATACTTGCGTTTCCTGTGCCATCATTGTAGGGAAGGTATTCGTATTTCCATAACGCTCTTCAACATGAAATATATATTCTCATTTGTTTCTTGATGTACTTTAGTATACATTTGCACTCAGGTACCGAGGCAGGTAAGCCTGGTCTTGGTTGACCCCATCTGGGCACTTAGATGACTGGATTCCAAGCACACGTTCCTGTCGAATTGGCGCGTAACGACACCCCTTTATACAGTCTTCCAGATCTCGGCCGCGACAGTATATTCTTTTTCACCCGTACTTAAAACTGTGGGGACTTCTTCATTCGCAAGAAGCAGGTATATCAATTGAAGCTTCGTTTCTCATTTTTTTTAGACCTTTACAATCTGAGTATAACGTCGAACTCGAATTAGACTCATTGCGATATGTAATGAAATAATGTGCGGCCATGAACTTGAGGTGATAGACATGTGGTGGAATGTCAGGCGAGTTCCTGTCTCTCCACACTCACACTGAACTCACATATGTGAATGCTAGAATCCTTAGACCTGCCCTGCGGCTTCGGATAGTATCACAATGTAAACCAAATCTGTCCAATGTTTCATTGCATTTACACATGCTGGGTAAACAGAAGACCCATGAGGCGCCCAGATATCACAGAATGAGAGGCTGACTTCCGTCGCGATTGAGAAAGACGATCCAAAGATCGCCCTGCTTTTCACCCAATGTATTTAACTCAGCCTTTGGCTGGCTCGCATCATTTGACCCCGTCGCGAAGAACATAGAGATCGCTCTCTTCTTGAAAGTATTCTAGAAAGAGCAGTTATGCCAGCTTCCCGCGATTGCATTATATGAAGAGACAAGGTAAAATTCCGATTGCAAAGAAACTCAAGAGGAAACCTGCCTTATACCGAAGGGAACAAATATCAAGGACCAATTGGCAAAACTTGAATCTATGGGAGAAAAGGAACCTGATGGCCAGACTCTTTACATCAAAGTCGTTATGCTACAGGCACTCCGGATGCTTGGGTAGATGGCTTTTTCGAGAACATCTTGGCCCATCTTAATGAGATAGATTCTGTGGCAGTTATATTTATGTAGTTGCTCGCCTAAATGTGCATCACTGGCGTGTAGGCGTAGGCGTAATGTGCATAGAAGGACGTCGTCGTTCATCATTGAGGTAATCATATCTACAATGTGGACAATGCACATGTGTAAAGATGGAGTGGAAGCAAGAGCAATGGGCAACGTGCCCAAGAGATACAAGAGGCTTAATATGTGTGTAGGATGTATAGGAAGATATCACCCAATATAATGTCTAGCGATCATGAAGTGTGTTCATAAGTATATTCATATCGTGCAGACATCATGTCATTCTACCTTATGCTGTCAGTGCAAATTGCTCGAAGATACCCCTACCCTCATACGTCTCCCCACCATCAATGCCTCCAGTCACCGAGGCCAGCGCCCTTATGTATACAGAGTCATCGTAATCCATCACGATAGTTCCCCTGGTAACGTTCGCAGAGAGGGTGGTTCCATTATCCAGATTGAACGTGACCTCAAGCCCCTGCATGAGACCGGATGACACCGTGGGCGGGTAGGTATCGTTAGCACCCCACGGCCTGACAGTGACAGCGTCTTCGGCACAGCTTGTGAGCAATATGTTGCCGAATTTGACACAACATTGAACACTCATTCTGGACCGGACGTGGCACCGATAGCTGGTCGGCGGACTCAAATGCCCCATTCTCAATTCCCACATCTACGGCATGCCCTTCACATTGTTGATTGTCCTTGGTGGAGGTAACAGCGGGACAGAAGTGCTATGCAGACATATTGGTAGGGTAGTTGAAATAAGACAAGGGCTTAAATTTCTATCAGAGAGAACATCAGTAGGTATACCTAGGTAGTTCCTAGCAAGATAGGCAAATCATGACAACAGTGAAAGCCTCTCGGAACTTCCCAGAGTTCCGGATCCAACTGGCGATGTATGGAATCCCCCTTTTTTTTTCTTGCTCCTCGCAACCCTTCATATTGTCGCCACTTAGATACTAGGCCTGTCAATTTCGTATACACTTGCTCTGAGATGATATCACGGGTATAAGATCTATTTTGAGCACCACGTGCCCCTATGCCGGAGGGTGGAGCCACGGCGTTGGCCCCAAAGCCCAAAGCGGTAAAGAATGCGCGTCAAATCATTCTCGTGCCCACTCTGCAAAAGTTGATATGTGATGAGTATTTCTGGCACCGCCGCAATTGCAGCGTAGAATGCTATTGCATTGATGCATCAAGTGGGCCATCCCCCCTTCGAATGTCTTTGCTTCACCTGACGCAAAGAGTACCTAGGTAATGCGGGCCAAATCTTCAAAAAGCCACTTTGCATATCAGCCTACCTAAATAGATATACTTCAGCCTCGATGAGTGCGTGAGAGAAGTCTTCCTGGTCCTGCCGGTGGACCTGTAGACTTCACCTGGATTCTCCGCTAATGTGCTGATTTACAGACTAGGTATCCTGACCACGATGCAGCCAAGATTAAACTGTGTATGACCCTGCTTTTTGTCTCCAGATCTCTAGAAGTTGTCGTAACAATTTAGTTCTGCACTAGTGATATTGGTTTTCGTTCTACAGTATTGCAGATCCTGTGCAATATTGTTTGCCATTATGAAGAGGTCTCTTCAACGTCTGAGGAAGACTACCTACCTAGGTAGGTACGTATCCCACTTAAGTCTCCTAGTAGGGCGAATGTCAACCCTGTGCTGTATCGGATTACATTGCCATGCACTAAGGCTATATCTGAAAGCATACCATTGATTAGAATGAAGTTGGCATGTGGTAGAGTACAGATTATACTTTGTCTTTCGGAAAAATGCGTCCTTCATCAACCAGGCCCCATTTGTTTGATGTTTGTCCCCCCCCCCCGCTAAGGTCTAACAATCATAAACATCAGTGAGTTAATCAATGCGCACATTTTCCAGCTGGGTGAAACTTTTTAGCCAACACACGCACCGTTGTACAGCATGCTATCGCATACGTGGGGCGATGGCGAAATCAGCTACGTTGACCGAGACTCCATCGGGAGGTACGATACGGAGGTGGCCAAAAACGGCTACCGGAAAATCAAATACGCTCGTGCCCAGACTGTCAAGCATGGTCTCAATCATCCTTGGGTTCGTATCAAGTGCAGCGAGAAGAGCAGGGCTGACAAACACTCAGTCTCAGCACTGTTCACTCGTCATCTTCGTTACCAGTTTTTCAAATTAAACCAAACTACTGACTACTACCTAGGTACTGCTGGATATCTAGTGTGATTAGCACGATTTATGTCTGGAGTCCGTACTGGTTTTGTGACTGTAGGGAAGGAGCAATAGACTTATCCGCTAGGGTACAAATAGCCTCGACTTGGCTTTGTTAATAGGCTGTATTTCTTCCTCTTATATATATCAATTACTAATTTTGCTGGAGAGCATGCAATACTCAATCTAGTGCTTACATCTGATGAGGTGTCCCTGGGTTTCGCTTTCTTCAGTGTCAGAGAACATACTAAAGCCAGCTGCATCCTCGATCACCTGCGTCGGAAGAAGTGTGAGAAGGTTTGCGCATACCACTACGTCTATGATATTCGTCGTTATGAGCAGACAGGAGAAGATGAGGTCATCTCACGCGATGGCAGCGGCCGCATCCTGCCGATTGACGTCGGCGAGCTGTATGGAGGATCATCCAAGCCGGTCAATGTCTCTAAGGTCAAGACAGCCAAAATGAAGAGACAGATCCTATGGACACGTGCTGGTGTGGCTCCCGATGGCACGCCTTCTATGAGTGCCACTCCACCAGTGGCTCTTTCCTCCTGCCTACATGACCTACTGCTCAATGGTACGAGGTTTGTAGGCGGGAAGCCGTTTTCATTAGCACTGTCCACGGGTCAGAAAGAGAATGTTGCTGAGTAAGGACTAGGAATCTATAGTCAAGCTAACCTTGAGATTCGGAGCATCCCTAATAACATTAAACCGCATTTCGTTGCCTTCATGGGTGTACCTCGACACTAATTTGTTTGGCGTGGTATGGCAATGCGGGATCGTTATTATAGTAGGTAGCCGCCAGTTGGTTGCCTGACACGCACTAGGCGGATGGTGAACCCTTGCGCTACAAATATATAATAATCGGAGCAGCCACCACTCCAAGCACGTCCTCGCCTTGTTCCGATCGTTTTTCTTACCAGCAACACCACACTCACTTATGAACAACAAGTTGCCCAGCGATGACATTCGATCCGCAGCGATGTGCTGATATGCATAATGAACTCCTGCGACGGGCAAATCAGCATGATCCAACAGCTATAACTGAGCGTAACCTGATGACGCGCTTTTTAGAAGCTGGCCCTGAATTCGCTGACATCGCCGGTCTCGAAGAATTGCCCATATATCAGTTCTTGTCGTCTCTCGACACGAATCTTGCACTTCCAGAGCGAGGGCCAGGCCTGTTGACACCCCACATGCTTCAACCCGATCCTTTGGGCTTCTGGGGTGAGGCTTTCGCGATGTATGAGCGCCCCGAAATTATCCTACTCTACGGTCAGAACAGCGGCGAGCCTACGGATGGTGGCTTGTTCTTCAATCTGCACACTGATCGAGTAGTGTGGCATTGGGCACCTGGACCCTTTCCAGCAGAAGAGCAATGGATCAGCCTCGAGGTCGCCCTGCAGCAATCACTTGACAAGTGGAACTCTGGGAAATACTTCTGGAATCCCGAGCAGGGTATCGTTGACGTGCGGCTTTGGACCGAAAACGATGTGACCGAAGCTCTTTGTTCATGGGATCGCCTCCTCAGAAACATCGAGGAAAGACTACCGACAGACACTGGTGAATTTACAAGGCTCCAGTCTGTCCAGTTGGATCAAGAGACTAGGAGGTCCTGTCACATAAGCGATTTCGCAGCTGAGTTTCTATGCCGCGCTCCTAAGCCAAATTTCACGCACGTTGCTCCTGGAATCACGACATTTTCTGCGGATAGTCTCGCCGAACTCTACAGATCTGAAGAGGAACAGGCTCTTCGGCGTTCCTATCCGACAGGCCCAGGGGATCCCGAAGGAGGTGACTGGGCGACTCTCTTGCTGCCCTCTACACAAGCAGTCGTTCAAGACGTCTCTCGCCACCCGGACTTTGAAGTCCAATCGTTCGACAAGGAATGGGGCTTTGGTAAATTCACTGTCAACCGCCGCGCCGGCCTCTACATTCTTGCCCAACTTTTTGACTCGAATACCGTGCGCCTCATCAACCCTTCTGGGATTTCAAACGCAGGTGATTTTACTGGTCGCTGTCCATGGGGTGAGAAACGTCCTTCATCTCTAGCAGAGATTCTGGATCATTGGGCTTTGCTTGTTGAGTCTGGTGCTTGGGGAGTGGGCGCAGATGGAGTCGCAGAGGCGGCTGACTGGTTTGATACCCATATGGCACAATCGCAGTTGAACTGGCTTCGCCAAACTCAACAGCAAAGGCGAAAGTAATTGCAGTGTTTCTACAATTAATTCTTTCTGTACCAAACAGCAAGACTATATTCCAAAGTTTCGCATCGACTAATGTCCACGGATAATGTATGTTTTATCCTTGCAGTCACACAAGCCTCTAACAGCACTTCGCAGTCGTACCTCCAAAAATGTCAGCAGGCTGAAAATGCACCAAGTGTCAGTCGATAAGATGGTAAGGCCTTACAACAGGCCGAAACACTCCCTCAGTAGTCGTATAGTAGTCGTATTGACTGTACCAGGTTCTGCACTACGTTTCTGTAAATTGAGTTTTGGATGTTAATTTCTTTTCCCGCCAATTTTAGGATTTACGTTTGCCATTGCTTCTCGGAAAGTAATAAGTACTTAGAAGTGGTATTTACATGTGGTGCGCAAAAACAGGTCACCTGATTTCAGCATTATTGCCAGACCATCGTGAAGCGTTCCTTGCCTCCACCAGTGACAAAGAGACTCAGCCGGTAATTTCAAGCTGCTGTGTCTAAATATCTGTTGACGATGGGCTGTTCGAAATACAGGACAGGTCAATGTGCAGCAGACTTAGCAATTATAATTGTAGTGACGGACAGCTATGTACGCCGACATCATTTACCGCACAATTCACTGTTACCAATTCTTACAGCAGCTTTGGAACGTGGTAGGGCCATATGAAAGTAGCCATTCACGGAAACTGGGCGAACTTAGCTATCCATGGTAGATAGGCAAGTTTAGAATGGTGTGGGTGACATTGTACCAAGTGATGGATACTTATGGAATATGTGTGCGCTTGCAATTTATCTCTACCTGCAGGTATGCCTTTGAAAACTATTGTGCATGTATAAGTAACCTTGTATCTCTAGGGGCCCAGGTCATCCTTTTAGAAAAGCTCTTCTATGCCTCATCTTTCCTTACATTAGAGAGCCTTCCGCAGCTTAAGCCGCCATGGTTATCCTAAAAAACATACTCGGGGACATTTTCTGGAACATGTCCGCTAGGTAATTCGGCTGCAGTTTGTCTTATTAGGGGCTCGCTCGCTTTGTCCTGGAATTATTTTCGTTGGGGCGTCAGATTGTGAACTGCGAGTTCGTTATGAAAGATCAACGGAATATTGGCCAAGGCAAGTCTACTGGTAAGCACGGTAGAAGAACGTAAAGTTCTATGAATGCTTCGAAGGAAGATTTCCTTCTCATTCAATCACACCTCTTCCTGTGGCTTATATGAAGATGCGTGCTTTTCGCTTACTTAGTCACTAAATGATAGCTGAGCACTTCCTCTGCTTGCACGGTTCCTCATGATGTCGAAAGCTGAGACGAATTATAGACTACTGAAGCGCCCGGCCACGAGCCAAAGATGTAACGCCAGGATTAGAAATGACAAGCCTCGATATGTAGCCCCGATTACATTGGAAATTTTCTTTGACACGATGGGCGAATCGATGGCTATGGGCAAGCTTCAGGTACAATCAAAACATTACTCCTACAGGTTGCCCCGGATAAAGTCGATGCGACGATAGTATCGGTTTCGCTAGTAGCAATGGATTTTGACAAGGCTGCGATGAGCACAATACGGATACGGCATAGGTTGGGGTTGTCGAAACAACCTTAAAGTTCTCGGACGCTACCTGACCACGCAGGGGGAGCAGGGGTACCCGGTCCTAGACTCCGCGCCGTTCCCAGGCCTGGCTTGGGGCCCCGCACCCTAGGAAACCCGGGGTAGATAGTGCCTGGAGGTCCCGTGATTTGCTGCATGATTCCAAGCAACCGTCCCCCGTCTTTGTTCACTTCGATTGGGATACTCGTGAACATTGTAGTGGAACCTCTTTGACCGTAATACTCCATCGAAACCCTCGTCATGTAATGCATTGGACACGTATGTTCCAAGCCTCGGGCATCAATTCTTGATACTTGTGTTCACACGCTGGAGCAACGGCGGCCAGACATTGGGCATACCCTCCTCAGAGCCCAATTATACGTCTTTCCGCAATCTCAATCCAACCTTTTGCTGTCTGGCTAGACTCAGTCCCATGGAAGTCTCAATGAGCCCCGATCGAGGGGCTACGGAGAAGAGAGAGGCGTCAGTCCATGTGGCTGACCTCGAGGCGGAGGAGGTAAAGGAGACGGCTCGTCCCAGAAAGAGAACACGTCGAGCCTGTGACAAGTGCTCGTCCTCGAGGACCAGGTGCAATGGGGAACTCCCTTGGTGAGTGGTCGACATCGAAATAATCCGAGGCATCCGTCCAGAATGAAGGAGCACGCACGCTGATCTTCATGACTTGCCACGTATAGCCGTCGTTGTGAAGGTACGTCTTTGTCAAACCCAAATCACAACCATGCTCCCCTTGCATGATCCTTATCTTCTATCGGGTCTCGTCAAAGTCGTCGGGATCAACTCTTTTCGCCGTATCCCCCAGTGCGTATCAATTGAGGATCCGCGCTTTGTCTAGAGCCAAAAATGTTGATGACGCCTCATATGCGAAATTGCAGAGTACGGATATACCTGTTGCTGTAAGTTATTTTGTTATTTAATTCTTATACCTTTGCAGAAACATTTATCCCCCTTAAGAGACTCACAGTGTACTGTGAGTATTCTGTTCATGAGACTATCTTGCCTCAAGAGTTGCCTTCTGAGGCTCATGACACATGAACCGCCCATTCTTTGGCAGATGGAATCAAGTCGCCAGCGACGACATAGAACGCCTCTCCCGAAGATCACTGAATAAATCAACATAGACAACCGCGAAATTAAGAAGCGAGGCCGTGCACCCACAACTACAACAGCAAATCACAGCAGCATAAATGGCCGATCCTTAGATCCCGTATCACCATCTCCTCCGTCAACCTCGCCCGAAGCTTCCGTCCAGCCAGTTCATTTCCGCCGTGCCGACGAGCACGCGCCGCCACACCACCGGGGCAGCTTTGCTTCCAGTCATAATGATGGGCGCCCCTCCATTTCCCATATAATCACGCACAATTCTCCATCTGCCGGGCCCCCGTCAACTTACCTAGCCTCACCTGTGTACAGCAGTGGACATGGTCAAATGCACTTGTCCTCCCTGCTCGAGTCCACTGTTGATACACCTGTCGCAAAGGCATTGCACGAGAGTTCGTCGCACATGGCCCATACCTCAGGACGTGAAGTGACAGCCATTGCTTCAGACGATAGCGTGGAATATCATTCGCCAGCGGATTTGCCCTCCCAGCCACCCTGGCACTTCCGGGGGCGTGAGTCGTTCAGCAACCCAGGGCCTGCCCCCTCACACCACCGGAGCTCCTTCAGTACTTCCACGCCCCGGGAAGACCCCATACCCGAAACTCAACGGATGCAGAACTCTCTATACAAAGCGCCTTCCGCAGACTGCCGGTATCGCTGTCTGGATCCTGTACTCCCTTACCTGCGAGACATCATTCCGGCATCTGTGGCTTGCGACCTCTTGGATGTTTACCTGACAGAGCCGGGTAGCTCACTTTTCCGCTGCGCTTCGCCGTATATCATTACGCGCATCTTCCGCAAACAATCGCTGTCACATCCAACGCGTCCGCGTTTGACGACACCAGCATTGCTCGCGACTATGCTATGGTGCTCAGCGCAAACCGCGGATATTGTGATGCTTCATGTGCCTGGCTCGCGGGCGAGGATTTGCAATGCTTTGTACGAACTGGCCACGGCTCTCATTGCAGATAGAGATCCCGATCGGTGGCGACGGACGCATGGTAAGTGAAGAGTGAGAAAACATTCCTCTCGTGCTAGATAGATGCTGAGTCACCACAGGAGGTTTGAGTGTCGAAAGCGATCAACCGCAGAGCGGTTTCCAATTTTCATCAACGCAGCCGCTGCTCACGGCAAAGAATGAGCCCGCAGGCGTCATCGATGATGTCCTGACATTTATTCTTCTTTCCATCGCTGTGTCCGGGGGTGACTTCAAAAGCGACTGTTTCAAATGGTGGAACAAGGCTGTACGGCTGGCCTGGTCTCTAGAGCTTCATCGCGAAGATGAGAAGTGCTCGGCTGTTGTGTCACCGTGCGCAAATCCTTTGTGTTCATGCAAGCGTGACAAGGGGAATTCCTCGCCGTTAACGATGGAGGCCCGAGAGGAAAGGAGAAGAGTTTTTTGGTTGTTATATTGCCTAGATAGGCACTTGGCGCTGTCTTTTAACAGAATTCTGGATATACCGGATTCTTGCTGTGAGGTCTACGGTGAGCTGCCCCCTCCCCTCCGATCGGCAACAAAATCGTCTTTTTTTTGTTGGTAATGGAGACTAAGACCCGACAGCTCCTCTGTCAGAAACTGTTTGGGAGACCCTCGACACAATCCCATCTAAAGACCTTCCACCTCGCGTCCTAGGTCCCCCCACTAGTGTCACGGGCACCGGGTTTTTTGAGTACTTCCTCCCACTCATGGCCATTCTCGGCGACATCATTATCGTGCACCATCGGCGGTTCCACCCGCGCCTCGGCATGGTCGACGACACTCAGGCGGTGGGAATCATCAGCGATCTCCTCGCGACCTGCGAAGCCAGCATTGCCAAGCTGCGCCGCGAGATTGACGGACCCGACGAGAGCGGATTGCCTCAGTTCGGACCTCATCTCCGAACACTCTTAATGCCGACAGATTGCAAACGCGCACGCGATCGTTCGCGGCTACAGCTAGTCACGGCGTACAGTACGCACATATTGCATGTACTGCACGTCCTGCTGCACGGCAAGTGGGATGCGATCAGCATGCTGGATGATGATGATGACTGGATCACGAGTCGGCGCTTCAACGAGTGCGCCAGTCATGCCATTGCGGCAAGCCAGGCGGTCAGTAGTATACTGGAGTTTGACCCGGAGCTGACATTTATGCCATACTTGTTTGGGATTTATCTGCTGCATGGCAGTTTCATTTTATTATTATTTGCGGATCGTATGCCGCAAGTTGGGGCGAATCAGAGCGTTGAGCTGGCGTGTGAGACAATTGTTAGGGCCCATGAGGTCTGCGTTGTCACGTTGAGTACGGAATTTCAGGTGAGTTGCTAGTGTCGGCTAAACAAGGGTAACTGAGACCGCTTATGAAGAGTCTTGTGAAGCTGACAATCAATCCACGGTACAGAAAAATTTCCGCAAAGTTTTACGATCGACTTTATACAGTGTGCGCGGGTCGAGTCCGACAGAGTGGGAGGAACATAAGGCGCGGAGGAGAGCGCTTTCCTTGTATCGGTGGACCAAAGGTGCGAAAGGGCTGGCCTTGTAATGATGGCGACAATTATATGAGGCTCATAGACATTGACTAGAAGTCGAGCAATTGACAATGAGATTCAAGAGGGATTGAGGACGGTCCAAGGCTCTACGCACCTTTAACAATGTGAGTTGCCTCCAGGGCTTTCTTCCAAGCCTATAGCTAGCATCAAAGTCCGAAATTCTTAGTCCGATTAGAGTATGATGCAGGCGGCGAGGCTGTAAATTGGAGCAGCTCAGCATGCAGAATCATGCTCGGCTTTAGTTGAAGAATCTCTGGAATCAGGAAACTAGAGCGTTGAAAGTTCAGTGAAAGGTTTAGACATTACTGGCCATGCTGCAAGATGTATCAGCCTGTGAGAGCGATCACACCGCACACAGGAGCATAATCTTGGGCTTGAGAAGATATATATACATCTATTGACTGTTGGATGAATGCCAGGCTTTCCAAGACCATCAATCCATACTTGGATGAGGTTGAGACTTTTTCTTAGCAACGACCGAAAAAGCCGTCTGGTCTTTTCTCTTTTGTGGTCCTCCAGCATCAGTAAATCTTTCTTCCTAATGTGATGTGTCAATGACAACCTTTGTTAGTGAATTATTTTTGTTTCACCCTGTAGAGAGATCACAAATCAATTTGATGCCGGTGACTAAGAGTTTGTCTCAAAAATGAGCATAACAAGACATCTGGAAGCAGATGCGCTCTTCAGGTCATTCATAGGATGTGGGATGTCGTCAAAGTTGTCGGCACTTGCCGTCGATTACCCAGACACGAACAAAGGATGTATGAGCCCTGTCCCTGCCTGCAGATCCCCACACTAGACCGGGTAGGTCAGAAGAGTCCTGCCTAAAGTACCCGGACCCCGCGAAAGACGTCAATTTAAGACTTGCTGCATTCAATGTTTCCCCATGTCAGCCTTGCAGCTACTCGTCAGGCATAAATATACCTTTTCCTTTCGGACTGGCGCTTAATTGAAGCATTCTCTCCCTCGGACTCTTCGTGCATGTTTCTGTCGCATTATATCTGCATACCTCCTCCCAATCCGGCAAAATAGGTCGCCAACGCAAAGCTCGTCACCAGCAGAAAGGGTCTCAGGCCTACCAGAAGCCCCGGAGCCGGAAGAAGGATAGGAAAATGGGCAACGATCAGTCGGTGCTTGATGACAGCGTCCCGTCTGTCAAACTTGAAGAGCGCAGTCTCTCTGCCGTCGCCAAGCTCATCAAGGATGGCAAAGCAACTAAGATTGTGGTCATGACGGGCGCAGGTCTCAGCACTGCCGCTGGAAGTGAGTTTACCATGCTGGCCACAGATTCGGGAACTGGAGATGGGCATATGCTAAACAAATAATGTGCTTACAGTACCTGACTTTCGCTCCCCTGGCACTGGTCTCTATGCCAACCTCGCCCGGCTGAATCTCCCCACTGCCGAGTCCGTCTTCGACATTGCCTACTTCCGCCAGAACCCTAATCCATTCTACGTGCTTGCCAAGGAGCTCTATCCCGGCAATTACAAGCCCACCCTCTCTCACGCCTTCATCGCCCTCCTTGCCAAGAAGGGTCTGTTGCGCCGGCTCTTTACACAGAACATTGACTGTCTTGAGCGAGAAGCTGGCGTCCCCGGAGAACTCATTGTAGAAGCTCACGGTAGCTTCGCCACGCAGCGCTGCATCGACTGCAAGAAGGAGTTTCCCGATGATATCATGAAAAAGCATGTATTGAGTGGTGAAGTTCCTCACTGCGTGGATAAAGAAGGATGCAACGGGTTGGTGAAGCCGGATATCGTGTTCTTTGGAGAGGCCCTGCCTTCAGCATTCTTCCACAGCCTACCAGTGCTGGAAGAGGCCGATTTGGCCCTCGTCATGGGTACAAGCCTAACAGTCCATCCATTTGCCAGTCTACCGGAGAGAGTGGAGGAGGACTGTCCTCGTGTGCTGTTTAACATGGAGCGGGTTGGCTCACTGGGGACACGGCCAGATGATGTGCTAGCGCTGGGCGACTGTGATGCGAACGTGTGTACGTTAGCTGACGAGCTGGGCTGGCTCGACGAGCTTCATAAGCTTTGGGAGGATACCGTCGGCGAGGCCGAGACTGAGAGGCAGCTGAAGGGTATCCGGAATAGGAAGAAGAAGATGTTGAGTGAGATGGATGAGTTGACCAAGAGAATTGGAGCGGGGCTGACCCTCGACGATGCGGACAAGAACAACGAAAGCAAGAGCTCTGCCGCTGGTGGTGCGACTGACAACGCCGACCGTCTTGGTGCACTTGCCGAGAATCGAGAGGATGCCAAGTCTGTATCTACCAGCGACCGTCCAGATGATACCACAGCGCCACTCAGCGGACCCCAGGACGCGACCGTTGCATCTCAGGCCACCGAAATCGAAGTTGACAATGACAAGAAAGTAATCGAAGCCGCCCAAAAGGACACCCGAAAACCCGAGACCGAGGCTGGGAACCCCTCAAGCTCGGTGTCTGCTCCGGATGTTGAAGCCAAGGATATACAGGTGAAAGAGGAACCAAACCCAAATCCAGAGGCTATCAAGGCTGGTGCGAGCAAAGACCTGAACAAATCGGTGTTGTGAACGGCATGTGCCATCTGAAGTTTCACGAGCCCTGCAAGATGAAGGCTTTTTCTTACATGGGGAATGAAATACCCTTGCCTGTAAATAGGGCCTTCCCGAGGATCATACGATACCAATTTTATCTTGGACGGTCTTTACTCAGCTACGGAAAGTCTGGCGTTGTGCTCTGATTTCTGGCGCATGGGGGGTCTGATAAGTTGCATTTGGGTAATAGGTACAATAGTGAACAACGAGAAGTTCATCAGCGATAGGAAGGATGTGCCATGGATTATTGCAAGCGTGAATATATTCTTCTAGATGATACACATCTTTTTAGCATGATTGTGACAATTACAGGACAATGGGGTATGCTCTTTATGGAAGAATAAAATCTCCTGTACGACCATAATCATGATTTTGGCTAGGGATCAGTTACACTCAAGCTCTCAACCACTGTCAGCGCGACCCCGTGACTACAAAAAGAGACACAATCTTCTGCAGAACCCGTCGAGCTCGAAATGCACCATCGCAAATGCTGTTTGAAGAGTTCCGAATATCCACCAACCTTTAACTTTGATATGCCTGCTTACGTAAGAAAGTTTTTCGCTAAATGTTCGTCAAGAACCGACCAAGACAATTGATGGCTTGTGTCGATTCCGTCAGAAACGATAGTTTGCTCACTTTTGTGCTTTGTCTCTTTTCAACATGATAATACCAAATACTAATCCATGAGCGGGCCCATTATCCTCTGTCGCCATCTTAGTCGTGGCGAATCCGCCGCCGTCTCATACACATGGCGCCCATCCGCCTTCGCCACATCCACATCCCCTCCTCATCAGCAGATGGCCGGTTCCCCAATTACAAGACTGCCGCCGCCGTACAAGAGCTCCTCCGTCGGCGATTACTAGACTTCAAAGACGCCGAGGCTGTCTCGTCACATACGCGGCGTGCCCCCAATCCAACTCTCATCTCCTTTACCCCACAGCCAACATACACCCTGGGGCGCCGGCAAGCCTCTCAATCCTCCTCATTATCCACGTCGGATATTGCCCGTCTGAAAGCACCTCTACACATCCCATCGCACTCCAAAGATCTCCCAGCGCTGGGCAATGTCCCTTTGAAAGATGACAATGCGACCCCAGATGACAGATTCATATTCAACCCCACTGTGCTTACCTCCCCACGCGGTGGGCTGGCCACCTACCACGGCCCAGGCCAAGTTGTTCTCTGGCCGGTGATGGCCATCAACTCGCCGACACCATCCTCTCTAGGCTACAAACCCTTTACCGTGCGCTGCTACTCGCGCCTGCTCGAATCCACCACCATCGCCCTCCTCCGTCGGCTCTTTGGTCTCAGCGCGTTCACGACAGAGGATCCAGGGGTTTGGGTGGGCGAGGGCCCGCAAGTCCGCAAGATCGCAGCCCTCGGTATTCACCTTCGTCGCCACGTGAGCAGTCTGGGCGCGGCCGTGAATTTGGACATGCCCATTATACAGGGCGGCTGCGGTGGTGGTGGTGGTGGTGGTGGTGGTTCGCCAAGAGTTGAAGATGAGCAAGTGAATCCGTGGGCGCGCTTCGTGGCGTGTGGGTTGGAAGGGAAAGGGGTGACGTGTGTCGAGCAGGAGCTGCGAACTGCGGGGGAAAAGGGGGTGGGTGGAATCGAGGGTGAGATTGTGGCGCGGGCGTGGGCAGAGGAGCTTGCTGTCAGGATGGAATTGGATCCGAGGAGTGTGGAGTTTGTAAAGCAGGATGAGGTAGATGAGATTATCGGTCTCGCAGAGAGGGAGGGATGGGTGGATGTAGTGGCGAGGGACGCGGTGTGACATTCGGACAGAAGCTGGTGATGGTTGTGCTGAGCTCATTGCCTCACCTGCAAATGTAGGTGGTACTGGAGTGCAGTACGCTTGTCCAACTACATCAAACGGAAGAAACGTGGACTGACTCCAGGCCATCTTTATCATTGAAATGTCTATCAGAACAGAAGGATCCAAGCCTTCTGATGGACTAGAAGCAGGGTTTAAAGGGGCTAGGAAATACCCAAGAATAGACTATGATCACTCATTCGGTATGGCTCAAAGGGCAGAAATGTTTATCACTTTGCCCACTATTTGTTTTGCTGCAAGTGTTTCCTTCAAGGAAGCGAAACAGTGCTCTGAAACTCAACAACTTGACCTCACTGATATTGATCGATTTTCTTACAAGGTGCTATAATGAATAGGTGCCAATTTGGCCAATTATCTGCATAATAGTGGCCTTACAAGGTAATCGCGCGTGCGAGCGTTCGGCTCCAGGATACTCGGCCCTGAATTGACACTGATGAATTGAATCAAGGAAATGTGGTCCAAGAAGCAGAAAGCTTCGTTATCTCTACCTGCGCGGGCCACGACATCCTTCAATCGTCGTCTCTCTGTAAACCCTGCCGACCTCGTCCGATCCTGTCTGCCAAACTCTCATTCCCAGCCGAGTTGTGCAGCTTGTTGGAGAAGTCTCGACCGCCATATTTCTGTGATTTTGCCCGTGCTTCGTCGTCCGCTTTTCGTTCAGCTTGTTCCTTCTCTGCTAGAGCTGCTAACCGCTCCTCTCTGACCCTGTCCAAGTCGGTAGCCGCGTCTTGCATCGCAGCCAACTTTCTCGCCCTCTCCTCCGCATCATTCGCAACCGGCGCCCTCTCTGATCGGCCGTTCGGCCGGCCCTGTCGGCGATCTCGGGAGTCATATCGCCTGACTGGGCTCCGTGACCGGTCTCTTTGATTGTCATCACGCCTTGCCCTGCGCTCGTCTGAGTCGTATCGCCTCCGAGGGCTTCGTGCGCGCTCTTTCCGACTTCCATCACGCTTTTCCCGGCGCTCATTCAAGGCGTGACGCCTCGAAGGACTTCGTGACCTCTCATCTTGAGTGCCGTCACGTTGGTCATGGCGTTCATCCGACCCACGTCGTCTGCGGTCTCGCGTCCCATCGCGAGAGTCAGACCGTCGCCTCCTCTTCCTCTCTCGCTCGTAATCCGAGTCATCGTAACGGCGTTTTGGGCTGTAAGACCGCTCTCGAGAATAGTCACGGTGTCGCCGATCGTCGTCGTCGCCCCGGTGCCGATGTGAACGATGTCTATGACTGCGGTGTTTCCTCTCCTTGTCTTTTACCGGCTTCTCCTCTGCAATGCCCATCTGCGCCAGAAGCTGTCGCCGTTTCGAGGGGTCCTTCATCATGGCCTGATATGCTTCCTGCTCTTGTCTTTTGATCGCGACCAGAGGGTCCTCCCGTATCTTTGCCGCCGTGTCGCGCGCAGACGCCACGATAGGAGCAGGTCCAGCTGCCTCGGGTCCGGCCGTCTTCTCGACTTGCTTAGAATCATCGCCGCGAAGAATGGAGTCGATGCGACGCTTGCCGAGGAGAAATGCCTCGCTAGAGTATTCGTCTCGTCCACCGTCGTTGGGGCCTTGGTACATCCACTCGACTCGATTGACACGCTTGGGCCCACCCGCAGCCTCGAGCTGCTTCTGGGTTTCCTCAATCTGTCGCTCGCGTCTAATTTCCTCGATTCGCGCTTCGGTGGCTTTGCGCTCCTGCAACGCAGCCTGCTCGGCATCGTAGACGCGCCGCTGGTTGGTCATCAACTGGGGATGCCATGATTTCTTGAGGTTGAGGTCGTTGCCTCCCATTCTTGATGTTACGGTTTGGGAAGGGTAAACCTGGTGCTGCTGGGCTTGATTTGTTGATTGTAGCGATGTCAACGGAGCTGTGACGTTGTTTGCTCTACGGGAGCCGATGATGTTAGAAGAGAGATGACGGTGGCGGGCGACATTGAGGAAAGCGGCGAGAAGTCTCGAGGCATGGTCCGTGCACCTTTAATGCAAGACCCTGGGCAAGTACCCAAGTACCGAAGAACCTCTAGAGCCTGAAGCTCCAACATTGAGATACCTCTTTTGAGAGTAATTGGAGACTGCAGGATTGAAGCCAGAATCCGTCTGTATATGGATGCTGAGGTTGTAGCGAGAAGTGTAATCAAGCCACACACTGGAGAAATTGTTGTACACTTCACAGACAGGTACCTATGCATGTACCTACGTGGGATGTACGGCTAGAGGGAATGGCCGACATGCAATCTGCTTAGAATCAAGAAGCTGAGTCTCTCTTTAAGATGTATCTGTGGAAGGTAGATACGGAAGACTTCAATCAGATTTACGAGATGTAGCACTCTGTCCATTTGGACACTTTACAAGTGTTCATCCTGTCGGTGGGAAATCACGTAGGGTCGATTGTGGTAATAGGTCTTGATCAGTCTTTAGGTAAGCGACGCTAAGGTTCAGTGTGGGGCACTGACCTCCGCCTTACAGCAAGCAGTTGTACGCAGTTCCTACCTGCCTTGAGATTGAACAAGGCATCACCGAGACAGTCTCCCACTTTTGTGTCTGCAACCAGTTTCTTCGTTTGTCATTCACAGTCTCAAATCTTTTCCTCAAACACACACTCTTCCCCTACTTTTCTCACATACGGACACTGAACCACCATCGAACGGTCATCAGCATATCTGCGATCATCGGTCAAGATGTCTGACGACGACTTCATGCAGCAGTCGGATGAGGAGTATGAATTCGAGTTCGATGATGAAGATGAGGAGGAGGAGGACTCGGCGAATATTGACATTGAGAACAAATACTACAACGCCAAGCAGATTAAGGCCTCCGAACCTGATGAGGCCATCAAGGAGTTCCTGGAGGTCACCAAACAGCAGGAAGAGAAGGGCGATTGGGGATTCAAAGGTTTGAAACAGGCTATCAAGCTGGAGTTCAAGCTGCAGCGTTATGATGAAGTACGTATGCGATGAATCACGTTACCGAGGGCAACACGCTTACATCTCAAAGGCAATATCTCACTATGAAGAGCTCCTCACTTACGTAAAGTCCGCCGTCACCCGCAACTACTCGGAGAAGTCCATCAACAATATGTTGGACTACATCGAGAAGGGAACTGATCCTGTTGGCGCTGCACGTTGCATGGAGCGATTCTACTTCCTTACTCTGGAGTGTTTCCAAGCCACCAACAACGAGCGGCTGTGGCTCAAAACCAACATCAAACTAGCCAAGCTGCTCCTCGACCGTCATGATTACCATGCAGTCAACAAGAAGCTTAAAGAGCTTCACGCCGCCTGTAAGCGAGAAGATGGCACTGAAGACAGCAGCAAAGGCACCTACCTTCTCGAAATCTATGCGCTGGAGATTCAGATGTACGCCGAGACCAAGAACAACAAACAATTGAAGGCCCTCTACCAACGAGCACTAAAGGTTCGTTCTGCCGTACCTCACCCTAAGATCATGGGCATCATCCGCGAATGTGGCGGCAAGATGCATATGAGCGAGGAGAACTGGAAGGACGCCCAATCCGACTTCTTTGAGTCATTCCGGAATTATGACGAGGCTGGCAGCTTGCAGCGTATCCAGGTATTAAAATATCTGCTTCTTGCCACAATGTTGATGAAGTCCGACATCAACCCATTCGACTCCCAAGAGACAAAGCCTTACAAGAACGACCCTCGTATCTCCGCCATGACCGCCCTCGTCGATGCCTACCAACGCGACGATATATACCAATACGAGTCCATCCTTGGCTCCAACAAAGACCTTCTCGCAGACTCTTTCATCGCAGAGAACATTGACGAAGTCACCCGCAATATGCGCACCAAAGCCGTCCTCAAGCTTATCACACCGTACACCCGGATGCGCTTGTCCTGGGTCGCCAACAAGCTCTCCATCTCCGAAGCCGAGGTGCAAGACATCATGGGCTTCCTCATCATGGACAAACGCATCGCGGGTAAAATTAATCAGCAAACCGGTGTCCTGGAGATCATAACGCCTCGCGATGCTGAGCGCCTCACCTCCATTATGAATCTCTCTGCCGCTGTGGGCGAACTGTATGGTTCAATTTTCAAGGACGGTGAGGGCTTCCGCAGTACCGACACAAGTACTAGTGCAGATACAGACATAGGCGGTGGCTTCTTCGATGGTCCTAGCCATCGCCAAGGAGGCCGGAACAAGGCCCGGCGCACCAAGGGTGGTAACATTTGGGGCTCTCTACAGGGTGCGGGTCCTTCTTAGGCAGGTGGACCCTCAGCCTCTGGCAGCGGCGTGCCCATGACACGCTCGAACACATCGCATGGCCAGGATGGTGGTTACAGTGATTGCGAAGCTCATGGACAGAGACGCTGGGACAAACTTCGGAGCCAGCAGCTGGGCGACACGACATCTGCCATGAAGAAGGAGCAGAATGAAAAGTCACAGCGAGTTAATCAGGAAAAGACCGAGACTTTGAATGGATACTCAGACCGCATGGGCCATACTCTTGGTGGTTGTAGCTACGGAAGTGGTCTAGACATCCAAGGCGTTGCCGCTGTAAGGAAGGGACTGCGGCTTCCGGAACGCCTACCTTCCAATCCACCCAACCCGCAAGCGTTCGGCACGGCTTCTCAAAGCTCAGCAGGTGCGTCTGGGAGTGTTCCAGGCAGCATCAACAATCGCTTTTCAGGTTCCGTCTCGGGTTTATTCTCGATGTTGCAGACCGAGATGAGACATGGCGGCGCGCCCATGCACTCATCTAGTACCGGAAATGTGTACGACATGAATTCCGCGAGCAATGCTGCTCAGACTTCGTCCCGCTTATCCGCCACGGGCGCGGCGCAGAGAGACGGTAATGGCGACGATACGGAAATAGATATGGATGATTACTTCATGATGCCCTTCTCCTCGCCATAGGTTGGGGCGTTTTGGGGTATCAGATTGCATGTTTCGACAAGGAGGCAGGTGGACCTTGCAGCGAGACAGGGTGTGGTTTGGCATGCTCTAAGGTTTGTTTGCTTCGCTCGTGGTGGATGTGTTCAGATAGAGGTGACAGGATGTCACCAGGGAATTGGGGAAGTATTCACTACTTAAGAGGACTCGGAATATGAATCAAAAGAATACTTTCCCCTATGTGGTATATGGTCCCTGGAGCAGCATAGATTTCCCTGCGGATCACGAGTCTAAACGGCATGGTGTCGAAAGCATCAAGTAAATGTCAGTACTCCACGGCAGATGTGTCGTCATCGCAAGTGTTCGCAAAGCCAAGAGCCGCTAAATCCCATATAGAAGAGAGTTGGTAGATCAACGCCAATGCTATGATCTTATTACTTAATTCAGTAGTGGCAGCTGAAGCCAGTTCAAAACTCTCGCAAAGCGCATGGCGACAGGCTGTCTACTGAACCTAGTCACACTTCGACGAATGAAGCCCGTGGGGGGGAATGGTGATATTTCCAAAACGCAAAGAGACGGTCCTCGATTTGCAAGAGTGACCTGGGTACTAATTATCGAGAATAGCGCCGCCGCCCCACGCCTGCCTGATTACTCCCCAGATTTTGACCGCTGATTGCCAACCGTACATATGTCCTGCTGGAGGAAAGCAAGTAGAAGCGCCTGATATCGCTTGCGTTTTCGTGCTATAAAACTCTCAAAATAGATTCTCCTCCATCGGCATCATCAATCTTCCTCTCGGATACCGCATATCATCTGGATACAGATCCACAGCTGTGATCCGGCCTCATATTATTTCTTGGGGCGAGGTCGATACGCAAGTTGCTTTTTCTTGCATTGATTCTGTTGCTGTCATTTCTCTCTCTTCGAATCCGTACTGTCCTCCGACGACTGCCGGCCTTGCTTTCCGTGTCCTTTCTTTTTGGGTCTTTCAGACCGCTCGCACAGATCATCCGTACCAGGATTGTACTCCTCAGGGGTAAAGTCAGGATTGTTGTAGTGTGCTTTGTTGAAATGGGAGTTTTTGAACATGCTGGTTTGGAAAGATTGTTCCTGCCATTGATTCGCATCCATAGCCTCCTTGTATTGATACGGGCTGAAGCGAATCTCATGTTGGGTCGAAGGAACTGGCGCGGTGGACGATGGTGGCAGGGCTGGCAATGGATCCTGTTGTGGTGTGGCGTATGTACGAGGATTGGGCATCGGATGTGTTGGAGGAGTCGGCGAGGGGTCTACACAAGGAGAAGAAAACCACGACGCCTGAGGGCTTGCAGGGAAATCCAGTGACGACCCTCCGAGCTGGCCCATAGGGGTAGTAAAATGGCCTAGACCACCAATCCCAGGCACCATGAGCAATGGGTTATACTCGTAAGTCCCAGGAAACGATGCCGCAGGAGCCGGAGCAAAGCTGGTGGGCTCGTATGACATACGGTTGACCTGGATGGCTTGCGACGTATTTGGTTTGTAGAGGATGTCGTAGTGCCCTGGGCGATATAGGAGGTGCATGAACGGGCCCCCAGGATTAGAGTCATTGAATCGGTGGGTGTTGACTTGGTCAAGGACACTGCGATCGAGATAGGCAATTTCCAAGGTGAATCCAACCGGCTTAAGGAGAACTTCGACCAGAAGAACCACGCCCATCTCCTCGATTTCTCTGTCAATTGGGTCAAGCACAGTCTGAACGTACTGGTCGACCCCCATATCGATGAATGCCTCGTACTGCTCGCGATGGCCCTTCATCCACGAGGCTGCGAGAATGCGGAAGTGATACAGTAAGCCCATGGACGAGTCGTCGTTGAACTTAGTTTCTAGGATGGCGGTAGCAATTTCGGGTGAGTGAATGTTCTCTGCGATATCTTTGCACAGCTGTAGAGTTTCATCGACAAAGTCCATAAACATTTCTGGGTCGTAACCTCCACTGTTGAAAAGATAATCGTTCAGCTGGCGTATGCGTAGCGCTTCACCCTGCACCAGCTCCTGGCTTCCCTGTTGAATGAGCAGTTCGAAATAAGAGAAGACAATGGCTGTTGGATCAGTTAGTTGTTGATTTTGTGTTTCTATATGGAAGCAGAGAACGATAGTGAGATCCGGTCCGCATACTTTGCGTCCTTCCCATCATCACTTCTTGAGGGACCCTGGCAGAGCTCAGGGTCGCCCAGACGGCACAAAGGCAGGGATTGCTTACCTCTCCACCCACAACTGCCGTCCCCTTTGATAGGCCTATAGTGGGTATATGTTTGTGGTAAAGCCTGAGGTCAGTGATGTCAGTATCTTCAAGTAGATGAGTGGATTTCCCATTGATATGATGAGGAAGAAGTTTGGGCAGATTAGAAGCTCACCATTGTCTTGGCGACGTAGATAGGGTCAGCCTTCGCATACTCGGCGGTGATAGCGTCTATGGGCGTCTTATCGCCAACGCGGGGTCCCTGTGCAAGGTGTATCAGGTTAGCTGATTGCTTCTAGAGTGATTCGCCAGACCTTGCGGCCATGGCCAGTGTATTATACAGAGAATTGAGTAGCATCAGAGCAGGATTGCGTCGTACCTCAAGCTCCGGCTGCCATGTGCGAGCAGCAGCCTCCTGGGCGGCTAGGTCGTCCTGGAGGCTCTGGTCGGACTCCATCTTGGTGCCAGGGATGGAGCGATGGCGGTGAGGGATGGAACGGAGCTGTTGTTGTCGTGACGTGCGGTTGTGGAGGATGGTTGAGGACGGATTGTGATCAAAGAGACTGGGAGATGCAGCAGCCAGTGGATGTTGAGAATGGGGAATGTTGGCGTGGAGAGATGATGGAAAGCCCATGGCACCTGCTGCAACTTGCACTCCAGGATGTCCAGCTTGCTGCTGCAGGTGTTGCACGGGTGATAGGGCCCCACCAACGGCGACAGCCCGTGCATGTGCAACCCCTGTAGCCCCGCCATGACCAGGACCAGGCCTTCCGAGCCGTGGCCCACGCGGATTTACAGAGGGTCCACCTCCCATAGACCCTGCACGTGGTGGTCCAGGCTCAGGACAAGGATTTCTTACCGTGCCGGACTGGTAATCAAGCCCATTCGCGCCTGAAGGTGAATTTGCAAAAGATGGCTGCTGATAGCTGCTGAAACCGCCAGCTTGGATTGTCTCTTGGGCGCTGGCTTGGGCCTGTGCCTCAGCCTGAGCTGAGGCACGGCCATAGGAATCATTGTTCACCTCCAAGCCATTGCCCTCTTGTTGTGGGAAGCCGTCAAATTGCCCTGAGAGGTAGGAGGGATAGAAGGTGGAGAACGGCGTTGGCTGGGGTTGGAACATTCCTGTCCAGTCCCGTTCTTGTCTTGCCCTATTCTATCCAGTCCTGCAGCCTAATACGGGATGGGAATGACAGAAAAGCAAGACTCAATAGGATGTTGATGCAGATCACGCGTAGATCACTTGGACGATGCGATGGTGGTGTTGGTGATGTCGATGGCGACGATGGCGGTGGCGTTTGCGGTATAGCTCAGCTATCGATGTGCCTGTGGGATATTAAATCTGTTTTTTTTTTAATATTCTGTCAGAAAAATATCTCTCCTCTTTGTGTCAAGGCATTATACGCCTTGGTCAGACCGGCGTACAATCGGCAGCTGTCAATTCCTGTGATGTAATAGCCGGGTCTGTGTACGCGACCCGTCAGTCCTCAACACAGGAACACAGATACACATACACGCACATGTGCGGACCGTTGAGGCTGTGTATATCGAATCGAATAGCGACTTCAAACGACTGTGGGAGGCATCCGGCACTGCAGAGTAGTAGAAGAATGAAGACATACAGCCGTTACACACATCCTTGACAAATAAAGACACCCCGTCCCCAGATCGAACAATCCGTACACCCAAACTCTCGTGGGAGGCGTCGTTGCCTAATTGTGTCAAGCTTGGATGCAGACCGAGTTCCAGATGGCGTTGGAGTAGGTCTTTGCTGATGTATGTGGTGTGACGAGAAGAAACGGTGGCATAGGAGTGCAAGGATATCAAGTCGTCAAGTTATCTCGAATAAGCCGCCGCTCATGGACAAGGCCAGAACTAATCAGATGAATTCAAGATGCGATCGAAGATGCCGAGGAAGGTTCCTCAAGCAATGGGATTGCTCAGCAGAAGTGGTTGAAGATGTTGAATTCTGTTGCAGTTAGAGCACGAGTCCGATCATCAACAACAGCTAGACAGATAAATATAGGTGAGGTTAAGTTGATCAAGCGGCGACTGGCCCAAAGTAGTGCACTGAGGCGAAGGGCAGGTTTAAAATAAAAATAAGAAGGTGTGAGGGATTCGCGGGCCTTGATGGGTGGATAGTATGGTGCTTATTGTCTGTAAGTTGAGCCAAGCATCTCGATAGTGCTGACGAGTCGTGCGAGGGTGGTAGAGCTAAGAGGAGGGCAGCGACGACTTATAATACGGGCATAGGTGTGCGTGGCTGTCGGGACGATTCGTACATTACTAGGCGCGTGTAAGTGAAGCGGCGTAAGAGGCAACTAAGTGACACAAAAGCCGTGACAAATCGGGATTCAGGGGACAGCAACAACGAAGAACGAAGGAGGGCAAGGAGAGGAAGTAATAGCATCTTCTGATACCGAAATAGTGAATGAATAGAAATGTGCACGCGGACTTTCTCATCGACCAAACGCACTGGCCCGGTTGTCAACAGGGAGCCTCCAAGCTCATCGGGCATGGGAGTGTGCTGAACCGAATTGAAGGCTCATGTCCAGCAGGCTTGCAAGCCAGTCGATTCCATCTTCCCAAACCCTCCATAAAGATAGGGTGTCGTTAGTGAGAGAGATGATCGCGCCGACCCACCGAGTTGCTTCCGTAGTGGAGCAGACGCGAGGGTGCTTCCAGGGCTTGTCCTGGGTGCACCCTCCCAGTCGCTTTACCAGGGACGTATTATCACTACTACCTAGGAAAGGTACTTGTATGTAGGTACCATAGTGAAAGGTGCTTGCTTGGAGAACCTTGTGCCGACAGATGGAGATGAAGCAGGGGCCCACCCGGGCATTTGAGGCCCATGGCGATGAAGCCGCTCGGGATACCAATGTTGGACAATAACGACCAAATCCCGAATTCAAGCACGCATACACATACACACACACACTCACTCACTCACGCACGCACGCACGCACGCACACACACACACATATATATATATACACACACAAATGTCGAGGGAAAGAGGTGTGCTTAGAGCGTCTGGTTCGTGCCCGACCTCGACTCATTACTGGCCAGGGGGAAGAGCCACACCTCTTCGGCTCTTTTGTGGCTCCAGCTGGTGATTTGCCAGAGACCCAAATGGGCTTTGGCTCAGATGAGAGTAAGAAATTTTTTCAATTTTCCTTTGGAAGCAGTGGGTGTGCTGTATTTGGGGTAGCATGCACTACCACTACACAGTACGGTGCTACAGACTGGCCACACAGGCCTGGCAGGTCAACTGGAAGTGTACTTCGCAGAAATGTTTGCTTGTGCAGGTAAAACTGACAGGGCAGGGTGAGAGAAGGGTCGGGCCTCTTCCCTACCTGCAGCACGACTGCAGGAACATGAACTGGTGATGTTGTCGCACCAAAGTTTTTGAGAGTACGACCATGTGACGAATATTGGGTGTGGAAGCTATACATAGTACGAAGGTAGGGTATCAGTTGGGCAGCCTGTCCATTACTTACAATGAATCGTGCATAGGTAGTCATCGACGGTGGCAGTGCTATCGCAAGTATGCAGTAGCAGTAGCAGTAGCAGTACCATAGCAGAATGAAGAGTCGATGTCATCACCACTGAGGCCTACAGTGATGTGGTTTTGCTGATGCTGCCTATTGGGAAGTGGGGGGACCCGCTGCCTTCCGTTCGTTCCTAGGTAATGCAAAACCAACGTAGCGGGCCCACAGCTGTCGTCTTGCAATTGAGGAGCGGTTTTCTACTGCGGACCTTGATTGCAAAGTTCATCGTTTCACTCTCGCGACACCTGCACCTGCAGCTCTTCGCAAAGTGAACCAAAGAATTCCTGTCTTCATCACCGTCACATGTATGTGCGAGACCCTGTACGTGCATCACACAATACCTAGGCACACTTCATCATTGAAGTTGCCCATCCTAGTTTCGTCCCCGCGCCGATCAGCGACAATGCGACCGACGGGAAGCGTCGCGGCTGCGAACACTACGTGCTTTCCAACGTGAGATGCAACGGCGCCATCGATTAAGTAGAGACTCAGCTGGCTTGTAGCCAACACCAACACCAACACCAACGCCAACGCCAACGCCGGTCCCGTCAAATCCGCCCCGAGAGACCGGAGACACACAGATGCTGGAAGCTAGAATGTCACCGAGACGACGACAGCAGGGACGGCTACAGACGGGATCCCAGACCCTGTTGCGTTGTACGGTCCAGCAGAGCTCAACGAGCATGGGCATGACCATGACCCTTTCCCCTTGAGCATGGGAGCTCCATGGCAATCTTCCCGTCCCGTCCTTCCCGCACCCGGTCAATGTCTGAGCTCCAATGCCACATCTTTCAACCTCCTCCAATGTTATATCGCTTTCGCGATGGCATAATCCTGTGTAAAGGACCGTTCTTGGCAGCACCACTCCCATTGCCTGAGGTGTCTACCTGCCTTGTTATACACGTGGATGCAATATGGCATTCGAGACTATTTGGCGTATTCTTGACACCGTTGGTGGGCACTCCCCCTCCTCTGCCGGAGCCCCGAGCCACGGCCGAGATTGCTTGGGAGGCTCTGGGCGTTCCAATCTGGAACAGACAACACTCGTTTGATGAATGTCATTCAGCAGCCAGCAATGAACGGGCCTGCTGGACAAAGACGCGGCATTGACAGGTTGCAGGAATTGCACATCGCTTCCCGAATCTGAATGCTCTAGACCGTCAGCAAATCAGTACAGTTTCTTCACGGTGATAAGCACGTTATTTCTCGCCAATGCAGGAAACATCTGCAATGAGACCCCGGTCTGCCAATGCCACCCAGCCGCTTCTCACAACGTGCTGAGATGTGATTGCTCAAGACGTATAGACTACACATTCAAGGTGCTGCCACATCTGCACCGCCTCCTCTTTGCAACAGCCGACTTCCTCGACCAAGCCGATGGATGTACAAGAACCATTGGACGTCTTTGCAAGCCTCTGCCTGACACTATGTCATCCAACATCGTCCCCCAGCACTGTCGAGAGCAATGGGGCGACTGAACAATCTGCCCAGGGGCAATTAAGCAAGCCAACAAACCACAACAGCATGGCTCCGCACAACGGACCATTACAACCGCTAGAGCCCCCAGCCAACTTGGGTTAGTGGGATATAAGTCGGCTTGCGAAGGAGGGGCGCCCGGCAATGGGCTTTCCAGCAGCCACAAAGCTCTCAAGCCGTGCCTGTGGGTCAGATCTGACGCCCGCACTAGCTGGCAGCAACATAGCGACCTGTCGTCTTTCGGGGAGCAGTTCACCTTTGATCACCAGGGGCGTGTGATATCCAGTCCGTTTGGCGCACCACACACGAGGTGCACCAGTTTATGGCCGGGACTTTCAAAATTATGTACCCTGCTTCTGTCACACGAACGACTTGCTTGACATGTCTCGGCCTGCTACCGGGCGGCAATAAAGGGTTCAGATGTGGCTACGCAGTTCTTGCAAATAGCCGCCACAAGAGGCCTTCGTCCACTTTGAAGCTGGCCGCGATGCCAATAACTGACATCAACCCCCCTTCCCAACCTTTCATCTCCCTGGACAACTCTGGTCAGTCATCCACCCGTGGCTATATTCCATGACGGCTTTATGACAGCTAGTCTGCAGGAGCTGTCTTGGGCACCGAATGTGCTAATGGCGGATAGTCCTGGGCCACTGGCGGTGGCTGAGGTGCTAATTTAAGGTACTGCAGTCATCACGTTCAAAATGATCGGACAGATTGCAAGATTATGGCTTCCAGTATCGGCTTCCAAGTAATCATCCGTTGCTAGTCCATAAGTATCCATGAAGCCCTTGAGTCAGCATCATCATGACGCGACCCGCCAAAGTGCTACCCCCAGTGCCCCTTATATTGCTACCTCTTGAACTTCAAAGGATCGACGTTGAGGAAATCCACTTGGGATGACCTTGCTAGCGGGAAGGATCATGTGCGGCTAACGACTCCAGGCTCTTATGCGATCTCGAGGTGGATGGGCCCTAATTAAAGTTGGATGACAGTTCTAGGTGTCACATCCTGGACATCATTTCTTCGAATTCAGAGCCTCTCTGCTGCTCCGGGCGTAATGGCTTTGTCTTGGGCGGATTTACCAGTGGCCACAAAATTGCTTTTTCCTCAGTCATCGAGTCAAGATTCAAACTAGCGAGCAGATATACCGAAGTTCATCACATATGGACATGGAGAAAGCGGACCAAACGCCGCTGACCTGCATTGGTTCGATCATCCAGAACCGTTTCGCCGGATAAGAGCACCATCAGGGCCACTGGGAACGGTACCATCGATGTCGTAGTCGGCTTTGGCTATTTTACGATGTTACCTAGGACCTCGGCAGGCACGGAGTTGCACGACTGTCTGAACGACCATGGACAATGCCACCGGCACAGTTGCGATACAGCGCTTATGTCGAATGCACAACGACTTGGCCGCATCTTCCTTCTCGGCTTTGGTACGGGTTCCCGGATTGTACACCTCTTGCTTCGAAGCTATAGTCGATCTTGTCTTGTGTGGATTTCCTGTCCAATGGAAACTGCAAGATAGGTTTCAATTCACATCCGCCGAGTAGGACGCTGGTATTTTCGGTGGTAGCTGGCAGAACCTAACCAGATGCATGCGACCAATCTCCGTCTGATGTGTTGCCGGATATATTCCGTGAGGACGTGTCTAAGTCACCAAACTCACTGATTATAGATTGATCGGCTACACTTTCTATCATAGGACAATCAGACGAGTCAGCTCTGGCCAGAACTATGGGACTTGCCTGCCCCCAACATCCATTGAATGCATGGCAACGTCCATCACAAGACCATCTGCGAGGCAATCCTATCCAGTTGATGGAGGATCGGTCTCCTATGCCTAGACACGACACTGACACAAAGCACTCGTCCAGCTACAAGCCTCGGTAGGTATGGACCACTCTGGACACGATCTTGATCGCTGCCACGTTCCAAATCCGGCCCCTTATGTGCTAGCTAAACCTAGTTAGCCTTGCCTGTATACACAAGATGATGCAGCACCCATACCCTCCGATCTTCCGGTCTTCCTTCCTTCCGGCACACCAGGATCGCTAGCGGATTTCTACCTAGGTAGGTATTATTCCGTCTGCAACCAGAGCGCTGTTGGCCAAAATAAAGTTTGCTTGGTTGTCATACCATGAATTGTTTGGCTCTCCCGTGCCGTCTGATGGGTCTTGTCCCGACCCGTACTGTACTCCTGCTGGACAAGCTGGCAGATCCACCATCTCCAAAACGCTTGCCAGATTCTCTATGCAGAAGTTCTATATTCCCCAGTCAAAATCATCCCACCTGACATGTACCATCTGTATACCCTTGTTCACTCTGCCAAGTTACATCACACCAACAGATTTGCACACTGTTCCCCCCTCGTCTGCAGTGCAAGACATCATGCAGCTAACCAGCCATCATACCCCCCCCTCCTTGTCGCACCACATGTAGCCCTCCGGAGCCAAAGCCATTGAGCTTCAGCCGCGAAGAGCCAGTGAGAAACATGCGCCTCCCTTGAGCTGTCATATATCAGCAATTCGTATCAAACGGTACGGTTTTGTAACCGCGGGTCAGTGGATTTCCTTCATCACACTATCACAGCAAGACATCTCCAAATTAGTGATATCTCACAGTTTTTGTTGACCCGTCTAATTATGCCCACAATGTACTAATTTATGCAATGATAGCCTGCCCCATCAAAACCTGTGCAATTCGCTCCACTGCTATGAGGAGGGGCGGGCTGGGAGGTATGGACCATTTGCGTCAGTAACGAAATCTGTCCTAGATGTTATCTGGAGGTCGTTCTAAAGCACCGTCTTGTACACACGGAATTCTGTAACTTGGTCATTCTCAGAAACCGTCCACCTGCTTCGACCTACGGGCCGCTTGTATGCCCAGGCGTTGTCTCATATCTCCCAACAAAGAGGCAAAAGCTGATGGCAGGTTCCACGATGGCATGGTCGTCCCTCATGACATGTTATCGGGCATGGCGGCTCGCATGGGTAACAGGCAAAGGCAATGACATGTTGCTTCATGAGAAGGAGCAAAACCATAGGCGCTGACGGGGTGTGCGCATCGCCTGCGTTGTTTTAGACTACTCTCTGCACGACATGACATCTCGCAGGCGTCTATGTGAGTCCCCAAACACAAAGTCTCTTTGCTACAAGTCGCACAGCGCAGCGGGTGCCAACCTGCGTCGGCCCACTCTGTTGGGAACCTATCGTGAAGCGCGGTGTCAAGGTAGGATGGCGCAGTGTGAGGTGTCTACGTATTGCATTGCTTTTCGTCCGTTCCAAGCTGCTTTGCATCATTTCGCCCGCTTGATCGGACCACTCACGTGAGCTGTTTTGCTTCCACGACGGATTTTCCGAGACGGGAGGACCCTCTCATGGCCATACAACGGCGATATCTGCGCCAGCCGGGCATCCCGCGCCCGCGGAGACGAGGCCAGCAAATGCAAAAGACCCGGGACGCGGGATCCAAGTGGACCCTGTCCAGTATGGATAACATCTCGAGGACCCCGTCGGGGCCCGCGTGCGATTGTGGGCGCTGATTCAATGGCGCATGGCTGCAAACCGATTCCGATTGCTTCACGCAGGTAGCCTTGCTCGCCAAGTTTGGGGGGCCACGCGGCTGTTCGTTTCTATTGGCGTTTGTCCATAAGGAATGGCATGGCAGCTTTTTGCCCAACACTGACTAGATACTTGCTGCAAGTTGCTATGGTAATCTTGTTCCCTTGTGCGTCTTTAGCACAAGCATGTTGGACGTGGCAAGAGCCGGAGCGCTTTCAGGGCCTCCTTTTGTTTCACACATGGTGGCTAACAAAAGTTACTATGTTGGGGAGCAAGAGCTCCGAGTCCAGAACGGGCGATCTAGATACCCATTGGAGCGAAAATTGACCCACGGCCAGGCTTGTGCGAGCCTTTTACGACGCGCGAAAGATAAAGAGCAAACCGAAGCGGTAGAATGATGTCTTGAATTGTGGATCTTTGACAAAAAAAAATGTCGCTTATCCTAGCATTTTACCAACCCGTTCGTCAGATATTTACTGGAACGTCACAGACCAGAGAAGTTGTGCTGGATACGAAGGACCCTCACCGGTGAGCCAGGGTGAGCAGTACCCTGTCCCCCAACCTGTCCAGGGGAACACTTCCACGGTCGTATTGAGGCTGTCGATCTTTAGGATGAGTGAGACTTGGTTCCCAGATCGGAGAGCTATATTGGTGCACCAGGGAGCTAAGTGTGGAAGGACTCATAAATTCAGTAGAGGCTTTCAAACATTCCTTGCTTTATTGAATGATTACATAGTAAATCTGTATAAGTAGTATGGGCCGACATGATGATTCAGGGGCGTCTTCTGGTAACGGCAAGGGCCGTATTTTCACTGCCAGCGCGCTCTGGCGCACCATAAGATCTCCCGCACAACATCAAGCGGGAAGATAATCGCGGCTGGATTGTTTTGAGATCTGAAGACAGAAGGCTGTTGACAAAATTTGTTTTGCGGGCAAGAGGCTATACACAGGGTTCTTTTTGTGTGTCGGATTGCTTCTTGAAGTAAGTCATGCAGTCTGCTGTGGGTCGAAGTGGATTTTCTAACGTTCACGGGCCGAGAAACCGATGCTTGAGAGCCCAAGTTCAGGCCCGAGAAGGTCAAGATGAGACCTAGACCTTTTCGGCAATGAGCCGACATGGGGAATATCTGAAGTTGCTGCTTCTCAGGCCTGTTCACACAAAGCTTTATTTTTCTCCCAACCAGGCCACCTGCAAAGATAGCAAAGTTACACAAGATCCGAAAAGCATGATCGAAACCATACACACCTTCGGGCGCACCCTCGACAAACTGGCCAAAAACAGAGGCAACTTTTTTCGATGATGGGTGAACTCTTGACGGCTTTCTCCGTTTTGCCCTGCAGGGTCCAGAATCGACACGCCCCCGGCTTCCCTATCAGATCCATTGTCTGTGCCACGGGCATGCAGAGCGAGTGTGGGGGGCTATTGGCTTGGTGGCCTCCAGGGGTGCGCACAATCGGTTTTTAAGCGAGGGTAACTTTGAGGCAATTTTCTGTCCTGGATTCTTGAGGTTCTGTCGTTACTATTGCTTGGCTTCCAAGAATTGTCCCAGTTGGCCTAGGTTATCCGAGTAGTTGTAGGACTGTAGGCTTGCTCAGTCTTGAGACTCAGCGCGGTGAATATTTGGCTTGCGCTCTACAGACTAAGTAGAGGGGTTTTGGGGGGGGGGAGTGGAAACGCACGCCATGTACTTTGTAGGATCAAAACAGGCTCGTTGCGGAGTAGATACTGAAGGATCGCTAGAGGCCTCAATTAGATGATGCAATTTCAATTTCACGATAGCTGACTAGATCAAAGTCATGTTGTCACGGTGCGTCAACAACTGTGGAAATAAATATTTCGCGATGTTTCCGGTGGTGGCAATAGAGCTGAAGTAAAGATGTCAAGCGACTCAGATAAGGGATCGAAAAACATCTCTAGATGTCAACAGAATGAATACCACCAGATCCTCGTTGGACGGTCCTCATAAGTGTAATAATAATGTGTTGTTGTTTCTCTAGGAGCTGATCAATCATGCAGCATTTTGCTTGATTTTACTCCCACAGTCGCTGCTGTATTTCTCGGACACTCGGAGGATTCTGGGCCAGGACAGTGCAGTGTTTCTGTGTCCTGAGGAAGGTTTTTTATACATTGTGTGCTCTCAGAGAACTCTTTAGCCACAGTGCGCTTGGCCTGACGACGTCCAAGTTCCCAAGGTAACGATCGGGATATCCTTTGGCTTTGAAAATGACACTGGAGCATCACATCTGGGTCCGAGGCTCAGGCTACTCATTGCACTGTTCTTCTTCATCTATAGCCATGCTGCCCTTCGAAGCAGATGATGGCTGAGCTTGGTGCGTGGCGAGCGGGTGCAATGGTAACCCATCAAGAGGAAGGGATCCTTCATATGATCGTTGTTATCAGTAGCTGGCCTTGTTCGGTGCTGGCCCACTGCATACAGATGAATTACTCATACAAGCAATTAACTTCTCCCCGTATGTCAATGTTCGATTAGACTATGATACTTTGGCAGGTTAGTAGAGACTTGCGCAAACGAAGAAATCAAGCCTGAGTCTTCATTGAGTTGTCAGCGGCAGGATGTGATAGCTATTTTCGGGCTTGTTTGTGTGGCAGGCCTCCGTCGATGTGTAATTTGCGGAGTGTCCTCATCTTGCAGGTTCATTGTGGAAGTTGAACGCAGAATGTTGAATCCCTCAAGAAAAGGCCATGTGGGTAAAGCAGTTTGTATGTTGACTCTATATAACCCAGACAGGAGAACAAGCACCCTTTTGGCGAGTTGATATGGGCAAGAATGCCTCCCCTCTAATGCTTTTAGTCAGCGTGATTTATCAAGTGTAGCTCCACGTAAAGGGTATCCTGTATCAGCCTTGTGGAGGCACTCAAGTGAGAATGAAGCTTCAAATAAGAATTGGCTGCTACTTAGGCAAGGGCCCCCTCCTCCCGAATTGCGCGCTGCTGCACATGCCTTGCTCATTCTCTTCCGACAAATTGGAGGGATTTCCTTTCCAAGCATGTTGAATCATTCACCTTTTGTCATAGATTTAGTGAGATTTTTTTTTTTTTAAAAAAAAAGGAGAAACAAAGCTGATACATCTTGGTAGATAGCTTGGATTCAAAATGAACCCAGCAGTCTTGGATCTTTTGCCTACCTAGGTACCTAATGTATATTTCCAGTAAGCTTCTGTTTTTGCCACGATCAGCAACTGTATAGAATTATGTGATAAATGGATGGCTGATACAGTCTGACCACGCCCTCCCACGAGCGATGTTAGCAATATGGGTGAGATGTCTATACCTGACAAATGTACAAGTTCCCACGGCGGTGTACCACCTGTATGAGCATGACGGAAATGCAGTATGATCGCAGTATGAGTCATTATGTGGAAAAACTTTGTAATATCCAACAACACCTGATCATTATCTTCCAATGTAACAAAGTACATCAAGCCTTGTTGTGATATCATGAGCCAAGCCCACCATCTCCAAACTCCCGTTTCGCCTTGCAAAAATTAACTGAGAAATGAAGTGAACAGTATAGGTAATGCCTGTATTCTTCAAAGAGTCACTCCTGTGAAGGGGTCGAGGGCGACTAATTGGGACAGGGCAATCTTTGTCAGTCCCAAATCCCTTGGAAGGCCTTGTCGGATGTTGCTTGAACAAAGTGTCGAGCACCTTGTCAATGCAGCCACGAGTGCTTAACGAACGTGTCTCTTGAGGGTAAACATTGAGGAAGATTTGGCAGAGGGGACAGAACAAGGAGCATCAAAGCATGGATGATGGCTTGTTGCACAAATTGCCAGATATCCTTTAATCAAGATGGTTAAAAGCCTTCTCTGCGGTCATATTCATGCAGCTTATGGATGCTTGGAAATTCTGCAATCACATATTCCTGCCAAGAAGAGTTTGTGTTTGTATTAGTGACGGACGATCAAGAGTGACTTGACCGTGGGCGAAAGAGACTTTGAAGTTCCTTGAGACGTTGTCGTTCAGCCTCATCCGGATTTTAGCCGATGGTAGAGGGAGCGACTCCACTAAAGATTTAGCATGGCAGAGCTGGGTGACAGGGGCTCTAATGGTTGACGCGGTACGGCTGCTGGACGCGACTTCCCTTGTTGGTGAACCTCGACTCGAATCTAGTGTCGGAACTTGCCATTTCCATGCAGACGACGTCCCGCCGTTCAACCTTCAAAACTCAAACTCCAGTCCAACCCGGAATTCATTGACAGCTTTTTGACTTCGAGTCTCTTCTCCTTCAAGACTCTCTTCATTCTTTGAATCAACACCCACCCATTCTTCGAAACGGCGGACTTTCCTACGCCGTACTATCGTGGCGTGGGGCAAGCTGCCGCGCTTCGACGTACTCCTTCTTTGTTGGAAGATCGCCAGGTCTAGTAATAGCCTCTTCTTCTGTTTGCCGTTGAAAAAGCTGGTGCTAGTCTGCTACACTGGGATGTTGGACAGCTCTTCCTTACTCCTGTTGATCATAATCACTGACAGTGCTCTGCACTGCAGACTTTTCGACTGCCCTCCGGTTCTAACTACCTGACCGGCTTCTGTCTTACCTCGACCGAATCTCGACAACCCCTACCGACTTCAGCCTTTCCCGAACAGGTCATTGCGTTGCACCCCTCAAAACCCCCTCCTTCCATTTCGCCATGCGAATAGTACCTTGTGATCATGGACGACGCGACGAATAGGCTCTACGATGAGATCACAGCGGCGTACGAGAAGTGGAAACACTTGGATCAAATCAAACACCTTTTCTGCCCAAAGGTCGATGACGAGGATGAGGAAGACTACGAAAGCACTGGCCCGCCGTTGACCAACATCTCGGTAGCTGAGAGAGACAGGAGAATCCAAGATGCGCATGAACGACAGGAGCTGACTTACGAGCTCAGCCTTCTGATGGGCATTTCCACCGAGATGTCGGTTGGATGGATTGAACCCTGGAAAAATGGCATTGAGAAGTTCCTTACAAGATGTGACTCCTGTATTCTGAACTATCACATGCAGCGCAAGGCCTTCCTCAAGAAGCTTCGGGAGTAAGTTGCTTCCCGACAATGGGAAGGAAGCACACTGACGTTAACCTTGTTGCATAGATCTTTCGCCGACGGAGTCGTCGACATTATGGAGAGCAGGCTCAATCAGTTTGACAAAGACCGGATAGACACTGGTTTGCAAAAAGCCCACGACATTTTTCAGACACACGGGCCCATGACCTCTTCAAAGCTGGCTGCGCATGACGACACAGCCGTCCTAGCCATTTTCGAGGCCCTGTGCACCATGCCATACGTTGGGGAACCTGCTATTCGGCAACGATTCTTCAACAAGGTCTTCCAAGACGTTCAACCTCGTAAACCTCTTAGATTGGGACCGCAAGTCTTACCGACAATGACCTATTTTCTTTTTGACGAGGACATGTTTCGCAACAGATTCGCAAGAGCAGCTTGGGAGGCCCTGCTTCCCGAGACATTGACAGTCGAGCAGTATGACTGGGCCGTGAACGATTTCCTTGCGGATGCGATCCAACGAGTAAGCCAAGTGAATGACCAAGGCGCCCTTCGCGCATCGACTGCACAGATCAAGTTGTTCTGGGAAGGTTTTCTTCTTCTCTTGAGATCGATGAACGAAGACATTGTGCTTCACTGCCTTAGAGGCATGGACATCCAGACAGACGTATACCACGTCCTCATCGTGCATTTGCAGAATTGTAATTCCGACGAAGTCCTGTTGCTGCTGCTGCAGAACATCTCGGCCCTTATGCAAAAGTCTCCTAAGGCCTTCTGGGGAGCTCTACAAGACCTGCCACGCGCTCAGCTCGCTCAATTCGTCTTTACGAATGCGGCCTACCCCCGGCTGCTCGACCGATCTCTAGAATACGACCGGCTGGTGGATGACGGGGATGTTCGCGTTCCCTTCATCGCTTTGTGGGTGAAAGACCTGCTTCAGTCCCTTCAAGAACACGAATTGCCCGATGTGTGTCAGTCTCTCACGGATCACCTGTTCAGTACGCGTCAAGACATACATACTGCAAAGGAAGGTTGGGCAGCACGCACTGTCGCGGGGCTGTACGCTCTCCGCACGGCTTTGGACATGTTCAACGGCAACAAGTTCACCATTCGCCTGAGCACATCCGTGACATACATCAATCTCATCATCAATCTTGTCGTTAAGTATACCAAGCAGGTCATTAATCCGTCTATTGAGCTGCAGCCGACTGATCATCTCAATGTTGGCACATCCAAAACCGCCATTGAGGTCGTCAAGACCTCGTTGTTCCTGGATGCCAAGACCACTCGGACAGAATGGACAACGTTGCTAAACGATAACAGCAAAATCCCACGCACCGTCTCCAGGAGATCAGACGAATTATGGAATGGTGTCATCGAAGTCTTCTACCCTGGGCGTCCGGGCTCTATGGAGCTCGCGAAGGTCATTCTTACTGCCACTCAGCCTCTCACTGGAGTAGGAATGATCTCTCCACCAAAGCGCGAGGTGCTCGGGCAAGAAAAGCAAATGTTCAACGCAGATTTGGAAAAGATCGCCGGAGCAATCAGTGGCATCCTGAATCGCTTCACCAGTTTTACCTCCTCTCAACTCGAAGACCTCTGCAGGGACACACAGAGCGGCTTGTTATACACCCTCGTTGCATCGCTTGTGCACAGCGTGGACCCCATACGCGAGGCTGGAACAAATGTGATGAGAGAAATGACTGGAGAGCCCAGCAGAACAGAAGCAGTGGCCCAGATGCTTGAAGAGTATTTTCAGCCCTTCTTATCAACCTTCTCAGACGTCGTGCGTTCAATTACCTACGACAGCTCATTGAAAACCTATGCGCCGATGCCACATGTTCTCAGATGTAGCCAGGATGTCGTATCGGCTCTCTGCGATACTTCTGGCTTGCTCAGATCAAAATCACTTTCAGGTAGCGAACACACTGCTGTCATGTCATGGTGGACGACACAGTGGGCAGCGCTGCATCACTCGTTCCTTATGCTGCGCTCATGGTCACAAGACATAGAGAAACCAGTGCTCGAGGACTTTTGTCGCAGAACAATGGAGTTGACCAGCTCTCTCATATCCCAAGATGGTGTTGTTGCGTCTGCTTTGAGAGGTTCGGGGTCCGAGAAGGAGATGCTAAGAAAAGTGCTCGAACAGCCCCGTGTCCACAGTCTGGGAATGGCCGACATGATCAAACTACGAGATGTCTACCTCCTCATAACTACAGTCAAGACACTAGTGAAGCTGCTTGATCGCCTGGCCGAGTTCAATTTAGAAGTTGAACCGAAGACAGCCAGCCTTATACGGAGCGCATGCATCAAGCAGGCCGGCGGTTACCGCGTCAATACCAACTTGTCTCAAGCACAGCGTGCGGAGCTCTTGAGGGCATTGAGAGAGGATGACGAGGTCGACGAGGTCACGGTTGTTAAGTCGTTGAAGCAAGGGAGGTTGGACGCCTGGTCAAAATCAGGAGGCAGCACTCCGCTTTCTCGCTCAGGCTCTTCGACGCCTGCCTCGACGACTCGGGACGTAAAACCTGCTTCCAATAGATTTGAAAAGTCGCGCTTGACAGCAGAGAAGTCAAAGTTCCTCAAATCGGCTCCCCAGCGGCTCGATGCCAGCCAGCTTGCGCCCAGTCGACTTATTGAGCAGCGAAAGAAGGAGAAAGCAGAGAAAGAAGCACTCCGCGCCAAGGCCAGGGCGGCACGGGTTGCTGGTGAAGGCTCTGGGCTGGGTTCAGTGCTAGGAGTCTTGGGTAAAGAACACGCTCCGCAACAGAAGAGTGACATGATGGTCGACAGCTCTGAAGAAGAAGACGAGGAGTCAGACGACGAGACTCTAGTCACTGGAAAATCTAACCTGGACCCTGAGGCTCGAAAGCGGGCTCTTGAACTCGCCGCGAAGAAAATGGGCCCGCTGAAGAAGGAGAAGCTCAAGCGATCTGCTAAGGATATGCGCGCCAGGTTAATTCCGCCCATGGATGTTCTTCATCAGGCCATTCTGGAATGGGACATTTTCCATGACGGCAATGATCCTCCCAACAGTGCCAATTGTGTCAAGGTATCCGAGTCTTATAGGACCCATCAGGACTACAAGGACACATTCTTCGGTTTATTGCTTGCCGAAGCATGGCGATCTTTTGTCACCTCAAAGGACGAGGTAACAGCCAAGCCGTTTGGTATCAAGGTGATGAATAGAATGTCGGTTGACAAATTCCTTGAGGTCACCACATTGATGCCCAAGCCTCAGTCAAAAGACAGAGACAAGGATCGGTTTCTTGCTGAGGGAGATATCGTTGTCATATCCAAATCGGAGGATCCTCTTAACGCAAATGATGCTGCCCACTGCCTGGCTCGGATATGGAAAACAAAGTTCAAAGGTGAGAGCATCGAGGTAGCCTATCGCCTCAGCAGCAGAAACAACAAGATGCTGTCTATGTTGAACCCAGGCCAGCATTGCAATGCGGTCAAAATCACAAATATGACCACCATTGAACGTGAGTACGCGGCTCTTGAGAGTCTGCAGTATTACGATCTGCTGGATGAGATTCTGGAAGCGAAACCTTCGCCTCTTCTGGAATACGGTGACGAAGCAACGAACCAGGTCATGAAGAACTATTTCCTCAATCCCGGTCAAGCGAAGGCGATCATGAATGCCAGAGACAACGATGGCTTTACTTTGATCCAGGGTCCGCCAGGAACGGGCAAGACAAAGACTATCGTTGCCATGGTCGGTGCACTTCTAACAGGCCATATTGTAAAGGCGGCTGCTGCTGCAGTGCCTGTACCGCGCCCTCAAGTTCCTGGAGTCAACCAGCCCAAGCCGCCTCCGATGAAAAAGCTCCTGGTCTGTGCTCCCAGTAATGCGGCCGTGGATGAACTAGTCCTGCGACTGAAGCAAGGCGTCAAAACCATGAATGGATCGCATCACCAGATTAACGTCCTGCGTTTGGGCCGGACTGATGCTATCAATACCCAGGTCAAGGACGTCACATTAGATGAACTTGTCAAGTCGGCAATGGAAGCTGAGACAAATAGAAACGGTCCTGCGGTTTCTGACCGAGACAAGATGCATCAGAGGGCTGGTGAGATCAAGGCGCAGATACTCGATTTGCGTCCGAGGCTCGACGCAGCAAGAGCTGGTGACGATCGAGCTTTGCGCAATGACCTGGAGCGTGAATTTGACAATTTAAAGCGTCAACAGAGTCATATAGGTGCCCAAATCGATGCTGACAAAGACAGTGGCAACAATTTCGTACGCGAGAGCGAGGTTAGACGAAGGCAGGTTCAGCAGAAAATACTGGACCAGGCCCAGGTTCTTTGCGCGACGCTCAGTGGCAGTGGTCATGAGATGTTCAAGAACCTCGATGTCGAGTTCGACACCGTCATCATCGATGAGGCTGCACAGTGTGTGGAGCTTTCTGCTCTCATTCCTCTGAAATACGGCAGCACAAAGTGTATCCTTGTCGGTGATCCCAAACAGCTGCCGCCTACGGTCCTGTCGAGGTCGGCGGCGCAGTTTGGTTACGCTCAGAGTTTGTTCGTCCGCATGCAGCAAAACCATCCGAAGAGTGTCCACCTTCTCGACACGCAATACCGTATGCACCCTGAGATTAGCGCATTCCCAAGCAAAGAGTTCTATGATGGGCTGCTCTATGATGGTGACGATATGGGTCGTCTGCGTCGTCAATCATGGCACCAAGCTAAGCTGCTAGGTCCATATCGCTTTTTCGACGTGGAAGGTGTGCAAGAGAGGGGTCATAAGGGCCAATCACTGGTCAATCAGAATGAGCTCGCAGTAGCCGTGCAGCTGGTGAAGCGCTTCCAGAACGATTTTCCGGATGAAGAGCGCGAAGGCAAGATTGGTATTATCACGCCCTACAAAGCCCAGCTCTTTGCTCTGCGAGAACGTTTCGTGGGCACATTTGGTCAAGACATTCTGAATCAGATCGAGTTCAACACTACCGATGCCTTCCAGGGTCGTGAGTGTGAAATCATCATCTTCTCTTGTGTGCGAGCTAGCCCAACTGGGGGCATTGGTTTCATGACCGATATTCGGCGTATGAACGTTGGTCTGACGCGAGCGAAATCTTCACTCTGGATTCTGGGTGACTCCAAAGCCTTGAGACAGGGCGAGTTCTGGAACAAGCTTATTGAAGATGCGCGCTCTCGCGACCTCTACACCAAGGGAGACGTACTAGGTCTTCTAAGAAAGCCATCTGAGAAGGTATCAGCTGGCAGTTTCAGGAGTGATTATGGCAACACGAAGCTGGTCGACGTAGAAATGACGGACGCGCCCGCCCCCTCGTACAACAACTTCAAAGTTAAGAGTGAGACGGTCAACACACTGTCAAGGGGCATGCAGCCGCCGACAATTCAGAGCTCTAAGATGAGCGAGGAGTCTAAGAAAAGGTCTCTTGAGGGTGCAGAGCCCTCCGATCGCCTAAACAAGCGACCTGTAGGTGACCACTCAACCCGTTCTTAACAGCGCAATCTGCCTCGACTACTGCCAACGGGTTTGGGTTGGTCGGCAGAGTGGGAGAGAATCAGAATGGTTCAGCCACGACTTACTCTACAAATGACTGACTTTTGCTTTATTTTACTTTCCAGGAACCCTCGTTCTCGACTGGTAATCGCACCATCTCTACCTCAGCGAATACTGCCGCTCGTGGTGATACCGGCGGTGGTACGAGAAGCGAATACATCCCTGGCATAGATCCAAATGCTTCCGTTCCTCAAAGCAATACAGGCAGGACCTACTCCGGCAGCAACTCCTCATACAGCAACCGCGGCAGGGGGGCCAATAATCCGCACGGACCAAGGGATGGCGTGTCGCAACCTCGTCCATCACCAAAAGCTGTGGACCCATCGGCCATGGAAGTGCTGGGCCTCGTACCGCCAGAGCGCCCTCCTCCGCCGGCGAGGTCTGGTGGGCCTACTCGGTATCTTGATCGAAGTGACCCCGGGCTCACTCAGTCTGTAAATCGGCAACAGGGCTCACAGCAGTATCATCCTCCACGACAACAACAGCATAATGGATCATATGGTGGCCAGTCATCTGGGGTGAGTACTACTTCAATGACCGACGGACCAATTTGTGCTTACATCAGTTCACAGAATCCCAACTCGTCTAAGAATCAGAGAAAGGAGAAGAAGAGGAATAAGGCTGGCGCGGATCCTTTCCTTCCCAAGAAACCGAACAGGCCTGCCTAACATCTTGGCGCCGAACTTCCACGAAACTTGTCTCTCATGATGGCGATACAACATGAAGACACCAAATTCACCAGTACATCGCTTTGAAGTTTGCTTGCGGGCGGTACATTTGTGTTTTCCGCATTTCACACTACGGCTCTGCATTGCGATGAAACCACTTCCTTTTCAAGCATTCACGGGATCAGGAAGACAGCACTTGCATTGCGCACGGCGTCGGGGAGGTGGAAGGGGAAATTAGAGGTTTTAGGAAAAGCGTTGTTTTCAAGAATTGCTTGACATCTACAACATAATAAAAAGGCTCTTACCTGCATAAGACATTCGAAGGGCAGTTTACTTGATCTGCATCGTGAAGGAAACACAGGGCATTGTGCCAGTGGCTTATGGACTGGAGAGCGAAGACATAGCAGTAGAATAGAAATCGGGACGGCTCGAATGATGAGCTAATGGGGGGGGGGGGTGGCAAATGCCATCAGGATCATAATGGTTGAGATGCTCCGGCTGCAGGTGAAGCAGCGGCCTACGATAAGGCGTTTGTGATCGCTGGTGGGTGAATCATATGACACTGTACATGATCCCACCCGATCTATGTGTGCGGATGAACTTCGACCTGTCCCATGGCGCTGATACAGCGGCTTCTGGTGATGCGCTCCAGGAGACAAGGCTGGCCGCTCAGCTACTTGTCAGACGCGGGATGCTACCTCTTTGTAACGAATTTTGAGCATCGGATGAGTGAAAGGAGAGCTGAGCTACCAAGGGACTCGCCCTGCCCGTCACCGGGTATCCGGAATGTTTCGACTCCACACACACATACACACACACTGGAGTCGAAAAGTTCCAGGCTTGCAATTCCGATACCTAGCGCGTTCCTCGCCCACTGCATGTGAGCCCTCGAATTCGGATTTCAGCTTTCTTCTGTCTGCCTCGCATAGCGTCAACTTGGCGAGTCAAAGACGCAAGGATGTTGCCGCATCGTTGGGTTGGAATTTGGAGCTGGCCGCCAGGAGCTCAACGCACAGATCCTGGCACTGCGTACAACGGACCCTGATTGTTTCAAGATCTGCCCTGTCTGCTTCTTAGGTTCTACTGTAAGTTCACGGCATTCCATCGCTAGATCTCGGGACGGATCCGCTGCTGACTTTTGGGTCCTACCATGACCGAGTGGTCCAGCTGCAGAGACACAGTCCGACTCCAAATTTAACAACTCGTCTTCTGATACCGAGCTGCTTTGACCATGCAATGCAACAGAAAATATGACCCCCGCTCTACCTCTTCCTCGCCCGAGCGTCCCGAGCCACAGGACCGCGATTGAGTTTTGAGAAAACGAAAACAAATCTACGCTATGGCCCACCGTCAGTGGAGAGGCTACACCAAACAGAGGGTGGAGCCCGGAGGTGGTGATACTTCCCCAGGATTCCCATGCCAATGTTTCGTTCGCCCGCTTACGTCTCGTCTCACGATTGGGTCCGACGGTCTGATCGTTAGTCGTCTTCTACGTCTATAGTAGATCTGGAAGGAAAGAAAAATCGAACCTTGGATTTTGACTTTCTGCAAGCAGATCTCTCGCCATCTTCTCATGTATCTGGGGCTATGCGAAAGCAGGCTTCCCTGTACCCTGACGTCGACGCTGAAGACACTTGGACATTGTGAGGTTTGCCTCAACATCGGTCTGTGTGGAATATACCATCCTCGTGATTTTTCGACCAGCCAGCTTCCACCAGACATTTGATAACCTTTTAGATTTTGGGGCCCGCAGACCGAGCCAATGGCCGTGCTCAATCGCATGTCCTGAATCTTCAGCATACTAGACGTGGTTGAACCCAGAAGGGATTATACCAGCACGCTCTCTGCTACCTGGTCTACGGCGTGTGTCTTTCACCATTTTCTATTGACCAGGAACAGCTTGTTTGATTCCGGCCGATCAACTCCCATTACCGAAGTCCCCTGTCATCAGCCTATCGTGACGACTCGAATATTGACGACGGCCCGCTCCTTCGTGGTCCATGACAAAAGTCGCCTCGCCTCGCCCGCCGTATCGACGAGTCAGAAGCCAAGGCCGAGGAAACTGATTTGCGCTACGGGCAAATCACGAGGCGACAGCTCACCAACATCCCAAATCAAGAAGGTTACTATACCGTAGCCTTATGTCGACGCAAGTGCAGGTCTTCGTTTCACAGCATTGACGACGTCCCCCGAAAGTCGCCACCTACAGGGTCCTGTCTTCGGCATTATTACTGAGTGCAATGACAACTGCTGCGGCAGCTACAGTTGCACCTGACTCAATACAACGTTTATAACTGAGATGGACGCACATGGCAGTCGTGTGCGTGCTGAGGACCCGGTCGGCTCAAATAATAATAGGAGACGAAACTCTACCAGCTCAGATGTTTCGTTGTCCTCCACGGGGGAGGAATCATTCGCCACGGCGCAAGGCTCACTACAGCGACAGAGCAGCAGTAGTGCGGGAGGCAGCGGACTCGGCATAAGTGGATATCATAGCCGGCGTGCCAGTGCTCCACGAATGGGGTCCGTTTCGACGATCACGGCTGCGGCCGCGGCGCAGGGCGCCGAGAACTGGACGGGTGGTATCATGAGGCAAATAGATTTGCGGGTAGAGTCGAGCGATCTGGATCAATTGGATGCGGAGCTTCGACGTCGCTCACGATATCTACCTCGTGAGAGCAGGTGGACAGTGGCTGGCGAGCATGAGGCCATCAGGGAGCTGACGAGCTTCCTGCGGAATGTGACGCCTCCGCCATCAAACATTATGAGCATCCCGAGTCCTACAACGACAACACTAAGCTCTATGTCCAGTATTCGCCGGCGGAAGAGTGGGACCAAGTCTGGAACGCTCATGAAGGTGGTGCGATTGTTTAGGAGGAGCAGTAGTAGTAAGAAGAAGAAGAAGAAGCCGTCACCCAGACCCGCGTCGAGGTCGAAGAAGCGACCCGGGTCTCCATCTCAGCTCAAGCGATCGCATGCGCAGAGAGGGAGACGCCCGCCGAGAATCAAGTTGCCAGACACGGCAATATCAGGACGCACAGTCGATGGACACCGGCACATTGCAATATCAATTCCCATCGAGCATGCACACCTTGGTCCTGAGGCTCGCTACGCCTTTCCATCACCCATGGGACGCGCACGTTCACGTTCCATGTCGTCAGCAGACACTCCGAGTCCCAGAATCTACGACGATGTCAACTACAGCATACGGCCCATGACTGCGTTTGTTACCGAGCCGCACATTGGCACCCAACTGGGCCCCCTCGTCGAGGAGCGCGAGTCCCTATCATCGCGATCCTGGGAGAAAGGGAGCAGTACCGGCAGCGGTCATGGTGAGGCAGCTATCGCGCGCAAGGTAAGGCTTGCGAGCAGGAACACGTTTGGAACGGTGCATGAGGAGCTGAGTCGGCCCAACACGTCATCCGGAATGTTACCACATGCAAGCTCACCACATATGAGCGATGAAAGCGGTGAGCCAACGACTCCGTCAAGGGCGAGCGATGAGATACGCGCGAGAGCACGCCGACAGACGCTCGCTGCGTTGGCTGGTGGTGGACCGCCGACCAGACCGGCTTCTGGGAGCGCTGGTCAGCGTCCGCTCTCAGCGCATAGTTTCGGGTCGTTCGCGACGTCTAGCCCGAGCAGGGTGTACTACCCCTCGCGCAAGTCGAGTCTACATCCCTCCGGAGCCGGGGTTGAGATTAGGAGGCCACGGACGATGAGCAACACTACCGGCGGAACTAATTACAGTCGGGACTCATCGCGGGACCAAACGCTTCAGGAGAGTATTTTCTCTGAGCGCAGCTACTTGGAAAGTCTCGATACCGTGGATACCGGGAACGTCAAGGAGGAACTACATCACTCACCAGTGTTGGTCAGTGAGGCGACCTTTGCGAGGAGATTCGAGGGGTCGGACGTCTTGGAATTCGAGCCGAGGAGCAGCGTGGACAGCCAGAGGAGGAAGAGCAGTGAAAAGAGGCAAAGTGGAAGCTCGCATTTCAGCGCAAGTAGTCGGGAAAAAAGAAGTAGTGGAAGTCCAAGGTCAAGCGCGGTCGCCAGAGGCAAGCAGAGAGAAAGCTACGAAGGTCCTGTTATAGTCAGGCCGAAAAGACACAGCAGTGGATCGACTAGCTCGGGCAAGCAGAGGCAGATTGTTGACGGGCCGATCACTGTGAGACCTGAAAAAAGGCACAGCGGTGGTCCCACTGCGAGCGCGAGCGCGATTCTCGGGAAGGGCGAACTTGCGCCGGTGGTAATAACTCGGGAGTCTGCGGTCGCTGTGGCGTCTGGAGCACAGCAGAAGGCTATTGAGACGCAGGAACAGTCTACACTAACGACACCAACGACAGCGAGACGATCCAAATTTGTCGAAGACCTTGTGGAAGCCCCACGGCCGGACATCACTAGCGACAGCAATCGAGTCCGACAAGTCCAAGACCAGCAACATGCACCGGCAGATCTCAAAGTCACAGTTCAAAGGGAGGAGGAGGCTGAGGACCGGGAAGGAGAGCCACCGTCAATCGAGGTGCAGCAGGCTACGCCAACCGAGGTCAAAACTGGGCACGACAACAATGACAGTCCCTCGCGCAGGCGAAGGACCAGTCAGAGAGGCATGGTCGAGGCTGACCTACGATCGTCTGAAGCAGGCCCTCTTGCTGTACCGTTGGAAAGAAGTCGTTCGAGGGAGACGCGCAGAGACAAGGGCAAGCAACGAGAGGCAAGCCTGGTGCAGTCTGTCGAAGAGGTCGAAAGACCAAGTACCCCAGACGGCCAGAGTACCGAGGCCAAGAATACTAGTCCAATACCGAGCCCCAAGGAGAGGAGGGACCGCCGGAAATCTATCTTGCTGTCACGTAAGGAGCGTGTCGCTGAGTTAAGAGCGGCTCTTGAAAGGCCCGGAGCGCAGCCAAGCGACTTGGTGATGGAGCGCAAGCTCAGCAATGCTTCCAGCTCAAGTAGTGGGTCGACGGTCAGGACAGCCAGGTTGAACAAGAAGCGGGATTCATTCCCATACGCACCCTCGACCCTGTCGCCCATTGTACAGCGGACCACTTTCAGGGATCTCAGCTTCACTGGTGTTCTGACCGTGGCTGATGTTCAACCGTCAAGCCCACGACAGACAGAGCTTGTCAGAAAGGTCTCCAATGCCATGTCTGTCTCCTCACCAGCTACTGTCACTACATTTGTCAAGACTTCGCCAATCCCTCCATATCAGAGTATTGGAAGCGTCACGCCTCCCGACTCTCCTGCCGACTCCTTTCCAGAGCAGTCGCCTACGTCCCAATTCTTCCCTATTGATACGCAGGGTACGCCGCTGCGTCACCCACCGCCCTCTCCGACCAAGGGCCGTATTACGCGCCGCCGCTCCGGTCGAACTTCACCAAGTTTCTCTAGTGGGCGACGCTCACCTGCTATCGCTCCGGACAACAGCCCACCCCGGCCAAAGACTGCAGGCAAAGGAGCGATTGCCTCCAAGAAGCCCTTCTTCGAAGCGTCTCCAGCGCATTCCAGTCTCGAGCAGGGCGATGACAATGCGGGCCGCAGCAAATGGCAAGGCAAGTCAATTCTAAACATGTCTCGTAGCGAAATATTCGATCGGTATGAGGCGCTTCGCGAGAGACAGACCCGGGACATGGAAAGGCGCATACGACGATTGGAGCGGCATGGCGACTATTGGCTGACATCCATGATGCCAATCCTCAATGACATGAGCCAGGCGCTGAAAAGCGCTGTAGACAACTTTGAGCATATTGACCAGAGGAAGGGCAAGGAGGTTGACCGAGACCCGACGCTCACTCGTTATGATGACGTTCGGCAAAGCCGCTTTGATTCTAGGGAAATGGGTGCTGAGCCTTCATCGAGTGGAAGGCGTGCTCGTGAACGGACGGTACCCATTCACTCGGAAGACAGCTTTGATCCTGGCGAGTTCGTTGTTCGCCGCAGCCCACCTTCATCCCGTAGGCGGAGCGAGATTCCACAAGGACGTCCGCGACTCTACCTGCATGACGATGCCACGCTGGGCCGCGGCCGCGACCATCTACGTACAAGGTCCAGTACCAGCGAGGGTCGCAGCTTTTCAATGAACCATGTTGGCAGGGATAGGTCTCCCGTGGCCTCCCTGACTGCGGATCCTCAGCCATACTCCGGTTCGACAACGATGGTCGACAACTTTTCGACCGCACGAGGAAATTTGTCTGCCAGGCCGAGTTCAAAACGCGCGTCTTCCAGCGCAAACATCCAGGAGGATCTCTTTATCGAGGCGGACAGGCTTGCGCGCTTGGAAAAGATTAGCGAGAGGATTGATACCGAAATTCGGCGATTTCCTTTGGTTCCGAAATCGCCGTCTTCGACACGCAAGTCTCTCGGAAGCCGCGACGGCTCATACACTGGGCCGACACGGCTAAACCTCTCCGAGGGCAGTGAGGAGAGTCTACGGACGTACCAAGGTACGGATATTGATATGAGCCTGCTGGAGGATCACTGGAGTAGGCAGAGAGGTGGTAATGGTAGCTTTCGCAGGGCGAGGGCGGATAGCTTTGACACGATTGAGCCACTTATGAGGGAATTGCAATTCACGGGCAGTAGGGTCAGCTTGGAGAGCCCAAGGACCGAAGACCTTGGGGATAATGAGGTGCGCAAGATGAAAGAGGGACCCGGCCCACGGGCCGTAGTTGGATTTGGGGCCTTTAGCATGTGAGGCGTTGGGGTTTCATGATCTACGTCAGCCTTGTCTACCAAAGAGTTAGACATCTATCATAATATTTACAATCAAAGAACGTTCCGAGAGGCTCTTGAGGGCTAGAGTGTTTTTGGCACAATGCGAGTGGGTGATTTCTTGCAGTATCGCAATGCGCTTTTCTCGAGCTTTTCGTCCAGAGTCGATAAGCGAAAGCAGTGTTCTCAAGTGCATGTAGGTGAGTGCTCGAAATATAAATAGACGAAACTCATATTGCTATTCGACGCGTGGTGAATGAATGACTCAACTCAAAAAGAGAAAGAAAAAACGGTCATATAACTTCGTACATAACAAATTCCCAAGATCAAATCACCAAAGCCACCAATGAGTGTGATCGACATGAATCCAGGCACCGATACCATCTCTACTCAACGTCCTCCTCATAGGTCCTGGCGTGGTGGGGCTTCTTCTTCTTGTCGGCCTCATCGTCAACATCCTCATCTCTAGCGTTGTGAGGCTTCTTCTTCTTCTTGTCGGCCACATCTTCAGCATCCTCGTCCCTGGCATGGTGGGGCTTCTTCTTCTTTTCAGCCTCGGCGTCCTCTACCTCCCTGGTGTGATGGGGCTTCTTCTTCTCAGCATCGTCCTCAGCTTCAACATCCCTTGCGTGGTGAGCCGGTTCCCCCTTCTTTGGGCCCTCTTTCCCGCGGGCTTCAATCTCGTCAAAGTCCCTTGGGTGGTGAGGCACCGGCTCCTTTTTGGGGACTTTAGCATCTCGCTCAACGAGTCCGTTGGACTCAGCCTATGTGATAGGGTTCCATTAGCAACCAGAGTTGGTGACTTGATTGTAAGATAAAATCATGGTAACTTACCAAATTGATGGCTGGGGCTGCGAAAGCCTCAAGGGCCAGCAAGGGAACGATGTATGCAGCAAATCTCATTTTGTTTGGTTAAGAGATGATTTCAATGGCAGTTTGCCCAAAGTAGGTTGAAGTGGTTTATATGGATGATTCTTCCAAAGCACAAAGAGCTTGAGTTTGTTGATGAGGATCTTGAAAATAAATCCAGTTCATGGAAGGAAGAGTTGCCTTTTATAATTCATGGTAGATGGTCTTCCTTTGAGAGCCACAGCCAAAAGGTACTTGCAAAACACTGGCTCACTGGTATGAATCTTCAAGTGTTCTCACCAGTCTTGATGGATCTCGAAGCCGACAGAACCGAGGCGTCGTAATCGTCTTCTTTGCACCAACATCGCCATCCAGACCATGACAAAGTGTTCAACATGTGAACGTAAAAATAATATGATACTGTTACTGTCCCTGAGGCTAATTTGATGAAGAGGCGCTTTGACAATGCCCTGATCATGAGGGCTGATCTGATGGAGCTTGGAGCATGCTTCAGTTCGCTAAGAAGCCGTGGACCCGTTAATTAGGGCTGCCGGCATTTCACTTTGACAGACGCCATGTTTTGGAGACCGGTCCATCCCGGGAGAAACGGCAATACAGATGAACTCTTGTTGCGTTTGGCCAGATCGATAGGGCTCTGAAGCTATAGCCCGGACTCTGCTCTAGAGGACGGAAACTTCGGAAGATGTATGTAGGTATACGGACTACCTCGTGTTGGCTGGCCGTCTTTACCGAGCCGTTTCTAAACAAACAATAAAGGTTAATAATAGTATGGTTTCAGATTTTTGACAGATACATCATTTTTGCGGTGAAGATCTGGGGAAGAACAAGCAGTTGGACTAGTTGCTATTGTCGTGGCCTCCTCGGAAATCTGCATAGCATTACCAAAGTTATGACTTAAGAGCGGTCCGGCTCACCAAGCCGCGACGTCAGCGAAAGTGCCACATTGTCCCGTGCGTTTTCTGGCCCAGCAGCGTATTGTCTGTTGGTAATGAACGACGACATGACTAGATTCATGAGAAGCTTGCTTTTATTTTGATGAACCCGGAGCTGCTGTTTTCCAGTATCTGAGGTGAGCAGAGGTACAGCCCAACATGGCTTCTATACTTTGAATACTACCCTCGATCAACCGTAACGACGGAATGCTCACCCAAGCCTGTCCGAATGGTACCCTCCCTAATAATACCCCCATATCCTTGTAGTCGATCGACGGGCCGCTCCCAGCGGGCTGGTCCAGGATCAGGGGTCCCCTGAATTAGCTTATTTAGGTCATGATGCGTAGACGACTGGTGTAAACGTCCTTGGTGTGTATCGCGAAACCTAGTGGTGATATACTCCACGGGTACAATGCCGATAACAGCTATGTCATTGCTCTCATGAGAATCAGCCAATCCTTCGCGCACAATGTCCCGTCCCTGGATATTCGTCACCCCTTCAAGCCGGGGCATAGGCCACGCCCTCACGAGGCACCTGCTCCGGACCACCAGTCTCCCGATTCTGGCCACCACGCGTTCCGACCCATCAGCGGTGAAAGGCTCCCTGCTAGACAGCCTACCCTCTGCCACCAACGCAGACAAACGTCTTCACGTGCTTCCCCCTGGACGTGATCGACGAGCACACCATTCAAGCTGCCGCAGACAAGGCGAAGGCGCTGTTCCCCGTCGAGGCAAACCACTTACACCTGGCCTTCGCCATCCCGGGAATACTGCACCCTGAAAAGTCTCTCCGTCAGGTCGATGTCGAGAATGCCTTGATGACGTACCGCGTGAATACGCTGGGTCCGCTATTGCTCATGAAGCACTTTTCGGACTTCTTGCCGAGGAAACGCACATCATTCGCCCAGCTTGACCGACACGACCAAGGGATACGGCTGCCGGATCATGCTGTCTGGCTGAACATGTCCGCGCGCGTTGGTTCTGTGTCAGACAACAGAAAAGGCGGATGGTACAGCTACCGCAGCAGCAAGGCAGGTGTAAACTCTCTCACAAAGAGCTTTGACCTGCAGCTGCAGCCAAGGAGTGGGGAGAAGGCCATGGCGATGGCATATCACCCAGGGACAGTGAAGACGGACTTGAGCAAGGATTTCTGGGGGACGGTGGAAAGCGGTAAGCTGTTTGATGTGGAATATGCGGTGGAGAAGATGGTGGAGGTTGCCACGAGCAAGGTTGGTCTAGATGGTAGGGGGCGATGTTGGGATTGGAAAGCGGAGGAGATCCTGCCGTGAGAGTCTTGGATAAATTGGTGGCATTCTGAGCAAGGTCATTCGTGAAAAGCCTTCGGCACCCTGTGGCTCTATTATGGTATCTATCGCGAGCACGCCCTTGTAACCTATCCAAAGCGTTCCTCAGACAATACCGTTGCAGTCATAACGTGAACCCAAGCAACCAAGTTCGTCGGCTTGACTTCGAAGAAAATAGTACAATGGACACACCACGTTAGCCTACAGCTGTACATCCTGGAACGAAGCCCGACTGGCAGATGCTGGCGGTGATGCCTTGTCGTCGTCAGCATCCTCAATCGTTGCCGCCAAAGGCCGCACTGCTAACGTCTCCTCCTTCTCTTCCACTCTCAACTTCTGTTCATCCTCTATGGGTATCTTCGTTTTGTCCTCTTTCTCGTCCTCTTTTTCATCCTCAGACTCCTCTTTGTTGTCGCCTTCGACAGCCTCCTCCTTCTTCTGGGCAGCCTCGTCCTCGCCAAAAAGCTTCTCAACCTTCTCTTCCTGGCTCCCATTACTATCCTCACCATTTTGAGCTGAGGGCGCAGCAGGCAGATCCTTATCCTTCGCTGGCGGTGCTGGAGCAGTTGCAGGGGGTGACTGTGCCTGCTGCTGCTGCTGCTGCTGCTGCTGCTGCTGCTGCTGCTGGGTCGCGGTGCCCGGACGCTCCTCGTTGGGTGGGCCTGGCCGTAGAGCGTCCAAATAGAATTTCGTAACTCCTAGAATTCGCCCGCTCTTCTCACAAGCATCCACCCACTCTGGCCTGACAACAGGTATGTTCATTTCGACAGCCTTCTCCCATTGGATGCCACGACCCTCGGTGGTGACAAAATGCGTGGTATCTATCCTCACACTGTCGACAATCTTAGCGCCGATGCGTTCGACAGCCACGGCGAGGTTCTCGCGCATGGCTTGGGGCAAAACACCCGTGGTGATCGTAATACCGCTCAGGTCGGTCATTTTGTGGGTCTGCACCTCGACCTTATCGCTGGTGTAGGTTCCCGCCGTGGTGCGCAGGACCAAGTGGAAGACATACTTGGTGTCAACTGCCAGGCCAGAGATCTTGGTGGTATGCATTTGAAGTGGCTTGGGGATGACGCCGGCCTTTTGGCCATTGCGAAAAAGGGACAGACTGATGAGGTCGGCAGTCGCGAGTTGGATGGGGTCCCACTCGAGGACAACAGAGGTCTGTGTAGCATTGCGACATCGTAGGGACGGAGTGGCGGGGAGTGCTGCGCCAAAGGCATTGTAGATCTGGTCTTGTAGGGCTTGGAAGCGCTTCTCAGCGACGGACTCGGAGTTCGTGTTGCGCGCGACGGTGATGTCGACAATGGAGCCAGAGGAGATGTCAGGTGGGAGGAGAATAGACGGGAATTCGATCTGAGCCTCCATGTTAGCTGTTGAAGCTTTGCCACCAAACGCTGGGGGAAACCACTGCCAAGCAACATGTTCGCAGGGCCGCCTCTGGTAAAACTCACGAGTCGCTTGTCCGGGGTGAGAAGGACTGTGACGCCAGCATCGACCTTGCCGACGGTCAAGGAGACGAGCATCGTGTCCTCTTTCGATCGAGTCGCAGGACGAGAATGATTTTTTGATGCTCTCTAGAAACAGAAGGATCCAATTGCATGCATCAGAGGAAGGAATAGCAGCAAATGGCAAGATTGCTAAATAATCTGGACAGGTTGTTTGATGCGTTGGAGGTTTTGGGTTTCACGAGCCAGGCGAACAGCTGGGCAGCTACCAGCTCAATTCCGCTTACGTAAGTCATCCGTCACCTGAAAGCGACTTGAATGGATCAAAAGGTCCCTTTGAACGTCTGCAAGGTAAGTTTGTTAGGGTACGTTATGTATCATTTTTATCTTTTATTTTTATTTTTGGGAAGACATGCATTGTACGTGTTGCAATCCACTTTCTCATGTAGAGAAAAAGCTGTTCAGGCTTCCAATGAACTTTACACAGTGACTTCAGATTCCACAAGCCTTTCGCAGTTTGTCCTCCTTCTCTTTAGATGACCCTGATTTGTCTTGCATGCTTCAAGTCTCTGTTTCAAAACCCTGTGTTGACGGGCGTCTTGTCCCGAACTCTTGACTGCTTGCGAGGGAGCTGCCCTGACTTTCGATGGCTCCCACCGTCGCCTCCTGATCCAGCCGGCGTGCCTCGCCACGGGACATTAGGCCTACGATTTTCTGAACTTGAACCATCGGTTCGCTTGCGAAGACCAGAGTGTGCTTGATGCTGCGGGCGCTGAGACAGCACCCTCGGCCTCTCACTCCCACTTTCAGCATCTGGGCTGGCCGAACTCTTTCCCAGCTGACGCTCCAGTTTCTTAATCGCCTGCTCAAAGAAGTCACGCAGCGTCGTAAATGGTTTCTTCAGCAGCTCTTTTGGCGCGCTCGTCATGATGTTTACAGTTCCAAATAGCTCAGAGGCGGTCGCAGTCCGACCACCCTCCTTTCTTTCCGCGATCCTCCTCCCTGACTTGTCATACCCAGCATTCTTCAAAGCTTGATAGAAAGCTGCATGGGCACGATACTTGGTCTTCCCCCTGACAATCGCAAAATCTGACGAATATATTGTTGTCACACACCACAACGGCTTCTCCTTGTGGTCGCGTAGATACCGTCTAACGACGGCTTCGGCGAATGGGTGGCCCACTTCACTCAAGTAGACGTCGTCGGAAAACTTGCTGACGTGTCGCGTGGCCGATTTTAGGGTAATGAACCCCCCCATTGCTTGGACCGTTTTGAACTCATGGTAGCTCCCGATATCGTTCTTGGCGAGTTCATCGCGCCAGTCACGGCCTGACTTTGACAGTGCAATCGGTGTGAAGTTGAAGGTTGCCTTGGTGATCTGTCCCCCACTGGACAGCTTGATGCCCCTGCTACCAGAGCTGGCGAAGGAGGGTAGCCATGATGGCGGTACGTGTATGCTTCCTCCAGGCCGGGCAAAGCATCGGAACATCATATCATCCTGTCGAGTCGAGTGCAAAGAAGGAGCCTACACCGGACCACTGCGTATCTTCTCCCAGAAGCCAATATGTGTGACGGAGGTCTAGCCCAAGGCTATTCTGGCCAGGCAATGTCGTTGTGACTCTGCAAGCCCCAAGAAGGGCCAGGAATTTGGCAAAGGTGTTGTAGGGTAGGTGAAATTGACCCTCTCAATTGAACGGGTAAAAATGATGCATATGCATTTAAGCCGTACATCATACTTCACCAAGCCTTCACTTGCTAGTGGCCCACTATTTTTATCCACACAATGTGGACAAGTACAGGCAGACCGGACAGGCAGGCCCCCACTATGACTGCCTCCCAAGATGCAGGCCCGCTGCCAGGCCCAACTAGCGCGGAGCCCACAAGCACAAAAGTGACCCCGCCATCAACAAACTCCCGCCATCATCTTTCCGGCCTACTCTACTCCCCTTTTATTAATATTTCAGAGGCTCTTTCATTGTCCTCCACACCACACAATCAAGCCACTCTTCTCGCACAACTGCGACGACACCGATTCCTTCTCAACACCTCACAACAGAAGATACTTGATAGTTAAATACCGCAGTCATGCCCAAGAACAAGGGAAAGGGAGGAAAGAACCGAAGACGTGGAAAGAACGAAAACGACAACGAGAAGCGTGAGCTTACCTTCAAGGAGGATGGCCAGGAGTATGCACAGGTTGTGAAGATGCTTGGGTGAGTGCAATTTGTCACCTTTTACCTCCCTCAGACCACTGTCCTCCTCGATTTCAAAGAGGGGGCTTGATTCCATTGTGGCGACGAGTCTGTTGTCGGCGGCACTCAAGCAAGCAAACACTTCATACACGTACCATGCTGACATAGAATCCCCATCAGCAACGGCCGCCTCGAGGCACAGTGCTTCGACGGCACCCGCCGCCTCGGCAACATTCGTGGCAAGCTGCGCAAGAAGGTCTGGATCAACCAGGGCGATATTATCCTCCTGTCTCTGCGTGACTACCAAGACGACAAGGGTGATGTAATGTTCGTTGTCCCCCCTTTTTCAAGAATACTCCTTCTCTCCTCGATTCTCGACGCTGACATACCCACGCACATACAGCCTCAAGTACACCGCCGACGAGGCCCGTTCGCTCAAAGCATACGGTGAGCTGCCCGAGACCGCCAAGATCAACGAGACCGATACCTTTGGCGGCGGCGAGGATGGCGACTGCGCTTTCGAGTTCGACGAGGACCGTGACTCGGACAGTGGCGAGGAGGCTGGTGGTGCTGGTGGCAAGGAGGTTGACATTGACGACATCTAAGCCCCCTTTGTGCGCCGAACGACTGCTCTACTCCTAGGCGCGCCGCCCTCCAACCCCTTTCCCGTCTCGAGCGCGCATGTCATGCAGGAATGGGCCGGCGAAAGTTTTTTTTTCCCTTTCTCCTTGTCCATGAGTGCAAGTCAGTGCTGCCGTGTGGGGAGTTTTGAGGGATGGCTTGGATGGTGGGAAGCGATGTTGGTGGGCAAGGAAGGTAGACTGTCTTCTCTCTTCAAACCTTGGCGTCCTGGTATCTGTCTTGCATGGACAGATGGGCAAAGAGGTTCCTCGACAGTTGGTAGACGGCTGGGATGGGAGGGACGTCCTGCGCCGGTGGAGTAAAAATATCCATTACTTTCTTGATGATATTGCATCGCTGGTCCTTTGATTTAGGGAATAATGCATACATGATCTCATGTCGAGAAAACCTGGTGATTAATGCGGCATGAAGCCGAGACGCTGAATATGAATAGACACCTCGAGGGAGTTGTGTTGGGATGATCTGCCATGATAGATTGTGAATGTCACAACATATTCTTCTCACAAAAACATCCTGCATTCTGTATGGCTTGCTTCTAATTCCGTAAGCCTCTCACGGAAGCGTCTCGTACTTGCTACAGACCGGTAGCTGTACATCTCCCACGTTGGCCCATCACGTCTTTGACGTCCTGGCTCTCTTTGCAATTGAACGGCAACAACCCTTGATGGATTTTACAGCGCCTGGCCTCTAAAGCCACATTGACACCAAATACTTGTATGTACACCAAGGCTATTCAGTGTGAGACCAACTAGTCAGCGTCTTGAAGGCGAATTCCCATAATCTATATTTTTGGAATGATGGGACCCTTTCGCCCAACGTATCTGATTTGATACCACAATCCAGAAACTTAATCCCACTCATCGTCATCACCCTCATCATCTGTGTCGAGTTAGTGTGGAGTCTTCTGGACAAAAACATCCCGCTTCAAAGGGAGTAGAAACTTACCACTATGGCTAACCTTCTTGTTTCGTGCTGACAGCGCCGCCGCCAACGCAGAAGCCATATCGTTGCCACCACCTGGCGCAACACCGGCAGGCGGCAAACCACTGCCGTGCGGGCCAGTATCACCAGCAGCAGTTCCACCAACCTGTGCCTCGCTTCGGTCGCGCACCAAGCTCCTGTCGACCTTCTTGAGAGCCCCGATTCCGCCAGCCTTTTGAATATCGCCTAGCAGTGCACCGCGACCTGGAGGTGCGTTGGGCAGGGCTGGGGCCGGCACGCCCGAGGAGTAACCTGAATCGCGATTCGGTGGAGGGGGACCTGGTGGTGGGGGAGGCCCTGGCGGAGGTGGTGGACCACCAGCGCCTGTAGGCGGCAGAGGGGGCGGAGGCGGGATGCCAGCTGTTGGAGGTAAGGGGGGTGGAGGAGGGGCGCTGGAAGCTGGCAAAGGAGGTGCTTTGGGCGCGCTCGTCGGTGGCAGAGGCGGGGTGCAGGTGCTGAAGTTGGAGGTAAAGGTGGTGGAGCAGGAGCCGCAGTTGGGGGTAGGGGCGGCGGCGCAGGAGCACTCGTTGGTGGTAAAGGAGGTGGTGCAGGTGCTGAAGTCGGTGGCAGAGGTGGAGGGGCGGGTGCTGAAGTTGGAGGTAGAGGTGGCGGCGCTGGAGCGTTCGTAGGGGGCAAGGGCGGCGGTACAGGCCCTCTAGATGGCAAGCCCATAGGAGGTCGTGATGTAGGAGGAGGCAGAGGTGGTGCAGCTCCACCGGGAGCCTTAGGCGGGAGTGGTGGAGCAGCGGGCGCTGAGTCTCCTCGAGCTGGGGGTGGAGGCGGAACAGGACCACGACTCGGTGGCGCAGGTGGCACGCTTCTTTGGCCTGCGAAGGGTGGTGGCACACCAAATTTCTGTCCAGCTGGCTTTTCTTCTTCGAGTGGCGTTTTGGATGGTCGTGGTGGAGGAGGGGGTCCCGGTGGTGCCGAGCGCATGGTATCATTACGCGCAAGCTTGCCAGCATCGGCGAGTGGAGGAGGCACACCGAACTTTGGTCTCGGCGGTGATGATTCACGTTGAGAAATAGGGGAGTCGCTCTTTGGCCCAGACCTTCGTGGCGCAGGAGGTGGTGGTGGCCCGCCTCGTCGTGCTGCTGGAGGCGGAGGAGGTACCCTAGATCCTGCTCCATTTACGGGAGGTGGAGGAGGCGGGGGCGTCGAGTGCTGTGTTTGAGCCTGCTCTTGCTTCAAGAAATCGACGATGAAGGCTTGGTTGTCCATTATAAAGTCGTCCGTAAGACCCTTTGCCTTCAAATCATCACCAAAGTGTTCGCGCCAATCCGGGTCGAATGCCTCCAGCGTAGCAAATTGCGAGGGCCCTCGTCCATTGGTTCCATTCGTTCTGACCGATGATGACCTGCCAAAGGTAGCAGTGCCGTTATTACGAGGAGAGTCGGGCGGCGTTGGCGCAGAGGCGTGCTTATGTCCTCCAAAGATGCCACCAAGCAAGCTGTGTTTGGGACCTGCTGTTGCGCCGGGCGCAACTCCTCCAAATGGCGTGGCCTTGGTGGCTTTGCTGGCGTTCTTTTCCCTCTCGTCCATTTTCTTCTTGAACTGCTTTGCCTCCTTCTCGTCGATGAAGCTCAAGGCCGCCATACAGTCCTCCAGCTCGAAGGTGTGGAAGAAGGTCCGATCTTGGTTGTACACCCACGTGTCGAACAACTCTTGGTCCCATATCACTCCTTGCATTCCAGGCTGTACAATCAGTCGTTAGTGCCAATCCTCTTCGTCACGAGGGCATCATCTATTCATGTCTCCTGTCACACTCACAGATATATCGACCATCTTGAGCCAGTATGTATTCCCCACGAGGTCGTTGGCGAGCACTACAGCTCCTTGCAAGCCAGTGTACTTCCATTTTGAAGGGTCCGGATAAGCAACATATAATCGTGCCACAGCTACCGCCTGTATCTTGTTGTTTTGTTTTGGCACGAAACGTTTGACGGTCTCCTTGTCGGCATCGCTAAGAATGGAAGGCATGGTGGCCTGGATCGACCGGTAGGTGGGGTCCTATACAGAAGGGGAACCGTATAGAGGATCGGTACCAGCGGGGTTGGTGTGTATTTTCCTGGCCAAGTGGGTGTGTTCCCTTGTCGTCGTAAGGATGGAGGTCTTCTTGAGTGCGCAAGTAGACGAAACAGGTGTGCGCCGGTCGCCTTGTTCGAAGCAAGGGGTTGGGTGCTGATGTGTCGTGTGCGCTCTGAATCGACCAAATCGCAGCTGTGCTGGCTGGCTGGGGGGATACGATACCGCTGGCCAGGGTGCGGCTTGGACTGGAGATGACACTCTCAAAGTGATTTGCTGAGTGCCTGACTTGGTCGCTCGCAATCGCAATTGCAGGAAGCCTATTGTTGTCGAGATCGGGTCGAATACTCGTACCGGAAGCTCACTGGATGAGCAGACTGATTGCGCCGGACTATGGAACGCGCGGAGCCGGTTGAATTTCGGATGCAGGATGTGGGCTTTGGGTAGAGATGCAAGTGTCAGGTAATGTTCCTTCAGGCGCACGCGAACAGGATCCCAAAGGTCGGAGAAATAACGAATGAATAACAAGCGAACCCAATCAATGAGTTGTCGATTAGGTCGGACAGGTCAGCATAAAGCCAAGGCAGGAAAGGCCGGGCAGTGGTAATGGTCCACATAGAATGGGGATGTTTGTCAGTGAAGACGCTGTGTGCAAAGTAGCAATTAACGCCCGGGTCGAATGATGCCACGCCAACAAGGGTGCGACAGTGGAGACTCGCTGGTCTGGCAGTCCTGGCAGGGTCAGCTCTCGTTCGTCTTACGAAACCTGAGCATAGCTTCCCGGATTTGTTTCATCGACTATCCGCGGTACTGTTCCCCAACGTTGCATCATTGCTGGTTTACTACATATCTTCGTTACGTGAATAAATGAGCTGGATTGTACCCATTATTGTCTTGTTTGAGTAGAGGAAAACCAACGCCAGTCACAGTCATTCCCCAAGAAGCCCTGGAGGAGATTCGAACATGTCACATGCTTTCATATTGTGCCAACAGTCAATCATACAGTACCAAGTATTGAATTAGGGCAGTCGGGTATCTATGAGAATGACCGCCATTGACTTTGGGTAATACAACAAGTTGCCTATCCCACCATAACAGAGTTGTCGTCATCAATCATGAGGCGCCATCTTCATCCATGGAAAATCAAAACAGCTACTTGTTAAGCTCCTTTGCCTTGGCCAGACGCTCCTCTTTGGTTCCCTCCTGAGGGATCTGGCTGTGGTCGTGAGACTGAGCCGGGCCTGGTGCTGCCGTGTGTGGAGCCACCTTGGACTTGATCGCATCGATGACACTGCCGCCCTTGTCCTTGCTCTCATCAATGGGCTGGTTGAAGAGTGTCAGGACAGCTTTTTGCAACAGCTATGGGCGATCGTACTAACCTGGATGGAAAATTCCTTCTCTCCCTGGTCGGCCATTTTGTAGGTTGATGTAATTTACTTGGGTAGTTGTGTAGGTCGGTAGGGAAATCTGTAGAGCCGTACTGCAGTCAGTATTGTACGTGAAACTCCTCGGTCATATTCTCGTCAGCGGGTAGCATGAAGACGTACTATTATGACTTTGAGGCTTGATAATTCAGGAGATGTGATTGATTTGTTTGATTGTGAAAGACAAGACTTTCCTACTGAGGAGCGAAGTTGCGCCGTCTTATAAACAATTGCAGGAGGCCTGTTCAAGGTTGTCCCTCAGTTGCTCGTGACACATGAAGAATGACATCACCCCCGCAGCAGCCATCACCAAGCAAGCCTATGCGGGCAACAAGCAGCGGCTAGATATGGTTCCATGCAGCAACTATTCATGCTCTGGAGTGATAAGAAAAATAGAGGGCTATATGGCTTCTGTTGTTGGGGGGGAAAAAAAATTAAAAAATTCTAGGCTTCCATACTGTTTCGCCATGGCTTCCTTGTTGCGTAACAAAGTCGGCTGCCTCACTTTGACACCTTGGGCCAATTGTTCGGGACCGGCACCACAGCACGGATACATAGCATTGATTTCATCGGATCACTACTGGATGCTTTCTACAAACTCTGGGTTTCGACATAAGGCTTGCCATGATTGAAATATCGAGGAGTTGCTCTTAGGAAGAATGGACATGGACGCTTTCTGAAACGGCATGTCTTCACAAGGCATTAGGCCCGACTTGAATTGCGCAGTCGAACCATACGATCATGATACAGCCTCCAGTCCGGTAAATGCTACAAAAGAGTGGTTGATCAAAATACCAGACGTAAAGAAGCGAATATAGTGTTGCTTCCACCCTGGATTGTCCGCCTTGCCTAGTTGCTGGGGGACGGCCGGGTAGCTTAGTAGGCCAGCTGGTTTGCAGGTGGCATGCTGAAGGTTAGCTTACAGTGACGTACATCATGGACATCTCCTTCACGCGCTGACCGCGACGAGCCGTGTCTTCCATATAGCTGGCGCATGGCCTCAACTTGACTGGTCTTGGCCAAGCAGGAGATCATGTTCCGAGCCTTCCCACCACGTCTCGCAGTCGCCCTCGACAATCAGCGCCCATCATGGCCGCCCCTCCTGCGGTCCAGCCGGTAAAGCTGTCGCTGCCACTGGTAAGCCGCGCCATACGAGGACGCCCTTCCGCCTTTCGTGATCCTAACAATTGCGCTTCTCCAGGAGTACCAACAGTCCCTCTTCCAAGAGCTTCGAACAGAAGATGAGCTCGTTATCCTCGCACGCGGCCTCGGCCTTATGCGCCTTCTTACAAACCTTTTGCACTCCTACGACGCCGCGGGCAACAACCTAATAGTCGTCGTCAACGCCGAGGAACGCGAGAACAATTGGATTGGTGAAGCGCTCGCCGAACATGCCGCCATCAGCATGTCGCCCAACGCACGCGGGCTAGTAGTGGTGAACACGGATTATACCAATGTGGGGACCCGCGAGAAGATGTATGCCTCAGGCGGGATCTTTAGCATCACGAGTCGGATTTTGGTGGTCGATCTACTCACGAATCTGCTGAACGTCGAGAAGATTACTGGCATTGTGCTCCTACATGCGGATCGAGTGGTTGCGACAAGTCTGGAGGCATTTATACTGCGGATATATCGACAGAAGAATAAAGTCGGATTCTTGAAGGCTTTCTCAGATAATCCAGATCCCTTTACCACCGGTTTTAGTCCTCTAGCAACGATGATGCGGAACTTGTTTTTGCGGAAAGCGAGTCTTTGGCCACGGTTCCACGTCTCGGTGGCTAAGTCGCTTGAGGGCAAAAAGCAGGCTGAGGTCATCGAGCTGGAAGTGCCCATGACGGATTCGATGAAGTCGATTCAAGCCGCGGTGATGGAGTGTGTGGAGGTCAGCATACATGAGCTCAAGAAGGGCAATACAGGCCTCGACATGGAAGACTGGAACCTCGACAGCGCGCTCACCAAGAATTTCGATGTTATAGTCAGAAGGCAATTGGATCCGAATTGGCACAGAGTCAGCTGGAAGACCAAGCAGATTGTCGGCGATCTGACTGTGCTGCGGGGGCTTTTGCAGGCAGTCGTAGCGTACGATTCTGTCGCATTTCTACAAAACCTTGACACCATTCACGCTGCACATTCGCCTCAACCCGGGTCGACACGGCAGACGCAGTCACCATGGCTATTTTTGGATGCGGCACAGACGATATTTGACACAGCCAAAAAACGAGTGTACAGAGGCGTAAACAAGCCCGGCTCGGACTCTAATATTGATTCTCTGCGGCCAGTGCTAGAGGAGCAGCCCAAGTGGTCTGTTCTCGCTGACGTTTTGGAGGAGATTGATAGGGATCTGTACTTTGAGCCAGCGGCTCGCGATGATTCCAACGGTACAATTTTGATCATGTGCTCCGACACAGCGACCTGTCGACAGCTAAGGGATTACTTGCAGACCATGCATGTCAAGGTCAAGTCTGAGCAGCAGAAGAAGAAAATCGTTTACGAAGGCGGTGATGAAGATGACGAAGATCAGCCATCCGCAGTGTTCATGATGCGGCGCAAACTCCGGGAATACCTGAAATGGAAGAAGGAATTCGCTCAAGTCAGCGCAACGCTATTCTCTGAGAACCAGAACGCTTTGAAAGGAGCATCGGATCCCAGGCTACAGAAGAGCGGCAGAGCACCTGCAAACAAGAGGCGACGAATACGTGGTGGTGGCGGTATGGGCGCGAATCTTGGCCGGGCCGAAAATGGCAGCATTGTGCCTTATATTGAAAAGGCAAATGAGGTGGCCGAACTAATGGCAGAGGTACAAGCCACAGAAGAAGACGCCAACCAAAAAGCCGACATTGTCGCTCAAGCCGATCCACTAGATGACATGGATGACTTCTACAAGCTGTACGATATGCAGGATCTGGTAGTCATTCACGCCTACGATGGTGATCAAGATGAGCACATACTTGAGGAAGTCAAGCCAAAGTACATCATCATGTACGAGCCTGATGCGGCATTCATCAGACGGGTGGAGGTGTACAGATCGTCACATAATGACCGGAACGTGCGGGTCTACTTCCTTTATTACGGAGGCTCAGTCGAGGAGCAGCGGTATCTGTCGTCAGTGCGACGGGAGAAAGATGCTTTCACCAAGCTGATCAAAGAGCGCGCAAGCATGAGTGTTGTCATGACAGTCGATGCCCATGGCGTCGAGGATCCGCAAGAAGCTTTCCTCAGAACCATCAACACCAGGATTGCCGGCGGTGGACGTCTGGCGGCAACGGCACAGCCTCCACGAATTGTGGTAGATGTGCGAGAGTTCAGGTCATCCCTTCCTTCACTCTTGCACGCCCGCGCCATCATCATTGTGCCGTGCATGCTCACTGTCGGCGACTACATTCTCTCGCCCAACATCTGCATAGAGCGAAAGTCCGTTAGCGATCTCATTTCCTCCTTCAAAGACGGTCGCCTCTTTACCCAAGCAGAATCCATGTTCCAGCATTATAAATCCCCCATGCTCCTAATCGAATTCGATCAAAACAAATCCTTCACTCTCGAGCCCTTCGCGGACCTCTCGGGCAACCTCAATAGCGTCAACCCAAACAACATCTCCTCTGACCTGCAGTCCAAGCTCGTGTTGCTCACCCTCGCCTTCCCGAAGCTGCGTATTATCTGGTCGTCATCGCCGTACCAGACCGCAGAGATCTTTGAGAGCCTCAAGGCGCAAGAGGAGGAGCCAGACCCCATTGCGGCGGTGCGTGCAGGGTTGGAGAAGGATCAGGCTGCGGAGGAGCAGCCATTTAATCAGCAGCCCGAGGAGATGCTCATGCATGTGCCGGGTGTGACGAGCAAGAACATCAAGAATTTGACGCTGGAGACGGAGAATGTCAAGGAGGTGGCGAATATGTCGGCCCAGGAGCTGGAACCCATGGTGGGCTTAGAGGCCGCGAAGAGGATCGTGGGTTTCTTTGAGAAAGATTTGATTGAGGAAGATGAGGGCTAAAAAGTTGTTGGGCAGACTGCGTCGCTAAGCCTCGCCTCTATACCATCTAGGTAGCCCCCAGCTAATGTGCATCAACCTCGAGCATTCCACCAAAATGCCCTTTTCTCCTTTCTTATCTCTGGCTCTGAGCTCTCTACTGCCAGTCCAGAGCAATGTGTCACGGCGAGCTGCAGGTCCTCAAAGTAGTTCTCAAGCAGATTTCCATCATCTCCCAGGTTAGTATACGTAACAGTCTCCCCCGCCTCTTTCCTTGTTACCATATCTGAGAAGCCCGTCGCGATATGGGTGTTTCCAGTTAGTCTAGAGGATAAATTTCCATCCTTATCTTTCGACACGGGCTCTCCCAGGTTCACTGCGCTGTCCTGTGGATCGCCTGGGCCATGTCTTTTCACAATGCTGACCGACTGTCTCGGTAGTTGCTCAGCATGCCTTGAGGTGAAAGAATGCCACACTTGTCCTGGTGTGGACCTTGCTATTCCCCCGTTTTTGATGAGATAAGCAATCTTGCCCCAGCGTGCCCTCTCAGCGTCGAAGTCCACATCCTCTACAAGGCGGTGAGCAAGTCCTCGCAGCTTCCTGCCTTTGCCGGTGTCCCATGGGCCGAGCAGCCAGTCAAGAGGGGTGTTGCCCTGGCCGTCAGCGCCGTTCAGATCGGCGCCAGCCTCGTGCAATTTCTTCGTAAAGTCAAGTCCAGCCACATGCATTGGCCGCCATTTGACCGCTGCGTTCCACTGTCCTTCCACGATCCTTGTCTTGAGCCCAGAAAGCTGAGCATCTGGATCTTGCCCCAGTTTCATCAAGAGCACCGCCTTTGCTTCAGTAGCGTGCATTGGCCATCTCTCATAATGCTGTTCACGAAGCACAATTCGATCTTTCATAATTGTCCTGGCGCCAATGATCCAAAGGATTCGAAGATATGCTGCTCGAGTCTTTCCAGGGTGGTATCCTCGCCCCACGATCAGCTGTGTGGTATCAAGGTGTCTTTGTAAATACTCCTCCCCTTCAGTGACAGTTCTCCAACGACCTTCTTTTGAAGACTCTTTCCGTGTTTCCGTGCCTATTGGTGCTACCAATATGAGCTCCTCTTTGGTTATGTTGAAGATGTTCGTGTCAATTCTGAGCGCGTCCTCTAAGTACAGCGTCAAGCCATTGATGACCGCAAATCTCAGGGGGCTGTCAATTTTTGTATCGATTTTCTTGTCTCCTCTGGCAGTATCGTTCTCGTACATTTCCTTCCAAACTGCCTTGGGCACACTATCGATGAAAGTGACCATACTCCTTCCGGTGGTCATCTCGGAGAGCATACACATGCGTCCAGCATCGTACATGAGTCCCTGTACAAGGAATACTTTAGCAAGCCAGGTGTATCGACTTTCATGGAAGAACTCGGCCTCGCCGCCCAACATCAATGTTTTGAAGTCTGGCCGCTGAATGAAATCGTCAACAGTCTGGTGACTGGGTTCCACCCAGACAGGTTGCTGGTCCTCCTCGGTGAAATAAGTCATCAGTGGCTTCATTGCCGTGGCGGTCCTACTCGGGATGTTTCCCAGCGTCACCTGTTCGTTCAGGTGCCACTCGAGCATGTCTTTGGACTTTGAAGCGACCGGGGGTCTTGTGGCGTGTAACAGACCACCGCTGAGCTGAGCGATCTTGTCCTTCTGGTGTTCATATCCAATTGAATTACCAAAGCGATTCACCAGATAGCGATTACGAACGAACCGATGCGACCGTTCTTCTGGTAGGTGAAAACTCCCGGCCCTATATCTCATTTTGAGCGAGTCGACCAACCATGTGCTCATCAGTGTCTTGAAAGATGTCTGTGCGTCTGTGAAATTTTCCGAGTTCCAGACAGCATGGGCGAATATCACATCCATAGAGTCAAGCCATTGGCCTTCTAATCGAGATCTGACCAGCTGGAAGAGGACATACGCAGCGCGACGATCTTCATGTCGAATTCGACGAATCACTGAGGCATAGTATTCGACTAGATCGGTTGGGGTCGAATCAAGCATAAAGAGAAGTTGCTCTTCGTCTCGTCCTTGGATAGCCGCGGTCACTAAGCCCTGAAGTGCGTATTTAACCCAGATGAACACACCTTCAGCTCGGCGGACAATCTCAGGGACCAACGGACGTAGAAGTGGACGTACTTTGCTGTCCTGATCGAGAATTGTGTTTTTGCAGTAAATTTCGATGTCTGATCCATTATGTTCCTGTAGTCGCAGGCCGTCAACATTCCTGAAGTTTTCGTTAAAAGTTGCCCATGGTCGACTTGAGAACAAAACTTGAACTCGTGTCTTGTCTCCTGCGGTTTCAAGTAAATCTTTCAGAAACATGCTGATCTGTTCTGAAGATCCGTCATACTCATCAAGAGCATCGAGTAGTATGAAAAGGTTCACATCGTATTGTGACTGTTGCAGAATATGGTGAAGGCATGTCCGGAGATTATTGCGGGTCCAGAGGCGCCTCGTATTGCGCGCCACCATATCTTTGAAAACAAATTCGAGGCATTCAGATAGTTGGGGTGCTTCATTTAGAATTTGGAACAAGAGACCTCTGAGTAATCCTTCAAAAGACTTTTGAAGTATTGTTCCTCGGTTGTGAAAAAAGTGCCGAGACTGTATCACTTCTCGCGGTTGTGAGATCAGACCGCGTCCTTCCAAATGTTGTTCGGTACGTTCGTCTCGAGAAATGAATCTCATCAATGTTGATTTTCCAGAACCTGGCTTGCTGTGAAAATTCTTAATTTTTGGGACATGTCTGAAGCATCACACACCTAATTGATAAGGCTTGGAAAGGAAGATTTAGTTTCAACGGTGACTTACCCTTGAATCCAGAACAAACCCTTCCCATGTGCAAGCCATTCGACCAATTTAGTCTTGGAAGAGTCAAATATCCATTCGAAGGAATTGGACGCATTGTCCTCAATAGTCGCGAATCGGCCGTCCATTTCTGGCACGAAAAGGGTGTCCAGCATATCTGTGGGATGGAGCTAGGTATCAGTCGTCGGGTACCACGAAGTTCGTTGACACCAGTTCCAGCATGGCTTACTTCCTAACCAAGAGTCTTCAGTAGCTTGACCATCGACTGAGTTCCAGCCTGATCTGCCCTCGGCCACTCGACGGGTCCACACCTCCTTTTGTCCTCTTGGGTTCTTGTTGCCCGCACAGATTTCAGCTAATCTGGTCAAAACATCATGGCAAATTGGATCGTTGTCAGCGAACTTAACCATGTCCGAATGATCTCGGTTTATGGGGAATGTGTTTTGGAAATCCGATCCGAAAAGTCCTCTTGTCGCAGATTCTCTCGAAACCAAAACGACGAATGGCCCTTTACGGGCAAAGCTACCATCTTCTTGCATCTGCCCAATAGTCAGTCAAACCCTTGGACTCAATCTTTGACATAGTCACGGTGAAGACTCACGCTGACTGTAGGTGTCTCCACGGTCTCATAAGCCCAGTTGAAGTTCATCCTGTGAATACTGCCAATACCAGAAAATGATTTGTCAAGCTCCAATAGATATTCCGAATCCTTTGCCAAGTTGGTCACAAGGGGTTGGTTCGGTTGGCCACGAACGACAGTCAATAGAGCTTCATGATTCATCCCACGATTGGGTACCCCAAAGAGAACTTTCAACATTAGCATCAAGTGAGACCAAAGTATTGGGATAACATACTACCGCCTAGAACTCGATCAAGCAACTGGGAACCTCCCGGTCCAGAGTCAGCCAGCATAACAAGTGTCTTTTTCAGAATGATTCCACCTAGACTATGTGCAAGAAACACAAGTGGCCGAGGGCTGGAGGTGGAATACTTCAATGGCAGTAGTCGATCTCTGAAAGTCCCGGCTACTTCTGCAATTGACTGGAAAGACCGACTTTTGACCAGTGTCGTATCGTAGCCATAAAGGACTGCCCGCAAATTTGGTATATGCACTGGCAACGTGTCTCTCACCCACATGTACGACTTGTCGGTACCCTTTTCTTGCCATGATCCGAAAGGGTGACTAGCAAGCCCAGAGATGGCGATACAGCTAGCATACCGCATTCATGTTAGTAATCAAATATGCAGTATGGACCACAAATAGAGGAAGTGGATGCTTGACCGTACTCTACTGCTTCCATGTTATCCTCAACATCATTCAACGGCGTAAAGCCTTCGAAGTGGGTATCCAGAATCAATGCTTTGCACGACTGGTGCCGGCCCCTAAACATTTGTACCTCTTCAAAGTCCAATCGCCAGCTTGTCTGGTCTTGGCGATTTGTGATGTATTCGGGAAACTTGCTGAACATCAACGTCGCCGTCCTACTCACAAGGTCCAAGCCATGACCTTGAGCTAAGGATTGTACGTTGATATCACTTGGACCAATATCGCCAAATATTTTGCTCAATAGGTCTTTCAGAGAGTCTTCATTGAGATCGGGGGGGCATCCCCGAAGCCGGAAGACGGTCTTCTTTGGTAACATTTTGTTCAAAATGGGACTCCCTTCCGAATCCAGATGCAGAAGTGAACAGCTGGCGGGCCCGACTCAATGTCCAGTATCTTGCCACGCTGGCGCCGTGATGAGGAATTTGATGAAGCTCGCATCTGGAAACGTGGCATGGAGCCTTTATATCTGTTCACTAACGCCCTGATTGGCAATACGCTGCCAAACCTTCGATGCACATTATTTTTAGGAACTAAGACTGTATGCGACCCCATGGGCGCTTAGTTGAGTGGGGACCCATCTCAAAGAGCCCACATATGCGGTTGTTAGACCACTCAATTTTACCCAAACCATGCAGAGGATATGCACTGTAACCTCACGTCAGAAAAGGCCCCTGTTCTTGTACAGCACGGCAACATATTCACCGGCAGCTCACCGAAGGTAATCCTCACGATTCTTGTGCCTCGAAACCGCCACATATGATCTAACTTGAGCTTCAAATTTTCTGATTCAGATATACACGAGACTGGCCCAATAATCGAACTATCGACAGGTGATGGTTGACTAGGTTCACATATGCTGCAACATATTCAGCAGCCTCTTGGATCGCAAGGCTGCTAAATTTTCAAGCTGAAATTGGTCCCTGAGATACCCAGGTATATACATTGTGTATAATACAGTCCGGACACGGCGGATACGGTCCCAGGATTCTTGTAATTTTGACACTGCACACAGCATCGGCAACAATACCTTATAGGTTTTCCCCTGCATGGAATTTGCTTGCCTTCGTAACTAGATGGCAGGAAAAAAAAAGAGGTGTCTAGCCCCAATAACATGGCTGTTCGGATCACGGATAAGCTGAACCTCTACCAAAACTTCTCAACATTATATGTCTGTGAGTTTCCAATGAATAGGATTGATAGTGATGGTAACCCTTCGGGCTATTAAGCTAGAAGGTTGATGCTGATTTGTGAACGTGCCTAGGGCTGTAAGTGGGATCTCCCAACGCCAAATGGAACATCACTGGAAGTGCTTGCCTGCCTGTACGTTGGTGTGCATATATTCGTTTTCAGTTCCAGTGAATAATTCGTGTATTATGTTGCCTTGCTATGCCATGAATCTCCCCAAAAGATCTCATGACGATCTCGAACAGAGACCAATGCAAATGCACAATCAATAATACCCATGTTGGCCGATTTCGAATTTATGCAGGGTATTGAGCACATGGTTAGGTAAGATACATCTCTTAGGTAACTAAGCAGTACTGCTGGACACCTTACGACTAAATCAATATCGCCACAATAGGCGGCCTCAATCACAGGGTATCACATCACGAAGCAAGGTATGTAAGAATATAGAACTATGTAAGCGTGGGCTGATTATTTCATTTCCTTTGCTTATGTTGTGGTGCTGCGCTAAAGTGCCTTACTTACCTAGGTAGGCTTTTTCGCCAACGGTGCAACCTCACCCGTCAATGAATACAACACCGCTGTTTAGGTGAGACTGAAGTCCGGTCCCAGCATTAATTTTTCATGAGTCTACGTTGTACAAGCGCGATCTTGAGCAAATTGGGATGTCATAAACCGTCTGGATATGGAGACATGTCACGATTCAAATACAGTCTGTCATGAGGTGCAAATATTTGAGATCTAAGCGCAGGATGGACTGAGATATTGTAAAGTGCCCAGTCTGACATGAATTTCGTAGCTGGTGTATCATTATGCTTCGCTAATCGTTTCACTATTGTCCTCTTCTTGAGACAAAAATTATAGCTGACAACACGTTGGGGGTATTGGGTATCTCTTCTGGGGCCTTCTGCCACCACATCTCAAATGCTACTTCCTCCCTTGCACCTTACTTCCTGCACCACGGCACCTTCAAGCTCAGGTTCGCCCCCTATGGGCGGTGGTTAGACATGACTGGTCGTACCGCCGCCACGTCTCGATCGCTTCGAACCACAGAAGCCACCTGTAGGAAGGTTTGAATTAGCTTCACCATTTTTATTTTTTTGCTGGTATAGTCAGGATATCAACTTACAGGTCAGGAAGCTGACGATCGCTTTGAGCACGGCGACAATTCCATTGATAATGGCCATCAGGACACCAGCGATGGCGTTGATGACCGTCATGATGCAAGCACCGATGGCTTGGAAACAGGAGACGACGGCACCCATGTTTGCGGTGTTGTGATTGGTGATGAGTTTCGGTATGTAGGGGTTGATTTACTTTGTTGGTTGTTCTGGTGTGTAGTACCCGAGAAATAGAGTTGGGTTCGTTGGTTGTTGGTGTTGATATTGGTATGCAAGTCTTTTCGACGAACTACCAAAAGTATTATAGGCATTCTATTCTATATATGCACTCGCAGGTCTACTGCTCTCTGGTATCATCTCGATGCAGTCAGGAAAATCTACGTCATCTTGCCGTATGAGTATGAAAATTGCAAAGATTCGGAAATTGAAAGACGCCTCGCCTGGTGCCACTTACCTGCTTTCTCGTTGACGTGAGACAGCTACGTCAGTAAGCGTCAAACCCATTCCTGGGAGATTTGCTTGTCAATATGCTCAAAAGAATCAAGTGATCCACTTCAAGAGGCACACTGATCCTGAAAGAGATTTCCCAACCAGTCTAGACCTTCTTTGAGGTAGATCAGCTATTGTTCTGGCATATTGGACGAAAATCTTAAAGTGCATTCCCTGGTTCTCTCGAAAGGTCGTCTTCGTGACGTCAGGAGGCTCGTCAGGTAAGCAGGGACATCCATGTCCAAGTACCCCCATATCCGGAGGGATTATCCCGAAAGCCAATCTTGATTTTGCCTGCTCCACTTGCATGCTACGTTAATTCCATCGCATGCCTGCTCAAAGAAACATTGACATTACTGCGCGACCGACTCAACATCCGCCTCAATGATGTTGTGTGGACCCAAAATTGGCACCTGGGTTGACTCAGTCTTGGGGATTCTCTTGGAAGACCACTTCATCATCAGCAAGAGCACGAACAATTCCTTGTAGTCTATTTGACTTGCATATCTGGTTCTGATCCTCATCGACGTTGCATCTAAACCTCCAGGCCCCGGGGAACCGTGCCCAGCAGATCTGGGTCAAAGAGGCGTGTCCATTCGCTAATGAGCTCCCAGTGCTAGGCTCCATTGGATTGTGATGAAGCTCGCGAAGAATCAAGTCTGTTCATCACATGCAGTATCGGCTAATCATCACGAGGTGTGTGATCGCCTGCCGCTTGTGAGGCGCTAGATTCACTCGTTGGCTCTTTGGCCTTCAACTGCTATCTGGACGCTGTGGAGGGACCATTCAGACCAGGCCCCGTATTTGGGAATACGACGGTGGCCAAAGAGCGACAGATGCTCATGGAGACGATATCAGGAGTCGACATACGCCATGAAGGAATCTCTGGTTCCGATTTAGTTGCAGGTCGTAGCTAAGCCTCTACGTCGCATCTGTCACCTTGAGTCAAGGTCTGTCCATTGTTGATGCAAAATCGTTTCCGAAAGAAACATTAGTCACTCTCTTCTGGTCATCTGTCTGCTGGCTGGCTTGAAAATGTCTCTGACGCATGCCATGGCGGAAATATCGACGGCTTCCACCCCCTCTGCCAAGTCACTGACTCGGTGAGAGTAGCATGGTGTAGAGCAGATATCACCAACTAAAATTTTGTCACTGAATTTTCCTTTTTTTTTTTTGCGGCTGATTTGGGCAAGGTGTATCCGAAAATCTTGGCCAGTTCAAGCTGCCATCTAGACCCATGTGGCCGGATTCCCAAACTCGACCTTATTGCCTCGAATTCGCTTCAAAGCACGCCTGTTTATTACCGAGAGCCATGAGTTATCTATGTTCAGGTGCCAAAAAGGCAAAGATTATCCCACCATAAGCGCTCGAGACTCTCTAAATGCGCCAAAGTAGCCTCCGTCCCCTGTTAGCCCTTCAGTCTGGGATATCACGCAACACTGAAGATCTCCAGGACACGGAACCGAATCTGCTTGACTTAATTTATGTTTTTCCAATGGATATAGACGAATCTTTGGCCAGATTCTCAGATCGTCATGATCCATCGATCCAACCTAGGGCTATATCTGTGCGGCAAGCAGCTTGCTGCATCATATGTCACTGGACTTGCTGGAATTCCGACAGCACATCATGTCGAGTCGTCCCAGCGGTTGTGACGTTGACGACCTTCCCCAGTATTGTCGAGTAAGCGGTTAGGCCTCGTCGATACACGCGCAATCTCTGCGAATCAAACCTACTGGGTCGCATTGCAAATCGCCAGGGCCCTTCCTGCAAATCATCCCCGAACTGCTGGAGTCCAGGACCCTCGTGTTCCCAAGTATATGATCGTTGATGCAGCTGAACTTGCAGGCTTCGAGACTTGCTATTCACCAGGAACATTCTGTATTGCAACTCACGCTGAATGGGCCGCTAACACTGCGGTTGTGTAGGTGGACACATTTGTGACTCAAATCTTGTCTACCCTGACGACTGTGCAAAGCATTCTGAAGTTTGGATATGTATTTAACAAATTTCAAAAGGAGCAACCATACCATGACCATTTGCATCCGAGGTCTCTAGATACTGCTAGCTATAGCACTATCTGGCCCAGAAAATTACCTCTACTGAGTCCACCATCACCATGACGGCGGTTGGACATACCTCAAATTGTCTGCCAGATGTGCCAAGTACTAGATTCTATCATCCACCACTACGGCCAACGGTACTTTGTAAAATTTGAATCGATCGCTGTATCGGGCTTCCACAGATGCCGAGGCTGCCCACTACCAGCACTCTCCTGACACTGAGCCTTACTGCAAAGACTCGATCTGGATTGGTCAAGCCGCGCAGTGCCTTGAAAAGTCGGCCAGGGACTACGTTTACATCAACTCGAATCCGTATTCTATCGGTAATGCAGCTTCCGAAGAGCGTGGCGATACTCTCATGATGTTCGATAAAGGCGAGTTGTGACATTTGAGTGGTGGAAGACTACAGCTACGTGGATTGCAATGATCTTCGTGAGTTTGGTACCAGTCTTTGTCAACGTCCAAAGGTCGGCCGAGTCCTACAAAGCAAGAATTTATCAATTGGAAGTTTTTAATGTGACAGGTTTGCTGTGGGAACAGCATATCTGTTCCGCACGAGGTACACATTCTGATTGGGTCAAGGGCAGGCTGGATTGGAACAAGGGCCCCTTGGTGCCATGTGCTGCCATGTGCTGCCAATGAGAAGCAAGCTGGCATCCAAAACAGGAAAGTCACAAAGGTGGGCCCGTGCATCTGCGATTACTAGTATCATGTGCCTAGATGAACAGCTTGTCTCCACCACTTCATTAAAGAGTAGAGGTGCTATTGATTTGTTGACTGACATCCTTTTATATTTCTTTGCCGTCGGAACCAGTCAAAGGATGTCTTTCTTGGGCTGGTATTGCGCCAGTGCATCATCTCCTTCGAGAAGGGTCTTTTGCCCCTGATGAATCTCAACGAATCTCAACGAATTCCTTATTATCATGGAAGTCTAGCTGGTCCAAGAGTGGTCTAAACTCCACCCTTAGATCTTGTGAGATTGTTCGCCTTCGAATACTATGAATGGGAACATAAGATAAAAAAAATTCAGTCCTGCAACTCAAGTTGCTCCTTCAGAGGAGAGGACTAGCGATCTGGACATGAGTGATTATGCCAAGTTTCAAAGACTCATCCTCAGCCCTTGACCTTGGTCTTGTACTTAGACACGTCTACACATCTGCCAGGGCCTCTACCTTTTCTTTTTATTGGTCACAGATAACTTTAACCCTTTCATTTCACGATGGCGTGCCACGCTTTCTTTCTCTCAAGGCTTCATGCTTGGCTCTCAACCACACCCGCCGATCTACATTCTTTGGCAAGATCTCTCTTTTCTCTCTCTCTATCTTCCTCAAAGGTCTTTCAACTCGGGAGCTTCAAGAGCAACTCTTGCTCAAAACGTCAAGAAAGGAACCCAACATTGACCTCTCTTGTCTCCACTTGGAGGAAATGGTTGTTATCCTGGAGCTGTCCTTGAGCTCTTCCTTCAGGGTCTATTTCTTGTACCTTAACATCTTTCTCATTATTCCAGCCTTGATGGACCAGCATGCCTAGGTAGGTAAGTATGTGGTCAATGTACTGATGCTTTGAAAGCTACCATCGCTAAGCTAAGCATCAAAGTCCACTTTTTCTCAACTACACCGGCCTGGCCGGGGCTATGGTACTGACAGAGACTCTTGTGTTGATTTGACTAGCAGCCCTCTCTGAGTTGCTGTGCAGTCAAGAAATGCACTGGTATCCGCATCCTTCATGTCCTTTTTTGACTGAAAGCACCCAGGTGCTGCTCCAGATTCGACAGATGCTACGCCGTAGTTAGGGAACCCTATCTCGAGCAGTCCTTCACTATTTGCACCGATGAGTCCTCTTGATTGTCGAAAAGTGACACACGTTGAGCAGAGCTTTTTATCTTTTATCTTTATCCAGAGAAATTGATTTTCTTTCACAACCTGCAAGCTTTGTCTCTCAACTTACCCTCGTTCCTCTGGCTTTCAATACCAACCTCGCCCTCCAAGCTCTCTCCAATCGTCCTTCATGATTTGATATAGATCTTCCAAATGGTCCAACCAGCCGTCAAAATGACCGAATCTATCTCGGACCCTGAGGGATCACTTGGTTCCGTTGGTCTGCTCGTAGAGCAGATCGTGCAAGAAGCTGCAAAGGGTGATGCCAAACTCGATTTCATCGAGCTGGATGACGACAACCTCGAAGACGGCTGGACCCTCGACGAGCAGGCATACGACGCGGATATCCTCAAGATCGAGAGTGAGAGCATTGATTTGACGCAAGATGACGAGGAGGAGGAAATAAACCGCCCGCTCCTCAGCGGCCCCTCCGACACAAGTCTTCGATGCCAGCACTACATGAAAGGCACACGAAATCCTTGTCTATGTGGCCACCACGAACAAGTGAGCGAATACTGGCTGGGTGACACCAAGATTCGCAAGAAGAACGTGCATGGTTTGAGCGTGGAAGTTCGTGTCGGCAGATTCGTTGCCGACTTTGTCGAAATCGAAGAAATCTGGGTCCACCGCATCACTGATGCGGTGCTCATTCGTGGTCTTGCTTATACCAGAACTCGAAACCTCGATGGCAGATTACAAGCCTATAAGAATGAAGTCTGCCGCCTTGTGGAGATCGACACCAATGACGACCGCCCAGTGGAGGAGCAGTCGCTCATAGAAGTGGCATTCGAAGACCTTCATCCAAAGAATCGGGTTCTTCACATCACCAACAAGAGCTTTCCAGAGTGTCGCTTTGATCCTGATGTCTACAGTACCTGTGACGAGCGAGAAAAATCAGCCCCCTTGACAGCCAGATGGATTCACATCATGCAGTACCCCGACAAGAGATATCGCCGAGCGCAACGCCCAATTGATGGAGAGACGCTTGCCCATCTAATGGAAGACGACGTTTTCAAGACTCGACACCGTGCCAGCGACATTGAGCGCCTCCGCAGCTGGCGTGGTGACACTAGCAAAGGCGGCTCATACGTGTCCCAGAACGTGAGCAACAATGTGCCCACACCGAATGGCCAGACTCCTCGCTCCTCCATACACAAGTACAATGCTGCAGATATGTTCTCCGGCGCAGGCGGCTACACTTCCGGGGCGAAGAGAGCCGGTATCAAGGTGGTGTATGCCCTTGATCACTGGGCACGTTGCAACGCGACCTACAAAGCCAATCACCCCGAGGTCAAGCTGCAGGAGCAGGATATCATGACCTACTGCAACGACCTCACTCTTCCCGATGTTCGATTCGACCTGGTTCATCTCTCGCCGCCCTGTCAGACTTGGTCGCCCGCTCACACTTGCGCTGGAAAGAATGATTCGGCCAATATTGCTGCGCTGTACGCTTGCACGGACATCATCTTTAGGTATCGCCCTCGCATTTTCACGTTTGAGCAGACCTTCGGCATCATTCAGGAGCGCCATCTTCCATGGTTCAACGCCCTGGTCCAGTCTCTTACCAAGCATGGCTACTCCCTCACGTGGAAAGTCATCCGTCTCGTCGAGTATGGCCTGCCCCAGACCCGTAAGCGCCTCATAATGATTGGTGCCGCGCCCGGTGAAAAGTTACCTCCATTTCCCAGCCCAACTCATGCCGCTGAGCCAAGTCCTCAGGGTGGCCGCACCCGCCAGAAGAGGTTCGTCTCTGCTGTCAAGGCCTGCTGGGGTCTTGTCCCCGGCCTTGACTTGCATGATCCCTTGGGCGTTAAGCAGCTGCAACGACAACCATGGGACGGCAATCAGCCGATGAATAGGACCATCACCACCTCCGGCGGTCAGGCGTATCACTGGGACGGAGAGAGAGATTTGACCCTCGCCGAGTTTGCCAGACTCCAGGGCTTCCCTGATAGTTATGTCTTCAAGGCCCCCTGCATCAAGAAGCAGATCGGAAACGCATTCCCGCCCACTGTCGTGCATGCCATCATGAAGCAGATCGTTCACTCTCTGGAGCAGGTTGACAATGTTAGTTTTTCTCCTAGAGAAGAAGACATCGTCCATATCGAGGAGGATGAAGACGAAGAGATTGTTGGCGATGAAGACAAAGTCAAGTTGCAACAACGCAGAGGAGAGATCGGTGAACTCTTCCCCCAACACAAGCGAGAGCCCGAGCCGGACTATCCCGACTACCCTGGCTACTTCGAAGACATAAACTATGGCCTGTCCGAGGAAGATGCCATGATGGCCGCTATAGAGGAAAGCAGGCAGATAGCTGCTTCTCTCGATGATTCTCTTTCGGCACACAGGCTTCCTTCCGACAACAAGACTGCCGACTTTCAAGAAATGAAACCTGCAGAGCGTGTAGCCTGGGCATCGCAGGTCGCTCAAAGGGTCCCCACCCGTCGAAGCAGCTCTCGAGGTAGCCGTCGTCGAAGCAGTGGTGGTAGTAGCGTGGTCTGTATCGGGCAGCGTCAGCTACCGACAATCATTAAGGATGAAGAACACCGCATCGGCGAGGGCAGGTATGCTGGCTCGGGAGATGATTGCGTGAAGTCCCAGGGAATTTCAAGCTCTGCCACGTATTGTGGTGAAGACCACGGTGTTCCAGGTAGCTCGACCGCAACCTGTAATCCTCGGGAGCCTGGAAACTTGACATGTCCAGAGATCGATAATCAAGAGAGAGATGACAACTTGCTTGTTCTCGAGCCGGTCGTGCCTCCCAGCTCGCCCACGGCTGGAACCCAACACAACGCTTTGATAAGTGGCTTCCTCTCCGTCCCCAAACTTAGTCATTGGTCACATTTGCATTCGCAGGCCCAATTTTCCATCACCGGTCACGCTGCTGCTTCTTCATCCTCCCAGTCTACAGCTGCTACGTCTTTTGACGTGTCTCAGTGGCAGGATAATGTCAAGGGAGACGAGGCTCTTGTGCGCGCGATGAGAGTGAGCATCAGCGAAGCCGTCCAGCATCATGAAGAGAAGCCGCAGGAGGCAGAGATGGATGCTGATCATGCGGGTGTGTCGGGCGTTGGTCTGGATCTTACTAATGCCGGGGAGTCAAGTTCTGGTTGCGCCTCGTTCCAAAACCCTTTCGGTCCACTTGCTCATGACCAATGGCGGGAAGACTCTGAGGGAGAGACGTACGAGGGCAAAGGCAAGGGGAAAGCCATTGTCAAGCGAGGGCTCGACGGCGCCGATGACTCCAATGCGGACAACGGTTCGCCTCCTAAGAGGGGACGAATTGAGGGGTGATCGAAGAAGTGAAAGGGCTTTGCACTTTCGATAATATGGGGTTATATGTCCACGTAGGTGGACTCATTCACGCAAAGGAGTAGATAGGAGGGCAGATGTGGATGTGGAAAAGACCAACAGGCTAGAAGAAACAGGAATTCACCTCCGTTCAGGTGTTTGCGATGTCAGTCTAGGAGCGAGGAATACAACCTGCCGGAGCAGGCTACAGTTTATGGGCAGATGATAATGATATCAAATTGATGTGATCTAGAACGGGACTAAGACGCTGTGATCTACCCACCAGATATTTCCCGTGCTGCCATTGCTTGCCAGGAACACATCCTTCGGCCAGCGATAGGGGGGCCACCTCGGTGTCATTCAAGACCAAGGTGATATTGCTGGCCTCCTCAGCCGCTGGGTCCCAACCCGGTCCATAGTCTTCCCACGTAGCCATGAATGTGTAGTTGTCTACCCTCGGCAGTGTTGGTTGCCACTCGATATATCCAGCGGGCAAGATGCTAGTGTCGAAGTAGCTGTCCATGAAAACGGACCGGTGCGCATCATTCCACGGTCTGCCCAAGGCGCACTCACCCACGATTTCGGCTTTGGTAGTCCAATTATTCGCGAGGACTTGTGTAGAGTCAATGTATACGCCGTATTTGTTGGTGAAAGTGGTGTTGGTGCCCTTCCAAGCTGTAATACCGCCGCCGCAGTGGCGGAGGGAGAGGGTGGATTTGGTGATGTAGAGTGTTCCAAAGCCGTAGAGGAAATCTGTCTCGCCCGCTACAACAACATCATAAAAGTACGCATTTCCTAGCTTGCCGACGTAGACCTTAAGGAAAAAAAGAAAAAAAGGGAATTAGTCACGGAGACGGATGAAGCGCGAGTAGACATGGGGCGAAAGAACTCACAGTGTCCTGCCAGCTGTAAAACCCGCACGAGTAGAAGCCTGCATTGGCTCTTGAGACTCCTACTGCAAGCGCAGGGCCGTCAGAATACGGTGCGTACTCATTCCTGAAATCGATGTTGTACGCCCTGAAGTCCCTCGTGCCGAAGGGCGTATCATCAGGCACCGCAAAGCCCGTTGTTCCAGATCCCGTCAATGTGGCGTTGAGCGTGGGCCCAATGGTCAGCACGCTTGTGTAGACCTTTTGTGTTTGAAAGTCAGTAAAGAACTCTGGCAAAGCATCGCAGGAATAAGTTTCGTGACGAAAGCCATGAGTTCTGTGAGCTGTGTACTCCTCGGGCATGCGGGTCTCACACCTCAAAGGACACAGGGGAAAGAAATCAAAAGAAAAAAGTGCGTACGTTGTCAGAGAAGAGATCACCGCCAACATTGGCAACGTTATACCAGACCTGAACGTCGTTCTGAGCGGTCTGGTTGTAGTTGACATCTGCGGCGTACGTCTTGCCCTGAGAAGGTAGATTGGACTGGCCGAGGAGGTAGAGTGGCGCTGAACGCGTCACATTGAGCTGCTCATAATAATTTCCAGCGGCAATGAGGATGTAGTAAGAGACGGTGTCATTTGGAATGGAGAGGATGGCCGACTGGATGCTGGTGAAGTCGGCCTTGGTGTCGTTGAGGCTGACATAGATGGTACCCTCAGGGCAGCCCTGGAGAGGATCGGCCGTCTTTGCTTGACATTCTGCAAAGGTAGTGGCCGGGTAGGGTGCAGCGGTATTGCTGTCTGCTAGGACTGGGGCAGACAAGCTCAGGGACAGGAGAGCAGCCAAGAAGGCTGTCGAGGGGCCGATCATCGTGAAGGGTCTCCTACTAGGGGTGTCCTATCTCTCTCTCTCTCTCTCTCTCTCTTTTTCTCTCTCTTGAATGAGTGACAAGGTGCGAGAAGTTGTGCAACGCCAAGGTATCACTGGCCATATTAACCCAAAGAACGGGTTATCATCAGACTTTTATCTTGACTGTGTCATTGACTGCCCCTATCCGGATCTCCCGTTTATCCTTCCCATGCCACCTCATTGTGCCCTTGTACATGGTTGACTCGACCCCAGCGGTTCTCGACGGAGAAGACAGGGCAAAATCCACGAACAATAAAGTGGCATGAAACAGCGGGAGCCCTGTCCGTACAGATCTGTCTAATTGAGATCAAGCCACATTACCCCATCGCTGGCCCTTTGGAAATTTAAGCCTGCGTTCGAGGGGAAACGAAGGGTGTTTTCTCCGCATTGCCCATGTCAACGCTGGGTTTCTCCACGCAAGTCTTGGCTTTGCTCCGCACGAATTTCAAGCTGGCTGAGATTGATTGGGTACCGAAAATGCTGCTAATGATCACCATCATGGGGCCAAAGTTGGGGAAGACTTCATTTCGTGTGTTTTATTGACGGAACAATTCCTCTAGTCAGCTTTCTAGCATATGTAGGTACCCAGACAAAGGGGACACCTCTACACCATCTCAGGAACATACTCGTTCGGCAGACTGTTATTCATTGCGTGTACAGAATGGATTTTCCTTAGAGTTCAGCACTATTCATGGAATGTTAGATGATCTTGAATGATCTTGATTAAGCAGGGGAATTTTGAAATGAGTTGCCGGTATCCGAAGATAAAGCAGGCATGGATGGAAGAGAGAGATGTGATATTATGCTTTTCAACAAGTGGGAACTTGATACCGCTTGCGATGAGAGCCCGAGTCAGATGTTCAGACTGCCTCTCACTCTCACCACCAGCTCTCAATAGACTTTCCCCTTCATCTCGGAAATCACGAAATGATATCTATGCAAATGGCTACAAGCTGCAGCACAAGTTCGCAAGATTTGGACATTGAACTACGGCCTGACTCCTGTTACCGAAGGCTCTACATAGTACCAGTTCTCAGATGGATTTTTTTTTTGATTTAGGAAAAGATAGTACTGAGTCCCGGAATTGCTACTTTTTTATCATTGACCCTGCTTACTATCACTTTGACAAACATGTCTAGGCTAGCCGGGGTCCTGGCAGCGAAATCCGGGGAAAGTGGATCAGTGCTCTCCCATCAATCACACCCTATATTGCGCCACTCCGTAGGTAGGGCCTTCTAGGGAATATTCGGATATGTGTGGATTATCTCGACATCAAGAGGGAACCGAAGGCTCAGGACAACCCTCACGAACGCAGTATTGATAGCATGAAGCCATGCATCTGCTTTGTGTCAACTAGCATGTTGATAGGACTCAAATTATGTCTCTTGATTTATTCCATACTATAACGTGCAGTGCCTTAGTAAGGAAGTTATCTGGTACATCAGCCATAAGCACCGCAATCGCAAATCTGGCTATTAGAAAATCAAGGAATTGCATGCCCTGCAGTTGAAGGATTCAACAATATGCTCTATTCAAATCTATAATTCGATGCTGTTGATGGCAACCTCATCAACCTCAAGAACCTGCTATACCCACGCAGTTTTGCGTACCGTGGGCGCGTCCTGTGGAAGCCACGATGCTTCATGATGATGCTGAACAATCACAGCTTGATTCTAGTTGCTTGGCTAGATCTCCGGCTGCCAGCTCTTTCCACTCGAATCGTCCGGTTAGTTCTTTAGGTAAGTATCAATCCAACACTTGTGCGGGACAACTCTATTGATCTTGCTTGTTGGAAGGACGAAGAGCACCCAACCTCAACATCACCATTATTTTAACACTGATACCAGTCCTCACATAATTACAATAACGATGGCAGGGCGCAGAAACTGCAGCAGGGAAGCAAATGGATTAGACTCGGCACCGCCAGGGGACCCAAAGACGTATTTCGGATCCAACGCTAATCTACACGATCTGAGGCAAGGCCTGGTGCCTCCTTTCACGCCTCGTCGAACAGTCGCCCGAGAATCCGTCCCAAGAGCAGCACGAGGACCTATCTCAAGATCAGCACGTAAAGCTCTTTCAGCTATCAGTTCTTTCCGGCCCATACGTCATCTTGGACGGATGAGAAAATTCAGGAGTCAGCCTGTACCCAAAACTCCACGGGCGGATCGTCGCCAGAAACGTACTTCTACACATGATGATCTTGCTCAGACTCAACCAAAACGTTCCCATCGTTCTGGGACCTCGCAGACTATACAACCAGAGCCTACACAGCCTCCCAACGGGCAAAATACCTTTGCCGGCTTCCGAGTCCTACGAAGGTTGCAGCGTTCACAGAGAACCGCATCGCTGCTGACTGCAGGGAACGCACCCTTCCGCATGGTACAACAAGTGGCCCAGCGATTATTCTCTAATCTGAAATCTTCACACGAAGACAGTACCTTGGGCTCTTCGTCCCGACCTCTTAGATACTCTATGCCGTCAAACAGCGGCGAAGACGCCACAATCATGCGTAGTCAGGTTGTTCCGCCGTCTACGAGACAAATGCATCCCATTCCTCAAAGTCCGCCACGAGAAAATATGCCGCGCCGCCTGTCATCTCTTTTCCCGTGGAGACGTGTATTCCATCGACCTCGCGGTCATTTGGACGCTTTGGCTGGGGCGGCTGGCAGGTCGCGTCTGGAATATCATCATAGAGCGACAGAGTCTCAAGAAGATCCGGCAGCGGTGCTTCAGAGACCCGCAGTACTCGAGGTTCTGAAAGCGGCTCCGAAGGAAGCAAGACGACAATTTGTAAAACTGAAGCGTACAGTACAAGAGAAGCTCAAATGAGAGGAAGCAGGAGCAGAGAAGCATCCCGAACATGCTCTCCCAAACCCGAGACGTGAATACTGCGGCTTCGCGCCAACCTCGAAAAAACTCCACGACTGGAGAGTTCCAGTGGATGCTCTAGGCTCTTTGAGACACAGGCTTGCAGTTGCGTTACGGAAACTCAGACAGCCATAACGAGCGCAACGTGAAGGGAGAGTGATAACATGTCTTGAAGGACATCAGCGCAAGTTCGCATATGTAGTACTTGATAAAAGCGAATGAAAACGAGGTAAAAGCCGAAAACATGCCTGAGTGTCATAGGGTCATCCATTCGGAACGACGTGATGGCCGGTGTCCACAAGACTGATCAACATCTGTTGGATGAGAGTACTTTGATCCTGGACACAGCTCACACAGTTGGATCTTGCATTGTTGAGATCTCTGTGGCCGCATTTCTCCTCAACATAGCGTCTTCTATTTGCTTATGATGGTGGTGGATTCTTGCCCCGGCCACTGACCCCGTCTCAAATCATGTACTGAGATGTTGCGCAGTGCCAACAGCGCACTGTTGGTGGATGAAATGACCTCCTTTTGTTTGATCATAATGTGACTAACTAGTCACTCGCCTATCGATGGTTCTATCCTCATATTGAGCACAACTGTATCGTCGCATTAGCTGGCAGACTGTGGCAGCTTCTACTGGTAATGATGATGACAACCGCAACGCCAGTTCCAAACGCCCTGGGACAACGCCCATATCCATCATGAAAGTTTCAGAAATTGCGCATCAAGTTTGCGAATCAGATGCGTTCAAGTTGACAACAAAAAGCACAAATACCCACTTGAATGCTGGCTCAGTCCTCTTCGCTGACTGAGCTTTCGGAGTCCACGTCCATCGCACCACCTAACTCTTGTTCCAGCAAGGCCTCCAGGTCATCAACCTCGGGCTCCATGTCCGCATCGGCATCGGCATCTGCATCAGCGTCTGCATCACCATCCGCATCCTCGTCCTGTGCCTTCTGCGCCCCGTTCCGACCCAGAGGACTGGGCAATTTGAAGCCATCACCCGCACTACTATCCCCGGCCTCGTCCGGTATCAGATCATCCTCATCATACTCCGCATCCGCATCTTCATCCGAATCGTCCTCCTTGAAAGACGAGAACCGGCGAAGGCCCAGTTCAGACGGCTGCTGCTGCTGCTGCTGCTGCGGGCGATGAAATGAGCTTTGCACGCTCGTAGTCGGTTGTGGATCAGGATACTCGATCTGCAGCATGTCATCGTCGGACTCATCTTCCTCCTCCGAGTCTACGGGCGACCGTGAGCGCTTCGGCTTCTCCTCCTTCTTGGCCGGCTCGGGTTTGGTCTTGGCCGGTGCCGTGCTTCGCTTGCTCTCCACCATACCCGCGTTCTTGGCGGACGCCTTGCCCTTGCCCTTGCCGGCGCCGCCTGGCCTCTTCCTGCCATCGGCCGAGACACGGATACTGTTGTTGCTGTCCAAGTGGGGGAACTCGTCCTTCAGGGCTTCCGCATCGGTATTGGAGGGCGTGCGCGTGAGGTTCATGTTCAAGGTGGAGTCAACACGGTGGAGAACAAAGGCTTTGCGCTCGGGGTCGAAGATGAGGACATATTGATTTTCTTTGGTGGATCGGGTGCCGGAGTAGGCGTATTTCCCGCCATCGTCGGTGAAGGAGAGGTCGTAAGAGCCAGGAGTTGAGGAGGGCTTCACTTTGGCGGAGGAGGGGGCTGAGTCGGAGGAAAGGCTTGGTTTGTGGTTGTCTAGATACCAAAGGAAGGATGAGTCTTGCGGCGCGTGTAGAGAGCAGAGGGTAGGTAAAAGAGGAGAGGCCGGGGGGGGGGAAGTGGCAACACTCACATTTGAGAGCAGTGAGGATCTCTTTGGGTGACGCCTTGCCCAGCAGCGCATCGCTGAGGATGACAGGATATTTTGCCGGCTTGGTTGGGTCGACGACCCCTGGTGGAGTGGCGGCGGCGGCCATCGCAGAACGTCCTCCCTGAATCAAACCAAAAAGGAGTAATAAAACGCAAAGGCAGAGGCACAATGGCTTGCTATCGAGTGCGCAGGGCAGATGTTCACATTGGCCTGACGATGAGGGTGCGGAGTGAGATGGCGAGTAAGCAAGTCAGTCAGTCAAGTCAAGTCAATCAGTCAAATCAATTGCAGTTGGCGGATATGGGTTGAGGTTGCAGACGGTCGCTGTTGCACTGCCGATCACCCGCGTCTGGGGCGTCTCCCACATGAACCGGCATCAGCTCGCTATTTTAGCGCGCGCTGGGATGTAGATATCAGCATGGGTGACCCCTGATCATGCCTGTTTCCCCGGATTGCTCCGCCAAACGTTGAATCGTCTTTTTCATTGCTGCAATTCAGAGGGAAAAGGTCAAGTGTTTGGCAGCGAGTCTTCATATCTTCTATTCCCTAAAGCAAGATCATATCGGAATAGTTCGTTGAAATGAACGGGAGCTCAACTATTCACTTCGAATAGCCACCCACGACACGGGAGACTATTTACTTCCCACTGCTTTACTGCCGCTTTTCGGGGGCAATGAATGAACGCTTAGATTTCCTTGATACTGGATCTCGGAATACCCTGTATAATCTTAGGTGCCAAAGATCTTATGTGAAGGTCGCTGGAGGTGGACGACAGCGCTGCTGTCTCTATATACGACGTGTACGAAGTGACTGACCCCCAGCGTTCTCGCGGTGTGATCTGGGCTGGAGGCTCAGAGCTCCCTATGCCCTTTTGTCTTCTCCAATGGCGGTAAATAGGGGATGCCTTGGTAGCGATTTCTCATCTATACAATTTTTTCCTCTTGCCTCCCTCGATCCAGGGATTGAAGTCTGCAGAGGAACAAACGACGGCAGAAAGTTGACATTGCTGCATACGCCCGGTCACAACAGCGACCAGGACTGCAAAACACGAGGATGCTGCTATGACAAACGCATTCCTGATTCCATTCGAGCCGAGGAAGAAACGAAATCCAGTCCTTCAAAGGCACCCGGGTTTCCGCCCCACCCCCACTGTGCTCCTGTTCCATGCATAGAGTCTCTGGAAAACAACACCCAAATTCAAGTTTTCGAACTACGATCTGCTTTACCCGTCTTCGCAATATCACATATTTGCGCCGACACCGTGTATGCTCGCACCCAATCCAGCGTGCCCCCTTGCCCCTCCCAATACCATTCTAGACACCTCGCAGCTCAGTCATCGTCGAAGATCTGCAGCGTGTTCTGCAATATCGTGTCTACACACTTGCACTGCCACCCGGAATCCGCAATGTTTCCCTTCGCGGCACCACCCATAAGAGTGGGCCCAAACACTATGGCTAGATTCTGGCTCGTCATACGGTTGACGCTTGAGTTCTCTGTGACGCGGTGGAGATGTAGTGCCAGGGCGCGGAGCGTAGCATAGTTGGGATCGGGCAGGTTGTTGATGGTGGCGTGGAGGGAATCACGACGGACGACATCATCTTCATTTTCTATTTTCTCAAGATTAGCATTATTGTCTAAGCAGGCGGAGATGAAAGCTGCTCTTACTGGCTGCCTCGATAAAGTTATCGTAGTATTCCCTGGTTAAGAGAGGATCTGGTAGATCCCGGAAGAATTGCTTCAGCAGGCCAGCTACACTGTTGACGTCGTGAAAGAAGTGCTCTGGGTTTCTAAAGTCCAGCTGCGGTGATGTTGTATCTGTAGGCCGTATTAGCAACCCATCCAAACTTTCCTCCCGTTATTGAAACACGCACCTGTGTCAAACATGCTCTTGAGTTTGTTCACACTCGGGACAGATCCAGACAGTCGATAAATCCCTTCCACATTCAAGCCGAACAGATCAACAGCCTGAATACACTGATACACCACCATTGGTACTGCCAGACCATCCCTCTCATAGAGTCTGTTCAGGGAAACACCAAAGACTGGCCTTGAGGGTTCCTGAACCGGTGCTGTTGATCCCTGTTGGGGATGAAACGGTGCTGTTGGTGCGGGACCATCTGACGCGAAGCTCGGCCCCGATGGCGCTGGGGGATCTTGGAACGATAGAGCCCCCAATTGCGGCGGTCCCCCAATGTTGCTATAACGAGAGTTGGCACTGCCTTGCTGCAACGCGAGAAGTCCACCAGGACCCATCGAGTTACGATTGCTGTACTGTGGCTGCGAAGCTGTCGGTGTCGACGAATTCAACATACTGGCTGAACTAAAGCTTCGCTCGTGCTGTTGATTCGAAGACGCGGGCCGCTGGTTTGACAATATGGGCATGGGGCCGCGTGGCCAATCCGACTCTTGATCAGATGGCGGTCGTGGTTGGTTCTGCCCTGATACTCCTTGATATGAGTCTTGCCGTCCATGGCTTGGAGGCTGTCCAAGAGTGGGAGCAGCTTGCAACTTGGCCGGCTGGCTTTGCAATGGATGTGAAATACCTGCCGAAGATGCTCCCAGTACCTGCATATGATTAATACCTCGCCGTCGCAGCATTAGTCTTCCAGAATACTCACTGGATGGCGCTCGTACTTCGGCTCCCCCGTTCGCGGTGGGACCTTGTTGTGATTCGCGCGTAAGAATGCACTCAGATCTTGCTGAGCATCCACCTGCTGGACTATTTCCCTAAGACTCATAGAGTCCGGACGACTCGAATTTCCATTCTTTAGCGGACTGATGCTCAGGCCATTGCTTAGCAGGAGCTTCTCGTTGAAAGAGGCTGCATACTGATGTCAGCAGGTTGTTGTGCTCAACGTCACCGTAATGCTTACCAAACTTTTGCATCTGCAGCAATAATCCCGAGTCACACTCCTTGACGATGTCTTGAAGTGCCTTGATTGCCTCCGGCCTCGAGGTTGATATAAGCTGGCCTCGCTCTTGTTGTAATATCTGGACTTTGCTTTGGTAGTCCTGGTCGGCGGCTTGAACCTTGCGTAGCAATTCCTCTTCATGCTGCGCTGCAGATTTTGGCCCCTTGAATCCAAAAACCTTGGCCTTGGCGCTTCCATCACCCGTCCTCGCTCGTTCATATTCTTCTGCCAACGAGTGGTACTTGGTCTGTGACTTGCGCATGGCCGCCTCGACGTCCGCCACCCGCTGTTCTGCTGACAGTCCGCTTTGCTTCCAGCCTTTTCTCTGCTTCTCAGCAATTGCAGCAAGTTCGACGAGGTCCTCGGTCATTTGATATAATGACATTGCGTATTGTAACCCATTTTCCGCGATTCGCTCGTGTATGGTCATCATGCCGTCAAAAGCCTTGTTGAAGGTGCCTCCGAGGTGGTCAGCCCGGCGCATATTGTCAGATGTTCCTTGAGCTAGCCTCTTGAGCATGCTCGAATTATTCTCCTCGATCGAAGCTCTCTTTTTCAGGAAATTGGCGAATTCCTATGCCGTTGTAGACCGTCAGCATCAGTAGCCACAAATATGTGCCCCAGAATATACGGGTCTCCCATACCTTCGCGGATGCAATGCTCTGTTTGAGCCTGTTGAGCATCGTAGCAACACCGATCTAAGCCGTCGGTCAGTCCTCCATATAGCTTGCATTGTGACCATTGTGTATGCCCAATATTCACCTCAGATGTAAGCACATCCTGCACTAGCTTGTCATCCTCTGGGCTCGCCATAGCCATTGTCTTGGTCGCGGGCGGTGTTGGGTCCGGAGGGCCGGTAGCATTGGGGCTGGCTAGCAAGCCTGCGCCGTTGGGAGGATCTCCGCCGTTGTCGGTAAGCGCAGCGCCAGCGCCGAGGGACATAGTGCTATCGGCTCGGTCGCGAGAAGCCTGGGGCAGGTAATCGGTGGAAGTATTGGCGTCGGCCATGGTGGGAGAATGGTTGGCGTATTAGATATCTGTGAAAGTGGGCGCCAAGAGACAACTCAGGTGGTGCAATGGCGCGTTAAGATCGGCGCAATAATGGTTGAGAACCAAGTCTACAATGTTCCAGCACCCCTAGTCGAGCGCAGCACATCAAGTTCGGATGGCGACCGTACACCAGGTGACACCCCAGGTTTGGACGCAGATCGGGTCGGGGCCCGTGTGCGAGTGTGCACTATGCAGGACTATGTATCGTGCGTCCGACGGCCGTGGAGCTTCGTGTGGAACTAGTAGGCCAGCTGGGTAAGGTATGGGTGAATGTGGACCCCTCGACAGCTGTTCTCGCGAGACAGAGCAGTCCGAAGGTTGAAGCAAGGATTGATGAAACGGTGACCTTTCATGCGGTCAATCCCTGGGACGAGATGGAAGAGGGGGGAAAGACGGCAATCGATATAGCAGAGCGTGTTGCAGGATCATGCGACGTGCAACATAGCTAGCCGTTCGTGTTTGAATTGTCTGGAATCGCCTATCCTACACAGCTATGGCTTGTCTCGAGAGCCAAAGTCAAAAAATGGTTGGTGAATCTTCGTCTGGTCGCCGATGTGTTGCTTGGGGCGCAGGCGGAGTCAGGGACTACGTCGTCGAACCAAGGTTGTGCTGTAGATCACAGATCGCAGGTGCTACAGTGTTTGTTCAATGATCCAGGAATAGGTAGCAGTGAAGCAGAGAGAGAGAGAGCTCGACGAAATTTGGGTCGGAGAGACGGCAACACAGAATATGGTATGACGACCCCAAGGTAAGGCGTGTCCAGGTGTGGCTGAGTGCGTCAATGTTCGAGGTGTGGAAACATCAAGGGTGGATGGGATGGCACTAAGAGGGATTGGACGACTGCGGGGACCATTTCCCCTCCCCCTGCGCCCATGTGCCAACCGGAAGTCCAGCGTGCCGTTAAAAGTGGAGTCGCCGAGGCCAGCTTGGGATATTATGGGCTGCTTGGTATGAACCAGCCGTACCTGCAGAACAAGAGCAAACCGTGCTCTTTTTTTCTTTCTTGAATCATGCCCAGAGATCAACCACACTATCAATTGTTATTACAGGCTTGGGGAGCTGTTTGAAGATCAACAGAGTCAATTGACAGACTCAGGAGTAAGCAGTAGTCACTATGTTTCACATCTCAGTCCTAGCTTCAACGTATGCCCGGTCCAGCACGAAAGTATGGATGAACTACAACAAGCAATTACTCCTGCGCATCGTTGATCAGGATCAGTTTGATCGTCGCACCTAATCTCACCCGGTTAGACAGTAAAATGCTATGCCGCTTAGCCTTACAGAGCCGGGCGTTTCCCAAAAACATCCCCGTCTTATGCTTATTTTAGTCGCGCTCGGGCTGTCACGTCTTTCTGGCGCACGTGGGCTGGTGCTCAGGCCTTACTTAGTCTACTTTGAAGGATAGCTCCGTGCTGGCCGGAGAACGTATGTTGGCTTGTACGTAAACTCCTGTACGGCTCAATGTAGTGCACACATGGCACTATTGAAAGGGAGAAACAACTGCGCCAAGTCTGCTCAATGTTTGCTGTTGAGGTTTAGCGGAGACACATTCGTCTTCTTCAAGACACCAGCCTGGCCGCAACTTGGCTTCATCTCATTTGGCCGCACAAGCAAGATGCATGGAGTAGTATCATGCGGGGAGATTAATGAGAGAAGAGAAGGAGATGGCATGGGTTTTTTTTTACGGTCTTTGCGACTGCTCCTTCTGGTCGGCTGGGATCTTTGTGACTGTCCTTCAACGGGTTGGCCTTCCAGCGTCCACCGAAATGCATCGTTTCAAAGACATGAGTAGAAAGGATAGGAGCCAACGCTTTGAATTGACGATATCAGCTTTTGCTTAGCTGCAAATAACTTTTCCCAGACCTGAATCCCTTCATCAATGCCTAATCCTACTGCAAGCGACCCGCAACCATGTCGTCTCAATTCTTCCCCTAATTAGATATACCCTTTCAGAGCACAAGCTTCAGCGTTCAATATCGAGGATCCCGCAGCCCCAATGACAGCTGTGAAGGAGTAAGATTAGCATGGCTTCCCGTCATAGTCTCGCATAACTTGCGCAGCATGGGTCTTGAGCTTACTGTTGTGACTTAGAGCAACAAATTTGAGATCAAAGATCCCGCTCTCATCCTCACGTACCCGGCCCACGCTGACCGTGTAACCCCTCGAAAGCTCCCGGTCCAACCTAGGCTGCGGCCGATCGGGCTGGTCATCACCAAAAACCATGATGCTTGGCTTGGGCGCCGAGGGGCATCCCAGCTTCTCCACATCGCTCACATACTCGCGCAGCGCGTCCTTTACCTCCTCGGCACTGGGCGGCGGCCTCTTAGCAAAGCGCAGGCTCACACACGCCGTATGTCCATCAAGCACCGGCACGCGATTGCACGACGCGGAAACCTTCAAACTCTTGAGCTCCTCAAACGCGGTAGCATCCGCATTGATACCGCCTAGAATCTTCTGTGCCTCTGTCTCAAGCTTGTCCTCCTCGCCCGAGATGAACGGCACAACGTTGTCAATGATGTCCATGGAGCTGACGCCGGGGTAGCCTGCGCCCGACACAGCCTGCATGGTGACCACAGAGACAGTCTCGATGGGTCCGAAACGTGCTTGCATGGCGGCGAAGGGGATCACGAGACCGATGACTGCGCAGTTGCTGTTGCAGACCAGGAAGCCCTTCTCGAGGCTGTGGTGCTTGCGCTGGTGAGGGATGAGAGATAGGTGCGAGAGGTTGACCGTAGGTACGACGAGCGGTACGAGAGGGTCGCGACGATAGTTCTTTGCGTTGGAGAAGACGGCGAGGTTGGCTTTGAGGAAGTCCATTTCTGTGGCGTGATCTTATGTCAGAGCTGTCTATCGGCAAGGCAAATCAATACGAGGAGCAATGCGCACCAACTTCTCCTGCGATGTTCGCGTCCAAGCCGCTGAATACGATATCGCACTCCGTGAACTCGCTTGACTTGCACTCCTTCACCACCAAGTCTCCCACTGCGCCCATAGGCGTCGACTGCTTCCACTTGACAGCATCGCGGTACTTCTTGCCTGCTGATTGGGGCGAAGCGCCGACGGCAACGAGCTTGAGAAAGGGGTGGTCCTGGAGCAGGAGGATGAAGCGCTGGCCTACGGAACCAGTGGCACCGAGGACACCTATTGTGTGGCATAACAATCAGCTTGTGAAGTGCCCTTTGTGTCGTGGGATATGGACGACGGACCGCACTTCTTCTCCGGGAATTTCGTTGCCATATTGGACGATCGCGGAGGAATTGGTCGTGAATTAAAGGATTGGAAGACTCAGTGACAATGCAAAGCCGCGTCGATGCAGGTGTTGAACAAGGTTCGAGAGAGGACGTTTCGCTCAGTTCAAATTTATTCTGGCCTAAATCACACCAGCATCATGTCATTACCTTAGAAAAAGATGTCCGGTACTCGGAGCTGCTGCAAGGGCATCTTATGGGGTACTTGGCAGGGGTACAGTTGGACCAGGGTCCCCCTGACTCCAAGTGGACGTCATCTTCAACGTCGCCCTACGGTTTACTTTCTGCACTTCAGCACTTGCCCAAATTCTGTTGTCTGGAGGCACATAGGAGTTGAATCAATTTGATGCTTGAAGATTAGAGATCTCACGCATCTCATCCTCGGTTACAAAGTAGCCTGGGGCAGTTTATTTGAGGAGGTACAGAGCTCGGCCTCGGGATAAGCCTAGAACTATATGCGCTGCATCTACATCTGGCATATAATTATTCATTAGCTTTGATGATCAAGGAGCCTCTTTACAGTTTCTGATGCTGTACATGAAATTGTGTGTTTGAGGTAACTATTTCCTAGTCTTGCAGACTATTTGTAGATCCTAGTAAATCTGGCGTTGTTCTGTGAGGTTGATTATGGCTAATGACTTATAGTCTTGGAGATGGTGTACATTGAATTTCAACTCAAGCGTTGGCTGAAGTGCTTACAACAGAGGAATCATGTTATATATAGCCCCATGAGAACCTGGGGTCTTTCAGTAAGACCGTATGCTTTCAATTTTTCCTTGGTTCCTTTATCCCCTTCCCATGGCTTGTCAAGTCTCCCGAATCATGGCCATTCTCCATTTCAAGGTCTCTTCAAGACCTCGAACTTTCGTGCTATAATGGGTGGGTCATTGTTCTACCTGAGGGGCTCTTTAGGCTGATAAAACTCCGGGCTGGTGTTGGCCCGAAGTCGCGGTATTGTCGCGTGTCCTTGTATCCCCCAGGGATTCCAGTTTGCTGCCACGCCCGGACCGTTATAACATCTGCAAACTCAATTATAATGTGCATTGGAACTCGGAATGACAAACTTGGTTCAGGGGGATGGTCTGCCAGTGAAGCATTGGGGCTGAAGGTGGTGCCTGCGAGCGCGCCTAGGCCCTTTGTAAGTAGGTTTGTCCGTATCGGCCAGACTCAAGTGAGATCGCTTAGGAGAGTTTGACCTTCGATGATCGATTATCTAAGCCTCTCATCAGTAATGTGAACTGTCTAAGTAGGCAATGGCTATTTATTCCACCCGCTGATGTTTTCGAAAAGTTGATTTGCGATAAGTAGAAAATTACGGATCCAACTCACTCCGAACGCACTCTTCACCACTAATACCTATGCAGTAGTATCTAGGCAAATAATCGAGTCTTTTTCTCGTAGATATGTCATAGTCACATGACTGAGAACTTTCGATGCCATGATGGACGGTTGTCCACAGGTCAGATAATCACACATTGTGATTGGTCGGCTATAATATGAGAAATGGATGCCACCACATCCTGTCAATCCTCGAGGGCTCTGTCTGGGCTTCCTATGGCTATAAGCTACTGAGGTGCAATTTCGTCTCGTCAGAAGTTGGCCTCCATCCCACGTCCTCTCTTTCAGTCCCATGGTAAACCTCTGTATCTGGGTCGATGGCGTTGCCTCTGCACACTCTACTCCCTCTCTTTGATTCACAATATCGAGGATATGAGATAGATGAAAACCTAGGGAAGGGCCAATGGGCATAGCTTTCAAGTGGTGTGGGCGGCGAGCTGCCTAATATGTATTGGACCGTTACAGGTTACCTAGGCCCAAGTGCCCTACACTCTTTTCTTGTCTCTTCAGCAACAACCTGACACTTCGATGATAGCACAGGCCGTTTCTGTATCGCTCTTTGGACCTCGTTGTCGTTCCCAGTTTTGACCATTTATACCGATGAGTCCCTTGTCCATATGAAGGAAAATCTCTCCTACCCACATGAAGCCGCTGCCAAATATTTAAGATACTTCGTCCCTTCTATAATGGCTTGGTCCATCAAAGGACGAGTCCCAGAGATTTTAAAATTATAGACCAGATTTCAATTGATCTAGATGTATTGGCTTTGTCAAAAATTAATCGCTGCCTTGTTCAGTCCTGTATGACATTCGAAAGATCAGGTCCTACATGATCTCCAATGGATACTTCGCTCGTCCTCGTGGGTGTTTGCCAGGCACCTTTTCTCGTCCATGAGTGCCTGCTGCTGAGCTGGTATGGTAAGGTCGCATCCTGCGTTGCCTAACAACCTTTGGCATGATCTCAGAGTAAGGCCAGGACTTATTTCAGCACCTGACCACCCAGCGATCAGAGACATTGGCACAATTCAGCTACAAAAGAGGCAACGTGCGATCATTCCACCGCCAGGCGGCCTAAGTATCGCCAGATATCTTGCGCCAGGCCAAGGATCAAGGCTTCTTGTTCAATTATGGATGACTTAGACTCGCGTATTTTGTTACATAGGTAGTTCTATCTGATTGATGCGACTGAAAAACACAGCATTGCGCCCCAGACCTGTTGGCTGCTCGACGCGGGCCTACCTACAGACATGTAGCCTATATATCTGAAGTCCTGTCAGCTGAACCCCTTTGCTGGGCTTTGAAAGAATCAAGGCCAGTGTCCTGGAGACTGTGCTTAAGTAGACCGTAGGATTTCCCTCTCAAGGCTGCCAGACACTGCAATGAGGGTCTACGATATGAAACCTCTCTTCTGTAATTGACCGCGATACACCAGCTTACACGAGCGAGCGCGGGGTCTTGAAAGCACGTAGGTTCATGGCCAGAGGTGCAAGTGACTTTCAACGTTGTTGGGGGTCTGACAATCGTGGAGATCACTTGAATTGTTACTGGTCTCGCGTATGATCTGTAAGTGGCGGATAAGCGACGCCAAAAATTTGAACCACCACGATGCCCAAGTGAGCTGTTGTAATTAGTACATCATGTGGAATGATACTGCTGGGCTGATGTGCGATTTGAAAGCAACCATAATTGAGATCCTAGGGTTTTCCATCTTGGTTGTAATTTTTCGCAATGAGCACTAATTGTAGGTGACTAGAGCACCGGATGGTAAGTGATTGTCCCTTCACCCAAGTGGAGCACCTTATGTTGGCTCAAGTTGCTGTATCATACTTGAGGCTGATGTTTGTGGACGGCCCCCGGGGGCTGGGCATGTTCTTAGCAGGAAATGCGCGCTGGCTCTGGGTTTACTTTGATCATTCTCGCTTTAGGATGGCCTTTCTCTCCATGATTACTTTGAGATATCAGTACTATCGTTCCTATATTCCTGCCGAAGCTAGGGCCTTTAGATTCCAGAAGGCCTTTGAATTATAGTGCTACCACCGCCAGGAGCTATATTCTGGGGAAAACCCAATTGTCGAATGATATAGACACTCTTCAAAATAAAAGGCGACATGTCTGCGTGCCAAACTTTGACAAGTCGTGTTCCCTCTTGACTTGGGGATGGATTAGAATTGCTATGTGCAGAAGTATTGCCCCGTCAAGTAAGCACTCTCAAGTTCTGGAGCAGCCTCTCATGACAATATCTAGGTATTTTACTGAACGTGTCCACTATCTTATTAGCCCGTCATAACGCCTATGCTATGTTTTGCAAAGCATAATTCGTAAACGGTGTAAGCGCACAAGAAGAGTCTCCTACTTGCTCTAAATTCTCGTTCAAGTAAGCCAAAGGATTACTCTTACAGGCGTGTATGGGCAGTTGGAACCGAGCTCTTGGCAGCCAGCGCCGTCAATGCCGGCGCCCCCCATCCGCCAAAAGCTGCAAACCCCCTTTGCCCACTTCGCCTGGGATCTTTGTCTCGGATTCGGTTGCGGGTGTCTCATTCCCCTATGTCGAATAATCAAAGGGATCGTCACGCACCCGAGACATAAGCCGGATATACATAGCAGTTGTTTAAGGGGTTTGCATGAGCATCTGAAATGGGCATATTGGCAGCTACTGGGCCGGGCGTGGATTGAACATTTGCGTGAAATGTTATCTAGGGACGTGTGCGACAGTGTACCCGTCTGCATGAACCCTTTCTTATGAGGTGTGCAAGAGATGTAGGGAAGATCCCTATGACATTGGGCGCCAACAAGATGACGCAGGGCAATTAGCTGACCTATAGGCACGAGCACAAATGAGTTTGCCGTCGGCAATGATTGCACGACTCCGTGGTCATTTACGTCGAGGCCTCGACGCCATTCGAAGCTATGCTGCCAGTTTTTCATAATGAGTTGCAAAAGAGTTATCTTATGTTGCTCCTTCTTCATCCTGGACTTCTATCAATCGAGGTTCCAGCACGAACTCCAATTTTTTGTCACACGGTGGTGGGTCACCGTTTGTTAGATAGGTATAAGAATGCTGATAAAACGGAGCGTAGGGGTGTTACTCCGAGAGCTCGGGGAGTTTGCGAACCATCCATGCGACCCATGCGAAGTGTACAAACCGCGGTCAAGTGTGTGCTCAAGACAAACTAGCACAGACCACTGCTTAAACATATAGGCTTCGCAGAAGCAGCCTGCTTCGAGCTTGATTGGAAGGGGTATTTTCTATTGGCAATTATCTGCTATGCTCACCGTCATGGGCAATCAGATGGAAACATGACAGCAACGGTGAACTGCTTGCCTGTCGATCAGTAGAGCTTGCAATTTTGCTACTCCACTGACTGAAAGGCTTTTGCTTGCAAAATAGGGAACAGTGGCGTGACGTGTGTGCCGATACCAATCTGCCGTCTGAAACCAGCGACATACCCGTATGCCGGGCTGTTGTAAATGCAACTTAAATCATAAGCATGCGGTATCACCGTCTCATAGCAGAGCAGGATCCTTACTACTGCTATTCCTCAACGTACAGGAATTCAATCATGCATTCGTGCATTCAAGTCAAAAAGCAGTGGTGTAAAGGTCAAGCGCCAGACAGACGCGATACCCAGGATGGGAGCGATATGTGGGATGCGGCGGCCCGTAGTCTTGCTGCCGGAGTGACAAGCGACTATCGTGCCGATCCAAAGGCCTAGAAGTGGCGAGGCCCTCTAGCTAAGCGCTGATCTGGCGAGGGTGGGTGGTAGTTGGTCTCTAGTGGCAGCCCTAGTTGCGCTGGTTCGGATGAAGGCCTCTTTGATCGAGATGTATTGGAGGCTACAAACTCAAATAAACGTCTTTCGTCTTGAAAGCCGAGCAGCGGTATGAAGCGTCGGCCTCGTCGTCGTTGTCCAGGCGAGGGAAGACCGAATGCGGCATCGTCTTTTCCGATACTCCGGTGGACAATGTGTTGGTGAAGTTGCAATTAGAATGATCTCGTGACACTGATGACTCTCGACAGATGTCCGTCTCATGATAATCAGCAAGTCATACTACTACGTGCGATAGCTATGTTGCTTACTGCTTGAATGGCGCTGCTGAATCCGGCTCTGCAGCGAGGCCGATGCAATTTTTTAATGGTACCTAGACGCTGCCTCAACGGGCCTGTGAGGTACATCTGCCTATGCTCACTTGCACGCAGATGTTGGCTCAAGGTTGCCATTTCCTATGCCTTTTTCTCGCATCAGTTGCCCTGTAGTGTAGTATGTACCTAGTTGCCGGCCAACTGATCTTTTCAAATCCCAGGAAGGCAGCTTAGGTGATGCCTGCTTCTACAATGTATCATATACGACAGTCTCGACACTTCAGCTGAGGTGGGCCACTGAAGAAGGGGGTCACAGGAGCCGTGGCTGCAAAGTGGAGGCGTTCGGAACAAGGATATTTTATCTCTGTGCACCCGAGCGGTACCAAGATTGGGCAGGATTCATAACGCCTTGGACAGTGTTGACGGCGAAATTTAGGTCATGTTATGCACAGTCCATCAGTAGAATGAATAGACAAATGGTGCCAAGGAGTACAAGGTAAGGCTCGGCCCGTACTGTCTGCAAACGGTATCAAGCCCTAGTCAGGTCTTAGGTCGCCATCTCACTCCACCCGCGTGTCTGTCGGTGGTGGCGTGGCAGCCGGTGGCCAACCCAACGTTCAAGGTTGAATGCTTGAATGATGGATGCCCAATCGCCCAATTCGGGCAACCGCACACTGCGCAATGCGTGGTCAAGGCCAACCCTTAGCCGCACATGCACTGTAAAGCTGGAACGCTCCCGGCGCCTGCCCCCAGGCCCTTGGTGCCCCGCCAGTGCCAACAAGCACTGGGCAGCTCGTACCCGTTGCACGTTGCAGGGCAGGTCACAGTCAAGGTCAGGTCAGGACTCCGCACTGGAAGCGAATCCTGCAGCCGGGCCGCACGCATACACCAAACGCATCTGGGCACAACCAAGCAGTTTTGGACCGGTAGGCAGGGCAGACTTTCCCCCCTTCCACTTTCTCCACGCCCATATACCCTTTCCGCCGCCTTCCTCCCTTCCTTCTTCCTTTCTCCATCACTGCACCGACACAACATCCCTCCTTCCATCCAGCGACACCTTCGTTTCTGTCTTCAGAGCGAGGCAAATTGTTGGGGCAGGAAACATCCGTGCTTCTCTGCATTTTGTTTTCGTTTAACTTTTCTCCCATCTTCTTTTCCAGAATTTGAGGGAAATTTCGAAAATCTGCCATCCCATTCCGACCGTTGCCTTTCACACACCCTTTCCGGAAATCAATCAACCACCATCGTCAGAGACACTTCACTCTGAGTGCAGTATCTTCAATACGTAAGTAGGTACCCCACCAACACCTTCACTGCAGAGTGCACTGCCTTTCCATTCACCAAATACACTCTTTGGATGCACGCGTTGTCGCGCCCCCATTCAAGCTCTTCACTCGCTCACGCCTTGGGTTGCGAGCCTGTTGCGGCCTGGTCTCGTCTGGCTTCGTCAGCCGGCTGGACAGAAGCCGCTTCGGTGGCTCGCTTTCTCCCTTCGCATCACGAACTTCCGCCTTGAGAGCCAGACGCATAAGCCCAGGACCTGTCAGCGAGCATCTCATTCCTGCTACCTGGCGAGGAGCATCTCCATTCACTCACTGCCTTCGTGGAGCATCACTCCACCTACCAACCTCAATTCACCTACCCCATATAGGCTGCATCACACCGCCCTCATCTCCGCTCCGCTCTGACATGCATTCTATTTTTACCCCCATTCTGTAATAATCACTCATCTAACCGTCAATCTCTGTTTTCCAGCGCCTTGACATCCTTTTATCAGACGTCTACCTAGACCTCAGTCATCACCTAATTACCTTCCTCCATTCACGACAGGAACCACCCAACGACCGCCAAGATGACGACCATGGTATGTTGTTCTCCTTCTATCTATAACAAAACTCCTACAATGACATGACTATCTGGCTAACACACATTTAGGACCTGCGTGTCGGTAACAAATACCGTATTGGCCGCAAGATCGGCTCGGGCTCGTTCGGTGATATCTACCTGGGCACCAACATCATCTCCGGCGAGGAGATCGCCATTAAGCTCGAGAGCGTGAAGGCCAAGCACCCCCAGCTTGAATACGAGGCCCGCGTCTACAAATCCCTCGCTGGTGGTGTCGGCATTCCCTTCGTCCGCTGGTTTGGAACCGAGTGCGACTACAATGCTATGGTGCTGGACCTCCTCGGCCCCAGCTTGGAGGATCTGTTCAACTTCTGCAACCGCAAGTTCTCGCTCAAGACCGTCCTCCTGCTTGCCGACCAACTCATCTCTCGTATCGAGTACATTCACGCCAAGTCCTTCATCCACCGTGATATCAAGCCCGACAACTTCCTGATGGGTATCGGCAAGCGCGGTAACCAGGTCAACGTCATCGATTTCGGTCTGGCCAAGAAGTACCGCGACCCCAAGACGCACTTCCACATTCCTTACAGAGAGAACAAGAATCTCACTGGTACCGCTCGTTACGCCTCGATCAACACTCACTTGGGTGTCGGTATGTGAACCTCCTACCATTGCAAATACTATGACTACGAATACTAACCTTATCACAGAGCAATCCCGCCGTGATGACATGGAATCCTTGGGATACGTCATGCTCTACTTCTGCCGTGGCTCTCTGCCCTGGCAAGGTCTCAAGGCTGCTACCAAGAAGCAGAAGTATGATCGTATCATGGAGAAGAAGATGACTACCCCTACCGAGGTCCTGTGCCGTGGCTTCCCCAATGAGTTCGCCATCTACCTAAACTACACTCGCTCTCTGCGTTTCGACGACAAGCCCGACTACAGCTACCTGCGTAAGATCTTCCGTGATCTCTTCGTTCGCGAGGGTTTCCAGTACGACTACGTCTTCGACTGGACCGTCTACAAGTACAACACGAAGACCAAGGGAGAGGGCGCTACCACTGCTACTGCCGGCAAGGTCGAGGCCCCCGCCGCTCGCGGTCGTGTCGCAGGTGACCCCAACGCCCCCGAAGACCCCAAGAGAGTGTGAGTTCATATACAAGCCCGGCCCATTATAATTCCTGTAAGGAACATCCTTCGAGTTTGGTGTGCTTGATTACGCTGGCCGGAGGGAACATGCTGACCAGAGTGCTGACTGTCAGTCTTCGATGAAACAGGCTGCGCTCTGCTGCCAACAAGCCATCCGGGTTTTATCCCTGAATGAGCACATTGGCATTTGCACACTCGACAACATCATTTTCACGTGGAGAGATTGCTTTTCCCTGAGCGACACTGGTAGACAGCAGGCCATTAGGTCGTGGGCTGTCTGCCGGCGTGTCCTTTTGACTGGATTAATCTCGTCGCTCAGGGAATTCATTCTGCAATCATCTCCACTCCACAGCACTAGTATCGTTCTTCGACGTTTTTCCTTCGGTTAATACTCTTATGGCTCGGACAGTCCGGGAAGGGCAAACGAGCGGGTCACTTTGGCATTGGGCCATTGTGTTCTCGCCGGGTTGCCCAACCCGACACTGGCTGAACGGCACGCCCGGTGCTTCAATTGCTGGGGCACCGGCACATAAGGGATATGAGTCTCGTTAGTGAGAAAGCACTAGCACAAATTCCGCTGCAGACACCGAATCGAGCACAAGGTCACTACAAGGTTCAGGCTGATGCAGTCACGCCTGTCCTTCGGATACGATCAGCTCCGTCGTTACGAAATTGCGGGTACCATGGCTACCACTTTGGGTCAGCCAACCCTTCGACTTTGTTTCTCTTCAGTCACGGCTTGTCTTTTCATTTCTTTCTCGTGTTCGACTTGGTTGATCTGTTACTGGGGAGGTAATGACGGGAAGAGGATGACGCTCGATCTTGAGGTTGTATCTTGATGGGTCTGTTAAGGGCATATCAGTGCCTACCTGCATGATTAGTTTTCCTTCTCGTGTCGACTTTACATTTGTGACGGACTCAACGTTGTACATGCAAACACGCATTCCATCAGGGGGTCAATGGCTCGGTCGAGCAGTACATTCTGTGCGACATCTGCCTAGGCAGGTGGTCCAATGATCAACTCTTCTCACTCCGCACCCTCGATCTCGACTTTACCTTATGGCCGCTTTGGCGTCACCGAGTCGTATCTAATCATGACCAAGATCTCCGGCTGTTCGTGGGCGCTTGGAGATTGGTGGTGGCAACCAGGGTCGCCGGGGCGGTTGACGGATACACGCAATACACACTCCTTAGGTTTACTAGTCTTTTACTTGATGAATCAAGATTGCTTTTACCCAAAACCTGATTTGCTCTGTGCTGTCATGGCACACTGCTAATTCCGGTCTCGCATGTAATTTTGGTGCCAGTTGAAGAGAAGACCCGTCAAAATGGGCCCGGGCATTTGAGGAAGGGGCAACGCGATGCTTGGAAACCCACAATAATCGAGGGAGACTTAAGGTAAGAGGAGCCGAGGCGAAACACTACTGCGAGACCTGTGTTGTGGAGCAGTCTTTTGGGGGCAGTTGGGCACTGTGTACTAGCGATCTGACAGTAGTCACATCCTCAAGTCATGCTCTACCATAGTAGTGATCGTGTGACCTGTCACTGCCTCCTTGGACTGGCTGCACTGCGGGCAAGAATGTCTGAGGAGATAGATATCTTAGTCAACATAGCTACCTAGGTAGGCGACGTGCATCTCTGGTTTCGATAGACTTTTCTTGTTTGTTTATCTTGCATTGTTCATTGTCGTTTCTTGGACGAGCAAACGTTGCAATCACCAAAACTTACACATTGTTAAACTGCTCAGCAAATCAAGAACCAAGAATATCTCACACATTTGGTGCCGATTCGGCTAAAAATAACCATCGGAACATACATCCGAAAGCCATGGCCTCGGCAGCTGGAGACTTGCGGGCCTCCACTACTGCACTACCCTCCGCGCGCGGGACGCCAGCCCCACTAGAAGTGGCAGCACAGGTCGGCCTCCTCGACCCGCCCCGTCGTCGATCGCTTTTGACACCCCCGCCCACTCCATTCGTGGACTGCAGCAGAATGACTGCACCTGCGCTGGACGTATTCGTCCTGACGTTCAACTGCGGCAAGGACGCCGTCGATGCAAATGTCTTTGCGAGACACCTGCGTGGCGCGCTGTTGCAGCGGGGCAAAGCGGCTGGTCTGAGCAGGTCAGGCGAGGTTGACGATGAGCGCGAGTATGGCGGGGACGGAGTGAGGGAGGCGCATCAAGAGGACAACGTCCTCCCGGATCTTGTGGTCTTGTAGGTTTATGTGCCTCGTGCTCATCCACAATGGCTATGGCTAGACGGTGTCACTGACAATTCATCGTAGCTCGCTCCAGGAGATAGCACCTCTGTCGTACGGCTACCTCGGCGGACAGTTTCTTAACAACTATTTCAACCCCTTCGCCGAGGCCCTAAACATGGCCGCCCTCGAAATCTCCTCTGACCAGCAGCAATCGGCCAATAGACCGGCTCTTCAACGCTCCAAATCGACTCTGTCTACCATCTTCCGCAGACGGCCCGACTACCCATACAAGTTGATGGAAGCGCGAAATGTGGGCATGACCGCGATCATGCTTTTTGCCCGCAAGCCTGATGCAATTCATCATGTACAGGTGGCAGAATGTGCGTTTGGAATCGCGAACATGGGCAACAAGGGTGCGATTGCGCTGAGGGTCATGTACTCTGGGGATGGGGTTGAAGATGATCGAGAAGACGGTCAGAACAGAATCGCGGAGGTGACCTTTGTGGCAACACATTTAGCGGCAATGGAGTACAACCTGAGGCGAAGGAACGCGAATTGGGCGAGGTGAGATCAGCCCTTCTCTTGTTTTTTTTCTTCCTTTTTTTTCCCTGGTTTTCTTTGGGTCTTCATCTGCGAGGGTGTTCAGACTGGGCCGAGTGGCAAAGAGAGGCCCACCTCGGCAAGAGGGAAGATCTGTGGTATGCTTGTCTTCATGCTAACTATGGCTCCAGTATTTGTTCCTCATGTCTCTTTGAAGATCCAACAAAAACTATTCCTGAGGAGTACCGGTTCTCCGAGCCCGGTGCTAAGAACATCGTCGAGGCCTCAACACACTCCTCGTCGACATCCTCGAACTCCAAGCAAACAGACGGAGGTGAGGACATACCTCCGGAGACTGAAGACGAGCGCAACGCTCTTCTTGAACGACGCTTGAATCACCTCTCACTGCCTGAAGAGTACGCCAGGCATATGCAAGAAATCAGCATTTTCAAGCCGAGCAGTCACCTCTTTGTCGCCGGCGACCTGAATTACCGCATTTCCACCACTACCCCTTCAGCACTGGCTCGATTCCCGACCTTGAAGACTTACCCGGAATTTCTGGACCGAGATCAACTCACACAGGAGAAGAATGCTGGACGCACGCTGCACGGCTTGTCTGAAGCTCCGATACACTTCCCTCCCACATACAAGATCAAGCACCTCAGCCGCGAAAAGGTCAGTGATGCTATTAACAAGGAGGCATTTGATAAAGCGGTCGAAGAAGGTCGAGAGGACGAGGTCATACCGTGGAAATGGGCCTCACATCGCTGGCCCGGCTGGTGTGATCGTATCCTTTTCCTCGACACACCTGCCTGGATCAAGCGACAATACGACGACGGGGACAATGGCGGCTCTTCCAAACCGGTGCCTAGCATTCTGGTACACGCATATGACTCACTCCCCACTATGATAACATCAGACCATCAGCCCGTATACCTCAGAGCTTCAGTACCGCTTTTATTACCGGAAGAGCTGGACGGGCAACCTACCGACGAGGATTTGGATGATCCACGTGCTCGCCTGCCGATTCCGATCGACTCGGGTGCATTTGCGCGTCGTGCTACGGCTCGGCGGCGCGAGATTGTCACGGGTATGACGGCATTGTTCTTCTCTACAAAGGAGGGCGCCATCGTAATCGCTGTCGTCACGGTCGTGGGCTTCTGGTCGTATTGGTTATTGCGTAATCAGGGCATCTTTTAGAATAAGGCTGCACGGAACAAGATCTGGAACGGCGCTCGGAGTTGGATGGGTGGATTATTCACATCACGGTCTTTTAATCCGGTCGGGTGGTTTACTCTTGGACAACAACATTTCGTCCAGAACCCCTTGTAGGTCCTTCCCGGCTATGTTGGGGCGGTTCTTCCCCAACACGCATTGTTGGGCGCTTCGAATCTTTGTAAGGTTTATCATCGACATGAGGTCAACAGCATGAGGTAATCATCATAGATACCCGAGAAACACACTCCATAGCAGACAGCGAATAGACAACAGCGATTTTCCAGTCCTGTCTTGTTCTCCTGTTCCTTTTAGGCTCATCCGGATGACTAGCGTACATCTACAACCCTCATTGGAACATGTTGTCTTGCAGGATGACAAAACAACCTGCTGAAGAACGATCCTCGGAACCTCTGGGGTCACCGCGCTCTCACAAGTCTTACACAATCTTGATGGCATTATGATGAAGTGAACTGTAGCTTGAAAAGTAGCGGCCAGTACCGACCATGACCACTCGCACTTAAAGGCTGTCTTGCGTGGTCATGATTAAGTACAGCTCTCTTGCATTGAAGTGCGTCAACATCCAGCTGAATGTGAACACAGACAAGAGACCCGTATGGTGGACGCCGATATTTCTCTGAGAAACTCAGAATCCAGCATGGCCAATGCTGGTGTATCCTCCGTGCTGGACCCAGCGTAGTGAATATGTAATATCTTACCTTGGCGTGTATCTCAAGGCCATGTCGAGAATAATACTTGCTGAAAGGGACTTGCCACCTTTACGCACGACAGCCGAAGAGAATTGATCAAGTAGCTTGTTCGCATTGCTTTCGAATTATGCTGTTTGACATCAATATTCAGTGACACGAGCTATGCCCAACTCTCATCAATAGACAACAACGTCCGAGCTTTCCAAGGTAGATGAGATGAGTCCTCTTAGATCTTTCGATACACCACCGTTACAGGATATTCCCCACCCCTCCTCCTCCTCCTTTCTGTCTTTTGCCCTCGTGCTTGGTGGGGATTGAATCAGCTAAAAGGCTCCTTGCTTCGTAGTGAATGGCGCATTGGATAGAGAACGTCTGGTAGATTCCAGGGAATAAAGATAGTCCCTGAATTATCATGATACCTGGGATAGACCATCACTGGAGAAAATGTAATTTTTGGCATTCTTGTACGAATGCTCTGCTCACTATATAGTGTAAGTGGACTGTCTGTCTAGTGGCTCACGAGCAGGCGCGGCCTATATACCCAATCCCACCACCTGGCCTCTGCTGTGTGCGTCTCTCTGTTCTGTGTCCCTCTGGAGTAATGTCTACTTCTAGACCCAGCCCTCAGCGCTCCTCCCCCCCTCCCTTTCCCGAATATCCAATCCATTTTGTAAAGAATACCTATAAGTCAGATGTAGTCATGAATGTAAATGTGCCACTCATCAAAATGCTCCGTTTTCTTTGCTCACATGCCCACATCCGTTGCAACCAGCCATGCTCTTGGTTCTCTACACTCAAATTCAATGCCGTGTCGTTGTGAGTATGGTCCCACCTAGAAATGATCAAAAATTCCCGCCCGCTTCTTGTTTCAATGATCCCATCATCCACGCCGCAGCCAATCGCCCCCATTACCCAACGCCTCGCTCATTCAAAAGTCCTTGAAATAATGATCGTATTTTTCCCGTAATTCTTCGGTGTACTCCCCGTGTCCCACGTCCTCTTCGGGATAGATATCAAAGCATTGCGCATCTCCCGGAAACCTAATCGGTGGAATAATGGGACCTCGATACTTCCGATGATAGACAGCATCCCAATCAACACCTTGGAAAAAGGGATGTGCCTTGACGCGCGATGCGCCGCCTTGCACGTTTCCTAATCGTCGTGAGCGATCGACTGTGCAGAACGAGCGGATGATGTGTTTGGCATTATCCGAGATAGGAGGGTCTTGTGGAAAGACGACGGGCTTGTCGACAATTCTGGAAATAGTATTAGTGCACTGACCTCGGATATGAAGGGGGGGATGGGCGGGAAACCACTGACTGCTTGTAGATCTCGATTGGATTCTGGTGCCAAAATGGCGGGTAGCCCGTCAAGAACTCGTAAATCAAAATTCCCAGCGCCCACCAATCCACTGCCGTCGTGTGACCATTGTTTCGTATCACTTCCGGCGCAAGGTACTCTGGTGTGCCGCACAGCGTATACGTCTCGGTCGAGCCATCCTTGTTCCCTAATCTCTTTGCAAACCCGAAGTCTACCAGCCGTATATGCCCCTCTGCATCGAGCAACAGATTTTCCGGCTTAAGATCCCGGTATGCCACGCCACCCTGTTGTTCGTGAAGGTATTCTAGTACCAGAACAATCTCGGCTGCGTAAAATCGCGCCATGCCCTCCTCGAAACGCCGCAGTTTCCGCAAGTAGGAAAACAACTCGCCGCCGGGGACATAATCGAGCAGCAGATAGAGGAAGTCGCGATCTGAGAACGAGGCCATGAGATTTGTAATGTACGGATGTCCGCTGACATCGCCAAGGATCGCGCGTTCGTGCCGTACATGGTCGATTTGTTTAAGCTTGATAACTATTTTTAAAGTTCAGCCAAATGGATCGGAGGAGGGACGCAAACGGTTCGAACCTTCTGTTTTTCGTAGTATCTTGAGTGCAAACACTTTATTACGCTCTGCTTCACTCTGAGGATTCTGTAGTCTTACGAGGCAGACTCGAGCAAATGTGCCTTGATAGTGACCGAGTAAGCTGCGGCGTCCTTCAGCGATGTGATATGCAGGTTACCTACCCGTCCCGAGTGTGCGTACTCTTGCGAAATCGTCCACCTTCAACTTTCTCGACGTCATGGAAGCTTCACTGGGTGCGCCGGGGACTATTTTCCCTCCCGTCGATTGTGAGCTGTCAAGACTTTGCCTTGCGCCTGCATGCCCAACTGTCGCCGGGACCGCGCATGTCTGGTGGGCTACTGTTGCGGCCATCTGGAACTAAGGAAAATCAATGGAGGCCAGGCGCAAAGGGCCTCGTCAACCGTGGAGTTGCCGCGCAAGTCGAGGACCAGTTCGGAAAAGCTTTGGGTTCGGATGCGACAGCGCGAATCCGTTTGGAGATCGGGATTTGGAGGGGTTGAGCTAATCGTATCTTCAGAGCCAATTTCGCGAAGCCCAATCCCCGAGACCAACACCGGGCCCGATGGGTCGAGTTCAGAGGTGAGATCGAGATAAACGACTGTGCCACTACCTGGTCCGTGTGTGGAATGGCTCGGTCGACGGCCGTGAGATGCCGTTAAAAGGTCCCAACGAAAGGGTTGGCACGAAGAGGAGGGGGGGTTCTTAGACCAGGGTCTTCCTTTTGATGACAAGCGCTAGGGTGTTGTAGGCGTGGACCTTTGTGTTTGCGATGCCGTCAGTGTTGCTCAATTGGCGATTATATGGGTGGCTGAGGTTTGTTGTCGTAGGTGGAAGCTTGAGGGATGGACAACGAAGAATTTGAGCAGAAGATGCGCGGAGAAAAGGAAACGCTGAGAGGGCGTGAATGAGAACGAAGAAGAATAGGAGGACGGATGGGGACTGGGGCAGTCAGCTAGTGGAGGAGAAAAGGCACCAGGCTAATGCAGCCGCGGAGTGACACAAGCCTAACCGGCAGGAGTTGAATGGATCGGGCAGTTCTGGAGGTTGTTGCGTTTCGAGTCTGGTCTCGCGCAAAGGTGGATTCCCTTTGCTAATCGCCGCCGAGGGTCTTGTCCGCAAGTCCAAATTGTTGACTGTGCCTAGGTTGGTAGGTAGGTACCTAGGTAGGTAGATTAGGTGTATAGGTAGGAAGGTAATAAAAATATAAGAAGCAAGTACCCGAATGGTGAGTTTGGAAACTTCGATTATTAGGTACCTAGGTAGTCTCCCGGGCTGGCGGTCCACTGGTCACCTGAAGGGGATTCAATGTACGCAATAGTCCAACGGCAGTCTATCTTGACGTCATGCCCACACAAAAAGATTGATTCAGAAGCCTTACTAGCATGAACTCCACGTTTAGACGTGGAGAAGAGGAGACGGGGGGTGGAACAGTTCGTGTGAATTCGGGAAATAGGTGATATCACAGATAACTAAAAAAGACTGATGGCCATGTGTCGGGATCTGACTGTGTTGATCTCAGCATATATGCGGCCGGATCACTGACTGGCTTCCTTCTGGACTGCATACTGGCACAGCAACCCCTAGATCACGATGATCGAGCCTTGGGGAATAGAGCCAAGAGATCATTGCACAGAGGCCTCGTAACTTCAGCCGATTAATTAAAAGAACTTCCCGGCTTACGTCGAGACGCTGGAAAACTTCCCCGTAACGGACTGTGTCCATGAGTCCGTACAAGTACTATCCCAGCTTGCCACGAGGCTGGATCAAAAAGTGATTGGACTCATGACAACCTTGGAAGATCTTCAAGCTTTTGCACTTCCCGGGCCCGAGTCCTTTTTGGGGACTCGGCCGACGGATGATTTGCATCGTCATGCCCCCTTTCCGCCCAGGCTGACGTTGCTTAGGGGGCTTGGCCGATGGTGTGCAGATGGTATACTGTGGTTGCTGGCTTAAAGAGATTTGGGCAAAGTGAGACGCTTTGATGCTGCCAAAGAGTTCGTCTGTGGGTGAGCCCGGGTCCGAGGATCACAACACGATGGCAAAGAAGCTCTTTCGATGGGACGCTGGCGGTCACTCTCCTCAATCTGACAGACTCGCTGGGCAGCAGTGCATGATCTTCCGATAGTGTTCACGTCCCTTGCGTCAGGTGGTCTTCTGCACTCGCTGGAACTCGAAACACCTGGACACGGACAGTCTGAACGTTCCAAATCTACCAACACTCGAGGATATTTTCAAACCCTTCTGCCAGTCTGCCAGAATGAAATTCAGGTTGGCAGTGCAAAATCTACTGCTGTAAGCGCGACTGTAAAAACACCAGGGTCGTATCTCACACAGTGACAACCGCGCGGTACGACTGACGCCGTGGTGGGGTTATAAGCGAGATCCGATCTGAGCATCCCGTATTGCGCATGTGGGTTCGAGACAGGGCGGGCGATACTTCCATGCGACGAACTGCGATGCTCACTTTCAAACAGTAAATAGCAGTAGCTCGTCATGACACAATGGTTGATTTCTGTCGTCTACTAGTGCTTGCAGCTATACCCTCGAACTTTACTAACAGCACCGAGCAACTTGAAGACTTAAGAGTGATAATCTGTGGATGTGCGGAGTGCGATCGTCCGTCCAGTCGTGGGAGATCATTGCACGAAAAAGAGGGTCGAACAAGTATCAATTTGCGAAGCTCTTCCACGAGATTCTGCTAGAGTGTCGTGTTGTACTTCAGTGAGAGGAGTGGCATCTCATCAGTGGACCAACAAAGATGTAGATATGTATCGTACAAGTATAGTAGTACATCTTATCCTGCCAAATGTGCCACTTGTGGATGGTGGGGGATGAGAAGGGGGAGGGTGGTTGGCCCGCGGATGTCAGCTCGGGCCCCTGACCATGACGGTCCAATGCTCAGGGCGTCCCGCTTGTCAGTCCGCCAGCAATTCATCCTCATCGTCTGTCTACAATCGCAGACGAGGAGACTGCTGTCCATCAGCCCCCATCCAAAGAACGTCGCACCCAAGCAACACAGACGCCGTTTTATTGTAATTCAAGGGCTATTTTCTAGCTGCATCATTATACCCTTTCTCAAGGATCATGTCCTGATTCACCTAATTCTGCCACCTCAATTCCTACGCGAAGCTTCCCTTGACTGCAATACCCGTCACGACCGACCGTTGCAGCATCGAAGGGCGTTGGCCCTACGACATGCAGTCACCATGTTTGCCATCTCAAGCTTTGTTCAGAAGGCCCAGCAGCTGCTGGACCCTATGCAGGGCCTGAATCTCTCCGACTCTGATCGCAATCCTTCCAAGGCCACCCTCTTCCAGAACCAATTTCGACTCCCTTCCTCCCAACATCCCCTCTACGAGATTACCGCCGAGCTTACCATTCCCCCCTCAAATGCCATCCAGGGCGGAAAGACCGATTCGGGCTTCCATTATGCGGGAAAGCTACACCTCTCCGAGTCTTACATGTGCTTCTCCACGACTCCTTCGAGCTTCATGTCCTCCGCCAGCGCTTCGACATCTATGGTATACACCGGACAGACACATGGCGGTGGCCCTAGTGGTAATGGTTTTACCTTCCCACTCTCCTCCATTCGAAGGGTAGAGCGGCTACATAGTACCAACTTTCAGGTGAGAGACTCTGGTCACAGGCTATTCGAAGTGCGCTGATGCTGACGCTGAGTGCAGTTTGCCCTTGCCATCACAACTTGGAATGGCTTGACCCAGACCAGTGGAAAGGACAAGGACAAGGACGCCCCGAAAGACCCGAAAGATGTCAGGGAGCAGCGTATAACAATCACCCTCGCTGGTAGCAGGCAGGCGTGTGAAAGATTCTGCGACGGCCTGAAAAAGGGTCTGCGAGCTGGTGTTGGAAGCGTGAGCAAGCTCAAAAAGGTGGTTGCTGAATGCTATTCCGAGTACCTCTTGCGAGGAGAAGACGAGAAGGAGAAAACGCCACCCGACGCTGGACTCGGTATGATCTTTCGCTATCCGGGAGATCCCAAGAAACTACGAGACAGAGCAAAGATGCGACTTTGGGCCGAATATCTACGGGACAACGGTCGAAACATGAACCTCATACGACAACCCACATTTCACAAATTGATCCGGGTCGGACTGCCGAACAGACTTAGGGGTGAAATATGGGAGTTGACGTCTGGGTCAGCATACCTGCGCCTTGAAAACCCAACACTGTACAGCGATACTTTGAATAAGTTTCAAGGGCAAGACTCTTTGGCCATCGATGAAATCGAAAAAGACCTTAACCGAAGCTTGCCTGAATATCCTGGCTTCCAGAGCGAGGAGGGCATCGGCCGGCTGCGCCGAGTGCTCACAGCTTACAGCTGGGTGAACGCTGATGTTGGCTACTGTCAGGCCATGAACATCGTCGTCGCAGCGTTGCTGATATACATGTCTGAGACCCAAGCTTTCTTCCTGCTTTCAGCATTATGCGATCGTTTGGTCCCTGGATACTATTCACAGACTATGTACGGCACTTTGTTGGACCAGAAAGTCTTTGAGGGGTTGGTTGAGAAGACAATGCCAGTTCTATGGGAGCATTTGGCCAAGAACGACGTGCAATTGTCCGTTGTCTCTCTTCCCTGGTTCCTGTCGCTCTACATCAACTCGATGCCACTGGTTTTTGCCTTTAGAGTTCTCGATGTGTTCTTTGTTGAAGGGCCAAAGGTACTCTTCCAAGTTGGGTTAGCAATCCTCAGGATAAACGGCGAAGAACTGCTAGACTCGACAGACGATGGAGCCTTCATCTCTGTCTTGAAGTCCTACTTCTCTCGCTTGGACGAATCAGCGCATCCCAAGTCGGAGAACCCTAAGCTGCGAGCTGTAACGCGATTTCAGGAGCTCATGGTAGTGGCTTTCAAGGAGTTTTCCCAAGTCACACACAGCACTGTCACAGATTTGCGGCTCAAGAATAAGGACGCTGTTCTCAACAACATAGAGAATTTTGCTAAGCGAACAGCCATCCGAAATCTGGGGCCAGATGCCAAAATCATGAGCACGGAGGAGCTGGGGGCACTGTACGAACGATTTTTTGGCGTGCTGTACGAGCGACAACAACGGAACAATCTCCTACAACAAGAGCAGCAGCGAAGAGCGAAGACCGGCAGACCACGGATCGGAGACAATCAGCCACAGGAAAAAGTTGAGAAAGGTCGGGCAGGACTGGGCGCGCCGAGCACCTCGGAGATGGACTATGATGCGTTCCGCGAATTTCTGGCTGGCATGTGCAAATGGGCTATTTCAGACTCACCAGCGACCCCGCGCACCAGCACTTTCTCGGACAAGGACAAGAACTCTCACAACAATAGCAACCGGAAAGCTGACGTCTACAATGGCCCATGGGGAAGTGGTCCTGAACCTGCGGAACATGAGTTCCTGCAGAGGCTGTTCAAGCTCTGGGACAAGGAAGGCAAGGGGCAAGTCACGCTACAGGACGTCGTCTCCGGCATGGCGAAGATCAAGGGCAAACGCGACATCATGGGCACAATTACGTACGTCTTCGAGCTCTACGACGACGACAATGATGGAAGAGTGGACCGCGAAGGCATTCTCCGTATTTCCGAGGCGCTGCTCTTCCTTTCTCGACGAGGCCTGGAGGGAACGCTCAGCCCCTCAGCCTCACACATCGGGCTGAACGGACTCCAAGACGGCAACGGACACAACCAGGGTGGTGATATGCCAGAGATATCTGTCAACGAGAGGTTCCTTGGCAGCATCAGCGCCTTTATTCAGCGATGTTTCGAGTATGCAGATCCTGATCATCCACATAACAAAGATGAGAGGAACCATACAGGGGACGCGACGGATGAGATGGCTGACCCGAACGCTTTCACGATCGGAGACGATGACGATGAAGATGACGAAGAAGATCTCCTGACTCTCGAAGATGAGCCAGAAGATGCAGACACTAAAAAGAAACCAACGAAATCAAATATTCCACCCGCAATCAATGTCGTTCATAGCGACGATACCTCACACTCCAACAGCCGAAAAGTTTCTAAAGCTCAGTCTGAAGCCGCTAATGCGGCGCTTGATCCAGCAAATCCATTGCATATGACGCTACCCACCTTCCGAATGGTTGTGCTGGCCGATGAATTGCTCGAGCAATTCTTCGAGTCGAGCTTCCCCGCTTCCTTCCATATCATCGAAGGATTGCCAACCTCGACCGCCTCCACGTCGAATTTGACGACTTTCTCTAGCTTCGGGCAATCTGCAGGACGTGCTGCAGCAGCCGCTATGGGAAGCAACGCTGCAGCAGGTGCAGCTGGCGGACAGCGCGGTTTAAGGGGCGTGCTGGATGGCATAGTCACAGACGGCATGCGTGTTGCAGCGGAAGTGAGAAGACGTATGGAGGAGGCCCAACGAGAGATGGAGAGGAACGCAGTTCCAGGACAGCGGCAGTCCCACGATGAAGAAGATGACGAGGACGGCGACGTGGACATCCACGAGCTCACCCGCCCATCGGGTAAGGGCGACGCCGAAACGAGGAGTGTGCGTAGCGTCAGAACGGAGGATCGGATGCTGCTCGAGGGCGCTGACGCTGAGGCTGGGGGCAACGGGCAGGGCAAGGGCGAGAGTGAAGGCGCAGGGTCGTCAGTTACGAAAGCAGAAGCAGATGCTCGGAGGAAGAGTGTGGTGGAGGGCGAGGCCTCTGCGACACGGACGGTGGAGTTTGAGGGTTGAGCATAGAGCGGCGGCGCGCACATCATTTCGTAAGCAATTTTTGTCTTTACTACGATTGGTTGGCTCTCTATAGGGAGATACGGAGGGTGTCTGGCATGGGTATTCAGTCTTTTTGGTCAATCAAGGACTTTTGTTTTTCTACATTGTTTCTCGGGCGTGGAATGGAGTCGCACAGGAGAGATGTGGCGCTTGAACTGCTTATTTAGACAGGTTCTGTCAAGAATTGAAAGAACAAGAGAATCCAAACCCACCTCGTTTGCGAGGCTGTCAGTGCAGGAGTGAGTGCCCTGTCTCACTTGGTGAGGGGCTGGGACGTCACAACACCCCTAGTTCGCTCAGGTCCTTCCAATTGGGCTCTCCTGACGTGTCAATGTTTGGGCGATGGTGTTCTGTGCCCCATGCCGCTCCACAAACGAAGGCAGGTACAGCCTAGGTCATCTACTGTGTGCACACGAGTGCTCCTTCCTTCCAACGCATATTGACATGGATAGCGGCAATGCATCCTCAGGAAGCGGCTTGGTACAGGGTCACTCCCAAATGCGCCTTGGTGACTGCTCTTCCTTCTTGGAGTCTCTCATTGTCAAACTCGAGGAAAGGCCCGATGCAAGATACCTGCCTGCCGACTGTCCAACGCTTGATCAACGTCTCCGATGAGATTGCGAGGACGTGTCCCATTCGATCGCGACGACAATCTCAGTTTCTTGGTGCTTTGAACTTGTACTTCTTGGCCACTTCGACTTCCCAATCCTCGAGGTAATTCCCTGGACACCCGTCGCCATGATCCGGCTTACAAGTCGGTAAACCATTCAACTCGGTATCTCGTGGTGGACTTGTTAAGCTCGTTTCGTCTACTTGTGTCTCCTCTTGCTACAGTTGACACCGTTCTGGTTGCTCCATAGCAGCCAGTGCCGTCGAATATACAGTCTTTCGGCCTGCGTCTCCAAACCACCCTTTCCCAAGCTCGATACGTTCAGAAGAATACGAGGTTCTCTCCTCCATGTCACAACATGGCTTCGAATGCGACTATCTGGACAGGCTTCCTGCTCATTACTACATGCCTTGTCAGAGGATATACGCTGGATCTGACCTCAGTGGGTGAGCGTTCCTCAGGCCCTACTCGGAGAATGTCCCTCTATTGACAAACACCATCGGGGAAGAGTCCATCAAAGCAATTGCCGCAGATATGACTGAGGACATGATGTCGTTCTACAACGGCAATGAGCCAGGCCGGACCCCTGGTTTGCTCCCACTGCCGTACTACTGTAAGTGGTGGCGGCGGTAATACTCGATATCCACTGATTTCCTGCTGACCGATAATCAAGGGTGGGAAGGGGGTGCCCTCATGGGTGCCCTCATAGATTACTGGTACTACACGGGGGACACCAGGTGGAACAGCATCACTCAGCAGGGCCTGCTCTGGCAGACTGGTGAGGACCAGGACTACATGCCGCCTAATCAGACAATGACGGAGGGGAATGACGATCAGGTCAGCCCACGACGCTTTCACTCCAATTAGATGGGATGTTAACATCAAGAAGGGCTTCTGGGCAATGGCAGTCCTCTCCGCCGCGGAGTACAATTTTCCCAACCCGTCCCCCGATCAGCCACAGTGGCTTGCACTCGCACAAGCTGTGTTCAACACGCAAGCAGCACGATGGGATACATCCAATTGCAACGGCGGCCTTCGCTGGCAGATTTTCACATGGAATCATGGGTTTGACTACAAGAACTCGATCTCCCAGGCCTGCTTCTTCAACATCGCGGCGCGGCTAGCACTCTACACAGGGAATGAGACATACGCGGACTGGGCGTATAAAGTGTGGGACTGGATGATTGAGAGTAAGTTTATGAATCAGGATTCATACTACATATATGACGGTGCGCACGTCTCCGATAATTGTGCCGACATCACCCCTTACCAGTGGACATACAACCCTGGAGCATTTCTGCTGGGTGCGGCAGCCATGTACAACTACACATCACATAGTGATACCGGCAATGGGACACTTTGGAAAGAGCGCGTGGATGGTCTACTCGGCGGCATCGACGTATTCTTCATCGGAGCTGACAAGATAATGTCAGAGGTGGCTTGCGAAAGTGTGCATCTCTGTGACAATGATGAACAGAGCTTCAAGGCCTACCTTGCACGCTGGATGGCGGCAGCGACCAAATGGGCACCGTGGATTTATGATACTGTCAAGCCTCTGTTGGAATCCTCAGCTACAGCTGCAGCACGTCAATGCACAGGCGGGGGCAATGGCAGAATGTGTGGACTCATGTGGACAAACAACAATGGCCAGTGGGACGGCACGACTGGCGTAGGCCAGCAGATGGCCGCGATGGAGATCGTCCTTGCAAACATGATCAACCATACGAGCTCTCCTGTGACCAACTTGACCGGTGGAACGAGTGTCGGAAACCCAAATGCAGGTGCAAATGACATTGGTAGGGACGTGACGTCGTCTTGGGATATGAAACCCGTCACTGCAGTGGATAAGGCGGGGGGCTGGATTCTTACGATGGTGGCTCTCGCAATTTTCTTTGGCTTCATTTGGTTTGCCTTCTCAAATGAGATTGATCAGGTTTCTTCGTCGCAGAGATGCAGGGGCTCAAAGAATGAGATTGGTCCTCCGGGGATGGTGAATTGTCACCTTGGAAGATATGGAGACCAGCAAGCCGTCAACAGAGCGTTTCGTCAGGAGAACCTTCACAAACAGTTGAATTTGGATGGCTCTGCAAGTACACCTACGCGCTCTGGACTGCTCGAGGGCAGATCGATGGCGTCCATCTCTATGTATAGCGCTCATCAGGAAGCGAGGCCAACTGTGGCCACGCTACTATTTGACAGCCACCCAGACGACCAGCCCTGGAGACGACCAGCACGAGATGGTGACTTTGCCGGTGCAATAGATCCGGGCCGAGGGAACGGGGCCGGGTTTGGGATCATCGACGTCCCAAAGGCTCGTGTGGCTCTAGTCCCTTCCTCCTCAACTTCTGAGCCTGAAGCGTCATCTGCGGCGCAGCTGAACGAGCTCAGGACGGCTGCCAAATACGCGCGGAAATTAAAAGATACAACAGCAATGAGGCTCCAAAAGCAATCGCTTCCACAAAAGCCGGGTCTAGGCAAAAGGCAACCGGGGCAGACGATGGACAGCGACAAGGTCTAGGGGACATTGGTCTAGCCCAAGAATATGCGAGAGCAGCGTGACTCAGCAACAACTGAAGATGGGGACTTGAATTAGGTATAACGTGAGAGGATACGTCGTGTACCTGCATTGTTTACTCCGGATGATAGCTTTAGACATCCGGTGAGATATCAGCAGCTTTGGGGCAGACACAACGATCACGGCAGTAACTCGTGATGGGACACATATTCTGTAAAAGTCTTCCAGCTTGTAGCCTCTTCGACGTTTCACAGAGAAATTTGTATGGCGTTGTGTAATCCGTGTCTGGAAGCATGTCAGATACAAAGGTTTGAAAGCTTAGTCGGCCGCCTGTTGTGATTATCATCAGGGTTGGTGTACATAAGAAGGGACAGGTGGCTGACATATCGAGACCCCTCAGGCCGCGGGAAGCTCTATCATGTCAAATATGACTTTCTTTTCTTGGCCCTCCACTCCTCTGGCAGACGAGTGTCTTATTGCCAGCACTCACGGCCTCCAAGATGAAAAATGGATGTCTTTGGGGTTTGGATGATCTTCGAAGCTACTCACGCCAGCTGTGGGAACTCAAATTGCTGTATCGGCAAGTTTAAATGGGACTGTTTTGAACACGTCACAGGAGCAAGCGAGAGGAGGGTGATCGAAGGACGTAAACGAGAATCTCGAGAGAAAGCCTTCAGCTCTCCTGTCTGCCCCCGTTCCCGTGTTGAGTTGTGTTTGTAAGTGAAGCAGAACATTTCATCTCGGCCTGCTAAGTGAGATGTCTCAGATATGGTGAAACGTAGGAGCTTTCTTCTTGGGAAGGAGTCGTTCCCTCGTCTGCGATGAATTCTGTGCTGCACTCCTCCCGAGAATCTGACTTGATAGACTGCACTCCGGCGCGGAGATATTTGCGAGGTTGCGGTGAGGTTGTTGGCGAGTCGATACCGTGAAGCTTTCCACCTCCTCAAGAGACTCTGAGATATCATCTAGAATGTGGTATACCCATCCAGTCATGGGTCATACTTTAGACAGGCGGAGTGGCTGGTGTTCATGCTGCGTCGGTCGGTAGGCTGCGTTACATAGCCGTAGATCGCAACGGCTATGGCACTCCAATCACCTACCTACACCTTACTGCTAGAGACCTCTGGCATTAGGTGTGTCCTTGCTGATGTCGATCTGGTAAACACCCCTGAAGCTCATGTACAGACAGCCTCTCACAACAAACCCTTTCCGAAACAGACCTTGTGAACCCCAATGCACCCGCTCCCCAATCGGCCGTTCGAAGTTTCCCAAATCGGAAAACGTGGCTGGAAATTCTCATCTGACGGGAAACTTAGTTATGTGAGCGAGATGCCAGATTGATGTGGCTGTGGTGGACAGGGGAAAGGGAGTTTGCGGGGGGGGGAAGGGTTTGTAATGTGCGTTGCGTAGGTATGCATGCTGCCGTGGGTTGTGCGAGCCATGTCTCTGGCAGTCGAGCTTTGACGACTACAAGTTTGGAAGGGGAGAAGAAGTGGGTTGGGATGAGGTGATGAGAATTTGTTATACTTGGTGTCTAGCCCATTTCTCCTCCACGTGGAAAGACTTGGCTTGCCTATTCGTGTCACTCCCCCGTCCTCGTTGCCCGTCAACGCCAGTCTGACTGGTTCTTAATCTCTTTATTTGCCTGGATTGCGAGGATTTTCACAATTCTATCCTGTGGCTCCCTTGTTACCCGACTGTCACTCGGGATCCATCTCTTCAGCTTGACTGCTCTTCTGTTGTTGCTGTAACGTGGGACAAAAGGCATCAGAGAGTAGAATGCCGAGGAGGAGACAATTGTTGCTAGGCTAGGTAAATATTGGAAGGAAGGCAATCCGCACTTTTTCTCTCAGAATCTGGGGAGAAGCTCTCCATCTTCCAGCTCACTGGTGGATATTTCGACGAGGTTTGGTGATCCAGCGTTTGGGTGCCCATGTGGCAATCGTCGAGCCACTTTGGCAGACCTCAATAGCTGGTTGGCGAAGTTAGTGGAGAGCCAACATTGCTCTCATACGGCCCCCGACTTTGCCCTACACGAGGACCAGGTCACAGAGCAGCACCGAGTTTTTGAAGTGAGTGTCTGGTTTTGCCTATGGTTGTGAGGTTGCATTCAATTCATATGTTCGAAACGCCTTCATCAGTACCATGGCTTCAAAGACTGACAATCAGTACAGCAAGCATTCCAGCTATTTTATTTTTCTCGAGCCCAGACGAGTTTGCCGACATTGCAAGCCGTTTCCTACAGGATTTTTTTCACGCTCTGTGCCCAGCAGTCTGACCTTGGTGTATTCATCACGACTTTCACAGCTGGAGATCGCCATCACCACTCTTCTCGAAGACCTACACACTGTCACGATTCACACCACCAAAACCGCACGACTAGCTATCCCACCTCGAGCAAAGACTTAGCTTAGTCTCAGACATCTTCTGCACCCAGCAACGATACTCGATCCACTACCAGCAGCCATGTCTCAAGGCTGCATCAGCTGCACAAACCAGCCCAGCGACAATGGCTCACTAGGCGGCGCCGGCCATGAGGGCACGGTCACCCCAATGGTGATTGGAATTATTATTGGCACGGTGGTCATCTTCATCCTGGTGGTGTGTGCGCTGTTCTACTGCGTGAAGCTTGAGAACAACAAGTACATGGCCAAGCTTGGGGACTCGGGCGGAGAGCCGGACAGCGGTGATGGCGAGAGCGTAAAGAGTCGTCGGCCATCAAGTGGGACGGTCGTGCCGGTGTCGGTGAGAGTTGTAGGCAGCGAGGCGGTCGGGGTCAGAGAGCTGCCTCGAAGTGAGGTGATGGGCGCAAGTGTTGGAGGAGCTGGGGGCAAGGGGGAGGGGAAGAGGAAATTGTTTGGCTGGCGCAGAAAGAGTGGCAAGTTTCTGATTCTTGAGATGGTGTTTTTTTCCTTTCTAAAAGGCCGAAGATGCTAACTTCTTGACGCTTGTCACAGCAACTCCTGCCGACACTTCGCCGGTGATGGCGATCGAAATGGTCTAAGATATGGACAACCGACGAAATGAGGCGAAATCAGCACCGCTTGGCTGGAAGCATGAGCCCGAGCCCCAGACGTCTCTGACTGCAAGATACACGACGGAAACAAGAAAGTGCAGAGAAATATGGTATTAATCTCCCAGAAGACCAAATTTCCCTGCAGCTGCGGAATCGAGGTGTTATATCCGAACGAGGCAGTTGACCTAATCGGTCAACACTGACACCAATACTAGAACGGCATTCTGGGTTGCTGTGGGGAGGGTGATCACGACTTGCCGCTAAGGGGGAAGGTGTATCTGACGAAAGAGATGCATAAATACTCGCCAGGAGCTAGAAGCCTTCAGAGAATTGTTGAAGGCATCGTGACTGGGTGTACAAGGGGGCCCCCCTCATGACAGATATTGAATATTAGAGCCCCCTGACAGCGATCACCAGTTCGCAAGTTAGCGATAGGTACCCTGCCTGAATACTACATTATGCAACACAGACAGGCTTGGGCGTGAACGGAGGATTAATCCGCAACCAGTCCGTACCATTCTTTTGGGGGCATGTCACGAGACAAAAACCTACCTTGGTACCTATGATGATCATCAACAACCAGAAGAGGCATGGACTAGTGGGCTAACAATAGCCAGCTCATGAATGGGGATTGTCTGTGCTTAGTGAGACATGAAGTTTTCCTGCACGGTGACGACAGGCCTGCAATTTAGACTGCAATCCACCTGGTCCAGTTATTGGACGGTAATCTGCTAATCATTCCCAGCTGAATAGAATGAATGCTTTGGCCCCCAACAACACAACACAATGCAACATGCACACACGTGAATCCTTTGTCAGCTTTCAATACGGCGACGTGATCACGATCCCCATGTTGGGTGCCTCAGTTAGCAAAGGTCAAAGCAACTGTGAGTGACCATTGATGGAAAAAGATGTTCGACGGCAGGTGGGTGCCGACACGACAACACCAAAAAATGATTGTGTTATTATATAGTACTTGGTAGGAAAGGGGATGTTTTATGACGACGATCGATGGACTGCCACTGACGGACTAAGATGGCCGGGAGGGGGGAGGTCGCTGCCAAATACTGCCCAACATCTTGGTGCACCTGAACCCGGAAAATAAAACTCCACCCAGCTGCAGCTTGCAACGTCCAATGTCCACTGTCGCGCTAAATTGGCAGCAATTACGCAACGTTTCCGGAGCCTCAGAAAATGATCCGTGCAGTCCGTCACTGGCAAAGACTGTTCAGCGTTCCCTCGTACACCATTTCGGCAATCTGCACTACTGCAAGCGGAGTAAGATTACCTGTATTTTGCGATACGGTCATCAAATGTTCTCCGTCAGCTCAGACTGGGAACGTTCTTTTTCTTTCCCCTTCCTTCTCGGCCAGTCGCACAGCCTAGGGCCTGTTCCAGCTTAGTTCCACGTCACTCTCTGTCTTTTTTTTTTCCTTCTTCCTCCTTTCCCCTATCAAGCTGAAGCTTAACCCGTCACAATTGCCTACCTACCTCTAGGGCGGACCGGCCTGTACTTGTTTCGTGTTACGACTTCTTTTTGGGTGAAATTGAAACTTACCTTGGCCCATCCATAGCTTGGAGTCAGCCTCGTTAATTCGCCTTGGGTTGTTACTTTGGAACTCATCAAGACACCAGGACCCCAGGAAAGGCCGAATCTATTCTTCCTTGCCCTACGCGATCGACATCCTCCGGGAAAACTGCTGCAAGACTGCACGAGTGCCCGCCCCTACCGAGACACAAGGACAAGGAGCGCATAATTAAACCTTCCAGCCTATACCTGAGACGAACAGGAGGGAAAAAGGTAATATCAAATCGCCTCTCGAGCTTGGGCCCGAGCATCACCGCTCGCCCAGCGACTCACCAACACCACACCGGCCGCTGCGATGCAGGCCCTCCAGCAGAAATGCAGGCCCAAGCACCAGGTCCTTGTGCTCAAGTGCTATCCCCGGATTTCTAAAGGTGCCGTGGACGTCAAGCCCAACTCCTCCGAGCTGAGCTATCTGCTCTTCTACGCAACATCGCGCAAGACCAAGATCCAGAAAGTCGGCAGCTTCCTCGAGAAGAAAACCGCCAGCGATGTGTGGCATCAACGTATCGGGTATGTTTATTTCTCTCCGGGGTCAAGTCGCGGTCGGGCAAAGCAGTGCGATCAACAATTCTTACTGACTATTGGTTTTTATTTTAGAAATGTCCAAGTCACCCTTCAGATCCTCGAAGCCCTGATCGAGAAGAGCCCCAAAGATATCCCCTTATTTGCCCCGTCGGTCCTTAAGATCCTTGACTTGATTCTGCGATCCAACGACATAACTATGGTCGAGTCCTCCATCCCGACCTTCGATGCTTACTGCCAGAATCACGATGCCTCTTCCCTCTTTGCCGATCAAATTTATCTACGTCAGTATGAGGGTGTTGTCAAACAATACGCTTCTCTGGCCTCCACACGGGAGACACAGGGCAAGAACAAGCCGAGCAAAGCGCTGGCTTTGCGATGGAGGAATGCCGGTCTGGAAGCCATTAAAAGCATTGCGACGTCCGACGCCATGTCGTCTGTTGCTGGGCGGCAAGTCGATGTGGTGGTCCCGTTGATACTGGAGAATCTATGGACCGACAACGAGGGCTTCCTGGACGTTCTGTTGAGGCGTGCCAATATGGAAGAGAAGGTGAGCACGGAGCACATGCTCAGACGGAGGGCAAGCTCGACAACTGCCCGGACTGCGGATTTCGAAGAAGATCCAAACCCAATTGCATTGTCTGGCTCGGCTGGTGACGTTGAGAAGATGGAAGAAGAAGACACGGGCGTGCTTGCAATACAGTGTCTGAAGCAGATCTTTGTCGTGCCGAACCGGTCACAGCTCAGCGCCGCAACCAATGCTTTGCTGACGTTCATTGTGGAGCGCATCAACCAGGATGAGACTGTCGTCAAGACGAGCAATGCCGGTGATCGTGGCTGGGCAATCAAAATATTTGGACTGGTTGCGCGGTGGACACCTGTGCAGGAGCGCTATGTTATTCTGGTCACTGCGATGGATACCATGGTGCGGACGCCACTCAAAGACGACACGCTACGGCAACATTTGGTCATGACAGCGATGATCGGGTCTTTACTGCGATCTGATGTCAATCTGATTGGACTGAGTGTGATGGATGTGTTGCTCGGACTCATTCAACACATGAGGAGACTGGTACTCATGCCAGGCGATCCCACGGTTGGCACGAGCAAGGAGATGGTCACGCCAGCCGCGCAGCGTAAAGAGCTGCTGGGCCGTATCCAGCAAACTATGGCGGATTTGGCCACCCACGTCTACTATAACGAGCAAATCATTGACATGGTATCTGCTCTCTTGCTTCGCCTTAAGCCGGCAAAGGCCTCTGGCACGTCGACATCAACCCCTCAGGCTGAAACCGATGTGGATACCAACGCTGACGAGCAGCATCTGGAGTCGCTGTTCTCTCTCACAGTCGCCAAGCTGACGGCCTTGACAGCGATCAAGCTCATCTTGAAAGTTGCGAATCCGAAAGTGAAGATGACTGGCAATATCAGTCTGTCAAGGTATCCGGTACCAGTTGAGAAGTGGGAGGGTACTCACTGGCTATTGCGAGACCCGGATGGCGAAGTAAGGAGGGCATATGTCGATGCACTGTTGACGTGGCTGGATCGGGAAACGAACAAATCCGATCTCATCGCCCGAGACGATATCCAGCTCAGGGCCAAGACGGATCCTTCATCACCTGTCGATATACGGCGGGCGCGCTCGGCAGCATCCTACAGGGAGAAGCCTTCGAGGAGACCCAAGAGTTTATTCGTGCATCATCTTCACATTGCTATCTACGACAATGCACTGCAGTTTTTAGACTTCGACTCGGACATTGTACTGCTCCACGCTCTTTTGACCAAATTGGTCATGCGCCTCGGTGTCAATGCCGTGCGATTTGGTCTTCCGATGATCTTCCGGCTGCAAGAGGATATTCAGGAGGCTGAAACACCGCAACAGAAAGTTCGGCTGGGGAGCTTGTGTCACGGATACTTCTGGGTGCTGACCGAGAAGTTCAACTTTGACAACTCAGTTGTCGGTAGAGCCATTCAGAATGAGATCATTCGACGGAGGACGAAGCACTTGTGGGTAGATGGTGTCTCAGTACCGGCTCCCCCGTTGGACAACATTGGTAGGCCCGGAAGCGCCGCTCAGAAAGCCAAGCTGTCGCCCGAAGAGGCCGAGTACGAGGCGCTCCTTCCATTCGACGATCGCCTGTCGCTCGTCGATTGCATTGTTGCGGCTTACGAAGAGACCACTCTTTCGCCGCCGGGTAGTCCACCGGGGTCGCCAAGTCGTCAGTTCTCACAGCCTATGCTTGGCGGAAGCATCACCTCGAGCCCTCCCACCGTCGCTGGCAGCCAGGAGATGCCCGCAAGCTTCAAAGAGGCGATGCTTTTCGATTGGTCACGCGATTCTGCCCTTGCTGCCATTCAGGCCGCAAGCAAGTCTGCGTCGCTCAGCGGGTCACGCAATGGCACAACCGGGACGAGCCGTGGTCGTCTTGGTCTTAATGGTGCGCTGACGAACGGCAACCACAAAGCGGACTCGCCATTTCAAAGCACCGCGGATTTCCGTCCACGTTCGCAACCCGGTCCAGATGGGGGCCATCTTGCACCTTTGAATACAAGAGTCCGCAAATCCAGTCTGCGTAGCGCGATTTCGGCAAAGCCGGACTCTGGAGCCGAAGCTGTGACATCCATAAGCCACTTGAAGATGGTTCTCTCCGGGGAGGTTGAGGCCCCGCCCCTGACAGCTGGTCTTCGTGATGTGTCGAGCAGTGACGACAGTATGGTCAGCTATGATCCGTCTAACTCGGATATGTCATTCAATCCGCCACCACCAACCACTTCCTATTCCCAAGGCGGTTTTGAGGGTTCTCCACCCGGCACCGTGCGTTCACGTTCCATGTCCCGCGAGCGGAAAGGCTCAGATGGCGCATCTCTCGGTCCCCTCAATTCTAACCCACCTTCCGAGGCGACGTCCGCCCTTGATGGAGAGGATTTCGTTCCACCAGTACCACCACTGCCCTCCGGTATGGCGGGATCATCTCCGCCTCCACAGACCGCTTCACATGATTACGCCTCGTCGCCCGTCTCGACCTCACCCACCCCTGCTATGAAGCAATTCAAGCAGCGCAGCATCAAGAGCCGTGGCGGGTCTTCGACGTGGAGCAGTATACAGAGCCCGGATGAGCCGTTGCCTACGATGGACTTGCAAAGTTTGTTGAGGGGAATTGATGCCCGCGCGGGAGAGGGCAGCATGGGCAACCTAACGCGGCCGCCTTATTGATTTCCCTGGCTCTATTTTGACTTACGACCCAATTCTTGTCAACCTGTATATCCTGTACACTAACCCCAATGCATACAATGCTTTTGATTCTTCCTTATTGCGGTTGCAATTTTTACTTCAAGCAGAAAGCAAAATTTGATTTTGAAGGAGCAGCGCCACACTGCCTTACCACAAAAGCGATTGTTGTGTTTCCCCTATTCAAGGCAGGGCGTTTTGGGGACGGTAGACTAAGGGGAGACGGTCTTGTCTGTTTTCTTTGGTTTGGAATTATCGAGCATCCGCCGATGGGGAGGCAAAGATTGTAAGAGGGTGACGGAGGCATCGCGGCGTGCCATACAGAATTCATATCCCTTGTCTTGGAGTCGCTTCTTGCTCCAACAGCAAAGCAAAGCCTACCTGGTCAGGCTATTTTATATCCGCCTTTATTAGTCTCACATGTATGAGAGTGGGGGAGGCGTCCAACATCGTAATGTTACGCCGCCCTACAGACCAACTTCGTACTATTGAAGTGGCCAAGCATCACCAACCAGTCGAGCTTCCTGAAGATCCAAGTATACATTAACACTGCCAGTGTTTCTCGCTGCTTCACCAACGGGACTTGGTTCCAAGTCACCAGGTACTCGCCGCCAATCTTCACATGCGAGAAAGTGCCCGGTCAAGTCTGGGGAGGAAGAAGCATTGCCCAGCCCATGCAACACGGACGAAACCCAGTATCGGAGAATTTCTAAGCGACTGGCCGACCTGGGCAGGACACCCCACGTCAATCTCCGGTTGAGAGACCCTGAGGATCCACAAATCTGCTGACAGAATTGCAGGAGACCCACAGGGGACTCTCGTCGGGTTCGGCGATCATTGTTAAGGCGGGTCGCCCGACCCACAACTGCACATCGTGACAACAAGTGGAGACATTTTTTGTGAAGCTCTTGATCCGGGATTTTTTTTGTACCGCGTATGTAATCTCCTTGCCGACTTAAAGACGAGCCAATCCTTAGCTTTCTTCATTCCGGCTCCTCACGAAGGCCTCAGCTTATCAATATAGAACAGATGAAAGGCCTCCCCTACCTGGAATTTGCTGTCAGATATTGGCAAAAGATGGTCATTTCGTGGGCCATGCCGTCCACCCAAGTTGACATAAGAAGTCCTGTATGCTCATCTGCCCACAAAAGAAATTGGGACACGGGACCTGCATAACATAGTGCGCCCCCCCTCCCCCCATCAGAAAATCTTACCGATTTCCGTTTGCGAAGCGAACAAGAAAGTACCAGTCAGCTTTCCATGAAAAGAGGGCGGGCTCCACACCGGGGTCTGGACCCGTCCGCCGCGCTGCGATGATGATCGATCTGGGCCCCTTGCAGGAAACCTCGCGTGCAAAAAGACGAGGCCCTTCTCCGGCCGGGGAGATACAAGCTCGTCGTATGTTTCTAGACTTTGGAGTATATGCGTGCCTTGGCAGCCCGCCCCAAGCATCCTGCCGGATCACCGTGGCGTCTTCCTTTTGAAATCACGACTGTTTTCTTCTTCACTTTTCATGTAGACGACGCCGCCTGTTGCTCACCTTGACCTTGTTATTGTCTCTTCTTACTCTTGCTCCTCGAATCCCCCGGCCCAAGTCTCCCACTGCTTTCAGGCTTTACAGTATCTCCCGGATTTTGGCCGACCATGGCGCCCCTCGCCTCCCCCTCGCAAAACCGCATGGTCGAAACCATCCACCAGTCCACTCCTGTGGACTGCACCCTCCCCTTCGACTCTAGCACCCTCCGCGGGAAGACCGTACTACTCACCGGCGGCGCCTCGGGACTCGGCGCCGCCTTTGCGCGCAAGTGGTCCGCCGCTGGCGCAAACCTCATCATCGGCGACATTGCTGATGCCGATGGCGAGGCCCTCGTTGCGGAGCTGCGCAGCACCACAAAGTCACCACATCACCACTTTGTTCACGTCGATGTGACCTCGTGGCCTTCACAGGCTGCGCTGTTCCAGGAAGCCGTGCGCCTGTCGCCGACGGGCGAGCTCGACGCCGTGGTGGCGTCCGCGGGTATTAGTGACAAGTTTGGCACCATCACGGGCAAGGGCTTCGAGAACCCCGTCGACCTTGACAAGCCCAACCCGCCCGCACCGAGCCTCAAATGCATCGAGGTCAACCTCATTGGCCTAATGTACACGGCACACTTGGCGCTCTTTTGGCTCCAGCAAAACGTCACGACGACGACGACGCCGCCGCCGCCGCCGCCATCCAATGCCGAAGAAAAGAGCGACACGCGCGACGCCCGCGACCGGCACTTACTCCTGATCGGCTCCGGGGCGGGACTCTTTGCACTCCCCGGCGTGCCCGAGTACGTGACGTCTAAGCACGGCGTGACAGGCCTCTTCCGCAGCCTGCGCATGCTCAGCTACCGTCAGGGAATCCGCGTCAACATGCTTTGCCCGTACTTTGTCGACACGCCGATCCTCCCGAACCGCGCGGTCGCCATGCTTGCGGGCCTGGGACTCGCGACGCTCGACGACACCGTGGATGCCGCGACACGCCTCATGGCAACGGCTTCGCCGCGGATCGCGGGCCGTGCGCTCTTTGTGGGTCCGCGGGCCAGCTTGATGCAAAAAGTCCTGCCGGAGAGGGAGATCACGGGGGAGGAGGAGGTGGCGGGGCAGGTGGATGTGACGGGGCAAGTACTGGTGGACGAGGATGTGGCGGCGGGGAAAGGACAGGGCGTGTGGGATGTCTTTGGGCATGATTACGAGACGGCGGATTATTTCATACGGCGGTACGTGCGGGTGCTGAATACAATTGCTGCGGTCAAGGGATGGATTGGGTTTTGGAAGGAGTTGGTAAATGCGTTGTTCTTCAGGAAAGAGAAGAGCAAGTAAAGAAAATAGGGAGAGAAAGGGATTGGGGGGGAAACATGGATGGACGGACAGAGACGAATGTGGAACAGAGAGAGAGAGTGAGACATGCTGCATGGTAGGAGTTGTGGGCGATATTTGCAAGCTAGCGTTACCATAATCGCATATCCAAATCGAATCCTTCATCAAATACGTTTGTTCGTAGCCTGAAAATCCTCCCCCTTGTCTCCGTACCTAGCAGGTTGACTACCAAATTTCCTCGGGGAACCCAAGTTAGCACTCACTCGTGGTGCCTTAGTTGCGATTTTGCGTAGAGGCGTGGGCGAATGAATGTTCACGAGTAAGTTCAAGTTGCACAACTCCGTGTATGATATACAGGTACATATGGAAACCGAGCATTCATTTCGCTTCCTACTAAAACGCGATAAAGTGCACTGAACGTCTAAATAACAAGCAGGCTGACAACTCTGACTGACCCTCGAAGGTACAACCTCGTACCACACAATATAACCAGTTTCAAACCGTCTTTGCCAGGTCAAACGCCGTTTTCCAATGATGGAAAATCAGAGATGGCTCTCGCTAGAATAGTAAGAATGCAAATGATGTATCGTATCGCTGATGTTCAAGACAACCCAGGGTTGTGTACAGACGGGCCTGGATCCATCAGCCATCGCATGGTTTCCGCTCACAAAAGGGAACTCGAAGGTGAGTCGAGGAATCTCGAAAGTCAATCGGGCCAATTGTCTCCAACAACGCAGACCCACGTCTGCTTCCAAGGGTGGCCAACCATCAAGACACTAAGTCGAAGCTGGAGTCCCAATTTGCAAAAGCATCCAGACCATTGCAAGTCCTAATCCCATCTCTTGTCTGATGCTTGGGTATGTGTAAATGTTGCCGCCGCCGCCGCCAAAAGAAATGCGATTTTCCCCGCGCCTTGTAATGGATGAACTATTTCCTAGCAAAGTTTACCTCCCGCCGTTCTTTTGTGCTTTTCCGAAACACTTGTGGAAGTCGGTCAACTCAATTTGGCTGGCTCGTCATGTAATGCTCCTCCCTGCTCTCCTTGTGTGATTTGCTTGTTTTGATGCTCCGCGTGATGTGATGATTTTCCAAAAAATGGTGTTGGCTTGTGCTGAAGATGTAGGAAACATTTCGATCCATGGCAATCTGCCACGAAATCTCTCGCATCGGTATGTGTTCTACGCCGTAGACCATAACTAATATGCGAAGCCCCGAAACTCCGTGCGCTGCCCCGTGAAAATGCATGGCCTGGATGAATTGGCCCCCTCAAGCCCACACTTGCATGCAAGAGCTTGTATTTGTGGGTAGCCCGTCCTCCATATGCGCCTTGCTGCCCAAAACCAAATTCCGCCGAAGTATTAAGAGCTTACACTCTTACGTAGCTCATCAATTTCGTCCGAAGAAGACATACCTCCTGAACTCCGTCCCTATCGTCAGAAACTAAAGAAAGTACATGCAAGGGGGAATCGTGTGTAATAGTAAAAACAAGTGCGATGAATCCCGGCGCTTAGTCGTTGTGCATCCAAGTGATGAGTGGCCACAATCAGATAGCCAGCCAGTATAGTAAACCCGGTACCTGAACAGACCACAGATTTTGAACACAAGACAACCGTAAAGAGACCCCGAGATTAGGTCGAACAAATGAAAGCATTGAAATGGCAGTTTTAAAAGTTACGAGAGCCTCGTCCGTAGGTGGAAAAGAGCCCCGCACTGTTCTGACCTTCCGTGGGCGGCGGTCCAAACCCATTTGTGTTGTAGCTGGACAGCCAAGGGTCTCTTGTAGTGTCTCTAGGGTCTCTTCTCTGTTCGCCCCTTTGCTCGAAACTTGAACCATTGCTCAGAGAGAGTCCAAGCGAGTTGCCATTGCCAGCGCCGTTGCCGTTGCTATTGCCAGTGGCTGGCACATAGGAAGGACCATTGTTCATGACGCCCAAACCTGGTCCGTTTGTCAATGGCATGCTGGAACCGTTCGTCATGGCAGACACAGCATAGGAGCTGGCAGATCTGTTAAGGTTCAGACCGGGAGGGAGCGGGTGCAGGCCAGGAGGGGGACCATTCGCAGATGCGAACCCATTAGTGGCATGCCCCATCATGCCATGGTGACCGCCCATTGACCCAGCGGGGCCTGAGCCGGGCGCTGGAGTATTTCGAACACCGAGGGGATTCTTAGAGAAGCTCAGCCGAATACCGCCCTTCCGGCTATTGCTCAAAGTCTTGCCGTACATGTCGTTCATCGCTCTGGTGGCGCAACCAACGTCCTCGAATTCAACGAAGCACATCGGTCCATTAGCCTTCGAACGATAGCACATGCGCCTGTAACCTCGAACGGCCTGGAAGATTCTCCTCAACTCATCTTCTTGCGCATCCATTGGTAGATTCCCAACATAGAGAGTGTTGCAAGGCGGATTCTGATCGGCTGGATTCACAGGAGGGAGGACACGTTCGTAACCAGGATAATTGGACTGGTGAGGATTGCCAAGCGAGCCATTCAAACCCGTCGGGGACATCGTAGTCGAGTGAGCAGACTGTGGATACAGATTCTGGTTGCCATGCTGCGCCGTGGGTATACCATTCGGGCCTGTGTTGAGGGACAGAGAGGCCATTTGCGCGGCAAGTGGAAGCTGCGGTGCAGTCGCACGGCGTTGAGTGGGGGCCATTCCATTTTCTCCATATGGACGAGATCCGTGATGATTGGTATAGAATTCAGGGAATATGGCACGAGAGGTTGGGTACAATGAGCCATTTTCCGTGAAGGCACGAGGAGCTCTCAGAATGTCTTCAGTATCATCGTCGTCTGTCGCGTCGTTGATCAAAGACTTGCTAGACACGCGTGGTTGGTTGCTGAGGTGGTTCCCGATGGGTGACTGTGGAGAAAAGATGCTCTGGTTGAAGCCATGACCGTTTCCGTTGCGCGCAGAAGTGCCGTTGGGAGGAGACGTCCGATCGAGCGGAGAGAAGTTATCGAATCGCGGCGCTTGCGTGGGCGCCGTGGCTGGCGATGTTGTAGAGGACGCACCACTCGATGACTGACCCGAAACTTGGCCTTGTCCTGCAATCTCCACGGTGAGACCGTTCTTATTATTGAACAGCTGTTTGACCTCGTAGGCGCTCTCGAGTGTCTTGGTCTTCACAACGGCAGATCGAGACTTCACTCCGTCACCTTCGGGGGCAAGCAGGTCGTAACTGATCAGAGAGTCGGACAGCGCCATGAACATGTACTTGAGAGCATTCTTGTCGATATTAGCGTCGAGACCGCGGACGATAAGGGTGAATGAAGGGCCATCGGCAGATGCGCCAGCTACACTGGCAGTGTCGCGCTCGGGGTAGCGAGCGGTAGTGGAGGAATAGGAGGGAAAGGAGGGCGCCATGGTCGCGAAGGGATGAAACGAGTTGAGAGCAGACGTTGCCATGGGCGCGGTGGTGGTCGTAGTCGCAAACGTGGCAGGAGAGAAATAGGCCGAGGCAGCAGTGGTGGGACTCGTGCGGTCCGACCTTTGAGAGTTGGACGCCGACGGATACGAGGATGACGATGAAAGCTGCGACTGCGATTGTGAGCGTGGCAGCTGGGAAGTGTTGGACGCGCCAGAAGGGGCGCCCTGATTGAGCCGGTCAATAGTCATGAGTCGTGATGCATGCAGCACAGCCCTACGGAGAACCTCTGAAGGACGGTGATAACAGGCTGGCGATCGCGCTGATCAAATCAGGTACAAGTTGTCGATTTGTGGATAGCGTCGCAATAACTAGACGAGTCGCCAAAATGTCAAGATGAATACCTGTATGTCGACGTTGATTCTGTGGAGTAGAAGGGTGGAGGATGAAAAGGGTGCGTATCCCTCTCTCCTTCTTTTTGGTCGCGGCAATGTGAGGGATACCACTGCGACCACGACGCGTCCGGGGCAATTGCGCGAAGCAGCTCTGCTGTTGGGCGTGATTAGGTGACGAGAAGATGCGCGCAGGAATGCAGAGCAGAAATCGGGAAAAGTAGTTAGGCTTGTCTCGCAGATAGCGGGAGACGGGAATGTCGCAGGATGTTGAAGGGGGGAAAAAGAAACGTCTTTGATGAAGCGGACGAAAGAAGGAGGGTGGAATTAGAGCGGGAAGGGAGAGAAAATTGGTGGGGACGGGGCGGGCTCGCCTGTGGTGGTGGACGGGGTGGGTGGTACACTGCCGGCGCGGGCGGGGGGGGCTCGAGAGTCGACAGTTGCTGGAGGCCCTGATCAGCCAGCCAGGTATATGACGGGTTGCTATAGGGGTAGTCCTGTAAAACAATCGTATGGGTGGCCGCGCTGCTGGGAGGAAGTTGTTCGGACTTGGTCGAGTTTCAGTCGGACCTGACGAGGTGGTGGTGGCTGTAGTGGTAGCGTCGCAGTTGGAGGGAAGTTCCAACTTCGCAGGTGTCGCAGGACGAGCACAAGCTCAGGGTGGAAGACAATAGTCCGGAAAGTCAACTATTGGGGGGGTAATGCCAGGTGCAGGGCGGTAGGGCCAGGTCTGCCAGGTACGGGTGGCGGACGGGGGCTCGAAGTATGCAAGGGTAGCCTTGGATGTCGAGGGAGGCCCTTTGACAGGATGCGGTAGTGCGGCAGGGCGTGTGTGTCCTAGGATGTATACCAGAACACAATGCGCGCAGGAGGACGAGAGTGGTGATTGGCAGGCGGGCGACGTTGAACAAGGTTTGTAAGACGCCAGGCCCGGGCGCTCAAGGGGGATCGCAGACTGCCCAGGTGTGTGTTCTACTTTTATCCTATAGTACACAAGTACTGTGCCAGGCGCAATCAGCAGTGCCGGTACACGTTAGGGTTGTTCACTGCCGGGGACAGCTTCCGGGACAAGCTCGAGGACGCCGGATGGATGGGATCGCCAGGAGATGAGATAGCTCTTGAATGAGTAGTCCGCTAGAGTGCGAGGTGTCACAAGCGATGCAGAACTGGCAGACAATGCCAACGTATGCGGCTTGTGATGTCGGGGTGTATGTCGGTGGACGTTGATGGCAATTGCATTCTCGAGATGAAACCTGATAGAAACAAATTGTCGTGAAGGATGGATGAAGTCGGGATAGGGTTGGGAAGAAGTGGATGGAAATGCGGGTGGAGGAAGATGTGGGATGTGGGATGTGCTAGGTAACTTAGGTAGTGGTAGGTAGTAGGCAGGGAAAGGTCGGCCGAGGGTTGAGACAAGAGAGAAGTGGGGGGCCCTAGACACCGAACTTTAGTAGGGAACGGGGCATTGGGCAAAAAAACCCAACACCATCTTACCCCCCCCAATCCCAAACTTTCACTTAATAGTACCTAGGTAATTCAGTTTGGCATAGGTAGATACCTACCACAGTACTTGCCATTGCCATGAAATCGCTCTCCCCCAGGCTCTATCCCACTTACACTTACCAAGTGCTGTGGTAAGGGCTCTATCCCAAAATGGCTAGCCCCATCTCCTATCGGAGCCAATCAAAACCACCTTGCTTTGTTTGCAGACAGACAGTGGTCCAGAACCTGAACGGCTTGCTGAGATGTCTGCAGGCCCAAAGTTTAATCTTGCCTGACCACGTTCCACTCATTTCGTTCCCCAAGCTCCTCGTGCGTGGGACTGCTGCGTCTATCCCCGTCCCGATTTCGGCTACTTCACACAGACAAAAAAGAAAAGTAGAGACCTAGTCACCTGGGCAATCTGCTTACAAACAAACAAAGAAAAAGAGTTGGTGCATTGCATTGCAGCTTTTCTAACAAGGATCTCGGCATTGCACCCTGCGTGTCCTGTGCTTTCTCGGGCTTTGCCAGGCAGTCCAGGGCTCTTTAGTGTCTCTTATCGATCTCACGTCTCGACCCAGCGCGCCAACCAGATGTCGCTACGGTGGGGGCCTTGACTGTCAACAACAGGGATAGCCTTGCTCTCCCTGGCGGGCATCTCGAACAAAGGAATTAGGGCCCCTTTCTGTTTTGGACTTTTCCCAACCGATCATGCCGTGAGCATCCACCCTTCAAGGCGGAACTAAGTCGGAGAGTATTTGGAGTGCAATTCAGGCCTTATTAATAGTACCTTTTTTTTTCCTTTCTTCTCCTTGGGTCTTCGAACCAGTCCCAATGCGGCATTTCGTGTTCAGTCGCCATGCTTTTGAGCACAAGACGGCGGCGGCTGCTGCTTACTTGCAAGTCTACTCATCTACTATTTATTGTCTCAGATCAACCGATGCACGCGTTTCCTCATCGAGACAGGCCATCAAACGAGACAAAATGATTCGAAATCTCTCGAACCCCCAAACGTAATCTGCACATTGTCCATGTCTCGGCTCACCGCAGCTCCTCCGACATCACCACCACAATCTCGTTGCCAAGGGAAAAGTCAAGAGATTGCCCACGCCTCGGGGGACCGGTGTGCCCGATATGCTTTGTATTCCCGCAGAACAAACGCACCGAAAGCTATACATATCTAGCCGAGGATGCTGCGATTCAGGACACCGGTGAGCATGGTACAGGTACACACCACATGTCTCCGCCATGGCACATGTGCGACAATGCCTCACATATACAAATGAACACATATCCGCCAGCAGATACCAGACCCTATGCCATTGCGTGACTATTTCCCGTTCATCTCACTGTGTTGGCTCTCGATGTCTCAGCAAGTAGCCTAGGCCAGGCTCGGGTCTTTTATTGTTAGCTTCTGTGTCCCTCGACAAAGTATCGCGACGAGTGGATCCTGCGTCTCTTCCCGCAGATATGGGGCCGCACAAGTGGACCACCAGCTCGGGGGGCCATGACCTGGCTTTCTGGCAATCCGGCGGGTCGTGCCCTTCACCTACGCATAGTTGTGGTACAAAACGGCACCGGTACTTAATAGGCTGATGTTGCATAACAATTGTCAGTCTTTCTACCTGCGTACCAGAGTATCGTCATCTTCCCGTCAAGTTTCACCCACGGAAATTGTCACGATGACATGCATTTCCTGACCGCTGAAAAGTCGACAGGACGACAACAGCCACCCCAGCCTAGCGCTATGTCGACCGACTGTGTGGGTGGGCTTGGTGGGCTTGGTGGGCTCGCCCCCGCTCGCCTGATATGTCGTACCACTGCTCACCCTGTGACCCGTGCGTCAAACTGACCATTGACCCCTGGAGCCTCACCTTGAATGCCTTGTTTCCCTAGCTTTGCCTGCTAGAACCGCAGGGCTGCTAGGGTACACGTTTGCCAAGCTCTCGAGGGCTTGTCAAATCCGATGACTGACAATCATCATCTACCTCTTCTGTGTATTGCTGCACCCGCACCTTGCGTGCCTTTTCGGCTGGCTACGGCTTGTGACGGACCTTGCTCATCAGCCCATCGAGTCTATATCACCTGTCTTATGATAGACATTCTACCAGCTACTGTATCACACTGGACTGGCGAAACTACTGACACTGCGGCAGATTCACCACCCGCTACTACAGGATAGGCATTCAAAGGACCGAATGTAGGTACTGCACTGTACAGTATTCCAGTTCCCCCACGTCCTGAATGGGCAAAAATCACGTCGATCCCTGACTGGGAATCTACTCATGTGTGCAGTAGTGTGGCAGATCCGGATCCCATTCCCCATACGCACGAGCAACCCGCTGTGCTGTCCCACTGCAGCTTGCCCAGACCTCGTGGATACTGTACCCCTCTTGCAGACCCTCTTCTCTTGGGCCAATTGATTGAAACGCTGCGAAGGGGGTGGGGAACAAAATTAGTCTTTCTACGCCGAGGTTGTTACAACTTGTCAACGTGCCTGAATTCATCTCTCATCCACTCCCAGTTTGCCAGCGATCTCAAGTCTAAAAACAGCAGGGAAGATCTCCGCAGATCCTGTTTCATGAACGTCCGAAGTCATAGACGTCGTCCCTGTCGGTGTCCTCAGTGAGTACCTGGAACATTTGACAGCCGGTTAGCGAAAGCCGTGGCAGCAACCCCATTGCAGGGGTCTTCCTGACGAATACAAAGCCATGGGATATATGGTCAGATTGCTGTGTCTTGCCGCTTATTGTTATGGAAGGTGCCAAACAAACTTGGTTCAAGACTGTAATGTGACGACCAGACAGCGCAAGGCATTGTGGAATAGTCCAACCAAGACAAGACGGTGCCACCCATCCCCCTATCAAGCCTTGCTTTCTAGCTTCCGGGGAATACCACCAGCTGGTTCCGTCGGTCGACATGCTCATGGACTCTCCGTATCTACGTATAGCAACAGATTGCGGCCTTTATGCGACCGAAAGGAGATCATCATCAAGCTTTTCGTCGACATACCCAGCATCCTATGAACAGGACACCGCCGAACCGAACACCCTGCACGGGCAAAGGTGATTTGGTACCTCTAAAACCCCTATCTCTCGAATGGGGCTATAGCAGGACACGGCACTCGAGGCTGCACCGATGCGTAGCCTGATCTTTGCACCTAGGACCCAGTCACGGAAAGTTTGTTTGCTTTCCGCGCCCCGGGTAGATTGATCTGGACTCCGAGCTCGATTGTTGGAAAGACGCGTAACAGGTAGGGATTAAAGCTTTTGATGATCTATGAGTTCGAAGTAATTTGAGAGACACCAAGAAAATAGAAAAAAACAAAATCCCCCATTCGAAGTCTCAAGAGGCGCAATGTTCATTTCTTTTGCTGCCGCTCGGAGCTGCGCGCCAGTCCGGGATCGGCGGGCTCAAAATACTACCTGTGTACAGAACCTTTCCTTGACTGCATACTGCAGTCTGAGCGTGGTTTACCGTGGTCGCCCTTGAGACAACCTGCAAGCAGCGCAAAGTGCAGTGCAAGTGCAGGGGCCCTCTGCTGGGCTGGGGGACCGAAAGCTTGCTGCTCAAAAGGAAACGTGCATCGTTTGCCATGTGGGAGCCCAACAATTTAGTTTTCTACGGCCTTATCTGCTTCCGGCCGCGTCTGGGACTGCGCATTGCATTTTCCGGGATCGCATTGTCGCGCCCGCGCATCAGTGAAAATATCAAGTCCAGGGGGGTCCTTTTTTTTTTTTTTTTTTGTGTGTGTGTGTGTGTGTGTGTGTGTGTGTGTGTGTGTGTCTGTCTCTCTCTCGGGACACCACAAAGATGTCCACGATCTCTGAGTACCTCCCCTCTTTGAACGCTGTTGGGCCTGCTTCTCATTCGGCTTGTGATTGCTAGCTATTGCTCCACATAATGTCATTTGCGTGGTGGATTCGTCCGTAAGCCGCTGTGGGTCCGGGGCTCTTGCGACGACATATCCGGATGGAGTTGCATGGCAGGGTCCCCACGTGGACGTCACGCGTGTCCAAACGTGGCTTCGAAGTCGCAGTCGATGATAATGATGGGTTTAGGTTTACCGGTTTAGACTCTCCGAGTGGCTATGCCTAACGTCTGTCTTCTTGTCCGGCAGGTTTTTACTGCGGTTCCTATTCAGTGGATGGGACAGTTGCGAAAGAAAAGACAGGCAGCACTGGGTGAGGAGGACTTAAGACAGCGGAGGCCAGCTCTATGAAGTCGTCGCAAGTCTTTGTCCGTGCTTACACATACACGGACTGCAAATTGACAGCCTTTTTGTATGTGTTCGCCCGAGTGAACTCTGTACGACTTTGCTTCGTTTGCGCTGTGCTGTCGGCAGATGGGCTGTGCAACTGTGTGTCTCTATCAAACAGGCGCGCCCAGGGTAAATCGAACGGCTCATATAGATGGTCCAGCCTCGCTTGAAAATCAGATGGTTCCTGTGCATGTTGTCTTCCGATGTCATAAACATGCGGCTCAGACTTTCACGTTCTTGGAGAAGTTGCTATTGTCGGAATAGGGCCGTTCTCCCTGCCTCCGACTACATGCGCTCGGGACTGGCTGCCGCTGCTATCGAAGTCTTCGCGTGACCCTAGTGACTTGAACGGAAGAAGGTTGGCTCAACTGAGGATATCGGATGACTTTGGAAGCGCGGATAGTATTGAAGTAATACTGAAGATGGACAAATAAACCCTGCACTTCCTGAGAAAGCGTGCTATCTATGCCCATGCAAGGACGACGCCCGAAAGGATAGAGCCTTGACAGTACGATACCAGCCTAATATTTCCCGACCCTGCATCCTCAATCTTCCCTTCAGCCGTCCTGATCACGGAATCTCTAATCTTGCTCCTCCACACATTCAGCAGTAGCCAACGGCGAGGAAAGAGTGGAGGTGACCCGCCAGCGCTCTATCGTCCTTACTCCCAAGTTCCAGCATATCATGGACCACAACGAATTTTTACTCCCCACTATTGTGTTCGAACCCCCAGAAACGAGCCCAGACCGTCGCCGCCGCCGCCGCCCTCGCCGCGTGCCCTCCTTCCTGTTCAATGGCGATTGCGGCACTGACAGCACCGCCGAATACTCCTCCCCTGACTCTGACATATACTCGTCTTCTGACGACGGCAGGTTTGACTTCTCATCCTCCCACCAACAGCGTCGACACCGCCGCAGACATGTTCACCTGCCCACGGGGCTATTGCCCGGGGCGTGCAACGCCCTCCTTCGGCGTTCCGCAGCCACCGCAACCGCCACGCCCGGCACCTATGGCTACCGACGTCTGCACTACCAAGGCGGTCAAGAGCGTCGCGGTCGACAGCAAACCAGATCATCGCATTGCCACGCTAATGCATCCAGAGCAGGATGTTTGGTGCGCTCGCCGCAGCGCAACATACTGGTACGCTGCGGGCGGTGGCTTTTTGGGGACTCGCGGCAGTGTTATTGTGGACGCTGGGCTTGTGGTCGGAATTGTTGCGCGCCAGCAACGGAACACTGCGGCGATGAGAGGAGTCTTAGCAGAAGTCCGACGACGCATCGCGAGGAGAACTACTGGGGACCGGGGACACAAGTAAGTAGATCTTTGATTTGCGACTGCCCGAGTACGAGAAGTACACGTTCCGGTGCGGTGAAGCTGATTTCAACAACAGAACTGGCTCTTTGGTCCAATTGACCGCAACGCGCGCGATACGCCCTGGTCATCTGGCGCTAACGCAGGCTTCAATGCGCATAACCTTGCGCCTGGCGCGGTCGTTGAGGAGATCGAAGAGGGCGGCACTCTCCCCACCGTCTCAGCACTCAAGGGACGGATGCATAACCACTACTACTTAGGGTCGAACGGACACAGCCGACGATCGAGCCGACGAAGAGGCCTCGCAGATCATATGCGGGATCAGGGTGTGCTAAGCCTCGCAAATCAAGAGCGAGACCGGGAGCTTGATCGCAATATGGTGGATCGCCAGATCACGGACAGAGAATTTGAGCGGGACATAACAGATCGCCAAACTGCGATGCAGCGAGATCGACATTTGCTTGCGCTCCTTGATCGTGAGAGGGAGCGAGGTCAAAATATGGCTATGGTAGATTGCGATATGATGAAGCAGCGGGATAACCGCCTGCTCACGCATCTTGATCGGGAGAGGGGCGGAGCTCGTGGAGAAAGGGACGTTTTGGAGTTGTTGAATGAAGAGCTGGATCGCAGACGGGATGTACACCCTGAAGACAAAAGTAGTAACCGGAGCAAGGAGAGTTTGAAGGCAAGAGAAGAGTCAAGCAATGAGAGCGAGGGTGGCTTGAGAGCGGAAATAGAGGCTCTGCGAAATGATTTCAAGAAGCTGATGAGGAGCGCATCGAAGACCCGTGGGGCCGTTAAACCCCAAAAGATCAGGCGAGAACATTCTGCTGTAAGTAGCGTAATGTCGCGTTCGTCGGGGCGGCGAAAATTACCAGCTGACATCCGATGCACTACCGGAAGAGCGATTGACAATGGATATAGCGACGAGGAGAAGGATGATGAGGATGATGAGGCTGGAGACTGTAGTGCTTCCTCGTCGCGAAAAGTCTTTGAAGACGGTAGAATAGAGACAGGTCAGGTTCTTCGGGTGCCGCTGCCTACAGACGAGTCTTCAGGTTCCTAGTAGGATATATCTAATTTCATGTATTTGTCGCTCCGTCTATGTCTACTCCTACTGCGTCGGTTTCCAACGCATGTTGATTTGCTTTCTTCGAATCTGTCGATGGCTGTTAGCGGTAGGTCAAGGAAAATGGGCATACTCCGGTCGCTTACAATTGGTCCCAAAACCAGAACACCACCCAGTAACGCAGCAACCGTTGCGATCAATGTCACTTTGTTGAAACCTTTGCCGAGAATATCGAATACAAAACTGGGCGCGACTCTCGTTCCGAATACATCGATACCGAAGGCAAACACCAAACTCGTACTCTCCACGATCGCAGGCGCTGTAATGATTTTCTGCACTCCCAGGACATCCCGCTCATGGGTGATGATCAGCTTTGGATCAATTTCGATGGCCGGGTGGTACTTCATCAGACCCTCTTCAACTTCGACTGGCGTAGGATCACGGCCCACAACCCTTCGAGGCTCAAGGAGCATGCGGGGGATGCCGTAAATGCCATGCGATTCGGGAAGGTAGGCAAGGAGCTGACGTGACGAAATGCCTTGTCTGGTCTCGGTGACCGCAAGGGCAGAGATGGGTGCCGCAACAACATATGTCTGCGAAACGACAAATGGAAGCGCCGGACTTGTAGGGAGATCGATTGGCTCTAGAGACGAGAAATTCGCAGAGTCTCCTAGCGGGCCTCTATCATTGGCAAGCTCAGACTCATATAGATCAGAAATGGCGAGCTGATAGCCTTTCAGTGATTGAGCGGTATTTTCTCTAAGGGTGTACTGGCCGAAGAAAGAACATGCAAACCAGTTCTCGGACATGGCGCAATGGACAGCTTTGGTTGTATCAACTCCTTCATACGTCGAGGTCGAAAGGACGTCCCCAGACACAATGTCGAGCAGATAGGTTGTGAGAGTCGCAGCGGTATCGTCGATGGCAGCCACTACCATTGTGTGGGGATTTAGGTACTTGTACTTGACTCGCCGGTCTCCAAGCACCCGACCAATTGAGGCAACCGGGTCATGAGATGGTCGCGAAACAATGTTCACAGTGCGTTGTGACTTTGGCAGGGAGAAAGTCCACACAGTCTCTTCATGAGACTCATAGCCTTCAGCGACGAACTTCAAACCCTTGATTGCGCCATCTGTGCCTTCTACCACCACCGTCTGTTTAGGTGCCCAGGTAGCTGGAATATTGCCGATTTTGCCATCGAGACCGACAGACAACAAGAACTTGCCCGAAGGGGTGTCGACGGTGACGGTACCCTGAACAGGAGGCATTGAGCCCGGGGGCATGGTCTCGATGATCTTTCCAGAGTCAGTCTTGACAATGACATATTCACCCTGAGAGCCACGAATGGTGACATGGCCTTTGACATCATCAACGACCATGCCCTTGACATCCCACGTCGCTCCGGCGGCCAAGTTGAGGGCCTTCTGATTCCACAACACCTTGCCGTGGTCACCCGCATTGAGGCCATATATTCTGCCGCGCCGTGACGCCAATATCACGATCTTGTTGAAGCCAAAGGTGTCGCGAGAAAGTCCGCCCTTCTTTGAAATCTCCGTGCCAAAGATGCCACTCATTAAGCGTTGAGGGATAGAGGCAAGATAGTCTGGCAGGTACTGCAAATCATCAACGTGCCTCTTGACGCGATGTATGTATGCAGAAAGCGGATTGTCGTGGGCTTCGGCTTCGAGTGTTTTCGCCAAGTCCTCTGACTCTGGTACCTCAGCCCAAGTAGCAGCTACAGCAGCACTCATTCCTTCAGGGCGAGACCACGCAGACTCGCCGTTCCGCAGTAAGGTCCAATCATCAGCATCAGTCACGATAGCAGCGCGGACCGCAAAGTCATCTCCAGACTTTTTGATGACCTCGGCAACAGCATGAACAGCACCTGCAGTGTAGTTTCCAACTTTCAGATCCCAACGGGCGAGAACACTATGGGAAGTCGACGAGATCAAAATCATCTCGGAGCCTGTAACGCGGGTGAAGTAGACATTGGCACCATCGGAGCTTGTGGAAACGGCGCCTACACCCGCAAGGTGAGGGAGCTCGTAAGCCTGCTTGATAGCATCGCTCTTTAAGTCGATGTGGTAAACCTCCGCCTTGGTGCCAACCTTGGTCCGGCTGAGGACCAGGAAATGGGGTTGTGACTGTGCCAAGTAAGGGGCATGGATCTCCACTGCTGTGGTCTCAGCAGCCAGCGGGAATTCCTGAGTGTTCCTAGTCCCCAAAACGTTGACTTTGAGCTTCGAGAGCGAGTCGTCTGTCCATGCGAGGATGGGCGCAGCAGAGTTGGATCCGACAAACATTATGTCCTTCTCGCTGTTCACATCGCCCTTTGTGCCGATAGATACCTGGTCCAGGCGTTTTCCCGTCAACGTGTCGAGTATAGTGACTTTCAGGCTGTAAGAGAACATGGTTCCATGCAAGCTGATGACGAAGACTTTCTCAATGCTGGCGCTGACTTGCAACGGCAGATCTTTGGTTGTCTCCTTGAATTCCCAGAGGATTGTTCCGTCGGTGCTAGACAAGCGCCTCAAGGTCGTGGATCCATCCTCATTATAAAGAACCAGAACATCCTTGTTGCCGCTTTCTGTCACTTCCATTACTTCCAAATCTTTCACTTCCCCTTCGAAGTCCTTCCTCCATATATTTCGGCCGCTGATAGCCTCCCACGCGTGTACTGAACTGCCGTATGCGCTGGCAAGCCAGGTCTCACTGTCGCCAGCTCTTAAATAGCCACCGCCATTCGTTATGTTGCCATTAACAAGCTGTCGCCATACGACAGCGCCGGTTCCCGGGTTCACGGCGCCGAGCACACCAATATCACTGAGGGTGTAGAGCAAGCTGGCTTTCTCTTCTGGACGAGGTTTGTGGAAAAATGTTGTCTCGCGTTGTGGTATGCCTACGAGATCAAAGTGGTAGTCGACGTCGCCCACTTCGTCTCGAAAGACTGCTCGAACGGCCGCGGGCAAGGCAAGGAGGCCGAGAATTGCAGAAGGGGAGGGGAGGATCATGATGGAGCTTTGCGCAGGTCGAGCCTGTCTTCCTTGATGCGGGGGAAAATGTGATTGTCGTTCTTTACTCCATAGAGGCGATGCGATAGCTAAACCTGAACAAATGCAATCAGGGTAGCGGCTAATTCGTGCGATTGGATTGCAAAACTGTCAGAGTTGGTTCGGCTGATACAAGTGACGTTGAGCTTGAGCTCTGGAAGCTCGCTGAAGTTACGTAAGCAGCCCGCACCCCGGGGCCCCTGTGAAATACCTATAGACGAAATAGTCAAATCGATTGAACCACACCTTACTTGTGCTGGTGTCACAACATTTCAATCGCAACAATAGGGTAGCTTCTCACATGGGCCGTTACTATCTATGCTGATCTCAGCTAAATACTCTTGCCAAAAGCAAAGAAGAGGCCTGGAAATACGTGCATGCTCAATCAACAAATGATCAAGACACCCATTTAAAGCTCACACTCAGAACACGGGGATATGCGCGTGTGTGACAGCAGCTTCTCATAACACCTGAAGATTTCTGTGATGAAGACACAGTTCAACAATTCCCTGCCCCCGGTCTCCTTCCTCATCATTTTCTCTTTCTTCCATTTGGTCGTTAGCCCTCGTCAGCGCATGCCTAGGTAGTCGACTCCACCGTTGGCAAATACGGTTGTGTGTGCAGTAGCTTTCACCTTTTGCTGGCGACCCTATATCGACTGGTGTTTGTTGATACGGGCTCACTGGCTTGTCAATGTTTTGATTGTGGTGTGCGCACATGTCTATGTGAAAGCGGACATCCTCCTGTTATTAGGTTGAGTCTTCTCCCAGTCGAACGAACTTGGGTCAATCAGGCACCAAAACCTAGAATCATCAGTGCTGGTGGATTTTCTGCTTTACTTCCAGAGTATACCGTCGCGGATATGGTCGCCGTCATTCATCTCGATCATTGTCTCGTATGCTGGGCCAAGGCACTACTTACGTACCTATCGATGCCAGGACATTGACTGGCTGGTGCACCGCGCTTCGAGGCTTCTTCACCATGCTTCTTATCCTGCTAATATGTGTCAATAAATGTATCATGTTTACTCATCAACTCTCCTGCGCCTGGTCTATACCGGCTTCTTGACAGATGTGGCCTGGACGCCATTCGTTCCCTTTCAGGACCACCTCTGTGTCCACTGCGTGTATAGTTGTTGGATTTATGTTCGGAATAGGATTTGTATGCAACCACTACTCCTGTGCTTCATGGCTCTTGTCGATATAGTCTACGAGTTGGAGAGAGGAGAAGCACCTGACATAATTATCATGCAAACCCGCAACCTGGCCGGTGACACTCAACGCGGAATGGATTGAACCACGATCGTCAACGGGTTGCTCAGGTGAGGAATTCATTATCCATCTATGGGTGTGATTCTACCTTACCTTTCTCAGATGCGCAGTCTGCAGTACGGCACATTGTGCCTGGATGCAAGACTTGCCGGAGACTACTAGCAGCAGGACACGAAATGACTACAGACCGCACATAAATCATTTCTCAGGAGTCTCTTGATCGAATCAATCAACATCTTATCGCGCTTTCGAAGGCCACTTCACAGGAAAGTATGAGCCAGTAGTATGGGATGAATTTTGAGAGTAGAAGGTAATGACCAAGCAATTAGAAGCTACCGTGTTCCTCTCGTCCGTATGTAAGAAACCAATTAAACTGGACCTCTCAAGCAGCTTCACAGTTTATACACCTGGTATGTTAGTCCCCGCACCTTTTCCTAAAGGAGTCATAGTTCACAACGAGCCCAACATACGCAATTGAATACCGATTCCAAATATTAGGTGCTTACCACACTAGCGCAGTGAACGACGATCATTCCTAAATTTATTTAGAGTTTGGTCATCAGCGAGCTTCTTTGACCGGGCGACATATTATCGGACATCCACGTCCTCGTTCTCCATCATCTGTAGCCTTATTCGAGATTTGAGTGACATCAGCACACACAAGTCAAAACTCACAAATCTGGACATCTTCCCAACGACTATTGAAAATCACTGAGCCCGAAAACCTCAGCTTGCCTTTTCAAATTTGAACATGGCGCCAGATATAACCCTCTTCTTCCTCAATGCGTCTCGCTCGATCCGCATAGCCTTCCTCCTGGAGGCTCTGAACCTGCCCTATACCTTGATCAGTGCCGACCGAGCGCCCAATGGCCTCGCTCCCCCTGACTTCAAAGCACGCATCCGCGCCGCCGGTCAGTCCCTGGGCAAATCCCCAACTCTCCTTGATGGCGACCTCGTCATCGCAGAGAGCGGCGCCATCGTTGAGTATCTCCTTGAGGTCTACGATACAGAGCATACACTAATGCCGCCACTGGGCGACGCTGCGGGGCGCGCAAAAGTGCGCGAGTGGGTACACGCCGCAGAAGGAGGATTCATGATGCCGGCGATGCCTGTATTGTATACTAGGTGGCAAGTTCCGGAGCATGTACCGGACCGTGATCAGCTGCTGGCTGTGGTAGAGAAGAAGCTTTCAGCGAACGTGCATAATAGCTTTGACTGGCTTGAGGGCCAGCTTAAAGCACAAAAGGCGCAAGGCTCCGGGTGGCTGGTTGGGCAGGGATTGACGGCTGCCGACGTGGTGCTACAGTTTAGTGTGCAATTCATCATGGAGAGGAAGTTGGGCGTGGGTGGCCGCGAGGAGGGCAAATGGCCTGAGGTGGTGGCGTGGTTGGAACGGACAGAGGCTGTGGAGGCGTATCGAAAGGCCGTCAGCAAGACCGGCTATAGCCTCGACGGAAACTTCAGAAAATAAGTGCTGTTCACATACTCGGAAGGGGGTTTTGGTTGTCTCATTTCTAATGACCCGAGATAGGGGAAGTACGGGGAATGGCTCAAAATACGCAGCCTGGATCAACCGAACAGCACCAAAGCCACTGAGGACTTTTCAAAAGCAACCAGTGCATTGCGCGAAAGTCTTTATGCTGGATTCTGAACTTCTCTCTGATTAGAATCTACGCGGCATGGACTTGCTAGTTGTGATTGTGATTGTGATTTCACGTACGGAAGGCTTCTCAACAATTCGCTCTGATTGGAGGACTGAATGCGAACCTCGACAGCCGAAGGTGGCAACATACCATACTCAGGTCACTCAGACCACATGATATTTCGCATTCGAATACCTATAATCATCTCCTCTCTAAGATACTCGGTCTCGCTAAAGTTACATAGGTAGATTGAAGTGAGAAGTGGTGGACCTTGCCTGACAGCCTGGAGAGACGAGCGAAGGGGAATGAGCTCCTCAACTATGCCGCGCATGATACACGCAAACCAACCAAATACAAGATATGATAACATCGCAGCATCATACTTCTTACGAAGTTTCAAACTTGATTAAGGGCTTGAAGGATTTGAAATGTAGGAGTATCACTTGCCTGAGTATCCGAATGTAGTTGTGACGCTACAGGAATCTTGTGACCCCACCATACTTTCATCACAACACATTTATCACCTAAATGCATGATCCTCATAAGTAGCCCCTTATTTGACATTGACGCTCATATTAAAATGCCCGGATGTCATCTCTGACCCGTCAAGCCCGGGTTAAGTGGCGTGTTGGGTTTAGGAGTAACTTGAGTCCCTTTACCGTAGCCGTGTATATCGATTGTTTAGAAGGCATACACACGCGAAATTGATGCTGCATGATGGGGATCTGCTCTTTGAATCAGGCTGACAGTACCGAAGAACGAGCCCTGCAAAAGACATGAAATGTATGGGTTTCCGAGATTTGACGAGGTCCATAAAAAGCTACTCTTGGCGATGAATGATGATGGTTTTTCCTCTGGGATACTGGGACATTAGTCGATAGACATATGAATGATAGTCTGTGCGGGATGACCCGAACCAGAAAGCTGGGTCGCAGGACTGAAAGCATCGTTCATGTGGCAGTCGTAACCGATGATCTGAGCTCGTTCGTTTCAAGTCGGTATCGTAAGCGCCAGACATCGAACCGCATAGGGGGACTCTTCAGCCTTGCTGAAACGCCGTCATGGCTCTCACCAGTCGAGTCGCATTGTCAATGTTGCACGGGTCTGAACCCCTGATGGACAATGCCTTGCTGGTCGTTTGCGACCAGTCGATGCTGGCTAATGTTGCAAGAAATCGCGCGCAATCGCAACGCAACTGGCCTTTTTTTCTTTTGATACATATTCGGCACCTAGCATCTTGCATTGAATTAGGGGCATTAAATTCTTTTTTCACAATACTTGTCGATATGATTTACTTGATCTTTAGTATTCCTCAACCGACCTTCCGCTATTGCATGCACATCATCTCACATCTTTTATAAGCTTGGACGCACATCGCCGGGTCGATCAATTAACATCTGGAAATCAATGTCAATCCACCGATAATCTACAAAATACCTTGGAACTGTATCACATAAGCGGACACGCCGTCGAAATGGCTCAAGACCACCTTGAAAAAGCGGTTGTCATCATTTGCTTGGGTCTAAATCCATACTCACTGGACAAGACACTGCAAAGCCTGATGGTGTGTTCGGGAGTTCTCGACTACTTCCGAGCCATCCATGGGCGAGGATATATCATGACAATCAACTTTTCTGGCACAAAATTGCTACAAGCCAAGACACCACAAATGGCAGAGGCCTGCCTTCGTGAGGAATGTTATGATTGGGCCGGTGTTCTGGAGCGAGCCGAGCAACGTATGGGAAAAGATACTCCCGAGCAGTGCAGACATTGCGAGATTATATTCGTCGGTACCGATGAAGTTCCCAAAAAGATTCGTGATGTGCCGGGCGTTTGTCAAAGACTGCGGCTCAACGGCATCCGCATCAACTCGATTGTGGTCGAGCCTACCCTTGGTGGCGGAGACGGGTCCGCACCTGTCCCGATGCGAGGCTGGACAATGATCACGCCCAGTAGGGAGTATCATCACCCTGATGATAGCGACAACGAAGACGATGAGTGGAACATGGTCAGGATCGCTCGCGCAACGGGAGGGCTCACACTAGAGCCAAACACGGAGGGGAAACTTGCTGTACACCAGCTATTTGGGGAGATGTTTCGCCGTTGGGGTGAAGACTACTGGAAATCAGCCTCCAGCAATAAGGCACGGTAAGGGAACCGGCGGTAGTACTATTTCGGCACAGCGAAAGGCGCACGTGGTCATGTAGGATTGTTGGATGGGTATTCCGTCGGAGGTGCTATATGTAATTGCTTGTCTTTTTGATTAACAGACGCTGGCACGACGACTGAGAGCCATTATTTAGGTATGGGAGCGATAATCCATAATATCCACTAACTTGTCTTACCCTCCGAGAGGATCAACAAAGGTCGTGACGAAGAATCTTCTCAAGTAGATGAAAATGACTGCACAATTTGGACGTCGTGCCTATGAGCCCGCCGTTGCACAACTATTGATGGTATACCTCCCAAAGTAAGTGTCTTATCACACATAAGCCGAGTACACTCCTGACTTGCCCTCCCTCCGGCTACGAAAAGCTGCGATCGGGCTGTTGCGAACTCGTAGACTGTCTTGTTGACGCCCGGAGTTGACGGTGTTACATCTCATTATGGTAGCTCATTATTCTTTTGAACGGGTTGCAAGACTCTTCATCGTTGGAAATCAAAAGGTTATATTGCCAAATTTTGATCATCAAATTGTCATAACTCCTCCTGCCTTGGAATCCCTCCATCCCATAATGCATTCCAATTGGTATTTCTTGACATCGAATCCATACGCCTTTTCCTTGTCTCTTAATATATTTCCCCATATCAAAACGTTGGCGCAATCTTCTCCTCCGTCTGTGAAGCCAACCTTTCCGCCAATTTGAACGACTTCAAGGTACCTGTCCTGACACTCTGCACAGATGACGCTCTCGACCTATTCATTCCGGGCATCTGACTACCAGCAGAGCTTACAGGAGATCTTGGGTACCCCCGTATGCCTGTAGGACTTGTCAAAGCCGAAGTGTTGCTTCGTTTGCGTGTGTGAAACCTGCCCATCATTGCACTGATGGCTGCTGTCCCATCCATTGGTGGCGACGGCGGTAGGCTCATAGGCACCATTGGCCGTCCGCGACTGTTGTTTCCACCATCAAAACTCGAACCTCTGCTATGCGGTGGTGTCGGTCTGCCTCCACTCTGAGGGGGCACGATGCCGAGGCCATTCATGCTCATCTGGTACGACCCATCCATAGGAGGGAAGTGTGTTGGCATTTTCGACAGCCGCCGAATAGCCCGCATGTTCTTGTCAATGAACGAGCTCATACGGCGCATCGCTGTACTATTCTCATGCGACTCGAAGGCGCTGGTGCCATTAAGGGGAGCCTGTGTACGGGCGGTGTGCATCTCGTTGAGCGTCATTTTGACCTGAGCCGCGTTGTTTTGCATTGTAACAGGGCTTGTGCTCAAGCCCTGACGTACTTGACTCATCACACGATCGAAGTCGATGCTGGTCTGGAAGTTGCTTGACGCTGCAGCCGTGGCTACTGCTCCCATACTCAGATTTCGGGTGAGAAGGAAGAACGAGCCATCGCGAACCCGTTGCCTCACCAACTGCCATCGAGTCCTTGCCGGGTTGGCCTCAATGGTGGGATTGTACACAGAGTGCCGCGCCAAGTTTGCATAGAAATTTTCCAAGCGCTTGGCCATTCTCTCAAGAAGCTGCATCAGGAAGCTTGCCAAAGTGGCGACTCTTGCAGTGGGCCCCTCTCCCTCAGCGGCCTCGAGGCCCATCAGCGCATCGAACGCGTCCATGCCGGCACAAGCTTCGGCACGGATATCCTCAAGAAGTCCAAGGTCCAGCTCGACTGACTTGGAAGCGTAGTTGATGATTCCCCTTTCGTTGAATCGCGCTCCCTCCGCGTTGCCCACGAATTCACCCACGCTGGCAACCTCTTTGCTCGTCCTGTTCGCGTTCTCGGATGTCTTCGCACGGGCGATGGTACCCAGCACATCTGGCAGACTTGTCGAAGCTCCTCCGCTAGCATTGTTGGCCAGACTGAATGAAAGCTTCAAGACCAGCTCTTGGAACTTGGGACCGAAAAGCGCGCTGAATCCGGTTTGCAACAGCCGAGATTGATACTGATAGAAGCTGCGAACACCTTTTATATTCAGGAGTGGACCCTGATACCACCACTGAGTAGGATCAATCGCAATCTTCGGATCCAGTTCCCGGGTATCCTTTGACATCATAGCATTCATCTCGAGCTGATGAGCCACCAAGGTCTCGACGGCAGACCGCAAATATGAGGACCAGAGGTCATAGAGCATGTCGAGATCCTCCTCACCGTGGAAGTCCGGCTTCGGCGTAAGATGACCAACAAAATACTTCGTGAGGAGCGAATTGACTTCTGGGTTAGTCGTGTGAGCCAGGTTGTCGAAAGACTTGCTGCAGTCCACACCGGCGTTTGATCTGACTATAAGAGTACCTCCGGGATGCATCGGGCAAAAGTCAGTAACATCATAAGCCTTTCCGTGAACTCCGATCCACAGTCTCGACCCTGGTTTATCACCAGTGTGCATTGCGAGCTGAGACATTGGGATTGTCGGCAGATTGCAGGGCAAAGGCTTGGGCGTCATGAAAACATCGATCATGAAGCGGCGCTCAGCGAACGCTGTGTTGATGAGCGCCTCGGTTGACTCCATTGTTGCGGCGCGATAGCTGTAAAGGGCCTTGCGAATACCTGACATGACTGAATCAAAGACTGCCACTGAGCCGCAAACGTAGAGGTAGCCACCAAGACCACCATGCTTTTTGCTCATGATCATATCGCAGATTGTGGCTCCTTGTTCGATGATGAGGGAGTCAATGTACCGAGGAGGCGTTTGTTTCTCAACTAGTTCGCGTCCCTGCATGGCCAGGCCCCTCGCATCTCTAGAAAAGGCGACATGGACTTCCATGTTGCCATCTCTAACATGTTCTCGCAATTCTTCCTCATAGCAGAATTTGTCACGCGACTGAACCCCGAGGTAGAGAATGTTGCGTCCAACTGTCTGACCAACGCGGGCCTGCCAAAAGCTTCTGAAGGGGGCAATGCCCGAGCCTCCTGCAAAAAAGGCGCAGGGTGCCGCACCGCTGATGGGCAGTTGAAAGGCCACCGGCCTGGACACGCCTATGAGGATGTCCTCTTCCACTGGGATCATCTCCTCATTGGACGCCACGACGGGGTTGAGAAAGCCACTGCTCACGCCTGACCTCTGTATCTTCGTATCACCAGCGAATGTAGAACATAGCTGCCATTCGGATCGAGAGACAGTTAGATCAACAGTAGTGGGGAGCAGCTCGTCAGGATGATTCGAAATAGAATACGTGCGGGGCATTTCGACGGAGATGAGGTCACAAAGCCAAGAAAGGTCCTCCAGACCAAATGCAGAGTCCCAAACTGCAGATGGTGTTTCGAGGACGGCTGCTTGTAGCAGATCACCAAGAGTGCCCCGAACAGGCCACTCATCAGTTGCCAAGACTTGCAGCACTGTGTTTGAAGATGCTCTCAGCATTGCGTGGATCTTGAGCACCAGACTCTGGGTCAAAGGCGCCAGGTGACCTCTCCTTAGAATATCACGGACAGTAAGAGGACCCGTTGGTGTCCTCGATACTGATCCGAGATGCTCTGAGAATCGAGCCCAAGCTTTTCCAGGCGGTACCTGGACGTTCAACATGTCGTCAAGCCCAAGCGAAGCGGCAACCTTGGCACACTCCTCCCAGCTGTTCAGCGGCATCACTGCTAGTCTATCTCCTGGCTGGAAAGTGATGCCTGTGTCCTGGATATCGAGAGTAACCCTGGCAATTCCGCGCTTAGGATCGTTGTCCACATATGACCTGCTCGAAATCCTCGACTTATATCGACATTCCTCAAAGGTTCCGCGCATCTCATGAGGCTCAACCGGTATATCGGCACGGTAAGGAGCAAGTCGTTCTTTCATGGCTTCGGAAAACTGTTTGTGTGTCTCCTCCCAAGGTCTCCCAGCATCTGCTGCTCCGGATGCTCCGTTGGTCTCGGTGCGCCCTGTCTTACCAGCGACCTCCAAAATACCGAATACCTTGTATCTGTGGACACCCATGAAGCCTCTTTCGCCAGTATAAGCTTCGACAATGCCGTCAAGCACGCCCATCAGCCTTGGGTCGCCAGACTTCATGACATAGTCCGGAACGGAGTAGAAATTCTCCACCGCTGCGATGAAGGCTCGCAGATTCGACGGTTGCCATGCTCTCAAATGGATCCCTTCCGCTCCGAGAAACGAGGAGTAATTCTTGCGTCCAAGGAAAGCGTCCATCAGAAGGTATGGGGGGAATTGCAACCCACTAGAGGCTGGACACCTCTTGGATAGCGGCGCGGAAAATTTTGCCCACCGCACCCACTCATTTGCAGGAACGTAATTATCTCCTGACATTGGGTTTGGGCTAATGGTGTGAAAGGCGTTGGGCATGCGTTCGAGGATCTCCTTGAGCCGCACCATCTCCCGAAGAAGACTTTCATTATCGCGATTCATCACGCACTCTTGACAAGCAGCAATGGCGTCTGGACCATGCTGAAAGCTAGCAGATGTATCGGCGACGCCCTTGAGAAATGCAATCTCGGCTTGATCTCCGAACATTGGCCAGCGTAGATCCATATTATCAAATCGAGCCACATACGGTTGTATCGAGTTGTGGTCTCGGATCTTGACGTTGTAGGACGATTGGTCGACAAAGGTGAGATGGGGAATAGGCCGGCCCATACGCTTCGAGATCTGGAAGAAGGGAAGTCCGATACTCCTTGGAAGCCCTTTGACCTCTTCGACGACATCGTCGCTGAGCTCGACTTGCGACTTCTTGGATTTCTTCAGGCTCACTCCCTCGTGGCCGTCGTGTTTGTCTTCATACCGGCAAATGGAACACAGCATTGCCAGAGACACAAGAGCAGCCCACAGAGCAGCGTCTGGTATGACATCCTCGGTGCCCTCCACGAGTGGCAAAGCGGCTATTGACTCTCTCACTCGACCTCTTGCAACACACCCAGGCATACGCTCTGCAAGGTCAGACCAGATACGCCCCGGGGAGTTGGCGAGAGCAGCCACGGCCGAGTCCATTGAGTCTGGAGGGACAAATCCATACTCTGCTGTAAGAAATCCGTCCTTCCACCCTGACTTTGGTCCAACACCTTCAGCCCTGATAATGACTTGTCGTGCGGGAGCGCCCAGGGCAGCGGCAAGAACATCATGCTCACTCGGTGGCAGTGTGTCGATGTTTGAGACCTTGTTTAGATCTCTTGCTGATGATTCTTTGTCGAACAGCAACTCATTAATCGCCTTGCGGTCTCTATGAAAGACATCATTAGTGCATGTTCCATATCCCACTCGAGCTTGTACTGTACATACCGCAACCTCAGCCACTCTTCTGCGTCAACTCCCCTGGGTATATCAAATGCGGCATGAATATCTCCCGGTTGCGAAAACCCAGAGAATGAACATCCGCGAGGACCTATGCGACTTGAAGCACGCGTGCTAGTCCTACCACTGGCTGGACATCGGCCCCGAGCAGAGCCGGCAACAGGACAGGATAGCTCAGACATACTGAAAAATTGGGTATCTTGCGGGTAATACAAAGAAAGGACAAGGGCAGAAACATGCAATAAAAGCACCAAGCGATCAACGCCCAAAAGCGCAACGAATTCGAGGACAAAAAAAAAAGACTGGGGACGTCTCAAAAGACACTCTTGTATTTGGTCTTGAAAACACTTTTGACCAGCACACGGTATACGCGATGTACCTCACTCACGGGCTTCTCATTATTTATATTCTCTCTGGTAGAACTTGCAAGGAGTCTAGCCTCTCTTGTATTGTAGCACTCCTTTCATGCTCGCCTTGCCAAGGTTGCCAGTTCCAATCACTCCACCACTCAGGCGGGTCGCGATACGTAAATTGAAACAATTGTTCTTTATGTCTCGACTCCGGTGATGGACCTATGAAGATACAACTCCGACTTGGGATTCGGCCGAACAGGGCCAAAGCCAACACAGCATGCCTGACAATGTGGCAAAGGGTTGGATTCTAGAGCAAATGAGCAGTGCCAAGTCCTCCACACTGAACCGTCGTTTACGTTTTGTGGATCCAGTCTCATGCTGTGCGCAAGTGAACCAGGCCTCTCGTCCCAGCCCGTCCCAGCCCGTCTCACCCCTAGAATGAACCCGCGGCAAGTGGGAGCTGCGAGATACTCCTTGTCAAGATCAACGCATGTCGAACAAGGTCCCAATTTTAACTCACATCTGTCAGAGCTGTCATCCCGATTTGAGGATTTGAGCATTTTGGGGTCGAAACATGCAGATCTGATGTTATTTTAAAGTATACCCACGGACCCCAAGACGTAGGTAAGCTGTTTAACCTTCTTTTAAGCTTCTTCCGCTACGGTAGCTGTAGACTGAGCACTATCTCTCCCAGGAGACTTACACTACGCACTTCGGATGTAAGTTGAGCTGACATTTTCATCTCGTCTGCCATAAATAATTAGGCGACTCATGTGGTAGCTGAACAAGTGAACAGTCCATCCTCGCCACTCGGTCGAAAAAGTGGGCCCAATGGCCACATCACGTCTCGTAGCCAAGGTGCTTGGCCAAGAACAAGAATAAAAGGTTTCTTGAGCTTCTATGAGGCACAGACATGTTCGCTAGTTTGGATCCGCTTAATAACGCGTTGCTGCTCCGCAACCATTTTGTCTCAGAGTACATGTGCAACTCCGACAAACAAACGTGTCTGTGCGAAGGTTGAAGTTGTATTCCTGTAATAAATCTACCTGGTTGCGATTTTTAACAATGTTGAAAGGACATACGTACCAGAAGCAAAAGTCTTGCGACTTATAGCCAGTGATCTGATAAAGCGACCTAGGTAGCATTTCCGTGACCAAAATCCGCCAAGTCAATCCCCTTTTCTCACGAAACAGCCAGTGAGCATGAATGAACGGGACAATGTCACCTACCTGGGTGACGCGTAAGAGTTACTAGGCGCTTTGATGAGTCTGGTCTTGTCCCTTGTGGGGGAAAGGGACGAAGAAGAAAAACCCTGCTCGCGGTCCTCAAACAGCCAGCGGCCCCTTATTCGCTCGCGGCCCCACCCCCGGCCACGCCCCGTCAGTATCAAACACGTAAATCATTGCCAAGCCAAGTGAATAACCGTCGCGATGATGAGTCCTTTCAGCATGCTGTGGTATTTCAAAAGAACCTATGAATAACAGGTCGGAGGCTCTGTTTCCACTGTAGGGGTAATATGTTACGTTATGCGAGACTTCAACCAGCAAGTGCACCGGGGAACGCGGCAACTTGGATTGCCTCGTCAACGCCGAGAGCAAATATCCGTCACTCCTTGAAGCGGAAAAAAAGCCAAGCTATAATCACGCACAGCGACTCGTAACTTGACTGGCTCGTCCGAGGGCGACGCTTGGGGAAATCATTCCGTGGATAACATGATACGATGAAGCTGATCAGGCCATCGTCTGCGGTGAGTCTAGGTATACACGTCAGGCCTCCTTCAACATGCAATTCATGCTGTGTACATGCATGACAAGCGGCTACCCGAGTAATATGAGTGGTCCTGAAGGCCATCGTCGATCTAAGTTTGAATCTACCTGGGTATACATATAATGGAAATGATATCACAGAGTGATGTAGGTCTCAGGACTCACTGTTAAAACGCCGCATGCATCTTTTCCGGAAACAGCTGAATGTGACTCGAAAAGTTATATGTTCAAGAAGTGGCTTTGCTGTGGCTTGTCCTTGAAACTATAGACGAATCTTTCACGTAACAACGCACAAATTTTCCGAAGCTACCTACCTACCTATGGTAGCCGCACTAATACAGCGACCAAATGATTATCAAACCAGAACCTCGGTGAGCAACTGCTTGAAAGCTCCTTATGGGACAGTACCACGCCTGTCCAGGAAACCAATACCGGTCCGACACAAGTTCAAGTCTCGGGAAGAGTGGATGAAGTTTCCATCCAAATTTATCTTTGTGTATCACGGCTCTGTCTCCCAGGCATGGGTCTTCCAAGTTCGTCAATCGACTGAAACAACATATCTCTGCTGACTTGACATGGACCTGGCACGTTGAACATTTGTTCATTTGCAATTCAAAAATATTCGCAGGCTTTGCACTGGCTCGGGTAGAAAAGGAGGGGGCACATTTATAGATATGTTGAAGACTAATTAACTGCTAACGGACCGGCCTCTTGTCCCAAGAGTAAATGCCCGATTTGCCAATGGTGAGAAGGAAACAAGAACCGAATAGACAATCTTTCGGCCGGTTTTGTCTATCCGCAGAGCTGTCAGAATACAGCCTTGAACTGGCTGGTTTGTTTATTGAGCTCGACTAGAATTGGTTTTCTAGGTACGTAAGCTGAGCTCCCAACGAAACCAAATATTCAGCAATAATCATTCCCACAGATTCCGTCTATGTATTTTATATGATATGGGTCGAACCATGGCTCGTTCAATGCATCACCTTTTCTCTGGGCCTCGTTAGGATGCTTGGGGATGTCCTTGGTAGCTGCATGTTCTATCGCCCAGTCTTTGATCTTGTCCCAATTTTTGCACTGGTGGTTTTCGCTGTGATATACAAGCCATGGCTCGTAGAATCCTGTGAGACAGAAATTTGGTTAGTACAGACTAAGAATCGAATCAGAAGCCATAGTACTTGGTCACATACCGTCCACCCAACGCTGTGTCATGACTCCGAGGTCGGCGTGGCACATCAATTTCAGTCGCAGATTGTTCAAACAATGAGCTAGTAGCAGGTCGAGTAATTAGTTGTGTTTGTTTCTTTTCGTATTGTTATGAACTCGTCTCAACGGTTCAATCCAGATTTGATAACAACTTACGGACGTGGTATTTGAAGAAAGGATCCGAATCATCATTGATGAGGCCATTGGTGCTGTTGTATATGACCTTGCGAAGGTAGCTCAGACAATGGAGATCATGATATATCTCAAGAAAGACCCATTGATTCTCGCCATCTGCCATCTCAACGGACTCGTATCCCGCTTTCTTCATCCATTCGTTTGACACAATGGATCCCACTGATTATTGATCAATCAATGATGTCTAGGAAGTACTGAGCGCGCAGGAAGTGCGAATAATTGAGAATTCAAAAGATGAAGCACTCACTATTTCCCCCTTCGGTGAGGTTCATCCAGGCTTTGTTTGACACGTCGTTCCACGGTTGGATGAAGGGATCATCCATCACAAGCGATACGTTGAAGTCAGACCATTCGTACTCTATGTTCTTCTGCGGAAGTGGACCTGTGAGCACCATTTGGTGAGCCTGCGTCTGCAAGGCACGATGATGTACTTGAACATACTGTGTGAGTCTGCCGGATGCGTCCAAGTGTTCCAACTTAGCCACCATGTAATATTGGCGGTCAAAAGAGCGATATGCAGCAGCCATATTAGCCGATAGGCATCGCGGCGGAACGTGGATGGCTCGCTCGACTTTTCGCCCAAGAGCGTTGATGAGCTCTCTGAGTCCCCGTCAACTCCATCTGCGCCGTTGATTTCGTCCCTTGGATCCTTGCATGGGAGCGGAGCCCATTTGACCTTCGGCATGAAGTAGTCTCTGTAGCCCATGTTGTCCGAGGTAGGTGTGCCCCTTGATAGAGGAAGACCTGACAAGAGCTGAAATGGAGTCCAAGGGGAAGATGACAGCAGGAGATTTTAGGATCGTTACAGCAAAGGTTGTTGCGCTCCATTCCTTTGAACTCGGGCGACTTGGTGTACGTGGTTGAGTCTATTCACCTCCTCAACGGGCATAGCCTTGCTTTACACACAAGTAGCGGCAGTACATCTCGAGAACATTTGATAGATTGATGTCTTTGTACTCATTCTCTGTTGGGTACCAGTCTATTACTTCACAATTGTACAATTAAATTGTCGACCCAGCTGATTTACCTGTGCTCACCATCCAAATCGCAGTCGGTTGATGAACAGGAGGCGCCTCCCGTCCACCCAATCAAGCTCAGGAGGAATGGAATGGACCCAGGAAACGGGAGCTGCGGCAATTTGTCGAATTCTCGATATCGGACTTCAAAAAAATACCTGTTTTTAAATTGAATAGACCACTGTTTGATGGTATGTGTAATGGCGTTTTCCTTTCACCACCTGCCGCCGTTCAAAATAATGAGGTCGCGGAGCATAGTCGACTTACTCGTGTGTAAAGCAGTATTAGGTAGCCAGATCTGTACAAGTCACTTGTGGTACCCACAATGGTCCTCTTCATGCACTTTTGTCTTTGCCCTGACGCTTGCTTGCTAGCATTTAACTGAGACTCCGAAGGTGTCTGCCCAGTCCCGGAATTTGATACACAAAGAAGACCATGTTTATCCTTCTAAAGTGGATCACATTTTTATTAGGAGGATGAGACTGTAGAATGGCTAATTATTTGACAGCATCCTGCATGTCAATTTTCTATTTATTGGGGTTCTATTGTAAGTCTCAGAATCTCGTCCCAAATTTTGCTGAATCCCACCCGCCAAAAGATCAAGAGCAGAGATGTTTGTGGGCTGCTTGTGGTTTGACAAGTTATGAGAGCACGAGATTCCAAAACCACTGGATAGTTTGAATGTCCCTTGATGTTGCTGCTGTCGTGATGCCGATTCGGTGACGAGCTCGCGGCTTTCTCCGTGTAGGATGCAACCATTCTCATCCGGGACCATTATGGCAAATATGATTATGGTAATCCGCAGCTTTTCCTCTATGAATATACTTTTGACGTAGATGGCCATTGGTTGCAGCCAGTCAGCCCAGTGAGAGCTCGCATACGAATCTTGTGTTTCTGTCAAGGGCCTTATTTAGGCATCTACTTGAGCACCTACTCATATATCACCTGTCTCGATGAGTCGACATTAATTCTCGTGGCACGGCAGAGGGACGGGCTGCCAGAAAGAAGTCCTGGCCAACCAAGTCTCACTCATGAATCAACCTAATGTACAAGGCGCAGTCGTGGTGTCACATTATGCAGCAGCCCGTTTTGCGGCCGATTTTTCCTCCATGCTGACCATCACCAGCTTTGGCAAGGCACAACATTCCTAGAGGGCACAGAGCTGGTCCGCCATGGGACCGCGTAGGGTTTGACAAAGTACAAAAAGACGATATCTTCGCACGTTCTGAAGAATCTTCGTGTTTTAAGTTCCTTTCTCCATCAATTTCAGTGATAGAAAATCACTGGGATCCACAAAATGTCATCAAATATCGCTTCCTCCCACTATGAGGCCTGGCAGGCCTGGCAGAATCATAGCAGCGGCAACAGACAAGATACCGGTCTCATCTTCGCTAGCATCCTACGCAGCTCTTAGTAAGTGTTTCTAGTTTCCTTAAAAGAGTACCATCCACCATTGCAAAGGTGACGAACTCGTCAAAATGGGTCTTTCTCACTTTATGCCTAACACTTGGTAGCGAAAATCACCACGTCATTCGCGTAAATGATGACAGCTTTGACCTCCAGGGCTTTGCTTCTGCAGGCTTTGCGACCTGGACGGACGAGCACTTCGATCTGTATGATGCAAAGAGGGCTTTTTCCGATCCGGGCTCGCGAAGTGGAGAAGTTTCAGGCAGCCTTAAAGATACTACACACTTCGGAAGGGCACGATATGAATGGAAAGACAAAGGTTTCATTGTCTACACAACAATGTTCACGGACAATTGGATGCGCGGAGCACAGAAAGCTCTGTTCATCCTCGCACCGTGTAGCGACGAGGTAGTCGATGACCATCACACCGATATCGACGCTCTACTGCTGGCTTGCGGGAGTTGGACCAAGGAATTGCATGGAGAAATATTTGTATTCGATCAGGCTCGTTGGTCCAAAAGCAAGGATCTCTATAAAAGCGTAGAATCATCGTCTTGGGACGATGTCATACTTCACCCAGATACGAAGTCGAAGCTTATAGAGGATATCCAGGGATTCTTTGAGAATGAAGGGCTGTATAAGTCCTTTGATATTCCGTGGAAGCGTGGCGTCAGTAAGTTGTGCACCGCCCTCATCAGGCAGGACCATGAACATCTTTGTACCCCAGGGTGCCAGGCTGTCATCTCAGGTCAAGGCTGACAATTCTCTTTAGTTCTTCATGGTGTCCCTGGTAACGGAAAGACCATATCCATCAAGGCACTGATCAACAGTTTGTCGAAGCGCGAGCCAGAAGCTATAGCCAGCCTCTATGTGAAGTCACTGGACCATTGCAACGGACCCAGACACAGCATACAAATGATATTCTCCAAGTACGTACTCTTTGACACTCGTCGTCTTCGTCTCTACCAGGAGAAGAATTTCACCCCAGGACATTGCAAGCAATCATGTTGGGCGTAGAGCCATATCCGAGGCCTTTTGAAGAGCGGACGACTCACAATGCACTAATGGGTACTGCAGGGCTCGCAACGTGGCTCCATGTGTGCTCATCTTCGAGGATTTGGACAGCATGGTGACCGATAAGGTCCGCAGCTACTTTCTGAATGAGATTGAGTAAGTCTTACGGATGTATGTATTGACTTTGTGCGCACATCACTGTGCTAACACTAAATAGTGGTCTTGAGTCTAATGACGGAATCCTCATGATTGGATCTACCAATCACCTCGACCGCCTCGACCCAGCTATCGCGAAACGACCAAGTCGATTTGATCGCAAGTACCAGTAAGTTTCCAGAGACACGCTGACATGATTCGGACCCGCTTATCACTGACAGTAACATTTTGCTGATACTTACAATCAGTTTCAAACTCCCAGATGAGGATGAGCGAGTGCTTTATTGCCAGTACTGGCATCAGAAGCTCCTCAATCACCCCCTTGTCACTTTCCCCGAAGATATGTGCTTTTCCATTGCCAAATTCACAGATGGATTTAGTTTTGCTTACTTGAAAGAGTTGTTCATCTCGTCTCTGTTGATTGTGGCTCGTGGCGCTACATCGGAAGACGCTGCAAGTGAGCAGTCAGCCCCGAGTGATCATAGCTCGACTATAGATACTGTCCTAGTCGAGGCTCCCACGGAAGAGGAAATTGGAAAAGAGAGAGATTCTCGCAAATTTGATAAAGTCATCAAAGTCACAGCGTCTCGAAAGCCCCAGATCAGGAGAGCCATTCCGAAGGTTGAGATTCCTGAAGAATTACAAGGCAACACCCTTCTTTCTGTTATCTTGGCGCAGGCACAGATTTTATTGAATGAGATGGACAAGAATTGAGAATTAATTAGGTACACCACAGAGATATTGTAGGCCTAATACTCATTGACATGTGGAAGATGTTTGACAGTTTGATCAATTGCACGAACCACCTTGCCAGATCCTTGCGCAGTGAGCCCACCTATTCGCCCAAATAGGCTAGCGTAGTTTTGGCCCCGTACAAAAAGTCAAGCAACAAAATATTTCTGTCGCGCTTTTCTTCTCTTCACATCGACGTTGCGCGCCACGTGGAATAACGCATGCCGCGCACAGGGTCGTCTTGTGCGGCTTATGGCACTTGGCTCAAATGCTGCTCAAGCTTACCGAGCCATATATTTTGTGATGAACAAGGTCTGGCCCATTCTTCGACTCCTTTGGTAAGTGATACCGCGGTGGCCCTGCGTGCTGCCGCCTTTTTCCTTTCATGCCCCCCAAGCTTCATATGATGATCGACCTTATATAATGGACGACTGCTTAGCCAAACCGTGCTGAAAACAGGTTTTCCTGTCTGATTGAAGCTCTATCCTCTTCCTCTACAAATACAATGCTGTTTTGTGAGCAGATGGCTAACATACCAACAGTACCGTGCAGCCTTAAGAAAGTTGCTTTGCATGGCAACGCGCTGTGTGATGTGGCTTGCGAAGGCCTTCTTGCGAAGGCCTTCTTGCGCCGAGCTGCCGAGTGAGTATAAAACTTGACGGCCGGATATCGACGCCTGAAAACCCTGCGCATACGTTGCCAGTCGTCTGTTGGGGCTCCCTTGGCTTTGCAAATTCCACTCACCTTGTTTCATGGTCGCCGGCCACTGGCGTAGGTAACACGACGAGCATGATCAGAATCTTCGTCCAAAATGTTTAGACTAGTCGTTCAAGTGAACACCAACTACTTAAGTAGGCAGTACGCAGGTGACTGCAGGCGGCCCCGTGGCCTAGTGGGCTCCCTTGGCCATCGTGTTGTTGTCAACTACTAGCACGTGTGGGGAACTTCACTTCAACATTAGCATTGCAATAAAAACCAGGCTGTGCCGATAATTTTTTTTATCGGTGCCTCGCAAGCATGTTGCAGGATCTTCAACAGCATTACATGGATGCTTGCTGTAGACGTAGAGGACCATGTCCCGCCCTTACGTGACCACTTTGGCCCACCGCTGTTGGGAATTCTTGAGTGTTTCGCTGCTTCTTTACTCTCAGGGAAAGCATCTGGAAACGGCCCGTTGGATCAAGTGGACAACCTCGATTGTAGTGAGTTGACTCTCAAGGTGTTAGATACCTGAAGACACCACTTGAAGACCACGAGCTCCAGGCAAGAAGGTTCTGGCTGTCAGAAGTGCATGATCTCTGCGGCGCACTAAATTCTTTTTCACGAGATTGATAATCGAAGCCTAAGCCGCGGCCGAGATTTAGTGAGCTCTCATGATCAACCATCTCGCTACCTAGGACGAAGCCGCGCCTCACTATCTAGGATACCTAATGCAAATTGATGGCGCTCAGCTGGAAAACTGTCTCTATCCCGAGCTAACACGTCGTCAAGCGTATTTCTCCGCCCTCTGTCGGGCTTCCATGTTCATTGTTGGATTGCTTATTACTTACGGAACAAGACGCCAGGTCGAGCAAATGACGAACAGGGGCAGTCTTGTGTAGCTCGTGGTATTGGACCAAGACTGCGTACGTGGCAGAAAGGAAGTAAGTCAAAAGAATGGACGAGTCTCGAGCACCGTCCGTGGCTGACACATGAATATTTCTGTAGACCACACTATCTACGTTAAGTGTCCTTCTAGACGAAGCCGGCTCAGCAATCTAGTGAACGCAGCTTGAGGCACTACCTGTAGCACATAGTGCAATCTAAATTCTCAGGGGCCGTTGGTCCAGTTGTCTGCTTCTTCGCGGAGCATATATTATATCCCTTTCAACTTCCTTTCTCCCATCAGGCGACCTCGAGTTCTTGTCTTGACCTGACGCACTCCTTTGGTTTCTCCTCTCCTATGTATCCGCGATTTGCGGTACGATCCAATACTACCGACTGAGAGTATGTCGCATGCTTCGGAATCCTTCGTTGGCGACGGTTGGGAAAATGTTACATCCCTCAGCCGAGAAGGAGACTCAGCCTACGCATCTGCATGTACGAACTACCTTTGTGACAGGATCATCCTCAATGTTGGAGGACGGTTGTTTGAAACGTTGAGCAGTACGCTCCAAGAAAGCCATAGACTCCGCGAACTTGTGTCGGAAGTTCGACGATATCCGGGGGGTGAGCAGGAGCACTTCATCGATGGGGACCCAGACATTTTCCCAGACATTCTTGACTATCTTCGACGAGTACGTACTCTGCCAAAGTTCACCAGATCAAATTTTGCTTTCCGCGGTTCAGTACAATACCAGAGGTAACCCTAAAGAGCCTGCGATTCGTTACAATGGACTCATCCTGGGGCTGCATCATATTTCAGCAACCCTTCATATCACCCTTCCCTCGCAATTAAAACGAAAATGCTAACAATGTCTCCCAGGGATGGTACCCCGTATTTTGGGACCGAGCAAACGGGCACGATTACACTCGATACAGATTGTTACTGAAGGAAGCTACATACTACGCCATTCCGAAGTTAATCTGGTGGCTTCGTCAACAAAAATACCTCGAAGTTGTCAATATCAGTCATAAAATAACAACTGAGGAAGTGACTGCAAGTGCGGTGGAAATCAGAGCGTGTAGGTCCGCCTTTAGTCAGCATGTAAAGATAGTAGTGGTCCAGGAAAAAGAGAAATACTTTTGTCCCAACGATGCAATGCATACCAAACCCGCGCATTGCTCTAGTACATGTTGGGGAGGACTGGGTGATCGACACCCCAGGTGGATTATGCGAGATTGTGTGAAGGCAATCGCGGAGGAAGAAATTGTGCTTTTTAAATATGAAAAGTGTTGCCCGAATACTCCGAGTTTGACGAGGATGGATCGTTAGGACCTCGGAGGTTGTCGCCATTCAGCAGCGCGACGCAAGAAATCTTGAGTGGGTCTGCAAGGGGTAGTGTAATAGGGAAGTTTTGTTGGGTATGACCATGGGGTGAAGCATATATAATCAAAGCCCTCGCCTTCGACACCTTGAGACCCGAAACCACCGCTCGAAAGAGCTGCCGCAACGACCGAAGCAGAGTCACCGCCAAAGCAGCCAGCTTGCCATAGACATTCAGACAGAAAACATATTACCTGCCATGTGGTATCAACGTCTTCCATGTTTCGCAACGCCATAACGCCATAAAAGAGCATACTTTCCAAGATGAGATTAGTTCTCAACTTCCAGCATCTGCTTCAGCGCCGTCTCTGAAGCTCTCCACCAACGGCCCCTCTCCTCGAGATCATCCTCGACACCTCCAAGGGCCTGCTCTTTCCTCCTCTTCGCCTCCTTCGCAGCTGCGACACTATTCTGTCTCTTTTGTTCTAACGGCTGCAATTCAGCCTGCATTCTCTCCATTTCCTTCTTCTTGCGAGGGACCTGGCTTCGTAATTGTTCGAGCTGTCGATCCAGTTCGTGCCTCTGCCGTTTCTTCTCTGCAACGAGCTCCAGTGTCTTTGTCAAAGGCAGATTTAGACTCGGGTTCTCCCCAGGCTGCAATCGCTCCTTCAACTCAGCAATCCGTTCCTCCAAGTCCGCGATTTTCGCCGGCAGCTCTCGCAACGTGACCGTCTCCATCCGCACCCCTTCATACCTCTTGGCAATTTCCTTCCCTCGCTGCTCCAATTCCTCCACCATGTCCGCAACCTGCAACTTCAGCTGCTTCAGCTGCCCTTTCGCCGTGACATTCTGCCGCTCGAGTTCCAGGTTCTCCTGCGGTGACACGATCAGGGGCGGCTCGCCCACAATCGCCCGGATGAACTTCTCCTTGGTAACCTGTTCCACGTAGCTGAAGCGGAGCTTGGCGAAGAGCTCTTTGTAATGCGCCAGATCAGCCTCGAGTGACGCCGGCGTTGCATCTACGGAGGAGTTAGACACGTCCGAGGTGCGAACGTTGTTCCCGTTCTCGCTTTGCTGAGGCAGCGCGCTGAAGATAGGTTCGCTGAGTTTGATGATTGAAATCTCGTGCTTCGATTGGAGATCCTCTAGATCGCGGAGGACCTTTTCGGCCTTTGCATGCGCCATAGTGGTTGTGTGTGTTGCTTCCGGACTCTTGGAGTGGGAAAGAGGCTTTCTTTTGTTTTAGTGTCTATGACGCGTTCCTGAGATTGGCTTCCAGCATATGAGAGCTGTCGGCGTTTATTTTGCTTATGTTGTGGTTGTTGTGTTTCTGTCCCAAGAGCAAAAGTGGCTGAATATTCACTGGATTCGCGTCGTTGCTCGCAGGCGCGATAGCGTTTGGTTATTGACATTGATCCCAATCAGGCTTAGTACAATCCGCTAAATCAGGTAGGTGGGGACCCACTTAGCCGCATGCCAAGCATGGGATGCGCTGAGGAATCCACCGGGGTCGCTAGCCATTTCTCCAAACCGTCCCCGACTTCATCATTCCATTTTCCTTTTTTATCGACACAAATTATTGCCCTTCTTGCTCGCACATGGCTTCAACAAACATGGGAAATAACGATCTTCTTACAGACGATGCTGTTGCAGAGCTGCTCGTTAACGAAGCAAAGGATTGCTCTCTCAAATACTCCACGATGGGGATGGAGGCATACACATCATCCTCGTCATCGTCTTCCAGGTTCGCATTCGCCTTCCTTCTCTCCTCACGACCATACTGACTCTGCACCTTCATTAGGCCCGCAAGCAAATTCAAGCCTAATACACGTTTCTTGCGGAACATCATCAAGGGCACCGATCGACACAATAAAGCCCTTCTCGCCAAGGAGCAGACTGAGGCCCAGGCACGCTTGAAGGACCTTGCCGATGCTGAGGAGGCGAAGCGGCGGAAATACCGGCCCAGCGCGGGTGAGATACGTGGTCGTCAACTAGGCAATATCACAGCGCTGTTATCCGGTAGTGCACCAAAGCGAAAACGGGCAACACCGGTGGAGGACGGGGACGGCGAGGTCTCCGCGATGCAAAAGGCAAGAGCTGCGGAAGACGCTCGGCGTTTGGCGGATATGGCTGCGGCGAAGCAGCGTGCGAGAGAGAACAGAGGGAAGAGGAGGCGGTCCATGGAGCGCTACAGTGTGCGCAAGGGCAAGGACAGAACAGCCGACGAAGAGGATGAATACTACGAGCGTCGGAATAGCTCGTCAGAAGAAGAAGAAAGGAGACAGGGGGATCGGAAGCGCAGGCGGAAGGAGAGATCGCGGTCACCAAGGAGCAGTCCTCAGAAACACCGCCATCGATCACCGCTGAGAGACTCGAAAAAGAAGGACGCAGACGAGCCATCCGAGCGATCACATAGTCGACGCACCGACCCAACAGAGCGCTCGACGAAGACAAACAAGACCGAAGACGACGCAGACTCAGATCCACTGGAAGACTTGATAGGGCCAAAGCCTCCACCCAGAGTTCGGGGGCGCGGTGCGCTGCGAGGTGCATCTGGGATGGACTCACGCTTTACACCCGATTATGATCCGAAGTCTGACGTACAGCCCGATGACGACCTGCGCGACGACTGGGATGAATCCCTAGAAGCTCTGCGCGACAGGGCGAAGTGGAAGCAACAAGGCGCGGACAGGTTACGCCAGGCCGGATTCACAGAAGATCAAATAAAGAAATGGGAGAAAGGTGGCGAGAAGACTATTGACGATGTGCAATGGACCAAAAAAGGCGAGGGCCGGGAATGGGACCGAGGCAAGAAGTCCGAGTTGGAACATGAGGAGTGATGATTGCTTTGACTTTGGTATACATGTGTATTCGTTGGTTATCAGGCTATCTTTTGAGGGCCCAGCCAGCATCTTCGGGAGACATGTTGACGACGTGCCCTTGTATATCTCGGACATTTCTGGAGTCAAGAAGACGGTCGCGAAGGACAGGCGCATGGCATATGGAATGCATTTATGGTGGCGAGCGATCCATGGGATGATTCTCACAGTTTTTGGATGTTGCACACCGTGTGGTCACAAAGTAGTCGAATCATTTCGAACACGAATTCGATGTCGGCCGCCTCTAGAGCTGAGACAATGCACTTCGTGTGCTTGGCTTCATTTGCTTGATATTCAAGCTTCAGTTGCTGCCATTTGTCGATTGCTATAACACGCATCTCTCTTAGGCCCATAGTAGCGTTCATGAAAGAAAAAGATTATTCCAATCGGGCTGGGCGGAACCTCCAGAATACACACTACTGCGGTATTCATGTCATCCAGCATTCTTAGGCTATGACAAGGAAAGCCTTCGACAGAGTATAAAACCTGAATACTTGGGGAGTCAATCATCGAGGTGCTAGTGTTGTACATAGTAAATTTGATGCGGAAGAGACGAGCAAAGCAGGAAACGTACAAGACGAATCCCTGCTGACGTCATGTCGCATCACAAGCCAAAATTTTGGGCCAAGAAACGCGTGGGTCGCGACAACGAAGAGCTTCCACTTGCTTTGCTGTATTTGTCTTGTAAACTTTTCCCACACCAAAATCCCAGAATATCGTCTTGCTCTTCCTCTTCCCACTCAAAGGCTCAACTTCCGCCGTCTTTGCCCTATTCTGGTCAATTCAACTGCCAAAACACCCTCGGCACTCCTCGCAACCCCTCGCAACCATGTATGTCCGGCAGGAAAAGCTGCCCGGGCTGAAGGAGTACAAGTACTCGTCCGTCGACCGGAGTTTAACATCTAAATACATCTTGAAGCCCTTCTATACCAATGTGGTCATCAAGTGCTTTCCCATGTCTATGGCGCCCAATGCCATCACACTTACCGGCTTCGCATTTGTCATCATCAACTTCTTGACACTGCTGTGGTATAATCCAGGCCTTGACCAGGATTGTCCTAGCTGGGTCTACTACAGCTGGGCCATTGGCTTGTTCCTTTACCAGACCTTTGACGCTGTGGACGGCACACAGGCGTGAGTACACTTGCCGGTGAAAGGGAGTTGAGCTGTTGCTGGACAACCATAGAGCTGACGCCGTATGATTTGTCTAGTCGCCGGACGCACCAAAGTGGACCCCTCGGAGAACTCTTCGATCATGGTGTCGATGCGCTCAACACTTCGCTCGAGGTCCTGCTGTTCGCGGGATGCAACAACATGGGACAAGGCTGGAAGACGATGGCCGGCCTGTTTTGCTGTATGTTGAGAGTCCTGTAAGGGGAGAGACTGCAATGGCGGAAATGCTGACCTTGCTTTCTGGCAGCGTGCTTGACGTTCTACGTTCAGACCTGGGACGAGTATCACACTAAGACTCTGACTCTCGGACTCATCAACGGGCCCGTTGAAGGTGTCTTGATCATCTGTGTCATCTACGCAGCCACTGGCTACTTGGGTGGCGGGCACGTATGGTCCTACTCCGCCTTCGAAACTTTGGGCGTGCCCCATCTCTCTGTCATCCCAGACTTCATCTACAATATGTCCTTCACCGATTGGTCATTAGTACAAGGCTTTGTGGTCTTATGCCTGAACACACTGGAGTCTTGCCGAAACGTGATCAAGGCCCGCCGTGCGCGCGGGGACCGCAGTCGATACGCTCTGGTCGGCCTGGCGCCATTCTTCATCACCTGGTCGCTGATTGGCGCCTACCTCCTCTTGCAGCCCAACATTCTGTACAACCATCTGGTGCCGTTCGCCCTCTTTTGCGGCTTGGTCAACGCCTACTCCGTAGGACATATCATTACGGCACACCTAGTGAAGCTGGACTATCCCTATACCAACGTGCTTATCCTACCGCTGGCCTACGGTGTGATCGACTCGCTCGGCCCCTTCCTGCAGTACGAGGCCGGGCACGCGTGGCTCGGCTGGCCTAGTGCCCTGGGCGACGGTGTCTACCAAGTCGCATACATGTTCCTGATGTTGGGCTGCGCTATTGGCATCTACGGCTCCTTCGTTGTGGATGTCATTGTTACAATCTGCGACTACCTCGATATTTGGTGTCTGACGATCAAGCATCCATACGTGGAGCCTGCGGCTAACGGTAAGAAGGCGCAGTGAGTTGTTTCAACTGATGCGTGGCTGGCAAGAAGCGGCCCACAAAGGTGCAGTAGATATACTCCTGCAACGTGCATAGCCGCGCAAAAGTAACTCGGTCGATCTTTGTTTCCAGAATCACCCTGCCAACGTGGGTCCAGGCGTGCAGATCACGATCATGAGCGCCACCATGGATCTCCAGATCGCCATCCGAGTTACTTTTTGGGATACTCACGTTCACGATAAGTCTGAAGAAAAAGGAACCTCTGGCTGTTTCGTAGGCATGGTGATTGCGCGTATGGGCGCAAGTTTCTGGCGTGGTGATGGGACAACAAAAGCTGACTTGTCAACAAAACAATACGGTGGGTGGGCGCGCGCGCTCGCGCAAGGGAAGACACATGATTCAGGATGAGAGCTTAATTTTCAATTTTCCGTGCTTTTGATGGATGCATATGGGGAGTCCATCACCTATGTGAGGACGCTTGAAAGTTTGCTAAGCGAGTTTGGTGTGCGAGTCGAGCGGGGACCTTGTCTGCTTTATTCCTTGATACCATTTAGCATGAGGTATGATGCCACGATATCGGGGGATCGCAATAGCTGGTGCAGCAGCCGTCTGCAAATAACAATGTAAGACAGTCCTCCCAGCCCAGCAAGGTGGTTCCTTTCGACTGCCAGTCTGCCAACACGTCCGTGAGCAGAAGTTCCAGACCTCGATCGCCATCAACGTTTATGTGGGTCCCAGCTGATTCCAGTATACTCTTGCTTGCCGATCATCCTCATCACGGACAGCCACACCGAAGCCAGAGCACCCTAAGCACATGAAGCACAAGAGGCATTGGTTGCAACTTTCCATGTTGAGTGTCCAACGAGAATAATGTATGTACCTATGCAAGTGAAGAAGACAGAAGAAACGTAGCTGCCACCAGCCAAAGCAAGTAGTAAAACACCACTTTGCTTGCTTCCCCCAAATAGTCTTTGCCCCAAGCCACTCTGCAAAAGTTTTACCCCGTTTCTTCTCGGTGTCAATATGCCCAATATGCTGAGATTCCGCCCTCCCCCCGGCCCGCCCGGGACCCTTCTTCTCCAGAATTCACACAAACCCAATAGTTACCAAAAACTCCGTTGCTGTCTTCCAGGGCCTCATCGCGCAGGGAAAAAACGGTGCGGTCGGCGTTTCAGCCGCTCAAAGACTACTGTCGTGGGGGCAGCCTCGAGCCATAGCCTACGCCGTCTTGTCGCAGTGCACTCGGGTAACGCCCTTGGGCAGATTATCAAAACCCATCCTTAGAAAAAAAACCCCAACGCCACTCCCCATGATGATTTAGAAGGACGGCCCCCGAGCCATCTTGCCTAACCTGATTTGCCAATCATCATGGAGTTTTCGAACCCGTAATCTCAGAATTTACAATCCCAACACCCACTTCGCTGTAGCGGCTCATAGCAGCTCATCGCTCCCACTCGCCACACTCTGCTCAATTGCCTCCAGAATCGCTTTCTCCTCAAATACAGGTCCCTGACCATCACACTGTGCCTGATGCTTGAGCCGATTGCTGATGTCCGCAATATCCACCAAACCCCTCTTATATAACTCGTGCCCGATAATAAAGTCCCATGTCGCCCCTGCTGCATACAACCTCTGGCCGCTATCGCTCGTCACGATCCGGTGGCTCGGTGTCTTGTTCGGGTGAAGTGACAACACGTTGCTGTAGAAATCTGTCGGGTTATACTCCATGGGGCCCGTTGTCATCATAGTCTGCTGCGAGGGGGAGCCGCCACCCTCGCCCCGGACGGACGAAGTGGCGCGTAGGATCTCGTTCTCTGTGCTGACCTTTTGCAGGTCGCGCTTGAGTTTCTCGTTTTCGGTGGCGGTTTCTTGCTGTGCGGCTTCGAGCGAGGCAAGTTTTGCTTCGAGGTCTTTGACATGACGTTCTTTCCGTTCCCGGAAGGCACGTTGGCTGTAAACGTCGTCGAGGTCAGCATACACCCAGCGGTATCGTAAAATTACGCAAGCGCCTCCTTGGTCGTGTCTCACGGCAACGACCGTGAGCCCAATCCCATCATTTTTTTGCTTAGGCTTATGTCGTTCATGGTGACTTACGCAGCACGGTTCTGAGCCTTCCGCCTTGACTGAGCTGGCGTGAGCTCTTCCTCGTCTGCCGAGTTCGACCCCTGTCTGTCCAGGTCTCCCATAGGCTCAGACTTGGTCATTGCCAGGCCCGGCAGCTGCGTAGGCTTGACTGCCGCGCCGGTCGCACCATTTATGGCAGGGTGCGATGGTTGTGGCTGTCCATTGGTGTGGACGCTAGGGTGGTGATTTGGCGGCGTCGGTGGGCCTGGGAAAGGCGGAGGAGGTTGTGCGTTGAAATGAGCGGCGGCATATTGATCAAAGTTCTGGAACTGTTCGCCCTGGTACTGGTCGAAGGCGTCCTGAGTAAGGGATGTGTAAGCCCTCCGGTCGAGCAAGAAAAAAAAGCCGCTAGCCAAACGGGCTGCAGAATGAGGCACGGGAAGAGGGGTGGAAAAGCGGGTTCGAGGAAGAGCCGCATCAAGTATAAGTACTCTGGAAGGGAACGACAGACGCGCTTCTGTAAAGACTTACTGGGGGCGATGTGTTGTTGAAGTCGTCGGAGGCGGCGGAGTTGGAATGCGACGGCGTCAAAGGCGCGATGCCCAGCGGGAATTGGTGGAAGGGCGCCTGCTGAGGAGGCCCTGCAAAATACGCAGCGTGCTGTGAGTAGTCCATTTCGAGGCCGCAACAACTTATGCTTCAACCCTTCGCCCTCGTGTCACTATGAGAAAACTCCTAGGGTCGTCGTGATGCCTCGTGCCGGGAAATCAATAGCAGTGCCTTCACAAGACGATGTTCAGTTTTGGTGTCTTCTGCCTGAGTCGGAATTTGGTCGGGATCGATGCAGCAATGAGCCCAACCGCGGCTTGGCGATCTACTATGGATGTACTAAATAAGATGGATTCTGGGGGAGCAATTGGTAGTGAGGGGCGGAGAATGACGGTTACATATACTTACCTACTCCACAATCTGGAGCTTCCCCGGCAGAGACAGACCAATGCACAAGTCCCCTGTAAGCCTGCGAGCTACAGGAGTCAGTCTTTCCAGCCTAGCCGCCAAGTGTCATCCCAACAAGTGCTCTCTCTCTGTTCGTAAGTTTCCGCCAACCCGGTCAAAACAAGAGGCAGCAGTGATTGCTGCTAAACCTAATGCACGTGGGAGGTTCCCCGGGCTCGGCTAGGACAACTGAAGTACTCGCCCCGTACAGATACCTAAGCACTTATCAGTCTGAGAATGGCATGTCGGCCCTCTTGGCACCTTAAGTTGGCAGACAAACTCAGTTGAGGCGACCCTTGAAATTTCAAGACGTGCACAGGAAACTTTCCATGATCATCTGCCACGCGACTGTCCCGTACTTTCAAACCAGAAGGCATGAATGCCTATCGATTCTGTCTCTGACACGCACGATACAGGTGGCATGTTCTCAAAAGGTGGTCAAGCTGAGACACCACTAGTGTCTGTTGTTATGCCTTTGCAGATTCACCAGCCTCTGCCAGCCTGCGCCACTGGAGTCTCACGGACCAGTGCATCGATTTTTCTTTGCGGCTTGAGGTGCGCGGTCATTTGGCAGCTGACAAGCCTCGTCTATAGATGAGATCCTCTCGTCTCATGAGCTTGTCTTGTTTCAAGCGGCTGAGTCCATCTGTTGCTTTTCGGGATCCCTGGAAATTTGTCTCTCCTTGCCTTGCCAACCTGGTTTTGAAGGATCGTACAGGGCTGACGCCGTCACATTGCGGCTCCCTACATTGGCAGTGCGAAGCCGAGTCCAATTAACGGAGGCTACCTTTATTGTCTTTCGGACTGTTTGACGTGGCAAGAGATTATGGTCGGGGCTTTGCTAGCCAAGGATATTCAGCATTGATTGTCCTTTACATCAGCTCCGGGCCTCATTCATGGGTCATTTCGATGTCTCTTCCTGTGCTATGCCTGCCCATGGAAAATGCGGCCTCGACGAAGCTTTGTGGAACACACTTGTACTGGTCAAGTTTTTATACCGAAGCCAAGCGGCCTCGACACTTTATTTGCGTCCGCGTGCAACCTTGTCATCCTGTTTGTTTCCCAGCATGTTCTCGTCCTATTCTCAACATTGGACAAGACTGCCTTCGCTTGAAAGCCCTGTCGAAATCGCCGGATCTCAAGGTTGCACACTTTCCCCGTGATAAGGGATAGCGTCCACGGATAATTCGAGGGAAGAGAGAAAAGGCCTCTTTGCTCGCGTGCCATCGTTCGGCTGGATTCGTATTGCTACGTAATGGCTGCCATTCCCATTCGCTCAAATGCTGGCTGACCGTGTTGTTCGCCGGTGAGTTCATTGAGCACAGAGCCATCATAACAGTTGTTACGCAAATTTGGAAAGATAATACCAGCAGTTTTGGGAAAATGCTAGCCTCAACTCAATCCCAACAACGGTGACCGTGCTGACCGCCATATGCACAGAAGCGGTAGTATCGTTCCCCTCGCCACGGTTCTTGGCTCTTGGGTGAACCAAGCTCATTAAAGCTGAAAGTGGTCAGCAAATATGTCGACCAGGGACACGGTAAAGTTGCCGAATCTTCAAAAGTCATCTATCGGAGATGACAGTGGAAGCTCTCGGAGTGGGAGCCCCAGGCATGCCCCGTGTACTTGCGGTGTAACTCTATCAGCAGGCTGAATGTCTGGATGCGCTTGACGGCTGACGATGCTGATTTAATGTCGGCTTTAGCCGCAGATCCCGAAGCACGCATCTGACCATGCAGGACGGCTGGACGGATGGATCGCCCACATTAATCGGGGGAAAGGGACCTGGTTCGTTCTGTCGCGCCCTCCCGAAGTCGATCATCTGCGTGGTGTCTGACTGGCATTGGCGTCGCTTGGCACAGGCACAGGCACATGGCCACCCATTCTGGACTTGCTGAGCTGCAGAAAAGTGACTTTGGTTGGAAAGTTGAGCTTTGCCAAGGCCTGCTTGATTTACCCCCCCCCCCCCCTCTCCTCTTTCTCTCTCTCTCTCTCTCTGTCTCTTTTCAATGTCATGTTGATTTCACTCTGCCCTCAGCTCGAGTGATTACACAAGATGGGTTACACAGTGAAGTGCCTCTTTCCATGGCTAGCATGTACTAGTCTTGCATGAACAAACCGCAAGATGGTGGATTGAATCTGTAGTGACAATTGAGATGATATCGTGGATTGAAGGAAGGCTGATAGCCATTCTGGGACAGCGTCTCAAGTGAGAGTACTCAACAATTGTTGATGCTGTGAAAGTACATGCCCCTCCTATATCAAGCTCTTTCAATATTCAGGATTGATCCAGTCTGTGGTAATTGGAAAGACACTATGCAGGTTTATGATAACCCTTGACGGTCTATGGTCGAGTGTGTGATGTGCTTTGCTTCTCTCGTATCTTCACATCTCCTTTGACACTGATTGCTCTGAGGGCAGCGTTTGGGAAGTCAGGTGCTCAGCCCAGAATGTGCCTAGATCACTGACGGCATTTCAACCTTGGACAAGAGTTTCATCAACAAACGAAGGGAAGGGGGACTCAAGGCCTACACTAGTCTGAATGATAGATCTTTGCTTGTTTATATTCGCGCAGAGAAACAATGCGGGCCTTCCTTGAGAAGGGAAATGTGAGCAGTAAACACAAAGAGGGGCATCTTCAAGTTGACGGAGCACTTCAAGGCGGCTTCAGGTGATCGAGTTGGGTTGTTGATGTGATGAAGTCAGAGAGAAGGACCTTGACCTCATTGTTTTTGTCTCTCACTGCTTGATTGACTGAGCAACACTGCATTTGGACCTGGTCCAAGTGCAAAGGCAGGTGGTCTGTAGGGTAGGTGCCTTGGGACCTTCCTCTTCGTCGTCACCTTCAACAATTCAACAACCACCACTTCACTCCACCAAAGCGCCTCAACTTTGATTTGGAATGAAACAGCTTTCTTGCCTTCTCCACCTACATCGACCAGACCAGGCACAACCAGACAACCAGCATTCATTTGGATGCCTTCAACCCACCATTCTGCAAACAGCTCTCTCCCCTGACAACAGCAAACTCCATTTATACCAAGTACAGAGTTACGTTGACGTTGATCCAGAGATTTGCCAGGCCTTCCTTATCCATCTCAGTCCAAGCTAAGGTTAGTCACAATCGACCCAAGCTTGCATCGTCCACTCACATCTTCGATATTAGAAGAATTGGACTGGTCGGTCTCTGTGACGCAAGAACACACTGTCCAAGCTGATTCATGTTGAAGGAGTCCCATTATCTGTTGTTCCTGCTGGGACTTGTCTCTGATTGATATTCAGCTTCAATACCGCAATCGTGTGAGTACAACCCTCCATTTCTCATTGCTCGGTGTGTTGCTGGTCGTTGTCTAACTTCGTGTAAAGACCTGTCCTCTGAAATCCAGAACTATGGACACTCGATCATCCTCCGGCTCTGGCTCCCACTCGACCAATCTGAATTTCAATCACATCATCAACCAAGACCGTCAGCGTACACCTCAGCATGGCACCTATACCACCGCTGGCACCGTCTACAACCCTCAAACTGCCCCTACACTACATCCACCTGCTCGCAGAGGTCGTGCTTCCAGGTGGCCTCCAGGAAATCCCGCTGACTTTTCCGCCTTCACCAACCCCGTCTTAGGCACTCTTTCTCGTACCCGATACCGCTCTCCTCCAACTACTGCCTCCACTTTGAGGCAATACAGTCCTTTGCAGCAGAATCAAGATCGTGCCATTGATCCCAGATACTCTGCAGACCAACATCGCCCAGCCACCAGTCTTTCCAACCCGATGCGGAGCACATCTGGGGGCTCTTCCAACGTTTCACTCTCACTCTCAAATACACTCCCTCGCGAGGTCCTGGCTGATGAGCTGGCCAAGTCGATCATCTGTGACTGTTGCGGAAAACGCTTCAATACCACGGCCATGACAGATTTTCACGCCACTTTGACCGGTCATGACAACTTCTCCGAGGCCGACGACCACAATGATACTGCGGATAGAGATACAGATACCTTCTTGCAGGAAGAGGAGATGAAAGAAGAGGAGAATTTGTCTCAATTCAACAACTACAGTGTCAAGACACTGACAAACCTGGCCTCGTACCCCAATCCCAACCAAAAGATGGCCCAGAGGTGCCTTGATCGTGCTCGTGAGACCTTCAAGGCCGCAGCCGAACACACACGTCCCGCCAGCAACAACTCGTCTCGGCCAGGACTGATCGGAGCAGGTGCCTCATCTTCTTCGTACTTGAGCGGCAGTGGCCGCGAGAGTTCCGAGTATTACAGCCGCGTTCCTCGCAATGCTCACATGAACAGCTCCACAAGATCTAGCGTACTGTCCAATGGTCCTGGTGCCCCTCAGCCCCTGACTGCCGGCCCGCCCGGTCAACGCCACTATAAGGCCTCAACTCTCGAGGGTCCTCTCCGGGCTCTGCAGGAGAGCGCGCAGAAGCCATATACAACGACCATGGCCGAGTCTCGTCTTGGTACCAACCCGCCCAATCCCTCTTTTTTGTCTGGTCTGAGCAAACCGATGTTGAACATGCTGACCGGGGCATCGCGCGAAGCAGAGCGAGAGACCAAGCCGATCAGACCGCTGAGAGGATCCAATTCACCTCTCTCGATGGAGCGACTCGCACACAACGCTCCGCGGACTATGTGCCACGAGACCAGGCACCACAATGGCCCCATTGTGCTGCCCAGTCCAAGGAACATTTGGACGAATGGAATGCGCGAAACCAGAACCCAGGAGGAGCTCAGCGAATACTATCCTGACAGCTGCGGATGCCTACCTGTTGACTACAGTCGTGCGACGCTACTTAACGTGCCCGACGATAACTCTGACCTACAGCCCCCAGTTGGTCGCGTTCTGCCCTCAGAGCTCGAGGCTAGGATCCAGAGTGAGGTCGATCTTACTCGACACCGTAAGAGATTCTATGCAGGAGACTCCCAAGTATTTAGGCCCTGGGAGTTCAGATTCGATGAAATCCGTGAAAAGATTCGCAATCGGGAACTAGGCACTGTTGATGATGATGATGATGATGAACCTTCCACATTGGCCGAGATCGAGACGGCTGTAGACTTGTCTCAACTTGGCAAGCCGCGGAACATCCCTGCCCATCTCATCAGTCAATTACAGCCACACGATGCAGCGCGTCCTCTATTGCCCATGCTCTACTCCACCCTCGCCGATCTCAAGAACGACTGCACTGGCTGCGACGGGCCTCAGAAGCGCCCTGAATACGACAGCTGGGGCTGTCCACGACCTGGATATGTTGGGCAAGAGAGGGAGGAGGGCATGATGGTGAAGGCTGACCGATCTCGCCAGCAGACCCCATTTCAGCGAGAGAGCCCTCGATGGTGATTTCATGACAACCTTGGTACAACAAGTTGATGCAATGGTAGTAAAAGTGGATGCTCATGCTTGGTCATCAGAGTGAGGGGAGTTGGCTCTTTGGAGGAACACGCCAGCTTTCTGAGGATATTTCTTCTTGGTAAGCAAGTATCTTGGACTTTCACAATCGAACGTGGTGCCAGAAGGCTTCAGTGGAAGAATGCCCCGTTGGGGGGATCAGTATATCAAGATGTCGCCTTTCAGACATATGCGTCTACCAGTAACAGCTGGGTCATAACAGGAGGTGGATTGGTGAATGACTCCTCTGAGCACTAGGAAGCATGTCAGGGTGAGCAGATTTTCGGATGGAAGGTATTCAGAACAAAAGTTTTGCTCGATCGGCTCGCTGGAAATGGAGCTTCTTGCATGTTGGGTTATACAGAAAAGCCCGCCTGGTTTCGCAGCCGAGAGAATGGAAAATAGAAAGGATATGTAGAGTACAGCGTATCTACTGTTTGATCTAACGCTCGTCTCGTAAACGTGATGTTTGTCATTCGCCAAAAGCCACTAGTTCAAGGACGATGGCGGTCTCGAGATGTAACGAAGTAGGGTTCAAGAGGGCGTTCAGTGTCTCTAGGTAATTAACATATCGATCGAGAGCTTCGTCGGCTCATACACACTGAGATGATGATTTCTATTGCGTATTGGTCCATGACTAAAGTTTGCCGTCCAATAAATCAAGTATGCTGGAAGAAGCTGACGCCTGTCCTGATGCAGCCTTGCGCCTTCACCTGTACCGCATTTGGCCAAACCCGAGCTTGCTTTATACTGTACAACCCTCCCCCCACCCCCATCTATACTTGGGTGCATCTAGTTTCTAGCCTCTGGGATACCCTCTCGTCGTCTTATCATCCTTCGAAAACTCCGTGTTGCAACTCGACACCCATCTCCTTACCCATTTTCCTCATACTCTCCTCTATCTCGTCTTCCATACCACCACCCAAACCCAACCATTGCCGTATCTTGTAATAATAGAATAGCACATCTGAACCCAACATCACGCCCTTGAAAAGCACATGTCGCCATCGATTGCGTAATCTCTCGGGCCATGACAAGCTCGGGTCCATGAAGAGGCTTCTGCTCGCCCACTCACCCATCATCTTGACGCGGTTGACCGGGCTGCCCATGTACTGGTTGTTGCCCTGCACAATCCTCATATTGCGGCCGATGAAGATCAGCTCCTTGGGCCACTTATCCTCGTCGGCAAGAATGTCCCGGATTCCCTGCTTCATCCTGCGCTGCATCTCGAAGCTCCGCTCGCTAGCCGTCCGTGACTCGTCGCCTGCCTCGCGCAAGCCCTTCTTGAAGCTCCCGTCGCCACCCTCGTACGGCCGCATGAGGGTAGCCGAGGCAAAGATATCCGCTGCCTTGATTCCCCATTCTTCTGTGACTTGTTTGATGGTCTTGTTGTCGAACGTCATGAGGGCTTTCCAGAACATGCTGTATTCGTGACGGAACTTTGGAGACATGTAGACGTAGAGCCCGTGGTCAATCAGGACCAGCTCCGAATTGCCGGACGGCAGACGTCGGATGAAAATGTTGCCTGGGTGCGGGTCGCAATGGACAACGCCCCATTTGAAAATCTGGGCCGAAAATAGGTCGATCATCGTAGTCATGACCTCCTTCGTAGACAGGCCAAGACCACCCTTTCCATTACGGCCTTTCCACTCCGTCCGCTCGGGCTTCAACTTATCACTGTTCGGATTCATCCGCAATTCACTCCGGATCGCATCGATATCAGGCGGGGGTAGCTGCGTCCCCTGTACGCCCATGCTGCCCTTGCCACGCCCGCCGATCCATGGCCCCGTCATGGCGGCTTTGTCCCACAGCCGAATGCCCTCAATCCACTCAGTAGTGAGGACACGATGGGAGCTGAGCTCCGGGTAGACGATGGGAACATAGACGCGGCCACGTAGTGAGGGCTCTGAGGCAACGAGTTTGCGCATGGTCTCGGAGTTCTTCGCTTCGTTGACGAAGTTGGTCTCAAGTTCGAGGCGCTCGGTGATAAATGGCACGAGCGAGTAAAGTGGGAGGTCGAACCAGCGCGAGTACACCCAAGTGACGACCCTAAAAGGCGTATATTAGCCCATCTGCGCCGCCTGAAGATTTGTGCTTTGTTCCCGAGCGCATAAAACGGAGGCACTTACTTGAACGCCCACAGATCCCACCCGATCTGCTTTTTGATCTCGGGCTTCTGGATTTTCACGGCAACCTCCCTTCCATCGGGCAACCTTGCCCAGTGCACTTGCGCAACACTCGCACTCGCCCGCGCCGTCCTCTCCATTACTCCCTTGCCTTCTGCGCCGGCCCAGCTTACCCCAAACACCTCCTGGACTCCCATTCCAAAGTCCTCACGTATCACCTTCTCTACCTCCTCCCAGCTCCGCTGGGGCGCATCGTCAAACATGCGGCTAAACATCTTCTGGAACTCGGGCGGCAGCACAGCACTCTGCATAGCAATCGCCTGCCCAATCTTCAGATACAATCCACCATTGTGCCTCAGAAGCTCAAACATGCGCTCGGCCGATCGCCGGTGCAGCTCCTCGATCCCGCCCTCAGATCCGATGACCGGCAGCGGGTGTGCGCGGAAGTTAATCTTGTAATCTAGCGCCACGCGCAGCCCCGTATAGAAGGTGCGCAACGAGCGCGCAAGTCCCGAGGCCGACACCTGCCGGTCAACGAGGTAGATGGTGCCGCCGACGGCGACGAGGACAAGTACGCGGCGGGTCCATTTGGTGGTGCGGCGGAAGGCGCGCGCGGCTTGCGGCGCACCGAGGCTGGATGGTGGTGGGGGACCGTGGAGGGAGAGAAGGGGCCGGAGGTGCCGAGGGTACGGGACAGAGGGCGGAGGGAGGGTGGTGAGGATTTTGGGCGTAGGAGAACGGTCGTAGAGAGAGGTCGCGTGCGGGTGGGGCCGCCGTGATTGTTGAAGGCGGCGGAGAGGCGCGAGGGGCGTTGGTGCCGATGAAGGCTTCTGGCTATGTTTTGGCGGAACATAGCCGCCTTGTATGTATGATAGAGCCTTCTAGCACAGACTTGAGCAACCCAAAATTAAATTTTTAAAAAGACGAGGTTTGGGTTTGTCAGACGAGAACCGGGTAACTTGCGACTGTCGATGACGATATGCGGATAGATTCGATGGCCGAGATTGGCCGATCCCGGGACCGAATATCAATACCGAGATCCCATATTTTCAATGGTATTTACGCCGGCTTATCTGTTGAACCGACCGGTTGGACGGTCCATCCGTATCGAGTCTGGTGTCTGTCAAGAACGACGAGAGGGTAAGGAATGTGCTTTTGAGCGTCTTCGGAACTTGAAAATTACTAGATCCCTCTCACGCGAGCGTTTATCTTGTTGGGGTACTGCGGGTAAAGCATCATGTCACGATATTCCTTGCATGATGCAGCCGCTCTCAGCTTTGGCCTGTTTGCCATTTCATTCATGGACTTCAAGGAACGTAACCTAGTACACTCTTTAACAGGCTCCCAGTGTATGACTGAAACGTATTGATAAAAGTGATGTGTGTATAGAATTCATCTTTCTGCGATTGATCAGGACCAGAGCGTTGGAGCAATAGAGATATGAAGCGATCAGTGTCAGGTCATGTAGGACCCGGGCAAGCCGAAAGTAGATACCTGTACGAATTTCCCCGTAAATGATTAGTTACTCACACATCATCCCCTTCTTATTGTCACTTATAGATGCTATGATGGTGCTTTGCACAAGCGGTACGCAGATCTTGCCGTCGCTGGCGTCCTCAGCATATCTCTGGACTGCCTTTGAGTGTCCTGAGATAGAACATTATGGTTTCGACTAAGGCTATGTTCGTGTATTCATAAAGCAGACTTGTCTTCTAAGTCACTAACATATTTTTGGCAAAAGAAAATGCAACAAAACTGAGGTGAGCCCCAACGTTGTAATGGAATCACAACGTGCAGGGCCTCTCTGCCAACCTCTAACAGCAGGAGAGCAGTTTGAAGTTTTTCAGTTATCTAAATACACGCTCAATGACTGGTTCTCTCGATCAAGCAGGTCTTTTGGGCTAAAGATGTGAAGACAGGAATGCTCTTCGTAGCGGGTGCAGCTGTCCTGTCGATGGTCACCTCGGCGACCAACACTGATCAAGTTGGCAGTTTCATAGCTCACGTATCTAGAACGAAAGTATGTCCAAAGATTTTTAAGTAATCAACGTTTCTATTGAAACGAAGATTCTTCTTCGTTGTGAGGAGGAATGCGTAAGCCTATACTCGCTTTTTGCAACGTTGACCGGCGAAGAACCCCGTCAAGAATGCTTTTTGCGTAACCGATGATTCCATATCGAGGGCTATCTGATTCTGCTCGAGGACACCAATTTGGACTGATTTGAGCCAAATAGCGAGCCTTTCACGTTGTCATTCGCAAAGGCCGAATCGAGAGAGGATTGTGTTCGTCCTTAGGCAGCTGGAGCGAGGCCAGGATCTCGAACGGCTCATTGAGCTTCGTGCATGAAGCACCTAGACGCCTCAAATACAGAGCATCAAGTCACACTAACAACTTCGCTTCTGGCTGGCCCTGAAAGCTTCAGGATCCCGGGATCACCTCCAATTGCCCACTTTATGGAATCAGAACATCTACTGTCTCTGATGTTTTGTTGAAACATAGACCCTTGACCTTCAAGCTATCATTGTCTGTCTATTCACTTGCTTTCACTATGTGACAGTAAAATGTATATTGCAGAGTGATCAATTTCGAGACGATCGCGCCTTTGACTATCTGACACGCCCAGTCTACAATAACATATGATCTTGACCAAATCCCCTAAATGAGCTCCTCAGCCAGCTGGATACCTAGCCAAGGCCTGGAAGGAATTCGTGTGGAGAGCTTTGGACAGGTAGACTGTCCAGCTTTATTGGTTGCTTGTGGAGCACAGCAGAGCGCGGTCTCGTCATCTTTCGGATTTGTGAACCAGACTCTTAATTGTTACCAACCAATACTCTTGTAAGTGTCTAGACAATTTGACCAAGATTGAGCGAGAGACTGCGCCGCACCAGCTAATCGCCTGAACCGAATCATTTCCCCTGAATCAACGCTCAACCTGTGGAGACATCAGCATCAAGATCTCACGGTAGTCGCTTTCAGGTGACCGCAGCTGACATCGATCTACATGCAATTGTTTTTTATTCTCCACTCTTTCAACCAACAGTAGCACGCTCAGAGATAATTATGCATAGTTTTGCTGACAGGACTCCGGCAGAACTGTTTACCCCCTGCTGCACTGTGCATTAGCAGCCAAAGACATAGGCATTGGCAATCCACAACCCTAGTAAAATGTTTTTACTTTATCTTCAAGTCCAAGACGTTAGCCTGGCTCATTTTTCCCCTCATTCCACTCACTGAATGCTTCGAATCATTTCTACAGGTGGCAAGATGAGAGACATCGCAGGAGATGTGACTGGTTCGCCAGCAAACACGGTTTCGTTTCTCTTCCTCCTATCTATATTGTCACTTGGACTTGTCTATCTGGTCAAATATATGACCTCGTCGCTCAGCAAGTTCCCGGGACCACGGTTGGCTGGTACGTCTAAAGGGCCGCATCATCCAAAGTGAACATCAGCTAATTCCAGACAGCTTGGTCCAACCTTTGGCGTATGTATCATGCTTTTGATGGCTCAATGCACACAGTCACTCAGAAATTGCACGCCAAATATGGACCAGTCGTCAGGATGGCTCCAAACTATATCGACCTTGACTACGACCAATGTGCTGGACTGATCAAGACTTGTTTCGATACAAAAGGTGTTTGGAGAAAAGTGCGAAGCTTCCTATCTGTTGCCTCTTTTGTTCATTTCATTGAAATTCTCAAATCATGGCAGCTTGACTCTAATTTTGGCATCTTCTCTATCGCAGTCCGACTGGCATGCAGTGAGTGGCTTCAAAGTTGGCCGCGAGACGGTTTACAACATCTTCAGCGAAGTCCGCCCTGCCGAACATAGCCGTATCAAAAAACCTGTCGCCAAATACTGGACCACCATTTCCGTGGCTCGCATGGAACCGCACATCGACACAGTCGTTGCGTTCCTCGCGAAGCAGCTCGAAAGCAGGTTTGCCACATGCGGTGAACAAGGCATGGGCAAGTCATTCGATTTTGGGGACTGGTGCATGTTCTGTAGGTTCCACGTGTCCCGAATACACCGCTTTCAAAGAGATTGATATTAACGACACTTCTTCTGCAAGTTGGTTGGGATGCAGTAGCCAAAACTACAATGAGCAAGCGTATTGGATATCTGGACCATGGCTATGACTTTGATGGCACACTTGCTACGTCTGAGTCGGCCTCAATCTACCTCGTGACCGTTGGGATGTATCCGACATTGGATAAATTCCTGGACAAGAATCCGGTCCATCGCATTGGCCCTCCGACCTACACGAATGTGGCCAACCTTGCTGTGAAGCTCCTTACGGACCGCTTGACCGGGCAGGACTCACATGATTCCAAGGCCAACACGGACTTCTTGGACCTATATATTGAAGCGTCAGGTCAATATCCAGATGTTGTGGACACCCCCATGATTGTCAGCTGTAAGTTATCCTTCCTTGATCATAAGCCTCTTATACGAAAGTACTGACCACGGGCTTCTAGCCATGGTGGTCAACCTGGCGGCTGGGGCTGATACAAGCGCCGCGGCCTTGCGAGCCATCTTTTACCTGTCCCTCCAGCAGCCGCGCGTATGGGCCAAACTCAAGGAAGCCGTCCTCGCTGCCCCCTTCGCTCAGCCGGAGACTCTCCATCTCCCCGCCCCATACGCCCAAGCACGCGCCATCCCTTACCTCGAAGCCGTCATCCGCGAGGCCCTCCGGCTCGTCCCGGGCGAGATGTTCCCTCAGGAGCGCATCGTGCCGGCCGGGGGTCTCACGCTGCCCGATGGGCAGTTCGTCCCCGAAGGCACGGCGGTTGGCTTCACCTCGTATGTCATGCACCGAAACAAGGCCGTCTGGGGCGCGGATGCGGAGGTATTTCGGCCAGAGAGGTTTCTTCGCGGGGAGGATGAGCCAGAGGGCGCGTTTGCGGACAGAATGAGGATCTACAATAGCTGTGATCTGTCTTTTGGGGCGGGCAGCCGTAAGTGTATAGGCATGAATCTTGGGCTGATGGAGGTGTATAAAGCGGTGGCGACGTTGGTGGCTATGTTTGAATTTGAACTGAGCACTACGGAGGACTGGTCTCTCAAGGCCTACTTGTTTCCGAGAGCGACGGGTATCACATGCCGTATTCGTAAAAGGGAAGGGATGGAGCTTAGGAATGATATTGATATGAGCAACTGATTAATGAAATGTAAAAATGTAGTATAGAGACCGTGCGTATTCTGTTGTCAAAGTTTAAAAAAAGATTCTAAAAATTCAATAGTCTATGTGTGGAGTCTTTAGGTCTTGGGTCCCCCACATAGGGAAATGGGATGATTGTTTCCTGAGCTTCATTCTCCGGGGATGTTTTTTTTCTTGGAGGGAGGGGGGGAAGGGTTGCATACGTATTGTCTCGTCTGGAGCCAGAACCATTGGAGTTGATGGACGCGAAGCTAACCGCTTTGATTACCTTTTTGCTGCCGTGCATTGTATCGAAGCTCAGACGAGGACAGCTGCTTGCACTAGAACTAGTTTCGCAGTCGAGTGACAGAACGCCTCCGTCCGAGACGCCAAAAACCTTGGGTTGCTCCCGAATTGTGCGTGGTCTAAAGCATGCAAGCTCGGAGTCACGCCAACGGGCTACTGGCATTGGGTAGCGGGTGAAACATTCAAGAGCCTTGAGCGTGTTTGTCACGGCTAATCGGGTCGACGACGACTCGGAACTTGGTCCCGACGATTCTGAAAAGCTGTCGTCTACGATTTGTTGCAAGCGACTGCTTGCTGGAGGAAATTGGATAGTTCGGTGGAGCCAAGTGCTGGCAAATGAGCGAGATATCGGCACAAAAGATCGGCTTGGGTACCGGATCAAATATCTACGCGAGGCCTGCTTCATGGGCACGGGGCACCTAGCACAAAGGGAAAATCTGTCGTGTCAACCTGCCATGCACCGTACACGAGGTTGCGGAGACGACTTGTCACTTGGCTCACTCGGCTGTCGATAGGCGAGCCGTCAGCTCCTCCTCGTGCGTGCCTGTGTGGGTGCTCTTGGGATGCACTGAACCGAGTGGCTTGCGTCGCAGAAACGAGTCGATCACGTCAAATGGGGAAGTCATGACTTACTATGGTACCAGGCTGGTCTCGATTCGAGTAATTTTGAATCTGTAGGATTTGATAACGACGCATCGCCTTGGACCTGGTCTTGAGTGGGGAAATCTGTTGGACGAATTTGGCTTCTGAAGTCGAGCCGCTGTGTAGCCCCGGACATCAACCTTGTTCGTGGAACTGCCCCCGAAATGTCAAAGGGAATTGCGGACATTGATCAACGAGACGCTGCGTTTCGTAGAACTGGACCTACCAGTTCGTCATACCCGAGTCCGGTTCGCCAGCGCACGAGCAGAGCGGGAGATTCGCATCCCCAACCAAGGTTTACTTGGGACGGTAATGCGTCACCTGCAGAGGGCATGGAGCCACAGAGATTGTACTTAATAAATGTGTGCACGGGGTGTACCACGGGGCTTGTTCACTGTAAAGGGTCTTGCGACCGTGTATCCTGGAGACTTATGGGCCGTACCAATTTCTTTGCCTTGATAGGCCTCCTGGCCTTCCCAGGATTCCAATCTTTTTTCGAGTCGTCCAGGTGTGCATGCATCCTGTGGCCAGGCTTCCAGGCGAGTCTTACCAGGCTTGCCAGGCTTGCCAGGCAAAAGGGAGAAATGGGGGCAGCTAAGCATAAATTTGGTGGCGGGCTTGTCCTTGCATCGAGTGGGCGTCTCCTTGCCTTGAGTGGCCGACAAGGTCAAGATGACGGGCTGCGGCTCAATGGGAGAGCGTCGCAGTGTGCAATACTGGAGTGGAGCCCTGTTGGTTTGGGATTGATGTCTCTGAAACTCGGGATAACAGCTCGATAATTGCATATGTACTCGCACAAGACCCGGACGAATAGCCAAGATAGGCTCAGATTGATCGACACCAATCGCCCACTCATGCGATAATTCTGACGAACTGCCCTGCCCTGCCCGGCCTGCACAGATCGTATGTGAGTGACTGCGTACCGCCCACTTGATGGTGTGCAGTATATAGGTACCTAGCATCGAAGCCCACCTACTCTCGCGTAATCACTCTGCAGGCTGTGCCTGGTGAGACTAAGCCCCATCGAGCCCCAGCTCGGCGAATGGGGAACGGTGCATGAGAGGAAGTTGGCAACCCAAAGGCAGAGAACTTGCGGATAAAACCATGAGAGGATCCGAAGGCCTTGTCGGGGCCTTGCGTGGCGGGTGCCCCAAAGTCCCCCGAAAGTCAGCATAGCGTTCTCAGCTGCAGCATGAGCGATGACCTGCTTCTTCGGGACCGATCATTACGCCTGTCAAGTCTGTCAAATGCGCTTGTTAAACCCCTGCCACAAGGCATCTGTCAAGATAAAGATTTCCGTGTACGATGAGGCCGCTGTTTATTATAGTTCAGTGGACTCAAACTCACGGGTCACCGCACCCAAGGCCTAACATGACGGAAGAAGCCCTTAGACTGGTATTGTAAAAGTAAAAGATGTACGACTTTCCTTGGCGTGGAACACATCACTGGATTGAAACAATTCAAGAATAAGGCAAGGTAGGGTAAGACGCTAACACAGATAAGAGCTCAATACTGGAAGAATCAGGTGTCCATTGATGGGTTAACACTGCAGAATTGAAGATTGGAATGCAATGTTGCTGGAAATCTTGGTTCTCATTTTCCGGATACAAAGATTATGAGTAGATGCATACTCTTTTTCTGGTAAGGTTCTGCATCTAGTTGAGAACAATCCCTGCCTGGGTGCAGGGATCAGGTCAGTGACGCCCCTGGGGCGACTCCACTTTTCCCCGTCGCAGTTGCTCCAGACGAGTCTGGTCCCTCCAAGTCTGTGTCTCGTCTGCTGCACTTGCCCATTCTCCGTGCTTCTGGTTGATCTTCAACACTATCATCCTAACCTCACCTCTTCCACCTCTCCTTTGCTGGAGACAATCAGAATCTTCATCAGCCATTGGTCACCTCGGGCCGGCACATGTAATTGCCATTCGTCAAATATCGACGAACAACCAAAACACCGTAACGCTGCTATTGATCGACACATGAAAGTGGGCGCTGGAAAGGTGTGAGATTGGGCCCGAAGGGAGGAAGACGACCCCGACTATTCGGCTGTTACGGACGACGGACAGCATCGCCCACTCGACCCCAAGCGACTGACTATCACCGGGAAAGAGTTGGGTATTGAGCTTGTCAAATACTACTGCATTATTTCGTCAATGTTGTCACGCAGTGCCCCGGACGACACTTCGATCTTACACCTCGACCCTAGGACCGGGAAAAATCACTCGCGATAAAAGACATAAAACAACACGATCGAATTGGGTGAGACACTCGTTCCGCCGCGTCTTGACGGCGCTGGCCCGACTCGCCACCCGTCTCTCTCTTCTCATTCCCCAGGCACTCGTCTGTTCGGGCATTCGCCGTCACGATGCTACGCCCAGCATCACCGTTATCAGTCCTGCTGTTCCTCGCGTTCGGCTTGCTCCTGATTGCAGTTCTCTCTACTCCTATCATTCAATCTATACCACTAGGCTCCTTCAACGGCTTCACCTTTGGTGTGTTTGGCTATTGTGATGGCACCACCTGCAGTTCGATAGAAATCGGCTACTCTACCCGTATGTTCCTGACTCAGACCCACTTCCACGACCTGGGAAATCCAGCGCGTCAGAATGCTGATCTGCTTTCACAGAATCCCTCGGCCAAGATGGCAATGAGAGTGACTTCGACCTACCGACCTCTACTAGGTCAACACTCTCCACCATCCTCATTGTGCACCCCGTTGCAGCACTGGTCACTCTGATCAACTTGATCCTTGCTTTAGTATCCCATCTTCATGCACCTTCGCATTCATCCAGGTATCTGCTTGCCGTATTCCTCGTCAGCATTCTCAACCTCGTCCTCTGCCTCTTGGCATTCCTGGTCGATGTATTACTTTTCGTGCCTCATATGGCCTTTGGGTCGTACTTTGTGTTGGCGGCGACCATTCTTGTTGCTCTTGGCACCGTGGTCTCATGTGCCATGCGTAGGACCATTGTCAGCCGGAAGGCGAGGAAGAAGCGTATCGCAGAAAACGCTGAAATGAGTGGGGAAAATTACTACAACAGAGTCAACAAGGACCCTATTGTCTCGCCAACAAATCAGCCTACTATGCCAATCGTCAGCGGCGCAAATGGTGTTCCGGCTGACAAGCTGCCCGCCTTCGCCTCCTTCGAGAACAAGGATGGCAGCGACGAGCGCATTCCTCTGACGGCACGCAGCCCTTCGAATCGGTCCCCAAATAACCCGACGATGGACATCAACAACTCAGAAGCCATGTACAACGGCCCCGTCGGTCCTGGTCCTCGCAGGCAACCCTCGAGGGACCAATATGGAAATCCCATCCCTCCGCCGCCCGATGCATATGGTATGCGCCGACCATCTGTTGAAAGCCAGCGCTCACGAGGCCGTGGCGGGCCAGGCCCCGGTCCTAGCGGGTATCGTGGCCGCGGTGGTTATGGCCCTCCGCGTGGCGGGTTTGGGCAGTACGGTCCTGGACCAGGCCGAGGTGGATACGGTCCACCTGGTCGCGGTGGCTACGGCCCGCCTCCGGGCCGTGGAGGATATGGGCCCCCACCTCGAGGCTACGGCGGTCCTATGATGCGAGGTGGACGGCCTCCACCACCTCCACCCAGCTACAACTCAGGACCGTACGACCGCAGAGGCTCCCCTGCTGCGGAATACGATCCTTACGGAGCAAGACAGCCGTCTCCAGGGCCACCATCAGCCCCGGGCTATGCCATGAACAACCTGAACCCATCGATGCCCAGCGTCGCAACTGGGAACAGCTACGAGGCTTACAATCCCAACAGAGAGGAAGACCTCCCCCGAGCGGAATCCCCGCCGCCTCTGCCGGGGACGGAACGTGACCTCACACCTCCCGCAGCCATTGGGATGAATGCACGGACTGGCACACCTGAGCAAGGTCCACAATTCAGAGATAGTGATGCCGATATTATGGGTATGGTTGGGTTGCAGCAAGGGCGAGCCACACCCTCCAATCGCCACGATACGTATATGTCTGGCAGCCATTACAGCCAGCCAGACGAGTAAGCAATTCGACAGAAGGGTCTAGCCGAGAAGCCTCGTAGCTAATACTTGATAGGGCATACGAACCCCCGCGGGCAGGCTGGGAGCAGAATGCTGGTCGCAGCTCTCCTGCTCGAACTGCTCACCCATCTGCCTTGCCTCCCCCTCTGCGACCAGGCTTTGGTCCTGCAGGAAGGGCTAGTCCTGGCATTGGACAGCCCCCAAAGGAGACATCATACGTCGAGGACGTTGATCCTCGTTTCGCTGAGCCTTCCGTAGTGGCCCCTCCTCTTTTCAGATCCACGTCACCTCCTCCTGTGCTCGACACTGATCAGACATATGACAGCATCCCTGAAGGAGCGCGAAGCCCAGCTGAGTCTGAGCATTCGACCTTCACGTCAATAAGCCAGCGAGGCATCAATCCTCGCTGGCCCGGCAACCAGCCTGCGTATCAAGGCATGGGTATGGGCATTCCTGAAAGAAGGCCCGTCCCACAACAACAACAACTAAACAACATGTTGTTGGACAACAACCCTGACTTTAATCTGCAGCTACCCGGCTCACGAGGAGCTGGTCGTGGCGGTCGGCCTTTCCCTCCTGTCAGGTAACAGCACTGCGCATCTGTAATCGCATTGGTGCCGGTTCTGAAGCGATTATCAACGAGCTTGGACTTCCAATTCCCTTCGACTGTTCATAGAACACACAATTTCACTTCGCATTCACGGCGTTCGACTACGACAGAGCCCATTTGGACTCGAATTCAATTCAACCCATACTTTAGCCCCCGGCCAGGGCCAATATACCCAATCGGCCCGTCTATCGGTGTTCCCTTGGGCAAGGTCCTGGATGATACAGAAATCTCATCAACCTTTCAGCTTTCCAGGCGCCCATATGAGCGAAGGATGATGGTCGCTTTCAGTCTTGCTTCGCTTCGGTCATCCGGTGTTGATAGCAAGGCGGAAGGCACTGACCAACGTTCAGGGACTCAAAAACAGCCGAGGCACTCACAAAGGCAACTTTGCCTTCTTTTCAAAATTTCAAACTTCAATACCGATTTCACGGCACCACTTTTAACACATCTCTTCGCTGGTGCCGGCTTTGGTTCTCCACGTCCATTTCCATACAAAACGGTCCCTACAGGGTAGCCGTCAACCAACATGACCGGCGAATAGGATACTAGGATTGTCCTTTGTGTTGGGTGTTTCTACTATCGCCTTGCGTGAAGCACGCATAGGCCTGCATTTGGGGCCACGATGGGGCCAAGGTGCAGTTTATGAGGATATATGAGGCAGAGCCAACGGGCCGCTTGTGGACGGACCTCGTAAACATTGTCAATACATGAAGCTGAGCTTGGAGAAGGTCCCATGAGATAGGCTCTCGGGGCCGGGACAAGAGGAGATACGTGAACTTGGTAGCTAATGGCGATTACTTTGTCCATACATCGCTTAGTGTGAGGAGGAGACTGAGAATGTTGGATTTTAAGGCTTCCTGGAGGATTTAAGTTTGGATGGGATGATGGGGGAGGGGTAGGCTGTGAAGAAGGGGCAACTTTATAACATGACATGTGAGATCAGGGTAGACAGGCTATCAGGGACACAGGTACAAAACCTTTGCAGGGAATGAAAGGATTGGAAACTTCAATAACTCAATGGACTTCACCCATGGGTCTGCATGCGTGATGTGATGACAGTGTATCAAGCATGGGCAACACGCTGAGGATGTCAATCAACAATTGCCCCTAAGTGCCTCACTGCTCGACCGCGGAACTAACGCAGCCACGTGGCATCTGGTAGTACTAGTCATATGTCTTACTTAGCATTGCTGATTTGCCTACCACCAACCCTATCTGAGAGATTCTAGATCTAGCGTTCGGGTCTGAGGACTATGTACAGTGTACTTTGACGTTGATCTTCTGTGATCTTCATGAAATATCTAATTATCAGGTCGCAGTGCGGTCTTGGCCGGAACGTTGACTTTTTAATTTTGCTTCTGCCTCCCCCCACGGTCTGCCCCGTTGTATGTGAGAAATGGCCGGTCCCATTTGTAGGGCTGAAGCTGAAACATACGGGAAGTCATTTCTCTTAGTTCCTGAAATTTTCACCAATGCCACTGTGTACCATGTCTGCGAAATGAGCACTACGCCATTTGGGCCAAGAACCCTTGTGGCATGTTCTCCAGTGATAGTAAATGAGTGACACAAAGCGGGCCCCCTCCATTTGGGAACCTGCCGGCACAACCTGTCCGTGGCCATAGTGGCTGCTGCGTAAGGCACACACACAGAGTACCCCGGTACAAATGCGACGATCAGGTAGACGTCACCCAAAATGCCTATGCCCCTAGAAAATGGCATTTTCCTCCCATGCTGTAACACTTAATGGGTGGTGACACTAGCGCTTCCGCGGGACGGGGGGAGATGGGCCAGCGGTTAGTTGCGCACAGAAATTGCGCTGAATGGGCGCATGATGGATATGCTATGGGCAGCACAAGGAGTTCAAGAAGGCATTTTGTGGACTGGAATACTTCCCGCTCCGGAGCAATATCGCAATATCACCATGATGATGAACAGAGATGGAGGGAGAAAAAAAAAAGAGTAATACAGAAGCAGGGCAGGGATGCAGGGCTCTCTTCGGTCGCCTTTCATTCCCGGGTCCACCTCTTGATGTGGAAAAGGTGGAGAGAAGAAAAGGATTGGGCGCGGAGACCAACAAGTTGGCCCTGAGTTGAATTTTGAATTTGAAGTTGCCCCATGCTCAAGCCCCAAGCCTAAGCCCAGCCAGCAGCACCTGGCAGGGAGGAGGGGGGGAAATAGGCAACCTGTAATTTTAAAAGGGGGGAGACTTACAAGATTGTTTGCCGCGGTCATGTTGATGAGCGGGAAGTTGCACAATCACCCTCCCCGACAAAAGAGGTTGGGGAGGGTGGGGGGATGGTTGTGCTTGCTGACATTTCGTCAACCCCCTTTTTCCCTTTCATTGATGCTTGTAATCTTTTTCTTTTTCTTTTTTTGCTTTAAATTGTGCATTATCGCATAGGTAGAAGAGGAAAGACGAGAGGATGTAAGAAGTGAAGGCACTATGGGGAAATCTACCCGTTTTCCGTTTTTTTTTACTCGAGCTCTCAGACCTCCTCTGCCGGAAATTGACCACCAATTAGAAAATCGAGCTTCGTTCGATTTTGGTAGCGTGGGCTTTGGTGTACCACGGGGATGGGTCTGGCTGGTCTCTTTCCCGGACTTATTGCATAGCGCTTGGGGATTTAGGTTATCTAGCTACTGAGGACTATAGTAGTGCGCCCCCAAGTGGTGTCGAACGGGTCCTTAGGCTTGGCACGTATTGATACTGAGATGGTAGGCAGAGTTGGGGCATGACAACGGCGTAAAGAGGGCTGTCAACCAACGTTTTGTTCTAATATTTTTCCCTTCCTTTTCCCTCAAAACTACCTACCTAGGTGAAAGCACCTAGGTACCTTCTGGACCGTACCTGAAGTACCCACCCACCCATCCATCCATCCACCAAAGCAACCCCACATTTGGTTTCTCTACTCCGCTGGCCCGGAAGCAAGTACCTGCCTGCAAGAGTGCAGGACCCCTGATGGACCCCTGGCCCAATCCAAGCTTGTCTGCATATGCTGCTTGTGCTTTGTTAGAAGGGAATCCACCCTAATCAATCTCAAAGAGACGTACTCTTCTCGTTCTTGGTGTTTCTACTCCCTCTCTCACCAAGAAAGGCCTCCTGTCCATCTTGTCCTCGTTCCATTTTCCCTCATCCCATCCCATCCATCCCTCCCCTTCCCTCCCACTCTCCCAAAGAAAGCTTCAAGGTCTGGGACACCTGAACCAAGAGCGGCGCTCGGTCAACTATAGCTTTGGATCCATCCAATTGTTTGGAGCATAACCTACCCTACCCTACCGTACTCGTCACCTACCTCTTCGCATTATCTCGCTACCTTAGTCCTTCCTCCTCGGAGGGTCTGACACTTAAAGTTCGGTAGCATTTTGTTGTTGATTGATGTGAAGACGTCTTTTCTCGACTCTCTTTAATTCGCTTTTCCTCTTTTGATTGCTTCGCACGCATTGAATCCGATATCAACGTTGTACCCCTGACTAGGCTGCATCCGTCTAGCTCACACTTCCACGCCGCCAACGTTTACCTCAACCACCATCGAATCGTTCGACCGCACCAACAAGTGGCCCTACTACACAGACCTGCCATTTGGGGTCCATCCCGCTTCCGGTAGGCCATTTTTAGATTTCGTGGCTTGTCAAGGCTATACTATACGTTGTGGTTCCTCCCCTTTCACATTCCGCGTTGACTCCCAGCTGGTGCGATCGTGTTTTCCAGGCCATTCATCCAATGGGCTGTGGAAACTGCTTGCTTGCCCTGTTTGATGCACGAGGTAGATTAAATCTCCGAGCGTCTAGTCAAGCGACACCACACTTGCAGTGACCCGCCGGCAACGGCATCCTCTCGTTCTTGTGCCTGACGTCCTTTCCCAGCAACATTTCTCTCTCTCCTACTTCACCTTACCTCAGCTCATCTCATCTAACCTTACACCTTCCTCTTCACCTGCCATCGATCAGCCTTGCATCTCTCGCCGTGCAGTGTTGCATGCATGAAATTGATCAACTGCGCTCGTGCCGTAGATCAACTTCACTGCCGATTGTCTCGACCAATCTACCAATTATCTCCTCTCCACGCCAAGACACTGACGCTGCGCTGCTTTATTTAGCAATCTCGACAAACTTCTTAAAAAAAAAAGTCCCTTTTGGGCTATTTTGTCGAGTCAAGGCTGTGAGGCTTTCACTCGTTCGTCATCTTGAAGTCCCAACCTTCGTGGCCGCGCCTCGCAAGCATCCTCCATCCGAAACACTGCACACCGGTCAAAGACGCGAATCGACATTGATTGTCATTGACCCGATATCGAACTCGGGGCATCTCCAATCCCTCGATAACCTTCGGGCCCCCAAAGCGCCGAGGCATTGGCCAACAAATAGGCTTTGCAATTGCCCGGCTTGCACGAATTTCTGCGACATCTGCGTCTCTCTGTCTCTGTCTCTCTCTCTCTCTCTCGAAAAAGCTCCACGGCTGGTGTTCGCCCTGTCATTATATCACATTCAGGCCCATCCTTTCGAAAGAACAACCTGCATTATCCAAGTTTGGATTGCGACTGCATAGCGCCGCATCCCGTCCCGAAAGTCTTTCCAGGTGGCAGTGTTTGGCACCCGTGAAACAGCGTTACTTCGTTTGAGCATTAATTGCTACACCCCCTAGTGCCTTCCGCCCGCTGGTTGGCAGTAGCGTTGGACAAACCCGGGATCGCCTTCCCCCCAGAGCATGAGTGAGAACCCCCGGAGGTCTTCATTCGGAATGCTTTTGCGTCGTAAATCAGGCGACATGAAAAAGGGCAAGAAAGCCCAGCAGGCTGCACGGGATGCCGAGCTACAACGACAGGCATCCGTCGCCTCCCAGCCCCCTCCAAAGCTTCCCCAGCTCTACAATGGTCTTAGAGAACCTGTCTTTGAGACTAGAGATTCTGTTGCCATCTTTGGTCCCGACACCCCTCGCAGCCAAAGCCAGCAACAAACACGTAGCCCTCCACGCCAACAGCAACTTCGTTCGTCAATGGATGCCCCTCGTGCCATCTCTGCCAACATTCCCATTCCTCCTATTCCCAGCAATGGAGGACAATGGGTCGATCCGTACGCGCGCACAGAGTCCATGACAAACAGAGGCCGATACAGCTATGCGAGCTCGTCCATCTCCACCGTCAATAACCCGAGAAAGGTGCGGCGCAGAAAAGATCCTACGCCGTTCAAGTAAGTCTCATTCTGCTTTGATCATCGCTCCCGCATTTGCATGCACGCCAGTGACTAACCACACCCCCTTAGCGTCCTGATCATCGGTACTCGCGGTGCGGGCAAGACCTCGTTCATTGAATTCCTCAAAACCGCCCTAGCGCTGCCCCCCAAGAAGCGAACCAAGAGCATGGGACCGGAGGACGATGCGATCCGAGCCCAACCGACAGGCAACTTCATCCCAGAATACGTAGAGAGCGAGATCGAGGGCGAGCGGGTCGGAATCACCCTTTGGGACTCTGAGGGTCTGGAGAAGAACGTGGTTGACCTGCAACTTCGGGAAATGTCAACTTTCGTGGAGAGCAAGTTTGAAGAGACGTTTGCTGAGGAAATGAAGGTCATTCGGTCGCCTGGCGTTCAAGATACCCACATCCATTGCGCTTTCATCCTCCTGGACCCGGCGAGGCTCGACAAGAACATCGCCGCTGCAAAGGCGCTATCCTCGAATGGCAATGGCAAATACCACTCCAGCCGCGTGGTTGGCAGTCTGGATGAAGATCTGGACCTGCAAGTGTTGCGAACCCTTCAAGGCAAGACGACCGTCATTCCTGTCATCGCAAAGGCCGACACAATCACGACCAAGCACATGCAAGTCTTGAAGAAGTCTGTTTGGGACAGTTTGAAGAAGTCGAATCTGGATCCACTCGAGGTCTTGGGTCTCGAGGATGAAACTGACTCAAGACCTTCGTCCACTCGGATTGCGGAGGAGCCAGAAGAGGCAGAAGAGGCGGAAGACCAACATTCGGACGATGGCACTGATGACGAGGATGCCGAGGAAGGCGAGGAGATTTTGATTCAAAGTCAGGATTCGCCCAAATCCAGGACCTCAAAGCGCCAGTCCATCAGCTCGGTCCGTCGCAGCATGAATGGCGATGACCTCGACGAAATTCCACACATCCCCATGTCCATCATCAGCCCTGATATTTACGAGCCGGAAGTGATTGGACGTAAGTTCCCTTGGGGCTTCGCGGACCCAAACAATGAGGAGCACTGCGACTTTGTGCGGCTCAAGGAGGCCGTTTTCAGTGACTGGCGCGCCGAGCTGAAGGAGGCGAGCAGAGATCAGTGGTATGAGGGCTGGCGGACAAGCCGGCTCAAACAGCGCGATGGCCCGGTCCGACGGCGATAGGAGATGAGGTTTGGACCTGGGAATCCCAACGTGCGGGTCATGCATGACCACAAGTGTTGTCGGCTCAATCGGTCGGCCTCATCCCTCGCTTGATCCGCCAGGGCGGCAAGTGGGAACAGGCCACATACCAATTTTAATTTCTACGCCTTCAATACGGCAAACTGTCACGAGTCTGTCATCAACCGTGCAGCGGACATGTCATGGTGGCAGAATATCCTCAAGATGGTGGCACACTCAAAACGACCAGGGCAGCAAGCAAGCAAACGAGCGAGCAAGCAGGCATTCTTCTTGCCATGCCCTGGCCCCATCTTAATGAATTTCCTTTCTTATGTCACTATTTGTTCCAAGGACCTACAAAAAAGCCCAGCCTTTAACCCCCCCGGACTCCTTTTTATACCATCCCCCTTGCTTGAGGCTTCATTTTGTTCAAAAGGGACGGGTATTCTAATGCTTTTTTGCTTGCTCGGCGAAGTTCAGGCGTGCGAGTAAATTACTAAACTTCTTTTCAATTCAATTTCAACAAACTTTCCACCTTTCTCACTTCAAAAAGGAGCAAACTTGTCGCTACTTCATCTGTTTTTTCTATGTTTAGTTAGGATTCCCCTGTCGTTCGTGAAGCGGACTTCATCGTACGTGTTTACATTTGTTGAAATGGCAGGAAAGGTTTGGACCGGAGAGGTGGAAGGGGTGGAAAGCATGGCAGCGGGATGGAATGGCGATCGGTAGCTTTCTTCGCTAGATGTGCATTAGATGCAGCTTGTGCGCCAAAACCTACTGGCTTGTCCAGGCTGTGTCTCGTTATTTGAAGATATTGTCACCGCTTCCTACTACTGCCCTCTGAACATAGGGATGCAAATGCAATGGAAAGACGGGTACGAAGTCTTTCCTGGAAGCCGAGTGCTATCTCCTCATACTCCAGCATTGGATGCGCTCAAATATCCTCAAAAAGAGAACAAAAGCGTCTTTTCACAATGTGACGCGGCGTGAAATGTCAAGTCGTAGCAGGTAATTCAAGGTATTTCTCGACTATAATCGCATGCTAGACTCCATAGACCCCTCTTCTTCCAACCTACCATTCCTCAAAAGAGTTTTTCCCGCCCAGATATCGTAGGCGTCTTGCTTTTTCTATAAAAACCCCCTAATCAGCCAGCCAGACAAACAATTTGTTCGTCGGCTCCCAGTCATGTCACGCAATATCCCCTCATATGCACCCGGTTCATTTCTTATGCGACCGAGGCAATGACGAGGGCGGCGACGCCGTCCTCCTCGGCACGCACCGTGATCTTGGTGGTCACGCCGCTCTTGGTGCTGTAGGCCATGCGCACATTGGCAATGACCTTGCCGCCGTTGACTGACTTGCCGAGCAGCTTGAGGGTGTGGGTTGTCTGATTGACGGGGACGTCGGTGCCTTCCAGGGGCTGCAGGGAGAGGACCTTGGTGAGCTGTTCCGTTGCCTCTGTTGAAATTTGTCAGCCAATTGGATGTGCCAAAGGGTGTTGATGGGCAAGAGGAGGGGGAAAAGAAAAAACATGGGGGGGGTTTGGCAGATCCGTACCTGCTATGCTCTTCATGCCGCTCAGCTGGAGCGTCTCTTCGGCCTCCTCGCCAGCGGCACCGACCTGCTCCCACAAGTGAGCAAAGTTGCCCGCATATGTTGGGATCACGTAGTCACTGCCCGCCAAGTCGAACTCGGCCACTTCGTATTCATCATCATAGCCTGTGTCTTCGGGCTCGTTTGTCGTGGGGTCAATCTCCTTGCTGGTGAACTTGAGAGTGTTTGACAAAGAGGTGACGGGCAGCGCACCCTCACCACCAGTCTTCTTGAACGCTACATACACCTTGCCTGGCTCGTTGGTGGACAGCTTCTCAGCCTCGATGATGAACACTTCTTCAAGCTCTTCCTCATCCGCTGGCGTAGCCAGTACAGAGACATTCTCCAGTACAACTGAATCAAGGGTGTTTGTGATGTCGTATTGCAGCACAACATGCTCCTTGAAAATGTGCTTGATGACCTTGACAACATATTCGGTCTCGGCCTCTGTCAACTCAACCACAGGCGATGACTTGAGTACGCTGCCAAACTCCTTCATCTCGGAGATGGCCATCAGCTCCTGGGCGTATTGCTGAGCTGCTGCCGTGGCTGAAGCGGCAGCCTCCGCGCCACTTGCCGCAGCCTTAGTAGGCGCAACCTTCGGAGCTTTGAGGGTCGGCATAGAAGCTGTGAGCTTCTTGGTCCTGTCCTCTGCGTCGGCCTGCTCCCGGGTGACAACGGGGATCTTGGAGATGTCGAAAGCCGACTCGAAGGTTGACTTGTCATCTGAGGTGACGTACATGACAAGTTGGTGCTCGAAGTATGGGAGAGAGAACATGCTGTCTGCTAGGTCGTCAGTGCTAAACATGGAGTGTGCGGTGGTGTAAGACTCACCATTCTTCACAAACTTCTCGGCCATCTCATCTTCCTCGCTCATCAATCTGAGGTTCAGCGCGGCACGATCTCTGACCTCATCGTCGACATCATCGAGGCAGCGAGTGAGCAGCACCTGCACGCTCCTCTTTACCTCGGGGTCTTTCTGTCCAACGCCAAATTTGGCAAGAGCCGTTACTGCTGCCGCCCGTACTATCGCGTTCTCCAGCACCACCCGATTGTAAATGTAACGGATATACTTCGTAGGTTGTGATGTCTTGGGACCCTCGAGACCTAGAAGGTGCAATATCCGAACAGCCAGCTTGGTGAATTCGCAATCTTCGATGAACTCGCAAAGATGTGCCAGGGCGTCCTCCTTAGAATCGGGTACAAATTTGATCAAGTCAAACATGCTCTCAACAACGGCCCGCTTGAACTCGTAACCACCCTCATCACGCAGGATGCCACTGAGGAACTGCAACATAGCGGCTTGCTTGCTGGGGAACTTGAGGCATAGTGTCCGGATGGCCTCAACGATGGTGATCTTGAATTCGTCCGTAATCTCGGACATGAAGCCCGAAATTTGCTTCATCAGTCTGTCGACACTAGCCTCATTGCCGGTCTTCAAAAGAGTCGTGATAGCAAAGGTAGCGATGGACCGATTGCTATTAGAAATCAGCAGCTCAATATCCGGGTTGCAGACGTGGACAGCTTGCGGCTTGAAGGAAGCGAAATTGTGGAGGATTCGAAGGGCGGCGAACTTGGTGACTGCGCGGGGACTGGTGAGGAAGAGTTGAAGAACGTGGACAGCCTGGGCAACCTCTGCGTCGGTCACATCGCGCATATCGCAGATGGCCTTGGCGGCCTCAAAGTTGACCATCTCGCTCTTATGCCGCAGCCACCCGTCCAACAGCTGCATCATTGGCCTCCGCAGACTTGGGTCTTCCTCAGCAAGCTGAGCAGCAAGACGTACAAGCATGACAATAGCAGCAGGGCTCTTGACAGCCCCAGCAGCACCGAATTGCTGTACCATCTTTACCAGTGCCATCCTGTCGTGCATACGTATTTGGTATAACAGTCCGATAGCATGGTATTGTGTCATCGTGGAGTTATTGACCGGCAATTGGCTCGACGATGATCCAAAGCCACCCAGGAAACCGCCAGCGGACTTGGAGTTTCCCGCAGCTTCTTGGGTTTCACTCTGCCACCGGCGGACGACATCCTTGGCGATGGGTAGCAGGTGGTAGGATGAGACAAGGGCGGCGGAGGAGACGGAGGGATTCTTGTCGACAATCGCAGTCTTCATGACACGCTCAATAGATTGAACAGTCGTAGCCTGGTTATTTGTTAGCAAAGGGCAGCTCGGGGCACACTGCGAGCTCTCCCTACATCGATAATACGACACAAGGCCCGGATGGCATTGGGCCTGTAGATGACGTCGGTACTGCCACCAGTATCTTTCATGATCGTGCTGGTGACCATAATGATATCCTCGGCGGAGTGGGCCAGCTCCTTGATGACGAGGTGAACCATCTGTCGCAAGCTGGCATCTTTGTTTTGGAATAGCTTCGAGATGCCAAAGAACAGGGTGGTTGCTTCATTTGAGGGGAATTTCTCGCCGGTATAGAGAAGGAGTGCGATCTTGGTGAGGAGGATTCGACATTTCCGAGCTTGTATAGGCGAGCTGTTGAACAGACGCGCTGTTCCCCCAAATCAGCAACCCGAGCGTCGTCGTCAAGGGCAAAGGGGCGCGCAGCTTAGACAACGGGGCACCGCATACTAACCTTCTTGGAAGACCTGCGTGCGGTCGACCCTCACCAGGCCGGTGTCGGCATCTTCGTCCTTCTTGCCGTAGCTCATGTTGGGCAATTGAACAACAGGATACGGCAGGAAAAGAGAAGATGGGGTTGTGGTGGATTGGTGGTCATTAATTAGAGGTCGTGTTTCCGAGTATAAGCCCAAGGGAAGGCACAACGTCGCCAGTTCCCAATTCCAGCTGCAGGTTACAAGCACAGGCCACCTTTCCCTAGGGACCCGCAAGCTTTGGACTGATTGGCTTATCTTCAGGACCCCTGCATCCCCTAACCCTGGTCAAGCTGGAATCTCGTAGTGGACCCCCTGCTTCGCACTGATTGGCTGCTGAGGTAGGTAGTAAGCAAAGAACAAGGGAGGTCACTTGTAGCCTGTCTGCGCCTTCCCAAACTTTCCACGTGACCCTGCTTCCACACGAACCCGCCCAGTCTCAAACTTTTCGGCTTCCCAACCCCAAGCCGACTCCATCAACGACCACCGAAGCCCGTCACCTTTGCCCCCGTACGCACCAATAACGGTATGTTTGAACTTGACCTGCTTGATTTATTTTAAATTGTTGTACTGACTTTACAACGACAGACAAACAGGCAAAATGAGTTCGTTCATTCCAAGCCCCAAGCTGCATCGAAAACTTCGACGACAACGACGACGTTTGACTGACTGTTGAATACAGCGAAGGGAACCAGCTCTTTCGGAAAGCGCCACAACAAGACGCACACTCTGTGCCGTCGTTGCGGTCAGTAATCACCATGCCACCAATTGGAAGGAGAGGCGAAGGAAATATTTAAGAGCTTGGGACTACATGGACCGATTCGAAAAGAGGGCACACACGGCGCATCGAGACTATTAGGCTGACTGCGAATTATTGTTGATATACAGGTCGCCGATCCCTCCACATCCAGAAGCACACCTGCGCTTCGTGCGGTTACCCCGCTGCTAAGACCCGCAAGTGTACGTGAAACGAACGATGCACCCGCCCCGAACACATACACATCCACGATGATCAGAACGATTGCCAGGCCACCAGAATCGAGGCAAGAGGGCGAGCACAGTTGCTAACAGTAGGACGAACAGACAACTGGTCCGAGAAGGCCAAGCGCAGAAAGACCACCGGTACCGGCCGCATGCGCTCTCTGTCCGAGGTCTCCCGCAAGTTCAGGAACGGCTTCCGTGTCGGCACCCCCAAGGGTGCCCGCGGCGCTGACAAGCCATAAGCGATTCCAACACGATAACCGACCGAACGATAGGGCCGTCCAATTCTTGGCTGGAGCAGGGTGGGAGAAGATGAAATGCGGTGATTGACGACAACCACAAAAATGGCGTATTGCATTTTCTTTGGGGGCGTGTAAGGGAAAAACACACGGTACAGGGGCAATCAATTACGCACAAATTACTTGAAACGGAACGGACACCTTTCTTCCCACCTGTTGCTCCGCATGAGATTTCCGGGCAAGGGATCAGATCAAGGGCTTCGGTCTTCCTCTCTGAAAGTGCAGGTCGTCATGAGCGTACATGCCATTTTTGATGCGTGAGGGAGAGGCAGGATTCGTTCGTAGCTGAAATGAAAGGCTATGCGAATTAAGATCAAATTCAACAAAAACTCCAGGACGATCGAACACAGGCGCAAGGCCAGATCGCGGATCTGTGACGCGAAACGATGAATGTGGGCGAGCAACGCGGACAGGCTTGGGCATGAGAGGTGGTAATGGGTATCTTTGACTTGGCAGAAATGGGCAAAGCTCAAGGCTACTGCCCACGCTCGAAGACCTTGACTCCTCCATCCCCGCCGACGTGGTACAGGTATTCGCGTTCCTCAATCGCCCGCCCCAATCCGCCTCCGCCACGGGTAATCCTCACGACTCCACTGACATCCTTCGCCGTGCCCGTGTCCAAAAGCCGCAAGCTAAGCACGGCTTCGGCTTCGTGAGCCAGCGACAGCCCAAATGCGGCATGTTCCTTCTCCAATGATGTAGTCTGCGACGAGATCAGGGGTTCATCGGCGGAGACTGTCAAGATCGTAGCGTGAACTTTCTGTACACATTCTGTTAGCTTAATTACAATCACCGAGGCTATAGGCTGCCCCCCCCCCCAAAGTAGAGACAGCGTGCTGTAAGAAAAAGAAGAACAACCAACCTCCCGCAAATCAAGTATCAAGTCTCTCAAATTCCCGCTGGTAACCCCGTTGCCTGTGCCTGCAGTCGCAAGCCACACGTCCGGCTGGTCTAGCACGAGCACAATCTTACCGCCCTGAGCGCAAAGCTGGTCTACAGCGGCACTCAACGACTTTGCGACATCCGCCATGCGCAGGCTCTCCAGATACGCATGCCCTTGAGCCTGTGCCGCCGGGTGTGCTCTTCCTGCCGCACTAGTGAAGAGATGAGATAGACCGTCTACGAATGAGAATTTCCGTTGTGTGGTGAGAGCGCCGAGGTTGAGGCCCTGTGAATGTGTTTTTAGCTTCTCACTGTTCAAGATGAGGAGGGTGAGTTATGCGGCAGCCTACCAAGCGACCTGCACCGTCTTTCCAGAATGCATAGTCTCGCATCCAGCTCACGAGAACCACTCTCACGTCCTCCTGTTTCGGGTTGCTCTCGTCGCCATACTGCGATCTGTTGTTGGTGGCTCCCGGTTTGAGCAGGCTGTGCAGGTACCGCAGGACAAGCCAATTGGTACTTGCGCCGAGAATACCCGTCAGGACTATCTGTGAGGTCTCGGGAGGTAGAGAGAGACAAGATTCTAATAGGTGTGGTATTTGCGCGGCCATTTTGAAAGTGTTGTGGCTGTTATGGTGAAGAGTACGTTGAGTCGTCAAACTCTTTTAAGGTGATGAGGAGTGGAAGCGCTCTGTGGAGAAAAACGCAGTCACAGCCAGGCGCGGGTTCACCAAAGCATTTGTTGAGACGGCGAGTGCACAATATTCAAAAGACTCGATACAGAGTTTAGATAAATTGTCAAGAAGAGTCTAATCTGCGGTTTGTCGTTGATGATTTCGACTTTTTTATGTACCAGGGTCATGTCGTCCAATACTTGTGTGTGAGAATGTGGGATTCAAGACTCCAAGAAGGGAACCCCCCCATTCTCCAGAAGTCGTCCCCAAGCATACTCACGGACACATTTTTCAATTTACCCTACCACTGACCTTGCATATGAAAGGTTCAAAATCAGAAACGTGTTCCTGCCTTTTCAGTTTTTATGTTTCTCTTGGATATTCAGCCGCTCAAAATGTCCGAGCATCTGATAGCATGAGACTTAAGCATCGTTGATGCGGACCGTGGAGAGACTGTCTTCACATTTTAGCAATGTACTGTTTCCGAGTGTCTTGTCCACTTTCGGTGTATGACTGAACACGATCTCATGCTCTTAACTCAAATGACATTCCTTCATCACTCAGTGCCATGAGGCTAAATACTATATCCACCCTCAATGATGGTGGCAAACACAAAAACCTCGCGAAACGCCTGCTCGATGCCATCTAATATCAGAGTGCAACCATATACACACACAACACTCAAGCCCAATGCAAAAGCCCCCGAATTCCAAGCTGCGCCTGCACGCATTGCTCACGCTGAGCTGTAATAGACTTCCAGAAATCTAACTTTGTCGGAAGAATTCCTCTAGAATTTCTCCATGAGGTTCTTCCTGATGGTCCACATCCTCGCCCTTTTTCCGTATATGAACATGGGCACGGTCGACACCAACACAATCAATTGCATAATTCCAATCCAGATGAACACAATCTTTGCGCCATCAGCTTCGATCCAACCTGTGACGAAAAAGCTAAACACAAGCCCATGGAAGATGTTTTTGCTAAAGTTCAGTGTTACGAGCGCCTCGCCTGCGTACTGCCGGTACGAGTCCACGCAAAAGGTAATCGCAGTGGTACTACCTAGCGAGCAACCGAAGCTGATCACACCAAGGAATACCGTCGGTACGATCCATTGATCTCGCTCCTCTGCGGCCCAGCCATATCCCATCAGGCCGATCAGCGTCGTAAGAAGAATGGGAATTGCCATCACGAGGCGGAACTCGGGCTCATACAGTCCGCCGTTGCGCCGTGCCATGGCTTTGACGATGACATCTGAGACCTTACCTGCCACGGCGGTGCCGAGCACACCGCCAATGAAGGGAGAAATGTACATGAGGCCTGTTTGGAGAGCGTTGAAGTGGTAATAATCCTCGCGGTAAATCACCGTGACGGATTCAGACACGACGATCAGCCAGCCAACAGAGCACGAGTAGATGGCAGCGGACCAGAGGACCGAGGGGTACGCGAATAGGATAAAAGGCCGAATAGCAGCTTTCAACCACTTGTCTTGGTTGAGGCGGCCATGCCAGGGGCGTAGCTGCTGCACAAAGGACTTTGCTTCGCGCTCGCGCCAGTGGCGGCTATAGGCGCTCTGCTGGGCGAGCGCTTCTTGTTTTTCGGCGTCGGTCTCCTGTTTGTTCCATGGGAAACGCAGGCTACGGTGAGAAGGCGTGCGACTGGAGGTTGGCGTATACGAGTCGGCGGCAGCAGTGGGAGGAGCGGTTGGGAGAGTTGATATGTGATGATCTGCGAGTTTGAGTGGTGTTGGAGCCTGAGACCGAATGGAGGACTCGGGAGCAGGAGTTGTAAGATCGGAGGCGTTCGGACTTTCAATATTTCTTTCCACCTGTAGGCTCGACCTAGGTGGAGATTCAAATCTGTCCTTATTCTCTGCAGGATCAGGACTGAATTGGACGTGGTGTGCTTCACCAGCGATACGGGCCTTGTGCACAGCTGTCTCTGACTCTGTGCCGGCTGTGAGATGCAACTCCTTGTGTGGTGCTTCGTCAGAATCGATAGTGGGATTTGCTTTTTGGCCTTCGGGAGACAGTCCATCATGTGGAACATGGCCATGGTGAGACCACTTGGACGACATGCGCTTGAACAAACCAGGCCTGGTTGCTGCGCGTGATCTTGGAATCGGCGTCCGGTCCCAGAAAGTCTCTGGGACGAACAAGAATAAAAGAACAGCACTGAAGGCAACTACCAACGCGATGATCCAGAATACCCATCGCCATCCCAGAGACTGAATGATAGCCGCGGATACTAAAGGCGTTAAATTTTTCCCTCCGAGGAGCAGCAACGTGTATATTCCGATTCGGAAGGCGCTACAGCTCGTTAGTATCCAGCTCCATCATAAGGGAGGACATCAGGTATATCGCAGAGGGGTCTTGAGGAAGATTTGAGATCACCCGCCAAGCGGAACATCACAGTGGTGGCCATGAAGTGTGAGATTTACTTACCGCTCGTGAAGGAAATAAATCTCCGCGATCGTCGCCGATGGCAGACACTCAACGGAGCTCACAGCCACACCTTGAAAGACCCGAGCAGCCATCAAAGAATTGAAACTAGGGGAAGCCGCGCACCATACCGAGGTGCCAATGAAAAGGATAGCGCAGAAAAGGTACACAGGTCTCTTGCCCCACAGGATAGCTGTCGGGCTGGCAAATACAGACCCAACCCCCATACCCATCATGTACAGACCAGTGGTCAGCGATACGCGCGCTGTCGGAACACCAAAGTCGCTGGCGACGTTGGAGAAACCAGCAGCCAGCACGGGGGTCATGCCGCCTCCCAGCATACAGTACAGCCCCAGAGACAAAAGAGCGGCATCTCGACGCCAAGTAGGCCAGTTCAACGGGTCGTTGGCCGAGTCCTCAGGCTGAGGCTCCAGGATAATTTTCTCATCTGCTGTTTTCTTCTTGCCGTCGCCTTGCTCAACGGCGGGCTTTGGTCGCTCAGGGACAACTCCAACGGGCAGAGAGGAATGTGATGTCCTGGCCGGCGCATTGCGTAGACCAAGGGGTTCATTTTTGTGGTTGGAAAGGAGCAGAACAGAACCTGTTCAATGTCAGATACCATTTCTAGTATATTCGCAGTCTTGAGACAAGTTTGCTGGACGCCTTGCATCACAACAGAATTATGGCTTACCTGGGACTTCCACTGTTTGCTTGTCGTTCAGAACACCAAAGCTCCACTTCGGCGCTCCCAAGGACCCCCCGTCCTCATCTGATGACTCTCGTTCGGCTGACTTTTCATCCTTTGCTCCCCCTAAAAAGGGTAGGCGTGATACTATTGAGCGCTTACTCTTGTCCTGTGAAGTCATGATGCTGGAGGCTTTTTGTCGTAATATGTCGAGGAGAAGGATCTTTGTTTGCGCAGCGACTTCGGTTACGCTTTCCAGGAAATAAGCCAAATCGTAATGGCTCAGGACAGCTCCAAAATAGAAAAAAAAGAAAGTAAAAGAGAAGTCGTAGTTCTCTGTATGAGGCCCTTGTTATGGTGCCTACTGGGCGGTGGTGGACAGCATGTACTGCTTCCGTTCAACCTGGGAACGTCGTTCCTTCTTGGTCAAGAGCTGGGCAAAGGCGGCAAGAAAAAAGCGGTGTCAACATTTCTCGAGACTCAGCCGATTCTTATCATGTGCGAAGTCGGTCTCTCAGATAAACACAGAGTGGTATGGGGTCGTGCATTCAAGGTCCTCACGGCTAGGATGCTGACGGGGATGGTGGCGAAGAGCGATCCACTATGTAAGACCGGACCCCACGCCGAAGGATGTTACGGAATGTTGGCGATGCTCCTCTGTGGGCGGCACAGGTCGCAACGAGCGGAAAAGGAACGTCTATTTTTAATGTCACACCGAAGTGGCTGGACAAGAGTTAGGCGTGCCAGTCTCCGGGGGGTTCAGGACGGAGAGAATGACACGAGACTATATGTTATTAGAAAAGGACTTCGGTGCAAGCGCGATGCCAGTGGATGTCAGGGGTCTCGATCTCAAGGCGTGCGAAAGGCGGGCGGCTTGCAAGGATACCTGGGTAGATAGCTTAAACGTCGACAATGCAGAGATGTATATGTTTCAAGCGAAAACCAGGGATCGTTCCAACAATATGAACGGTGGCAGTGGCACTAAGATCGGGCGAAGACGAGATGAAAAGAAGGAAAAAAGGGGGTTACAATTGTGTGTTCTCGATTTACTACAAGTACATATAAATAAACGTGTGACTTTTGATTGTGTACATCTCACCGACCTGGCCGCTTCATTTCCATCAGGGCTATCAAGAGAAGATAGATGATCTGGGAATTTCCAGAAACTAAAATATGCTGCAATTGATAGTCGACTGTGCTTGGGTGGGTCACGATGCTGGCCGCAGTGCGCGTGCGCAACGTGGTATATGGCATGGTGATATTGTATAGACCGCCAAATGCGCCTGGAAAAAGATTAGATTTCTCCGCATGTTCTGACTCGAGGTGAGACAAGAATAAACAAGCTCAAATACCCATTTGGCCAGGCTTCTTCATCACATGTTCTGAATGCCTGCAGATGTCAGCCAGCAAGCATGCGACCTCGTGGTCAGTTGTCCAGGTTTACTAGATCTGCGATGACGACAACTTGCAGGGGAGGGTGGGCGTTGAGAATCCCTTGTCCCGTTCCGTTGACTCGCTGAGGGGAGCCGCAAAGCTTATACGCAGTATGCATTCTTGGCTTTCGTGGAGATGCGAATAGATCTCCCAAGAAATCTTACCACACCACCCACCGCTCGTCGTTAGTTTAGGTAGAAACTGAAGAGGCCATTCACGATGCGCGCTTCCAGGTCACTGCTTCAGTCACTTGACTGCCTTGGCCTCACTCCCCGGGCTGCCCCCAGCTATGCTACGAGATCTCGATACTCAAAACGGCCTGCATCACATCCCCAGCGGGCTCACTTCTCATCCACCCCCCGTCGGCACCAAGAGCAGGCCAGGAATCGTGTATACTCATCGTACGCTATTCCTTAAACTTATCCCAATTTCTTTCCAGTGACGGAAATGTCTGCTACCAGATGTACAAGGCTGACAATGCTCCCAGCGTCCGCAATGCCGACCAACTAACAACCTACCTCTCCCTCTCGTCCTCCTCCCGACGGCCTCTACTCACCCTCTGGACCACGTCCTGGTGCACCACCTGCCACCAAGTCTCCCCGCTTGTCAAATCTCTGATCGAGTCTGGCGTGGGCGAGGCCGAGGGCGGCGTCACATACGCCGAGATCGAGTACGATGCGCCCGACGTCATGACCGCGGGCTTGGGACTCACATACATGATCAACAGCGTGCCGACACTGCTAAGCTTCGACGCCGGCGAGGCGCAGGTCGAAACCAAGGTGGCGGATGGGAATCTGCTAAGGGACAGGCGATTTGTTGAGGAGTGGATCCGCAAGGAAGCGAGGCGACATGGTGCGCGTGGGGGAGGCGGAGGTGGAGGCGGAGGCGGCCTGTTTGGGGGGCTGTTCGGAAGCTTTAGGGGCTAAAGTATTTTGTCTTTGGGGACATGCTACACTGGGCGGGATGGTGTATGTGCTCGCCTGGACTCCCACGTTTGTGCACCAGGCCTTGGAACGTAGTGCCAGCCAGTGGTGGGATGTTGCAGCAGTCACGCGAGCACCCGTGGAGAAAACAGTGCCACCCACTACTAACCACCCTGAACCCTCAAACCGAAGGACAAGACTAGATTGGTTTGGTCTGCTCTCGTTTGATCTGACGTGGTCTCGATGCCCTGGATATTCTCAACAACACTTTAACAAACAAGATTTGCTCGAGCACCAACTTTTGAGCTATATACGCACAAGGACGACCTCACGATTCGGAGCCAGAAAGCCTTCTACGCCTGGTAAAAGACCTCCTCGAGCGGCTTCCACCATGACGGCTCGCCCGACTCACTGCTTTTGGCCCCCGCGACTAGCGACTCCTGGAACTCATCCGTCATCTTCCACCACTCGCGCACCTTTGGGTTATCTCGCATCCGCTCCATGTCACCCTCGTAATCATATCCGACGTACTTAAATGTTGCGAATAGAACGTGGCTCTGGTCGTCGTAAAATATGCTGTCTGTGGCGATGGAGAAGGTGTCAGCATATATCTCGGTGTGATGGGAACGTATGTAAATGGAGCATATGGGTAGGCAGGGACAGCGGCTCCAGAACACCCGGAGTAAAAGCAACGCGAGTAAGTCGACCCGACCGGGCGCAACGCCCGGCCGGACGTCAGTGCGATCCGGCGTCCTGTGCAGCGTGTACCAACCATAACTCCGGACGAGACGCAATCGGTCTCTATCCCCCGGAGCAGGAGGATAACAACTCAAATAGACATCCCAACATACAATCAATAATGTTACAATTCTTGATCTGCTTTGCCACCTCGGGCCACACGGCAGCGTGCACCTTCTTGTACTCGTCGTAGTGCTCCGGCTTCAGCTTGACAATCTGGGCATATCGCTTCCCGGGATTCTTGACGCGGGCCTCGGCCGGGCTCAAGGGAGAAGCATTGGGTACGTGGGCAGAGACGGGTGACACAGGCGGCTTTTGCCAGAGAGCCCCTGTTGACACGTCTTCTTTGGACCAGAGTTGGGACATTCTTTCTCAGTGGGGTCTTTTGAATCTTGTTTTGGCGAGGGCTGTCGTTTGTTCAAGAGACTTGCAAGAGGTTTGCAAGGGAGGGAATTGTAAAAAGAAAGGAAGGATTGAGCGGCTATGTGGAAGGTCCGGTGTTCGGGATACAAAAAGGAAAGTTGGAGCTCGAATGCAGGATACTTGTCCAGCGCACCCTCTCAGTACCTATGCAGTAGTTCGTTCCTGCGGGGGGACGGGCTCGGGTCGAATGGGGACGCGGGGTCGCCGGTGTAAGTGGAACGACAACCTGCGTGGCCAACAGGGCTGAGGTCCGGACCTGCGGGCAGAGTTTCGCTTGCGAGAACTTATCGTTGAAGCAATGACTGCAATCCTGTTCTAGAAAGATAATACTGATTTGATGTTGTTATGCGGTCATGCACTAAAGAAACTGAGGTGGTGATGTTGAGATAGTCCCATGTTTTAAGCAGACTATAATAAGCTATGCATGGAATATAGCCAAATCTTCCAACTGATATAATACTGAAGCCCTTTCAGTGTAAAGTCTCCCGGATCCCCAATTGAGTGCACGCGTAAACCGACGGCCCCCTTTTGGGGCATGTGATTGTCTTTTAGGTAGATAGTCTTGAAGTAGAGCTGGATGGACTATTGGCCCACAGTGGAGCAGGTTCTGTGCGCATAAGACTACCTAGGTGGTCTACCTAGGTAGTATGACAGCTTCATCTCATCAATCAGAGGTGTTCAGGTTAAACTTGCGAGGCTCTGTCTCTCGCACACAACCACCGGAACACACTCGTCAGCTTGAAGACGTCATGACACCGGTGTCGTTGGAGGAAATGTGTGTACTACTGTTCTCTCAAATGATATCATTGTATAGATATCATGCTATACCTCTGTTCTCCATGTCTGCCACTAGTCCGGCCCGAGATACCTAGTTGTTGCCTTGCGCCCTCTACAGCAAGCCCATTTGCCTGTACACCAATCCAACTCCAGCCATGCATGTTTAGAACCCCCATGAAAAAATACCAAATAACCCTTTTTTTCGTCGCGGCGCTGGAAAACCTTGCTGAGTGTTATACAACAAGAAAGAGGTTGAAGTAAAAGCGGTTGCCAAAATTACATGGATGTGTAAGTTGTAAAGGTTTTGTACGTTGCGAACCCATACCTCGGTGTAACCGTGCAAGTGACGAGTGCAGTTTATGACGCCCACCAAGCCTCAACGAGATAAATCACGCCGAAGACAAGAAATGCCACAGCACCACCAATGGTTACTGTAAATCAACGTTAGCTCCATTCAAACAGTCCGCATAACTTTTGGCCGGAAAACATACCAACTCGGAGCGACACACGACCAGCAATCGCTCTACCACCCAGGACAGCGACGCCTGTACAGCAGCCATGGCCCAACACCGCACCAAGCGTGACCCACCAATAATCCTGACCAGCCGCCATCGCGATAGTCGCGATCTGGCTTCGGTCACCCCATTCGCCGAGGAAAGTCATGACAAAAGTCTGCACCCACGCGGGGCTCAGCAGCAGAGAAAAGAGATTGTTCGCCCCGTCGAACAATCCCCAGAAGGCGCCCCTCCTCGGGCTGAGGCTACGCTCCGGTGACGCGGACGGGCTACGCGGCGGCGTGGGGAAGCGGCTCTGCGAGCGGGACTTGCGGGTGTGTGTTCTGTTCAGACCCATCTCGAGGGCATAAGGGCTGATAGAAGAGCGTCGCCGGCCAGCTTTGCGCGCAGCAATCTCCTTCTCTTCGAGTTCCATCTCGACCTCAGCCATTTCGGCGGACACGCCTTCATCCGGGGACATGGCCAAACCCTCTTTCAACATGCGTGCGCCGAATACTAGGAAGAGCGCCGCCGCGAGAAAATTGGTGACTTTCTTTGGGATGAGGGTCGGAACGGCGTGACCGAGCACAGCAGACAGAATCGTCATGGTGATGAGGGCGCCGAAAGCTGCGGTGAAGACGACGAGGCGGTCGTGCTTCATGGCCATGAGGGCGGCGACAAGGAAAGTCTTGTCGCCTACCTCGGAGAAGAGGATCATGGTCAAGGAAAGGACGAACGAGTGGAAGGGGCGAATGACACCTTCCACGTCTTCGGGATTGGATGTGCTGATTTTGCTCGAAGACTTGCCAGGGGCCACGTCAAGGTGATTCTTGTTTGCGGAGTTGGGGAGCGGCATGGTCTGGTCGTAGGTCTTCTCGGGGAGGCCTATGGGCTTCTAGAGGAGTGTCAGAATTGCCAATGGCAAATGCGCTTCGTAGACACATCAACAACGTACCTCAAGTCCGGGAGAGACGTCGTCATTGTTCTTGCCATCGGTCTTGCTCCTGTCCTTCTCCGGATCCTCCTTGCTAGAGATTTTTTCCTGTTCGCTATGCGACAATGGCGGAGCTACCTTTGGCGCCGCTGGCTTGTTCTCCACCTTCTCCCCAGTTGCTCCCTCCTTTGCCTTGCGCACTTGGTCTTTCTCGCTCACGCCCCCTGCTGTGCCTGTGGTTCCCTCCTTGGGCTCCGCCCGGTTCGGGTCGTTCATAACGCCATCGTTGGTCTCAGGGATTTTCACGCCGTCGATTACTGTAGGATCTTTTGGCCGGCCTTCTAGGGGTGGCAAGTCTTTTTTCAAGTCATTCGTGGATGTCGAGCGCAGATTCTCGGCTTCAACAAAGGGGCCCTCGTGTGGTCGGCCGTCAATCCCATCGACGGGCGCGTCTTTGGTTCCGCGCTCCTTTGGCGTTGAGCTCAGAGAGCTGGATTGGTATGTACCGGTGGAGGAGTCGAGAGAGGTAGCGAGGGCTGCCGTGGCTGCAAGAGACACCGTCAGGAGAAGGGACAACCGTCCCTTACTATTTCGCAACCTCATGCTTGCCGAGGGGTGGCTTGTTGAAAGTGCAGAATCGAGAACAGCTTTAGTAGGCCGAGGCGGGAATAAAATAAGCCTTCAGAGCAGTTCTCCCACGACAGCAAGGGGCTTGATGCGATAATTGGATGGGCCGCTTTGAACGGGCAATCCCGAATCTGGCCAGTCTACCGCCAAAACTCTGCCAGAAGCTTGCAGCACGGACTGAGAGGAGAAAAGTCGTGGAATTTGACAAGGGATGTCAAGAGACAGGAAGAATGTGAAGATAGTTTTATCGACTCTGGCCAATTCCACGTCCTCAACGCGGGAGACCGGGGCTTCGCGAGTCGGAATGGGGAACTGACCCCAATAAAGATCCCTGTTTAGTAAGCGAGACTCGCCAAATGTCCTGGAAAAGGGGGCCAACTAGTAGTGCCTGGTATAAGAAGACAACCAATAATTGTTGACATCCGCATATAGAAAATTTGCTGCACTGCCCGTCGGACTTGCTTCTTTCAGTTGATCATATTTAGTTGCATATATACTCTATTATTTGGCGAGTGCGTTGAGGGCCTGTTTCCTGTATGGTTCACAGCCGCTTCACGCCTGGTGACATCAGAGGTATAATCTATATCTACCTGGACGAGCTTCTGGCAACCCTGAGTAGTAAGCTGTTGCTTCTGACTATCGCAAAATGCGAATTCTGGAAAGTATGATGTGTTGCCTTGGTCAGAGGTGGCAGTCCTGTTTCAGCAGGCAATCATAACGTATACCTGCCACATCAGCCTGATCAGGTAGGAGGCAACTTTGCTTTTGAATGTGATAAGTACCCCGGTACCTACTAAGCCACGACTGGGGTGGCAGGGGTGGCAGCAAATCTTAGTAAGCTACCTATATTCTAGCTTGCTCCGGGTTTTCTTCATCAACAGCCTCCCTTCACTCTTAGCTGGCTAGGGTTAGGACACGACAACAACAGGGTTCGGGTATTCGACGCGTTCATCAAGTCTTCAAGACCTGATATTGACGGTCAATTAGTTGATTCAATTTGATTGCTGTGGTCAGTTGGCATCATGCCTCCCAAGGGAAGGGGCGGACGCGCTGGCTCGGCCATGTCAGCAGCTTCGGGGTAAGTCTTTGCCTTCTTGCAGAAACAGCAACAACAACAACAACAACAAGTAGAAGATCTCTCATCAGTGGGACCACAATCCCTCAAACCCTCCTTTACCCCTAGCATCAAGGCCTTACTCACCTGAAATTGATTAATTCACCCTGCTTTGTAAAATCAAATCAAAAGAAAAAAATAAGAAGAAAGGAAAACCTCATTTCACAACATTGCAGTATGCTAACCACTTTTCAGTCGCACAAGTTCGCGTCTTGCTGCCAAACAAGAGGAGGCTGCGCAAGAGCGTGAGGCTGCTGAAGCGTTTACCAACGCGCCAGCTCCACCTCCAGACTCATCCATGCCACCGCCCCCTCCTCCAAGCACAAGAGGCCGTGGCCGTGGACGCAGTGCCAGAGGAGCTGCCGAAAGTTACGCCCGCCGAGGTACTACTCGCGGCTCTCGTGGCGGAAGTAGCATTGCCAGCTTTGGGCGAGCAACCAGGGACACCCCGTTTACTAGTGATGTGTATGGCGCCGATGGTGAGCACAAACGCCCTCTTCCCATCCTACGGCACAATGTACTTACCGTGGTCCAGATGAAGACCCCTTTCCACCTCAGAGCGGCACGCCCCAAAGCGTAGACGCCGCGAACAGGGTATATGGCAGCTCGCCGTCTGAGGCCGCAGAGCTGACCCCTAGAACGAGGGATGCCACCGCCAATTTGATGAATAAATTCGTCGACCGGCTCTTCTCAGTCTCCAAGGATCTCATGTCCCACCTTGCCATTGACGCGACAGACCGGGACGAGTCATGGGTTGATGAACTACACACTCACAAGGTGGTCTTCAACACCTTCTACAAAATCTACACCGATAAGGACGCCGAGGCTTTCATCGACATAGATGCCGTTTCCCAGAGGACCAAGGTTTCCGACAATGTTATTCTCTGGCAGAGGATGATCAAGACTGTTGCGACGGCAAACCTTGCCAACCTGCTCAGCGACGTCGAGGACCTTGATAGTGACCACAGTTATGTTCTCAACAGACTTCCCCTCGTCCAACGGATTGATGATGTCTTCCCGGAAGTCTTCATCCCTGGCGGTAGACAGGGCTTGGACGGCCAGGATTGGCTGATGGACAGCGAGACTGTCGAGCAGGCATTTACTGTCCGTACCCATCGCTTCATTGAGACACTCCGCGTGGTAGAACAGGCCAATCCTTTCCGACTGTTTGCCCGAGTCTTTCTTGACCTCGATGTCGATAGCATGACCGACGAAATGCTTGAGCAACGTATCAGTGGAGCCGATTACAAGCCTTTCGTTGGCTTTGATATCATGGGACCGGACGCCCAGGCTTTTCGTGACAAGATCGCCGGCTTTCAAAATCTGCTCACTCAAATGGAGACAACCGCGATCATTGACCAATTGGAGGCCGAATATCCATTCGACTCGTTCCTGAAATCAATGAAGGACTGGATCAGGGTTTTTGAGGCCAAGGTACCTGGCCCTCCTCGACCAGTTGCCCATTCAATTTACAACGGAGACTCGCCATACTCACCGGGTGCACAGTTGCAAGCCGAGGCCAATTCTTCCAGGTAAGTGGCCCCGGACGATTTGCACCTGTTGTACCTGATACGTCAATTCTAGTGGCCTGACTCCTTCTGTTTAGATTTACCGTGTCCGCTGTCAAGGCACTTCAACGCTTTGCCTCAGCTTCCGCACAGCAAGCGCAGGGAGGCGAGGGTAGCGACTTCATGGACGACGGAGAATCGTTTCAAGCCTTTGACGATGACGCCAGTCTGGCTGGTACTGATGCGCAAGTGCTCAATAGGGCCCGAAGCCAAGCAAACCAGGGTCCTTTCTTCACGCCTGGCAGCGATGGTTCTCTTTATGCAGCCGCCGCCGCCGATATGACGAACCGGGCCGGAGGTCGCAAGCGAGGCCGCAAAAACACAGATGATGCCAATGCCAACGCGAAGAGAGCCCGTGAAGCGGCTGCGGTACCGCTACCCGACGCAACACTGGACGCACACCCCACCCCATCAATCCCATTCGATCCTGTCGCGCTATCGCAGGCATCTCAGCTGATATCAAAAGCTAATCGTCGACCGGCTGTGCCGAAAGCAAGAAGGCCTTGGACCGCTCACGATACACAACAGCTTGTCGCAGCTGTGCACGTTTACAAGGCGAAGTGGAGCACCATTGAGAAGGCCATCAAGGGCCATCATATTCCCTTCAACGTTATTGAGCGTGATCAGCAGGGCCTGCGTGACAAGGCTCGTCTTGTGAAGGTCGACATTCTCAAGTAAGTAAGCAAAGGCATTGGCTATGGAAACACAGAGCTGACTTTGCAAGAACCGATTTACCATTGCCACCCTCGTTCGATTTGGTGGTACTGGGAAGGAAGGAGAAGGATATGGTCATTGCTACTGGCAGAAACCCTGATCGGCGGGAGGCCGATACCGATGCGAATGGTGATCCTATCAACACCCTTTACGACCCGAACGCACCACCCCCACCTCCGTTGCAAGTCGCAATGCAACAAGCGCCGGAGGTTGCTGCAGAAGAAGTCGAGCAATCCGAAGCCAATGACTTACGTCCCCTCCAAGAGGAAGCTCAGATGGCCATGAATACTCACATGGGAGGCAGCGCTCCAGACGCGCCTATGATGACAGCAGACATGGGTGCACCGACACAGGTCTCGGAGTCTTTGGGCGAGGGCATGTCCGTTGCCCCGGAAGAAGCGCCGATCGACCCCAATATTTCTCAGGCCGGCCCCAGTTCCGAAGTTGCGCCAGTTTAGAGAACTAGGCCAGAATACATGGAATACTATGGGGATTTTTCATCGTTTGTATAGCGATTTAATGGGAGGATCGGCCCTGGAGAGAAGAGCCTGCAGGGGGCAGGAACAGCAGAAGATCGAATTCACATGCTCAAGATGTTGAAAGCGATGGCTCTGCGGATGGCAGAGAGGAGCTATCTGATCTTGCCAAAGTCAGAAGACGAAAGGCATGGTACAAAAGTCCAGATTGACAAGGCGGCAAGACTGCGCAAAAAAGCCTGGAATATGAGCTCCCTTTCTGCGTTGCCAGATATCGTCTTTTCCCGCGCCGGCGATCAAGAACCACCAGGAGCCCAACGAGATTGCCTGACGATGTTTGCAGGCGTAAGAGAGATAGCTCCTCTGTCTTGACGGGCGGGATGGAAAAGAGGCTGCGTTGCTGTGCTCGAGAATTCGATGCGTTATAAGTCCCTTCATGCATGAGGTCACTTTGTCTATGTGGGTGGGTTCATTGTCTGGTCTTCACATTCGCATCGCTCCGTGAAATGGCTGCGAACGATGAAGCGAGTAGACAAATTTGATTGGGCTGACCTGTCATCTTTTGACATCGAGGCTTTTCTGTACGATACTTGCGTGCCTGTATATAAACCACATAACTCATCCTCACGATGTAGCATGCGCCTGAAGCCAGCTCTTGTCACTGGAAGCAGGCGTAGGCGATAGTCGTGGACCAATTTATGTGCTAGTAGGGAACACTCGTCCTCCCCAACCAGCATTGGAACATTTACGTGATCACACCTTTTTTGAGACGGCAACGCTAGGCGGTTTGCAACAATGTTCTATTTCCAACGACTTCCTGACCCGTCTTGTATATCACATTCTTGCCTTGACAAAGCATCAGTAGTAAAGCAGGTAGAGCAAAGGTGAGAATGGGTATTAATCCTCGTCATCCCCTCCCCTCTCCATTCTCGAGAACGCGTATGTCTAGTTTCCCCCCCGAGGTGGCTTCGCAATGCAGACAGACTTGCGGCGATGCTAATAGGTCTTTATGCGTGTTCTTTGGATCGCAAAACTGTGGCTCGATTGCGCCGCGCCCTTTCTTGTTCACAATGTGTATGTGTTTGTGTGTGTATCTCTTTGCAGACCCTGGCCCCCTTTTTCCCAGGGGGGCCCGAATGCTGTGTGTCCCTAACCAAATTCCTCCGTCCCATCCCTGCGCCTAACACGTTTGAAAAAAAAAGAAAGGACACAAATAAGAGAAAACCAGAACGTGACCATGAATGCAACGCAGAGAAAAGCGAGAGTGGGGTCCTAGCGAGTGTGGGGGTATAGAGACCTATCCTAGGTATGCGGATCAGCTGGAAAAGAAGAAAAAAACAGGAGCAAAAATGCATGCTTGCTCATCAACGCTCATGAGCAAGGGAGGAAACAGAGTGGTGAGGGTCAAACGCCGCGGATATCAGCATATCCCTCGGTATGGAGGATATTTGGTCGTAATAGACAAAGGGGTGTGTGTTGTCATATACAAAATTGACAATGCGACATTGGCAACGATGCTGTTGTCATTCAGGTTGAGAATGATCGCCCAATGAAAGCACCGTTTGATCACCGATCTCGGTCTTCCTCTGGTACGCGAGGAGACCTCGACGGCGATCCTGAGTTATTCGAGCCGAAACTGCTGGACAACAAGCCTAGCCAGCCAGCTCTTGCCGACCTACGAGGAGCTCTACGCGGTGCGGGCGACAAAATTCCCTGCTCGACGTCTACCAAGTGGCCGGGTGATCTTCGTCCAGATCCTGAGGCTTCAGGCTCTTCACCGTCGTCGCTGTCATCGTGGTAGGCTTCGTACCTTGGACTAGATGGTGAGCCGCGGGCCAGCGAACGAACGACGTCGCCCTTGCATATGGGGCATGTACGCCGTCGGGTTGTCAGCCAAGGGGTACTAGAGTAGTCTATTAGCTTCATGATTCGATGCGAGGTAGCAGTTTGTGTGTACTTACATGCACTCCACGTGGAATTCATGACCGCAAGGCAGGCTCATGACACGGCTCACACCATCGACATACTCTTCCAGGCACACGACACACTCGACTTGACGGCCCATATACTTCTTCCATTCACTGGGTTTCTTCTCTTCGCCTCGGGACGGAGAACGCGAGCCCTGTAGTGCTGTGTCAACCCGCAACAGATCGTTGGCAGTCGGAACACCCGTAGTTGTTCGTGAGCGTGGTCTTGGGCGGGACGAATTTTGCAGCAATGGTGTTGTCGGCGAGGACGATGTCGGCGAAGGTATTCTGGAGCTTGACCCTGGTGACGATGACACAACTGTGTGGTACGTGCGGACAGGAAGGCGGTCGACCACGGACTTTGGCGCCCTCCATCTACGTCGTCGAATCTTGGCCCGCAAAATAAGCAGAGCGTAGACAACCGTCAATGTTATCAAGGGGCTGACTACCAAGACCAGTAGAGTGTCGAAAAAGGGCGCGGTGCTACCAGTGGGGCTGATAGTCACCCACAGGCCCTCGTGAACGGGCGGCGCAGGCTCATATTGTTTGGTAAGAGGGGTATTGATGGCCTTCGGCGCAGTGTTGGACTTGGAGAAGTCGGCTCCATCATCATCTCCGAAGAGTTTGGACATCAATCCGCTCTCTTGCTTGTCGGAATGTGGCAAAACAGGCTTTCCCTTGGGTGACTGCGGCACATATTGGCCACTGCCAGGCGTAATGCTGCCTCCCTTGAGACCGTGAACGTCCTTGGCTTTGGTATCAAACTTCTCTGGCTCCCTGCTGGGCTTGTCGACAGTCTCCTTGAACTTGCTCGGGCTGAAATTGCCAGAAGCGATGTCTTTGCCGGCGTTGTTCATTTTGTCTGCACCAGTCCCAGGCGCGTCGACCAAATCAGGGTCACGCCAGTCCTGGACACCGATCTGGAAGCCATCTCCAGATGTCTTCTGGCCAGATGCTGCGTCCTTCCCATTTTTGGCAGCCTTCTCCAGGCTGGTTCGAATAATCCTGTCCTTCTCGTCGCTCCAGTCGTTTACAAGTACCCAGTCGTGTTGGCCACTACTAGGAGGTCTACTGCGATCAGAGGTGGCTTTGGAGCTGCCGTCCAAGCCAAAGAATCGCGCAAACCAGCTGGACTTATTTGTGCTCGTCTTCGCCGGGCCCGTCGCGGATTCCTTCCTTGTTACCTTCGACTTGACTGCTGGGGCCGCTGCTTTGGCTTTCAGGGCCGGAGGGGTGGTCTGCTTCTGGGGCGTAGTCTTCTTGGTCTTGCGTGTCTTGTCGGCCGGCTGCACCTTGAACGTCGGGTTTCCATTCTCGTCTATGAGGTCCTCGATGAAACTGCCCGGTTGCATGAGCGAAGACAATAGATGGGCAGTCGTGCGGGAGGTGAAGGTGGCTGGGATGGTGATGTTTGACGTGTCTCCTCTGGCAAACATTTGAATAAGCGGGCCGCCCTTCTGATTGTCGCCAACAATAACGCCCACAGCACCGCGTCGCTGAGCCCATTTGACTTTCTCCAAGAAGCCGCATCCTCCACGACTCAGCAAGACCACTTTGCCCGTGATCTCTGCCGTTTCTTGAATTGATTGTATGTCGGCATGACTCGACGTTACTGTCGTCATCTCGTAGCCAGGACCTGTCTTGGCCCTCAGACCTCGATGTAGGTAGTCGTCAGTGCCATCATCTTGAGGCTCGTCTTTGTCCTTGTCTTTCAGCTTGGTGTCTACCACGCCTTCGGCAAGATCCACAGGAGGACCCTGGGGCAATCTCGACCTCTTGGAACTCTTCTCCTTATCGGCCGCGGGGGCAGCTTTTGCCTTGGCAGCCAGACCGATGGCTGTGCCTTTCAACCCTGTGATGGTGGTCCCGTCGCTCCATCCTGGTAGGTCACTACAGCCCAGCTCGCCTTCTCCTTCACCATCCGGCAGATTCTCGTCTGCAAAACCACTCCCGATCCATAGCTGGCCGCTCAAGCCTTTTGCTGGCAGGGGAGGGCCGAAAGCAGCTGGTCGAGCTGGGAAGAATGTGCTGTTGTCATCGGTCAAGGAAATGGCGGCGTTTGGCGGGAAGAGGGTGAATGGCGTGGTGAAGGAGAGGAGTGAGCCGAAAGTCGTCGGCTTTGCGCTGTGGGGGCTCAGGGGTGCGGCGACTTGAGTGGAGCGCAGCGAAACGACGGAGCGGCAGAAGAGGAAGAGGGAGGCGGCGAAGAAGAGGACGAGAATTGCTATTCTCGGCGGGCGCATATCGAAGGAAGGCCGTGGTCAAGTCTATTGTTCGTGAAGGAATAGAGATAGAGGTAATGGGTGGAACTGCTGTTGTCTTCGTCGCCGTCGTCGTCGTGTGTGTCGTGTGCTGACGCGAGGCTGAAATCGTGAGATTGGAGAAAGTGTTTGTATTCGCAATGTACTGCTACTGGTAAGAGTGGTAGTCGACGAGGCTGTTATTCACACACTCAACCCGCAAGATAGACGCCGATGGAAACAGAGATGGGGGACGCAGCCGTTAATGGCGGCGCACGTATGAAGCATTCGCAAAGCAAGCTATGGACAATCTGGAACAGTAGTCGAAAAGAAGCACCGCTTGGCCGCAAAGAGGCGGGCCGGAAGCGGGAAGGATACACAATGCAGAGGATGGGGTCAACGGGGTCGCAAAGAGAGAGAGAGAGAGCGAGAGAGCGAGAGAGCAATAATCTGAGAGACTTGTAGGATTGCGGGACAAAGTCAACGTCAGTCGGCCTGGAACAGGCTGGATCAGGTACGGACGGGATGCCGAAGTAGAATTTAGAAACAAAGAGGTTTAATGTTGATCACTCTGACACCGTCGAACCACCCTGATGGTGCGGGTCAATGATGCTATTGCTTTCTACGGGGATGCATGTGGGCAAGCGCGGTAGTGGCCACGCGCGGGGCCGCCGGGAGTGGCCCAGGCCCCTCTCCAAGTCCAAGTAGGTATGTACCTAACCACTTTTACAAGTAAAGCACAGGCGGGCGCATTGCTGACTGATCCACTTTAGGTACCAACCATACATACCTAGGTGTACCTACCTAGTAGTAGATGGTTATCTATCTACTATGTATTCAGGATGCTGCAAGACTCAGGTGTCAGAACTCAGGTGCTGCTTGCTTCACTAGTGCAGGGCTGCTAATAATGAAGGATGCACACCTACCACCAGCTACGGCATCCTATAGGATCGCCTGCTATACCAGTCAGTGGCCATGACACCACCAAACTATGCAACTGACTCTGCAAGATTTTTGAGTTTTTACTTCCCGCCTGGTGTGCTTCAGCTTCCATTGCCATCGACCTTAACCATCCACACACCCCCCGGCTTACACCTGACGTACACACACCATATGTCACAAGACATCTCCCGCCCGATAAGCCAAACTCGTGAGCATTTAACTCACGGGCAACGTGCAACTGTGTCTCTGAATTCCTTATCTTTATCGTGTGCCTATTCTTTCTTTCCTTTTTTTTTGGGGGGGTGAGGCTCTGTATCACTGCGAAAGCTGCGAGTCGTTTCGTACATGGCGGTACAGTGGTCACGTTGATCTTAAATACCAGGTTTCTCCGTGGAATTCACCAGTGGGCGAATATGTCATGCAGAGCAAACGTCTCGCGTTGAGTTTGGGCCTCCTCATTCAGTAAACTCGCACATTTATCGAACTCTTGATTTCACAATGTCTCTCATAGTACACCTCGTCAGTCATCATTTCCAAGGCTGGACTGAGACTTTGTTGTCATGTAGAATGCCCCATCACTGGCTTTCTCACTGTGGCAAAGCCCCTGGGAAAACGGCATCGTGTGTGTTCGTCGAACATCCCCTTCAGTCCGCCTTAATTAAGTCCGCTGCTCTCTCCGCAACCGCATAGACCGTAGACTGCACATGTCCAAGCGGCTCGATAGGGAAGATGCTTGCATCCACGACCCGGACATTGGTCGTCCCATATACACGTAGCCGACTGTCAACAACTCCTCCCTTGCCACGGGGCAGCATCGCACAAGTCCCTGATGGATGAAAAGCCGTGAAGAGTCTCTCTCGCACAATTCGCTTGGCTTCTTCTATTCCGTCGCCCTCCATCGGGGGAATCTGCCGGCCGTTGCGCTTCAGAAGGCTTGCAAATGGCTCTGTGTTTGCAATGACTTTGATAAACTCAATAGCCCGTGCGAGCATCTCCAAGTCCAGAGGGTGTGACAGATATCTTGGGTCTATTCTTGGCTGCGCCTTGGGGTCCGAGGACACAATATGGATGTTTCCCCGTGAGAAAGGGTGCATAAGCATGGTGACAATGCTGATGTAATTGCCATCATGTGCTTTGCTGAAGAGCCTGGTCATGTCGGTTGGACCACCATCTGGATGGCCGTTCAGTTGCAGTGGGATATACATGAATTCCAGAGTAGACTCGCGCGGATTGAGAAGTTGCTGTCGCAGAATGTCGCTTTGCTGAGCCAGAGACGGAAGAGTGTCGTTATGGGAAACGTTTTCAAGACACACTCGAAGGAGCTCCTCAACATCAGTCTTAGGCATGATGCCACTACCGTCCATAAGTGGAGTGTAAGCGAAGGTGAGAGGTGTGCCACTCAGAGGTCCTTTGCCCGTGACCTGGTACTGCTCCATGATGGCTTGGACAATTTTGGGATCCCTCATGATGTCGCCCGAAATCTGATCGTCCGCGATTTCAAAGCTGATACTAGCAAGCGGATGGTCTCTGTTATAGGTGGAATCAGCTTTGAACACATCTAGGTGCTGGTGGTATACCTTTATGAGGATACGCAGCTAGTTTCGTTTCGCCTCGCTGCTGAGGGAGAAGCAGAAGAAAAAGAAAAGGGGGGGTGCCTTCTATTCAATCAAGGCGATACTTACTGCAAATTCTCACCGACCTGCTTGTTATCGACGAATGTTTCAATGCCATGGCGAGATAGATGCTCTCTATCGCCTATACCGGACAATTCTAATAGCTGTGGGGATTTGATTGCACCACAAGCTACAATGACTTCTTTACGAGCATGAGCAATTTTTTGGCCACTAGTGACAGCAAACTGCACGCCTGTTGCTCTCACTTGCCCAGACGCTGTAGGCCCATCCTCGAGCTTCTCGAGTATGATCTTCTCCACAAGAGCGTCGGTGATAACGTGAAGATTCGGTCTTCTGGATACGTCTCTTCTATAGTAAGCGGATGCGGAATATGCTCGCACGCCATTCTCGATGGATAGAGGATTTTGGAAGGCACCCTGTGTATCGCCAGAAATGGGATCGACGGTGGTATCGAAGTGCAACGCTTCGAAAGTCTTCACAAACGCTTCGTTCTATGTTGTGTCAGCCAGCTAACAAGAATACCAGGCTAGGTTGGAAAGCAATGGAGGGCCAAACCAAGCAGCGATGAAGGCACAAGCGTAGAACCTAAACTCTTTTCACCACCTACCTAATTACAAAGACGGAAAATACTTACAAATGGCCCTAATTCGTCAGTGAAGCTTGCTGCCAGAGGTCCATCGTATCCTTGGGCCTTCTCGTCCACCCAGTCCATCATCATGCGCTTTTGCAGGTCAACGTGAGGCTTCTCGTACTTGTGAAATTTCCTAAGGTAAAAAGCCATGCTTTCACTGTTCCAACCATCGTCACCCACGAGAGATGCCCAATTGTCAAAATCACTTCGCGCCGGATAGACGAGGGCAGAGAAGTTCATGGCTGAAGTGCCACCCAATACTTTGCCTCGTGGCCAAGCAATCGAGCGGTTGTTGACCTTTTCCTGGGGTACGGTCATACTTTTCCAATCGTAATCTGGGTTGTCGTACAAAGTAGTCATCAAACCGGGAATGTCGATCTTTGGATCTCCTCTGCGGTCTGAGCCAGCTTCAATGACGAGGACCGTTGTGCTCGGGTCTTCGCTGAGTCGAGACGCAACAACAAGGCCCGACTGGCCACCGCCTACGACTATGAAGTCCACGCAATCAGGTATGTCGACTTTTCCGTGTGTCTCAGACATTTCAAAGTTGTTTCTAGTAATTAATTTATGACCGGTCACTTGGTGGATGAGAAGAAAATCGCAGAAATGTAATAATGTATGCTTAGAACAGTGGCAGGGAGGGGGCAAGACCAAGGACCGATTATGCCCGTCTTACGAGAGACGATGTACTCTTCTACAGTTTCCAATGTCAGACGAACCCACATTATCTGAGGGGACAAACTTGCGGCGCAGCTCGGCTATATCGTGCTGGTCTTTGTGGAGGCTTTCGTGATTGTGACTGCATTTGTGGGCTGTATCCTATTCGACCTGCGTATTCCCGATGCAGGTGCTTCGCCAAGTGCATGTTTCCGACATAATATATTGCAGTTCCCAAGTAATCACTCAATCGAAGAACTGCCTGCTGATACGCATACAATTTTTGGCTTTTAAATTTGCTCTGCTTCAAATACTCAGTACAGCATCTATGAATTGGAATGTGCTAAGAGAGGTTGCTACTTTAGCCGAGTCGGCACCGACACCCGCAGGCGCGACTTCAACATCACTAGATGGCTGGCTCAACGCGTCTGAGAATGCTCAACTCTGTCAGCGACTACGCGGACATTGGGTCGCTCCTGTCTGCTTGCCTGCGAAGCATATATCCTAGCGCGAAGATGAGGTCGCTCAGCTTCCTTGCAGCATATCAGCCCTCACACCTTTTCCCTTAGTTCAAGCCTCAGATTGCGTCTCAAGCAAGGCCTCAGCGCCACGGCCAACCATGTCTCGCTTCCTTTCGCCCAAAGAGATCAGCCTATTGGCTTTGATAGCAGTTTACTGCGAAGGAGCGGTCCCGGCTGATGGAATTCTACCTGTACTAAAATTTCTTGCGAGGCACACCGGCACAGACTCGACAGGAGAAACCAGCAAGATGCCTCAAGAGAATCAATTTCAGAAAGCTCAAGACGACATCGACCTCATCCAGTCCATCAAGCCCTTTGAAACGCTGCTTCAGCCTTATCCAGCCGCTGTGGGACTACCTGGACGGCGATTGTGGGATCTTTTCTTAGCAAAGTTGTGGACTATTGATTCGCTCGATGCCTTGCACCAGTTCTTTGAGGAGCTGCCCGTACTGCTTGCGAACAAGGACGACATCCGCCGGATGGTAGAACCTGAGGAAGGCGCAACTACTACCAGGATACCATTGGCTGTCCACTCGCCGTTTGCATTGTTTATCCGCAGGGCTCACTTGGAGTTCTCCCGTATCCAGTTCAGCGATGCCTCGTCTCTCTGGAAGGGCTTCATCGTCTACAGACAGCCTACGGCTGCGGCCTGGTTCAGGCGCAACCCTTCTTTGAACTCGAGTCATTTTGACAAGGTGCTCGAGGACAGCGAATTGGACTGGGGAGAAGGTGCAGCTGCTGTAGAGTCCATCACTTATGGAGACCTCCCGTCTTTCCATGTGCCGGTGAGCGTCAATTGCTTGGACAACCTCATCGAGTTCCAGGTCGCTCAAATGCAAAGTAAGCTTTTCTATCCAAGCCAGCAGTGAAAACCTGTAGCTTACTTGCCAATAACAGAATATGGCGTCCGAGTGCCTGTACAGATACATCAGCAGTTCACTGATTTGCTTAATATCAGCCGAGCAAACCCTAAACTTTCCCATTATCTCAAGTATGGCTGCCTGTGCTCCTGTTTGTAGCTGAATACTAATCTGAAGCCAGGTTCTTGGAAGCCTGGAGATCTGGGGACTACCCAACATCCTTCGACTACCTTCATCGCTATTTCGACTATACCATGCAACACAGTGACCGCGAGCATTATCACTACGCTTTACTGAACTTGGCTGTCCTTTACGCAGACTTCGGGTGCCACAAAGACGCCGTCTCCACCATGCTGGAGACTATCGCTACTGCCCGTGAGAAACGAGACCCAAGCTGCCTGAATTTTGCCCTTAACTTCTTCTACAACTTCGGCCTTCAGCACCCTCAGTTTGTAGCGGATCTTGAATCAAACAGCATGTCCGCCACCGGCAGAGAGACTCTCGCCTTCCTCAAAGTCAAGGCCAGGGAGACAGGCATGTGGTCAACATGGAGCCATGCCCTTTTGAGCGAAGCCAAACAGGGCCTCGTGAGCGGTGATAGTGTCGCCACTGCTCTCGAAAATATCACTCGCAGCTCACATCTTTTGGTTGAACGTGGCCTGACGAATATGATTGGTACTCAATTCAACCTCAGCATCGCTGTGTGGGATCGAGCAGGCGTGGCATTCATGTCCACTATGCTTTGTGAAGTGTTCATCCGATGTCACGCACCCAACTCCATGTTGGATGACTCGCTGAGAATCACCTGCCGACTAGCAAGTCTTCAAGCCCAAAAGGGCAAGTACAACGACGCAATGGAGCTGCTCGAAAACATAGACGGCAACTCCCTTCGTGCTTGGAAAGCGAACAAGTACTGGCAGAAGTTCCGCGCACTCATCAAGCTGCGCCGCGATCTCCACCGTGATGACCTTGATGGCGCCGAGTACCTTCTCTCACAGATCATGCAGTCTAAGCCCGATGACCTCGAGCCCGATCTGGTCTTCGTAGTTGATTCCCTTCACTACGAGCTCCTCATCCGGCGAGGCGATCTCCAAACCGCCTCTGCCATGGTCGAGCGGCTAATCACCGATACCAGCGAACAGGACAAAGATGTCGCAATACGCGTGCGACTGCTTCTGATGAAGGCTCAGCTCTTCGAGAAGGCCGGCCGCCCGGAGCGGGGCTTCTCGATTGCCATGCGCGCGGCCAGTTTGGCTTGGCAAACGCGGCTTATGAACCTCTTGTGGCAGTCCATTGGTGCGGTGGCCAACATACTCAATTCACTCGAAGAGTTTGAGGCTGCGGAGAAGCTTCTATTGGTAGTCATTCCGCGATGTCTAGAGTGCGAGGGCAGCTACGTGGCTGCGAGCCTCTTTTTGACACTTGCAGATGCATATGTTGGCACCGCAGGAAGCATGGGACCTGGCCAAGGTCAGGACACGCATTCTAGAGGGAGGCTGGAGTACCTGACCAAGGCGATCGGCGCCTTGAGACGGGCTTTTGCTGATTATACGGCTGTGCAGGATGTGCAGAAACAGATGGAGGTGACGGCAAAGATAGCTACAATCATGAGGCTTAGAGGAGATTTCAAACTGGCTGATGATCAGGCGGCCAAGTATCTGGAGTTAAGGGCGCAGGCATTAAAAGCTTGAAACAAATTCAAGGGGACGCTGTGTTGAGAATCGCACTGAGCGGACCTGCGGCTCTGCGCCCATACTCGTGGCGAAGACTCGTGGCGACGGGGACCGCCATCAAGGATGAAACTTGATACCATGGCTTGGTTGCCACGCTTGCCGGAATCTCTCGATTGGGAGATTTGGCTAGCATGGAATTAGAACGGGCGAACAAGCGCCGCTCAGGCATTCATAGTCAGGTCACCCAGTATTGCTTCATAGATAGCATGCGCTTCTATACAAGTCACGATTTCTCGATGTCACTGGGAAGTAAGTACGATGCAAGGCTTGCCAAATCGATTGCTGCGACTCTAGAAAACATGTACAGGTCGATCTGTTCTCGACGGTGGTCCTCCGCTCTATCCGTCCATCTGGCCGTTCGACGGTGCTCCTCCACATGCTACGGTCAACTCTGATTGCTTTCTTAAGCGGTCTTGTCCTTGTTGTGGTAGTTGACCTTGTCGTTCCAGCTATAGCATAGTCAGTAAATTGCGCGACATAGTAGAGACATGAACCCGGGCTGAATAGAAGTGCTCAAAACCGGGCTTGCAGGCGGATGCTGGTAGGAGCTCTCTAGTGTCCCATATACATTGCCAAACCCGGTTCGCAGCAACGCGAGAGAGATGCGATTGAACCTACAAAAGAGTCTTGTCACCATCACCCCACGTGAAGTTCTTGGTCTGTTTGCCATATATGTCAGTAACTGGCACGTATCACTGCTAGGGAAGAGACCTACCCGGATGTTCTGGTAGGGGTACTCGACGCGCTCCTCCAGAGGCGGCATGTGGGACCAGTGCTCCCAATGCTCGTTCCAGAGAACGTATGCGTTGACGCTGGCGCCCACGAGGGCGGGAATGCAAACGCTGCGTAGAGAACGTGGTCAGCTCCTTGCCTTGGTCTCGTGCAGACTTGACGCTCCCAGCTTAGGCATTACGCCCGGCTCCATTTGTCCCGTCGCTGGCCTCTCATATTTCCGCTATTTCCCTCTTATCTGGCACCTGCTCTCTTCCAAAAAGGTTTGATGCTGTGAATGCTCCTTTCCTTCCTCGCGGGGCTGCAGTTCGTGATCATGATGGGGTGATGTCATACAAGATAGAGATCTTCTTCCAGAGAGCTGTATATCCCAATTGGTCAGCGGCGTTCACTTTGGGGTTCCGTGTCCCCTAATGCTCGACCTACCAGTTGACTCGGCGGCGTGCTCCTTCACGGCGCGGCGCTCGGCAACAAAGGCGTTCTCGCCGGCCTTCGGGGCGGTGCTAGCGAAGCGGCGCTGGATAGCGGGCGAGCGCAGGGCGCGGAAGACCTGGCGTTGGGCAAACATGGTGTGTATGTGTGTGCTTTCTCGGCGGGGCTGTTGAGTGGAGAGTAGGCGCTGTAGGCGGGTTGTGGTGCGTTGTGAGAAGTCGTCGGAATGCGGACTGGGGGGGATTTACTCAGGTACGGTTGCGAATCAGACGATTGACGATTCGAATGTCGCTCGCTTACATAAGGCTCCTTCCTAGAGCCCGGGGGATGGCTTGCCGAGGTTTAACCGTACACGTGAATTCGCGAAAGACGTCAGACGCGCTTGATCGCGACAGCCAACGTCATCGAATTCACCTATACGCGAGTAAGCTGCAGACTGAGGGTACGGTCGAATTAGTGAGGAAGGTCAGTCGAGATCCGAAGCTCCACTGTGTGATGATGACGGCTGACTAGGACTGTAGCGAGAGGAAGATTCAGCTTCTATTCGGCTGTTGGATTTCCCGGGACTTTCTTATGAGATATTGTCCTGCGTGATGGGAATCCTTGGGAGAATTACCTGATCATTCTGTTCTTCGACTTTGAGCATCGAGGGTATAGCTGATGCTGTCACCTCGTCAAAGCGCAGTCCTGAATTGAGGTGTTGAAACGATCGGAGTCCTCTCCCACCCTTGGAGAAGCAACACCGCCCCGGCGCGCATTCTCGATGCATCTGTCCTGAAAACAATACGTGCCTTTGGGTCAAGTCTTTGCAAAAAGCGGGACAATTGTAAAACGACAAGCTACTTGATTCATGCCAGAATCTTCAACCCAGAGAGGCAGGCAGCATCCATCATCATGGGGCTGCGTATCACAACCTGGAATGGTGTGTTTGCTGTGTATACCTTATTTTTACGTGTATGTAGCTGACTTCTGGTGCAGTGAACGGGATCAGGTATGTATTCTTCCTCCGGATTGGGAAGGCTACGGTACCCAAGACCTTCTTCAACCTTTGTTTGCCAATGACGCGAACAGCCAGACGTCATATACTCACTACGTCTGTGAACAGGAACCCGTTTGGATACGCACCATGGAATCAGCAGAGGACGTACGAAGCCATGTTTGAGATCTTGGAGGCGGACATTGTGATCATGCAGGAGGCCAAGATCCAGAGGAAGGACCTAACGGATGACATGGTGCTGGTGAAAGGATGGGATGTTTTCTTCAGCCTCCCACGGGACAAGAAGGGTCAGCCATCCGTCCCTATTTGAACAATGCTTCCACTGACCTGGTCTCCCTTAGGGTACTCGGGCGTGGCTATTTACACACGCAACTCGAAGTGCTGTCCCATCCGCGCGGAAGAAGGCATCACCGGTGTGCTCTGTCCTCCCAAGTCCAGTACCAAGTTTCGAGACCTCCCGGTAGAGCAGCAGATCGGCGGCTACCCTCGAGACGACCAAATCCTCGGGCCAGTCGACGAAGTCATGCTTGACTCCGAAGGCCGCACCGTCATCCTTGAATTCCCCGGCTTTGTCCTCATTGGCGTCTACGTCCCTGCCACGCGTGACGACACCAGAACAGACTTCCGCATTGGCTTCCTCACTGCCCTAGATGCCAGGATTCGCAATCTCGTTGCCATGGGCAAGCAGGTCGTCCTCGCCGGAGATCTAAACATCATACGAAGCGACGTCGACACTGCAGGCTGCGCTGAACACCTTCGCAAGGAGGGCATGACACTAGATGAGTTCATGTCCACACCGTCCCGCCGTCTATTCAACCAGCTGGTGTTTGAGGGGCAGGTCATTGGAGAGAAAGACGCGAGCCGGGAGAAGCCTGTCATGTGGGATCTCACCCGGTGCTTCCACCCTGACCGGGCTGGCATGTATACCTGCTGGGAGACCAAGAAGAATGCCCGCCCTGGCAATTTCGGCAGCCGGATAGACTACATCCTGTGCACTGCCGGCATAAAGAGCTGGTTCAAAGATTCTGACATTCAGGAGGGTCTGATCGGCTCTGACCACTGCCCTGTATATGCTACACTGGCTGACCGTGTGAAGCACAATGAGAAAGACCACTGGGTCACGGATGTCATGAACCCTGATGACATGTTCAAGGACGGACAGCGACTGCGTGAGTGGACCACTAAGGACTTGCTGCCGCAGTCAGCCAAATTGTTGAATGAATTCGACCGTCGTCGCAACATCAAGGACATGTTCACCAAGAGACCTAGCACCACCAAGACTGAGACAGTCGCGGCGGATACCACCGCTGCAGAGTCCGTCATATCCGCCGACCAAATTTCCAATACAGATGAGACGTCATCCACAGGACTTGCTCCGACAGTACAATCTCCAATATCCAGTACCGCTCAGTCCTCATCTAATGCCAACACACTGAGCCCCACCCCTTCCCGCGTTGCCGCCTCGCCAACAGCTCCTCTCAAGCGTACAGTCTCTAGTGCCTTTGCACAGCCATCAAAGAAGGCGAAGATCACAGCGGCCAAAGACAAAGGCAAGATCGATCCTAACCAGAGTAGTCTCAAAGGCTTCTTCAAACCAAAGATCCCAGCGCTGAGCAAGACCGAGGAGCAGCAACAGGAGGGAACAAATGTCCAAACGGCAGGGAAAATCGTAGTCGCGGCAACACGAGCCTCGCCCTCCCCTATCAAGCGGTCGGCAACTAATTCCTCGCAAGTAGACGGCACCGTTGGTGATATCGGAGAGGAGAACGACGGTGACGACAAGCCCGGGTCAAACGGAGACAAGGTCTTCGACCCAATCGAATCCAAGGAGTCGTGGTCAAAGCTATTGGGAAAGAAAAGAGCGGCGCCGCTGTGCGAACATGAGGAACCATGCATCAGCTACCAGACTAAGAAACCTGGCGTCAATACCGGTGAGTCCCCGAACCCTGAACTCAGGATCGTGATGGTTGCCAACCTCACTTAATGGTGATGCTGAGCTGAGCCAGCCGTGGCGGCGTGGACACCCCGTACTGACGCCCAACCACAGGCCGCTCATTTTATATGTGTTCACGGCCGCTTGGGCCGTCAGGACAGAAGGAGAAGGGAACGCAGTGGCGATGTGGGACATTTATCTGGCAGTCGGATTGGAAGGGGACATGACAGGCGGCTTCATAGATCAGTACATCGCATGGCTCACACTTGCACCTTGGGATGCTCATTTGGTGACCTGAACGGTCTCTCCTGTATTGGCTGACCCGAATTTTGGGGGAAACTAAGTAGTGTGAGGGTGCCACTTGGCGCGTGGACACCCTGGGTATCGTCCATCCATGAACGCCGCCATGACAATCGTCCACACTTGATGAAACTTGTGAAACTCACTGAACCACTCTTGCCCTGCCGTACTCCTGAAAAGAAAACCCAACTCCATACAATGATGCGCAAAGGACGCGCCTGCGTCTCCCCTCCCCGTGAAGACGAATTAGAATTGGCGCAAGTTTGGTTCCCCATCTTTAGCGGAGCCTGGCTGTCCATGGCCAGGTCCGTAGCGTATCACCCAGCGCATACCGAGAACAAGACACTTTTACCTTTTCAGAGTGTCCCATCATTGCTGTCGGAGTCCCAACCTACCCAATGTGCCAAAGGGCTGCCCGCATAGTCCAATCGAATGTTGCAGAGGGCCAATGGTGGTGGTGAGCCGGGAGAATCGTGAACCATTTGATATGCGTGTAGCGTAACGGCATTGAATGTCGTCGGCCGCGCTCAGCCCCCCCCTCCTTCTTTGCTCTATAAATTCATTCTCTTGTTCCTCTTTCTTGGGTGGGGGATTTTGCATCTGCCTTCGCGTGTGTTCCAAGGAAACTTCTTCAGCGTCCAGGAGTATACCGGTAGTCAGGATAAAGTTTCTTGTGCTCTTCAGACTCTAGCTCTGCTAGTTGTCCGTAATAAGCCTTCACCTCGGGAGCCTCGATCTTCCAGAGGCGAGCGACCTCAGTCGCTATGCATTTAGTCAGTACCGTTCTTCCTCATGCTTGAGATACGAGGCTGTCTGAGCGGTGAGTTGACTTACAGATCGCGCCGGCAGACATTCCAGGCCGATCGACATGTAGCTGCCTCGATTTCTCACTTCGGTAGATGATCCATGAGTTCCGAGGCCTCTTGATGCGCATCTTGACTGTCGAGGTCTGAGGAGTAGCAGGTTCGCGAGGAGTCATGTTGGTGCTCATGCGGTTCGAGAAGTTTCCGACATCGGTGATGTCGGAGGATATGGGAAGTTCTATACTCATGTTGTCATTCTGCTGCATACCAGGGGCTGTGCGAATGTCGATGATCTCGTCAGGAAACTTGAAAGCCTCCTCATCAGCTTCAAGTGCTCTCTCTGTGTTTTTGAAAGTCAGTCTGAAGTAGATCCTGCTAGCCAAGCATGAAGACTTACTAGGCAGGTCGAATAGGTGCTGTCGGCGAGGATTTGGAAGTATATCACGGAGGATCAGAGGCGCGAAAATGAATCGATCCAGACTGTAATCGGCGAAAACTGTAACTGGGCCGCCGCCGAGCACGATTCTCCTGCAGGACGAAAGTTGAGTATAAGAATGAAGAAACAAGGGCAGATAGCAAGTGATCTCTGAAAGTTTGAACTCACTGATAGCTGGGCCCAACATTCTCAACAGCTGCGGCGTAGCCAATCTTGGTGTCGACGTATGCAATCTGCCGATCTTGGGTGTCTCTCACAATTGTGATTTTGGGTGCGGCGCTGTGGCTGGCTTCGGCCGACATGTTGACGGTACTTGTTGGTTTCGGAGGGGAGTCGAAAAGTGCTTGGACAGTGAAGATGAAAAGCGAGTTTGGGGTTGGGACAGGCGAGCCTTGAAAAGACTAGGTCGTAAAATATCAATCTTGCCTCGGTGAACTTTTTTGGAACGCTGAGATGTTGAAATGGCGAGATCAAACAGAGAAATCAAATTGGAGAAAGGCTATGAAATCTCAAGTTCAAGCAGTGTTCAATTGGAATTACGAAACAGAATTGATGAGCAGATGATATGTTTTGGACCTCCTATTTCTTGTCGTCTGTGAATTTGCAGACCCTCTCGCTTACCATACTACTCCATCCTCCTATCACGGCTGATCCTCCTGTCAAAGAAAATTTGGCAGCCCGTATCCATAGGCGAGACCATAGCGCCCTGTCTTCCTGTCTCATGCACCACGAGAATGCGGTTCAGGTCCTCCAAAGCCCACACACCAGTTCCAATCCTACTTTTTCTGACTTGCCAGCAAGATATGTACGGTCCTGCAGTGGTGGAGACATTCTTCGGGCGAGTGCGGGTGTAAAGCTAGAAAAAAAGTGGTTAGATCATAAAAGAGAAGTATTGTCTTCGAAAACACGTACGCAAATGCTGTCGAGGTCGTAGTTCCCTTCATAGGCAAGTTCAAGTCCAATGTGCTATGTAGAAAAGTTATTAAGTGGTCAAAGAATAATTGGCAGAAACGCAAACCTCTCCGAGAGCTTCAAGCATAGCAACATCCTCCTCGTCTTGCGCTCTCCTCGGGGCCTCGAAATTCGCAACGCAATTCGAAAACTTGCGGTTGAAGTTGTCGAGGAGGTCAGCAGCAGTCTCAGACAAGAGAAAATGGTCAAATATTGCTTCAGAGGTGTCGGGTGCGAAGTAGGGGCCAGGAAATTTCAAGAATTTCCCATGTTGAGATCCGGGCATCTTGAAGTCAGGGTCCCAGCGAGCATCGTAATTTTCTCCAGTAGGTAGAGGCTCTCCATCAAAAAGACCACGAGCTGAACTTGGCTGCACTGTGATCATACTCTCAAGGTCGTCAAAGGGCATTGGAGCAGGTCCAGGAGGTTTTGTGAGCGCTTCTGTCATAGCAGAACGTGCTTTTTGACAGAGATCTGTCGCCAGACCCATCTGTTCGCGGACGGTTGACTGGGTGAGCATGCGAATAGCTTCAGGAAGCTTGCTACCAGTAGCCTTGATGTGTTCGAGATACAGAAGGATCCTCTTCGAAGATTCCACTAGGAAATCTGTGGCCTTCGATAGCTCTTCATCCAGAAGAAGTAGTCTAGGATGAAACCCTTTGTAGCGCATGGGATCATCCGCGCAAATCTGTAGTACCTCTTCGGCGCAAGGGGGAAGTACCTGTCCATGATAGGGAATTTCACTGAGTAGTGCGATCACCCTTGTGACGCGACAGTCTTTGGTGATCGAAAGAAGGCTCGCAAGGGACTGAGTACCGGCAAGCCTTGCGCGGAATTGCAAAATAATTTCTGTAATCTCCATGATGATGACCGTTGAGAGCCCTCAAAAAACAAATACAAGGCTGAGTTGGGCTGCATCAACTCTTGTGCTAGTTAAATGCAAATATTCCCCACCTTATAGAAATTTGACACACACAAATTTGTCGTTCAGAGAATGAATTGGAATCGACCAGTAACTTGATAGAACAGCCTAGACGATGAATCACTTCTTCACAGCCATTGTTTGCAGATTCATTCCCCATTGTCTGCAGCCACCGCAAGTACATAAGCCCATCCGCCTCCCGGACCGCTCATTCCTTTCCAGCCACTTCTACTTGCGAACTTTCTCTATCTTGAGACTGCAATCAAATCTCAACCCTAATCAATTCGAAATACCAAACTCCCGACAACAGATCATCATGGCATCATCAACTTTTCCAGTGTTGCCGAACATCGACGCAGCAACCTCGTCATTCATTTACGGCCCCGCCAACAGTCAAAAGGCCGTCCTCAAGCGATCTCTCGGCAAAAACCACAAGATCAAGCACAAAGTCCAGAAGAAAAAGTCGGCCCCTACTTCAAGCACCAAGGGAGTTGTCGTAAAGAAGGCGGTCAATGGATACATCATCTTTCGCTGTAAGTTTGAAGTTATTCCAGCATCTTACAGCTCACTTACAAGTAACTTACAGCGACCATGAGCACCCTCTTTCCCAACTTCACACAAGCTCTGCGCAGCCGGTGGGTTCGTATTATGTGGCAAAAAGAGGTCAACAAGACATCGTATAGCCTCATCGGGTGAGTACCACTTGCACTTGGCGAATGCTCACTATCAGCTGGCGCAGAACGCTGACCACCTCACTAGTCGAGCCTGGACCTTCGTCCGCGACAATTCCAATTACCGCGATCTGCCTCATTTTGTTACCGGCGCCACCGCCGTCTGCCAGGTCACCGCTCCTCAAGACTTCCTGCAGACCTATAATCTGGACTTGATCGCGCTCGCTGATGGCTCAGTCGAGCTGCTTCAGACAGCGCCCGTCCTACCAGGTTCCATTCCTCCTGCTCGCGACCTCAGCGACTTCCAACTGCTGAATGAACTATTGAAGAACGGACTGCCCGTCGATCAACCTCTGCAGCTCGGTAGACAGATGGCTGAGCATTTCATGCACGTCATGACTGTCAATACGAAGCCTGATACACTCACTGAAGTAGACTCCACTGTCTCTGGTCGAGCTGTGATTGATTTCACTCAGCAAATGGACTACAATCCTATCGCTACCTGTGCCGAGCTCCTCCAGCTGGACCCCAGCGACGCTGTTTTTGACATGGGCGTCAACGTCATCGACTGCGACGACATTACGACTTTCGACCCTTCGAATATTCTGGCCATCGGCCCCCAGACTCACCACCGCTACCAATGGGATACTACCACTGCCCACTACGCTCAGCCTAGTTGCGGTTCTATTGACATCACTCACGTGGAGGACCATGCCAAGCTCTATGACATCCGTCACTACCCTGACATGCTGGACAACATCAGCGGGCAGATTACCCAGCGTGACTTCGTGGCTGCCATGCCTGGTAAGACTCGATCCTGAAATTCAGTCTACGTGATCGTACTGACAGTTTTAATAGAAGAGGATCAGGGCAACTACAACATCGACGACTTCAACATTGACGAATTCTTCATGCCTACAGCTTTTGACGAGCAATTCCCTGGTTTCGACCTTGAGTAGGAGCAAACTCATCACCAGAGGACATTAGGCATTGGCTTGTGCCACAGACGAGAAATGAGGCACGAATATAACGAATAATTGCGTGTAATCAAGGGGACCCCGGGGGTTACTTCAGATAATAGTCTGTTTTTTGCATTGCATACTCGACATCAAGGCATGTTCAAGGTTCATTACAGGTTGCGGATACCAAAAGGGGATTGGAATTTGCAAGGGCGTTGGTGGAAAACAGGATTGTTCAAAGAAAGGATGGACTCATATGAAATGACTACTCCTGCTTAGCCGGAATCTGTGACCATCACGCTCGCTGGCACATGCCAGCTTCCTGACCTGGCCGCCACACCAAATAAGTCCCTTGCATGGTCGCAGGGCTTCGCGAAATAATGTCCTAGTTGTCTCGTAGTAACAGTAGGATGTAAGCCCTTTGTGGCGCACGATATTGGAGTCTCATTGGCAACGGAGCGGGTTCTTTGTCTTGGACGGCACGGAGAGATCGCCGCCAAAGAACGATGAAGTGAGGTCAAGATCTCGTTGCAGCTTTAGTAAGCACCCTTGCGGCTCTGCACCCAGTTCAGCGTTCCCGCTGCCACGGCCCGCGTAGGTTTGTGGACCCTGCAGATAGATGTCTTGGACCCTGAACGCGCCAGTATACCTTTCCAATCTGGTATGCTGCATGTGGTCCTGGACTTTGACACAACACACGACCGCGACTGTCCGGAAATCAAAGGTGCAATATTGTCATTTGGAGATATCACGATGCCAGCGTCGATGTACGACTGCCATGACGACCAACACGACTTACCGGGCACAAAGTACTTTGCGCCCAAAGTCGCATTCTCAAACCCTGTTCCATGCCCCTGCTTGTCATTACGATCCACCCGCTCGAACCGGGGAGGGGGGGGGACATAGAAAGAAAGAGCAGGGTCCAACATATTCCCCGCTCAAGCTACTTGGAGTCTTCCGGACATCGTCCAACTCTTTCGTGGTCGGAGCAATGTAGACTAGCGGGTGCTTTTTGGGCCTTGTGTGAACATGACTGGCCCACAGACACATAGGGAGCTGTCTTAAAATGCAGCCGGACCATAAGTTCCGTGCGCGGCACAGCGCCACTGCAAGCATCACGGCCTTCCTTTGACCAATACCCTCCTACTCAAGGTTGTGTGAGCTTGCAACTAAGGACAACCCGACCTTTCGCATCATTTGCCTTGCATTCCGCCGATTCCGCTACTTCCGATTGCCGGGCCGATAGCCCCAACGCATCCAGCAACGACTCGGGTAGCCATCTTATTTTCTTTCCTTCTCTACGTGGCAGCTCCTCACAAACGCCCCACGCCAACAGTCTCAGCCGAGAAAAAGCCACCCATGGGATTAGTCTCGCCCTTGCTTGCAGGGTTCAAAAGGCCCTGGATTACTCCAGAAGATCTCGCTCTCGACATTCCTTGTGCAGAGGCAGAGGGCTTGCTCGGGTGTTCCGGGTGTGACGTTTACTTCCTCTCCCTCCCCAGCATAGGAGGACTTACCGTGCAGTAGGCGGGCGTAGCGGGACTTTTGGGTTGGAAGCCAATCATGGGTAGTACGACTTGTCGATTTCTGGCGGGAAGCCTGCAATCTTGAATCGAGAGGGGAACGTCTCAAGCCCCCCCCCCCCCCCCCAAGAGAGGCGTGCGTTAGGGGCAGATAGCTGATATTATTTACCTCGCCAGGCCTAGAGGGGCTGGGGTGAATGAGACAGATTCCCCTTGCTGGGGAGACCCAGGACCACTGCCGCTTGCTCAGGAGCTGCCTTGCTGATGTTGTGTCCTGGGAGTTGAGGGCGCGACCTGTGTGATGCATTCTGGGCCAAGCTCTGACAACAAATCTCAGTGCTCCATTCTTGGTGCTGAGATGTAGTAGAATTCACTGTGCATTCCGCCGACAAGTATTTTATTGCACGGCACGTCAGCCCAGCGGACGGGTGGCACACATGGTTTGCATGCATGTCTGCGAAGACTATGAACGAGCTGCGTTGCTGCTATGGGACCAGCAACGCGGGACTGTGCATTCAAAGGACAAATTCCAACTGAGGGAGTCACTATGCCAAAGTTGTGGGTTCTGGTTTGGGACGGTAGGATGGATGGATGGATGGATGCATCAATATTTTCATTCTACCTGCCTCCTGTTCGCCATGCTCTCGCATGGTTGGTGATATTATAGAGCAGCAGGAAATGTAGTATAACAACGAAGGCACCTATCACATTCCATGGTTTTCCAGTGAGCGATGTCTGCCCAGGGGGGGGGGACGAACCCTGTGCAGTGCCTGCATTTTTACAGCGCCACCAACAAGTGCATGCACACACGTACGCACGCCCGGTACTTCGACCCCAGTATGTTATCGCGCCACTTACTCTTCCTGGTATGAGATCTTGCGCATCTCACCGAGCCTGTGTCTTGCTGCATTGAGCGAATTCTCGAGCTGCAAAATCTCGACCTGATGGGCGGAAAGACAAAAGGTGTCAGTAATTCGAAGTCTCGATCCATTGGAAATCCAATGCCGTGGGAATATAAAGGTGAACTTTCTTACCTGCTGCTCCATCTCTCGCACCTTGAATTCATGTGCGCCAAGCTTGGAGTAGTCCACTTGGTCCTCTTCTCCCTGGCGATCCTTGATCATGGCCTGCACCTGGCGCACCAGGGATCGACACGCTGCGCCAACCGCCTTGGACGCCTGCTCCAGGTTGTCCTGATTCTTGCTCATGAAGCCGGCCTTCACACGGGATGCGGCTACAAGCTGGGCGGTCGACGCTGCTACGTCGTTGGACGCTACAATCAGCTGTTCGGGGCTGTTGCGGTTTGACAACACGCCGTCAGCAGTCTCAATCAACCTGTTGGTCGAGGTGGCGACAGCCTTCGCCGCGGAGATGAGTCCTTCCGTCCATCTGTTGTTCTTTTTGTAGAATGCCGTCTTGGAAGATGATCCGCGGCCGGCTGCCACAATCTCTTCTTGGGTGGCGGCAGCTGCCTTGATGAGTCGCGCAATGGCATCGGTGATGGCCATGGCCGCATCAAGAATGGAGTCGTTTACCTTGAGCTCGTACGTGGAGTAGCCGTCTCGAGGCTTGTTCCTCAATTTGAGCAGGCGGGCTGCCGCCGCAGCAATGGCATCGGCTGCCTTGCTCAGCTCATTCTCCACGAGCTCGCCCAGGTCGCCCTTGTTCGCTAGCTTGCCAAAGCCAGGAGCGAAAGTCTCTACCAGCTTGTTCAGCTTCTGCAGGTTCAGCTGAACATCGTTCATGCTATTGACTACCACGTCCGTCTTTTGCATCGGGTCCATGCCCTCCAGGCGGAAACTCTGGAGTCCTCTGAAGAATTTGACTGTCGCCTGCGCAGATTGACGAGCACCACTGATTAATGAGTCACTCTTCTTTTCGTCTGTTGCGAGACGAGTGAGACCCTTGGTGTTGTTGCAGACATCGGAAATGGAGCTAGAGTAAACGTTGATGGCCTTGATCAAATCGCCATAGGCAGCGTTAGGTCCGTCGGCAATGAAGTTGTTGAAGGCCGTTGCAAACTCCACGGCGCTCGCAGACGCCTTCTCAATTTGAGACAGTACGTATGATGGCGAGGCGTTCTGGTTACCAGCTTGCATGGTGGAGTCGAGCTCATACATTGCATCGTCGACACGAGATACACCGCTCTGAAGGACCGAGTCAATGATCTCATTGATCTTGTCGAGATTAGCCATGATGAGAGCATCAATCTGACCATCAATGACATGGTCGGTATCTCCCTGGCTCATCTTGAGCTCATTGAGCTCCATCAGCGCCTGATCCATTCCAGCCTTGTAAACCTCAAGCTCCTCCTCTTTGTCACGCAGGAGCTGCTCGAGATCTGTACTGCCATTGCGCATCTTATCCTGCGCCTCTTCAAGTGCACGGCTCTTATTGCGCAGGGCCTCCTCAAGATCTGCCATCTCGCGGTTGTACTTGGCCAGCATGGTGGAGAGCTCATTGCCCTTCTGTCGCTCGATGTTATCAGCGCGGTCCATGGCCATGCGCAGCTCTCGTTTCAATTTCTCAACCTCATCCTTATTGGACCCGTTGAGTCTGTCCTTCTCATGGAGCGCCCGGTCTCTCTCGCGGATCATGTCCGCTAGCTCCAGGTTCTTCGTCTTGATTTCGCGCTCGAGTTTCTCCCGGCGGTCGATTGCTTCTTGGGCGGAGGCCGCCTTGAGCTGCACGGACTTGAATTTCTGGAGCAAGTCTAGATGCTCGTGGCGCAGCTGCGAGTACAGCTTGGCCAGTGCTTCGTACTTGGTTCGCCAGGTATTCACCTGCTCCTGAAGCGCGCGAATCTGGTCATCCTTGCTCCCAAGCTGCTGGCCAAAGTTGCCCTGAATATTCTGCAGCTCCGCCTCTAGAGCCTTGACCCGCTGATCGTATTGCTGGAGCATGAGCTGGTCGCGCTCGTACTGAGCTCGGGCATTCAGGTTCTCCTGTTCTAATTCTGCAAGCCGCCCCTGAGTAAAGGACTGGGCCTGCTGAGCCATCAAAGCCTCTTGTTGCAGTCGCTGCTGCTCGGCCAATCGACGCTGTTGCTCCTCAAAGTCCATCTGTGCCTGCAAAGCAGCCTGCTGTTGAGCCTGCTGTTGTGCCAACTGCTGCGCCTCCAAGACTCGCTGCTGCTCCTCATATTCCCGGTTCTGGCGTTCGAGCTCATTCTTCCAGAACTCTGAGATCTCGTCCGGCTCATCTGTCCTTGGCGCCTGCACAGGAGTGGGGGCCCTTTCAATTTCTTGCTTGGGTCTCGCAGGCAACTTCGGTGCATTCTCGTCCTCAGAGAGTAGATTTGGGGGATCTTGCGGCAACTTTGGTATCGTAATCAGGGAGGTGAGATAGCGAAGGTTCGAGCATTCGTAGTAGAATTTAACCAAACGGTAATGTTGAGCATCGTATCGGGATCGAAGCGGCTCCAATATATCGACGTCGGGTGTCATATTGTGCATAGACCGCAGCATACTCGTGATGAACTTGTAAATGCCATAGCTCTCTGCTACAAGCGGCACCAAAGCGGAGATTCGGCACTCGTTGTTACCCACGTTGCGAAAGTGGGAAAATATCAGCTTCTGGAACTGATCTATCTTGTCTTGCAACGTCATGAGGTCCGTGATCGTCTCGTAGCCCTCATTTGGGTCATTTGTGGCCTTCAAACTTAGGTATTCTTCGTATTCAAACGTTCCGTTGAACTCGGGGTGTTGCTGATGGAAAGACAGCTTGGCCAGAAGGAAGTAGACATATTCTCTGATTAAAGGTCCGTATCCGCGCATGCCCTCGCCAGCCATCCCCCTATTGAGACTCTCGATCCATCCTCGGTTAGCCAGGGCCTCTCGAATCACATGCGGGTGACCTTCTTGGAGGACCTTGTGGACGGTGATTAGGGCTTTGAAGGTCTGGACTTCGTCGGCGAGAATGGGCTGTCTGTATAGGAGGTTGTCAGTTAGGAAGCTCGGGCAAGTCGTTGTCTCTAGTTCTCTTCCGCAAGTATAGACTGCCATACGACACCTTCCCTATGTGCCACTTGATGTCTCTCTGGACAGGCAAGCCATTCTGCCTCCACAGCAAGCTCTCCTTCTCCAAGTAGCATACATCTGGACGAGAGACCGACGTTGTAAAGCAGAGGGGATCGAGGGATTCAGACGCACACTTTCAAGCCAGCCCAGAAGGACGCGCCGGACTTGTGGTCCCAGGTGTAGACGATGCAGCTGCGCACATGTTTCCGTTTAGGGGCCGACTCGTCCGGGTTGGTGGCCTTCTTGATGTTGATCGCGAGTTCTTGTTCAGACCTGTGATGAGGAAGAGCGCATTAGCATTCATTAAGGAAGGAAAGGGAAGCCGTCAGCTTGAATACGCAGAAAGGCGCACTTAGTGTGGTCATGACTACGAATAGCCGCCATCTTCTCAACTGCCCTAGCTCGCGACCCTGTGAAGGAGAAAGTGGAACTGTGCTGGTCTCGATGTATGTTTGATGAAGCTGTCACTGTCGGATGATGGTGTGTTGTGGAGACAGAGAGAACTTGGATGGAGTCCTCCTCAAGCTGCTGCCTCGCCGTTCTTTGGAGGTAAAGCTATTTGCTATAATGCTTGCTAAGACGACGTCGTCAGCGGGTCGATCAATTGATGCGACGCCTTGCTTCTCTCGTTGGGCTGCATTGGCTTGGCTGCTTGGCTGCTTGGCAAGGGCGCTGACAGGGGCTACCCCCTCTTGCCCCTTTGGGGGAGGGTACTAAATACAAGCCCGGGCCTGGTGCCGAAATCCACCCCTTACGGAGCGGCGAGATGAGGCTCATCACTACAAGGAGGCGAGATGAAGTCTGTCACTAGTAATAGCCCATCGCATTTGAGCTCTTGCTGTAATTCAGGGCTTACCTTATGATGTCATCTGGAAATACCACAGTTTCGAGAGTAACTTCGGACGTTCCGAATGTTCCTTTTGAATTTGCCTGGGCCGGCGAGGGTCGCGATGGTTATACTAATGGCAATGCGTTACTACCCTCATGGCAAGTAGCATCTGGCACGGCCGACAAAGGAGTATTAAAGACGACTTAAGCATCTAAACCCAATGTAAAATGAATACCAGTGCCACGATGCATGCTCACGCGTATGGTTATACTACTCCGAGCAGACAGCAGTCTGGCAATCCTGTCATCTAGTTCACTTTCTGCTGCCTTAGCCATTTGCGAAATCAGAGCCATGAGTGTCGGTGTTGAGCACGAGCACTGTTCTATGTCTCGCAACTATGCAAGCCCGACCTAACACAATCTCGGTGCGAACTCCGTTCCTCTCAACCTAAACCAAATAGTCCACCCGTGTGATCCTCCTGCCCCTATCTGTAAACGCCGAGCATACTGAAGAAAATCATCAAAGAGAGTTGGAGTATCGAGAAGGGTTTAGTCGTGTTCGACGCGACATATTCTCATCGAGTAGGGCGTCGCTTAGACACCCATAGTGAAGTCGTGCTCGATGCCTGGTGTGACACTCGCGATGAACTTTACCAACAAAGTTAGCCGTTCATCCATGATCAATGTACAGCTCAGTGGCGATAGAACTCACCTTCAAGAACACCACGAGATACTGATCCACCCGAATAGCTACCTCCTGGTCATCTAGGTCGTGACCCACCTCCTCCCATTCATCTCCTTCGCCCTTATCCGCCGTGACCTTGGACACGTCGAGCTTGTTGATCTCATCGACCAGACCCTCCATGCCGCCGCTAGAGCCAACCTTGGCGCCGGCCTTGAGCTTGTCGCGACGGAGCTTCAGGGCGGCGTCTGCGCGGTCCAGCAGCGTCTTCATTACTGATGCGTGCTTGCATGGGTGTACCGAGGCCATCTTGACGGCATTGGCGAAGAAAGGGAAGTCTTCCAGTGTCACGGTCTTGTCCTTGTAGTCACCCACAATGTCCTCCATCATCAGCTTAGGTTGTAGTGGTTGTCCGCTGGTCGTGTAGCCGGACAAGTATACACGCGGGGTACGGTAGAAAGGGGAGTACATGATATACAGGGTGTATGTCCGTCGGCTCCTGTTGGGATGCAATTGTAAGCTAAAGGCCATTGCTTTTTGCATATCTCTGGGGCTGGAACCTGGTCATAGGCAAGATAAGAGAGCACATACCCGTTTGCACCGCCGCCCTGGGCATCGTGGATGATGGCCTCATCATCGTCCTCGTCCTCCATATCCGGAATGTCATCATCATCTTCAACAACCTGCCCATCGCCCACATTTCCAGCATCATCCACCGTCCGTATCTCGCGCACCTTCAAGGGTTGGCTACTTGACAAGCCACCCGTACGTAACCATCCATCCTCATCGCCTCCGGCCTCGCCCCCGAAGTCGTCACCGTCCTTGACGATGGCTTCTTCATGACCCGCGTCCCCTGCGAAGTCTGCGTCTAGCCGTCGATGGCAGGGCACATTGCGTGTGACAAGGAACTGCTTTCCGGGAGGCAGGTGAGGTGCGCGAAGGGAAGCTGGCTCGGCGTCTGCCCAGGACCAGGTTGGGAACTTGAAGACGAGGTAGTCGCCGGCTGCGACAAACTCGTCTGGTGTGATCTCGCCTGTCTTGCGAAATGTGGAAACTGTCGTGACTGGAGCATATTTGTCCCTGAGACTATTGACCTGTTCCGCATCAACATTAGAGGATTTATGTCCACAAGAGGATGTAGAGACAGGGCAACGCAACGTACAGTGCTGTAGAGGAGATTCATGATGAGGGTGTTGCTTCCAGAATGACTTCTGGGATGTTGGTAAAGTGCAAATGGCCTTTTGTAGGTAGGAGGAGGAAGTGCTTGTCACTGAGCGCAGATGGTTTGTCTTAGGAAGGAGTGACGATTGTAGAACTCCAAGTAATGGTTGATAAGGTTTGGGTCTGGTGATATGTGCCAAAAGGGCGGGTTATGTCACAAGCCAAAGGAGGGGCTCAGGTGCCTGCGAGTACAAGGTTGTCAGCTCTCAACAAAGGCACATGCGGGGTACATCTGCATCCCCTTCTTACACTAGGTACCTTGTTAGCAATCTCACATCGAACAGCTGTCATGCAAGGTGGATAATTTGTATTTCATGGTCTTCAATTATGTTTCATTATAACAGGATTGTATAAAGCATAGCAATGAATGATTAATGGTACGGCTCATTTACCGTCTTCTTTGAGCATGTCATGCATCATATACTTAGATACATACAAGTCTTCATACAAATCCTCAGCAGCGTAATTGTGACGGCTTCATCGTTACTTTCAACCTATTTTTATTCGTGCTAGCACTGTCTGCATGACTTTCCTGAGTCTTTTCACTCGTCTTCTCCCTCCTCTTCTTCATCACTGACCTCCTCACCCCGCTCCAGAGCCTCCTGCCGTCTCTTGGCTGCTCTCTCGCGTTTCTTATCCAACAACTTCTGCAGCCTCTTGCCAGAGTTAAAGACCCCATTCGTCCCCGAACCACATTGCGCGCAACTTGGATCTTTTCGATATCTTTGTAGCGCACATGGCTCACAAAAATAATGTCCACACCTGGTGATGATCGGCGAGCGGTACGGCCCCCGACATATGAGACAGACGAACGGGATGGCCTCCAGCAGTGCCTCTTCTGCATCATCGTCGTCGTCTTGCGCCTTATTCCGGTCTGCACTGGCAACCACAGTGCCGCCGAGATTCTTTTTTCCCTTCGTGACATCTTCCCACTCCCTGTCCAAGGACCACGACTGCTTGTAGTCCTCTCTGCTGTGCAAAAACTTGCAATTATCACCGAAGCCACAGAAACCAGTCTGCTTGTAGTCCTTGCACACATCAGGTGCATAATCCATCACTGTCACTGTGCGGATGTTGGTCGGCGCCTTGATAGGCCCCACCTGCCTGCTAGGCGCATTGGGATTCTTCTGAATAAAGGACGTCTGATTCGCCAGGCCTTTGTAGGTGCCATCCGATTCCTGGGGCAGCGCGCGTGTCGAGCCTAGCAGATTCTTAGCGGAGAGGGCATCCTTCGCTTCCTCATCGAACCAGTCGCTTCGTTTTGTTGCATCGTTTGAGTCTGTAATGGGAACATTCCGGTCGGCGCTGAATATAGTATGGCCGGACACGTCTTTTGAGGGCCCACCGGTGGTCTTTGAAGTCACCATGATGGCGCCTGTATTCTTCTTCCGCCGCTTGACGCGCCGACCGGAGTCATCTTCGGAAGAGGAGTAGTCGGAGTCGCTGTCGCTGTTGGCTGGGGGCGGTGTCGCAGCTCGTTTGCGAAAATTAGCTTTGCCTTTTGCGCCGCGCTTCTTGAAGACCGCGACGGGCGCCGCGAGGGCTTCCCGTTCTGTTGCGGTAGTCTCCTTGTCCTCCATTTTTTGGCACTTTGGTTGGGCAATGGAGGGAATGGTTGGTGGTTTGGCAACCGTCGTCTTGAATGTGAGATTCAGTGGCGGCTACAGGTGCCTGTTTTCGACCACATGGAAATGCTTCGCTGACAAACTGTAATCCTGGAGGTACAAAGATACGTCACTGCCGCTAGAAGACTACAGAAGGAAAAGTGGGTCACTAGGGTACCGCTCACCTGGAGGCAGGCCGGACCAGCAGGACTAGGTTTACCCCTGAAAGTGTTTGATGAGACCTAATGCAGCTGGCATGTCGCGTTGCTTCTGGTTTGGACTGAGTCACCATTTGACTTTTCCCAGGCGAGATGTTTGTTTTCGCGCTCGCTTTGGAACGCGAAATTGGTTGCTGGGGCGCCGAATCCTGGCAGCCGGTGTTGTTCGTGAAGACGGATTGTACTTTGCCTACCGTATGTGGACCAATTTCTTATGCAGATGTGGAGATATAAAGGATGGATCTTGAACTCACATTGCCTCTTTTACGGACATGCAGATGTTCATCAGTCTCGAACATGTGCTATGACACCCAAGATCCACCCCGGAAATAGAGACAGCCTGAACCAGGGACGCTCGTCAAAGTGCATGTGAAGTCGCGTGTGACCCAAAGTTTGAAGTTTAAGTTACCCATAATCTGCATGGCAGCGTGGCGGGATGCACGTAATAATGAGACCGCCCTAACAGTTGTTTATTATTCTTTACAGCGGGACTCAACGGCAACTATGGACAGGTATGCCGAACTAACCTCGAATTGCAAAGTGTTTATATTGAGATACCCATGTAAACACCCCCACTGTTACACTGGTCGTTCTCCGCGAGGGAGTTCATGTCCCCTGTAAATGTGTAAAGACGTGGAGCCCGGAGAAGAACGAATCTGAGCAGAATCTCCACTTCACCGCGGCTCTCCTGGGATTGTGTTGATGTTGGGTGTTCCATTCCCCGTGTTCGTTTAACCATCCCGTCACTCTCATCACCATCTTCAAACCCTTTGTTCCTCACTCTCGCCTTTGCCTTCACTCATCCGCCACCCCCCCACCCCACCATTTACCCCTTCTCTTTCCTCCTCTTTTCTCTTCCCCTCCCCCTCGTCTGTCGTCGCCGCCGTCGCCGTTGTTGTCGCCTTCGATTCCTCTCTTTACCGCAGGTACCGAGACGAGTCGAGACGATCCCGGCGTCCCTGGACCGACTTGACCAATTTCCTTGAACCAGGACAAGCAGCAGCATCTTCCGGACCCCCCCCTTCGCGGCTGGGCCGGTTGCACTGCGTGCCGCATTTGTGTTTACCTGCCTACGCAACTTTCTCATTGATTCTCTCTTTATTTTCTTTCTCAACGCAGTCATTTGCCGTGAGACTCGTCACGGACTTGACCAAGCAATTTGTTCGATCGACCATTCGCTCTCTTGCGCAACTCACCTTGCGACCGACCCTGCTCAACGGCTTTTGGCTTGTGCACCACAGTCGTCTTCACCGATAGAACTGTCGCCATTTCATTAGGCTTGGAGTTGCTCATTTTTCTTCTATAATTCTATAATCGGCACGATACGATACAGTCATAAACAGTAAAGCAAATTTTCAAGACATTTCGTTTTTTAAGATTCGACAACACCTTCGCTTCGCGAACATTCGCAACATCGGAACATCTTCACGGTGAGAAAGAAGTGCAATTTCACCTACAGTGAGGCTGCAGCAACCAGCCCCTGGCTCATCTCAGCTGCGCCTTCCCGTCAAGCCGCTCATCGACTGCCACATTCAGCTGGAAACACGACAGCTCATTGAGGGGCGTACGTACCTACACTCAGGTCAGCAGCAGGACCCAAGGATACCTACAACCCACACACACCTGCCATCTGGAGCCTATCAGACCCTGCAGCCTGGTATCAGAGCACAACAATCAACAACAACACCATCCGCCAATCGACGTCGTGTTCCTTTAATCCTGATCTCCAGCCACTGCAGCAATTCCTTACAGCGGACGTCCAGCCTTTTGTCTGTCGTCCCATAGGCTCTGCCGCCACTTGCGACGACCGCCGTTGCTCCACTTGCGACTCCCACCACAAAACTTTGATTGTCGTCCAGTCGTGTCGGCGCGTTTGCAGACAGGGTCTGCTTGTTTCCCCCCGTGATCCCAGGTACCCAAGGATCTGCTGAGGGGAAGCTTGTGCATATCGCATATAGTAATTGTCACACCGGGAAAGGGCAGATCCCGCCGCAGGGTAACATTGCAACCTACACCACTTCACAAACACTTTGGGGGAGTGGTATTTTTCTATTTCGCATGCTTATGCCTATGGTCTAACTACTGCTCGGGGTCCGAAGGCATCGTGTGCTACTCGGTGTCGTTCGACACACAATGGCTACCTCGATGGCTTCCGATAAGCCGTCGCTGGTCATCGGCCAGGAAAATGCGCCTGACCCATTCGTTACCTCCGATTCTCAAACCCACCGATTCGCCGCCTTCGACAGCGATACCTTTGCCCTCGGTCCGGGTGCCTCGCCCACCTCCGCCAAACGCGCACTCGAGGCCCATCTTGCCGACACCGAAAGGCGCATGGCGGAGGCCGGGAAATTGGGCACAGCTCTCGTTCAACAGCGACAGGAACTCGCCGATCGACTGAAGGAGGTGGAACAGCTAGAGGCTGAGGATGAGCTTTCCCCAGATCTCAAGCAAAAACTCACAGTGATTGAGAAGGATTTCAACGAAGTAGCCAGGGAATCTGCTCGGGCCTTTCTACCCAAATCTCGTGTCCCTAGTAGTGAGGTCAACACGGTCCTGCCCTTCACTCCCAGCAAAGATGCCGTAAGGGTAAGTCACCGTTCTTGATTCTCGAGGTTGTGCGTAGCTAATGTTGGGCTGCAGAGATCTATCAGCCCTTCCAAGTTCGAAAAGTTCGAAAGCATGGCCACCGGTTCGCCAAGCAAGTTTAGTGTCCCAAATCGCAAGTCACGCAACCAACCCGCCAACCGCATTCACGATATTGAGTTCGCCGCTGAGATCAGCACATCTCTCATTACCCAAGTGCGAAATCTGCAAGGACTGCTGCAAGAACGGGAGATAGAATTGAAAGATGTGAAGTCGGAGAAGTCGGGTCTGGAGCAGGAGGTACAAGGCTTCCAACAGCGCATGCGAAATTTGGACGAAAGCGAGAGCCGCTACAAGGACGAGAATTGGAATCTCGAGACGCAGATTCAGGAGCTGATCGCGGGTCAAAAGGAAGCTGCCGATCGAGAGAAGAAGTTATCACATTCTCTGAATGCGCTTCAAGCCGATAAAAATGCCACGCAGCGCGAGCTGGATGAAATCAAAAGCGCCCACACCAAATTGGCTGAAGAACACGCAGCAGCTATCAAACATCATGACATTGAGCTTGGTACTGCCAAGCGCAATGCTGTGATGGCGGAGGGCGAGCGTGCAGCAATGCAGCGCAAGATTGATGAGCTGACTAGTCAAAATCAAGAACTTGCGAAGGCTATCGCAGTGGAGAGGGGACGGACCAGCCAACGCAACACTCCATCTGGAAGTAGTGAAGACGACTTGGAGAACGCCGGCGGTAACGCGACCCCGGAGCATTCTCCGCCGCCGTCACCAATCAAGCCTACGCCCAGACATTCTATGCTCGAAACCGAAACCATCAAGACATCTTTGCAGCATGCGCAACGTACCATCCAGAGTCTGCGTACCAACGTTCACCGAGAGAAGACCGAAAAGCTCGAGTTGAAGCGCATGCTTCAGGATGCTAGGGATGAGATTGAGAAGTTGCGCAGTGACCCTGTGGAGCGTCCGCACCAGAAACGTGCCCGTGAAGCCAAGTCTCGCGAGTTCAAGAAGCCTGCGAACAGGGACAAGCTGGGAACCGCGCGTGCTGTCAAGGCGGAAATTCTCGAGGATCCTGAGTGGGAGGAACTTACTACTGTTAGAGGATCGCCACTGATGCTGGCTAGGATGGCCGCTGATATTCCTATTCCCTCAACTGAGGCGGATGATTTCGACACGGCCAATGAAGCACTTGACAGCACTGATGCCTACGCGACCGCACGTGAGCGTGGTACTGAGACCGAGGATTTCCAGACCGGGCTTGAAGACTTCGACTCGGAGGATACAGAGACAGAGAGTCCGGCCAAGAGAGCTGGGGCGAACAGAGCCCATGCACAACAAAGGAGGGCGCCCATCTTCGCTTCGTCCAGCCAGACTTACTCATACGAGAGCACTGCTTCTACATCGGGCAGTGAAGACGAGGACTACATGGATACGACGATCACACGAACACCGACGTCACAGCCTCAAAAGGTGCGCAATCGCATCAGCCGAGGCAGCTTGTCTCGGCGCTCCAGACAATTCAGCGAAGAGGGTGGTTATCAGCGTAGCCCGGCCAGCCAGCTCAGTGGCAGCTTTTCAAGTGCTCACACTCTCCCCCAGCAAAGCTTGTTCGCCGAGCTTGGGGAGCTTGAAGGCAGCGATGAGGACTCCACAATCCAGACGCCCGGTGTCAGAAGCCTCCGTTCCATGACACCAGCCTCAACTGCAAGAGGCTCTATCGTATCGCCGCGAGGACTCTTACCGGCCATGCCGACCATGCCTAAGGTAGCCATGATGGACAGTGGCATGATGACCGAGCCTGTGGACGAACAAAACCTTACTGTGTCCAACGTCTATTCAGAGGAGGTCGAACCTATAGCTGAGCCCGAGCCTGAGCCCGTCATGCCTCCTAGGCTTGGGCTGTCCATTGTATTCTCTGAACACGTGGAGCCAGTTGCTGAGCCTGAGGTACTGCCTCCACCACTCAGCATGTCTCGCGTGGTAGCCGAGTTTGTCGAGCCTGTGGCGGAGCCAGAGGCGCTGCCACCGCTGCCACCTGCACTGTCGGTATCGGCCATTTTTGCAGAGCACGTGGAGCCTGTGGCTGAGCCTGAGAAGCTTGTGCCAGTGTTGGCACTCTCGTCAATCGCTTCCGTTGATTCGGAGCCGATCTCTACACCAGAGCCAGAGCCCAAGGTTGTTCGTGTGGTAGAGTATGTGGAGGCTCCCAAGCCACCACTGCCTGAGTTGTCTCAGTCTTCCATTTTCTCGTCAGAGATCGAACCTGTTGCTGTCCCTGAGCCCGAGCCACGGGTTGTACGTATGGTTGAATACGTCGACGCACCCAAGCCACCTGCAGCAGAGCTCGCAATGTCAGGAATCTCGTCTGCTGAGATCGAGCCTGTGCCCGAACCGGCGCGGGAGCCTCTGATTGAACGTGTTGTGGAGCGTGTGATAGAGTACGTGGAGGCTCCCAAGCCAGCACCTCCGGAATTGGCTTTCTCTCCAGTTACTTCCGCAGAAGTTGAGCCGATTGCCCAACCCGAGCCACAGCCCAAGGTTGTTCGTGTCATCGAATACATGGAAGCACCGAGCCCTCCTGCTCCAGAATTAACCTTCTCTAGCCTTGCCAGTGAGGGCGTTGAGCCTGTGGCCGAGCTCATGCCCCTTCCTGCGACCCTGAAGATGTCCGCCATCTCAGTCGAGGATGTTGCCCCCGTACCTGAGCCCGAGGTGCCGCTGCCAACACTGGCCGTCTCCTCGATAACCTCAGAGCATATTGAGCCCAAGGCGGATTCTTTGGTGCTTCCACCGACGCTGTCAGTCTCGGCCATTCTGTCCGAGAACGTCCAGCCTGTTGCAGAGGAATTGGCGCCTGCCTCTCTTCGCTTCTCGACGATTGAGTCCCGTGAGACTCATCCCATCGAGCCAGAGTCGCCTATCTTCGGTCACCATCCATCACTTCCGCCCCTGGGATTCTCTTCCATTGAGTCTCTGGACACGGAGCCTATCTCGCCTAGGAGCCCCAAGAGGAACGCTTTCATCATACCACGCGAAGAGGAAGACCGACCTGCCACGCCAGTCACGAGGGGCATCTTTGGATCAACCTCGCCACGCAGGAAGAAGGAGTCTGAAACAATCGTGATTGCGGAGGACGAGACAAGACAGTCTTTCAATTCTTCTCCTCTCACAGAGACGCCAGAGTCCCAGCGTCCATTCAAGGAGATTTCGGCCAACTCGGAAGTCAAACCAGCCCGCAAGGCTCCCGTTCAGATGTCTGATTCCGGTGCTCAGACTGCCCTTACTGCCGAAGCAATTGACCAGATGTTCCATGCCAAGGATAAACAACTGCTAGCTGTTGGTCATCACAGGTCAGATTCGATGGTCAGCGCCAGCGACATGGGAACACCAGGCACCGTCCGGGTTCGAAGGTCTGATGAGAGCTTGAAGAGTCCTACTCGTTCTAAGGGTAAGATGGTCGATGCTGGTGTCGAGAATGCCGCGGAGATTGCTCTACGCCGACCGGGTAGCGCAACAAGCACGCATGCTTCACTCAAAAATGCGCCACCACTGCCGCCGAATCATAAGGAGGTCATTGAAGCTGCAAGGACTGGCACCGCCAACAGCGGCCATGGAACAATTGGTAGCATGCCGCCACCACTGTTCCCTGCTTCTGCTTTCAAGAACCCGATGAACAGGCCTCGAACACCAATGTCCAGCGCGTCGGCGAAGGGTGATCTAGCACTTCGGCCCGAGACTTTGGGCACAGCCGATGTTCAATCGCCTACTAGGTACGGTGCGAGAAGCCGAAAGTCCTCTGTGTCGTCTTTTGCTTCCGAAGTCGACCATAGGTTCAATATTCAAAATGGTATGGGAATGGGCATGGAGGCTGGCTTCGGGCCCAATACTGACCCGCGCATGATCCAAGCCATCACTCAGACCATGATTGGTGAATATCTGTGGAAGTACACGCGCAAGACGGGCCGTGGCGAGATGTCTGAGAAGAGGCATCGTCGCTACTTCTGGGTCCACCCGTACACTCGTACCTTGTACTGGAGCGATCGAGACCCTACGAGTGCCGGTCGCTCCGAGCTTCGAGCAAAGAGTGTGCCCATCGAGGCAGTGCGCGTCGTCACTGACGACAACCCCATGCCCCCAGGCCTGCACCGAAAGAGTCTTATCATCATTGCACCGGGCCGAAGCGTCAAGTTCACCTGTACGACAGGGCAACGGCACGAGACCTGGTTCAACGCCTTGTCCTATCTTCTGCTTCGCACCAACGACGAGGGCCAGCAAGACACCGAGGACATGGTCAATGGCATTACGAGGGATGATGTTGACGAGTTCAACCCTTCCTTCGGCCGCCAAACTACAGGCGGCACCGGCGCCCGCGGTGGCGCTCCCTCCATCTCTTCGTACAACTCTCGCGCCACCCGCAATGAAGCCTCCTCAGTCAATCTTGACGTACCCACTCTAACCCCAAACCACAAAAAAGCCGTCTCAACGAGCAGCGCGCAGCGACCATCGCTGGCAGGCCGGCTCAGTGGGTACTGGAAGTCCACTCATGATACGTTGAGCTTGCGGAGCCGCAGTGGGCTGAAGGACCAGTACAGTATGTACTCGAACAATGACGTGCATGATAGCGCGGAGGAGCTACGAATCATGTACGAGAGGCAAGATCGGGAGGCGGATCGGCTGGACAATGTCAGGGCGTGCTGCGATGGTATGCAAATTCCCAATATCCCTGATTGACTACCAGGCGACAACTAACAACGATAAATAGGAAAACACGATGTAGGCACTCTGACAGCGAAGAAGCGGCCTCATGGCCCTCATAGCCACAGCCACACAACGATTCACGGCCACCCGAGCCGCTCGGGCACACCAGCGCCGTCCATGGCGCCGTCCGTAGGGACCGTTGGGTCCAAGGCATAATTTGGAAGACACTTGGTCTACTTACGCCACAACATACAATCACTCACTGATACACCACTTTTTTTTTTTACTTTTTCAAACTTGTCTTACCAGAAATGCCACATACCAAAGCATCTACGGCATCTAGCAGACCGCGAATGCAAATTTCCGGGAGGTGAAATGCAGCCACAATCGCGGTATTGCTGTTATGATGCCTTTTGTTGCAAACAATCAACACGGTCTCCGACCTGATGTAACCTCCTCTTTTTTTGTCTCCTCGTCCTGATTTGTGTGTCGTCTGCTTGTCTGATCATACCAAGCGTCTATTGCTCATTCAACAATTTGTGTCAAAAGCATGCGGATCGAGCGTGGCTTATGACACGGCCAGGATGAGTTGCGCGAGGAACGGTTTTGGCGATACGATGCACATATTACTCTTCCACAGCTACATATGTCTCTTTCTCTCCTCTCTCCTCGTTCTGGTTTCTTTATCATCGCTTGTTCCAGATCCGGTATGGGTAATGGGCACGGCTACGGAGTTGAACGCTTTCCTCACCACTGCTTTCGCATCGCGGTGAGAGATGAACTTGTGCAATTGTGATCAAGGAAGCGAGCAGACTAAGGAGGCTTTTCTCATTTGTTGAAGCGTGTAATTGGGGAGAAATGGGAGTTGCAGGCAGAAAGACAGTCTTGCTATGACGAGTGAATGAGCATTTGCAGATTGGAAAATAAGTCGAGTGGTCCATCCGTATTGTGTTTGTGTGTGGTGCTACCCTGCGCCGTCCGTCCCATATTGGAGCATCATTCTGCCGTTGTATGCGTCTATGCCAGCCCTGGTTCCCAGATGCCTTTTCCGTGTGAGCCCAAAATCCAGCCTGTTTTCGCCGTGGTATCATTCCGGCCCTTCCCAGACCAGCCCCCAACCAGTGACAAAGGAAAACCCTCGTTGACCGTAGTTGTTGATCAATTACACCTCACCAGTGTAACTCAAACGCTTCCCCCGTTTCTTTCAGTTGCAGCCTTACCAATTCACCACTCCAGCTCGTCAGGGCCGACGCCCAACCTTGTAAGCACGTTCATCACTGGGTCCACGACCCCTCTCTCATTTCGCAGCTTTGAAAACTGCTTCAGCCTCGAGTACATCACAGGACAGTCCTTGCTATCACACGGCACCTCATCCAGCGGTGACAGCGCTGCGCAACTCTGGCACACCTTGACAACTTCCATGTACTTCTTCTCTTCCAGGTTCAGCCGTGTTTGCAGCTTCAGCATTGACCCCGGCACGTCGCGCTTGCACCGACTGCAGAGCGGGAGGACGTTCTCATTGTTCTTGGCGTTGGTGGCAAGACCGCCTGAGATCTTGATTTTGGTGCCGCATACCACGCAGCTTGCCGAGCGGAGGTAGCTTTCGAGCGTGAACTTCTTCTTTGCGCCGTCAATGGCTCCGTCTGTGACGCGCCGGATCCGCTGCACCTTGGGCATTTCGTCATACCACTGGCGGACATTTGCCCCAACGAGATTGAAGATACGTTCGAGCGGCGGTATCAGATTTTTGGTGATGTAGTACTCCGCGTCAAGCGTGCAGTGATCGTTGTCCAATAGGTCCTCCGGCGCCACGCAGCGATCGATCAGCCTCGCACCCGGTGCGCCGCTGATCACTACATACGGCACCCGCTCGCCGTATTGTGGCTCGGCACGCGCGTCCTCGAGCATCTTGCGCGTGGAGATGAGGGCGCCCGGTGGCGGTGGGCCCTTGTCGGAATAGCTTCCCAGCTTCACCTCGCGTGCGAAGCAAAAGTCCTGTACCGAGACTTGTCCGCGCATGATCTTGTCGCACTGTGACTGGAAGTATTCTTTCACCTGGCTGAGATCAGCGGTCTCAAAAAGGAGTTTTAGGGCCTTCTCTTCCATCTTCTGTTCGGCGGGTGTGCCATCGCGGCGGACAGTCTCGATACCCTTGGCGTCGAAGTCGGGCTTGATCTGATCACGGCTTTCGTACTTGTAGCCGACGTAGCGCTTCTTGGCGAGGAGGACACAGGGGTAGTAGACTTTCTCGAATTTGAGCTTAATCGGCCGCGGGTTCATGTCAGTGATGGCCTTGGAGATTTCGTTGCCAATGTCAAAAGCCTGGTCCTTTGTGCGGCCCTTCAAGTATATGAACAGACTGTCAGTGTCACCATAGACAACTTCGGCGCCCCATTTTTCCACCGAATGGATATATGCAATAGCGCGCTCCAGGGTCTCGCGACCGGTTTGGACGATGCTGTCTGCTATCTCGGAGCAGGGCATGCGGCCGGAGAAGGAGGCGGAGGTATACCCGTATGTGACGTTTGCGAGAAGCTTCAGGGCCAACTGTCTGTTGTTCAGGAGCTGCTGTAGAGTCTTATCGTCTTTGTCTTGCTTCATGCCGCTCTTCACCATGACTCTGGTCTCAAGAATTTCCGTGAGCATCTTGGCAAGCAGAGACTTGCGTATTTCGACTTTGGTGTACATCATGCCATTCGGAGCGATGTTGATATAATCCTTGAGCAGCTCCAAGAGTTTCTCCTGACGTCTGTATTCCGTGAAACCCATCTTGTTCGTTCCCCGCCAGTTCACGATTCGCCCCAGGAAAGTCGAGTAGCAGTAGTTGTACGCAATCATAACGCTGGGATATAGACTCTGGAAATCCAGGACGAGCAGCGGACTGTTGTAGAAAGCGCTCTGTGGCTCCATGACAAGAGGCAAGCACTCGAGAGCATTTTGGCCACCAACTTGCTTCCTGTTCGGGGAGACGAGGACAAAATTCTCGGGTTTCGCGATTCGAAACATTATCGACTCAACTTTGAACTGTGACCCTCTGGAGAAGACGGAGAAGAAGTCGACACCGAGCAAGCGAGCCTGTTCGCTTGTGCGAGGTATCAATTCATTCTCTTCTAAGATCTGTATGTCCATCTTCGTCCTCGTCGTGTAATAACGCAAGCATTTGGCCAGGTCTCTTTGTCGACCATTGGTGTACCAATTAGACAGTGTCCTGTGCGTATAGTGTGGAATACGTCGGTGAAGGAGATGCCATACAACATTCTCCATCGTGTATTGAAGAAGGTTGAGCTCGCCACGCATAGCTCTCCAAATGTTGATCATGTGGCGGCCAGTGACGCGAATGGTCGATGTAGTGTTGAAACCCCAACGGTCAGCATCTTTGCCAAACCTTCCATGAGACTGTGATTTCATACGGGAGAATTCGTCACAGAGATTGTAGTCGTACTTGTGTCTGGCCCTTTCGATCAGGTAACCCCATGAGCTGCCGTGTACCTCGTACCCTGTAAGGATATCTGGGTCACGGCTCCTGACGACCTCAACCATCCGCACCATGGCATCGAGCTCGGTAGGTTCATCCATGACCTCGAACTTGAGTTGTCTGCGCATTTTCTCTGCCAGTATACCATCCTCTGAGACTACTATGATTCCACAAACAGTAGAGTCGTCCGATTGACTACCCTCTTGAAAGTGTTCGTCAGATTTAGTGGCCCAGAATATGCATTGCACTTCATCTTCTTCGGGGTTGGGAACAAGTTTTCCTCTTGAATTGACGTGGACCTCAAGACTCAAGGTGCTCATGTACTGGGCCTCGTGCTGCACGCTCGTTGTGCGTTTCTTCTGGGAGTACTTGAAACCGTGCTTGTTCTTTGGTGTGGCTCCAACAATCTGAGACAGAAAAGGCTTCTGCGTCGCCGTTGTCTTCAGTTTTGGCATATTGGATACGTTCAGTGCACTTCTTTGCTGCTTGGCTGACCACCATTCTTTGACCTCGTTGAGATCCGGCGGAGGATCTGCGATTTCCCAGCTTCGCAGTGAGCATTGGCGGCTTTTTCTTCGATAAGCGAGGTCTATCTTCACTTTAGCATTTATGTCGGGTTCTAGAGTGATACCAAATGTAGCTGGTGATTGACCAGTCGGATCAAATTCGGGCAGAAATGGCAAGGTATTCCCTTCGAGCCGAAATTCTCGTCCTGCGTACTCTCTCATCCTGGGAGGTACATCTTTCTCCTGGCTATAGAATGCGTCCTGATATATGACGTCCGGAAGGCCGTTGTCATACATAGACGTGAGCACTTCAGCTGCTGATGGAGGAGCGAAGTCGACTACGCGAACCATGGCTCCATATTCCCCCTGGATGGCCGCGGATAACTGTTTGGAGTCTGGTACAGGACTTCGAACAGACGGTGGTGAGGAGTGTAGCTTATACGACTTCACGAGGCTTGGTGTGACAGGAGATGTCTCTTCAGCCGAATGAGAGAGCTTCTGGAGCTGCATGCTTGACTTCGACGACCCTTCGTCGCTCTTCTGTGAGCCACTATGTTGGCTAAGGCGTAGAACAGTGTCTGGGTCTGAAGGGTCTTTGACGATGCCAAAACTGAGTCTTCGGTTGTCTTGCTGCTTCTTAGCACGGCTTCCATTGGGTCCAGGTTTCGCAGGCGGTGTTGATTGGAACCTTACACGTGATTGCGTGTTGGCTGCTGTGGGCTGGACCACTGGAGCTTTCCCATCACCGTTGACAAGCGTGGGCCCTGATAATACAGGCGCACTTGTTGCCATTATTCTTGGGCGTTTGCCACTGGATATCTGCAGAGATGGACTTCTGGAGCGCTTTGTGGGAGTATTTCCGCGATTTGACAAGTCCTGTACCGCATGATTCTTGCTGATCAAGCCCTCTTTGTCGGCAGAGTCGATCAGCTCTTCCGTGATGGGAATCATCGGTGCTCTTCCTGTTCTTTGGCCACTGATGCAAACTCCTCTGGGAAGGCCATCGACGGGGAGGCTTGTGGCATTTTCTAATTCTTGTGCCGGTACATTGGAAGAGTGATTGCCCGGCGGCTTTGAGGAAGCCAGATTGTTGATTGTTGTTTTTGGCGGAGGCATCTGGGCCGCTGGGTTGTCATTTTTGAGCATGGGGCCCTGCTGGGCTTCCTTCTGCGCGAGCATAGCCTCGTGAAATAGCTCTTCATCAGAATCATCCGGGAATAGATCCTCATCCTCGCTATGAGCTGCGAGGATACCTTTCTCATCGACTTCAATGCTACTCGCAGGCTGTTGATCCTGGTCCGGGCCTAGTTGAGAAAGACCCAACGAAGGCAGCAGGTTGTGGGGGAACAAGTCCTCAACAGACTCCAGCATGGTGTTGACTGTGTCTTCCAACTCCCTACGTTGCACAAAAGTTTCGAATGACGGTTTGGTATCGTTAGTTCTGGACTCGTCACCCACTAATTCCTTAATAGCCTCGGTGTACTCTTCCTCATGGATCCAGCCTTGCGGCTGAGATTCTCGAGGATCTGCTGACATTGATACTAGCACCTCTGGAGGGAAGGGGCTGCTCCCGGGATTTGTGATATTCATTCGTCGCTTTCTCCGTTTTGTCTCATCTTTCCACAGACCAGCCATACTGTGGACTAGCTTCATGTTCGCCGGTACTGGGTGATCTTTCTCGATGAAGTCATGATGGAGTGGCCGTTCCTTCACCGCCTTGCGATTTAAGATATCTTGGACGCAGATATCAACCTCTATCGAGCAGTGACTAGAGCGAGGAAGAGTGTAGTCATCTGTAATGCTGTCTCGAGAGATCGACTGGCTGTGCCAAATATGCAAAGAGCTTTCGTCATCTTCATCATGCTCAGGCACCGGCGATCGAAATCTCACTTTGCTGCATTCGAGGTAGTCGCAGCCGTAAAGATTGTAGTCGCACATGAATTGCAAGAGGTACTGCAGATGGGCCTCGTAAGGTTGGAATTTCCTCTTCATGATGACTCCCTGGTGGAGTAGGTCGGCAAGCCTCGTCATGACAATCGGGTTGAACATGTAGATTTTGAGGAAGAAGCGGTACCCAACGTGAAAACCGTAGAACGGGATACCTTTGGCAAGGGTGATTCGGGCGACATATTTGGCCTTGTGACTATAGGTGTCTTGCCGATAACTTACAGCCAAGGCGTGGTCGATGGACAGATGAAGCCGGTAGATGTATGCACCAACTGGATTTCACAATTAGGAAGGGTATCGTTAGAATAACAAAATCCAAATTACATGAACGAACCTTCCTCTGGGGCCAGACTTCCAGTATACTCAATGTATAAATAGGGGAATGCGCCATGAACATGGGCACAAACTTTCTGGCCCGTCTGCGTAGAACCAAAGATCCTTATGACAGGCACTTTGGGCTCTTTCGACAACTGGTCAGGCCGTACATCGTTGCGGAGCTGAGGGTCATATCTGGTTGGCGTTGCTTGGTAAAAGTCAATGCAATTCTAACATTGTATGAATTAGTTCATTTTGTTTCAAGATAGAAGAGAAAGCCAATATCGATATTGGAGGAAACGTACCTGTCGAAACTTAAAAACATCCATGACGGCTATGAGGCGCCTTTCATGACGATCCAAGTCAAGCCCGGTCCACGCATTGCTGTTGTAAGCAATGAAATCCGTTTCGACATGAAGTCATGGCAAATTTAGGATCTTCTCTGTGATTCAGCATCATTAGCATAAATGTTATGAAAAGTGAAGGGAGTGAGACGCGGTCATCGAAGCGCGTTCGGGAAGACGGCTGACTAAGGCAACGAGGCTACTGCTGCGTCTAGTGCCCGAACAATACACCTGAAAGCCTCGGCCGGCATCGTCTCCACGCCGACATCAAGGCATCAAGCTTACTTGTTTGACAAGATCGACCAGGACATACGTACGACTTGCACAAGAAGCACGGGCGTGCTTAGGGTACTCAACTATCTCGAACACCGTCAAATCATTCACCATGCCTCCGCCGCCGCCGCCACCTCCTGCCCGAGGCAAAGGCACCACTACAGCCCCCACCAAGGAAGCCAACGAATACATCCCCAACTTCATTTCCAAGCGGCCCTTCTACGCAGGCGAAGGCGACGAGGAGACTGACTACCTCGAGCATCAACGTCTTCAAAAGAAACAACAAGATACAGCATGGTATGATCGCGGCAAGAAAGGCACTGCCGCGACCAAATATCGCAAAGGCGCATGCGAGAACTGTGGCGCCATGGGCCACAAGGTAAAAGACTGTTTGGAGCGGCCACGGAAAAAGGGTGCAAAGTGGACGGGCAAGAACATTCAGGCGGACGACGTCGAGCAAGAAGTCCACCTCAGCTGGGATGCGAAGCGCGACCGGTGGAATGGGTACGATGCGAAGGAGTACAAGCACGTTGTTGAGGAGTACGAGGCGATGGAGGAACTGAAGAAGCAGGCGCATGCGAAGCAAAAGGGTGAAGATGGCGAGGACGACGAAGACGAAGAGGGCTTGAAGTACGCGGAGACGAGCGACATGAGCAAGCACCAGCCGACGTCCACCCGTCAACTGCGAATTCGTGAAGACACTGCCAAGTACCTGCTCAACCTCGACCTCGAGTCTGCCAAATACGATCCCAAGACACGAACGCTAGTCGATGGCGGTGCGATGGCCGACAAAGCCGCCGAAGTATTCAATGAGGAGGGCTTTGTGCGGGCGTCTGGAGATGCGGCCGAGTTCGAGCGCGCGACGCGGTATGCGTGGGAAGCACAGGAGAAGCAGGGTGATACCAGCCAGCACATCCAGGCGAATCCGACTGCGGGTGAGTTTTACCGGCGGAAGGAAAGGGAAGAAGCGGAGCAGAAGCGCCTCGAGAGGGAGAAGGCGCTGCGCGAGAAATATGGGGATGACGCTGCACATACGATGCCCGCCGCGCTACAGAGTATGGCGGTTACGGAGAGTGAGCAGTTTGTCGAGTACGACGAGCATGGAATGGTTAAGGGGGCGAAGAGCTCGGCGAAGTCAAAGTATGCTGAAGACGTGTACATCAACAACCACACATCGGTATGGGGAAGTTGGTGGTCCAATTTCCAGTGGGGGTTTGAATGTTGTCACTCGACGATCAAGAACAGCTACTGTACGGGCGAGGACGGTAAGAAGGCATGGGAAGCTTCAGAGCAACAGAGGAGTGGTGCAACTCTGCTCGAGGGCACAGAAGAGGCTCAGGAAGAGGAACCACCTGTGGATGAGACGGAGGATGCTGGCAAAGAGAAGCAGAACCTGAAGCGGTCAAGAGAAGAGATGGCCACTGGTGTGACAGAAGAGGAACTGGACGAGTATAGGCGGAAACGCACTGCTGCAGACGATCCGATGGCAAAGTACTTGGGCAAGGATGAACTTGTACATTAGGACTTCGGTGCAAAAATTCTAGACTTCAAGAGCATAAGATACCCACAAACCGGAGCGACATCTGATCGACAACTCGCACAGCCTTCTTATAGAGGCTTTTTTTTTAGAAGCACATGATGTTCAGAATGTAGATTCTGTTGCATGACATTTGCTATGGGAGAGCTGAAGGAGTATCGCAAAGTCACTGTCCAGCGTAAAATGAAAATCTTTATTTCCGGCGCATCGTGTTGCACAAAATGTCCATTGCTTCGGTAGAGAACCATACGGACGTTTGGCCGAGTTGGGATCACCATGTCATATCACATAACGGATAAACATCAAGCTCGTGGGAAGAAACGTGTCTTGTCATTGATTGAATTCCATTGACCGAGGGCCGTACATCGCAGGCCTTGATGACGCAAACGCCGTTTTCCGTATAACCAGCAATTCCTAGCTGACCAATCCCAAAGTTTTTGTGTATCCTTGGCCTCACATGGAGACAATCCTCATGAGGAATCTGGTGGGTATCATGCGCGATGCATCTACTCCTCCTCCTCCTCCTCGTCACCACCCTCGCCGCCCTCAGCAGCCTTGGCCTTCTTTCTGCGGACACGACCGGGGCGACCGCCACCAAATGGCGAAGTCAGGGAGAAGTCGATGTGCTTCTGGGAGTCGAGACGGACCATGAACGAGGGAACGTTGACGATCTGCTTGCCGACACGGATGTGGCGCTGGCGGATCAGGACACGAGCGTGGTGGATCGACTTGGCGAGACCGAGCTTGTAGACACAGGTCTGGAGACGGCGCTCAAGGAAATCCTCGACCTTCAGGGCCAGGACGTAATCGAGCTTCATGCGGCTCTCATCGAGCACACCGACACGAACGAGACGGCGAATCAGGGCGTTTCCCTCGAACAGACGCTTGGGGTCCTTCTCGTCGAGGGTGAGCAGCTGACTATAAAATTGTTAGAAGGTATTCAACATGGCCAAGTTGCAGTGGGACCGTGAGATCTGGAGTACGGAAGATTTTTGCAGATCACGTTGGTCGTGTGATGAAGTTTAAGTGAGTGGGTCAGGGAAAACCTACCGAGCAGCACGACGAATCTTGGAGAGGGTGAGCTGGACACGCCAGACCTCACGCTTGTTGCGCAGACCATACTCGCCGACAAGCTTCAACTCGGAGTCCCTATGTTGCGATCGATGTCAGTCTTTCGGTGCATAGCGGTGTAAGCAGAGACAAGCTCTGCCCAGTGGCCGGTTCTATACTGACAGACGAGCGGCTTCGAAGGGTCTGCCCAAGGCACAAAAAGTTAGCAATCACACGACATCAAAGAATTGACAGTAATGTGTCAGCGATGAGGGCAGGAACATACCTTCTGGGCACCTTGGCCGTCTTGGAGTAGGAGAGCGGCGCCATGGTGATTGATGATTTGGATGAGTTGGCGAAGGTTGTCGGTTGTCTCTGAACATGAACAATTCCAAAAGGCTGAAAAGTTCGCGAAGGGCAGGTTTGGTGTGGGGAGGTGGGCAGCGAAAAGGGAAAGCGCGCTAACGGCTAGCGTCTTGGCGTCAAATCACGTGCTATTAGATTAGGGTCGCGGCCGCCAAATTCTGCTCCGCCCAAGAACTTACCTTAGGTTGTCCACCCCCCGGCGAAACAAGTCAACGACCACGACGACAACAACCCCTCTCCTCACTCACAACCCAGAAATCAAATCACAATGGGTCACGCCGCTGGTCTTCGTGCGGGCACTCGCGTACGTTCTTCACCGATCGAGATTTACTGTAGAAGGGCGTAGGAAACGGGACATTGTGTCTGGACGTCGAAGTGCTGACGGTTTTCGTGCGATATAGTATGCCTTCTCGCGGGATTTCCGCAAGAAGGGTATGATTGCCCTGTCCACCTACCTCCGTCAATACAAGTATGTCGAACTCGAGCTCGATAGGCGCTTTTTGCACCGCGCGAACAAAGGAACGAATGGCTGACTTGGATCTGTAGGGTCGGTGATATCGTGGACATCAAGGCAAACGGTGCTGTGCAGAAGGGGTAAGTCCAGCTCAGCTCATACGCGATCGCAATCACGAAACGACATTTGCGAGCGGTGAAACCCACCTCGAAGTGAAGAAACACAATATCCTGACAAGTCTCTGCGCACTACAGTATGCCCCACAAGGTCTACCACGGCAAGACCGGTGTCGTCTACAACGTCGCCAAGTCCGCCGTCGGCGTCATCATCTACAAGAAGGTCAAGCACCGATACATCGAGAAGCGTATCAACCTCCGCATTGAGCACGTCAGCCCTTCGCGATCCCGAGACGGCTTCCTGCGCAGGGTGAAGGAGAACGCCGCGGCCAAGGCCAAGGCCAAGGCCGAGGGCACCACCGTCCAGGTCAAGCGTCAAGCTGCTCTCCCCCGCGAGGCACGGAGCATCTCATTCGCCAAGGAGGCCCACCCCGAGACCCTGGCGCCTGTCGCCTACGAGACCACCATCTAGACGACGAGCACGAAGTTTAGGCGATGGATGGAGAGCTGGGAGGGTAGTGATTCTACGGCGCGGTGGTTGTTCACGATTGCTTGCTTTGGTCTTCGCATTGGGGTTCACGGCAAAACGGAAAGAAGGGCTTTTCTAGCATGGTCCGAAACGGAACGGCAATGCTTCTAGGGAAATAAAAAAATGAACCAATGACACATCCATCACTCACCGTCCATATGGTGTGATAAGAGATTGGGTGTGGGGATGCTCAACTTCGGGGACGTGGAGGTGGACGCTCACCCAGGAGAAATAGGATCTTCGAGAGGCGAAGGAACTGGCCGGGTTCAAGACGACAATCAAAACACTTCCAGCCGGACTCGGCAAAGCAGTCAAGTGTCATCCAAGGTTGCAGTGAGGTGGCTCTCAGTCTCATCGTGACCTCATAATCGCGCTTCGATGCCTCCCCAAGTGGCCAAGGCGCAGCATGTACAAGATCAGTCTTGCGAGCTACTTTGTCCGCCACTACGTCTCCCGCGACTTGCATAGTTCGTTCCTCGCCGGTTTGTTGATCTCATGCCTCTGACCATGCATGTCTCTTTCCCCGTCTTCCTCGTCTTGTACTCCACTGAGTAATCTTTATTATTTCAAAGTCGTCATTTCTGCAATTGTGAGACGTTGATGATTCTCAATGTAGCCATGCAATATGACCAGTCCCAGGTGATGCTGGTGAACAGAGAGCAACAACCCACGGGCTCTTTGGTGGAGAAATGATGCATCTTGGAGGCTTTCGATGTTGCTGCTAGCTCAATGTTCGAGGAGACCATCATCGTCTATCAGTGCCAGTGTCTCAACTTGGGCCATTTTCCGCAGGCGCATGCCAAGTAAACTGTCGATGTGGGGCACCCATCAACCTCAATTGGTGTCGACTCACCATGAGGTCGCTCAATCGTCTCATCGCAATTGTTCTTTGCGATCCCATTATGTAGTTGTGTTTCTCAACAGGGGAGAAAGTGTACCTAGGTAAATAAAAAAAAAGGTCTCAAAGTGTTGTAGCCCAATTCAATTTAGAGCCCATGGTTTCATCGCTAAATAGTCACATGGCCCAAGCGGCAATACATCGGTGTGGTTATCAAAGACGTGGCTTCCTTCCGCTCGACCTACCTTCAAAATTCCCACACTTCCGAGCATATACCATTGCATTTTACACTTCTTACGGCATAGAGGAAATAGTTCAGTTTGCATTTTCTCGGCCCTAGTGACAAGGGGAATCGAACTCACCATGACCACCCGTTATAGAGTTGAATGTGAGATGTCTCAACGGACCACCCCGTTTCGAGTCGGTACCTGCTACTGGACACTGCGCTGACTCGCCCTGTAGATGCTCTCAAGACGCACAGGAGGGACCAATTCATAGGTATGGCTTATACCTCACTGCTTGTGGTTTTGGGAAATAGAGAAAGCCAATATGGAAAGGGTTTTGGGTTCAGTCTTCTCAGTGGAAGTCGTGTTTCCCCGCCTCATACAAACTCACCTTGCCGGATGAGTGCTGCCGGCTCCCATGAGAGTGGACCGGATGAGACCAAGAGCAGGGCAGATGTGTAAAGAATATAGCAACATGATGGTTAACACGCCCAAACAGAATGGATCAAAGGCCTCCTCGCAGTCCCCTTCGTCCTCCACTCCCAGCCACACAACATCTTCCACGCCCACGCCCGCTCCCGCGATGGCAGCGTCGCCCAGACACTCACGCAGATGGCCGAGGAGGCCGCACGGCGCTATGCTGAAATCATGCGCGACGTGGAGGCCATGATCGACGACCACATCGCCCTACAGACTACCGTCACCGCAGACTCGCACCAGCTGCCTGTCTCCAGCCCGCCTTCTAAGCTGAAACTCCTCGTCCCCACCGTTGGGCCCTTCTTCACACGCCTCCCCCTCGAGGCTGCCTTCAAGTATCAGGACCACAAGCGCTTCATCAGCTCTCGGCGCTTCGTGTCGCCATCATTCAATGATGTGCGGCTCATTCTTAACTCGGCGCAGATCATGGCCGTCACCACCTACAGCCACCTACAACTCGCAACCTTTGACGGTGACGTGACGCTCTACGACGACGGCAAGTCCCTCGAAGCAGACAGCCCGCTCGTCCCGCGCCTCCTCGACCTCCTGCGCAAAAACGTCCGAGTCGGCATTGTCACCGCGGCCGGCTACACAACCGCCGACCGCTACCACGCCCGCCTACACGGGCTCCTCGACGCCATGGCCCTCTCAACCGAGCTCTCGCCGTCGCAAAAGGCCAATCTGCTCGTCATGGGCGGCGAGGCCAACTACCTGTTTGCGTTCGACCCGGCCGCCGCGCCATACTATCTCGTGCCCGTAGCCCGCGAGCAATGGCTCACGCCCGAGATGAGCGCGTGGAACGAGACTGACATTGCCGCGTTGCTGGACGACGCCGAGGCCTCGCTGCGTGAGTGTGTCAAGGCGCTGAACTTACCGGCGGTTGTGATGCGGAAGGATCGCGCGGTGGGTATCGTCCCGGAGGAGGGTGTGCGAATACCGCGCGAGAGCCTCGAGGAGACCGTGTTGGTTGTGCAGAGACTCTTAGAGAACAGTCTTGCCGGGCGGCGAAAGGGAGTCCCTTTCTGTGCTTTGTGAGTTGCCCTTTTTCCATCTTTTTCCCCCCCTCTCCGCTTCACCTTTCTCGCCCATACCTGGCTAGCCCATGGGCATTACTGACTCAATACCTGCGCTTAAAGTAACGGTGGTCGGGACGTATTCGTCGACATTGGCGATAAGTCGTGGGGTGTGACCGTGTGCCAGAAATACTTTGAGAAGCAAGCCGCAGCCGCCGGTCACACGCTACAGATCCGGCCCGAAAATACTTTGCATGTCGGCGACCAGTTCCTGTCTGCCGGTGCAAATGATTTCCGCGCGCGGAGCGTTGGTACAACGGCGTGGATCGCAAGTCCTGAGGAGACGGTGGAGCTGTTGGATGAGCTGGCAGGTCTGATGGGGAAGAAGATGAGCTGATAGCATAGAGGCGGACGCATGACTAGGCAAAGACCAATTGTCTGTCGACAGCGGGCTAGTTCATGAGGCCACGATTTGTCTGTCTGCTAGTGAGGGTTGCTTTCTAGGGTCAAGATTGTACGCCTCGTAGAAAGGTGTTCACTGGGTTGAAGATCCATGGAAATTTGAGACGCACAATGCGGAAGCCAGTATTTTCAGTTTATGGGTTCTAGACTGGTGATATGAGGCAGCGCATGGCTTGAACAATTTTATGGCATCTCAAATCACTGCTCAGCGTTTGAGTCGAGACGCATCAAGGAGTGCATATTATGTAGTGCCAAAAACAAAAGGGGTATTCGTCATTCGATCTATAACTGATCTTTGGGGGTATTTGTAAAGCCAACCGTGTCCCTTCTCCAATCTATCCTTTTCCAACAGTTCATCCAATGTTTGCGTGTCTAAGACCAAGGTGTCCTCGCTCCCCGTCGCTAAATTAATCAAGCCCATCCATCGCACACTCGGCTCGCCCCGGCCAATTTCTAAATCTCTCCGTTCTCTTCCCTAGGCCCATGACACCCGCGAGTCGTTGGCTGGATAGAAGGCACCTACCGAACATTGGTCAAACGGCCAGAACTGCGTTCTCAACGCTGTCTTTGACAAAGGAAATGATATACCGCTGGGGTCGTTTGGTGCAAAATGATTATTAGCAAGAATCGAAGTTTGTGGTGTAGTGTACGCATTCATGCCACGCCAAAAGGCTTGCCAAAGTTCGACGAGGTCTTCCTGATGCGAAGCTCGATGGTATCTTCCGTATCCTCCGCAGAACCAACTTCGCTTTCAGAGTCAGGCTTCTGCGTGTCGCCATCGGTGTCGTCCTCGTCCTCGTCATCGGAATGCTTCAGGACCGTGGGCGTGGCGTCTTCGCCTGAGGTGACTTTCTCGAGTTTATCCGAAAGCCTTCTCAGAAAGGCCTCGTCCTTCGCAGGCATGTTGCGAAGCGTCAGAGGACCTTTGAGCTCAGGATCCTCATCCGAAGGCTCCATGATGGCCGGCTCCTGGTCAATACCCGTGGGCACTGGCTCTGCTGGTTCGTTGGACTCGAGCCTATCGTTTCCATCGGAGCTCAGTGCCCCTTCCCCACTCGTCAAGGTTGGCGTGTTGGAGCCGCTGCTAACGACAGTGTTGGTGGTTTCAGTGTGCGCAATAGATAGTGATACTGTTGGCGTGTGTCCGGCGTGCATCGTGAGCCGCGATGAAGCGTCGGCTTTGAGTGCACGAATAGACCTCGCTCTTGCCAGGGCCCTAGTGTCCTCGAGTCCTTGAGGCGGTGACACCCTTCCACTAGATCCCTTCGAGCCGGTGCTTGATGGCGTATCGGTGAATGTCTCCATCTTGACGAAATTCTCCTTCAGATGAATGCCCTCCAAGTCCTTGTGGTATTCCTGGACATCGATCACCTTGGTTGGCCCCTGGTGCTCCATGGCTAAAGATGCATCGAGAGGATTCCTGTCGCAAGAGGCCGAAGGAGAGAGGCTTGACTGTCCGAATGGGCTTGCTTGTGAGGACGCCCCAGCCTGGAATGCGACCAAATTCGGGTCTGCTGCAGATCCAATTCCACGCGACTCGACTTCCTTGAGACGATTCTGCAGCTGCATGATCTGTGTTTGCAGCTTGTATTTATCGGCTTCCCATTGTGATCTTTCGCGAGCGTGGTCCTGCTCCAGTTCATCAACCATTTCTTTATAGACCTCTTCCGCCCTGTCGCGATTGGCTTGCAGATATCTCCTCTCATCATCGAATGCCTGTCTCATCCGTCTGCAATGACGTTAGCTTAAAAAGGCCCGAAATTGACACGCTAGTGATCATCTAGAACTCACTCTAGTCTCCGGTAGTCCTGCTCTACGGGCTGTGAGTCGCCCGACACGGAATCGACCGTTGGGTTGACGCGGACGGCAGGTCGACGTATGGTAATTAAGCCGGAGCCAGTGCCAGAGATTGTATCCACAGGAACCGCGACGCCTGCAGGCGGTACCCTCTGGGACAGGTCGTACTCTGTGTCCAACATCGCGCTGTCTCTGCTCTTGCCAAGCGGATATCTCGTTGGGGAAAGACTCGAGGCGCGTTGTTGTGAAGTCTGTTGCATCTGAAGCCTGTACCGCGAATGGGAAGGAATTGGCGTGAGGTGGGGCGAGAGGAAACTGGCGGGTTGGGCTCGAGGTGGATCGCGGCTCCCCCCTCGGTTGATGTGAGGACCTTGATCCGGATGGCTCGTCACGGACGGACGGGCAACCGGGTCGAAATAATGCACGCCACCGGGTAGGCTCAGAGGAGAAACAACGGAAGATAGACTGCCAGCAAGACCAGCAAGCGACAATTGTATATCAGCATCCATAGCACCGGAAGGCAAGAAAGAGTCGGATGGCAGCCTTGTCATAGTGACCTGGCGATGGTGCAGCAGACAGTGCAGAGATACAAATAAACGGGAGTGGGTCCACGAAGTTGAACGATAGAGAGGAACGAGTGATACCCGTTAAGAGTCCCGCGAAGCTTGGTAGGTGTCAAAGGGTTGAACGAGTGCTAGAACGAGACCTCCCTTCCCGGAGAAATCATTCCGTCGAGTTTTTCCTGCTTTTTTTGTTCTCTTAAGGGTTTTCTGTTTTTTACAGGGTGATGAGGACAGTTCAAAAAACCACTATGGGCGAGAAATTGGGCGACGATATCGTTGTGGATGTGGATATGGGTGTGAGTGTGAGTGCGGTGTGGTTGAGGCCCGTGTGGAGTTGGGCGTGTCGTAGTGTACCTTGCAGAAAGACGAAGGGACCCTTATGCGGTGACATGGGCGCCATCGGCATATATGCAGAGCAGAAGAAAGAAATGGAGAAGATCGTGAGGTGTCACACGGTGGTTCGTGGAAGACGAGACAAGGCAAGCACCAGGAGGAAGAAGGAGTGGAAACCGTCAACTGGAATTACTGGGTTGTGGTTGCAAGACGGTCTTGCTCACCCTCACCCACACAACATGTGTGCAGGGACGTTGTTAGTTCGTGAAGAAAAGTAACCCGAGAGCTGAACCCGACACGCGACTCCCTTGTTTGGCGTTGGGTTGCTGTTGGCAGCACTCCATCGGGGTGGGTTGATCACGGGAGTCTGGCCGGCTAACAATTCTACTGTGGTACAGGTCAGGTTAGATAGCCAATGAGAGGCTTGCAAGGAGCACCTTGAGTGTCTTTTCGGCTGTGACGGGAGCTGGGAGCCCGGCCCCCTGGAGACCTGTACCTGGCTGCGACACCTGCCCTGTGCCCAGGCGTGCCTGCGTCTGTCAGCCCTGGCAAGCCTGTTAATGTGGAAGCCCGGGTTTGTCAACTTTGGGAGAAAGAGAGAGCGAGAGTAGTCTAGACCAGTTTCAATGTCCCACCAGCAGCAAACATAAGAGCCGGACATGGTCTGTTTGTTCAGTTTCATCAGTCTGGAATTGCTTCTTTTGGCGCCGGGGACAATACCCTAGAGTCTCATCCAGTCCGGGCGTACTCCGGCGCAAGCCCTCGCAGCCCTCATCTTAGCTCTTTCACATGCTACAGCGCTAACCACAATGCCACCGCATCATGGCTCAAAGGCAAAATGAGACAAAGTTCAGCGTACAGATTCAGGGCCTCACCCTCGCCGACCGATAGGCCAGCGCTGTTTAGGGCAAAGCAGACCACGGACTTTTGGTACGACACAAAGCTTCCCTCGCTGTATCCTTTTTCCTGTTGGAGCACCTAACTTGCTAGCCTTGCTAGCCAAGGTGGTTTGAAGACGTGGCAGTCGACCACGAGCTGCACCCTGTCAAACTCCTGTCGATCGCTGCAGTCTTCCCCTATCATCGCCTCTTCTGGCTTTTTTGTATCACCATCCTTCATCAATCAGCCGGTGGCTTGTCAGAGGGCTTTGAGGACAGGTATGCTGTCTTGGCTGTTCTGGCTGTCTACCGTGTCCTATGGTAGGTGACATGGACGGACAACGCACGCAGGGACGGCCCGCTTACCACTCGGATCTCCCCTTCTATTCTCATCCCTCCCATCTTCCCTTGATTACTACGCCTACCCCCCTGGCGTAAAACACTTTTGACGGGGAATACATTCTGTAGGTCTGCAGCCTCTTTGCTGTTCCTTGCAGGGCGAGCAGTCTTTTGCCCTTCCCTGCCGGACTCTGATCCTATACAGGTCTGGCCATTCTTCAACCCGCCTCTGCGGTGACCGCTCCGCTTGGCTGGGTAGGCAGTCATAGCCTAACGGACAGGATCCGAACTTGAAAGGAAGAGTATTCACCTCCCATCAGGAAGACTCGCCAGACTGCCATCCAGCAAGTGACTCGCACCCCTTCCAGTACCATCACAACCGGGTCCCTGTGGCCCTCGACACATTTCGTCTTCCTACCGGGCCTGTCAGCCGGTAATTTGATTTCTTTCGGCTCGTGCAAGCGCATGCCGGCACTTTGCTTTCCTACCTAGGCAGGCTGGGCTGGGCCACGGCGGCCAGTCGTCTCCCTTCGGTCGGCTTTCCCGTTGGCTGCGACCTTCGGGCATCAACATGGGACTCTTTCGGGACCTACTAATGATCTCTGTGTACGAAGGAATAGCCATTCCTTATGACCTCCGAAACCACCCTCCCCGGCACAAAGAGCATCGACTATGAATCCCACGTGGATTTTCCCCGGATAATCTGGGCGTTGTCTATTCGTCCCGCGTCTGATTTGCCTTTTACCCCGACCTCGCTTGCAAATTGGACCCCTAAATCAAGGCGCCACTTTCAAGGGTCCAACAGGGACTGTAATCTGGGGTACGGGCGCTGGGTCATGCGTACTGTCGAATACTTGAACACGGCCTAGTGACGCATCATGAGGGCTCCAAGATTACTATGGAGTCGGATTCATCCTCTGACAAGGAATGATACTATCATAAATATCCCGCAGTGGGCGGTGTGTCTGCTGAGCGCATCGAAGTTTTGTGTGAAGGCGTTTGCGTCTATCGCACGGACAAGTTCGCCACACTTGTTTGCTACGTAGAGGGGTGCGAGGGGACAGGTTTCGTGGCCACCGCAGACACTTCACAGCTGTAGCCCAGCTGTTCGTTGGTCTTGTGTATTGTGGTCGCTGCCGTGATTCGGAGGTCCGAGCTGTAGTATCTTGCATCAGTCTCGCATTGGTACGACTGAATACAACGCAGTGTGCAAAACGGGACACTGCAGCGTCCGCGCCCTTGCAAGGCGTTGACTGCGCGGCGTATTACCGTAATACGGTAAGCCGCGCCATCGATAGCATCTCGCAGACTCTGGCAGATACCCTGAAACGAATCATTGGCGGCCAAGTAGAGGTTCTAGCAGATCTTCATCATATAATGTGAATGTCCTATGCAAGCTGGTGCACCAAGCTGTCCCACGGCCATGACATCCGTGTTGTGATCCCGGATCCCCTCGGAGCCCTCACAGAGTTGACTTCTGCGTGCTGTCACTGACGGCACCATAGAGGGCACAACGCTCGCTGTCATGGCCGCACTGTCTTTCAAGACCACTCGGCCTTTTCCCACCAGCACCGACACGCAGGGCTCTGTGCAACCCTCAGCCTGCAGTATGTAAGTCTAGACGTGGCTTCTGGTCTTAAAGACTATCCCAAACTCCCGCCGTCTCAGTACAGCAGCTGCCGTTCTGCTTGCAGAGCTGGCAACGAAGCCGACCTCTCAATCCTTCGGCATGTCTTTTGCCGCATTCTCCAGCACTGGTTCCCAAAACCCACTGATTGATCTCCTTACACGGACTCGAGCGGCCTTGTGGATGTAGGCAATGAAGGATCCGCTGGCTCGAATCGGGCCTTCTTGATCTGCAGAAAATGAAAAATGTGGGCCTGACTCGTACATACCCGCACGTTCCGGGCCTCGGCCACGTCGTTTGGAAGAGAAATCATACTGTATAGCTGCTCACGCTCACAGCTCAGAGATGTCGAAAATTCCAGCGAGAGCCCACTTCCAAAGAACTTCCAGCCGCGTGACAGCGAAAGGATTGTAGCTACTGGCCAAAGCCTATCCTGCAAAGTGCCGAGTGTCCGAGTTCGCGAAAAAAGGGGGACAAGACGGATTCACGGGACTCGCGCGCAAGCCGAGCTCTGGTCCAGCTGCGGATGGCGAGGAGTGACACTGGCCTTTGCTGTCCACGATGATGTGTCAGGACGTACGGCGAGCGAGCGAGCAATCGCGTACGCTGTCAATGGCCGAATGAAGAGCATGGCAAGCCGTAGAGGTGGGCCAAGTCAGCCCTATAACTCAACATGATTCTCATCTTCGTGTCGTGCCACGAACCAACACACCCATCGCATCTGACTGCCGCTTTGGCTCCCCTGGTGTGCGCGGTTCCCGCTAAGAAGGTTGGGTTGCTAAGTCATGGCCTGGTGAAGGTCACCGAGATTCCCGTCGTCTCAGGACCCCCGATCCAGCGCTTCAAAGCCAATGAATGTCGTTATCTCGCAAAGAAGCACTGAATTACTGGCACGCGCCGAAAATGGTAGGTTTCTCCGTGATCAACCTCATCGTTCTTACCCTGCCAATAGAATCGCATTTCGTCTACCTTGGACGATGTTGTACTGGTACAAAGATGCTTTTCGCTGACTCGAGTCAACACTGACCAGCCATGCCAATTTCTCGATCTCTTCATCACCCGTCACTAGGACGAGTCGCTACCAGACCGTCGTTCCCCACGCCGTGAGCAGCATCCCACCAGGTCACAGCTGATAACCCAGCGCTTGCCTCGTCGACTGGAGACGTGCGTGGGCCTGTGGTTCCTGCCACGAGGCTGAACCCCTCGTCTCGAGGTGCTTCAGAGCAGTTGGCAGTCCAGGAATAGAAGCGTTGATGATCAGCCCCACTACACCATCATGATCACTGCTGAGTCCTGCTGCTCTTGACCAAGATTCGTGCGTCACCGAACTTGGCGTCCAAACCCGCCGCAAGTGGGTGACGTGCTACCGTCTGAAGCCGCGCACCGGAGGCAACACGGAACAGGTCCAGCACACGCCGGTTCGCCTCACGGAGGCGGCAGGCGCGGTGACGGTGCGATTGGGATGATAAGATGTGATGATCCCGTGGGCGTCCCATGTGTGAATGGTCCATTAAGCGCAAGTGCGTCGCAGCCCCCCGCTCTGGGAGGTCTTGTGTTCTACACAGAGGCGCAGGGATGGCTGACGGTGAATGATGCTCGAAATAGCCTTTGTCGTCAAGGCACCACAGCCAGTCTACTCAACAGCGACAAATCCTCCATCTGCCAGAACCCAGCAGCCGACATTGGCACGCAGTTCCAGCACCGTCATGTGCGCGAACGCATGACAGTTTTCCTAGCATTGGACCCACCCAGGCAGTCAAAGTGAAGCAGCCAGCAAAACGGACAATTGAGAAGTTGACCATTGCCCACGTTCCCGGCGCTATGGTTCACACCAACCGAACCAGAGAGAGCCCTGTGAGGATACCAGTTAGAGACACCAGTAATACTTTCTGCGCTTGCAACCCTGCCCGCAGAGGGGCAAAGGCCCGGCTATACCTCGAGTCGCCTTGAATCGCCTAGCTGCAGATAGGCAGGAAAAGAGGAGGTAGCGCCAGGTAGTTTTGAGTAAAGGGTACACGTAAAATGGTTGACAGTGACAGAATCTAGCTGCGGGAAAATCAGGAAACTGAGATCGGCTAGATCAAAGAGGTATGTAAAATGATCCTTCATCATCACCATGATCATCGATGTTGCGCAACTAAGGGTCAAGGCCATGCGATTTGGACATTGCCCGACTCGATCAAAAGTCGAGGTCCTCAAATATCGACTCGAATATCGAATCCCCAAATTTAGACCCGAGGATGCGGGCTTCTCAACCGTGGATCACACCTCTCCAAGCACATCTACAGAATGGATGATCCCAGCACCCCGAACTCCCCAACCTGGAAAGGCCGCAAGAGCCATCCTCCCGAATACGCGGGACCTTAGAAGTTGGACTCAAGCACCGGTTTGTATATCACGCTCTCGTCGTCACAGTCGCGGTGAGGGCAAAGCGCAGCTCAGCAGAGACGAGACTTGTATCGGACCAGCGCAGTGACTTCGCGAACTTAGGAGCCTAACTGTGCTTGGCGCTTCGCGAACCATGCTAGGTGTCCGAGAACCCTACTACATACCATGCCAATCGAGCCGTCGTCACCCTTCCTTGCGACGCCCATGAAACTCAAGGTTGTCACTTGACAATATGATATTACAAGTCTGTGAGCTTCCAATGTTGCGTGGTGTCGATATTGCGAAGCACGGAATAATTGCCCTGTGCACTTGCTTCCGGCTTCTCGCGAATTTTTACGCAATAACATGTGCCAGAGAGTGAGAAGAGCGCAGGTTTGCCGTCGTTGCCGAAACTTATGGCGGTGGGAGTTGATCTTATGAAACGACAGCATAATAATTCCAAAATCGAATAACGCGACCGTCATTCCTTGTATGACAGCTGCAGAAGCGCAAAAGCTTAAACTTGAGCCTAGTAGGCTAAAGTCCAGCCGGATCAACCTTAATAATGCAAGATTGAAGGGGGGAGGGACGCCGCCGCTGCTTCAGAGCTTACAGTAAAATGGGTTCAGCCGCTCTAGCTGAGCTTTATACCCTCGATATGTAATACTTTGATCACAGGGAGCGTGTTGTGGTGCAGGAATCGGGCCCATTCTTAGAATAGGTGGCCACAATGCTTGAATGACTTTCAGGTATTCCTGTTCCCTAAACAAATTCTGATCGAAGTGAACAATGGATTACCGTTTGCGCTGTGCTATAGGGAATTCGAGCCAAAATATTTGACCTGTGGACATATACTCTCAACAGTGGAGCACACGCACCCATGTACGCCGCACTGCAACGATTCTGCAGCCTCGTCGTTAGGTCCTCGTAATAAATCCCGGGCGAAGCATGAAGGCGGTAAGAGATCACGAGGCCACATTGCCCTGCATTTTCAACCCCCGGATTTCCTCTTTCTTCTGTTTTCAAAGGGCGCTTCGGGAAAGGTGTCACTGTGTGGCATATGTGACTGGGGAAATATTGCTCCGTTGCAGCAAAGAAAAGGTCAACCCAGTCAGCATAGCCAATTTGACCATTCATTTAACTCACATCTCACCGCCCCTTGGGGTCCGCGCGCCTGCGACCGGTCGACAGCCTTGTTTGGAGCATTCGAGACTCGATGGGTCGTCGTCGTGGACAGTGAATTACTTGATAAATTCGCATGCGAAAGGGCGGCATGGGATCACTGCAGGAAGAACTACTGTGCCGATTATCCTATTCTTCCTTGTTGTGGGGGACAGCCGGGTTGCATGCTCTGAAACTTCACGATACTATGCAGTGTGATATACTTCTTGGGCAGGGGCAGATGCAGTAAGCCGCCCAATTGGTCTTGTGTTGGAAAATAGGCCCGAACTCGGACGCCCAGTAACGAACGATCTCGAGATTTCGCCCTGTGCTGCCGAAAGGTTCTAGACATTATCGTCAAGAAAGTGGCGGAAAGATCACTGTTGCCGCTGCTCGAGTTATGGGCGAAATTACGAGCATAGAAACAACAGAGAGGAGTTGATTTGTAACCGAGGCTTTGGTATAGGAATACCCTTGTTGTCCTGTAGTGATTCTCAATTGGGTTTTGTGATACCTCAGCCTCGTGGACAGGAGTGACCACCCGACGCCAAGACTATTCAAATGCCAAGCTTTCTGCCATCTGGGGTAGACGGGCGATCTCAATATTGGACCCCAAATTCTGTTATGCCTTTCACAATATAATACTACCAGTGGAAAACCAACTCCATAGCCGTTTGCTCGAATTCATCTTGCACCCTCCCGTCCGACCACTTTCGACGTCCAGACTTGCTTCGCCTATTCGCCAGGATTGCTTGGGGGGGTGGGGGGGGGGAAGGCGTCACGAGGACGGGTCCGACTCCCGAGGCCGGTCAAGTATGCATGTTGATGCATCCTGTGGGGAGGAATTGAATTGCTCTCAATGGCCTGGGGCGCGCGCTACGAAGCGAGCCTGTTGCAGGGCAAAAGTTCTCCGAGCAAGCAACGACGTGGGGGTTTTGTTGAAGCCGGGCGTGGGAAAGGGTTTCACTGCGGGTTGCCCTTTAGGACCTTACCGGGACATGAGGGCCGCAAGTATGTCGCTAGAAGCAGGAGAACATTCCCTTTTTCGGTCCGGCGGCTTGCGGTTCCCATCGAATTGACGAATATTTGCTCGCATTCAATCAACCGTCGGCTGATGGGGAGAGTTGCCCCACCCCTCAATGCGGACTTTCGTCACTTGTGCGAAAGCCAAGACTGTTGAAAGCTGAATGGCAGATTTGGTGGACCACAAAACGTAAGCACGGATCGTGCCTGGCAGCTCCCAAGATTCGCGTGCATGCAAAACGGTGGTCCAGCACCAGACTGGCGGAATCCATGACTTCTCGAAGGTCAGGAGCAGTAGCATGTAAGGCTGGGCGAGGCAACTAGTTCCTCCCACGGTGGCCTCGGCGTTGGAAGCCCACACTTCCCAGTCCCCCCGCGAATCGCGGAAAGGGGGAAAATATCCGTTTGGGTGACATCCAAAGCTCACAACTTTTTCTTGTGCTGAAAGACATTGAATCTAGAATTCGAATTTACGAATACGAGAGCACCTTCTTGCAGCGGTGACAACCAATTCAAGCATCCGAGGCTGATGGACCAGCCATGTGGACGAGGCTGGGTGCTAAGTATGTAAAGCAGATGACGATGCTACCCACGCCCCCAGTTTCTCGTGGGGAAAGGGAAAAACCAAAAAAAAAAAAAAAACAAGTGGATGAGCATCGGCTGGCGTTGGACCCTGCAAGACTCAGGAGCATGATATTTGCTATGTACGAAGCGGACCGTGACCGGAAGACATGGGATGTCTAATTTCGAGCTTGGAAAAGCCGGACAGGTGCCGAGCCAACTAGACGCAGTGGCATGCCCAAAAGGTCGATCCCATCGTTCCTTCGCAGCCATTTCTTGTACGTACGGGGAGTTTGTAATAAGGATCCAGTCAGAGGTCTGTATCGTGGTCAGACAACGGTCTTCCTCTCCACAATCCAAATCTCGTCTCCGGATCGTCGAATGGGAGATGCAGGGATACAACCCGCATTTCTGGAAATGACGACACTTCGTCCCAGGAGACCCCTGATAGACTGACATGGCTCGATGGGGGCCTCTTTTTGCACGGGGGGAGAAAAAGGGACTTTCTGCAAGGTGGTGGGCAGACCAAGTGACCCAACAAGAGGCCCACCACAATATGGCTCGGGGTCTCGCGCTTCTCGAAATCCGACCTGGTATTCAATTCTGACCATCGCTTTCTGAAATTGACTTTGTTTCGGTGTCTGGTTGTCTGTCTGCCCATGGGAGTCGCAGACTCTGCACGATATTGTACCGTAGGGTCTCGGCGTTTGACAACGACAACATAGTTGCCAACGAAGTCAACAGAGAGCAATATTGACCACTCGATAAGATCATCTGGCCTACATCGTCAGGGGCGCGTCACAGTACCTAGGTAGGCGAGTAGTGGAGCTACAATCGCATTCATCACTTGCTGACATGCCTTGACATGCCATGGCCACGCGATACCACGCAAATTTACAATGGTGCGTATCCCCCTCGGCCGCGCTGTACGCCAAGAATAGTTCGTCGGCAGCGAACGCTCTGCACTTTCTGGCCGCTGCGGATGAACGCAGCACACCTACACACGTCACACACGTACATATGCCCATGAGAGTGAATAGAAGAAACCTTTTTGTGTCTCTCTCGTAAAGAACAGTGAAAGCGTTTCCCAAGGACAGGCCAATGCGGCACGTTGCAGACACGCGCCGAGAACGCACCGGCCTAATACTCGCTTCGGTGATAGAACGGGGATATCCGGTCTGCACAGAGAGACTAGTATAGATGGCCGTGCGCCAATCAAGTCACGACCTAGGTACACAGCTAGCATTAAAATTCGACACAAAAATCGCTCATGTACAGGGAGACACTGGCTGTTAGGCGATGGCGGACATGAGGTTGATGAGGAAATACGCAAAACTGTGCAAGCTGTGCGCGACGAGGCTGACCTACAACTTCATGTTATGTTCTCGGGTATCAGAATGCTCAAGAAATCAGCTGCTATATGAATTGGTGGCTTCGCGCCGTTCTCTGTAGAATAGGCGCCAATTGCATATTTAGCCTAAGGACAGCCTCATTCTCGCTCTGAGCCTGTGAGGGTGATCCACTTCGAAAACTACCAAGTACTCAATACTGCGTAGACTGCCGTCAAATCAAAAGCTCGCTTTGCCAGATTGCATTTGAGGGTCCTGGCTGCTGAAATCGATGCTGCTGATCTGTTATCTAAGCTCTGGGTTTGAGACGATCGCAGTGGATGGCACATGAATATGCCGCAACCGGCCTGAAGGTTTACAATATATCATCGCTTGCGAGCCACACAAAAAAAAAAAAACAAGACACCTTGATCAGGGTTTTGACCGTCCTCTCTGTGCGGTCTTCTCACCACTGCACACTATACCAGTATATCTATACCATTTCGTAATGTATACAGCATAGTATTATTGTTGGGCTTGGTCTGCGCATCAACGGAACGAGACCGGTACTTTGCTGGTGACAGGGGTCCACATGTACATTAGCATCAAAGTGGAATATCCACAAATTCCCCGGAGTGGGAGCAAGTGAAGGTCGCTTCGCTCGATTAACTTGGCCATTGATCAATGTCCACATTGAACAACACCTTTTCCTGGCTGTACGATACTACCTAGCATGCAGGGTACAGATACGCACTGCGAATTCCATGTCTTGCTGCCCTCAATGCATTAGCCTGCATGCATTCTGGCAATTCACTCAACACATTTCTTCCTTTTCGAAACTCCAGATTTCTTCCTCATCCACTACGACTTTCCCACATTTAGCCCTCGACCACAATAATTCCATCCCATAATCATCTTCTAATAATAACTCCGGCACGAAAACCCACCTTCTTGGCATCCCACAGTTCGCCATTTCGGTTTGTGACCTTCTGCAACGGCAGATCGCCAGCAGCTCGCATCGATTTCCGTCCGCATTCGTCGTGAGCTCAACACAACAGCCACTCATCAGCGCCACCGTTCCTGTCCAACCTTTGCAAAATTGCATGTTGCAGCTCCCAACTTTCTCCCTGTTCAAAGATTGAAGCTACGCGCATGCGATTATTACACAAATTTCGGTGCACTGCGACGAACAGGCTTGGCAGTAAAGCAATCGAATTGCTCGGCACAGGGGGCGATCAACACACATTTGCGAGAGCATTGTCGTCTGCTATTACTACAAGACGTCCAACGCGGCGGCCACTGGCAGATCTTTCTCGAGCGGATCATTGCCAGACAATTTTCTCAGTCTATCTTGTCATCCTCGCTGCGAAAATCACAACGACGAACGGGTCATTGCTACCAACAAAGCCATTGACATTGACCTCCCACCACACAGCCCAGGTCAAACAAAAGCTGAGCCCCTCGAACCCCTCCATACTACCACCCACTCTGGTACAATACACAACTACTGCGGTCCACGAACAAGCATCAAGCACCCTAGACGCAAAGTGGAGGGTGGTGAATTTAGCTTGGATGTACCCCCGGTGAATTTCCGGAAATATCAGCTGCCCTATCAGCCAACCTCATCCACCATTTCCGCGGCTCAGCAAACCGAGTTTGAGTTTGGGACCATCGCAAGGAGGGCTCTAGTACGGCCCTTTCAACTCGGTCCCTCCGACCGACAGGTTTTATTATTTCTTGATATTCCTGTTGTGTCCTGTGGACTGCGGACTCCGCTCTGGACTCTCCAGGTTGTTGTCCAGCCCAGTCTCGATCGGAACCCCCTCAAGGAGCCCTTCCCCCACGGCCCTTACTCACTGACGTCTTAGTGCTCGCTAACTTGGCCAAGTTGAGCAAGACTACCAGTCTGACAAGTTAGGAGGATTCGAACCGTCCTTGAACAAGTGCGAGTCTACTGTTACTTGGTCTTGCTTCTGGCAACTCACTCAGGCTTTGAGCAGAGTAGCTTCTTCTCGTAACAGGGCCACTGACTGATCTCCAAAACGAGTCGTTATAATCAACCGAACCTTCTTTCATTCCCTGCATTCCGTTTCCGCCGCTCATCGCCGCCACCCCCGAACAAGCAAAGTCACCCGCCATGGCTACTGCCGCCCCGTCAGCCAGTGCTCTGGCTTTATCTCCCGCACAACAACAACAACCTACTACTACCACTACTACTACTTCTACTACCACTGCCACTGCTCCTGCAGTCTGTTCTCAGCCTTCCAAGACCCTCGCCTCCCAAGGCCGAGGCCCACTTGCTGCGAGTCAAGGTATTTCCAACCCACACCAATCTATCAGCCTGCAACCACCCCTTCACCCTCGCATTCCACGACTACCCTAGATCCTAAAGACCACAAGCCTTCCGTTCCCCCAAAAACAAAGCGAGCATGTTAACTCAACTCCTTTGCTCAATTTATAGAATCCCCTCGCCCTGATGACTCCAGTGTTTCATCCTCCTCCTCACCACCTCAATTTCCTACCGAACTGACCACTTCTATTCCCGAAGAGAGCGATGAAGATTCCGAAACAGTTGGGTCGCGCAACGAACCCGTCACCCCTGTGAGCGGAAGACAGTCGTCGGAATTTCCTGCAGTCCGGACCCGCGACCACGACAACACGCTCGTCCCTTTTCCCTCTATTCCCTCAGAAGAGCCCTCAAAGGCCAATCTCCAGTTGCGCCCGAGTCCATTCGTCAACAACTTCTCATTTTCTTCCGAGGCTGCTCCTGCACAGTCACAGCAGCAGCAGCAGGATCAGGACCAGGAACAGAACACCCTGAAGCCGGTCTCCTCATCAACCAGGACGGCGAATGCAGATACCATATCGCCACTAACCGCAACCTCACGGACTTCCTCGGACGATTTGGCCACAACTCCCAACCAGGATCGACGCCGTAGTACTCGTGGATCCTCCTCCTCGAAAATAAAACGCACCATGTCCAACCTCTTCTCTTCAAACCGGAAGCCCAACGCTCCATCCGACAGTCTGGCGCCCGTCATGGTCTCTACTCAGTCCTACAGCGGAGACGCGCCTGAACGGCGATGGTCCATGGCCCGCTCATCAGGAACTACGCCCCATTCGACGACACCGCCTTCACCTACCTCTCCGTCAGAAAATGGCGACAGCCAAAAACAAGACAAGAAATTCCTGACGACCCAGGAGCCGCCTAATGAGCACTTATCCAAGAAGAATCGTGCATCCACCGGTTTCTCTGTGCGCAATAAAGTTGTCAACTTTGCCACTGGCCGAACATCCAACAAAGCGTCTGACCGGAAGAGGGCCTCCAGTTTCGATAATGGAAACAAGCGTCCTGATATTCAGAGTGCCATGCCGGGCGAGCCAATTCATGCCAGACAAGTGCTCTGGATGAATGCAGAGCAAGGTGTTGGAGTCAAGGCTCGTCGTTTGAGCTTGAGTCTGCCTGACGACTTTGTAATCGACGTGGGTGACTTGTCCAAAGAGTATGAGAATCAGCACAAGCTCTTTGGCAGACATCGCGATGGTCTTGGCAAGGGGGCCACAGCTCGAGTCCGGGTCATGGCCAAGAAAGGCTTCCCCACCGAACTGTACGCTGTCAAAGAATTCCGCGGCAAAGCTTCGACAGAGACAAAAGAGGAGTACGAGAAGAAGGTCAAATCTGAATACAGCATTGCAAAGAGTCTGCACCACCCGAATATCATCGAGACCTTCCGCCTGTGTATTGACCACGGCCGATGGAACCATGTCATGGAGTACTGTTCTGAGGGCGATTTGTTCAGCCTTATCAAGAAAGGACATCTCAAGGGCGAGGACAGACAGAATGATCGCTTGTGCCTTTTCAAGCAGCTCATCCAAGGTCTGAACTACCTGCATGCCAATGGTATTGCGCACAGAGATGTCAAGCTTGAGAATTTGCTCCTCACAAAGGACAGCAAACTGAAGATCACCGATTTTGGTGTGTCTGAAGTCTTCACTGGCATACATCCAGGTGCTAGGGAATCTGGTGGCGAGTGTGGTCGACAGATGGGTGAAATTCGCTTGTGCAACCCAGGTGTTTGTGGCAGTGAGCCATATATTGCACCAGAAGTTCTGGCCAAGGAGAAGAAATATGATCCCCGCGGGCTGGATGTGTGGGGTGCAGGTATCGTCCTGATTGCTCTCATGTGCGGCTCTACTTTGTGGCCTGCAGCACGGCACGGCAAACCAGGCTGTGAACAATACACAGCTCTTGTCAAGTCGTATGACAGGTGGAACGCCAAACATCCTGATGGGAACGCTACCCTTACCGAGTCTGATTATCCTTCATACATGATCTTCGACCGCTTCATGAACCCACCAGCCTTGCGCCGGGTGCTATTGATGATGCTGAATCCCAACCCCGACAAGCGTGCATCCCTGGAGCAGGTTCTCACCCACCGATGGGTCAAGAATATTGAGTGCTGTCAATTGGAGAGCTATGAGGACCCTGTGGTAGTCATCGATGCCACAAAGAAGACATCACTCAACGGCAAGGGCGCCAAGAAGATCTTCTGCCACAACCACCTGCCTCCACAGATTCAGAACACACATTCTTTGGGGAAGATGCCCGGTCAGGCTGGCTATTAACATGAATCAGTCTCCCAAGGTAGTCAGTGGTCTGATTCGGGGGCATATATGCAAGTCACACAACAACATACTTTATTACGTTACACGCTCCTGTCATTGTCCAATACCCAGGCAATGCCACTCGTCTCAACAGTTCTTCTATTCAACACTTTATGGAGTTGTCGGCAGACAGGGCGTCACGCATTTACAGTCAACTTTGTTTGACTGCGGCGTTTTGATGGGATTTACAATTTGTTACGGCCGGGATCAAGGGAAGGTGGATTTGGTTCGGTACGGATTGGCCCTCATGCGACCTCTGATCTCACGGGTGGGCACTTCTCATACATTTTGGGAGAGGGTACAGTCTACACGGTTTTGAATTGATGGGCTTTGATGTGCGACCTCAGTGCAGGAGGAAGAAATTGGCGATGCGCCCGGTGGGGCCTGCACTGCCCAAGATGAGCGACCTCTCGTCCAACGCACAGGTGGGGGTGAAGGAAGCAGGGCACATCGTCGTATACGATTTGGGCAGACTGATGATAATGATGATTCGGTCGCTTACTACGTAGACTACATTAGTTCTGGTCATACTTAATAATCGAGAGCATTGCTTTCTTGACGATATGCGCGATGGTCTCCAAACTTATCTTTTGTGCCTGTACGACAAGCACTGGCGGCACCGGCGTTCACGGGCTCCCGTTCCACCGATCACTCCCTCACTCGCACATGGCAGTCTTGTGCAAGCATCTCCCGAGTGCGCGGGGCGAGCAGATCAGAAATAGAGTTCACCTTTTTACTGCCCGATGCCGCAGGTGTCTTTGCTCCTGTGTGCCCAGCGCTTTCCGAGGGGGTTGCTCATTGAGCGCTCACAATGCACGGCGACCAAAAAAAGGCATCTAGTATAGTTATGTTGTGTACTCCGTCTCTCTCGTGCGTCCCCTCTCCTCCCAGGCGTCTGGTGTGACTCTGCTGCTACCGACCTACAGGTTCTGGTGTTGTATTGGAGGGACAGTCTGGTGGGCGCAGTCAAAACGCTTTACTTTTTGCGTTCTACTCGCTTGCGTGCTGTGGGCTCGTGGATCCAAACATTGCCCGGAAGGTTGGATTTGAATCTTGATCACTCGGGGCAGTGTAAACTCAAAATTGTACTGCTTGCACTGGCGAAAAACATGCTCCCTTGAGAGAAGAAATATCGCATGGTGCACCATTTTTACAATAGCATTCACGAGCAAGCTTTTGTGTTCTTGATATGGCATATGCTTACCCCCCCCCCTTCCCAAAAAAAAAACCGCTCTTCCGTCCTCGGCCATTACTGTGGTTTCGGCCCCAAACTTGCACAATGGTGGTAAGCCAAGCCTGAGACGGTGCAAGCTAAGTGGCTCTCAGCCTACACATGTTTAGCTACAGCTTTCTGGGTCCTTCTCCTCAAGTTGACAGATATCAGCGGTGTTCCTAATGCAAATCTCCTGCTGTGCGACCAGCCATGACGGCAGAAGTGGAAGAGGGGAGACTTTTTGATTTTCGTTCAAGGAACACGAGCAACTCTGATGGGTTTTTGGGGAAAGCACGATTTTTTTCTATCGAGATTTGGGCGACGTTTGCTTCCCCCGCGTTGCTTGTGCAGCGCGTATCGCATAGCAGGAAGGCAGAGGCGGCAGCAGCAGTAGTAGTAGTGTGCGAACAGCGTGGTCGAGTGGTCACAACACGAGTCCATTGCTGCTGTGTCGCCCTTTGGGTAGTCCGAGAGGCAGGCCATATGGAGCACGACCCTTCGCGTGCCATTGCTCGTCCCCTGTCCTTTTCGATTTGTTGAGCCGGATATTGCGGCATGGATGGTTGGGCTTTTGCTTGTCATGGAGGCGTCGCCGATGCATCATCATGGTTGAGACGGAACAGAGGGATTCTGCCAGTGGCTGGAATCGATTGGGGGACTTCAGGGTACGACAGTCATTGATGAGGGGGCTAGAGGATGGCGATGGCGTCGGCGACGGCGTGGCCGAGAACTTGCCTGGCTCTCACACTCCCAGGAAGCCTTGACGCATTCGGGCCTGGCTGATGAGCGGTGACATACTTTCTCCATCGTGGACGTATATATTTCATCACGACGTTGTCCTGTCTGTGTCTCCTGCCCTTTTCAACCCGACATTACGTACACCTAAGTATATGACGAGGCTCAATCTTGGCTGCAGCCTTGGCTCTGCATGTTCCTGTTTTCAAGACGAGATAAGGCCCTATAAAGAAGGTTGGGCTAAGGCGAAGAGCCACATGAGCTGAGGTGGCTATTGCAGGCCCGAGTCATATAATGGAGGCCGTGGGCCGAGAGATACACTGCGTCGCCAAGAGGTACCTGCTTGACCTGCCTACTTCGACTGTTGTGATACAACGTGTGGAATTTGGCAGTGAGTAAGTTGTCGATGGATGGGTCTTTGACAACTTCCTACCATATCACATGGGAGAACATGACAAACTGTCTCTTCGTATGCTACAGGATAGACAGGTCTACAGCAACAGTACTCTCAATCTAGTTTCCAATGGCCCTCCGGCAGACATTTACCATATATTATCAGTTCACAACCGAATTCTAATTCACAGTAGGCTTCTTCAGCCTCATCCTGCCACCCAGAAAACCAGTGAAGGAGTCCTATATATCCAATGGCCGTTGAGATGTTGAGCAAGCGGATGTGGACCAGTGGATTCATGAGCCTAGGATGGCCCTCAAGGGTCATCTCGTAGAAATGGTGTATGTGGAGCCACACATCTCGAGGACAGTGGGTAGAGCAGGTCACGGTGGAAGGAGACAAGACAGGTAAGACATAAAACCAAGAGAAGCGAAAAGGGAATCATAGCCACCTTGGATCTTCCACTTGCTGGTCATATGAGACGGAATTCGAATATTATGCATCCCAGGTAGTCTCTCGCAAATTCGTGGAGGAGGATGAATCAAAATCGAACATGATCCTATTCATATCCATCTAAGCATGCTGAACAAACCCGACATCTCTCGTTCATGCTGATACAAGCTGGCTGTGATGCCAAGGCAGGACACATCTACTGAAGAGGAACAACTCCCAATTCATCATATGCCGTACTGTGAAACATCATCAACACTAGGTGAAGTCAGCAATGCTCCTTGATGGTCAGCCTTCAATCCTGGCGGAAAGGAGGAAGAGCATCAACAACTGTGGTCGACATAGCAGTCCGATCTTCTCGGCGGCGTGCTCCGACTGAAGTCTCGGCGTCATGCCTGGGTACACACAAACACACCTGGATGATTTCCCGTGTTGCCCTTTTCCCTCTCAGAACTTTCTCCCCCTGTGTCTTTAAGCACCTCACAAGTACCACCGCCATGCCTGTCAATCGAAGCTGTGCTACATACTCATCCCACTGTACTAGCTTGACCGTTTCGTGTTTCTAGACCCCCGAACGTCACACTCTTGGAACGAAAAACACAAAACAATACAACGCCACACAGCCTTGGCCCTCCACTGACGATCATCCAGCCTCGCAGCTCCCAGCATTGCTAGCATGCTGAAAAGACATCCCTTGCTACGCTACATATTGACGCGCCATCCGCACTTCCTGATTCACTCTTGCCCAGCCTCGCCCAGCCTGCCAGCTAGAGCACAAGCAACACGGGCCAAGACATGATAGGAAACCTTGATCTCCATAGAAGCGCAGAAGGTGACAGACATGCTAAACGTTATCTCACATCCCACTCCCCCGGGGGGGAGAAGGCCAAGACACTAGGAGCAAACAAAAAACAGAAAACAGAGATTTGAGTCCGAGATCGACCGGCGAGATGAAGGATGGAGATGAGATGGAGATGAGATGATCTCTCATGCCGGTCGTTTGTGTAGCCTCGATATCAAGGTAGACGAGCTTGGCGCCAATCGGCGGCTGTTGAGCGGTGGTATGCCAAGCAGTGATCCAGGTACGTGCTTTGCTGTGAGATGGCCAACGAAGTTGCGTACTTGTACAGAGGCTGTTAATGCATGTGCTCAATCTAGAAGATCTTTTTGGGACTAGATGCTTCCGAGAGCTCAGCTCGCGTATTGCCGTGACTTCGGGAAAGTATCAGAGGCGATTTACCCAACGCACCTGAGACAAGATGGCGAGGGAAAGGATGTGTGTGTGTTGGTTTGGATATCATCATTGCTTCTTTGCAGTGTACAAGACCAGTCGCCAAACGAATTCTTGGCAGTCAGGCCACCAGGTCGATGTGACGAGAAGACGTATCAGCTGCTACACGCTCGAATCGATGCCCTCAACATTGTCCGAGTAGTGCTGAGAGGCCACCGAGAGACACACCGGAGGCCGAGACAACGATTTGATGCCGTCTACTACCACTTCGTCGCCTTTCATATCACTATACTCGCTGCCACCTTGGAATTCCATCTGCTCGAGAGGCTGCTCACACGGGTTAAACATCCAAGGATGTGAAGGGAGATACCAACAAGTTTCAAGGTAATTAATTCTCTTGCTTGCCTAACTGACTTGTCTCTTTCCTTCCTTTTGGACCGTTTGCTCGCTCCTGGGCACTAGACCAGGCAACCTCCCCCCCCCCTTAATGTGGCGCTGAAAGGCTGTCACGGGGTACACTGCCAAGTGACGATGGTTGCACACAGAGGCGAACAGGAGAAATGCTCCTGCAGCGCCCAAATAGTCGTGCTCCGAGGAAATTAGCCGCAATGTTTGCGCAGGACAAAGCACACAGTGTCGTGATCGGCCACCGACCTTTCTTGGCAGTGGGTAGTTGCGACGGCTGCTTGTTAGGATAGCATCAGCTGTTGTCAATAGAAAGAGAGAGAGAGAGAGAGAGCAGAAGCAGACCAAAGCAGGAAAGAAGGGTATTGATGGTGTAATTGACACAAGCTCCCGTTTCTTCTCCTTACGTCGCCAAGGCCTCTTGTGCACGGCAAAAGTGTTTGAACAGAATTTGCTGTATTGGACATGCATTTACGCGCACGAGATGAAAGGGCCGCCGGCTAGGCATGTTGTGCGTTCTTGGCCGTCTGCAAGTGTAAACAATGAATGTCAAGACAACACGGGAAGACATTCATCGATTTTTGATATGGTCCAGCGGCACACGAGGGTTTGCTTTTGAAGGACCCTCAAAGAAGCTGTTGATCCCTTGTTTCGGTTCCTGATTGTAGGGTATGTACGCTTGTAGATGCTAGATGATGTGAATGTTTTCTGCCAGAACCAGTCCCTGTGCCGTACCAACCCAACTATACCTTACCATACCGAAAACGCCAATTTATGTCTGTGTTGCTGCCATTCTGATTCGCTGCGCAGATCTCATTGGGTATGTACGTGCATAGAGTGACGACAATGATAGATAGTCTCTTGCCAGACTCTCCAGGTGAGCCAATCCATCTGCCTCTATTGTCGTACACTTTAGTGCGCCAGTCCTTCACTCGTAACGAAACTGGCGCGAGGCTCATCCTCGCCCGTATTGTCCATCCACGCAGAGAACTCATCATCATCTGCTCCATCGCCATGTGCGGGTGGACTGAAGCTGCCGACAGGCCCTGGGGCACTCCTCTCGGGTAGTGCAGGCGGTGTGCCGTTGCTATCATTGCCAGAAGACTCCTCGGCTTGGTAGTGCCGGTCCGAGTCTTCATCTTCTGCATCCTCCACAAAGGGGCGCCGGTAGCCCCCTTCTTCGTCCTCGGAAGGCAGCGGAGTTGTTGGCTCAGAGTCGGCTGCTGGTGCCTCAACCACGAGCAAGTCTTCGCCTTGCTGATTTTGGGGATCCTCCCCAGTCTGCCGTCGCCGCCTAGGCAACGGTGGGGCAGGTACAGGCCGTTTTTCGGGCTTGCGATCCTTGGAGTCTTTGAGGTCCTTGGAGTCAGCGAAAGGCTTCTCCGGCATGCCTGGAGGCGGAATAGGCTTCCTTTTCGGCACGGGGATAGCGGTCTTTTTGTCCGGCATGGGCAGAGGCATACCCGGAGGTGGCAGCGGTCTACCACCACCCATCGGCTTGCTCAAGTCAATTTTCGGTTCGGGTTTCGCCTCCGGGCCCTGACCATCTTGGCCTGCCTCGTTGCGGTGTAAGGCATTCCAACCCCATCGTTTTGCGGCACCTGCTGCACTCGAAACGGCAGCCAACGATATCCTCTTGTTGGGGGTGTCGTTGTTTGTATTGCCCGTCCCAGTTGTGGGCGTAGTGTCTGATGTGCCCTCCCTCTTCAAGAAGAAACCGCGGCTATTTGAGCCACCTTGAGACTTTGTATTCTCATGGATGGAGGGAGTTGGGGATCCTTTCGCGCTCACTTCACCCTTGACACTGTTTGTTGACGATGCAGTGCCGCGACGGGGAAGTTTCAGTGAACTTTCATCATTGCTGCCCTCTTTATCTGTGTTCTCCTTGGATATTGTGGCTGAATGCACAGAAGGAATAGATACAGTCGAGTCTCTGTGAGATGAAGCCAAAGGCGAGCCGGGCATAGGTGCCGTCTTCGTTCTGGCAGAGAGTTTCGCCATGGCGCTGGCAGCTGAGCTCTCGCCAGGAGGAGATGATGGCTTGAATTCGGCATTCACTGCTTCCGTGCCCACTACAGGCGTTGACTCGACGACAAAAGAGCTCGATCTGTCCGGGCGCGATTTCAGCAATGGATCCTGCTTGATGTCTATGCTGGTAGACGTGGCCTCTGATTTTGTGTCTTTGTGTGTGTGCGAGTCCACAGTTGGTGATGAAGGGTTTGTTTGCGAGTTCTTGTTCCCTCTACCGCCAAGCTTGAGACCGAACAGGCCTGTTGATGGCGCGGGATCCATGACGGGCATGCTGTGGCTCTTTTCCATGGGTGGCAATTCTGAAATGGGCGGAGTACCGGTTCCAGCATCCACAGTCTCAAGTTCATCGACGTCTTCTGATTCCGCCAACGCCTCTTGGTACTCAGCCGATGGCTTGACAGCATCATCTCCAGCAAAAATACCGCCCCTCCACTTCTTGTGCTCCGTGCTAAAGAATGGAGTGTCGTCCCAAAATGGCAACACGAGCGTTTCGGCGATAACCTCCTTAATCCTCGCCTCAATCTGGCGAAGAATCACCGTATATGTAATTTGACGGGAGCTGACGATTGGTTCAATAGTAGTCTCCATCTTCGGCATTTGCGAGAATGAAAACCACACACGATTACTCGGTGGCGCCTTGATCTTGAACAAGACGTGACCCTCGAGCTTTCGTAGTGCCACTGACAAGACTAGATTGACTTCGCGGGCCTTCAAGCGCCCTCCCAAGTCCAGCCTTGCCACAGCTGCAACCTCGATTCTAAAGTTGCCCGTGTAGCGCACATCGGCCTCCATGCTGCACTCTCCCTCAACCGTCAGATCCCTATGGCGAAGGTTGGTGAAGAAAGGAGCTGCATCGCCGGTGTCGATTTTGCGAATTTCGATATTGGACAGAAAAGCAGGGCGTTTGACGCGGGAAATCTTTTTGTTGAGCTTCTCTCGGATGAAAGCCTCAATGTCTGTAGTTCGATATAGCCCCAGAAAAATCCGCCCAATCATGGCATTGAGCCATCGGCTCTGCATGTGCTCCTCGGATGAATGAAGCCTCTGGACCAGGTTTATTATATGCTTGACCTCGAAAGCCAAAGGCGCTGGCGCTCGAGCCTCTGTCGAATATGTCTGTTCCTGATTCCGTAGCAACGCAAAGTAAAAGTCCTCCTTTGCGGAACAGTTCTCCGAAAACAGAAAGAATGGCTTGGAAAGCTGGCTGTCTGGCGTCAAGTCGACACTTGTGGTCCGTCGCGAGAGACATATGGCGTTCCGTTTGATGAACAGCTCCCCCTCCGGTGTATCGTCGCCGCCAGAGTAGAGGCTGACATTGTGGTGGGCAAGGGATATGACATGTCGAACCTCGAGTTGCTCGTCGTCATCGAATAGCATCAGATGGCCATGCCTGGATGTGGGAGATAATGTCAGTACGGATGACTCCAGAGTGTATGTAGCCTTGGGAAGAGGGTGTGGTTTACCTCAACACAACGTAAAAGACATTGCCAGCGTTCTTGGGGCGAACACTCTTGCCATGGTCCAGAGGTCCAGCCGGCTGTTTCCTGTCAAAGAGGCTTCGATACATAGACTGGTAGACGCTCTGACTGGGAGCAGCGACCGTCGTGGAGCCGATGGGCGTCGATCGCTCAATAGGCTTGGCGTTGATGCCCATGGGCGTGTATTCACGACACACTGCATAGTAGCCAGCGGCGGTTTCTGACTCGGAGTGACTGGGTCTTTTGGTATGCTCCTTGAGCTCCTTATGGGCAGCCTTCAGAGGACCCAGGTCGTCGCCGGGTTGGATGAGGCCGTCGTCGGCGGTAACCTTTGGTGGATCGACATCGTCTCGGTGCGGGAAAGTGAAGTGCGCATGCAGCAGCACAACCACAACAACAAGAGGCAGAAAGGTGACACCACCTAACAGGTAGGTCAGAAGGAAGCCTGTCCAGCTCCCCATCATCTCCGGATCTCTCTGGACTGAGAAATGGAAGAGACGGGGGGACGTTCCAGCTCCAGCGCGCACACAGAGATCGACCGAGGTGTTACACTCTACGCTGGTGCTGGGACACGCAATGCGAGCCAGGGTACTGCATACGGGAAACTTCTAGGGCGGCCGTTCCAAAATGATCATGGCATCGCCAGTAGAAAGGCTGAGAAAAGAGCAGTGAAGCAGAATAAACAAGGACAAAAAACAAATCAGATGGAGGTCAAGAATGGTATTGTTGGAGCGCCAAATGGATACAGTTCAACTAACTCATGTCAGCCTTTGAGCCACGGATGCGCTGGTGACGCCACTGTGCGGTAGAAGCTGCCCATCCCTGTCCCTATGGTCGACCCCATAATTACCCGTGCGTACCAAGTACCACCAGCTCTCTTACACTTATTACTGCTACTATCCACCTTCTACTGCGGTCATCCTCGGTAATGAGCAATCTGCTAACAAATGAAGCATGGGAATTGCTTTGCACCAGATGCAGAGCATGCTTGAAAGGACACAATTGACACAAGTTTCACCGACATTCTCTCTCGGCGTGTTCTCCTGAGAATACGCCGTGGTACGTAGGCTCACAGTAGCTGATGCGTGCTACTTTCGCGTTGATGAAGGCTTGCAGTGGAAAGTGTGCAGGACGGGTACTTTGAGTATTGATTGATGATAAAACCCAGCACAACCAAAGGCTGGGAGACGAAGACAGAAAGAGGCCCGATCCCGCACAAAACTATTTCTAATATCTCTCTCTCTCCTCACTTGCTTCATGTTGTGCTTCTCAACCTCTTCTCAACCTCTTCTCAACCTGGCCATGACTGAATGTCTCTTCTATTCCTAGCATATGCGGGCGGCACAACCAAAAGCCGCAGCAGACCAAACACCGGAGAAAAGCAGGCCCTCCCCCGGTTCGCCGTCCCTTTTTGTTACGGATGTCCGCTTCTTCTATGTTTTGGTAGGTATCACTTGATGACTATCTCATATTTCATTGCGATCGGCCTTCCTGTGGCCCAACCACGAAGCCGCCCGACCATGATGTCTTTCCTAATTTGTTCCTCAAGTCGAATAGGCGCAGCTGGCCCGGAACCGTCAACAAGACGCCGTGCACAGGGCAATGTAGGAAAATGATCTCTTCCTGGAGCTGCTCGCGGACGAATTTCCTGGACGGGCGGCTCCGACCCCTATACATCTCACAATTACACACGCTTCGCACCTAGCTAGCACCACCGTTGGCCGCAAGCGCCTGGGCTGCTGCCTGTTGCGCAAGCGCCTCGTTTGCTTCAGCTTGCTGCACTACAGTCTGGATTACAGCCTGTTCATCCGCTGACAGGTGTGAAGACAAGCCAGTGTAGAACTGTGGCTGCTCTTGTTGCAATCCTTCAAGGAGAATCAGCATGCGCGTCCTCATCTAAAATGCAAAGATCACTTACTTATGAGACAGGACCGGAAAATTTGGTAGGGCTCGAGCTTGTCTAGCGGGGACTCGAGGAGCACGCTATTCTCTCCAAGCTCATCATCTGACATTTGCTCCTCGATTTGACTGAATTTCTGAGCCTATTTGCACATGGGTCAATATTTGAAGCAGTGATACCAAGGGGACAGAACATTACTTACCTCCTCATTGAGGAATTCCAGATATGCAGAACTCTCGTCCTTGGCATCGGTAGCTTCTTCTTCCTGCTCCTCATCGCCGGCCCAGTCGGCTTCATCATCACCCCACTCCTCATCTTCGTCGTAGGTGTAGTTGGCATCAAGACCATAGTCGTCCTTCATGGCATCTTCACGATCTAAGAGATAATTAGTACACTGGTGTATGCAATGGTGAGTGAAACTACTCACTTTTCAGAGCAGCAGGCAGTGACCTGAACAACGATGTTATACCCTACATTCAACATTAGCTCGAGGTACTGATCCCATACTTAAGGTACATGGGTAAGGTAAGACTTACCTGGAGCAGACGAGGCCAACCAACAGACACGCTTGCTGGAATGTGCTCAGGGTTCAGTCCAAGAAGTGCCACAATAGCCACAATGCAAAGCTTCTTGTCGTGGACACGGGTGAATGTGTCCATGCTACCGAACCAAAGGCTGAAGAACTTGTTCGTCCAGCCCTTTTGCTCAAGCACTTGTAGTGTGAGGATAGGGTTGTAATAGATGGCGTTGATGATCATCTCCATCAGGTGGATCTTGTAGGACTTGACCTTAGGTTCCTCAGGCGCTGTAAGAACAGTCATTGCCATAGTAATGAAACCACTGACGCAGTTGTCGATGTGACCCGGCAGACTAAGCATCATGGCCTCGGCCAACTTGCAAGCACAGATTCTGTCGATGCCACCAACCTTGTTCTCCTCAACGAACATGTCTGAAACCATGGTGTACAGAGCCTCGACATACTCAGGCTTTTGAATCAGCTGCGGAACACCAAATTGCACAAAGTTGTCTAGTGCAGGAAGCATATCCTCAAGGTACAATTCTGCACCAGCCTTAAAGGTCCGGTGAATGAGCTCAAATGCTTGCCACATTGTTGGTGAAATGGCCTTTGCGGCAAATGTGCAGCTGTCAATGATCTCGAACACTTCATTGTACAGATCTATTTTACGTCAGCAGGGTCAAAGTTTTCCAGTTTCCAAGAGAGACATACCATAAAGCTTGTTATCAAGGGTGATTTGAATGACAGGCATAAGCACTGCTTCAATGTGCAATAAAACATCAGGAGTGCTCTCCAGTGTAAGAATCAAAGTCCCTATTGTTTGCAACACTCCCAAGGCCGTTATACTCTTGTCGTCAAGGAAGTCTCCGTAGTCGTCATCGTCCCGTGTGTTGTTCCGCTCCAAGAGTTCATTCACTATTCTGAGATATGTGTCGCGAAGCTGTTCACTAAGTGCAACGGCAAACGGAGTAAGTTCAGTTGCAAAGACCTCAACAAAGTCCTCCATCACGTTGGCCAACGCATCGATATCAGCCTCATTGGCAAGCTTCAACAGCTGCTGCATAATCGTAGGGATAGAAGTCTGCATGCTGGTGCGAATGATGTCGTGTCGGATGAGGGGTTGTAAAGCGAGGGCGGCTGTCACACGGACAGGCAGGCATTGGTCTGCCATGCAGTCCAAGATATTACGGTAGATTGTGAGTAGGTGGTTCTGGTCCTTGAAGTCGAGCTGTTCAAATTTCTCAATGGTGTCGCAAGCTCTCGCCCTCAGGTAGCCCTGGGGGCTGGTAAAGTCGGGGAAGACGTATCGGACGAGGAAGTACTCGACCTGATCGGCGATCGGCGACTTCTTGCCCAGCATCACCGGTGCGAGTGTACCTATCATACGCAGAGCGCCTTCCTTGGCGATGTGGTCTTTCTTGTCATCTGTGGCCGTCTCGTACGTGTTCACCACACTGTTGATGAATTGCAAAAGCTCAAAAGTCTGCTTGCGGCGATTCTTGGTCAAAGTCACCAGGAAATTTGTGGCCGAGACGTCAGGAGCTGAGACTTCCTCGTAGAAATTGAGTTTTCGGTGGAGGTATTCCTCGGGCTCGTCCTCGAATCTCTCAATATCCTCTTGTGACAAGCATAGAACGGGGAAGATGAAGTGTGTGACGAGGTTCGTTAGGTGAGGACGTAGATGCGCCCACATCTCCTTGGGCCGCACACACTCGTCGATAAAGACTATGGTGTATGACAGGCACGGCCTGCTCAGCCACGAGGTCTTGCCAACCCATTTCTCGATTTCTTGGAGGTAGTGCTTGAGGATTTCGGGAGCGATATTGGCAGCGAAGAAGTTGGCGAAAGCCAGTTGATCGGCCTCTTTTTGGGTAATGGCTTGCGGGTTGCCATGTCTTTTACGTTCAAAGTCAGCAGTCTTCCTTGATGTTCCCTCCAGAAGAATCCGTACCTTATGTAGAGTCGGTTGAGGTTGAAATAGGCCCATTTCTTTGCTTTCCACCAGTGGTGTCGTTCTCGCTCGAGGGGCTCATCATTCATGGCAATGGCTGGAGCAGTCTTGGAAACGGTGCCGAGGAAGACAGTACACCAGCCTATCGTGTTTTGCTGTTCGCGGAGGAAGGCAGACAAGTCGAGCTATTCCAGAATGTCAGAGTCAGGCTAGACGCCAAGCGGTATTAAACTCGAAAGAGTGACTGACCCAAGTCGCGTGTTTGTACGCCTTTAGCGCAATATGAAGCATCTCTCCCGCCTCTTCACTTTCTTGTGCCACCAGTTCGCTCGAGATGGCCAGCAGTCGGGGGAAGCTGGCCTCGATAATCTTGTCGAAATGGGTCCTGTTTTCTCCATCTCCGGCTTTGAACCTGTAGGCCCGACAGATAGCCAAGAGGCACTGCAGACCAGCCAAGACGGAAGATGGGTCGTTGGTGTTGAGGAGTTGTATCGTAAAGTCCATAAAGGTGGGCCATTTCTCGGGGAAGTCCCAGTGCAGAATCCTCTGCAGGATGGGAATGAGTTGTTGCCGGATGAGGCCCTGAGAGGAGGCCAAGATAGGCAGTAATCGGTCACGAACTCTCGCCTTCTCGTCTTCGGGTATTGGGTGCTCGTTGGGGAAGTGATCTGTACCGGCCCATGCTCGGTTGACGCGGTTCTTGACGTAGATGACAGCTGTAAGCGCGTAAGTAGGTATTCGGCGGAGCCCTCGACGAGATGGGTAGCAATGGCCAAGCGGCGGTCATCAGATCGCGACGTGCTCGAGGTTCAGAGTTCAGTTCTGGAAAAGGTGACACGTACTGGAGAGACGAAGGTTTGCATCCTGCTCGGACTGCAGGATGTCGAGGAGGGCATCAAGAAAGCCATTGTGTTCCTCTGCCTGTAAGACACACACGTGGTGGAGTCAGCGATTTACGCGTCGGCGAAGGACGTTGAGGGAGCGAGGACAACAGGGTCAGACAAAGCCCTTTCTACAACGGCCAGGGCCACGTGGGTGCGATGCAATGATAGAGATGAGGCATTGCGTACCTGTTTCAGCTGTAACTCGGCCCTCTTGCGATTGTTGGGGTCGGAGTCGAGGGTCGCGACGATGCAACTTCTGATTGCAACGGCATCCATCTTGAAGAGCTGAGGCGGGCGTCGACATGCAGCAGAAGAGAGCCAAGATGGTCAAAGGGGAGCCTCAAGGCGAAGATGGGAATCGGAGAAGCGTTGATAGGGAATGATGATTTGTTTTTTTGGGGGGGGTGTGGGAGTTGGGTCGGGATGGAGGGGTCGATAGTCCCGTCCAAGTCTTGAAGAAAATTGGATGTGCGTTCGCAGCGTGTTATCGAATCGAGGATTCAAGGTTGGTTGCAGTGTGAGTGGGTGGTTGTCGTTGCTTCCCTGCCTGTGCAAAAAATAAGTAGCGGGGCCCTGACTTGGTATCTCTCTAGTGGGAGGTACTAGTGCAGCTGCTGTGTGTTGCGTGTCAGACTAGGTTACTTGAACTAGTGAGTGAATAGTCTAGTCCTACAAATCCCAGGGGCTCTTGGGACGGAGATTTGGGACTTGAACGGGGGGACACGGCCGCAAAACGCGGGGTCCTTTTCCACTGGCGTCTTTGCTTCCAACTAAATTCAGGTATATACATATATATGTATATAATGTATATACCTAGGCATTGACCTCTTAGAAGACATCAGAGTTCTCTCAGCCATGTCATAGGGCTGAGGGTAATCAAAGCGGATAACATAGATTCAGGTGCCAAATTAGGGACCGAATCAGAGGCAGATGCTGCATCAAGTGAGATGCTCACCGCAATGGTGCCTTCTGTGTATTTATGCCGTTGTAGGGATCAATGCTGTTCCAGCTTCCCGCTAACTTCCACAGCAAGCAAGCAACCGTGTCGGGCCAGCAATTCAAAAGGCTCAAAATCCGGAACTTGTACACAGCACCATGCTGGACTAGCACATGAAGCGTGTGATGAAAGCTTTCCTCTGTCTGTTATTGAAGAGTGAAAAGCTTCCAGGTAGAGGTCGGTATACGTGATCTTGGCTACCATAAGTCTCTGTAATAAAACTTGAAGCGAAAGTCGTGACTCTGGTATCACTATTTTTGGAAAATCCAACACCTGAGTACCAGGGAAACCCCACCCCCAGCGAGTATCAAGCACATCATCAGTCAAGAAGTAGCGCAGCTTTACATGCTTGTGACTTTTCAGATCAAAATTCCAGTATCACCAAAAGGAAAAGGAGCGGCGGCGTTGGGCCTTGGGCGTTGCTGGAAGCATTCGGAAACTTTTCTGTGGGCCCTATCTCCTGCGGCCTAAAATTGTCCAACCATCCATCATCTCTGTCCCTCCAGGCAGAAGTCTCCACGTGTGCGACCGACTTCAACGTGGGCAGCATCCATCCAAGCCAACAGTGATCCTTGCCGTATCGTCACAATTCACAATAACAAGAGGACCGCCCCCCCCCCCCAAAAGACAGCGATACGCCTCAACAGGCTTCCGTCGACTACAATGCACCGGCCCAGGCTGGTGAAGAACAATAAAACAAAAGTAGATGTCCGCTTGTGAAAGTAGACTGTTTGGAAACCTTTTGTGATCATATTCAGCATGTCTAGGTACAACAGGACGAAGAAAATCTTTCGCGTCTCTCATGGTGTATGCACAGGTCATGCATCACCTGTCCTCACCTAGACGGGCTGAACACTCGAGATCTCGGGACGGGCTGGTCGACATTGAAAAATCAGATGCTGCGCATATTGGCCATAACACCAGAGAATGTGTGCTCTTCAAAGTTATCAACATGTCCGGGAGGTGACCATAGCATGTTGTCAAGCATTGCATCAATGTCTAGTGGGTCAACATCAACGGTCTTACCAAGCTGTCGAGTTCAAAGACTGATAAGATGAGACTGCACGCAACGCATCGCCGAGACCAATCTACTCCATTATACAGAAAATTCACGCCAAATCGCCAAGCCCTTTCCTCCGGTATTCCCGGAAACATTGCCTCAATTTGGGCCCCAAATAAGAACCTGATGAGGGAGTCCCCCCCTCCGACAATGCAAAGTCCGATAACGGCGCCGTAAAGCAGTCACAAAGGTCTATTTCCGTTTGACCCAGAACCCCAACCAAGCACCTCACACTACGGTCCGCCCTCAGTATGTCTCCGGTCGATGCCCCGTACTCGCGTTGAGCCCAGAACCACCCAGGTGTGGCATGTTGCTGATAGCAGATGCCCAATAGATGCCCGAAAAGCTTTGTGACTGTTGTAGTCGCTATTTCCTGAAGTCAGCATTCCAATCCCCCGTCAAGAACCAAGTGCCTCCAAAGTCCAAGGCTATTTTCCCTTGTGGAAGATCGAACAACAAATAGCCATGCAAAGACATTAGAACAAAACAGGAAAGACATACGCATTGGAAGACAACCAGGTCTGCACTTGGCAGGTGCTGGGAAGGGTCCTAGGGGCCACTAGCTTCATCCCTCAAATTCCGTTGCCCATAGGGCCCTGGCTGGGAAAGCAATACTGCAAAGACACCTTGGTACTCCATAAAAATGCGGGAAAGCTCCTTGTAGTGTCCGGTTCGGGAGGTGAGGCAAACTGGTGCGGTGCTTGGGTCGGTGCCCATATCCTGTTGTGAAGCCCTCAAAAATGGCTAGAGGTGACAAAAGTATCTCATGTACTAATGGCGGGTCCAGACGTAGCTAAGGCGTGCGATAGTCTGAAAGTTGCATTGCATTCTCTGCAGCGAGACTTGAATTGAGAGGGTACACAGTCCAGGGATGGATGGAGACATAGTCTCCTTGGCTTGTGTGGTCCGGAGTGGGATCTCGGCGAGGCGGCCAAAGATCCGAGCTTACCATCGATGGGCCTCAATATACAGACGGCGAATCTTTGTCACCAGAGCTCCTGTGGCCCTTGTTCAGAGACCATTGTAGATCGAAGTGTCCGGATAGATGGAGAAAACTGGAAATTTGGTTTTGTGCTCAATTGCAAAGTCCAGGGGAGCAACAGATACTGAATTCGAATTCCAGAGCAGACTCAAGAGACGGCTTGTCTCGTCCGAAGGGGTTCGTGATCCGTCCGAGCGGCTCAAGACCGTGTCCTCGGAACGCAAGGCTGTTCAATCCATGATGGAGTCTAATCAATAGCTTGAGGGGGCCGGGGAACCGCCAAGAGCTGTTGGCTCAATCGAGACTGGGACCGAACGTTGCTTCCACAGGAGGACTCAAGAGCATGTACAAAGTCCATAGCTCACCTTGCTTTCCGGAAAGAATCAATCAACAGCGAAGACCAAGGCATGCAGAAGCTCATCGCTAGCCAGCCAGGTAGGTTCTCCAGAACAATGGGATTGAATTGAACATTAGAGTTCGTACAGCCCTCCTTGGGCGGATCCGGAGAGCAAAGCAATTGTAGTGACCCAGGCGAATTCAGTTTAGTCCTGGGTGAACTCTTGGAACCAACCTGGCTCCTTTGTATGCAACCTTAAAAGGCATAGATCCAGAAGATTTTGGAAAATAAACAAGACACACGCCGCTTTGCCAAGACAGTATGCATATCGTAAAGATCATCCGAGGTGAATACGAGAACATCCAGGGTCCAGTCCAGGTGGGAAAGTCCGAGAAATCCATGGAGACCGAAACGCCTGGCAGCCAGTTTGGGAAAATCCGGACGTTGAGATGCGAACTCGCAACTCCTCATTTCTAGGGAACCGTCCCGCGCAGGATCCAGGCCGTGATGAAGAAAGCAATGCAGAACGCCAGTCCGAGGCAACAACATGAAAAAGGGCCAGATCAAACAAGGGGCCGTAGCATCATCACTCACAGGGTCCACCGCCCGTGCTGCGAGACATCATCACTCATGAGTGTGGTGAGGTTAATTCGGTCGTCGACTGTGTCTGGAGCTGCTCTCGCGATGGTCGCGATCGCGATGGTGGCGCGACGATGATCCACTGTGTCCTGTTTGAGCCTGTGTACTGATGGGGGAGGAAGTGGTCGCACGGGGGTCTTGGGTTGGGGCTGAATTGGCAGTCTGGTACTGGGGGTGGTCATACTGGTAAACCGGTTGGGCGGAGGAACTGTACTCTGCCTGGCTGGTCGTCGGATACTGGTTGCCACGGCCATATACAGGATCCACTGGTTGAGCATAGCTCTGAGATTGGCCTTGGTAGTACCTCGGGTCTTGTCCTTGAGGTGGGTATGTTCCTGCTGGGTACGCTGTGCCTGCGGAGGCGTAACCGCGGTCACTGGAAGATTCCGCAGCCCGGGAATGTGCGCCGACATTGACATATGGAGGCCCAGCTTCCGGCTGCTGCACATATCCATATGCTTGACTGGGGTAAGTACTGCCCTGTGCGGGCTGCGCGGCATACCTTTCTCCTTGGCCTTGGGATGGAAAGCCTTGCTGTCCTTGGGAGTATTGGCCGGAGGCATAGCCTCCTGACGACTGCCTGTTGTCATACTGCTGCTGGTATGCTTGCTGGCTGCTGCCGCCGCCACTGTATCCAGGGGCATCGCTTCCAGGGTATCTGGGAAGAACAATTTCATAAGAATCACGACTAGAACCTTTGGGGTAGGATGGTTCAGAAATCTCGTACGCAGCACCCGATTGTCCACTGAAACGACTCGAGGAACCTGGCAAGCAGTTAGATTTTGCAGGTTCTTGCGCAGACATGGCGCAGATGCGCGTGGTTGTTGTACCTGCTGTGCGACTCCGCCTCTCGGTATCCCACCTAGCGGAGTCTTCTTTGAGGCTTTGGATCATCGCCTGTCAAATAGTCTTAGCTTCAACTAGTCGCGTCGATCGCCTCAAGGATCACGTACGGATGTCAAGTTTCTGTAGGCCGTAATGTGGTAGCCTTGCATGAGCTGACCGGTACTCGGGTCCTGGAAAAGGTTTTCTCGTAAGTATGTTGACGAGTAAAGACACTGGCAACGAAGGCAACCATACTTGGTACGTTCCAGGCCGAACAAGAGCGTCGTTTCCTAGGTAACGGCAGATGTCGGCGGTTATGACCTCACGATCTATGCCATCGCGAGGCACAAAGTACACGTTTTGGCGTGGCGCATTCGACGAGGTGGACTGCGAGCCAGCCGCGGCTTCTCTTCTTGACGACATCTTGCAAACTGGTGAAAGTGTGCGTTTGAGGGGGAGAAGGGAAGAGAAAGGATAGGAGAGACAGGGCCTTGCAGAAATAACAGCAAGAGTCGAGGACGAGAGAGAGACGAAAGAAACACGCGAGGTTGGAATAGAGTGCGCGCGGGTGTGTGTGGGTGTGGGTGAGGGTGAGGGAAAAGTCTACTGAAGAAAGAGCGGGCGGGTGATGGAGGGGAAGAGAACGGGGGACGACGTGGAAGAAAAGGGCCAGCGGGGCGAGCGAGAACAGACACGGCAGTCGCTCGTTGCTCCTTGTGGGTGGGTCCAGTACAGGTCAACCTCCGGCCAGTGTCCAGTTACAACCTCCGTGGCCCCAGCAAAAACTGGGGGATCAGGAGTGGTACTGGGCCCTGTTTGACAGCGTTCGGTTGGCAGCTCGCTAGTGGAACAGGCTGGCTGGAGGGTGACTTGCAGTTGGTCGAGAGGGTGCCTTGGGTGCGTAGGACTTGCAGCCTCCAGCCCGACTGTGGCTCTAGATCATCAGTTGCAAATCCCCGATGCTACTGCCCAGCCGGATTCGGGACAGGGACTACCCAGACACCTCAGGCAGCCTTGATATCCTCTCAATCTCGAAGCCAGACACACTGGTCATTCGGTCAAACTTTTCTGGTCGCCTAGCCGCCTCACTTCACGAAACTTCAACCCATTGCTCCGGATTCGAAGCAAAGGCGACAGGACAGGACGGCTGGGATACTTGCGAGGAAAAAAAAAAACAATCTGTAACGAAAAGGGGCTCATGCTGTCAGCGCCGGTGGCGGCGCCCCGAGTACCAACCAGTCGGTGTGTTCGTGTGCCCAGACGCGCCCAGATAGGAAAATCACCGTCCGTTGAGCCGAAAGAAACCAATAAGCTGGCCTCAAGAGTGGCTCTGCCCAAAGGCGCATGCGTGGAATGGCTTGGTTGGCTGAAATGAAGCTGGGTAACCGGCCGTGTGGTCATGATTTTCGATTCAAAGGTACTTCTGTACAAGTAGCGGCGGTTCCCGCCATCCCGGGAGTTGAAGGTCCTGAACAAGCGTTGCAACCGTGACGCCCGGACATGGAGCTAAGTTGCTCACCAGGCCGGCCTAGAACCTCCGCCGCCGGCTTATACGACACAAAGAATAATGACTGGGAAGAAAGCTTCATCACAATAAGCGGTGACTGTTGCTGGTCCTGAGACTGTCGCTTTTTGTGGTGTAATCGGCGCCCTTGGAGCCGAATTATGAGTGAGAATGGCGATGTGAGTAGAGAGAGACCTTGGGCCAAGTACCTTTCCGGCCCCGATAACTTCTGTTCCGTGCACCGTTTTGCAAGACTCGGCATCAGTGGTCACGCCTACCAGGCCATTGGGATGCTTAGAGTGCAACCAAGAAGCTGATGACACGAAGTCTACTTCGGCGGTGAGTACCTGCCTATCTGCTTACTTCAATCGCCCTATCACAGTAACGACATGCATAAGTAGCCCGTCGGCACGCTGCAAAGGTATTTCGATCATGACCTCAACGTGAGGCTTGAGCCGCATTAGGGCATCTTCGGTGATCGCTTTGAGAGAAACCTCCCGGTCACTCGGAAGGATGAACCTGGTCTTTGGGGACATGGGCCTAACATCATTTTCTATATTTATGGTGCATTGTTTGAAGTTGTGATCGCGCGGCTGTTTGCGCTGGGCTCTTCCATGGAGAAAAAAAAATAGTAATATCTCGCCTGTTTGTGTTTGGCTTTCTTTCGTCAGACCACGTTGCTACCTTACCAACATGGCTCTTCCTGGTGGCGAGGCTGGCAGATCCCGCACGCAAGAGATTGGTGCTGATCTGCGCTACGTCCATTTCTTTGCCAGGCCTTCTGAATTGACCCTGTTTGTTGATAGGCAGGCTGCTCATGTACACTTATTAGCGCATCAGGTGTTGGACCGCAGTTGTTGAGCATAAAGAAGGAGGCGCTCTGTTCTCAGCCATCCGAAAAGTGGAATATCTTTAGTTGTGGTCACTTGTCAAGTTTGCCAGCTTGTTTCTGGGTTACTGCCTCGTGACGTTGATACCCAACCTCTTCATGCCGCCGTGCCCAAAGTCAGGGATGGTGGACCTCACTTGCAGGGGTACCGTCCTGCCATTGGCCAGGGCAGCAACGACTTTGCATCGCGGGACGACGTCCTCTTCTTTGGCCGCATGCCTACCGCATGCTTCGGCCTTGAGAATGCAGCTGTCTTCATAGTGAGTACGGCATCCTTGTCTGTGGATTGGGAACTGCTCAGAAAAATGCAGGTTGTAGGCAACGAGTCTCCAAAATTGCAATTTTCTCCCTCCCTCGTGGACACTACCCGTACTTGAGTAATGTCCGTAGGCGATATTCCTACTGATGAGGTATAAGTCATGCTAGAAGCGACAAGAGTAGATTGCTCAGAAGACATAGAACATGTGTTGGGTATCCTGGCCCTCCTAGTCGGTGCCCAGATGTTGAGCATTATGTTGAAACGACCTGCCGTCTTCTCCGCCACATCGGCCAATCTGACCGGCCGACATCCTGAGGGCCTTTTCGAGGTCAATCGGGATCCGGGATGAGTTAAACTTTCTCATTGTTGCTTTTTCTCCCGAATCGCCGCGATGCCTTGGCAAATGTGGGCGTGGTATCTCTCATCTTGACGCCTGAAAGACGGTCTTTGGGCAACAGGTAGCCGAACTAAGATCGAATTGTACTTTTTCAAGTCGACGATCTCAATGTTCATGATCCCAGAGCTCTTCAGTGTAGCATGGACCGCGTCATGAGGAGAAGACCTCGGAGACCTCGGGACACTGTTGAATTCCTGGGTCGTACGAGTAATGTTCGCTGTGAATACGTAGTCCGCAGGTCATCCGAACCTCAACTTACTCTGACCTGTCTCCATCTTCTTCTTGCTCTTATCATTAGAGCGTTTGGAGGCTGTAGTCGCAAATTTGGGGGTAGCTCTACTGGCTGATACTGTAGATGCAGATACAGTAGTGGGACGAGGGTATTCAGCAAACGCTCGGCTGCCACGTTCTTCATCCTGAAGGTCTCTGGCGAGATGCTCATCTTGATGGCATTGCAGCTCTTCCGCGTTGTCGAATCCTGTTTTGCAACGACCACATATGTGGGGAGCTTCTGGATTATGCAATTGATTGTCACCGCCAACCTGCTCCTCTGTATCTGCAGGCCCTTTGGGAATCACGTCTTCAGCATGCACGTGCGTTCTTCCACCTTCACCTGGTTGGCCGAAAGATTCTTGAGAAACTCCCTCATCTTCGGGTCTCGCAGCTTGCTTGGAAAAGAAATGCTGGATGCCTGGTGTTTTATTTCTCTTTCTTTGCCTTTCAGCTGGTCGGTCGTTGAGAGGCTCAGTAGAAGTGCCTCGGGAGCTTCTCTTTAGAGACTGCGCTTCCTCTCCTTTGACAAGGAAAGCACCTATCCCCATATTGCCTGTGACGCCTTCATCGAAGCCTCCTACACTTAAAGAAAGGTTGGCACATGGCCATACTTTGCCCTCGAGCACGATCTGATTAAGAAGGTTCTTGGCAAGCTCTAGCAATAGGTCCTTGTCAATAGGTCTCCCCTGGGGTATAGGGCCTTGCCTCGATTTTGTCTGGCCTCCATGACGGTGATGCAAATTGATTGTTCGGGGGCGTCGCTTATTTTCGAGAACACCCTCCTCAACCAGGCGGGAAAAGATGTCGCCCACGAAGATGCGAAGCCATTTGACCGCCTGCTCGACGCTGTTGATGCTGGGTCGGAATGACTTGGCCGATAGCATCGACTTGATTTGAACCCGGGCGTTAACCTCCGATTGATCGACCCCTCGTATAGTGTTATGTACCCAAACTCCAGTATCGTCTCCCAGTTTCAGCTTGAGCTGTTCGATAGGGACCAATAACAGCTCACCAACGGCCTCAGTGCCAAAGGTTTGGACGATCTGATCTCCCAACTTGCCGCCCAAATTGCGAATTTTGGTGAACTTGAAGCCTGACAAGAACTTTTGTATGGCACGGTTGCGCACGACTGTCTGACCGTTGGGCTTCTTGGAACCGCTGCCCAACTTGGCCAGCATCTTGTTCTGGGCAACTCCGGCCGACTGCAACGTCAGGCGTCAATAAGATGCAGGGAGTCGTCGGGTAGAGGCTTGAAGTTGGAACTCGGGAGGCAGAGGCTTACGCATGTATACTTCAATTTCTCGCGGACCATGGCCCTCACATCTCGCACAATCTCTGAGCCTATCAAGATAGCCACGTCATCCCAGTCGGGGTCATCTGTCTCAGTTTCTGCCTCGTCCAGGTCGATGAGTGCATCTGCTTTCCAGTCTAGGGCGGCAATGGAGGGCATTGGTAACCTCTCGGTTGGGTCGTCGTATGGAGGCGGGTTGTTAAGCTCCATGAAACGCTGAAGAAGAATGTTATGTACCTGTGCCGACAAATCGAGGAACTAAAGTTGCCTAATTAGTACGCAAGTCGATTGGGTGCAGAAGAGGACTACAAAGGGCGGATATACCACTTCATCTATGGACGCCTTCTCCACCCTCTGTAGCCCTGTGGGCAGTGATTCTTTGATGATGGCCAGAATTTTCCTCGATTGCAAGCGATATGGGTCCAAGGAAACTTTGTCTGTGTTCACCAACGGATCGTCGCGATACTCCCAGTTCTCCTCTCCCTCCCGCCATGTAGCGACATGCTGACAGATGAGACTGGGACAGAGCTTCTTTGCCTCATTTATATCAGTGAAACGCGCAACACCTTTGTCCCGGGCCGGATAGTTGACCGCAATGAGCCCTTGCCTGTAACATTGTCAGCATTCTGTTCGAGATCAAACTCAAGGGCGTGTCAAGTTACCCACCATTGTTGTACAACAAGTGGCTGGTCGTCTGGTATATTCAGACGACGCATCTCACACTGCGCGTAGAAAGCATCCAAGTCGATGTGGGCAACAACGCGAAGAGGGCAGGATGTTGAAAAGGACGCCAGCTGTGAGAGGTTGCGGTATGTGAACTTGGACCTCTGACGTCCCGGAGCCCCGGCAGGGGACGAGTCCCGGAAGCTTGGAGGCGGGGAAGACATGACCCCGAGAGGCGCAGATCAGACAGTCAGATCGTGTCCTTCATGGTCACCAATTCGCTGGACTTGGAATTGAGAAAGCGACGTGAAGCAATACGGGTTGATTGCGGCGCGTCACGTATTGTACGGTTGACGTCGAAGCCGCGGGTGGGCCCGGCCTTTTGGAAGGTGGGGGGTCCCCTGTCAGTCTTGGGAAGACACTAGACCTCTGATATTCATGCTGCCTCTGTCCAAAAATGTCTTCTACCGTTCAATTATCTTACAAGACCATGATAGTGCATGAGTGTATAACTGAACTCGCTCTCCGAAAACTTGGATCATCCGCCGATTCAATCATAGGCTTTTTTCTGTCTATGTCTCCGATCCCTTCCTCGAACGACTCGGACGGTCGCCATTGAGCCGCGGTTTAGTCCCCTCTCCGATACTTTTCGTCCATAAAACTCTCGAGAATGTCGATGATCGGCGGAGTCCAGTCCTTATAAATAAGGCGAGAAGCATTTAACTGCGACTAATGTTGGCCATCTATAGGTTTTTGCTTCAGACCATTTACCCAGGGCCTGCCCGCCGCGCCCAGCGAGGACCATCTTCAACTCTCCTCTCATTCCTGAACGTCGCCGAGAGGCAATGCTCCCACCAGCAGAGAATCCCCAGAAGCCGCAAGTTTTGCGTGCCCAATTCAAAATCTGATTGCTAGTCTGCTGCGTTGGGGTGGCGACAGAAAACCTTGTCTATCAAGTGCACCAAAGCATACGATAGAGACGTGGGCCGAGAGAGTGCAAGATCTTGCGTCCTACGGCACTTGGTGATCTTGATGATGACATGGTGATACAGACATACGAATTTGTGCCTGAAATCGCCGAAGCAGTCGCAATGACTTCACCTAGGATATGATGGGACAGGATAGAATAGTAGCATGTCCTCATGATGTGTGACGTCCATATCTTCTGCAGCCTTTGATTGCTACATTTCACTGTCCTCACTCCTTCCCAGCAACGATAACGTTATACTGCCCAACCCTTGATCAAGGTGTGAAAATCAATATCTTCATTGGGATTGTGTCAGTCCGTTATTCACTCCTCACATGCTTCTTGGTACTATGATCGACAAATTTGTTAGCCGTACTATGCATCTCGACCTCGTCGCCCTTTAGAATATATCCCGTGGCTGATAGTGGATTGCTGTGCTTCGGGGCAGCGTTGTCAGGCGAATACTCGAGAAAGACTAGGCGAGACTTCCAGCCGGGCAGCTCGGGAATGGGGACTTCTTGGAGCACGATGTGTTTGATTCTAGGCTTCAGCGAAGCTTTCATATTTTATACTGTGATACCAAAGTAGAAATGTGCATTTGCGCATGATTTGTGCGTGTGAGATTGCTATAGACATGGCGCCGCTTCAAATTTTGATGTTCAGAGCCTTTGTTCCGTACTTGATTCGTTGAGTATATGCAAATGTAGTGGTTTAATGCTATCAGACACATCTTCCAAATCGACTCGCTATCGCCGCGTATCTCCTAATTTCTTCTCAAGTATCCTGCGACCTAAACACTACATAGGCTTTAACAAGGCCCCTTCCGTAGGGACGTTCAAGCTATATAACATAGCCCAATATCGACACGATGCAACAGTACTAGATTCCCTTCTGGAAAACACGTTCTTATTCGTGCAATAACTTGGTGCTGCTTCTTTTGTGCTGGACACTCGGTGAGACCATCGGGTGCCGCAGAAGCTTCCCCGCAATCGACGAATCAGGCACGGTGGACTGTGAGTCTTGGGCCAGACATTGGATCCCTTAGCTCTAGTTTTTTCGTATGACATTCGTGGGCTGCGTTGACAACGGCCAGGCAAAGTTGCTCATAAGAGGGTATCTTCATCAAAGACATGGTCCGTCGCACTTTGTGCTTGCCTTCACGTGGCAGGACCTGACCCGATCCAGCGCATTCCAGCAAAAGGACCAACCTCATCTTGCCCCATTCATTCCTGAGCCAAGGTCTGATGAAATCACATCAAACACCACGGACCTCCCTATATACCTCGAAGACAACTGCGAGACGCAAGCTTGTAGCATCAATTCATGACAACGTGAGAGGCAATTCTTCGGCTGGGAGTCAATCACCACCTTTTTGTCCACTATATTGATGGTCCTCTTCACCAGTGTGATATCTAATTGCTGACCGTGGTCGCCATTCCACAGACCGGGCCGAGTCTCATCGTCCGGCCTGACCGAATATCCCCTGGACCGAGATCCTAGCATATCGAGTCGACTCGGTCTGAAGAAAGGACCTATCCGGAAGACTCACATGTCTTCCAATTTCCACGGCACCTCTCTTGAAGCCCGTCTTCGAGCTCTTATCTGGCAGGCCATGATACAACATGAGGCTCTGCCCCCTGTCTTCCCTCGCACTCTCCCTTAGGCAATATGGATGCAGCATAGCTCCATGCAGTCTAGCTTTGGTACTGATCGTCCATGCCGTCAGCACTCTGATGCCTACGAGGATTGGATTCTACATCAGGCTCGGTTGTCGCCCCATTCCTAGTGCGATCCAGCTTGAGCCTTGGTGTTGAGAGCCGCAGAGCCGATCACATGCCTCAAGATGCACTTGGAAGCGGCATTTGATGGTTCAACAGGTGGCTTGAGCTGCTCGAGCAATGCACTCGATTATTCATACGCCTAGATCACAACGTCGAGCTGGGTCTCAGGTCATCATCAGAATGCAGGCTTTACTATAGGTTCGATCTCTTCTAAAGGCGAACGAGGGCCCGGCGTTGTACAGGCTCCCTTGCATAAGGCTACTCATGGTGTTACGTTTTGCGCCCGATCACGTTCATCCCACATGCCTCTATGCTCTTCCGATGTCCGTGGTTTTATTCGTCGTCAAAAAGCAAGAAACAACAGCCCTATGCCGCGAATGACACTTGAGCCTCCGCGGGTGTTCGCTGTCCAGGAGCACAGGACAGTAGCGCCTTGCGACTCGCCCACCAAGGCTGATAAGGCCAATCGAGGAATCCATCTCTTAATTGGCTGAGGACGCATGGATCACTGGCAGCTATCTGAGTACATTGCTGCTCTGCTTTCTTCCAGCCCATTATGCAGGCACTATGTCGATGCTACAGATACTTCTATAGAACTTTGGTCTCCATTCAGAAAGGCTTTCTCGTTGGCCACAGATGATCTGGGCAAGGCTTGCTGTCAACTTGTATGCCCTTGCGTCTATACCTTGTCCTCATAAAGGCTTCACCCTATCAGCTTGTATGTATCAGCAATGCACAGGTTTCATGATTATCCGACGCTTGATCTTCTTCCAAAGTAGCAACCGGGCCATCTTGCATCTTGTGGGACCCCCCTCAACAGCATCGCGCCCAGCTAGGAGCAAGGGAACATCAAATCAACGTGCCACACACTACACAGAAGGATTCTCTATTCTCGCCTTGGTCACCGAGACGGTGAGACCGCTCCGGGATGCCATTCACTTGTCTTGAAAGGGCTATTAGGCCGCGTTTGGGCTGCGAGAGCTTGATCTCGCTTGTGGGGAGGGGGGCTGACAGACCTCGGACGTGACAGTGTAGCGATGCCAGCCTCCGTGACGGTCTCACCACCTGGAGGCTAAGAGCTGTGGGGGCGAGGTCTTCTATCAAGAGGGGCCCGTGAGGGCCCTGCCACAGCGGAGAACCTGAGAGGAGATGGGTAGTATAAAGTGATGATGATGGACGCCTCAATCTTCATCAAAAGCCAACATCGCCAGCGCAGCTTGACTTGCCAACAAATACATTGCAACACGCGACAGGCCCAATATAACGTCCATCTGGCTAAGTAGCTATTAAATTAACTATCTTGGCCACAGAAGAAAAACGATTTGGAGGCGTCTTCCCTCATCATTCTCTCGGCAAACGAACCCAACCTGAAGGTAGTCGACTTCGAACATCGTCATGTTAACCATGTAAGAGCTTCCAGCCCCATGATAACTTGCAATACGCCCTACCAAAACTGATTAAAACTGAAGGAGTCAAGAAGAAAACTCTTTCGTCCATGGGGTTCATCGCTACATCTACAAAGGACGCCTATCCCAGCCCGAACAGAGTTCAGCCAGCTACGATTGCTACTCGTCAAGCTACGATGGAGGTCCATACCATCACCCAGGGTACACGCCAACTTTCTCAGGAAATTGGTACTGCTGTGAATGCGCCAAGAATCCTGCTCTACTCCACAATCCCAATGGTGCTTACGGCATTATATGCGAGGTGGCAAGCTGTAGCCACAGGAGATGCACGGGCTGCAGGAAAGCCGAATAGATTTGACAGAACGCGTCTATAATCGCCCCGGATATTACAGAAAGGGGACTAGCTGAAGCTCGTAGATGGTTGCCAGGATGGGGCTGGTCAGGGGCAGCCAATTCCATTAAGAAACGTTGATGGGCGTGTAAACACACCAGAGCTGCCCAGAGTACCTCGCAGCGCCTGGGGTGGCAACAATATTACGGGCTCCATCCCATTTCATCATATTCCACCGCAAAGTGACCGAAGTGCATGAACATACCAGGTACCTAGGTATTTCTTAGCTTTGTGCCGTTCTTGATCGTTCCTCGACCGAGGACCAACAGAGAAATCCAGCTGGAGGCACACCTAATTTGGAGCCTCCGGCCCACCAGGCATTACTCTTTACCCAACCCGGCCACCGGCTCGAAGATGGCTGCCAAGTGAAAGAAAAAGAAAAATTGCACGAAATGTGCATCAAAACCCGTCTCGGAAATGACTCAATCATAGAATAGCAGTCTCTCTCGAATGGCACCCACGTTGAGAAATAGGCGATCAACTTCCCAATCGAGAGGTTATATGCACGAAGGGCAGGGCTCTACAGAGCCTCCTACGGCACGACATTGTGCCATATGCACAACCCGCATATGCTGGAAACATCCAGCCTTCGGCGATTCCTACAGGTCCCAGCTGCGTTGTACGAGAACGTGCTCATCTTCACTCACCCGACAATCTGGACGCGATTTCTTCAGGCAAGATGGAAATTCCCTATAACAGACTCCAATTTTCTTGCTAGGCATTCCTTCGTTCGTCTTCTAGTATGGTGGTCAGATTTCTGGGTCTTGCTTCCATCGTAAGCTGCTCCCGCTGGCCGGTGTGTTTGCCATGGCGGGCTGTAGAAGGCTACATAGCTTCAGGTAGTCCCGGACGTGCCAATTTCATAACTATTTTACTTGAAAATACGTCCTTGTAATTGGGAGTGACTTTCTTTCAGTATAGTATCGCGTTGGGTATGAGAACCGAACGGTCGGTCAAAGACTTCTGTAGCGACTCACGGCAATGACTGCCGACCGCATGCAAGGTGCAAAATCTTCTGGATCCGTCATTCAAGAAACCTGGTGTTCTTTGTGAATAAAGGGAGAAGCTGAACAAAGTCCCATGTGACACTGCAGGGATATGATAGTCGTTTATTGGCTATCTGATTCTTGGACAGATGTTGCATATCTGCATGAGCATCTCGCTACGACAGATGGAATTGATGAAACGTCACATTTCACAAATGAGTACTGGCCCTATAAGGCTGGGGAAACGGAAGTACTTATCCATAAGGCTTGAAAAATTAAGAAAATAAAACCCAAGGGGATTTTTGGCCTTCCCACCTTCTCGACGAAAATGACTGTGATAGGCAAAAGCTTAGCACAAAGCTCCTCACTTCTCTCTTTAATGGCTATCCTGCATGAGACACCCACTGAGAGCGTGGCAATACCATTTCATGAAATCAAAGGAAGCTTGATCATTCGAAAACAAGATCTAGCCTTGTTACTGCAGATCAAGCCCCCACATGGGTTTCTTTCAAGCTGACGTTCTAGTAACGCTGGGTCCTCAGCGGCCTTCAAAATCAAAACGATGTTGTTCTGTGACCAACGAATATATTCAGTAGTTAATGTGGAGGCTACCAGTGTGAGTTCAGTGACATCATAGTAGACATGTTACTATCGTTTAACCAGTCTTCATATACTGGTGGCGTTTGATTGTTCTTGCATATCCATCTAGAAACCCGAGATGCCTTTACCTGGATGAGGCATTTTACTGTAATTCAGCACTTGCATTCCATGTAATGATTTGAATCCCAGCCTCAAATTATGTATACACCGATTAATCAATCAGTTAGTTGGCGCATGACGAGTTGACATAGAACGTTCGAACAGCTTCCTCCAATTGCACATGCTCCTAGTTGTCTAGCTTGTCCTACGAAGAACCTGACTCACTTCTTTCTGTTCGACAGAACGGATTGAAATAAATAGCATGCATGAACTCAATTAAAAATTGTTATCGTTGTGTTGTATGGGGCAAATTTATGTCCACTTAGATAGTCGAAGGGCTCAGCAAAGCTGACGCCACTGATCTCCAGTACCATGTTGACGAGAAGTACTCGCCTGACGAAGTAACATGAAATAACTAATACTGAGACATTAGGAATTCAGTGTTTTTTCCTTTTAATGTACTTTCAAACTTTGTTGGTGAGCAAGTGCCGCTCACGGGTGACTCCCAGGGGGTGTCACATAATACCTAGTTGACCCGGTGGAGAACAATACTAGTCTTTCCTTCAACAATATCGAGAAACATTGTACATAGCACTTATGCTCCGTGCTAGACAAACAAAGACCCAGTTTCAATAGGCAAAATCATACTTTAGTACTTCGAATCCGCATACAAAATAATTCTTGGATTCGAGACATGAGCTGGTCTTGCCATCAAATCGATCGCAGTAAGGTTCCCACTGAACCAGCCACAACAGACAGCCAGCGCTGCCCTCCACAGCACCGAACTCATGAAGAACCACTTTGAGAATGGCACTTCACCCGCCTCTCCAACTTACAGTAGTCCTTTGGCTTGCCCTAACAGCCCTCCTCTTCCGCCTCTACCACATTGCCACCCATCGCCGCCCCTACACCACTATCCCATACAACCAGCCCTCGACCCGCCTTTTCTTCGGCGACATCGCCAACCTCCAAGCTGAAGCACAGCGTGTCCGTGACCCTACAAAGTCGATGCTTACGCAATTTCACAAGCTCCGATCGCCCATCATCCAGCTTTTCCTCGCACCCTTCTGGAAGCCTCTCGTATTTGTCAACGACACCCGAGAAATCGAAGACCTGATCCAAAACCGCAGCAGGGAATTCGACAAGGCACCCAGCAGCGTCGACCCTTTCCGGCCGATCGTTCCAGGCGCGAGCATCTGCAAGGTCAAAGGGCCCGAGTGGATCGCGCAGGTGCGCCTTTGGTCGGACGTGATCTCGGTGGGCTACCTACGCGATGTCGCTGCACCACTGATGCATGCGTCTGCGCTCGAGCTTGTGTCACTGTTCAAGGCCAAGGCGGCTGTGGCAGACGGAAAGCCGTTCTGGGTCGCGGAGGACTTCCGGATTGCCACGTTTGACGTGATCTGGAAAGCGATCCTGGGGACAGATCTGCACGGGCTGCGCAATGAGCGTGAGGCTGTGGTAGACCACGCGGGCGAGCTGGTCCAGGAGGCATCGAGAGATGCGCCCGCGGTCCTGGCCACTGCGCCGAAATGCGATGAGTGGAACGCCGGCATGTACTTTATGGGTGTCATCCCTGCGACGGTGATGAGCCCCTTCCCGCGGGTGTTGCACTTCTTGTACTCATTGACACCGACATACCGGAGGCATTGGGCGATCAAGGCCAGGTTGAAGGAGGAATGCTTTAAGAAATCGCAGGCACGGTCAGTAGAGGAGGGAGCAAGCGAGAAGAAGGATGTATGCGCGCTGGATAGGGCATTGAGAAAATTTGCAAAGGTCTCGCCGAACGACGTATATAAGCCCACGACTGATGATATGTATGATGAGATGCTGTTGCTTCTCATGGCAGTGAGTGGAGTTTCCTGTCCTCAATTTCCCACTACCTCAAGTGCCACGACTGACACTTAGTGCCTCTTAAATGCAGGGCCACGAAACAACCGCTTCTCTCTTGGCCTGGACGTTCAAGATCCTCACCAATACGTCCGCTGAACAATCCAGACTCCGATCCGCACTCCGATCATATTTCCCACACCCGGGCACACCCTCCGCCCATGACATATTTGCCGCCGATATTCCCTACCTCGATGCCTCCATCGAAGAGTTAATCCGGCTGGCCAACATCGTACCGGATCTTGTCCGTCAGACTACTTGCGACACGGCACTCCTTGGGCACGTCATTCCCAAGGGCGCGACCGTGGTCAGCAGTTTATATGTGGGAAATAAGCCTTTCCCATCCGATGTCGTACCAGACGAGGTGCGTAGCGACAGCAGCCGTAATAACAAGCATGGCTTCAAGAGCTTTTGGCAGAGTGATATGGACGAGTATCATCCTGAGCGATGGCTGTTGGACGATGGGACATTTGATGCTAAAGCGCTGCCAAGGTTGGCTTTCTCCACAGGCCCGAGGCCATGTTCAGGTGAGTTGCCCCCAAGCTAAGCTGAGCTTTCCAAGATCTGCATCTTATTGCTTCGCACAAGGAGTCACAGTGGATTGATCATTTCCACCTAGGTCGCAAATTTGCGCAAACGAACTTTCGAATCATGCTTGTTGTTCTGTTGCTGAACTTGGAGTTCTTGCCAATTCCTGATGCGTTGAACAGCGATGACGCTTTGATGGGCCTTTCTCGGACCCCTATCCAGTGCTTTGCTCGCGTCAAACCAGTATAAACTGCTGTAGTTCGCTTCAATGAAACGTTTGGGTTTCTTGGGGTATCTGGTCCTAGCACAATTTGATAGTCCAATCATACCATGTTCAGTTGACCAAAGCCCGGAAGGAAAATCACGGGTAGTCCCAAGATCTGAGAGAAGTTCTGTGGTCCGCATATCTCATCATCGTAACTGAAGCTCGCATCTCGGAAAACAATCTCAGCAGTGAGCGGAGAAGGTAATATCAGAGAACTCGGCTTGAAGCAACGCTCTGGGTATCATTTCATTATCTCATTTCTTCAGACGTTCACGCAGCCGGTCCACTGCCGGCCCTACCGGGTACTCGCCATTGTAAGCACAACACGGCGACATCTTCAGCGGCAGAAGCCAATCCAATAAAACCCTCTCTCCCATTACCGATTTAAAATTTTGATAGTAAGATCCGGTATCCCATGGATTGTCGCCCATTTCCGTCTTTACAATCGCAAACTTGTGCTCTGCGGCAGGGCGACTGTATCCTTCCTGCGTGGTATGGCTGACATCTAGATCTGGTCGCGGGAAGGTGACGGTCTCGTAGTCAACGGCCCCAGTCGAACTACTTTCGGAATTAGGCGTCTGGTTCAGCGGAATACGGATTGCCAACTGGTAGACCTTATCTGATCCGCGTAAACTCTCGATGTTGGTGGAGTTGATGAAGCAAAAGCGGAGTGAGAGGGATGCCATGGTAAACGAGAAAAGCCCAAAGAATGCAGCTACGGCGATCAACACGATAGCTGCCGCATCGGTACCATTGCCTTCCCGGGCAAGTACACTGGTTACATATGCCCCCGCGCTGAGACATACCGCACAATACATGGACGTGTAGGAAACAAATTGGATGAAGAATTTGAAGGCTGCGAGGACAGTCAGTCATCAATTCAGTAGGAGAAGCACGCTCAATGGCCGTGCAGAGGCCATGGGCGCAATTCCGCCGCGAGCCTTGCGCCATCGCTCCTGAGAAGACTTACACGTCTCCCCGATCATACCCCCAGCCCAGGGACAATAGTGATCCATCTTCATGACGCATCTCTGGATTTCTCCACTGTGATGCGCACGTTCCGGCTTCCAGTTCTGGCAGTCAGAGCACCATATCGGCAAGCCATCGGATCGACACGTGAAGACATCGCGAGTATAGAAGGCCTCGAGGCTGAGTTTCGGTTCGAGAGGCACAAGTCCCGGTATGAAGTTTACAACGTAAAGAGTGCGGCCGTAGGATGAAAGCATTAATATTAGAAAAATGTAGTGTAGAACGAGGAAGACAGTCGCGGCGCCGTTTTCGTGTCGAGCGAAGAAAAAATTAACTGGACACATTGATCTAGATCAGCATCCCGGTTCTTCGGTGACGCCTGGCGTGCGCAGGGAGTACTCACTACAAATTGGCCCTGTCAGGGCCCAGCAGGCAAAACCAATGACGCCGAGGAGGAAGAAAGGCATGAGCCTTGTGGTCCATCTTGTCGGCGGTTTCTGACTCCTGGCCTCGGACCGCGGCGGGCATCTCGAGGCCTTTGTTAGAGTTGGAGCCGAAGTCGAAGCCATTCGCGCCGCCACAGCACGGTCCCGAAAGACGAGATGTCGCGTGCGAATTGAGTCTGGCTTTGGCACGTAGGCGTCCGCGACCTATCGTCCATTCGAAGCGCTTGGGGGAGTTGAAAGAAAGAAGATGAGGGCTGGATGGAGATGTAATAAAATATGCAATGTCCCGGAGATCAAAGCACTTGACGTCGCTTGCAGGGGCTAGATGCGGCGACGCCCGTGCCATGCTGGTCCTAGCGAGCACGACGGACCTACAAACTCGCTTAACAGGGGGGTCCCTGTTGTTGCAATCATACCGTATACTAAGTATATACATAGGTAGTGAGGCCCCATTACACTCCGCTTCCTTCTTATGTCCAACAACATTATTGTATCCCAATGATTGCTTTGCATAGACTTATCCGAGCGAATAGTCTATGATCGATTCTTTATGGCTCAGTGGTCTCAATAGGTGCCCAGCCTCTCCTCCTTATTTGACAGCCAGCGGCCAGCCCCTTTGTGACAGTACATGCGCAACGTGGTCCCAACAGCAGGCCTTTGCCATCGTAGCTCGGGTCCATACCTACCTAGGTAAACCTCGTCAACCCCGGCAAGGACCCCAGAAATCAGTCATAGTTCGAGGCTGGAATCAGGAGCGTCCGCTACATTTGGTCGGATATTGGGACATTCTTAGGCACAGTGCTCGCTTCCAGGCCTTCTGTCAGCAATTTGCCTGTATATGGCCACACAGGGTAGCGTCTTTGGCGTCTACCTGGCTCGACCTTTTCAAAGAGCACATATCTAGGCCATATATGATCCGTTCACAATCAAGAATGAAATGTAAACTTTGAGAAGCTTGTCGCCATATATCCTGACTTCTCCATCTAAAGCATCGTGCATTTTCGATTCGTATACCCCCCTCTCCCAAAGACTCACAATACATTCATCAACTCGACGATGAACTTTGCCAAACAACAATTCTGTTCTGAGCTTGCAGCACCTAGATAATGGTCGTTGAATGTCAGAGTCACAATTGAAGACTCATACCTAGGTAATCTTCGGACTCAGTGGTACGAGTCTCCTGTGGCTGAAGATCGCCACATTCACGAAGATTTCGTATTGATCTCGCCACCACCCCAACAATATAAAGTCAGCATATTGCCGTGAATTAACTGTCCCTGGATGAGCTGTGAGCAGGCATTTCACGCTCCACCGGCCCACAGACCACCTGCACTCTTCACAATCATGGAGCATGCTGCAGTCTTTGTACACAATCTGCATCAAGTCTTGATGGACGGAAGTCCTGCTCGTTGGAACATCGAATGGGGCAACACAGATATAAACTAATTTCGACATCATCTATCGTTTTGACCACCTTTTCACTAACTATGTAAGCATTTTCACGTGAAGATGGGGGGGGGGGGTCCAGGCCGTTGCCGAGGTTGACCGACTGTGGCATCACCTTCGTTCACGCCAACGTGAATGATTGTGCAGAAATTTGTTTGGACGCAGATTTAAATGCTACATATACAACAAAAAGACGAAAGACGAAATCCACTTGAACGGAGACAAATGGATCAACTTCTCTGGAACTTACTCGACTCGACGAAATGCATGGCTCTACTCATCAGATTCACTTCCACATAATACCTGCTAAGCGTCTGAGGAACTACATTGGTGTGGATGAATATGTATATGTTCCACGGCAGCGTGATACTGTGAGTATACCTTGTCCTACGTTCTGCCGGTGCCCCAGGTCTCGTCGACAGCAGGGTAGGTACATTTCAGCAAGGCACTCACTGGTCACGAAACACAGGGGGTTTAAGCAGGCTTTGAGACAAGACGATTTCATTGACAGCATATTACTAGCATCAGCGTTTGAATCAAAATTCTTCTCAACCGACCCTTCAAGTGGTTGTTTGCACGCAGTGGCTATGCCCCTGAGTACCAGTCAAAGGAACCAAATGTCCCCGACGGTGACGCTGCAGCTGGTTGAAGGGGAAGGTGAAGACACCCCTTTTTGCGAAGACTTTACACCGCGGGAGAACCTCCTGTGGGGGAAATCATCCAGATAATTCACCAACGCCGGGCATGTGCTCAGCGGGTGACCTGGGTACCTGTAGGCAGCCTGGCCAACCGAAGGTTGCCACACCCTACCAAAGTTACTTGCAGGCACACCGACCCCATGAGGCCCGTTGGAACCAACAAAAGATCTTTTGAGCCTCATCTGGACAGAAGATCTGAATATAAAAGGGACCTCCCACTCCTCTGCGTCCCGTTGCAGGCTTGACTTGATGCTGGCTCAAGTGTGAGCAAACAGGATGCCACAGGACCTTCCCGGATCCTCCTCACAACACTGACTCGTCAGCACCATTCCTAAGTTATCCTTCGCCATCATGTTTCTTGAACTGGAATCATCAACAGTGAGTTATGAAAAATTTCATAGAGTCTGGTCTGTTATGATGTGAAGCCCCTTCCTGTGGCTGGTGCTGCAAGTGCGCCCTACCTCTAGGGATTGAGAATCCTCTCCCTCCTGTCTTTTTTTCTTTTTATCCGTTCATGGTGTACTCCCACCTCACCTTCCGAAGCAAACATATTTCCAGTAAGAGAGATGAACTATGTTTCACATTGTCTACTCCGAGATATCTTTCGAGAGTCAAGGCGCCCGGGACTGTTGGTAGTCGAATGCTTTCATGTCGGCCACACTTTTCTGGCATCCATGTGTGGCACCAACGTCAGGGCCCCCTTTGGTACAATTCTCGCATCACAAACTTCTTTCCTGAATTTCTTATCCACGATCTGACCGTACTTAAGGCCCCGTGTCTACGTCTACACAAGGCGTGCTAGGTCTCGGGCTTGACAAGATGGCACTCCTTCTGTCACTCAACCTTCTCCAGGGCTTCCAAGTCATGGAATATGTCATCAGAAATTTTTCAATCTCGACGGTGTGGTTGATTCTGGGCTTGCGCTTCCTCAACTGTTCACAATTTCCTTAGCTTTTCAGGATGCCATGGTCTGATGCCGGGACTCGGCCATGAGTCTGGGCTGCCACCAGCGTGGCTTTTGGTATACCTGAGGAGTCAGCAGCATCAAGTGAGCATCTTCACATGTCGTCGAGGTTCAAGGTGACTTCACGCAGGAGGTACGACAAAGAGCAGGCTGTTCTGCTCAATCAGCTGAGAGATGCAAGGCTGTAGATGAGGAACAGACGCGCGCATAGCTAAAGTCCGAAGCAAGGACCACCACATCTAAGAATGCACGCAAACAGACACGGGTAGGAAGGGACATTCATACACCACTCTACCAACGTCCTTGAAGCGTTCACGAGTCGAAGCCTACGCGACACTTGAGCAACCGAACAGAAACAAGAACAAAGATGGGACGCACCTCTCGAACGTGAAGGGCCCTTATCGGGACGTGTTCGTCGGGGACATGGCCGTCGAGGATGTGGACGTCAGGGAATGTGGATAGTGGAGGCTGGCATTGCGCGTATGCGGCTCTTGCAGCGTCACCTCGATGAGTCGAAGTAGTCACCGATGCGTCAGCCTGTGCGACTCTCGACAATGTTTAAAATTCAGCCTTGCTTAGGCAGAAGGAGACGGCAGCAGCCAATGACGACAGTCGCCGACCAGCGTACCGGGAACGAGACTGGAGCCCATGCGCAATACCGAGCTGCTCATCCGACTCTACCCATTGTTCGGGGGAAGGCCTTCGAGGCACTGTGGCTGTATAAGCTGTCTGGCTCCTTGTTGCCACCAGATTGCATGCATGCTTGGGGCACAGATAGCTCAGGTGACTCAACAATCACATTAGGCCTGGCGGACCTCACACTGCAGTGAGGCAGTTTCAGGTGTTGCTGTGCGAGGGATGTGAGTGAGATTCAAGACGGCGAGAATGTTGAAGACGTCCCATTCCACCCATACTATACGAGCACTTCGAAGCGACAGTGAGCTCATGAAGAAGGTTTAGGGCGTTTCGCTATGGCTGTGCTAAAGAGGTTGATCAACAGGTGCCACTTCTGCCTAGGGGTCTTATTATCTGGGTACCTAGGTACTTGTGCAGGTTCCCAGGATCGTCAGCGAATTCATGCATTCACCCCATTGGGGTGTTTGTAGCAGAAGCAGAGCCGCATTTCTGTTGTTGGCAATTCCCCCAGCTGGTCCACCAGGCATTCCCGGCTTTTCTTGTCCGTTACAGCTTTACTTGCCGCGCATACACAATTCAGAGCAGCAATGTCACTATGTATCCAATTGTCGACGCGGCGGAATGATCTTCATACTTTTTGCGTCAATTCTTTTGGGGACGCACTGCCAATCGCCCTCCACACCGAGAAGCTGCTCCTCCGGTTCGTAACGCATATATCCGTGGATGTCTCAGTCTGGTGATGTTGTATGGGGGACCAATGTGGAAGAAAGGCGGCCATTGGCCTCATCCTGGACTTGCTGCCTTCGAACCGAACGTTGTCACCCTTGGGGAGACAGCCTGGGCTAATCAGCCCTCTCTCTTCCCAAACCCCCATCCACTATCAGCCTGTCATACTGATTATTCGGAACTATTGTATAGTTTCTCAATGAGCCCAAGGCTTAGCTCATCTCAATATGCGGCCTGGTGCGTTGTGACTCTTTTCTGCAGCAAGGCAAACAGAAGGGATTTGACATTGCGAATATCTCACTGGTGGATGGACCCCACGCCCCATCTCCTCCTCCTCCCCAGTGACGGCAGGTTCACCTGAAACTAGGACTGCCTTCCCTTTACCTGAGTCCTTCCTGTCCTTGATTGTCATAGCCCCAGCCCCAGCTCGATGGTGGCTGCCTGACGATTCACGTCGTTTTCTATGGAGCCCAAGACATGATGCCTTGGGGCCACGAAGGCTATGTTCTTTCGCAGGGGACTTGCTCTACTTGGATTCCAATGGCGATGATGGCTGTGAAGCGTACTAAGTAGTGCGCATGTGGAAATTCACCAAGTTGGGCGTTCTTTCTATACAAGTGTACTTTGCGAGTGTGTCTATAAAACCTCACATGTTTTCGTACCTATGTTTTGCTCTCCACAACCTCATTCTCGCACCTCTATAATTCTTTGGCATTATTGAGAGCCTATTTTTCTATCACACCCTAAAGCACACAAAGTCTGCTCAATCCAGTTTCAGACGTCCTGTTTGAGAGATCAAGATTCTCAGCACTACTCTGCTCGAGCGTTATCATGGGCCGGAAAATTATTGGCTACATGTGGAGTTGCTGCCTCTGCGGCAGCCAGTGGTATAAAAGCACAACACCAGCCTGCCTCGATTGCGGACACCATCGTGGCAGCTGCGATAAATTAGAGCCGATTTATGGCTAAACATCCTCACCATATGCACAAAGGACTGGCGGCAGGGTGCAATTTGCACATTGATCGCGGCGTTGGCTTCGACAATCAATTCAGCAGAACGACCGGCTTCACATTTCCGGATGAGGCACGCTCGAGTTGTCGAAAATGTATCACGGACTTCAGTTTCAGCCGTGGATATGATTCCCTACCATGATCTGAAGACGACTATGTCTCTCAAATCAGCTTCTTCACTTCATCACGTCCCACTCCTTGGCACGAAATCGGTACAATGCCGACCTTTCATGCCCGTGTGGATACTTTGCCTACACGCGGATTGAGGCGCCCCCCACCCCTAGGATATATACATGCAAGGGCACTGGACATCACTTTCTTAACATGATTATCGGTTTCCTATATCTGTTGTGTTTCGGAATTTAGACGGGCTATGTCTCACAAGAGACAACTGCAATTGCTCCCAGAAGGCTGGGAGGACCAGAGTGCAGCAGCTATGGATGTTGGGTGCTTTGATATTCTAGATTTCTTTGGTCGGAACCAGCAATGAAACATGGCAGCAGGGTATTCTATTTGCATAGCGAGCATAGCAAAAGGGGTATTAATTGTTTCCTAGGCTGGGCGTCTATGGGGATTGGAAGCAAATACAGGATTGGTCTCAAGCATACGATTCAACAATATACACAAGGGTTTTCATTTTTTTTTCTCCATGCTCCCACTGTCGTCGTGAAGTCCGCGGCATGATTCTGGCGATCCATAATTTTGGAATCCTGTGACGGTCAGGTCACAGGAAGCTAGCAGCAACGTCAACTTTCCTACGCCTCATATTTGGCCTCATCCGACGGCACAGTGTCTCTCTCTGAAGAAAGTGGAAAAAACATGGCACGCCAACACCGCGCGTAAGCATGGTATCCACTACGCATAGTCTGGACTCTGTACCCCAGAAACTCTGAGAAACCGCACGCGTGATTTTCTCAAGAAGTAAATCTCGCAATACAATGTCGCAACGCCACAGGAGTTCATCAATTTCTCCAAACACTACGTCGTGCACTCAACCTGCACGGTATATCTCTGCATGCCGTGACACACACACACCCACACCCACACCCACACACACACCACAGAAGTGTAAGACAGCAGCTCAGGTACCTACTGCTTACGGCCTCTCTCACCCACACACTCTCACATACTTATCCCCACATCTCGTAAATGAGGACAATTCCCCGCTTACCTCAATCGAGCAGAGACGCATACACACAACCTTTCTCATAAAAGTAAATACATTGTAGATCTTGCGCGCATACAATAGAATGGGGACATTCTAAGCTGCATCCTTATTCACACGCCCATAGGTATACCCACAAACATACACACACCTACGTATATACTTGTCCACTTCCAGGGCTAGCCTGCAGAAAGGCGGGCGGGTAAGTGTGCTCCTTGCTGACATCGTCTACCCAACACAGCCACCGACGCTGCAGATGAGGCTCTTTTTCTTTGTGTTTTGTCCCCCCTTCATTCTCTTTCCCTCAGCCCTACGCACACGTGCCCCGAGGCCCCCAAAAAAGGAGCCTCTCATACTCGTGATACCACGGGCTGGTCGGGCACTCGTTTTCTTCCTCGTCGTCCTCCTCCTTGCCCCATGTTGTCTTGAGGTGTTTATTGTTTATCCAAGGTCAACCTAGGTGCACCGCCCCCTCTCCTCGGGGCTGATTCTACGCATGTGTTTTCTTCGTCTTCGGCAGCCTTCTCTTCTTTGCTGACGGCCCGAAAGGGACTTTTGTTCTTGGGCTGTCGGCCCCATCAAACTAGATCAACCTGGTGGTCACCGGTATGGTACCCGCTTACGGAAGAACTTCGTAGGATTTGCTCTCCTTGCCCTTTGCCCGATGTCGTAAGTTACGGCCCGTACCACCGTTCGCCACCATGCAAGCCCAATTTGACATTTGATATCCCGGCCCCCTCCCCTCTTGGATCAGCCCTACGACCTGCATGGAGAATAACACGAGCGAAAGAAAGAGAAAAAGAAAGCCGGGAAGTGAAGCGTATCCCACAGCTCCATTACTTTGATAAAAAGAAAATTAGGAAGCCTCGTTTGGCCCCCGGCCCGCCCCCCCTTCTTCCATTGCCAGCTCCGGCACTGAAAGAGGGTTGACCGCAGATTGAACTGTTTGCCCCCAGCTACGGGCGGATTTTCACAATCACGAACAAGCAACAGATACAAGAAGGTTTCAGCATGGTTCTTTCACAGCTCCGGAATCCTTCTACCGTACTTTAATCCCAGAGGGCCATTGCGGGACCCATCTCGACTTTTCCAACACGCGCGCGAGTAACAACCGCTTTCTTCCAAAGTGTTCGTTCGTTGCTCAAACCCGCCTTTGTTCCACAGGGCTGTTGCGCTCCAGCCGCGAAAAAAATGTGGTCTGGGCTTGCCATTACGCTGGCGTGCCGGGAGCTGAACAGCCCAGACCGTTGTGGGCAGAGCTACATACCCACTATGCTCAGCTTTTGGAATATGGAAATAGGCGACTGCCTTTTTTTTTTCTTTCTCCGCTTCCTCACGACCGTTGCCGCCCCCCCCGTCTCACCCTCCTATCATTCAAAGTGCATGCGTCAAGAAGATTACGAGGTCGCAATGCTTTGCATTGAGAAGCTGCTAAATTATCGTATGATCATATCGTCTGCATGCCTGCCGGGTAATGCAGAGGGTAGGAAAGCGTAGAAAAAGTAATCTGTCTGCTGCCAAAGAGGGGGGCCGCCCAGTCTGATTTCGCGTCTGGGTCAACACCTCCTTCAGTCCAGCGTCCAGCAAATACGCCTCCGTCTTACCCACCCCCTCGTCTTCTCGCCCTACCAACGAACCAGAGGGGGGGCCTTCCTCGCGCCCACCAGCTCTTGTCCCTCTCTCGCTCTAGGCGCGATAAAATAGATTGTGTCTGTTGTTGAATAGACCTGTCCACCGCACGGTGATTCCACTTCTTCCGTACAAGATAATGCCCTTCTGATATCCTGGCATAATGTTACACGGATCCGATGGACCCTGCCCATCGATCTTTCTTCCCCTCTGCTATTCCGAAGCGGCAGGTTGAATCGGTCTTCGTTACCTCGATTACCCTTCTGATGCTCAAGTCGAAACTCCTATGAAATTGAGAAGTAACGCCAAAATCGATTCAACCAACGAGCGCCCTGCTCAAAGGGGCCCAGCCTCGTTCATGGTATAACGTACTAGTGCTTGTCGTCGATCCTCCGCGGCCCTACTCGATGTCCGTCACGACGCGGATCTTATTCTGTGTCCGCGAGAGCTCCAGCGCCTTTCGAGGACCCTTGACAGAGATCGAGCCACCTTCAGCAGGGACAGACTCCTCGGGTGATGCCAAAATGCTCTGCTTGGCGACTCGAGTGGTCTTCTTGACCGTCTTCTTCCCGGCCGTCTTGCTTATCGTATGCTTCGCGGTCTTAACAGTACCCCTAATACTGCCCTTGACGCCTGCGCTCTTGATCGTGGCCTTGATAGTGCTCTTGCTGGCGGTCTTTGCCTTTGCCACTGGTTTCGACTTGGGCTTGGCCTTGCTCTTGGCTGGAGAGGCCTTTGTTGCAGAGGCCTTTGGTGTGACTTTCTTCTTTTTGGGAGCTGCCTTTGGCGTCGCAACAATCGTAGAGGCGTTCGATACAATGGTATCTGCAAGCAGCAACTGCTTGCCGTTCTTGTTATACACCTTGGAAGCCTTGACCAGAGTCGCCTTGCGCACAGAAATGCTCACGGCCGACTTCTTTGGCTGGGAGGCAGCAGCGAGAGCGGCCTTGGCGTTGACCGAAATGGAGCTTGCTGTCTTCTTCACGACAGCAGTAGCCTTCGCTCCCAGGGATCGCTTCGCCCCCGTGGCTTTTGCGATTTTGCGCTTCTTGTTGGGAGCGGTGTCATTTTCACCACCGAGAAGTGCTTGCAGCTTCCGCTTTCCAGCCTTGGTCGCGGCCTTCACTGTCTCCTTGATGACGTTCTTGGCCTCCCCCTTGGGCAACTTCGAAACCTTTGGGCCCAGCACACCACGGCAATTTGCGCTGCCACAGAGGCACTTTTGCACGTTCTTGGCCGAGAACGGATCGAAATTGTAGTCGTATGTGAGCTCCTCTCCGGTCATGATAGGCTTGTCGCCTGCGAACAGTGCCATGCGAGGTTGACCGTGAACGATCCACTTCTCCATTCGACAATTTGGATCACATGAGTGGTTCACGAATCGAGCAATGCTGCCAGTCGTTGCGTCGATAATCATGTTTTGATCAAAGGCCATGAGATAATAGCACTAATTCGACAGTATCAGTAAAACACCACCAAATAATCAACCAAAAGAACTCCGTTTTGGACTCACCTCATTATCCTTATATTTCTCATTCATTCGGCGCTCGCATTCAGCCTCAGTAATGATCTCGCCAGTATACTCCATAATGATCTGGTTGGGTTCAAAGCAGCGATTGCTCCGCACACCATGCCCACGATCGGCGGTCTTCAGTACTTCGACACCAACGCGGAATCGACCGCCTTTCTTGGTGCGCTCAGTCAAGTTTTGAAATGCGCGATTTTGACAATGCTCCTTGCCAACATTGCAGTTCGTTTCATCGCACTCATACAGCATGATGCGATTTTGGCAGTCCTCAGCGCATCCGTCCTCGGGCTTGCAAACGCACTTTGACTGGTAGTCCTTGAAGTGATCGGTCTTGCGCCAATATGTTCCAGCATCTCCAACAAAGCGGTCTGTGATTATGTTAGTACTAAATCATAACATTGCATAGGGAGTTGGCAAGGGTCTCACTCTTGGTCATCTTGCGCCACTCGTCCGGTTTGGGCTGGCCAGGTGGGAGAGGGTTGCAGACATCGAATGGCAGCTTGAAGTCCCGTCCATTGATCAGGGTTCTCAGGCCGGCAAACATGGGCAATGGTAAGGTCTTGTTGATCTTGCCACTTGGCTTAAGTTCCGGGAATTGCGCAAGCTTTTTCTTGTCGGCGGCACTGAGACCTGAAGTATAGTCGGCAGAAGCATCCTGACCAGCATAAAGGCCCTTGCTCAACCACTTCTTGACGCGTTTAGTTGGGGCCTGAACGACGGGTTCAGGCTCCTCGCTGGCTTCCTCTTCCTCCTCTTTGGGCACCTCCTTCCGGGCGTTCTTCCGTACCTTCTTGTGCAATGGTTCGCCACTTTCGTCCAATTCATTGGGATCAATGTACTTGCCGTTGCTCCATATAGTGTGGAGCACAGGTTTGGCCTCTATGCCCACGAATTCATTGGTGTCCTGGAGTCTCCGAAGCTCGCGTGGCACGCGAACAGGTTCTGATGCTTTGCGACCACGCTTGCCCAGAGATGTGAGGGCTGCGGCAACAGTCTCTGTAGTTGCGCCACCAGAGGATCGCGTAGCTCTACGCGTCGGAGCTGCGGACTTGGCGTTGCCACGTGCATTCTTTGGCGAAGCCGAAAGAGCTGAGCCTAAAGGCCGGGCCTCGCCGCCTGCACCCGGTATAGTGCGCCTGCGCTTGTCGCGTACCTCGTCGCCATTGGCGCGTCTCTTCCCATGTATAAAAGTCCCGGTGAGCTTGGCCAGGTTGTAAACAGGTGTTCTGGTGGTGGAGCGCGCGGAGCGGGCGCGTCTTGGGGTGACATTCTCCTTCTCGTCAGAAGCGGTAGGTTGAGGGGTGGATTGGTCACGGTGAGGTGTGCCAACCTCGACGGTCTGTTCGATACGCTCCGGGGGTTCGGATTGGTCGAGTGAGGCAAGCGTGGCGGTGATGGTGGTGAGGTCGGGCTTGGAAGACTCGGATGCAATGCTAGCGGCATCGGTAAGGATTGTTGGTGGAGTGGAGCTGAAGGACGCGTTGTTGGAGGAGGCGTCGGTGGGAACGGCAGAAAATTCACTGTTCAGGTCGGCGGCAGGAGTAGGAAGCTCGGTTGTCTCGCGCAGAGGCTCAGGCTCGTCGAGGGAGCCAGGCGTAGGCAAGACAAGTAATGCCTCGTGGGAGGGAGGAATCTCGGTAAGGGCGTCGTCGGCCATGGTTACTGATAGTCGATGGCAAACGCGACGCAATTGAGAAAATGAAAATAAACACAAGCAAAGACGGGCTCGCTGATGAAATTGACGCGTCCGGATGATCGTTGTTGATGCGCAGTCTCGAATTGGCCAGGTTGAGACGCGGCTGTATGGGTAAGTTTGGACGGGGATCCAGAGAGTTCGTGGGAAAGGAGAGGGATGTGTTTGTCAGGCGTTGTGCATTGGATGCAAGTTTGAGTGCTCCAAGCTGAGATTCGCCTGCGACAGGCAAAAGTGCCCACAAGGCTTAGTCAGGGCGCGCTCTCTCTCTCTCTGTCTCTTGCACTCTCTCTCGCACTCTCCCGAGAGATGAGCGCCCTGTCCCGAGGGAATGACAAGAGGAACGGCCGATAAACTTAGACAGGCGGGAGATGACCGCCAAGGGCCAGATTGTCAAGAGGCCGCACTAGGCCTCAAGGCAAAAGAAAGTGAGCGTCAACTAGACACCGTGAAGTAGATGGTGCGCAATAATGGTATTAGACCATTACTTCCAAAGAAAGGCGCACGAATGCAGACAATTGTCAATGTGGTGCCGCAGACGTGATGTGACTGACGGTGGAAGGTTGACGGATCAAAGTCGAGGTTGCCGAGCAGAGAGAAGGAATTGGAAATGCAAGAGAGCTTGTTGGGCACGGCCTGTTATATGGTCCTGGTGGCTGGAACAAGGCGAGCGTCCACTCTTGAACAAACGCCTCGTTACATAAAAAGAAGACTACACCCTCGCGGTCAGGACGTATCCCCTTCTCACATGCCCAAAATGGGACGGCTAATAGTAACCTTTTCTTGTAACAAATGCCATTGCTTGAATGCTAAACATCAGTCCTATTCTATTCGCCCTCCTCCTTGTTGCCATTGCTTAAAAGGTGAACGACTCACAACCCGGAGGAGGAAAATCGTGGGTCCGGGTGCGTGGAATGAAATCTCCCTTCCGGGGCTCCGACATCATTTCCCTGTGATACTTCTCTGTGAGGATAAGGGCCTTTTACTTTTTTACCCTGACCAAGACAACGGGCCGGTTCGCCAGGCAGTAGTGGGTCATCGGCCTGTTCTCCCCAGTCGGCAACACTCTCCGGATAGTTTTCTACCGTACTATTTGCAGAAAAGGGTATGATACCATCTAGGGATCGCCCGCTGAGGCTAGACTCGTGCGAGCTCGACGACACTGAACTTTGACTAGGAAACCGACCAGAGACCACTTTACCTTCCGAGGTGTCTCTCTACCCCTCTTACACCAGTCAAGTTACAGTTGTCAACCAAACAACGCACCACCATGTCGAATATCACTCGCCTATTAAGTGATCAGAATGCTGGTTTCTTTCATCAAGACAAATCTTCCCTGACGTACTTTGCTATGTTGCACCTGATAGGAATTTAGTGATGCTCAGAAACAGCCGAATGGGTGAGGCGCCGCCTTCTTACGTGATTGACGTTTAGGCTTGTGCTACCCACACGTTTGAACAACATAATTGGTTCTTTAGACCGACTCGACATCGGAAATTGTCATGAAATCTGTGCTTTTATGGCAAGAAGACACTACATTGTTCTCAGAATTGGAATTGAGATGTATACTGCAGCAGTGTTGTCAGCTCCTTTTCTACCTAAGATGGATAGGTCCGTTTCCTTGTACCACTTCGTACGACATGGCCCAAAACCCATTGCTTTCACTTTCGGGTTTTTCAAATCCTTCTGATCTGCTCTGGATTACATTTGATGTGATTTCTTTATTCTAGCTGAAGTTGGTACTTAGTGAAATCATGAACGGGTGCAGGCGTGCTTGGTTGGCCCAGCCATAAGTATGACGGGAGATATCTTGAAACAAAAGACCTAGATGTAAAGAGCAAACTTTGATTCACATACGCTCAATTTATTCCTTCATGCCATGTTATATCAATCAAGGACTCTCAGAAGGTGTCATGTACGTTTGATGCAGATATGTTGGAGTGACCTACGTGCCGATGATGGACCCCTGACGGAACTCAGCCTCCAGCGCATTATATTGAGGCACGCTCACTTCGGGTATTGAAGCCTCAAATATTGTCCGCTTTGGTCACATGTAATGTATCATTTGCTTCTCACCGAAGTCTGTGACTTACCTACCTAAGGTACCTATGTGGTTATTGGTAGCCTGTGGCTGGGAATTTATTATGCGGGTGGGATTCAAGGAGCGGCAACCGCGGTGGAAATCGTCATGACTCTTAGTTGGTCATTCTCTTGTAGTTCATGCCAAAGATCTTGGAGCTGCTTCAACCAAATTCTATCTCTCCAATTTGAACAAGAAAGCGAAAGAGTGGCAATTGTATTCAGGTGGCAATGGCAAGTTTGTGAGCATCCGGGATCCGAGTTTGCTTGATGGCCAGATCCCCGAAACCCTGGCTCCTGAACGATAATATCTACAAATCGCAACTGTCCCCCAGGTCCTGGTGTACGTGCACCATTCGCATTCTGTCTGCAACAAGGTAACAATGAGAAACCACATGAAGTCATCGTTTTATTAATCACTTAGACCCCGAGACGAATTGATACTCAGATCGCTGGTTTTCCTTGGATTCATATCATAGCCGCTCTGACTGAAGCGACGTCAACAACTCTGTAACATTCAAATATCTTGTTGTATTCATAATTACTGCGACTACATTCACTCGTACTATTAGCTAAATTGTTCAGTAAATAAAGTGGGGAAAAAGAAAGACAGAAAAGGTCGTGGTGTTAAGATACCGTATAAAGGGCTTAGTGACATGGTTCCGCCACACACGATTTCCTGGCATTGCCAGGAAGAAGGATCGAACAAGACTGAGATGTTATCGAAGGTTTAATCAAACTTTGGGTGATGCTCGACTCTCATGGCTGATAATATTTTCATCAATTGCTTCGAGTACTCTTTGCTACACTTCCGTCTCGTCCATTCTTCTAAGGCCACTTTGTTGGCCAGGGGTCGATATCCCATGGATGCTAAAACAAATAAAGATATGGGCAACATTGGAAGTCACAGTATATAAACGGAGAAGGGTCTGAATCTATATCTAGCTGCTTGCTTTTTCATTTTAAACAATATATACAAAACGAATCAACCACCTTTCTTTCGTTCTCAAGCTAGGTGTTGCACATTTTACGATAAACTTGGAAGCGTAAGAGAGACTCGCGTTGCACATGCATACCTAGGCAAGCGGGTAAGGCGTGCGTTTACCATCATGACTGCTTCAACTTATGTTCATGCTATACGAAGAGTCATAGGAAGAAATACAATGGGAAGGTTAATTGGTCGGATGCTAAATTTCCACAGAAGGTCCCGTCTGAACTAGCCGCCGGACAAGGTAGTAAGATCGCTTCCGAAGTCACAAATGATTCATGTTTCTTTTTCATGAAAACGATTTGCATGCGCATTTTGAGATGATTAGAATATCCCAGGTTCTGAGTCTGCCGGGCCCAGGCTGTAGAGCTTAAATTTTGGAGAAGGCCAATGCAGTATTCTATGCCCCCTTCAGATGAAAGTGCTGCTCTATCGTTTTGATTCTAGGACTCACTTTTTTAAATATAATATTGCAATTGGAAACTCGTATCTAATACTACATGAAGGAAAACTTAGTAGCTCACTTGAAAAACTAGTATGTGACTGTCAGATATATACTGAGATGTTGATTGAAGGCCAAAGTCAGCACGTTCAGTTGCTTGTTCACGCAGCATTTCTATAGCGATTCTTTGCCTCCACCACCACAACTTTTGAGCGAAATTGTGAGGGTAATGAAAGTCTTTCCTACTACAAGACCATCGGTGACTGCAAATAGGTCTGCGAGTGCACTAGGTACGAAGTACCAGAATATAAATTCATAAGCATTGGAACATAGCGTCTCTGTTCAAAACCATTCATGGAGCAAATTGACCTCTCGACTGGGGCCGTTTTCACATGACGGGAGGATCAGAGCGGCCTGTCCAAGTATGCACCGTGGCCACGCGCCTGGGAATGAAGAAGCATTCTCGCTGAGCAAAGAAGTTAGCGGAGTAGGTCCTCACGCAGCGGCATAGATCATATCTGAAAAAAAAGAGAAGAAGTTGTTATCTTATTATTGGAGAAAACGCTGCTTCCTGCCCCTCACCCTGAAATGTGACTGAATTTTCTCCAGAAAATCTCGATCGTTAGCATTCGCTATTCGCCAACAGATCGATCACCTAACTAAACATCGTATCACAGACCACCCATATACCTGGGGTACCTCAGCAGGTAGGTAGGTAGGTAGGTAGGTAGGTAGCGCCCCCAGCAACATGCCGCGACATCCATCGCACATGTGGCACAATTTGTTTTTGGCCTTCAGCTCCCTAGAGGGTTAAGCTACAATCGAGCCATTTTTACAGTCAAAATGAGAAGCACGTTTGATACCCACCAAATGTCGCTCTTTCTGTTTTTGCCAAAGTAGCCCATGGCGAAGAGACAGCAATCTGCAGACTGCATGCACAACAAGCATCGTATCGGTGTCCTTCCAGATCACAAAACATCGACAAGACTGCTCCGGTGACATTTCAGACAACACATTAAGGCCATGAAAACGGCTCAATTGGGACAGTGTGAAGCCGAGAATTCGAGCTGCGCGTGAGGAATCAGGACCGTCACACTTCAAACCCAGAGCGTTTGTGGGGGAGAAAAGTAGCCTGAGAAAGCGAGAAAAAGACAATCATCTGCGCATACATCCTCACGGTACCATGTTGTTACGAAACATATTTGTTGATTAATTTAGCTATTACCGTCCCGAGATCAATCAGGGCAGGAGGAGGATGTGAAGCCATCGCCTTGTTTATAATCATCTCTCCAGCAGAACGTCCATTAAGACATCATATATGGGGTATAGCTGTATAATTCACATGAAGAGAGACGGCTCGCCGACCTGCCTAGTCATGTTGACATTGTTTTACTAACGAATCTCCATCATTGTCGGCAGGTCAATGGCTCTCCATGCCGTCTTTTCTGTCCTAGTACTTAGACTATAAGACGGGTATCTTGCCTATCACGCTGTTCGACCCGTGCAGCGTTCTCGGGAACAAGACCCATTCCACGGGCTCGTTACGGTACAGCCATGAACCCCAGATGTCTTGGCCTTCTCAAATCGATGCGTTAGTAGGGAATGGGGGTCCCCAACCGAGTGTCTTGAAAGGCCTCCTATTCTCCTGACAAACTCTCGCCCCTCGCAATCAGATTCTGCGTATGGAGTTGCTGCTCGCGCTGCTGCTGCTCCCTCGCCTCTGAGCTCAGCGCAACGGAGGCCATGTGACTGAGCCGGGAGTGATCAACGCGGTGTCCTGGTCGATGGGTATCTCGTAAGCCGAATTCTGGCAGGGATCGTTCCTTTGATCCGCTAGAATCCACAATACTCGCGCCGAACCCTCCTCCTCCTCCTCCTATGCCTACATACGTGCCATTCGGCATATTGTGTTGTTGCGCGGCAGCATTTGTCGGCGCGAAAGTGCGAACCTCAACTGCAGATACCGAGCTAGCCGACTGTGGATCCGGCGAATTGCCACCACCACTCCGGCTGCCAGTCGACGCATCCTCCATCTCGCCCTCAGTCAGCCCTGGCAGCTCGCCCTTCAACACGGCGACCTCGTCATCGGTGACAGTTTTCCAACCGCACTTGGCGTGCTTTCTCGTGCATCCCTGACATGCTGTCAAGTGTTTGATACATTGGACTCGTAATCGTCGACATCTATCGCACGGCGGGGTGATGGGGTCACCTTTGGTGAGCTTCTCGATACGTGCCGTGATCAAGGGGCGATGGATCGAAGAAGGGTCGTCGTCGTCTTTGGTGGCGGATTTCGGAGGCTGGGGCTCTGCACTTGCGGCGGGAGAGCCACGGGAGACGTGGATTGGTTGGATCGCAGGCCGTGTGTTTGCAGAGGTATTGGGTTGGCCTTGCTGGATTACTGGGGTGGAGGGCATGGAGAGGGAGACATGATTGAGCCGAGCGGATCCGGGGCGTGCGAGTGGCGAGGCCGTCGTGGCAAACTGTCGCAGGAGGTCGGATTTGAGATCATAGGTCGAGTTGGAGCGGGAGGCTTGTGCGCGCTGTGGCTGATTGTGAGCGACAAAGGAAGAGTGATGTGTTGCTGGAGAAAGCGTGGAGGTCCGCCTAGAATTGATGGCCGCCTTTCGACCGCTGAGATGGTAGTTGAGTTGCCTAGCCTTGCGTGCCACCTCGTCCGCCTTCTTTATGAGGACTTGCAGCCTCTCGTTCAAGATCTCGACTGTTGCGAGCTCCAGATCCTCGTCTTCGTCTAATGGTTGCGAAGGAGCGAGGTTGAACCTGTCCAAAGTTCCATTTACAATCATGCGCCAGTCGTCCTCGGTGATTTCCACCTGGTTTCCATTGAGATAGAATGTGCAAACACGACCACGGTCCGTCGTAGTCAGGTTGAACTCGCTCGGGCTGGCCTTGCTGAATTGCACGATATCTAGCCAGGTGACTGGGCCAGCGTTGCGTGGATCCGTCTGGGTGAGAGAAATGGGCCCCTCGAACAGTCTCTCCATGGCATTGACGAGCTTAGGCCCCGTGAGCTTTGCGCCCAGGTTGGCAGCCAAGCTCTCCTGGCGATTCAGAACGGCTTCGTAGTCACTGATCAGGCCTAAGACATCCGTGAAAACCTCAGCATCCCCTTGGATCAGCTGCATCCTCGCGGGATTGCGGGCTAGGTAGTTGATATGCGCGCCATTGCCTGTGATTTCTGTCAGCCAAAAACCAGAGGCATCGCTTTTTTCATGAAAATGACCACACCGAAACTAAAAACGCAATAACTTGACGTACCAGACTGTGGAGGTGGTGGTTGCGGTATCCTGTCATGAGGCAGCTGACCAGCGTCGTCTGAGTCGCGCTTCCGCTTGCTGGTGTGCTCGTGTGAGGTAAGGGGCTCTGGGTGCGCCATGGTGTTGGTGGTGGAGGTGGTGGTAGGTAGTGGATGAGGGCGACCCAGAGCTTGACAGCGCAGCTAGCCACACAAATTAAGGTTTAGGGATGAGTGAGCACTTGGGTTAAAGAAATCCGGAACAACAACGTATGGACCGTGGTGACGCGCATCTGTCGTGGCTCCCCCAAATTCCGCGGTCAGAAGGTAAGCTCAAGATTGCAGACGCAGTCAAATTGGTTCCAACGCTGCGGGAACTTGTTAGCCTGGTAAACGTCGCATTGAGCGGCAAGTCGGACGTATCGCTCGAGCGATGGTCTTTGAACAGCTTCCTGTGGGACGGTCTGGGCCCTAATACGGCAGGGCTCAGGGCGCCGGGCGCAACGTTTAAGGGTCGTGTCCTTGCAGATGGGACGGTTTCGAGAACGCAGACGACTCGGGTAGCTGTCTTGGCGACACAACACAGATGGTCCGGATGTGGGCGTGGTCCCGGGACCATATGGGGGTGGTTGTGAAGGGGGGATGCGGCAAGCCGGAGAAAAATAAAAGAGGAGCGGCGAGATAGAAATCGTGAGAGGTGTTGAGAACGAAGACCGTGTTTCAACAAGCGGCTCGGGCGTCGGCGGCAAAAGGACGAGAGAAGGAGCCGGATGGATATAATTATTTCCAGAGTGGCCAGCTGTGGGCGCCAAGAGTCCGAAGTTGCTAGGCGGGCCAACTCGTCGTGCGCTGGCCGTGCCCCTCACTTATTGTCGTCCCTGCTGCTGTGGACGTGTCGGATGTTGTTGGCCAGCTCGTGGTATTTTGGCAGCTAATATATTCACCAGTGTTGTGCACAACAAGGTGACGGGAAGTGGGAGTAGGCCACAATGTGTGCGAGAAATAAATCTATACATCCAGAATGGCAATGAGAATTGGACGGGGTCGTGGGGAGAGTAGACAAGAAAGAGGCGAATCATATGTTGTGGGGTAGGTACCTGGTAGACGGGCAGCCCCCCCCGGTTATAAAGTACCAATGTACACGGACGTCAGGGTCCTTGAACTGGGAAGCAGATCAGGGTCTCTGGCGCTTCACTAATGCCTGCGCCTGACAGACCAGACAAGGCGTGGCAAAGGTTGATCAGAAGTCTTCCAGGACAGGCGGCGACGACTGGATAGGCGAGGACGGGGAAGCGAAAAGAAAGACGGACCACACAGTCCAAGAGAGGGACGACGATAGCCAGCTCGGTCAAGTACCCGGCCTAGGTAAATTATTTGGGCAGGCCGGTAGTATTCCGTGTTTCTCTTGGCTTTCATCAGGGCAACAAGGGGGGTGGTTATTTCTCGCGCGGCACGTCTCCGCGTCGCTAGGCCGAACTGCTTGCTCCACACCGGAAATAAAAAAATAAAAAACATGTCGAATACCGAAAATGCTGTCAGCTCATGTCTTTGGGGTGTGCGCCGAGTCGACGGATATTTGAGTGAAGGATAGATAGGTGGTACTGATGCTGGTGCTCGACCACTGGAAACCAGCACTTATACTAGGTAGGGTAATCACATACCATGGTAAAACACATACCTACTACATACATACCTTTTAAAATTATAGGTAGTAAGTATCTCTCATCACAGCTCGGACATGATTACCAAGCCAAGGCGCGGTCACTGTGCGGTTCGATGGTTTACCGCTCCGCGGCGGAACTCAAGCACATGTAACGGAATTCTCCAGGCAGGATATCCCAGCCTTATTAGCAACACATCACTTCTAAGTATAGTTGCAGCTGCCCTAGAGTGCGACTCTCACGCTAACAGTGGCTAAAAAGCCAAACCCAAAGTCGTACGATATAGGGTTCTGGTGCGAGGGACCTAGGCACCTAAAAAGGCTCATACACACATTGCCTTGACAGTGCTCTGCTCCTCTCCAGTTGGCAAGTTGGGCACCATGTCATCCCGCCCTCACAGACGTCGTACTGAGATTCCCCCAGACGGCCGTCGTTCTGGCGATCGACAAGCCCCCACCGTGTTTTCAGATGGCAGAATGACGCGGGAATCGTACCATTGCCCTTCCTGATTACAGGGGGTCCCTCTCTCCATGAATAAGCTCTCCACACCTCGCAACAGAGATCCGGCGTAGCTTTCCCAGGCTCCGCTCCGTCGGGTGGTTGGATCCGCGAGAGCGCGCGCTGGACACTCTGACCTTCGCTTGGAACATCCGCACCACACAGCCAGTCCCACAGCAGTAAGTACTCTGCGTAGTCAAGTAACTTCCCGTGCTATTTTACGTTTTATTCTTTTGATTTCATTTCGCCTACCTACCGACCTACCTACTTGGGTGGGCAACCTTGCTTCCGCCTGCTGTTTTACACAAGTGCTGTACTGTATCGGAATTAAGTTTGTGTCCTCGAACGATGATACATGGATCCGGAAGGAAAGGAAATGATGGTGATTTCCATCTTTGCCATGTTGAAACTAAAGTTTTCGTTGACATTCTGCTGGGTGGCGTTTACGCCCAGACTATTCAAATCCCGTCGAACAGGGGCATGGCCAGACTTCAAATCCCGAGAGTGAGGCTCTCTCACAGACGGCGCCCTTCCTATTACCGTTCAATATCCATCAGAATACCTTTTGAAATCCCAATCTCTGGGGAGGTGAGAAGCTGGCTCACGATAGTTTCCCTCAAGCAATGGACAAGTTAACGCGGTACCCTAACCATGCGCCCGCTCATCCCCAAGGCGGGAGCAGGAAGTGTAAGTCAGGTACAGCAGCTACCCCAAAATACCGCTTAGGCCTCCGCCAGCGGAATTGCTGGGCACAGAACCTTTCAAATTGCTTCTCGAAGGTATTTACACTTTCGGCTTCCGTCACCAAACATACCACATCCACGTAATTTCAACCCTCATTGTCACCCAAGCAGTCCCCTATGACGTAACTCGTCCCAGAGATCCAGAGTTCATCTGAACGATAAACATTTAGAGTTTGAGGCCCGACCCAGACCAGACGCCGTTTTTTTGTTATCGATGTCGTGCGTAGATATGCCAGATTTCCAGAAACATGTTCTCCCTGCTTCAGCCAAGGCTTGCAAATCTTCCGGAAATGCCTGCTACGTCAACATGCTACACTACTAAATCTTATAAGCTCCTGTTCTTTTACAGACTAATTGATCCTTCCAGTCTATGATGTTATCAACACCAGGTCAAGTAAACAGTCATCCATTTGCTTCGCAGGTAACAGGCTGCTATGGGCGGGCCTTGTCTTGCTCAGATCCTCACTGAGCTGATCTATATCATCCAGGACCAATCACCCTGCCTCTTAATTTGCTAGTTGCTACAACGTCTGCTTCAATCAATTCTTACTCCATGACCAACCAAAGGTTTTGCTTCACAGTGGTATTGCTGCATCTTGTTTTGGTGAAATTGTCCACATGGCAGATACAGCCCAAAGTAACGAATGTCTGTTGATCAAACCAGACCTGTAAAAGCTCGCAAAATTTCCCAGCGACCAGCTACAGCATACTTGTCTCAACTTTTATAAGTAGCTACTCCAACAGACCAAAAAGTCGTCAAAGTTAGGAAAGGCACCGTGTGTGTGTAGGGCCCCAAGTGCGGCTCTGCCCCGCGTTTAAGTACCTTTCCCCCCCCTCAGCGCCAGGTACCCATGCCCACAACCCATGCCCCCCACCCCAGGCTAGGCCAGACCATACGTTCGAAACGGGTGCCAGCCAGCGGGCGCGGCAACGCGGGGCGCGCTTCACAAGCTCAAAGCTCGCCAACTTTTTGGTGGCTGACCTACAACCTCAATCTCAAATTCCAAAACTACTCTTTCAGCGCCCCCCCACCACCAACCCCCGACCCCGAAAAAAGTCCGCGAAGAAACAGACCACTTACGCACGAACCAAATCACGGATAAGCGCCCTTTTGTGTGCCCACTATGGCCGATAACAACAGAGGAGGTGGCGGTCGAGGAGGCGGTCGAGGAGGAGGCGGCGGCGGGTTCCGAGGGCGTGGTGGCGGCGGAGGACACCGCGGCGGACGAGGCGGACATGGCGGCGGGCATGGACACCAAGAGGGTGGCGAGCGCGCCGAGAGGCCGAAGAAGGAGAACATCTTGGATTTGTCAAAGTATCAGGATAAGGAGATCCGCGTCAAGTTCGCTGGCGGCCGCGAAGGTGCGTTCTGGTTTTCTGGCTACCAAACCCCCTTTATCCTTGCTTCCTTCTGCCCCTACGCCCCCAAAGCTAAAGGAAAAGCAAGAATGATACACCATTTGCTGACTTCAAATGGTTTTGTGTTCCCCCCTGAGCAGTCACCGGCACCCTCAAAGGTTACGATCCCCTGATGAACCTGGTCCTCGATGAGGTCAAGGAGACAATGCGCGATGACGCCGGCAACGAAACGACGCGTCCGCTAGGCCTGACGGTGGCTCGTGGCACCATGATCGTGCTGATTGCCCCCACGGATGGCAGTGAGGAGATAGCCAATCCGTTTGCGCCTGCTGCGGAAGACGACTGAGGGACGAATGGGATAACGTGAGGGCACAACGCACAACAACCAACAACCCTGGGGGAGATCGAACCAGTACTTCAACGCAAAAAAAAAGCTGGTGATGAGAGAGACAGCATAGATCATGTTCTTGTTCATTGGTCAAACGGGGGAAGGGATGGGGGGAGAAGGCGCATTGGGATCCGGGGAAAAAATCTCAGCAAGCAGGTGGAAAGCATCTATCAAAAGGGCAGCGCACCTCAATGCGGATTGGAAGCTTGTTGTAATGCGGTTGAAATGAGACAGACAGGCATAGAACGAGGCCGAGACAAGCAGAACAGACGCGCATGACCGCAGCGGTGCGGCAGCAAGGCCTGGTTGAGATGACATCGTTGATAGATACGGGTTTCAAAAGGACCTCGCGAGCCAAGTAGGCACTATATACCACCAGGGCAGCCAATAGCAGTGCATGGCATGGCAAGCTCACGATCTTAGTTTCATGCAGTCGCTGCAGCATTGGGCACGGGATCTGATTGAGTCATTGTCTACCTAACTCAGCTAAGCTTCTTCAAGAACATCTGGTTCAAGGACACGGCTTATTGCCAAGAAGAGATCTAAGGATAGTGGTTGATGAAGGGATATCAAAGGTGCGCCGAAAGAATTCTGTCCTCATCGCCCGGCCCGGTCAGTCCAGTGCAAGCCACCAACGCGGTAACCCGAGATCGTGACCAATTTGGATTTGGTTGCCCTTTACAATTCTCCCATATATTTCACACCAGGATTCTGCACCATATCACCGACATGCCAGCCCTAATATCCATGATTACTGCACAGAATAAAGATTGATATTGAACACCCTTACCGCCCTGAACACCATAGCTGTGTTTTTTTTAATATGTAGCAAAAGGCAGTGAAATTTCCCACAACAGCTTAGGGAGAGTAGAAATGAAGAGGCTAAAGAGCTGAGATGTCCATCGACCCTCCCAATTATGACTTCGCACTAGCCTCCTTCTTCTCACTGGCTGGCTTAGGCTTCTTCGCCTTTGCCTCATGATCACCTTCTACACTCTCCTTCGCCGGCGGCACCGACTCGTCACTCTTGCCCTTGGCAGTCTGCGAGTCAACACCGTCAACATCAGGGTGCGGGGGTGCAACACCAGCCTTGGCCAAGACGTCGGCATCAACAATCTCCTCAATCTCCTCTCCAGCATCGTTAATCATGCGCGTGCGTGTCTCGTAACGGGTCTTGAACTCGACCTTGCCCTCAAGTTCCTTGACCTGCTCCGGGTCGAGGATGTTGCCATCCTGGTCGCGGTACTCGATGCGCTCCTCACGCTTGACAAGACGCTGTCCTGGCGGGATGGGTGCTTCGCTCACGCCAGCATTCTTGAAGAACTCATCTTTATCGTGTATGGGCTTTTGCGCTTCGTCGCCAAGCTGGACAGCTTCTAAGGGCGCGTCCGACTTGACTGCATCCTTGCTGGCGGTCTGAGACACCTTTGGTGCAGCCTGGACTTGATACTGATCATACTGTGGCAAGAGTAGTCATGTTAGTCAGGCTGCAAAACCACGCGTGAGGAGTCTGAAACAAGGAAAATAGGTATGAATGACTTGCGTCTGTGCTGGCTCCTATGTCCAAATCGATTGCTCCCTTGCTGTCTTATAGAGACTTCCAGGTTCGCATACGAATACACGCAGGTGAGGGGAAATGGCGTGAGGCAAGCCAGCCAGCGCTTGGGCAGCACTTGCTCATAGCCGTGATCTCGGATTATGCCTAGTTGTTTCCCCTGTGAGGCATCTGCCTGGTTGGGATCATCTCCGGTGGGAAGCTGGAATTACTTACGCTGTTGTAGAATGTGTTGCAATCGAAGTCCCAGGTGTCAAACAATTTGACGCGTTTACACTCGCTCTTGGTCCACATGCTACCATATGCGAGAGGCGCATACAACATGAAGACAGCAGCCGAGACAACCAGAAAACTGACGGTCGCAGTCTTGTTAATGATCGGGTTCTCGCGGACGATAGAGATCGGGAGACGGGCAGTCGCGAAGTCGAAGATCTGGCTCAATGCGATGATGGCAAAGACGAGCGCGGGGAAGTAGTGGTGTAGGAAGAGCTGACGCTGCATGAGGTAGAATGGGAAGTAGTGAAGGGCCCAACCCAACACAGAAGTTCCAATCTCGTAGTCGAATCGTTTGAAGGTAGTGTTTGCGTAGTCGTTGCAGCTTCGCTGCCATCGAAGGACGGCGATTCCCTTGAACAGGATGTAGAATACAACGGCCAAGGTTGAACTGTACCAAATGATGGGGTTGCCCATGAGGTACACTTGCTTGTGGTCCTTGCCCCAGAAGTTGATTCCTCGTCGCAGGATGGGCCAAGAGCCGGGGCGAGAATCCCAAGCATGCGACTCAACGAGTCCAGCGTTTGTCTTCCACATGACGGCTTGAATCTCAAAGAACTTTCCGAAAAAGCCAGGGTTGACATAGTTCACCTTCTCTGCCTCTTCGCCGAGCTGAGGATGTTCATTCCACTCGACATACCACAAGCTGTTGGGGAGAGTACCGCCCCGGGCGCAAGTAACTTCCTGCTGCTCAGAGGCCCAGTCAGGCAGCTTGACCTTGTGAGAGAATAGAACGCAGCCGGTCATGACGTGGACTAGCTTGAACTTTGTCTCAATAGTGCGCAGCCGCTCACGAGCTGGGCCGGCTTTTGAAGATTTCTCAACGATCTCAACGCGGAAGTAGTCATTTGCATCACCTTCGAAGCCCTCATATCCGTAAGCAGAGACTTCGTTTTGCCAATCAGCCTCAGTGACTGGGGGTCGAACATCGTGAGAGTGAAGGCGACGGTGGGTTGCCAGATGGTACAGACGCAAGACGTCACCGTCCTTGATGTAGGCGGGCTCAGGCAGAGCATCCCAGGCATTAGTCCCATTGATAGGCTCGCCATCGACGCCCAGGGGTTGTGTCTGATTTTCCAGAAGCCACACGTTATTCTCATCCTTATGAGGGTACAACGTAATTTGCTGCTGCTTCGATCCGGTGGGGTACATCAAGGGATGCGAGTGGAGGTATCCGCCCTGAGTGTTGACATGGCGAAGAGAGACTCGACTACCCATCAAAACGTCCGCCGGGACATCCTGCATGCCCTTGGAGTTCAGCGTGGATTGAAACTCGGAGCTCATGAAACCATCGCCCTCGCCAGGGTTGACAAGGCATGTGAAGTGAATGGCAAACATGGCCATGTAGAAGGTAGCCGGGATGACAATCAGACAGAAGAAACGCGCCATGAAGTGTTTGGCAAGAAGGCGCATCGTCACTGTCCTGCTGTCGCCAAGTAAAACCCAGAGCTGAACCAAGGTCAAGGCTCCGACCCATGCGATCGTGAATAGACCAACCCATTTGATGCTGATAGTAATACCCAAACCAAGCCCCGACATAGCGAGCCAGAACCACCAGCTCGGCTGAAAAGCCCTGGTAGGACCCAATTCATGCTGGTTCGTGAAGGAAATCCAGGACATGGCGGTAAACGCTGTGGCAAGGACAAGAGGCGAGTCAAGAAGGATCAGGCGAGCTTGAGTAAGAAGTCCGTTCTCTGCGTAATGCATTGTCAGTAGACTTCGCAAAGACTAGAGAATTTCGCACATACCGAAAATAATCAAGCCGGCTCCCATAGCAGCCGTAGAGGTGCGGCATCCAGAGGCCTTGAGTGTCAGGAACATGGTAGGCACCAGGAGAATGCCGCAGATAGCGGGGAACATGCGCATGGCGACATAGGGAACGCCTGGCTCAATGTAGTCTTTGCCAATCTCCTTGAAATCGAATTCGCCATCGAAACCCGCGAGAAAGCCAAAGAGAGTGATGAGGAGCTTGGCCAGAGGTGGGTGAACGTCCATGAAGAACTTGCCCTTGATGTATTTCGAAGCAAAGCCACCGAAGCTGAAGCAGGGACAATTGTTAGCTCAGCTCGAGAAGAAGGGGTCGAGGCAGTCAAGGGAGTGGGGCGACAAAGCAACATACTGAACCTCGTCGAAAACGACGCTGTCGGGGTAGTAGATTCTGAATAGTCGGACAATGGCGCCAAGGATGGTCACGCCAAGCATAACCTGATAATCGGAGACGGGGAGGAGGAAGACATCATTGTCCTCGACGCCCTCAGAGGTGTAGTCGTCATTTTTCTTCTTGTTGATGGCTTGAGCCCGAGGATCGACTACCACGGGCTGCGCGGGTGCGCCAGCTGGGCGAGCCATGCTGGTGTGTAGACGGAGCTTCAATGTACTTTGTGAACGCGCCGCGACCAAATTATCTCGGCGGATTTTAAGCTTTCGAATGGGAGAGGATGAGGGCGCGATCGGACTGAGACTCGTATGCGAGAAGGGGAAATGGTAGTTGAGCGAACAAACAAAACGAAACGGCGAGGTAGGCCAATGAGTGTCAGAAGAGAAATACGAAGTGCGGACTTGGAGCTGAGCTGATGATTACAGCATCAGTCAGCTGTAAAGAATAAAGGTGTCGTGGCGCAACAAAGTTCAAACGTGACTTGCTCGTCAGGCTCGACACTTCAGGAGGAAGACTACTTCAAGTCTGTCAGTCCTCTGGCTGATTACTGACAACGTGAGATGTGTAGTTGAAGAAATGTGGCCTCAAATCCCTTTGGGAGTAAAAAAAGGGCGGCGTGGAGGTTGAAGGAGGCTTGTTGGCGCGGCTGAGCATGGGGGCATCGTAAGCTAAATTTGTCCCGTACAATTCTGTCCTATGTCCAGGTAATGATCTGGCCCCCCTCCCCTGAGCTCTGGCAGGGTCATGGTTCTGAAGTGCATCCCTTGCAGCCGATCCCACCTGCGGTTCCAAATTTACTGGCCATTTTCTCAAGTTCCACTCCCTTCTCATGCTGTCTCTTAAAAACGCTTCTTCCTGCCTTCCAGACCTACTTGAGGGTTGAATGTTTCTATTTGCAAGTTACCAATTGCTTTAACTTCATCCGTGCTTGGCAGCTGTCACTGTCACTGTCACTGTCACATCAACTCAACTTGGGTAGGTAGGGAGGTAGCCCCACTAATCTACTATAGGTATCTTGGTGACTAGCTGGGTACGCTGCTTAGGGAGGTACTATAGTAGCTACGTACCGCAGATGGGGCACCTATTCAATCCAATTACAGATCATCGTACAAAGAAATCCTCTGTCCGCGATGTTTGCTCGATGCTTGGAAACGGTGTCACTGTGTCACCACTGAATTAGACATTGCATTCAAGTCTTCTCGCAGTCACACATGCCATTTGAGACCACTGGAATTGCACCGTCGTTTCTGTGAAACTTTGTCCCAGATGCTGCCATGTACTTTAGTAAGTGAACTAGGCCCCCGATCAAACGTTAGCATCCCTGTCGTGTCACGGATTAGCTAAGCAAGTCTTGCCCGGAAATTTGCTGGCGGGAACTCGTCCCAAACTCACGACGTACCTCAACTCCACCAACAAAACTACCAGCAAAACATGGACAACACCAACGGCGCAGCAGCAGCTGCTGCTGAGCTCGACAAGATCAAGGTGCCAGCGACCTTTGGCGATCAAAAAATCGTCAAGCCCCCTCCTGGAGAAATCAGAGATGCGATCGAAAAAACGGCTGGCTTCGTCGCCCGTCGTGGCATAAGTTTCGAGGATCGCATCCGCGAGAGCCATGGCACCAACCCCAAGTTTAGCTTCTTGATGAGCGCTTCCGATCCATACAATCCCTACTACGAATGGCGCAAGAGCGAGTACAAGGCAGGACACGTCACTGCCCTTGCCGCTGGGCGCGTTGGAGAGGGTGCCGCGCCTGAGAAAGAGGAGCCCAAGGGTCCCCCAAAGCCGCCTGACTTTCAATTCTCAGCCCGCATGCCGCGAATCAATCAAAAAGATCTGGAGATATTGAGATTGACAGCGCTCTTCGTTGCGAGGAACGGAAGGTCCTTCATGACCACTTTGGCACAGCGAGAAGGCGGCAACCCGCAGTTCCAGTTCCTCATCCAAAATCACACTTTTCACAACTACTTCCAGCACATGATCGATCAATATTCCATATTACTACGCGAGAGCGGCAGCACGACTGAGGGGACCAAGGCCCAACAAGAGCGAATGGCGGAGCTTCAGAAGAGTGTGGACGACAAGTACTACGTGCTCTTGCGCGCGAAGCAGAGGGCCGAGTGGGCTAAATTCCAGGAAGCCGAGAGAATCAGGAAGGAGGAACAAGAGGAGGAGGAGAAGTTAGAGTTCCAGCGCATTGATTGGAACGATTTTGTCGTGGTCGAAACGATTGTTTTCACCGACGCGGACGATCAGGCCGACCTTCCACCACCAACAACTCTGAATGATCTACAGTATGCTTCTTTGGACGAAAAGAACAAGGTTGCCATCAGTTCCAATCTCCGTCTTGAGGAGGCGTTCCCCTTCGATGACGGCCCAATACCAGCAGCTCAACAAACGCTTCCTGTCCACCCATCCCCAGCCCCCACACCGCAACAATACCAACCTGCCATGCCACCACCCGGACACACACCAACGCCTCCGGGCGCCAGCCGACCGAGACCTGGGGAAGACGAGGATTCACAGAGGATCCAGGAGCGAGAGCAGGCACGTGCTCAGATGCATCGGGCGCAAGCAGAAGCCAGGGGAGGAGTCGGTCCCGTTAAGATCAGAGACGCGCCTGTGCCCAGGGCTGCTGCAAGGACCAAGGCTGGCCAGCAGATGGCAATTTGCCCGAATTGCAACCAGCAAGTACCTTACAGCGAATTGCAAGAGCATATGCGCATCGAGCTACTAGACCCAAGATGGAAAGAACAGAAGGCAAAGGCGGAGTCACGATATGCCATGACGAATCTTTCGACCGCGGATGTGGCCAACAACCTCAAGAGATTCGCCAGTCAGCGGAGTGACGTGTTTGATGCGACCGGACTACCTGTGTCGGAGGAAGAAGCCGCTCGGAGGAAGAGAATCGCGGTGAACGCCTTCGATGGCAATCCTGAGGGCAAACCAGGGGCTCATGCAAACCACCTCCAGGCCGTCAATGTCGAAGAGCAGATTCGGGCTATTCACCAGAAATTTGCGGGGGAAAAGAGATGAGTACCTAGTTTGGCAGGGATTGACACGGGCGTTCAAACTTGATTTGGAAGACGAGGAGCCGCAACGACGCGGTTGCTTGTGCGGGATGGGCACACCCCCGCGAGGAATTTGGCACTGACGTGGTGGCATAAGGTGAGAACTAAATACTTGTGCTCTGTTTATGTTGAGGCTTATACCAACCAAATTGACAGATCGCTACCAGCCCTCAAGTACTATGCTGTGACACTTTGTTGTTGGAGCACGGGCACCAAATGGTCTCTGAAATATCGTGCTCGTCACCTCTCTCAAGGCAATCCATTCCACGATTTGGCCTTGACAGCGCAGAGTTGCGCATCATGTATCGAGGACCGATTGGTTAGATTCATACATCCTCTAGAGCCATCGTAGATCCTTCGTAGATCCGTCCCAGATGTCTGGGGCAGGTGCCATTGTCAAAGGCAGTTTGTAGGTGGATACGCTACCCCGTGTCGTTGGTTTATTGCTATTCACATTCATCGCAAACAACCTTGTTTGCAAGGGCAGCGAGCAATACTAGCCCAAACATGAACGCACCCGCCCAAGAAAATTATTGCGCCGCAGTTCATAGCTCGATGGAAAAGCATATTGAGACTCTTGAATACATAGATGAGGTGACGCAGATGATCTTGTGACGAGTTCCAGCTTTGAGCTTATATGGCGAGCGTGGGTCTGCATCTCACGGCATCCCTCCATCTTTGTGTTCCCCGCGCTTTGTGGTCAAGAGACTCCACCCCGACCCCCGGCCGTCTTTAATCAACTTCACCTGCTCACTTCTTGTCGGGACGTCATTTTAATTTCCACTCTCCATCTCACCGCAACAACCAAGGTCTAATACAAATTCCCTCCATTTCCACGACCAAATCCACCAAACGCGCAGCCTTTTTGCTGCATCCAACCCCGCCCCGGTGACGCTCCTAGCTATCCAACCCTCTCCCGCCCCGAACGAGGCCCAAACCCCACTACACAGGAGCTCGACCCTTTTCAACACCGTCAAAACGGCCTCCCACGAGCAACAAGGCGCTGCGGCGCCGAGTCCCGGCGCGGGCAATGGCGATAGCAGCAGCGGTGCGGTCTCGCCAGGAGCTGGCCTCCCTCCAAAATCCCCTCTACCGTCCGCGGGGCTAGGAGGTCCCAAGTCACCTGTGTCGCGCTTCCCGAGGCCGATCACGCAGTCGATGAGCAGTTTGCCGGATACGCGCACGCAGAGCTTTGATGAGATCTATGGCCCGCCCGAGAATTTCCTGGAGATTGAGGTACATCCACATCGCAGCCTTGCGCTCTGTTAACTTTTGAGGTCGTGTGACCTGTCTACAATAATTCGGGAGGAGAGTGCTGACAGACAATCACGACGTCACGTATTCCAGGTTCGCAACCCACGCACGCACGGCATCGGCCGCCACATGTACACCGATTACGAAATTGTCTGCCGGACCAACATCCCAGCCTTCAAGCTGCGACAGAGCTCCGTGCGCCGCCGTTACTCAGACTTTGAGTACTTCCGCGACATTCTCGAGCGCGAGAGCGCGCGCGTCACTATCCCGCCTTTGCCTGGCAAAGTGTTCACAAACCGGTTCAGTGACGATGTGATCGAGGGCCGGCGGCAGGGTTTGGAGAAGTTCTTGAAGATCGTGGTGGGCCATCCGCTCCTACAGACCGGAAGCAAGGTGTTGGCAGCATTTGTGCAAGGTGGGTTTACCCTGGTGGTTTCTCTCTTGGAGTAGGAAGGGTCGATTGTTGGATACTGAGAGGTGTAGACACCTCCAGGGTGACTCGTCTTGAGAGGGCCTTTACTGATTGAGGATCGGCTAACACTGCAAACAGATCCGAACTGGGATCGCAACGCCTGGTGACTTCGAGAGATGTTCGCTCGTCTGACTTCAGGGTCCTCTCCCTCCTCCTCGTCTCCGCCTTCCTCTTCTAGCCAGCAACAACAACAGCAGCAACAACAACATCTTCATCATCATCACCAAATCGCTCCGCGCCGCAGGTTGCGCAAGCGTCCTCCCAAAGGCTGGGCAGAAACGGCGGCCCTGAACAAGCTTGCGGACATCGAGAATGGCGATGAAAATTGGGTCGGAATCACAGCCACCGTCCCGGAATGACTTGGGCAGGAATCGAATACGCTCAAGGTTGATGCGGAGGCAACTCAGTGGTGGGTCGGGAAGCTGGAAGGAAAAAAACAAAGCTTGAGTGGTTTAGTGTCGATGACAAAAGGTTTCCGTGACAGGACAGTCCTTTTAAGCAGTATTCTTCTATTTTCCCTGCAAATACCATGTTCTTGATACATCATCTTGATTAGGTGTTGAGCTTAATTGGCACGGGCAAACTTTAGTAGGTCTACATGCGTTGTGCTGAACTATTCATTATGGTGATGACGATGAACAGCATTGGGCTATCATTCAGACAGACTCGTTGCTCATTATGCGCCCTTTCAATAGGCGCAAATAGAAGATTGCCATCCATATAAAGTGTCAGAACAGTCCACAAACTTGTACAGAGGTCTTCCGAAATAGGCCACAAGGGTTGCAAGCTGTGGACTTCGTCGACCACCAGCACGAACTGCTATGCACCGCCCTGACGTAGTATTTGCTCGCACCGGACTGGCGATGAGAATCCCCATCCTGCTGGCACTCGTAGAGCAAATGGGCTGGTGATACACCAGAGAAGGGAAGTCGGCTGCCATGCCCTGTGTACGAGCTTTGAAGCTTCATGTGGCGCCAGACGAAGGACGACAGATATGACCTCTATTTCGTATTCCTCACACTTGACTTGATACATGTTCACTGTTCATGCGTCATACCGATAGTAGATCGCCCCGATGAGAGGTATTTGTCTTCATTGTGTATGTCCTTGTCCCTTGGACGCCATGCAGGTCTTCCTGCTGCTGCGACATCCTGCCGATCTATGACCGCATCTATATAGGGTATAGGTATCATTGGATCCCGCCTCTTAAACCATAGCAAAGCGGAGAACATTGATATTTATCAAGTGTGAGGAAGGGTTGAGTTGTGTCTTGTTCCGGTGCCATCGTACAGCTTCCAGAGTATGTGGTCTTACTTTTACCGGTGGGGTATTTACTATCATCTTATCCCCCACGCACCCGAAAGGTCCAGGTGGGGCATCGGTTATTGTGCCCAGTTCATGATGGGGTATCAAAGAGTCGCAGAATGACTTCGTACATGCCGAACATGATGGCAGCACTCGGCACCGTTCTTAGCAAATGAGGTGTCAGCCCGCCGTACAGGCCGACCATGCCCTCTTCTTTCCACACGAGCTTGAAGCATTGCACCAAGCCTGTGTACTTTAAACGTCCATCTGCCAGCGGTGCTTGTCGTAATCTCGTTCTCGCGACCTATTTCCGAATTGTCAGCTTCATTGAATCGTCCTTTGCAAGCATACGATGGCCACCCACCTCATGCGGATAGGCTAGTATAGCCGCCACCAATTTTGCGCCTCCGGCTGCGCCCGCCTTCCCTGTGTGCTCAACCGTATGATCCCACCAGCTCTTCTCCCGCCCACTCGCCGCTATGCGCTCCTCACGGTGCCGCAAAGACTTCTTCATCTGCTCGTAAAGAACCCACTGCAGCGTACTTTCCGATGCGCCGAGGTAACTCGCGCTCATGCCCTTGAAAAAGCCCCGTATGCCCTCGTCCCGGAAGACCTGTCGTATACAGTCCACACTGTTGCGGTATTGCCGCGATGCGACGTCCCCAGCCTTCTCCGCTACCTTCTTGTCGAGCTGGAGGCGCGTCTTGACCAGCCAGATCGGATTCGTCGCTGTGCTTGTCGCAATGCCTGCCACCAAGCCGGCGCTGAGGTGCACCCACGCGGCTTCCTGTCCATCGTTGCCGTACTCTGAAATCAACCGCTTGCCGTTACCATAGACGTAAAAATTAATGGACCGCGCTGGTATGACGCCGACGAGGTTCGGGCCAAGGCCCTTGAAAAGAGCGCGCCACCCTTCGTTCTTCTTCACGGCGTTGAGGATCTGGAGGGTTTCTGTGAGGTGGAATAGCGAAGCTCGTAGCGGATTCATGTGGACGTGGGACTGAGCGAGGGCAGCGCGGGAGGCGCGGAGTTGCGCTTGGTAAAAATCGGACTGAAGACGGGTTTTGAGGACGTCAAGGGGTGCGGTGAGGGTTGCTGCTGTCATACCGCCCATACTATGAGACGCGAGGCCTAATCAGCACCTTTGATGTTCGAAAAAGCTTCACACATATTTCATCTGGGCGCGCCCAAAGCCCCCCCGGGGGGGGGGGGTCGTTAAATATCGGACTTACGCTCCTGCAACCAAGTGGTGCCATGACTTGGCTAATGGTATTGCTGTTACTCGTGTGGTTTGGGGGTCTGGACGCGCCTCTGGCAATGACTGGCCGGTTTCACGAAGTGGGTTCAGAGGAGCGAGCTGTTCTGTGGAGGATTGAACGTGTTTTCCGTCAGACGTGTGAGAAGGCGACATTGTGTAAGGCGCTGGCGCTGGCGCGTTTTGCGCCATGCTCTGTTCTAAACAAAGAGCTTGCCCGAAAAATCATATGAGAATTTTCAATGAGAGATCATGAGCTATTGAAGACTTGGGAACATGTCTAGAATGGCGAAGGCCCTCACTAAGTTGGAAAATTATGAGAAGCTTATAAAATAATAAGACAATGGAAAAGTCGAGGCTAGATGACGCTGAGCATCCAAATTCGTTTATCGCATTCTTTTTCTCTTATCGAATGCAGGCGGGTGCACTTACTAAGCGGCATCCCTGAAATCCGACCTCATGCCATGGCATTTGCAGGGGAATGTACCTGGCTAGTCTTTTTTTGACTGATATGCAAGTTGCCCGCAATTTATATAGACTTTCGCCCCTGACATAAAAGACATACGCTTCTCACACAGTCTACCACCTTTCGAATTGTCTCGCCAAATCACATCAATAACGAAAAGATAGGTAACTACTCCTTTGTATTCAACTCCTATCGATGAGCGGGCAGAAATACCCTTTCATGGTTCATCCGGACACTTAACGATGCAGTCTCAACAGAGACATCGAAATGGCCATGTGCCCATACATCAGTCAATTTGATTCCTTTTTCTTTTCCGGTACAAGGCAGTATGGACGCCCGGTCGCCATCTGTCACTTCAATGAAAATGTACCCTGACAAAAACAGTCCTCCTTCCTCAACCCCTTTGGCCGACACTGAAAATAGACCACCAGCCACAAACGAGGCATGAATGAAGAGTCAGTCCTAGCCGAGACAAATACATCCCCTGGGATAGGTTATCTAATTTGTCCAATGTCAATGGTTTCAACAGATAAGAAGAAGTGAACTAGAGGCGAGGGAAGATGTTTAGTTGGCTTTGTCTGGACCAAAGACCGAGCGCGTATGGAGTTGAGAACGGCGCTTGGCTTGTTTCACTCGTGGTGCACATGATAGCAAGCCTACTGTCCGCCTAGACCAAGCTTCTGACCCTCGTCAACCGGTAGCTGCTGGAATGGGTCGATAAGCTGCTGCTGGCCGAAGTCAATCTGGTAAGGCTGCTGCTGCTGCTCGAGCCTGTCGTGCTTTCCACCGAAAGCGTGGCTCAAGATGCCAGTAATGACGTGAAACTCTCGGCGAGCCAACTCGCCAAGAGTCATGTTGTCGATAGCAGGACCAGCCATGTCATCGAGGCGCAACACCTTCCAGTAGTAACCCCAGTACAGAGAGGTGTCGCCGACCTGACGACGCAGATCGCTTAGCTCGTTGGGTGGAAGCTGCTCAACCTCGCGGGTTGTCGTCTCACGAATGACAGCAATGTACCACTGCGGAGCACGTTGTCAGTTTCAATACGACTCGAAACGCCTGAGGTACGGATGTAAGGCTTATTCAAGCAAACTAACCTCAAGAACGTCCAAGGGTGTGCCGGGCTTGGGGACCAAGGTGTGCGTGTGCACCCATCGGTTGGGGAGGCGCGGCATGTTGAAGTCGCGCATGCGCTCACCAGACAGACTGACGCAGTAGGCAATATTGTCCTTCTGAGTGACAGAGAACCCGTGACACAACATGGCGGAGGTCCACAGACGCTCTAGAAGCTGACTGTTCAAACGATAGACGTTGTTCTCGAAGTGGATCTGCTTCTGGAGGCTCTGAATCAAGCGTACAGTAGCGTCATACACAGAGTGGCGCTGGAACACGGTGATCTGATCCGTCATGTACCACGGCAACTTGCGCAGAGTCGAGATCATACACTCGTACGGTCGTTGGGGGCAAGATCCAGCCTTGTTCGACTATGTTGTGACTCAATTAGTATTTGGCGTGTGGTTCAGGAGGCGGTAGGCTATCACGACGTACCTCACCATGCTTGGCCAGCACGGTCATCTCTTCGGGGGTGATGAAGCCCTTGAAGAGGTCCCAGGAGTACTTAACTTGATGAGCAGGAATGATGTGTGGAGTTGCGCCGATCCACTGGATGCCCTTTGCCCGAGGGAACAGAGCCTTCATGAGGGCTGCCTGGCTAGACAGCTCGTAACGAACAGGGTATTCACCAAGACGAGGCGGGTGGCCTTCTTTCTTGTCCAAGTCGAACCTCTCAATGACATCTTCTGCAGACTTCTCGTCCACAAATTCGACGTAGGCTTCGCGGGTCGCGGCGTTGACGCGTTCGATGATGATGTGAACAGGCTCTTGGACATTATTCAAGACCTTGGAGTTGCGGCCCATGATAGCCAAGATCTCGTTGCGTCGAGTGGCCTCAGGAATCTGAAAAAGATGTTTGATGAGAATGGGTCGATTGGAAGGAAGGATGGGTTGCAACTTACGTCACACAGTCTGATAACACCATAAGTGGGAGTCGCCTGAGCCATGCGAGCGCCCTCGACAAAAGGAAAGTTGTCGTCGGAGAGGGCAGCAGCAGCAGTGGGGCACTGGTTGGGTCCACAGGTCAAGATATTCAGCTGCCTCGACCGCTGTCTTTGAATCGCAATGGGGACGGTGCTTTGGCTCAATGCGAAAGCCTCAGCGGGATCTTCGAGAGGGACGATCTCGCTGCTCAAGTGGTCATTGCTGAAGACGTCGCGACCTACATTGTCATCGTTAAACGCAGGTGGCATGATGGTCAGCGCCCCAGTGTGACCGCAAAGCATGGTGTCGTGGCACTCGTTCTGCTGCTGAGAAGCAGACGGAGCCTCGTACAAACCATTTCTGCCATTGGAATTGCTGAGGAGAGCGTCGTGCTGGACGGACTGGTACACCGCAAGTTCATTTGAGCCTGCGTTTCCCTTGCCGTCAGGAGCAGGAGCCTGGACGGCGTGGGAGTCAGAGCGGATGGCAGGTATTGTGTGGCAGGACAAGTCAGTGTGTTGTTTGCCTATAACGCCAGCGCCCTGCGCGTGGGGGGCGGGGTCTTGGATTGTGCTCGCGTTTGCAAGCTTCTCCTTCAGGATGTCCATTGCTTGGCGGCCGTGGGAGGCGTGATTGTTCATCTTTTGGGCGTAATGGTCGTGGACGGAGTTTGGCTTAGGAGAGAAGGTAAGTTGACTGGAGGTCGAGGTTCCAGCAACCTTGGCTTTTTCAGACTTGGGAAAGATGGTGGGCTGTCGTAGCGGAGGTGTGGGGACAGACAGCTTGATGATGCTCGTGGCGGCGTTGAAGTTGGTGATGTCGTTGTTTGGCATGAAGCTGGTTGGCCCGGAGTCCAACAAGAGGGCAATCAACACGCAGAAGCTATATGCTGCCAAGGTCTAGAACGAGAACAATGGTAGAGTTGAATAGTAGAGCGCTGTACATTTCCATGAGCTCGGTCTACTTCCATTCCATTTGAGATTCACGATACGACGAATGATACTATGACAAGCACAGCATTATACTAAACTCCAGAAACCAGAGGAACCAGCTGGGACAGCTGACAGTCCTTATGTTCGTATTCCCATTGTCACAGGATAATGTGCTCAATGTGGCATCACCTCAATCTTTTTGTAAGTTCTGCAGTCGGACATCACAGACAGCCGGTCCTGGACACAGGTACCTACAGACATGGGGTAGCCAGCTTGTTCTGCTACAATGTTTTGTACAGGGGGCAGAGGACTCGACGAGCAAGTCGATGCGGATGAAGATTCTGCGCCTGGAGCATCTGGTATGAGAAGCACAATGCCTTTTTGTGAGAGGAGTAGGTGTGTAATATTTGTGCCAGAACTGTCATGGAAAATGTCACAGGACAGTAGGTAATTGTTATATTGCCGCTGGGCAGAGTTGGATTCACACATCGCTGACGACCTCGCTGGTGCATTGGGAGGCTCTGGGTATGGTTACCAGCAAATTGGAAAAGGGCCAGGACAAATCGAGGACAGACAGACAATCGCCTTGGGTTTTCCGGTAAGGTCAGCAGAGAGTAAACACATGCTGGGTATTTATTGATTTGGATCTACTGGAGCAATTGATGCTGGAGTAGTTGCATACCTCGAAACAAAATTTGATTGCAAATGCAATGTTTTAGGACAAGAATATGTACCTGATACTAGACAGTGGAAGCAATCACACTGTTGAATACCTCGGAAGACCTCCACATGTATTGGCTTGATTGCATGGAATCTCTATCATGGTGTTGCATGTGCTATTCTAAAGGAGGCGTCTGCCCAGATAATTTATTGGTCTTTCTGAACTCAGAGGGAAGGCAGCAAACTCCAATATTCTCGATTGAGGTATAGACTAGCTTTCTTATTGTGTACCTTAGACAATGCCATGTATCTAGGGAGTCTTGAGCCTGGGTCAGACATTGACCAGAATTGGTAACATTTATTAACATAATGCTGCAACGCCTTCGACCATTCTGAGGAGTAGTATAAGCTGTGTGAAACAATCTGCCCTGACATACCACTTCACACCGAGCTTGTGTGGACTGATGACCCGGAAGTCAAACTGAATTGGCCGAAAGTTGATATTTAATTAGGACTGGAACTTTGTCCACAAACGAAGACCTCTCGAGCGGTACGAGAAAATATCTGGTCTTTGTTGCGCATTGGGGACCGAATGTGTGATTCTCGCTGTTGAGATACAGTGTGCCTCGGGCGAGCCGCGATACCTGAATCTACTATTAAACAGATCACCAATAATTTGAATCAGCTTTTCAATTCCATGGTTGGTTTTTTTTGCTTTCTGCTTTCTAGTTGCTGCATTTTTCCATCCCACCCATGGAGTCATTCAGAAAGTCGTGATTCCCCTCCACCACTTACGGATGGCACATACCACGATAGTTTGAGCGCTTGCATTCATGCGGCGGCCATTCAAACATCTTTCCGTCTGTTTTAAAGTACCCCTCACCGTCAACTTCATGATTGGCGATGTCTCATGTATTTGGCTTATCCACGACTTCCAAGATTGCTAGCCATGGGATCTCGAAGCAGTCTCAGCGTGAGCCGCCAAGCCCATTCCCGATCCTCTAGTAAAGACACAGATTGCAAGCGCGTTAGTCGAAGGGGGTCAAGAAAGACTCCGCAACAAAACGTGCTCTTGCGTTCAACTGGGTATCGTCAGCTAGTGGCTTGCCGCTCAAGGGATATACAACTCACAAATAGCTTCATCTCTGATATCTCCTTGTCGACTTCCTCCATGAACTGGATGATGAAATCCACAAGCTTGTGCTTCAGCATCTCCTCTGTGTGGAAGTTCGTGATCAAGAACGAAATGTCATATCCCTGCGCATCCTGTCAGCCTAGTCCAGACGTTATAGGAAGAGCCTTGTTGCAGCAGTCGCAATCCTCTCTACCAAAGGCACCCTGGTGCCCTTGTTCCGCCACCAAGTTACGCACCTTGATAGGTTTCCTCCGGAGGATGAAGAAGCTCTCCGCCCTTTGCTCCAAGAATCGCGTGAACTTGTGAACCAGAATGTTCTCGATCTCGTCGGCCTGCTTAATTTTGATGCTGATGCGCACGGAGTTGACAGAAGGCTCGATCAGGACGCGCTCGTTCTCATTGCGGGCGACGGTCAGGGGGGTCAGCAGGACTTCGGGAGAGCTGCGCGCCTCGATCTCTCTGTAGCCACAGATACGGCGGTCAGCCTTATTAAAGCCAGTAGCTCTGGAGGAATACTGACGGGACATTATGCCTCTCCGAGATCTGGGAGGCAAAGTTTGATAAAGTAAGTGCGGCCGTTAGGGAGCTCCTACACGCTTGCAGATAGGGGCGGAGACTTTGAGACTGTCGTATCGAGAGCAAGTCAGTACGGAGCAGCAGATGGTAAGGGACTACCACAGAACTTGGCCGAGATACGTACCATCTTGAAGTTGAGGCAGCTCGGCCGCGCGATGTCAAGACGTCGTACTGGGAAGGTGGCTGTTGCTGCCGAGGTTGACAATCGGGAACGTTAATGAGGTCGAGAGTAGAGTGACGTTGAAGCCAGCCGTGGGTCCACGTCTCAGGGGTCATTATCCTTGTCCACCCGCTAGGAATGCTGAAGTAAGCCGAGCAACCTCTATCGCCATCTCTCCTTCACCACAACAACAATAATTGCAAAGATTCTGTGATCAGAAGCTCACACTGAGTGCTAGCATTGCTCGAGGGAACTGTCTGGACTATTCATTCACTGTGGCGAGGTGTGTATCTGATCAACCGAGATATTCAAACATGAATACAAGTATGGGGGATCCTCAGCCCCTCACCATGTGTAAAATGCAGCTTTCCAGTCCTCGGTTTTCTACTTCGTAACGTGGATTTTAATGATGCATTCAGAGCACAGAGAACTGATCCTCGCATTCGTTTGAAATATCTGCTTCGTTTCTTCCTTCTCTTATATTCTATCCTTTGGTCGGGGGGTTTTGGGGGTGTTAGCGGCATAGGCTGTGGTGGGGCTGGATGCGGACAAGGACAGGGATCTTCAACCGCCGCCTCCACCAAGCTACGTACTGGAAAGCTGCCTGCTTCTCTCTCTCCCGACAACATCATCGCCCCCCGACATTCTTTTTGACTTTCTCTGGTCCAACAATTTTCCCCGTGGACAACTTCCACTTTCTTGCCTGGAGGAAGCCTCAAGACCGTCAAGATGGCTGTGAACTGTAAGCAACAGACTCTCGTCCCCTCGTCCTAGAAGCGAGCGAACATGCCTGTCTCGCCCTCCAGAAGTCGCCCAATACCGATTGCTAATCACCTTGTTGTTCGCAGTGGTCGTCAAGCACCAAGGCAATAAGTACGATGTCGAAGTTGAGCCGTCCTCTACCGGCCTGGAGTTCAAGGAGATTGTATACAGCTTGACCGGTGTCGAGCCCGAGCGACAGAAGATCCTCGTCAAGGGCGGCCAGTTGAAGGATGATGCGACCATAGGCAAGCTTGGTCTCGACCCCAAGAAACCCATCATGATGCTTGGAACTCCAAGCGCTGGTGGAGTCGACCTGCTCCGCCCGAAGGAGAAAGTGAAATTCGTCGAGGACATGACCGATGCCGAGGTCGCTCAACAGGCGGGCGCGATCCCCGCCGGCCTGATCAATACCGGCAACACCTGCTACCTTAACTCGACTCTCCAGGCCTTACGAGCTATACCCGAACTTCAGGAGTCCCTTGTCAAGTACGAATACAGGCCTCAACCTGGTTCAAGTGGTTTCATGCCCCAAGCCGACATCACCAGTCAGCTGAAGAACTTGTTCAAGTCGATGGGTGAGACCACTGAGGGCTACATGCCACTCACTTTCATCAACGCCCTCCGCCAAGTCTATCCGCAATTCGCAGAAAGATCCAGGACTGGAAACGGCTATGCGCAGCAGGATGCCGAGGAGGCCTGGACGAACATCGTTTCTCAGGTCCGCAGCAATCTTCAGGTGAAGGACAAGGACGATGCTGCCGTCTCGTTTGTGGACAAGCACATGGCGCTACAGATGGTCGAGTCGCTCGAGTGTGATGTGCCTGAAGCCCGAGAGCAAGGAGAGAAGGCTGTTGTTAACACCGAGACTTACCTCAAGCTCAACTGCCACATCACCGCTGAAACGAATCACTTGCGGGACGGCATCTTGAGTGGTCTGAGCGAGAAGATCGATAAGACGTCTGCTGTCCTCGGCCGAGAGGCCACTTACACAAAGACTTCCAAGATTTCTCGATTGCCTCAGTACCTCACCGTGCATTTCGTTCGTTTCTTCTGGAAGAGGGATACACAGAAGAAGGCCAAGATTCTACGCAAGGTCACCTTCCCTCTAGAACTCGACATTCTAGAGTTTTGCACCGATGACCTTCGAAGCAAGTTGATCCCCGTGAGGGACAGACTTCGAGAGGTCTTGAAGGACGAGGAAGATATCGAGCGCGCCCGCAAGCGCAGGAAGAAGAACCCCGTGTCCGAGAGCTCGAGCTCTCAGCCTGCCAAGGAGGAAAAGCAGGAAAAGAAGGACGAGAAGAAGTCAGCAACGGACGCCGACGGTGATACTGAGATGGAGACATTTAAAACCGATGCTGAGTGGGAAGAAGAGAAGGCTACCGCCTTACGCCACGCTAAGCAGGAGCTGCTGAGTCTGGTTGACCAGGATCTGGCTAAGGACGAGGGTGCAAACCAGTCTGGCATTTACGAGCTTCGGGGAGTCATTACTCACCAGGGCTCTAGCGCTGACAGTGGTCACTACACGGCGTACGTGAAGAAGACGGGTATCAAAGATCCGAAGACGGGCAAGATTGGCGAGGAGGATGGCCTCTGGTGGTGGTTCAACGACGACAGGGTCTCAGAGGTGGCTGAGGACAAGATCACCGCTCTTTCGGGTGGTGGTGAAAGCCACTCTGCCCTCATCCTGCTCTACAAGGCTGTCCCACTGCCAACTTACGAAGAGGTTCAGGAGTAGTGTAGCTGCCATTCTCCGCTACGAGCCTAAAGGTGGCCATGAGCTCGGAAGCAAATATAGACTTTCTCGCATGATTAGTCAGGCAGACTCGGCGTAGGGACGTGTGGATCGCGGATAATTGATAGATTTGAAGACACTGCCGGCTAAAAATGAATCTATGGTTGCATCAAAGCGAGAATAAATAGGATGTTTACAATAACAAAGAAGAGAAAAATTTCAGCCGTACATACGCGATCAACAAAGTTTGGAGTCTGCTGCTCTGCTCTGAGACTGAGACTCAGAGTCATAATCGTGGAACTCACCACCCGTGATCGTGGCCCCCACTGTGGCATGGCTTGGGTCGCCTGCAGGTCTTCAAATCGTGACGGGCAAGATTGGTAGGCTTGTTCCGCTGTGTGTAGATAGAGAGTGGCCTCGCTCAAACACACGCGCTCATGTAGCGACCCGATTACATGTACAGGTGGGTTGCGTGGACGCTGTGGCAATGAGGCAGTGCACAAGACGCGCATGGCTTGGCATGAACGAGAAGTCACGAGCGTCTGTACCATTATTACCTGCTTGTTTACTGTTTAAATATCGGAGTCACGTCATGCTTGACTGTAAACGTTCACGTTCTCTTGTCATTTTTTTTCCTCGGGACTCATTTGACGAAGAAGTCTGTTCCTGCATGTGGTCCAAACAAAGCGACCTCAAACCCTGACCGGCCGAATTTGATACAAAACGAAAGCCTGCGAGGCTGAGGGAGGCGTTGCATGTGCATGTTGCTGGACCCTTGTCCACCTGGTCCGCCGATCCCTTGAACTCCAATAATAACTCCGTCCGATTTATCAACAACTCCTCAACTCAACTCTGCATTTTCCTGCCTTATCTCGTAACGTATGCCTTGTTTTGTTGATTTTTTCCTCGGTATTTCGCAGCTTTTTACTGCGCGCGGAATATAATCTATTCCTTCATTTTGTTTTTGTATTGATACCCAAAGGAGAAACGCCGTCTTACTTGCCGAGGTAGCATTACGGGGCGCAGCCTCTCCCCGACTGCGCAGCGCGACGTTCACCTTGGTCAGCGCGATAGAAATCACCACAGACACAATCTACCGTCTCTCACGATCCTAGCGACCAGAAGTGCAGATTTCCGAAACGATGCCCTCCTTCAAGTCCCTGAGCACTAAGATGCTCGGCGGCATCAAGAAGAGGGGTACAGGCGGCACCGATATTGATGGCGAGAGCCGCCGTAGCGGGGGCAGTGATTCCGCTGTCGATTTGCAGAGCGATGCTCCCGAAGCTGTGGCAGCCAGGGCCGTGGTATGACTTTGCCCCGTTCAATAATTCTGGGGAGGGAAACAAGAGGAAGAGCTAGGCTGACGATGCCTTCAACAAACAGAAAGCTTTCTGCGAATCGGGTGGTGCGGACCAACAAAATGTAAGCTGCTCAAGATCTGTAGATAGAGGACGGCGATGTCGTATTCATTTGCGCGAGTGGTCAAGTCTACGAAAACTACGTTAGGCGCAGAAGCCCACGCGATTTGGGGAATGTCGAGAAGCAGGTGCTGTGATGCGCGATGGTGTTTTGGTGCTAGCTGTCCTGTGCTGCTTGCTTGTTGCGCGCATCACCTTAGATGCTAGTTCTGATTATGGCTGGCTGCAAGTCATCATGGCGCTCTCCTCAGAGCAAACGCTAACCCCTCGAATCAGGGCAACGAAGTGACCTTCCTCCCAACGATTGTCGAATCTGCCGAGTCCTCTCCCACAGCTGCAGCCGAGTGCGCCCAGTTGATACGCAAGTTCTTGAAAAAGGACTACTGGGCCAAACCTTCTTACCAGTACAACGCCCTGATGCTGACGCGCATCCTATCTGACAATCCCGGGCAGACCTTTACGCGCAATCTGGACGCGAAGTTTGTCGATACGCTTAAGGAGCTCCTGCGGAATGGGCGCGATCTCTCGGTTCGACAAATGCTTATGGAAACGTTGGACCAGTTTGAGCACCAAAAAGGATGGGATGAGGGCTTGGCTGGTGTCATCGAGATGTGGAAGAAGGAGAAGGAAAAGGCTTATAAGGCCTATGGTGTACGTGGATTGACTGAACAACAGAGAGAGTGTGTTGCTGATTTCTCTCACAGGGCCGCGCACCGCCTCATGCGCCTCCCTCAAATATGATGGGAGGCGGCCCAGGTTTTGGGGCACCTGTCGACAACCACTCTCAAAATTATTTCGCAAGGGCCCATAGTAGCAAGCGTCTACCGGATCCAGTTGAGCTGGCGAATCGTCTAGAGGAGGCAAAGACCTCGGCAGGGCTACTACTACAGCTTGTGGCGAACACGCCATCAACAGAAGTCCTGGACAATGACCTGATCAAGGAATTCGCGGATAGATGTCTTAGCGCATCACGCAGTATACAAAGTTATATGACGGCTGAGAACCCCGGACCCGACAACGAGACTATGGAGAGCCTGATTGACGTGAATGAAGAGCTACAGCAAGCGCTCAACAGCCAGAAGCGAGCAATGCTCAGCGCGAGGAAGGAACTCGGCCTGGATAGTCGCTCACAAAACCCCAGCCCTCAGCCGCAACCAGAGACGAATGGCTCCTATCTTCCGCCAATACCCGTTGCATCGGGCGCATTTGCTGGTGCACCAGCAATACCACGGAGAGAAGTCGGCAAGGGCAAGGGCAAGCAGACTGCTCCAGAGTCGATAGGATATGTCCCGCCACCACCAGGGCCGCCGCCAGGGCCGCCACGAGGACGAGATATAGTGTCGCCACTATCAGTGGAGGACGCGGACGAAGAAGACAGGAACCCCTTCTTAGATCCTCAGCCTGCTGGTGGACTCTCCGAGAAAGCAAGGGGAAAGTCCCCCGCCCCGAAAGTGCCAGTTTCCCCGGTCGAGCAGGCCAGTTTGGATCACGAGTCTTTCCACCCGGGCTTCACCCAGCCAACTCAAAGTTACCTAGGCAGACAGGATAGCGCGATGGACCACGTGCAGATGCACGGTGCAGGCGGTGGAGGTGTAGATGACCAACATTCTAGCGTAGCGAAGCACTCTGCCTACAAGGCTGGTGGCTCTGGCAATGGTGGAGCGTCATCGGCAATCCCTAGGAGAAATCGATATGAAATTGGGGATAACGAGGAGACGGAGGACATCTACCACAATGATGGGGCATCTGGGGCCAGGGGGAGCACAGCTGCGGGCAAGAGACCAGTTTACGATCCGTACCGATACTAAAGGTGCCCGAAGCCAGGGGCTCTTCTACGCTTTGATGCATTTTTTTTGCATTAAAATCGCAGCATGTGAGCGAGTTTCTTGGGACTTGAATCCTTCTTTCGGTGCAAGTCCAAGGCGAATTAGATGTCTGCATGATACCTGTCATAGTTTGATTCTAGCGTTTGGGTGGCGTGATGGATATCCTATTCTACGCAAGGCGCAAAGTGTGATGAGCAGAAGAGTCACGAAGCATAGCATAACGACTGGTCTGACCGAGGGGCGCATTTGCCCTCCTCTCTTTTTCCCTCTGCACCTTGGAGTCCAGAACAGATCTGCGTGCCCGGGAGGTTTGTGAAATGTCACTTACGCCAAGGGGTGATGTTTGTGATGAAAACCATCATTGGGGAGCAACGTATGTGGTTATGAGTGAGACATCGTACAATGTCATACCTTATTGGCACATCCTTTCATCGGCATATGTGGATTTCCACGCCACCTCAATCTTGGTCTTGAGCTGACATCAGCTTGTATCACATCAGCCTACCACCACGTCGCAAACTTTACCCAATCCGTCTCAAGACGCACGGGTTGCTGGATGACTTGTGCATTTCGCAATCGAGGTGCTCGTTGGGGAATGACACTACAGCTCGCTCGTCGATGAACCACACTCGTCTCTCGCATGAGTTCTGTCCGTAAGGTACCAAAGGGTTCTCTCCAGTTTCATACCATGCCGTGCTGCTCTCCTGGTGAGCACTGCCGCAGGAATGAAGATTTCCAGGTCTCATGCTTGGATGCCAATACCTGGATCGCTAACATAATGGCGACTTATCCCCCACAGCATCGCTTCCATGTTTCCCCAGAGAGCGCTATTCTCCGGCTGTGATGATAGGGGACGGAATCCCTGCCCCTTGCTTGGGATGGTCCAGCTTGTATTTGGTCACCTGCAAAGAGAGAAGAACATCAACCGATGTCGCGTCGACGTCGGAAAAAAAAAATGGACCTCGCACAGACTTGCGCGCTAGCCGATGATCTATTTGCTTCATTGCCACGAGTACCAAGCAAGATGCGGCTAACCATGCCAGCGTCGAACGATATGGGCCCTGGCTATTCTCGGGCACGTATATTGCCTAGGCGTCGCGGAACGGACGGTGGAGACGGCTTCAGCTCATGTATCAACAAGAACCTGTTAGCATCATACAATGCATGGTAGGTATGTATTGTTGTACGTTTATTATCTATATTTGTACACATCATGTACTCGTGACCCAATGTTTCTCTATAGATGGATTGTGTGAAAGGTATACAAAAATATATCCACACGCGTCTAGCTCTCCGACTGGCCCGTCCACTGGGTATGAATGTAATACGAGGGTAGAGATATTAGGAATGGGGGATCTGCAGGTCGCAAGCCTATCGCAAGCCTATCGCAAGCCTTTCTGCTAGGGCCTCACCAACAAGCCATGCGGCGGAGAGAAACTGATCGATCATCCATCCACTCTTCCTTCGAGAGTTGCGACTGGTGAAAAAAAAAAAAAAAAAAGGCAACAAAAAAGGACCCGAGCTGTAAATTGTGCCCATGATGAAAAGAAAGTATCCCGACCCGGAAAAGCCCAAATGAAAAAAAGTCCCACATCCGCGATTTTTTGCCCAAGAGGAAAGTTCCGTGCATCGAAACTAAGGTCATACATGATAGTGCCTTTACGTGGCTTTTTGCTGGAGAGCGGGACGGGGCGGAAACGAGTCAGCTTCGCTACTAGTCTCCATTATACAAATCTTATGATTGTTTAGGAAAGTTCATTTCCTTTCGCAAGCCTCGCCCAAGAGATGTTCCGGTAGAGAATAATAAGCTCGCAGCTGATATGGTGCACGGCTTGGGCATGTAGGTTGGTAGGTATGTAGGCTGATCATAGCTTTGCTTATACATGTCTGTCCGGGGACGAGTACGGAGTATGTATGTACTTATTGACATGGGTTGGTAGATGCGCCTATTCGAGCCTTGCAGACGAAATAGTACGATGGGCACAGGCAGTCAACACCATAAAAAAACCCAGCTTGGGAAAGGGAGGTGGGGGCGATTCCGTCGCAAGTTTGTCCAGAAGAGTGAGCTGGCGCATGCTTGCGACGCTGTAACATTTGCCCCAGCTTTGACAACTCGGATCAACCTATCGGGGTGCGCATTCGGGACGTGCCAAGGAGTAAGGAGAATAACGGCGCCGGGCTCACACCGAGATGTCATCTCATTCTTGCCCTCATCCGAACCAGCGATCGACCCCGGGATATTTTTTCCTTCTCTTGTACGTAAGGTAAGGAGTGTCGAGGTGGAAAGACAAGATTCTGGCGCCGACTAGATTGCTGGATGAGAAATATACTGGGCTATCTAGAGGGTGATAAAGAACAGGAAGCCCAGTTCTCGATGCACACAACTACTATGTGACGAGACAATGCCTCTGTATCGCAAACACAGACCCGCATCAGCAGTATATCTAAAGTATTCGCCGCTGCGTGGGTACTAGCTACTTTCACCGGTGCGGAGGAGAATCCTCGTGGTCGTACATACATTGACCTTGCATATCCCTCGTGTCAGCTGTTCAGAGGCCGGAAGACATCTTGGTATGGTTAGAGGGAAGGGGCACCAAACCTCGATGTTGGTGTTAGAACAGGGCTGACCTCAGATCGGTCCGCTTTTGGTGGACAGATGAATTTATAAAAGCCCCCACCAGGCTGATGTGTGGATCCAGCGTGGGATCAACCCCCGACTCGCAAACTATTCCAAAAGAATTTGTGTTTTTTTTTTGGTTTTTTGGTTTTTTGGTTTTTTGGTTTTTTTTTCAGTCTTCTCGTCATGGACTTCGTGACATTGAACCGTTGGTATTCCCTTTCCAGGCTGTACAAAGTCATCATCTATTTTTTTTTTTTGGCCGGTGCTGTGGGATTACCAAGTATACGAAGGAGCGGCTGTGTGACATCGCAAGTCTCACCATTTCTTTCGTTTTCCTGATCTTCGCTATTGAAGTACCATGGTCTGCGTCTCCTAGCCGTTGACGATGATGCAACGTTGTAAAGATGAGTTACTGTACTGCTAAGTAGAGCTTACCTTGAGGAGAAAAAGAAAGGTATCCGGTCTCGGGTCCCATGAACGATAATTAGGCGATGCATAGCCAAGTGTTTATACACAGGCAACAACAATCAGGGGTGAAAAGCTGCCCTAATTTTGGTCGCTTGGCGTTTTGGCGGTCAAATCCGTGTTCCTTCAGCCGACGCGCAGAGCAGCATCGTAGGCCCTAGATACAAAGAATTCCACGGTGTGTCTTGGTAACCCAAGACTTGAAGTATCCTGTTTCTCTTGTAGAGGGAAGCAGGCGAGACTCTACATCTGCAGTTCCGCGCTCATCCCGGGTTTGTCGATGCCCCATTCAATAGCGGTCGGGCACCTGGGTATGTAGATTGTTGTCCTTTTGTGCGGCGGTGGGAAAAGTAGTCGATCTGATCGAGCTCCACCCAGATCGCACCCGTTGAGAGGTTCCCAGATTCACAAAACGGCCCCACTATGCGCACATGTGGTCGGGTGGGTCGCTAGCTACCCAGGGTCGGATTTTCCGGGGGACCCTCCTTGCTGGGTACGCTCCCGGAAAAGTACTTCGGAAACACAAGAGCAGGTAAAGACATGGGGGGGGGGCGCGAACACGCCTAGCTGTCTGAAGAATATCGAAATTGTCCACATTGAGAGCAGGTCATAACCGCCACGGCCGCCAAAACTCCTGCTTTGGGAATGCATTGCGGCTGGATTTGGTAGCTTGCTTCTGCGTCCTGAGCCTGTTGGTATGATAATACCAAATATTAAGAGAAGAAGAAAAAGAGTGACAAATTACAATCGGTACATGGGGGCGGGATTGGACCTAGAGAAATCCCGTTTCTACATTCTCGTGTGTACCGGATTGGCCTGACTGGTCGTCTTCGTTCCAGAAGATAGCGGGCTTTATCCTTTCTTCACGAATAACCGAGAATAGGTCCACTGTATCCTCTCCAAAGATCCTCCCTCCCGAACAGGTTTGGCGAGCTGCGACCACTCACGCAACCCCCATGTGGTACAAGCAGCTTCATCTTGTCCTGGCCTGGCGGCATGCAGTGTAACTTCGCTTGGCTGGCCGAAGTTGGATGGGGCAGACGTGGTCTAATAGTCATGACAGCATGCCAGCCCATCTACATAGTTACGACGGCGTTGCTTGGTAGGTTACAATCGTTTAACAAAGTACCTAAGGCGATTGATCCACCAAGGCTTGGCCCGCTGTTATACTACTAGGACTCGTAAATGCTCGGAGAATAGACATCAACGGTCGGATCATGAGAATGTGATAGGATACAAGCTGTTTCTGCAGTGTAATAATGACATCTCATAACAGAAACCCACGTGTCATAATGTGTTAAGTGTTCGAAAAAATAAAAAATAAAAAAATAATACCTGGTCCTGCAGCAGATTCAGGATCTTTGGACTGCTTCGATCTACTGTGCAGGTACCTACCAAAGTACTGAACAGTAGCGCATACCTACCTACCTACCTAAATGGGTACATACGAAAACTTTGATTGATGTTTCAAGACATCTTCAGTATGTGTACCTGAACCTGATTCTGATGAAGATCTCAGCTGGGAGGCAATGATCCACCTACAAAAATGGTGCTGACATAGTATTCGCTGCAACACGACTGGTTTCTGGAATCCCAGCCAGGTGGACGGCTAGTGGATCTACTGCAGCTGAGGTACAGGGACCAGGGCTTGAACATGCGGCTAAAATGGATGCGTTTCTTCCAATTCGGGAGACCTTGCGAGAGGCTCTTAGCCTCCCTGGTGGATGCGAGACAAATTCCGCCCACTACAACACCTACCACTTACTTACCCGCGTCAATCGACAACCAGCTCTCATCAAATCATCAGACATGACCTTCTTTTCCCCCCTTTCGGATCTGGCGGGTCTCTTACCCCCCCCTCTCAGCTAATTCATGTCTATTCATCCATGTCCATGAGCCCATTCCCTCCACGCCACGAGGTCGACTGCCCACGGTCCTACCGGTGTGGAGTGCGCAACAATGCTGAGATTGGATTGACAAGTGTCTGCGCGTGCGCGGCATCATGCAACACACTGTTCTTTCGCAAAGGGCTTCCTCTGTCTACGCATGGATGATGGCCGGATGGGACACCACTGTGAAGCGTCCCATGGTGCGCGATTGGACGAGCTACTTTGCGTTCCGTGCAGGACAAGTCTCTCCCGCCTTGCCGGACTTTGCTTCATCTGATCTCCACGGCAGCTCCTTGCTGAGGGACATGACTGCCGCCCTCTCATCTCATATTGCCTCAAACGGTCTCCCTGATTCTTTTGCACGAATCGCTGGCCTTCCTGCCAAGCTGGTGGAGACTCAGCCTTCTGCTTCCTACCCTATACATTTTGTCCTGCTTGTGGACAAAAAGGTACATACATAGTAATATGCCGATCCTGTCTCAATCATACTGGCCCACATGAAGATCGCACAGCATACGTCTTTATGTACGGTATACTCCGAGACTCGAGGCCCAAGAGCCAAATTCATCATTCTCTATAAACTCGCATGCTTCCTTGCAAATCTTCTTCTTCTAGCTCACAAACACCGCCAGCGCTCGTTGGTTAGGTTGGAAGCCACAACTCGCACCGTGACGCCACTCGACGACCTAGGGCCGACGACTTCTGAGCATACGAGGACCTGAGACCATCGTCCTTCCTTGGACTTTCTAATCCTTGAATTCTATCTTGCTGGCTTTTTTTTTTTGTTTTGTTTTTGGCCATATCATCTCTGTTTGAAAGGTCACTGTGCCGATTACCGTTTCCGAAAGGAAAATCCTCTCGGGGCGACAAGACACTTGAGGACGATACTATTGGCCTGGGAGCAAAGCACGTTTTCAGACACGCCAGCTCCCTTTCTCCAACAACCTTCGCTACTGCGCTATACAGATATCAGGCCACTTCGGTTCCTCGCCGTGCCACACGATCGGCAACTAGTGTAGCCTTACGGTTCGACTAGTGCTTTCTGGTACTTTGGGCCCTGTGCCAAACGTTCTCGGGTCACGGCTCACGGCTCAGAGATCCACCACTGGTACAACCCACTTTTGGTTTCCTAGAAACGGGTATTTCGTGACCTTCACCAGAAAAAGGATAGCTCGTCTGCTGCCGATCTTAGGAGCCCCAGACCCGGGAATTTGAACAAATAACACAACCGCCCCTGGCCTACTCCACCACAGATTGTACCTCATCTTGTCCCACCTGGGGACAAAATACAATTGTACCCTTCCTGTCAGCCGTCACCCAGCACACCGGTGGACGGACAGATCCGACACCGATGGAAGCAGCTTCCAGAATAAAGACTCCATCCTCTCCTCTACCTCGTCGGAGAATTTCTCCACGAGGCCGTTACCCATGCCTCCTATAGTCTGCCAGTTGCCTGTAGAAGCGGTGGAATGTCCCATTCCGTGGAGAGAGCGAATGTCTTCTGTCTCCTCTGGCCCCGGCCAGCCGCCCTACTACTCGCAACAATATGGACATTACCAGTCTACATGGTCTCTGAACGACCTGAGCACCGAGCTCCTGACTCTTATTCTTCAGCAGGTTCGTTTTCCTTCATCGGACTTTACGCTGGGTCGATGATAAGCAACTCGTGCCCCAGTGGTCGAACGTACTCCAGAACTAACTGTGGATACAGCTTCGAGACATCGACACTCAATATGTTGCCACAGCAAGACTGCTTTGTAGGCGATTCAACCAGATAGCAATCCCCATTGCTTACACGACCCTCGCCCTGAATGAGCGAATAGTGGACCCCGAATCCGAACAGAAATTCCCACAGGCACTCGAGCATATCTATGCCTACACAAATCATGTAATCGCCAGAAGCGACCTTAACCCAGCCGGCATCAAGACAATCTTGGAGAGAATCCGAAAATTGTCGTCTGTGAGGTAAACTTCTGTCCTGGCTAAACTTGGCTCGATCTTAGTGGCCTGTCCAAAAAATAGTACTGACGATTAAGCTTGTAGATGGCGCTACGTGGACAGATCAGTCCGCTCAGGGCGGTTTTGGTTGCCGTCGGATATTCTCAACGCGCAACAGACTCACTACCATGGCACGAAGTTATACGTTGAGGAGCTTCCGCTGCGAGACTTTGCAGGCGACATGCGCAACACCTACCTACGAGCTATTCCCACCGAGCTCCTGGTTTGCCTCAAGATGGCGCATCCAGCACCACCTCTTGTGACCCGCTTGAGCTCACTGAAGAATCTCCTGCTCTCTTCTGGCCGTCTGGAGACTCTCCATTTCGAAGACCGAGGACAAGGAACGCAGTTCAACTTTCTTCCGAATGAACGCTTACCGCCCTTTCGCGAACTCACCCTCCGCTCCTACGACTGGCGGCACACTATGGAAGAAGTCTCCCAGCACTGGGACTTCTCGCGCATAAACGCACTCGAGCTCATCTCCGTACCCGTCTTCAATTTCCTCACCTCGGTCAACTTTTCAGACTTTGCCAACCTACACACCCTTCACTGCGAGGACTTTTCCGCCCACCTCCCGGATCTACGACAAGAAGCCACAGCAGCTCTCTACGTCTTGATAAAAAATTACATACGCGCCCTCTCCACGCTCAACATAACCGTCCATGCAGCGCAATTCCCCGTCGATGCCCTCCTCCCCCACGCTCGTTCGCTCACCACCCTGCGCCTCCGCGACCACACCGGCTTCGCCGAGGAAGACCGCCGCTGCCCGACACTTTACCATGACGACGTGGCTCTTCTAGCGCGTCACATGCGCTACCTCCAGATCCTCGAGCTCGACATGGACATAGTCTTCACCGATCCACCCGCGTTCCTTCGGGCCGTCTGCACCTTTCCCGCCTTGCACACTTTGACCTTGCATGTGCAGACGGTCATCCACCCGTACGAGATAATTCACGCGGAACAGCAGGACCGGGACTATGACTCTGTGATGCGTACGCTGCAGTTCTTGGTCGTCACGAGACAGCAATTGGGTCTGCCGCCCTGGCGATCCGTCACGATCAATGTGGGTGGGTGGAAACAGGTTATGGTGAGGCGACTGAGCGAGGCGTGGAAGAGACAGAATGAGAATGGGGTATTCGCCGAAAGGTGTTTTGTGCTCGAGCGGAACGCGGGCTCGGGAGAGTTGAGCGTGCGAGAGGAGATGCCTATCGAGGCTGGCAGCCGAGCGACCACGCCTGAGTCCGAGGACAGCGAGGAAGACGTCGAGGCAGAGGATGAAGAAGAGGAAAGTGACGAAGACACCGATGAATAATCATGAAGACGACAGCGAGAGCGATTAGAAGACTCTGGCATTTAATCGTGGATCAGGCGAAAGACATGGGGCATACGGCATTCCAAGACAAAAAAAAAGGGGGGTTTCGCAGGCCATGTGCATACAATTTTCGACGGAATTTTAACCAAATGGCGATACGGCAAAAGGGAGGGGGGATTTGGTCATCTGAAGCAAGCGGCATTTGTCTGGGTATCATTTATCTTTTTTTTTCATTGCATCAAAGTTTGGTAGGACATAGCGTTGGCAAATCTTAAGGCAAGGGTCATATTTGGCATCAAAGGGAGACTGGCGGCGGCGGCCTTCTCATATATATACACATGTATATACACATATATATTCTCATAGCGCACGTAGACGAAGATAAATATTCCTCGCGCAGTTCTTCAAAGTTCTCAAACAGGCCAGTTCATTGATACCCAGAGTGAGTAGTGACTGATAAAGGGACATGTCGTGAGCACCGAAGGACCAGGAGAGGTACTACAGCGCTTCTGATAATCACTTTATATGCCTTGGCCTTCCACGAAGAGAGGAAGCGGGTTTCTGTTCTTATGGAGCCACGCTCTGTGTCACCCTTGCAGCGAGCTGTGCTATTCCATGACTTGATACGAAGCTGGGTATCAATCTTTCTGGCTGTATCTACACTTCTCGAATGTCGGCCTTGTTATGACCAAACCCGCGCGCTATATAGCGAGCAATACAAGGGCTCTTCGCACAAACTCCCTTGCCTTAAAAAAATTGGCTACCTTATTAAAGACGTTGCTTGGTAGGCTCCGCATAGCTTGCACATAGTCCAAGCTTGCATCGCAATAGTTCCCATTCGATACCATTCCCCATCTACTTACATCCAACGAATTCAGGAATCACGCCGGGGGGGGGGGGGGGGGAGATCTCAGGCTCTGTCACAAACGCTCAGTCTCTCCGATTAATAGCATGGTCCAGGCTTTGCTTTGATAGTGGTACCGTGGTTTGGTCACAGCTAGAATGCCTCCCACTACACAAGGCCAAAAGAAGTAGGCTTTGTCAACAATAGTTTCACTTTGCCAAAGGTCAGTGTACCTCACTCAACCCTTCGACAGCCCATGCCAGAAAAACGCTTTTTTTTGCATCGATGCCAATGGATACATTGTGGGTATTGAAGCCCTACAAAGCCTACAAAGCCTGACCATCAGTGCCCATCAGTGCCCAGCTCGCTCATTACAAGCTGGATGATATTCCTGAATACAACACCAACCAATGCCGTTCCGATGTCATGCACATAACATTTTTTCTCTGCGTTTACACTCCTATCCATGTGTACTTGACAAAGCGCTTGCTAGTATCGTTCGGCCTTTCCAATCGGAGTGAGCCCAGAGTCATTGCCAATCCATACTGGAGGGCTGGCGCACCGCAGTAAAGTGCCTCGACTCCTGCCTGTGTAGAGAGTCCAAACTCCTTCTGTTGTTTCCCTCTGGACGAGAAAGTCGGAAGCCCTCTTCCCTCAACAGGAAAGTCCAGTTGTAGACGCACCACTCATCTTAACAAAGCTTTCTGAGACCTCTCCGGCTCTCATCGTCTTGTGGCAAACCGGTGATAGTGCTGTTGACTGCCTCATTGCTGTGCGTGGAGGTGGCAATCCAAGTTTGACGACTTTGGGCTAATCGACAAGGGGAGTCCATCCCTCCGACCTTTTGTGTTATTGAGACTGGCTCGAGAGCCCGGCGTTGTGTCACGAGAAAATAAAATGGACGAGGCCCACAGAAATATCGCACGAACATGTTCCATTCTGAATTGATAACTAATTTCGCGACTGAATGCCGAGTATTAAGAATCAGGAAATAACTGATGGCAACAGCGAATGCATCATTCTGAGTGCTATATGGCACTGACCTGGACCAAGGCTTCAACCACGACTCTATTTACCATCTTCTTCAAAGCCACGACCGAAATCAAAACAAAGCCCTTGCTATATACGACGCTTGCATCCAAACTTTGCAAAATAATAGAGATACCAGATTTGGCAGGCTATATTTAAAGCAACAATAATTCGGACCTTGTCAAGCAGCTGCTCGATAGGTATTGGGTTGCTACTGAATTGGATGCGTACACTTGTACGAAGCCTCCGTTTTACAACATACCAGACAGATGAACTGACAACATGGAGCAAAGCATCAATAGACACCAGGAACTAGCCAGCCGAATGGCACAGGTCCAGTCTTAGACGCGCCCACTGACTTGGGAGTGATTTGAAAATTATTTGTTTTCAAGACTCCGCACCAGCACCGGCTTGTTTTGTGAAAAGGAAAAAGAAAAAAAATGATGGCCGTTCGTTCGAAAGGGCAATAGCCTTGATGGACCCCAAGACTTTGTTACCAAAGGCGCCATTGGAGTGGTAGAAAGTTTTCTAGACCTTACCAAGGCGGTTGATCTTCTTTCCGGAGATGGACAGTCGAAGCCCAAGCACAAGCCCACGAGGCTGTCGTGTATGACGATAGGACATCAAGATCCCTCCGGATGCCCCCAGCATGTCTCGGTGCTGCAAAGCCTTGCCTTTGTCCCAATATAATCAGAGATTATATGGCACGGGAGCTGTCCAGGTCCCGAGGGGCCGTGGAGCAGGCGCAGATCCGAAAACGCTGGAGGAACACTCGAGGTTACGGCGGCAAGGTATGAAGCCAGATGTTCCAACTCTTGTCTTTCCATGCCCATGCCCATGGATTGTACTGAAGCTGCTGTTTCGATATCGTCTCCCGTTCAATACTGGTTCAAGCCTCTCGCGTGTAGGTATTGCTTTTGCCCTGCCTCTTCGGGACATTGGAAATGCCACAACGTGTTCGATATTAGCACTAGGTGAATCTTCGTTGTGGTTGTGGGCCAGTCTTTTTCGAGGCGAACTTGATAGAAAAAGAGTAGAGGCCTTCGGCGGGTCGCGTGAGGTCGAGGTCGAGGCAGCGACTGCAGCTGATCTGGCGTCTTTGTGAAGGGGAATCAACTATCATTGCAGGACATCCCTCCCCCCTTTCAGAAGACTGAGGACCACTGCTCTGACATTTTCTGGCGCTTCTCGCTATAGAATTTAGACCTCGTCATGTACGAGCATCTCTCTGCGCTAGGCGATCATCTTTCGTCGTTGCTTTGGGAGAGGTATTGGGCGATTTCTTGTCAGGCTCAATGGAGGATCAAGGAGCTGTTGCTGCGGCGCGCAAGACCAGCGTCATCACCCTATTGCGTATTGACGTACGACACAAAGGAGCAGAGGCATGACGTCGAACACGGCTGACCTATTCTTGTCCGAGAGCAGCCAGCGCTACGGGGCCAATGTCTCACTGGCCACGACCCCGCGTCCGCGTTGGTATGGAACGAGGTAAATCCTTTTCGTCAGAATCGTATCTAGTTCGATGGCCCCAATTCCGCGTCGCCCCGCACGTCATGTAGACAGTGATGAAGCTGTGGCCATTGTGCGCGTTGTTCTAGGAAAAGTGTGCGAGGTCAGAGAGATCGAAGCGTTTCGCGAACGTCGGGCACGATGATCTTGTATCGCGAATAGCCACTTCTACCTTTGAATGCTTCCCGGTGGTGCCCTTTGGGGCCAGAGTCCCGTCAGGGCAATAAGTTGTATTCGTTCTCAGCATAGCGGAGCTCCTACGCAACAAGAGGTGTCAGCGTAGTTTCGTGGCTGACACGAACAAGACTTCGACATAGACTCTTGCGTATCAAATAAAAATCAATCCGACGATCACTCTTTGAGATCCGTAAGCACAATAACGCAAGCAACAGTAGTCACACACTTGAATGCCCCAGCCTCGGAGTAGCGGCGGCAAGGTTCAGCCCTCGCGTTGAAGAGGAGTCCTTTGGGCTTTGCTAGTTCAAGCAAGATAAGTACCAGGGCGGCCATATCCCGAAATGGCTCAGGAAGGGGACTCAGAGATTACCTTCAGAGGTAGCCTTGTCTTGATTTACTCGTCGAGGTTCGTGCCAGCTGTTGTATAGCCTCGAACCGAATGACAAGCTGGACAAATCATGGACGACATCATGCTTCAGAGTATCTCCCTGGCTTCTTCACTAAATGTTGGCACTCGAGACCTGTTCCACAATCGTATGAGAAACCGACTGAGAGGGCTGGAATGCCTTCTTGGACTCGCAAAGGTACGGTTCCGACAATTCGTACATTTCATTCGGCCACGTAGGCTGTGCTGCATAGATAGCAGCGTGGGTCAAGCGCCCGAAGCCACCACGACCACATGGCCCAGAACACGGTCTTTTGTCTTGGAGTAGAATGACTAGCTTTGGGGATCAAGTAGCCCTCTAGTCGACGTCGCTGTCCCTGTACACTCAAGGCGCGTGGCGTATGGGTTTGCTAGAGACAATGTCTTCGAACGGATGGTCTCGCGGCTTCGTTCCGAAAACGAGGAGGAAAGCTACGCTCCGCCTGAATCACCTTCAGAGCGGCCTCTTGGCCTTGTCAACAGCCAGATGTACTAGCCTACTATTCCTCCCATGGCGTACATTATAGTGGCATATTATCTTAAAAAAAGGAAAGAAACCGTCCAGTCGGGCTCAATCCGTGGTTCCCGCACACTAACAGCGGAAGAACGGCTGTTGAACGCTCGAGCAGCACCGGCTAGCCTCCATGATACATTCCCAAGGACAGCTACATCTACGCCAGTCTGGTCTACAGTTCATTTATCAAAAGCTCCCGTTCTCAGGGAGGACGTAGTTTTTGATTTGTGCGCCTGTGAATTGCATAAACATGTCTCAACGACCACACGGCCTGGTATTTTGCTCCCTCTTCAAGTCCACTCAGGCACGCACATCGCTATTAGACTTAAGACAAACAGATCGCTATGCAATGCCTGGGACCTACCTACCTACTGGGCTACACCGGAGGAACCCAACGGACAAGCTTCACCTCATTCAACCCTGCTTTAGTTTCAACTCGACGTCGCCATCGCCCTAATGCCGACTTCGGGAATTACCCCATCTCGATCGCTGGACAGTCAGGACCCAAGGTACACCTACCTAGGTAGATGTCAACCAAGGGTGAGCCAACAACTTTCCAGTGAGTCACTGAGAGCTTAGATCTTTAGCAGAGTTTCAGGACGCATCACGCCCCTAAGAATTCCCACCCACCCCCTCTCCAGTCCCCTTGCATGCCATGATTCGTCAGGATCACCGCTCCAGCCGTGCCTGAAATCTCGACAACAGCGTAGGCTACCCCTGCTTGGGGGCCTGGCTCAGGGTTGAGGAGGGTACTTTGACCACCGTGCGCTCAAGACTGTGCCGTCTTTTGGGCTCCCAACCAAACGCTGGTTGATATCCTCAGGCCCGTTCTAGCCTGGCCCGGACCGGCTGATCTACTGGCCGGACCGACCCATTCTGGGGTTGTTTCGATCAACGTTTTGAAGCGGCATGCGCCTTGTGCCAGGGCTCAATCACGACTAGTGAAGGTTTAGATTTCTTGGAGAATATGCCACTGTTATAGGCCTAGATTACACGTCAATGAGACATTCATTCGATGTCTAGCGCCAACTGGAACGAAGAGCATCCATGCTCGCCCGGTAGAGATACGAGCAGTTTCTTTTCCACAACTGTGAGTGAGCGCGACTATGTACCGACCTCTTCGAAGCTTGCTGCCATACTGAGGTATATCTTCCAACTAATATAGGGCCCAAGGATTCGGGACGATGTCAGGCGTGGCACACTCCTTTTACACAAAATAGATTTGTTTGGACGCCCGCAATATCCGGATTCGTAGTGATGTGACAATGTGCCGTGGGACTTGGACGGTTGGACACTCCTTCGGATCCTTCGGAAGGTCTATGTTATCGGGCAGTGCTGCCTTGAATGATCCCATGGCTGACTTCCTCGCTCCAGGCCTGGCTTAGCGGCCTTGAATGACACCTAGCATATCCTCCTTGAATGCTTATCACTGGAAGCCATGGTCACAACCACAATCACTTACTTGGCTCATAGAAACCCCTGTAGAGCCTGTTTGATATGCGGCCTTTCAGTCTCGTATTTAGTATCGCGTCAAGCCTTCGTCCCCCGAGCCATAAACAAGTGCCTCTTGCCGTGTCGCATTCCCATAGTCACAGAGCCCAATTTCTCGATGGCGAACTTTTTACCTGCACCAGCCTCTACAAATATCTCCTTGATGCGCTCCTCCGAGAAACCATGGTGTGTCACCGTCTTTAGAGCCTTTTCCTGAGCTTCATTTTCTTCGTCCGTGCGTCCATGAGAGTGGTCGTGACTGTGGCCGTGATCGTGATCATAATGGCCATCGGCATCCGGGTGGACGCCGTGCGGGAGGAAGTCAAGTATCATCAGGACGCCTCCAGACTTGAGACGGGACACCAGCCGCTTCGCCGCAAGGGACGGGTCGTCAAAGTGGTGAAAGCCGAGTCCAACGCAGGCCATTTCAAATTCGAAGAATTTGGGATTCCTGAATGCCGCGGGGTCTTCGTCTGTTGGTACACAAAGATCGCCTTGATATCCCATCATCTCTTGTTCAGCCAAGCCCTGTAGATATGAATTTTTTTTTTGAATCGTCAGAAAATGTGGGTAGGAAACTCGCGCGACTCAAGGGATAGACATATGACCAACCTGATTCAAAGCTCGGGCATTGTATATTTGCACCATTTTCTCCGACAGGTCAATGCCAATGCATTGCGTGGTGTAGGGCGCGAAAATCTATCCTCAGTAGGCCGTGGTCAACAACGGGTCCGTCACGCAAAAGCTCCCACGTTCCGTACAACTCATTTGGCACCATTAGCTTTTTGGAAATGAGACTGGAACTGACCCTCGACATTGAGCCCGTACCGCAAGCGTAGTCAAGTAGCCTGACCTGCCTCTCAGGTTTCCCGTCTCCTTTGCCGTCCTCGTCCTCCTCCTCGGAGCTCCCGTCCTCGACCCAATCTACACCAAGGAAGTCAAGCTTGCCCTTGATGCGCTGTGCGATTTCCTCGGTCGCCTGCTCATGTTTCGCATCGTACCGGCTGGCCTCGTTGCTAAATGATCGAGTGTGAGATTGGAGCTGCTGTCACCCCTTCGGAATGAGAATACATACTCAAAATGAGCTCGGTTCAGATCTGTCAGGCTCGCCATGTCAAGCGGCGATCAAGCTTGTCTCGGGTGCAGATACAATTCTAATTTGGTCGAGGTCTATCAGCCGAATGGCGACCATAGCGCGCGAATGTATGGAATTGAGTGAAGTCCAAATTCAGGATGCCCCAAAGAAGCAATTCAACATAAAAGTGGAACACTTCGGCAACTTTTCGTACACATTTCGCAATCCTCTCGGAAACTTTTCGCTGAGCCGCTGCTATGTGACTGAAATTTTGCGGCCCTCATTGCAGGGCAGCAAGTCTCCGAGTAAGTTACAACTATTGCACACATATAGCTCCATGCAAAACAGAAACGGTAGCCCTCAGCCTCGCGAGGAGCCTCGCCATGCGGCTGTCGATATTGCCACTACCCGATCAGGCAACTCCGTTTGCCAGACATGCCCGACACCCTCAGGGATTTTGGCATGCCGACGAGGAAGAACAAAGTATTACCTGATACAGCAAGGGATGCTTACATCGCAACTTCGCTTGTGGCAGACTGGGTATAGACTGACAATTCCAGAATTCCAAAATCAACGAACCTGGTAAGATCTAGTAGAAAGATAAGCACAATGATACCTTGTTGATCGAAGAGCGGTCGTTGGGGCCCTGCTGCTGATCGGAGGCCGTAAACTTCTTTCGCGCTCAATTCTCCCAAGCGCAAGCAGCGGAATCTCTGAATCAGATTGACGACCGCGAGACGATGTGCAGCTGCAGGAAAGGCGGTGACACTAGGAATGAAGAAAGAAGAAAATCCCTGTCATTATCTTGCTTCATGCGAGTGCTTCGTACGGTGACACAGTATAATTAGAGCAAAAGCAGCCTTGGCAGCCAAGGGACAACCCATCAAGTGACAGATAGACATTTACGAGTAAAAGAATCTTCGTTCCAAAGCCATTTTGGGGGGCCCGAGGGGGGGAGGTTTGACGGACAGGGACCGGGGACCTTTGGCCGAAAGACAACAACACCCAGCAACGATCCCTGCTGCAGTGGGAAAAGGCTCGAGCCGCCATGGGGCCCGCATCGTGGGCTTCTCTTGTGACCGCGCAGACCGCGTCGGTCCGCGACCGCTGCCACCGGCCCTGTGGAACGCTGGCACCCTTGCGCCGTCGTCCGCGGGGGCACACAGCATAGGACAATGGCCTGGCGGGAAGCCACAGGCGGCACCGCCCAGAGTCTAGCTCGTTGCCTTTTATTGTTTAGCGGTCTTCCTCCAAATCCTTCAGCCCAATTCGCGGGCCCGCACCATGCACGCGGTGTGTTTTTAGTACCTAGTGAGCATACTGTATTGCGGCACTATATGCACGTGCTGGTCAGCAAATGAGCGGGACCAGCTCCTTTTTTCACACTTGGGGGGGGGGTGGTATTAATCTCGATGGGACCGTTTCTGTTACATCCTCTCGCATCCTGTTCGCTTCTTGCTCTGCCCTGCGAAAGGGACAGCGAGACGCGAGACGGAGTTCTATCTGCATCGTTCCGAAACACCATGTCTGCCTGGTTGCCCGCCTGGCCTGGCCTGGCAACCCATTGTCAGGCGGGTGATCTGCGCTGTCAAAGGTCAATAATGATGGTAGGATTGCGCGCCCGCGATATGGGGCCCTGTCAATAATCGGGACGAGTATACGGCGAGGAGCATTGCTTGCAGGCCTGTCTAAAAGTTCGTTGGGACGGCCGACCGCATGCAGTCTTCCAACACCAGAGAGCGATTAGAAACACAAGGGCACTGTGTCAATAATTGACCAGTCTCCTTCGCTTTCGTTGCGCCTCATGATCCTTCTTTTGACGGTGGTGATGGCCATGCCGCGACCTGCAGGAGATCGAGCAAGTGATTTCTCGCAATCCGCGGGCTCTTGTCGCCCTCCTTCGGGAAGTTTGCCCCAAGGTGGGCATACCTGTCGGGTATCGCGACCAGTGTCTGAGTTTGGTCAGATATCACATTTTCTAGGGGCAAGCTATGTCATTATGGTGGCCTTATATATGCGCTCTGCCCAGTTCGATACAGATTATCTGCCCTGTGCAACGCCAGTGGTCTGCCAGGCCGCGTCTGCGATGAGGTGCAGGACCAAGAAGCGACCAAGAATGTTAGTGAATCCACCAAGATTCTTAATATTCAGCTATCGCCTGTTGCTTCTGCTCGATCATGGCGCCAATAGAGTCGCAGGCATGCCCACGACCAAATTGGATTTGAAGCCGTGAGACAGCGGATGTCGTGGGACAGGGTGGCTATACACATGAGGCAGATGGAGGGAGCTAGTAAGCCAAATTGCTGCGGGAAGTGGATACTCTCTTGGACAGAGTTCGGGAAGCTCGTGGACATCGTACCACCTGTCTGGTCGCTGCAACATGCAGGCATCTTGACCCTGCGTCGGCAGTGAGTAAGAATCCGAATTTCGCAGGCAAGCGAATCCTTCTCGCGGTGACCATCTGACAGATTCTCACCGCCGTTTGGCAGTAGAAATGGACGCACGGCTTGCTGTGCCACAGCAAACAGGTGGTATTGTCTTCTTTTCTCGGGGTTCACAACGCCGCTTCTGAGCCAATTCCTGATCCAGGCATTTCTGGGGTAGCATCCGAGGCATGGGCCGGCGCGTGTGGCTGATCCCGCATGATCTAAGGGAACCACGGGTGATACAGTGACGAGCGTTTGAGTCCTTTTTCTTTTCTATGATCTGCAACATCAGCATGGCGACGCAGCGGCCTCGATCTAATAGACTGCCAGTAGAGCAGGTACGTGCGTACGTACCACGATCTCCGCGCCAAGTCACTAGATCATAGTGTAGCACTACCAAAGGCAAGGGCAACTTGAGAGAGCCACACAAACAGACTTTGCGATGTCGCGAGCCGACAGATCATTAGCGAAAAGCCACGCACGTTTGACGAATCCGAACGCACGCATGTCATGACAGCTTTTCTCTTACCCAAATAAGCGCGAGTCCCGAAGCCACACACGGGTCTTTCCTCTAAGCTGGAAGACAAAAGGCGAGTCAGCGCCCCAACAGTGAGCAGCGACAGGGCTGTATCCAGCGCCTTGGTGCGAACAAATAGGCCTCCGTCAAACAAGCTCGTGGATGGAGGACCTTGATCCACACAACAGCCTGTTCACCATCAGAAAGGCGGCTCGGGATCCTCATCTGTGCGGAGATAAGCAAGCGGGTTCGGATACAGCCACGTTGTTGTCTGCCCAGCTGCCTTGCGACGTCGATGGGAAAGTGGATATCCCAACCCCTGACAGACCGTTGCACGGGCTTCCCGTGAGCCCGTCAATCCCATTGCGCAGATGTTCCCGAGGCTGGGGAACCCCAACCCGGGAGAAGCGCGGGTGGTCAGACGCGGGATGGCCAGCTTCGACCAGTCCCGCCAGTTAAAAGCCGGCTTCACTTTTGTGGAGAAGAGGCATGAATAGACGTCGCAGCTGGAGCGGCAGAAGCCGTCGTGTTCGTCTGACACCCCCGTCAATAATGGGAGATCAACGATCAGATTTCCCCACAAACGTCGTTCAAGTTCCAAGAAGCTCGGATGAGTGATTCCTCTTTCTCGCCTGCGACCAGCCCGTGACTCGCACGATGGGCTGTCGCGTATGTAGTGGCGCGAAGTTTGAAACCCGCGAACGCAGAACATCAATGGTACAAGCTCTGGCTATATACTCCGGGTGTGTAGAGTCCGATGCGTCCTGCGAGAACGACAGTTGTGCAGCGTATCGCTACATAAAACGCACATGGACCGACGTGTCATGGTCTGAGGAGGCAATACGGCGCCCCGTCTCTGCACAAAGTGAGCCAAGTAGGCAGGCAGGCAAGCCCTCTTATTCCTCAACCGAGGGAAAGAGAAGGGGGGGTGGGCGAGCCAAGCCAAGCTGTGGGCGCGCTGCTCTTGTGACACAGCAGCTCCGCCAGTCCGTCGACTCTGTACGCCGTGCAGAAATGTGTAACACTTCATTTGCCGGGAAAGCGGTCGGCGGGCGAGACATGTCGCCTTGTGTGAGCCTCCTGTGCGTAATCGCTCTTGCGGGTGACACAGCATATGCATGTCTCGGCTAATTCTGCTTTAAATTTGTTCCTCACATACTTTGCCTTTGCGTTGCATCACACCTTGGAAACCAACTAAAGATTTCCAAGTTGTTGAGGCGGTATGGCCAATGCATATGTAACGAAATGCACAGAAAAGTGATATGTTCGTTATAGCGACAGGGGAGCGAGAATGTTCGGCGAAACCCAGCTGCGTGGGACCGCCGGCGGAAAAGACGGGAGTTGGGAGATTGACGAGGTCGGGAAGATCTGAGTCCTGACAGTCACCGCTAGACCGTTCGAACGGGACCGCGTGATTGTGTGGTCCACTCGCCTGCGACATATACTTTCCAACCTTCCTGTCCTGGTGTGGCATCCAATCTGGCATAGCCAACGACACCACTGACACACACGAGGAAATGGGAATCTGGCCAGGTGGTATTCCGTGGTGCGTGAAAGAGCGCAAATATAGACAAGGAGACGTCGGACAGGGTGCGGAAAGTTGCGTACACTGTGCGAGAGTAAGCCTTGGCGAGAGACAGGGCACCGTCTAGCTTTGTATCGGTACTTCTCCGCAGTGCTACCCTCGCGGTCCACCTGCAGGGCCGCTGAGCCAAGAAGTGTGAAAGAAAAGACACCTCGAGCCGTGATCTACCACCAAATTTCCTGCCGTCTCGTACAAGTAGTAGTCCCAGATTCCATTCATCAGTGGAGCCCATTCACGTTGGAGCACAGTCTCAGACACCGACGTGATGACATTTTCAACTCACACGATGACGGTTGGTCTGCAATGCAGCTGACACCTTCAACACGACCTGCATCAACAGACAACCCAGCAGCATACTGCATAACAGCATGCAAGATGCCAAAACCCTCTTGTTGATGTAAGAGGCGACAGCCGGCTGCCATTGTGCGCGATCAGGGCCCCGGTGCCAATTTTTGGCACCGGTACCATCTTTCTCCGCAGACATACCACACTCACTGCCAGAGTTTTGCGGCCCAGTCCCCGTCAAAATTGATCCCATCATGGATTGCCCCTCCACAGCCTCAGTTTTTCGAGGCCAGCTGCCCAACCGGAACACAGTGACTCTGAGAAAATCGGGGCCAGCGGGCGAGGACCGACCCGCGCATGGCCAATTGCTCACGTGACGCCAGTATAGGGACTACCCCTGTAGCGACGGACCTGACAGTAAGAGTCAGATGGTAACACTACGAAGAAGAAGAAACGAAGTGAGATTCGAAGAGCCTGCCGAAATGCCCTAGACTTTCGTGTCTGGCGAGGTGCGCGCTTCAAATCCAATGAGGTTTGACTTGCCCCGGGCCTGCCCAGAGTCATTTGGGTGGCGCGTCATGCACCTGAGTCTGACCACCATACATAACCTGGAAGCCTTGTGGCTTGCTTTAGTAGGGCACTATGCGTCAAAGGGCATTCGTGCAAGTGTCTGGGCCACGTTGAACAACGTTGCAGAGTGTATGCGTCGGCATGACATCTACCAAAGATAATTTGACGATCGTAATTAGATCTATGGATACTTGATCCAGCTAAGCAGAGGTGGAAAAAGTAAGGAATAAAAAGAAAAGGATGAAAAACCAATCAAGAAAAGGAACCCGCGGGGCCGCAGATTGGGACCGCTCTTGGCAACTCAGTAACCAATTATGTCGAAGAAACGAGTGCGCCCCAGAACTGCGGTCCGACTGGCTTCTGGCGCGGCTCCACATTTGCTGGACTCGAAACTGATGAGACCGGTGGAAAAGCATCGCGCTGTCTGTCATCTGTCAGTTCTATGAACCAAATTTTCCTGGACTGAACAACAAATTGACAGCACGGCAATTACGTCTCCGCTGAGGTGCACGCACCTCGCAGACGATCATCTGTACTATTTGTAGGTGGCTTACCCGCGTCTGAGGTATAGACTGAGTCCATCACAGTTATTCATTGCGAAATAGTTATTTTGGAGCTTGAAGCGGCATAGCACTAATAGCTGAACAAGCTGGCCTGATGTCTGTGGACAATAGTGACCGGATTGTGATACATCAGATCGTATAAGTTACCAGACAGCCACCTAATGTTGGATGATCAAGTGACTCTGAGTTCATCAGCATTACGGACAATTGCTTATTTATGGAAGAACAACTCACTGTGTGTCTCTGACGGTCACCTGCGCACAAACAGGGGGAATTGGGACATAAGCCTACGAACATGACTTACTCGGAAGCCAAGCAGAAAATTTCCCTCGGAGAAGAGCGTTGCAGTACCAGAGTGAGACATCATCCATGATGTGAAGAATATGTAGACTTCCACTATGTCAGGGACGGGATCGTCCACAAGGGAGTATTGCTCGCAGACCTTGGTGCTACACCATGTTCGAAAGCTCGCCTACCTGTGCCGTCTTAAGTTGGACTTGCGACACAATTGAATCCAGCAAATTACTGGGTACGAACCATAGAGAGATGCCGTGCTAGCATGCTATGATGATTGTTGTTCAGCGCCAGAGCATAGCGTCCACTGCAGGCATGGAGCCTAAGCACTAGGTCTGGTATGACAGGTTCGACTTACCACGATCATGGCACTAGTATTTCCCGTGCGGGCCCTAAAGCAATCACCCGGCGGCCTCCCCCATAGCGTCCATCACGCACAGCAGCAGCCTGGACCTTGGCCGTCCCCAACAGGCAGAGAGATCTGAAGCCGTCAGTAATGGTCTGGGTCGTTGCCTGCAAAAATGTCGGTCCAGCGAAAGCTAATTTAATGGCGACGCCTTCAGAGCATACAGTACCGCAGCTAGCACTCTTCTTCAGCACCTATTATCTTGCTGTGCCTTTCACTGCAAGCTGGACCGGTACTGCCAACACAACGGATACAAATAACACAAGGACGCTGAGAGCTAAAACCTGCCTGCAACAACAGTCCAGTTCGGAGACAGACAAGCGGAGCCAAAATCTCAGACTACAGCTGAGTCGTGTGGGAAGATGGGCTTCGCGTCGCCAAGTCCCCTGCCGATGTCCCAGTCGACGCTAACATTGTGAGATGTTCATTTTGTATGGTTTTTGTGATGCCATCACATTCCATAATGTATGAAAAACAATTTTCTTCTTTAATAAAAAAGAGCTGAGGGGGGGAGGTTAGCAACTCCAGGGATGACCTCACTGCCTAGTTGCGGGCGAGTCCGTTCTTGGTACTACTACGGTAGTTTCATTATTCAGTAGTCTATTTGACTGACTGTCAGTGGAGGGCGCAAAGGCAATGAAACGATAAACACCTGGCTGCAGAGCTTCGATGAGAAGGCATGCAAGGGATAGAGCCAGTCTGAGCAGCGGGATGCGCTCTCGCATGTCCAAGCTGGGCTGCTTGAATGCGCGTGATCTTGGGGGGGGGGGAAGACAAAAATAGTGTACGGCCGAGCTGTTGACTACGTGGCATGATGCCCCCCGAAATCTGAATTCGACCATTATGAGACTACAAAAGGTCGACCCATTCACAGCCTCGTTTACTTCGGGAGTGGTCGCAAACAGCTCGGTGTGTGTTCTCCAACGACCGTGGTCCGACACGGCATGACCCGGGCGGTCCCGCGAAGCTTGTGGGAGGGTACGGTACGTTAATAAGCTCGCGTGGACTAAGTCTAGAAGCATTGCGATCACACGGGGCGGTAAGGGTAACGGTCGGCAGCCGGAACGGTCCGTTAGCAACAAGAGTTTGATGACACCCAATCAGAAAAGTGACGGGTGAAGAAATCACTTTCCTTCACGGTGGCTGGCAATAATGGATCGCTAGCGACTTCAGTGCGCGTAATCAGGACTCTGAATCTTGCTTTGCTGGTTGATCCGGAGAGTGTCAAGGCGGGGCTCTTGCCAAGCTGTACAAGCGTAGCGAGAAGGTCGTATGGCAGCAGTGATGGATGAGCTCCGGGTGATGCTTCAGGCCAAAAAAAAAAAAAGGGTGTAGCACCATTGCAGGGGAACCTTGGGGGTATCGTGGTGTGCGAGCTTGTGAGACGGAGGAGCAGTGCTTTGAGCGAATGATTGCCCCGCCGCTTTCGTAGACAATTTCAGCTCTTCGTGCACCAAGGATGCCGGATGTGACTAATTGGGTGTTGCACTGGGACGCCTCAAAATGAGGTTGTTCCTCCTCCTATACATAACGTCTAGCCATCGCATTGGACTCTCGGATCTACCAGTCTCACTAGGTAATCCAGAGTGGCAATACACGTCGACTTCCTTTGATGATGGTGCCGCGCAATTATGCGATGTGCACTGTTTTCATCGATCGGCCTCCATTGGCACTGTATTTCGCGAGCATGCAGGGATCACAATCGCGTGGTCAGTGGAGTTTGACGTGGTGGATGCGAATCAGGACTACCCTCAGGTTCCAGCTCGACATGGGTCCCTGACCTCGACCCTGCTTGTCAGTAACTCAGGTGGAGACGGGAGCAAAAAGGATAGAACCGCCTTCCGCCCGCATTGCCGCTTGAGCCTTTCCGGCATCCTGGGTCGGAAGAGCCTTTCAACCTTTCTTGAAGAGGGCAAGGTGGGATGGACGTCAGAGATGCGGGACCTGTGAAGGCTGTAGCAGGACATTGACGAACCGGAATACGGACACCAGGTGAATCTGGCAAAAATACCAAGCCAGACAGCCAGGCTAGACAAAAGGGACAATGTCCAAGTATCTCGTGTGTGGTGCGTTCGATGACAGCTGAAGTACCTAGGTAGGTACGTAGTGAGAATTTGATGCGGGCGAGCCCTGGGTCGCATTACAACTGTGCAGTACATGGGGCGTTGTCTGCGACGGGTCGCCTTCGACTTTTCCCAGGTTTTGCTGGCGACTTGTGTGTGCTATGTGCTGTGCAGCTCCCGATTAGGGCAGGTCGACAGTAGCACTCGTGAGCTGGGCTGTAAATCTGTACGTTGGTCAGCATCACGAAGCCCGAAAACGCCACCATCAAGGAGAAGAGCCAGGCCAAGCCAAGTCAGGTCGGATGTGCGCTTATTGTCACATCCCAATACCTGGCAATCCTTCAGAGGATACATCGGTGGCTTGTACAGCATAGCACCTACAAGGAGAGCGAGGTGTAGGCAAATTGGTCGAAGCGCAGCCCTTCGGCGGCGAGACAGGTCAGATGGGGCTGTGGGGTGCGAAAGATGTTGGCGATACGATCTGGGATGACTCGAAATGGGAAGGCGCAGATTTGCCAACCTGCCATTTTCAAAATTGCAACGCCATCACCGTACACGAGGTGGGCAAGGGCAAGGGCAATATCGGCATCAGGCAGGTGTGCTTTGTGGAGCGGTCTCATGCACATCAATCCTTCCTACAAGTGAGTGCATTGTTCTACAACTTGCTCACAAAAAATGCCAACTTCTAGCCAGTCGCACAAATACATACATACTTTAGTGCAACGCCCCCCTCCCGATGGATCCTTCACAATCCCACCGTAATTGCGTCTCGGCTTTCTTGGACATTGCCTACAACTGCGAAGGCCATTTTCACCAACCACTACCACTTCACACTTTGGGACTGCCGTGCAGCATTGCCGGTGTGCACGACGCCTTCCTTCACAGTCCGAGGCCGATTCTATTCTTCTGTGCTATAGCGATCCAATTACACACAGGTCAGTTTGGCAGCTAGGCAGTGGCACACTCACTTGTCATGAACTCTTTCCCGTCGGAGGAAGCTCTGCCACAGTAATGGCACCTGCCTAGGTACTAGCTTGGAACCGACGTCACTACGACGGCACCCACAAAAGCTTGTCCCTCTGGTACCCCAGGCTACTGCTCCTCCTGCTGATCGCACAGAAGGCTGAGGGTTCACGGTACCGTCCGCAATGGATTGTGCTGCAGATTCTGCACACCCCTGCAGACCACGAGGCCCGAGGCGAAACGACCATCTTTCCATCCGAAAGCCCGACACCGTTGAGAGCCTCACGTATCTCGGTACGCCACCAACGCACGCCCCCGTCGCAAGACAGCCACGTTCAAAGTGCCGAGGGATCACGGCGCGCTCAGTGAAGCCGTACGTCGAGGCAAGCCTTGAGTTGTTGCCATTCGAATGTTGATGCGCGGCCCGGCCAGGCCAGGCCTTGTCAATACCTGGCTCAAGTACAAGTAGACCGAGCAGGGGGGCCACACATATCCACAACCCCACAATCTGGATCCTCGCCGAGATGCGACCTCCGGAGAGCTCGTCACCCGTCAACTCGTGTCGACCCGCCAAAGACCCTTGTTGACTTCGATCGATCCCGTGCTGTGTCCCAGGGCTATATCTGGGGAGCTACGCCTTGATACAATACTTAGTGCCTGTGGTTGAGAAAAAGTCTAGGCGAAGGTGGACCCGCCCTTCCAAGTGACACTTCTTGAAATTCTCCTTGATTCCGGCAGCAGACTGGAATCCTTGGTCTATACCGATGCACCAACCTGCTGTCCATGAACCTTGTCATTCAGTCATTGTTTACCGAATTTGGCGCCGTCCCTATTGGGGCTGTGTCGATCATCTGTGGGACCCGCATCACCGCTGAGCAATCAGCGGTGAGTGTCTGCAGAAACAGACAAATGCGGGATGCCAATATACTCCATCATCATCGTCACATTAGATAAAGAACCTCCAGTGAAGCGACCCGTAATTTATTCGAGTACTATTTCCCGTTCGAAATAACAGTGTGAAGAGTGAACCAAACAGGAAAGCCCCGGTGCAGGTTGTCTTTCCCAGTTTCCATGAGCAAGTTTCCTTGATACCTTGCCCTGGTACCCAAGGGCGCATCATTCTGCCGCTGGCAGACAGTCTAGCATAACTTCAAGCAGCGAGTTGGCATTGCTGACCAGTGGGTGCTGTTGCCAAAGAGATGTTGGCTAAGATTGATCGGTGGGCTGGATCCTTCCACGGGCCACAAGACGAACAGGAAGTATGCTCCATCATCTGTTGCTGCGGCCTTTCATGCGACCCGACGGATAGGGCCCATGCCGTTGGGACTTAGTGGATGCCATTGAATCAGCGAGCATGATTGGAGTTCCAAATAATCGAGCAACCCGCCATATGCATCTGCTTCGCGGGTGCCACCAATCATAGACTCTGACGCCCCGGACTTTGGAGCGGCCTGGTGACTCGTACACCATACATATAATGGCTAATCCCGCACACCACCACACCACTTTACTTATGCATTATGTCTATGCTGGACAGACAAGTGCAAACTGCCAACGCCGTCCTATGGGAAGCTGCCAAGTACGCCCGTCGTTGGAATGTGGCTGTAGGGCCAAGCTATCACCCAGTGGAGGATAATAGTTCCCTGTCAGCCACCCGCGCCAGTGGGTAGAGTGTGTTCGAGATAAGAAACCATTTTTGCCTTCACCTGCAGGACAAACTAAACCCAGGCAAGACAAAGCCTCGAGATTGGGATCCGACTGTCTGGTACCAAAGAGAGCGCACATATGTGGTAAGACGCATCGGTCGCCTGATTCGTCTGCTGCGCCGCACACCTCCCTTCGAGGTGTGGTTTACGTTTCACCTTGAGAGGCAGCAAGCGCAGCCACTAGACCGAGGCGTCCGAGAAAACATACGGTCCGTTTCTCAGGGAGGACACCCCCGAGGCGGCCCGCCTGCAACCGGGGGCTGAACCAGCTTTCAGTCAAGACCAAAGTACCTGTTGATAACGAAGTCAGAAGCCCTCGATTCTGGATAAGACCATGTTAACGATCACAATCAGACTTGATCAATCCATTCGGGATTCGACACGACGTTTGCACTTGGCTCTCCACTTCAGCGGCAGCCGCTCATGTGAATTTGCGTGCGCGCATACCACAGTACATGTTCGAGCCCTCTAGGTTTGCGTGAAAATGCCCAGCACAGTGTGGGACTTGTGGCCCCCGAATGTACCGCATTTCTTCATGGATGACACCACCTGGACAAGTTCTGCATTTCTTGGGCAGGGGCTGGGGCACATCACAATGGGTTGGGATCCGATGTTGGGCCTTTGTGCTGCTGACAGCCACTGCATCCAGAGCTGCCACCCCAGGGCACCTCGTGAAATTGTGCAAACTTAGCATGTGCTAGTTGCGATTGACGCTCTCCAACTTGGAGTTGCGCGCAAAAAGATGCGTCGTTGTGTCGCTTCGGAAAGCTTTGACTGCTCTGCGGAGTGACTTAGGCTGAAAGCGGCCCCCCTCATGGCCCCTGGCCTGAGCTGGAACCCTCGCCCGTGCCAACAAGGGAAGATCCGAGCCATCATGGATGTATCCGCACCCGCGGATGTTCCAGGAACTCAAAACCTTATCCATGGTGTGACATTGGGGAATTCGCGCGCCCAAGAACAGAGCAAGAAAACCTAATGAATCCAATTGAGAAATTTGATGAGACCGCACCACATCATGCATTCTTGGACAATGTTTGTCTACCTAAAACAATTGGACGTTCTTTTGAGCAGAGAGACGCAGGTTCTAGCAGAGTAAGCTCGCTTGCTGGTCAACCTGTAGGTAATCCGCGTGTTCAGGAAAAGCCGGCTTGTAACCGACAATCTCGATGGACACCCGGCTAGGCACATGAGCGAGTTGGTTTAGATACAACGAGATGTTTTGTTGACAACAAGTGCAGTCACAACGCTGGAAGCCATCCCCAAAGCAGTGTTAATCGTTTGTCTGGAGAGTAGGTGCGCATCATGTGGTTTTCACATAGTCATGGTCCTGGAAGCTGTGCGTGTGTGTGTGTGTGTGTGTGTACGCTGACCAAAGTATGACAGTGTCCGCGTTGACAAAGAGCAAATCAAGATGAGGCTTGTACACAGTACACTAAATACATGGAGTGGATGCATGAGAAAACCAGACTGACAGGGGGGACGTACCGCTCCCGCTCTGCATCGCGGGACGGGCAGGGTACATGGATATTGAGTCTGGGGAGTGGAACTTCGAAAGAGGCTTCTCAACTGGGTCTGGGTCAGTAGATGCGTGCGGTACAGTTGTGACCCCTGCCCTTCCACCAGGCCGCCTTGCCCTTCAAGTCAAGCCCCTCCCTCCCTCTCGCCCTCTTCGAACAAACGTAAAGAGACAGAGGAAGAGGCGAGCCGAAACCCTTTGTCCGCCCTTCATCAGCAACGCCAATTTCGACAGGTCATCAGGAGGCATCCCTACCCAAGCAATCTAGCCTGGACGCTTTTGCCTCCCTTACCTGCCCTAGTACCTACCGGGCAAACCCCTCGTGCTGCGTCGAGTCGTTTGTCCTTGGGACCCCCCAAAAAAAGAGAGGCATCGACGCACAGGCCGAGTCCCGTGGAAACAGGGCTTGTCATTAATTATTCACCATTGTTCATCCTGGACCAGTGATTGTCCTCAAAGCACCTCCCACACCAGTTTTGTTCACCGTTTCCTCCCCTCTCCTCCTCCTCCCCCTCCTCCGCCAGACTCCTTCCGCCATCGGGTCCGACCCCACTACTCGTCTGCCGCTAGACTCATTGAAAACAACCAAAGGTATGCATTTTCCAATATAATACCACTTCAAATTTCGACACCCAGGAGGACGCATCAATATCGGCCTTATTTGTTCTCATCATCATTATCACCATCATCATCACACAACACTGCCAGCGCATCCACACGCATCTCATCTTACCCCATTCCATCCGCTTTTGCGGACCCCAATTCAATCGGGGTCCATCTTACTCACTGCAGTGGGCTCGGCACCCGTCTTATTCAATATTGCCATGCCTCATCGGCTATAGTCCAATCCAACACGGCGGAAGCAGCGGGATCCCGGAACCTCTCATTGTCACGCTACTTTCTTATTCCCTTTATTTCATCCCTCCCTGTTTTTATCGGCATCGTGGCGGTAATTAAAGGGAATTACAGAACGAGTAGCACTGTGGCGGGCTGTGAAAGGCTGACTGACATTCCTGGGTTGACGCGGTAGGACCTCAGAAATCCCGAGTTCCAGTTGGAGAGGTTTGGAGCGGCCCGAGTCGTGTCCCAGAAAACGTGCACTTTTCCCGCCCGTGTTCCCGCTGCGTGCAGGACAGCGGTACCTCCTTCCAGTTCCAGGCACAGACACACTGGGCTCCTTCCAGACGCCAAAGCTGAGAAAGCTTTCTTACTGGGGACCCTGTGCCTTTTTTTTGTTTTTTTTGTTCCCGACCGTTCTGGATCCCACTTTGGTGTCTGACGCAAAAACATAACAAGATCCAAAGGAACTTCGCATTCCTGTCCGGTTCCGAACCAAGCCAGACAGAGACAAACAACACCAGGACGAACCTGGCTTGGCCTGGCCTGACCAGACCTGACCTCACCAGAACCAGACGGGCATCCGGGCTGTCCCGCATCGCTTCGAGAAAAAAAGACTGGGGCGCTAGGCCTTGGCCCTTGACCCCGTGCCCTGCCCTGAGGTACTGCTACTAAAAACCCAAGGTTCCTTCCTGCTGTACTCTGCCTGCAGCCCAAAGACTAAAAGGTTCCCCATTCTGATTGGGAATTTACAACGGCGCCTTCCCATTTGGCCACATTCTCCCACATCCTTAATCTTTCATCAACCACCCACTACGACCAAAGCCTCAACCTCACCTTTTTTTGTTTTCTTTCTCCCCCTCACACCCTCTCACATCCTCTCTCTACCTTTGGTCGGCAACGTCGTCGCCTCGACCACTTGATTACACAAAATCCATACTCGATACTGTCACTTGTCTTGGTTGCGCAGGAGACATCATCGTTTATCAGTGCATGGTTGCTTGCAGCCTTGTCTTGCCTTGGACGCTGGTCAATATTTGTTTACAGTTCAATATCCGGGACATTGGTGGGCATCGCAAACGAATCTTTGATCGCTTTGAGGCTAGCGAGACCTTCCAAAATCATTTGCGCAATAACACATTTCAAGGTTGAGGTCGCTTGAAGCAACAAGCTCACGACGACTTCCAAACCATGTCAGACCCGAATGGCTACAGGGGCGGCCCCCCACCAGAGGAATCTGCCTACCCGCCACCTCCTGGCGAAGAAGAGGAAGACCGTCAACGACAGCATACCCAATATCCGCCTCCACCATCAGCACATGTGACGTTGCCTCCGATTCAAGATGCGCACCCAGCCTATGGCCGATATGCGCCAGCCGGTCCTCCGGATCCTCGCGCGCAAGGCCACTATGCAGCCTCTCCTCCTGGCGCAAACGGGCACGCGCCTCCTCCTGGCGGCTCATTCCAGCTTCCTCCGGTGCAACCTCCTCCTGATCAGCGGTATGGCGTAGAACCCAGGTTTGAGTACGCGCAAGGCAGGGGCTCGTCGTACCCTCCGCCACCGCCACCTGAGCACTACAACTACACGTACAGACCATCTTCTGGGTCTCCTTATGGTAGCGGCCCTTATGAGTACCGTGGTGCCCCTCCTGCGCCGGCCCAGGCGGCCCCAAGGCAGAGAACTTCGATTGCGTGTAGTTACTGCCGCAGACGCAAGGTTAGTAGTGCTCGAGGACAGGGAGTGCTATGCGCTTTTGTTTCTAACCTAGACGACTATAGATTCGCTGCAGTGGCTACGGCACGTCCGACGGAGTCTGCTCGAACTGCAGAAAGACCGGCAACAAGTGCGTTTTCCAGCCAGTGAGCAATTCTGCGACAACTGCCTTCGTGCCGGTCTCTGCCATTCCTGGCGGTGTTGCTCCTGGCACGCCTCTGTACGGCGCGTTCGGACAGCCTCTCCCGCAAGGTCCTGGAGGCGCTCCTCCACCAGGAGGGCCTGGAGGACCGATGCCGCCGCCGCCACCGGGCGCACAAGGCTATCCACCGCATCAGGGACAGCCCGAGGGATTCCAAGGGCATTCACCCAGGTCGTCCTACTATCCTCCTCCTCCCGAGGATGCCAACGGTCGCCGACGCCAGCATGAAGAAGACCATGCTTCGCGCTTGCCGCCCCCAAGCGTGTACGGTGATCCAGATCCTCGACGACGCTCGCCTGCCTCTCCCATGCAAGGGACGACCCCGCCTCAACCACAATACGACTACCCACCGAACGCTGCGAACTACGAGCAGGCCGACAGAACTGGCACCCCTCGCCGTGACAGCCCTCCTTCGCCCCAGCAAGGTAACGGTGCTGGTCCCATGAGCCTGAATGCGCTGATTGATGGCCCGCCTCCCCGCCCCCCGCCTAATGCGGATAATAACCGCGAGATCGACCAGAACATGCTCAGCCGGCTCAATCGTCGCACCTAGTAGAATTCGTTTATGCTTGACATTGACAACGTGCAGACGAGAGCCCGTTCCCAGCACCCTATCCCGTAAGGGGGCTGTGATCCCATGTGTGCACAGATTGGCTTGGAACGGCGACGAAAGGCGAACTCGTTTCCCGAGTGGTCAAGGGCAAGAGTGGACAACTTGCCCTATACTATTGGACGATTTTGCAACTTCTCGGTTATGCTACTACAGAGTTCGGTACAACGGCAGCTGCATTCAGTTCCACGTTGATATCCCCATCCACCGAGTACATGGAGCGAACTGCGGACAGACTCAGTCATGAAGGGGCTACTACTGGATTGGGGAACTCAGGGGAAAGAGCTAGTCAATAGGCGCATACGAGCACAGAACATGCCCAGAACAAGTGGAGAGGGTCGTAATGAGGAGAACCAAGACTGAAGATGGAAGATGGAAAGATGGAAGAGAGAGATGATCAGCGGGGATGTTGAGAGGTGCGGGTTTGAGCAAAACCAGCAACGACTAGACTTTGTTGCTACTGTTCGGCAACGAACGCATCGTACCTCTTTTTGCTTCGTCTGCTTTTCTCGTCAAATGCTTTGTTCACATCCGACCGATTTGTGCGTAATGGTTTGCTTTCTACTTTGTACCTATTATGCCTGCATTGCTTGGGGGCAGGGGTTCTATATGCTGGCTTGGGGGTGGAGCGGTCTGGCTTGGAAAAGAAAGAAGAACGAATGTTGCCTCACGGCAGATTGATCGATTTAGTTGCTTGATTGGGACAAAGGGGCTTATGTATGTGCGCTGCATGAGTGGTGTGGGTTGAATTTGTGGTTGTTTTGAACGTTTAATCTTTTATTACCTTTGTACAAGTATGATGATTACCACGCAAGCACATAGTCTGACTTTTTCTTCTTTTTGGGTCACTTGTTGCCGGAAGGAGTTGGAGATCCATCTGATCCCAGGAGAGTGGGACTTCTATGTTTTTCTTCTTCCCAGTCTGCAAGTACTGGTGTTAGGCAGGCACTTCAAGGACACATGGCTGGTAAATGTATGTATGCTCTCGCACGAATGGGGACGGGCCCGGACCGACCAGGGCTGCACACATGTGAGTGAGAGACAATGTGGTTGCGTACGTGCGTGCGTGTGGGAGAAGATGTAAGGTTACTTGGAAATTCAAAGTCCAACATCTTTTTGGTTCTGTGGTGCTGTATGCAAATGCAATATCTCCAAAGTAGTCAGAGTCCGAGTGACTCTGTGATTTCGAGAATACTGTGATGAGTGAATGATGGTGTTGTTATGCACCTTGATGTCACTTGCACCATCGAGGCTGTGTCTATGATAGGGTTGGGGCCTACATGCTTTGCGGACAGGAGGTCAATGATAAAAGAAGCTCTCATGGTGGTGGTGAGAAGCCTTCTGTGGTAGGTGGTTGGTTCTCCCAAGCAGGGAAGCAGCATGGCCAATCCCAGGAAACGGAGGTAGCGAGCAAGATTGTGGATCCCTCCCCCCTTCCACGGCCATGATACGAGGAGCAAATACACTGGCCGTATCATGTGAGTGTTTAGCTATGTGAGCGTTTCTAGCTCATCGGAACGGCACGGGGCGCAAAGTGGGTGACATTTGGGGAGGGAGCCCTGCAGTATCTGGTTTGACATTTTGGAGCCTTGCAGTGGACTGCTTCGGCTAGATGCAGTGGCCTGCTTCTGTGGATGTTGATCTCGTTCTGCCGACTGAGATCTCGCCACGTTTGTGTTGCTCCAGCTCCGTGGGGGGTTGAAGCTGCCCTTCAAGGACGTACTATGGTAGAAGAAGCAAAAAAAACCTTTCCGGAAAACCCTGTGGAGGGGCAGTGGGTTTGGGGGGGGGGTGGGCGGGACTTTCGAGGACCATTGCCTCTTTCGCGATGCTCTTATGCGGCTTGATGGAGCCTCCCCTCCTCCGCCCCCTCGTTTGGGGATATATTGACCGCCCCGGTGGTGGTGGTAGTGCAGATGGTGGTGTAATGTGTAGGGGAAGAAGGGCCTCCTTTATCTTTTCCCACCGGGTCAGGCATGTAGCCGTACCGGTCACGTAACCGTCCAGTTCCCCGCTGTTGATTGTGCACGGCTGGAACGAGAAACGATTTGCCCATGATAGATGTGTGAATCTGCGACATGCCTTTGCGATATACTTAAGCTCCGGCTTGTGATGGGGCCTGGGCCTGGGTCTGGGTCTGGGACTGGGTCTGTACCCCCCGGGGCAAAGGGGTGGAACTGCGGCTTTGCCAAGCAGGATAGCTGGCAGGACGATAGAAACGAGCCGATCGGGGTTGTAACCGCGCTCATCCAGGACTTTCAGGACATCATTGGATGTGCTCTGAACAGATTCTGTCCCAGGGTACCAAGAAGAAAGAAATGTCGACCGGATAGCCGGACATGGACGAATTGGCTGGCCCTTTTCCCCCCAAAGGTAGTGGCGGTCACAGGGCTCCAGCGATCCATGAGAGAGCTCAAGCTTGGGTGGTCCCTGTAGAGATGTTTGGTCATGACAGGCAATGGCCTGCATTGGGGCCCCGGAATTGTGGAAACTACTCAGGAATTTCTGATCTTCTTCAAGTGACCAGACAAACCGCGTGATTGTGGGCTTTGGGGGGAGAAAGGGTCGCATCCCAAAGGGCAATGCACGTAAACCATAGTACAGAGTGCACAGTTGAGTGGTATATGGCTCCTTGAACAGCACTGTAAAATATCGTGGATCAATTCTCTATTCAGCCTCTACATTCCTCCCCGCTTCTCGATCCTTGAGACCGGCGTCCTGAAGGATGCACATATGCTCGTAGAAAGCACCTGGTCCAGTGGTTGGTATCCCGTGGGACTTGGGAGAAGAACCCTCAACTCATGAAGCCATATACTGTGGGCGAGTACGTATATGTACCTCCATCGATGGGGTCCCAATCCCGGCATGGTGTTCTTCTTAATTCTTGGAAAACTTGGCACATCGAAAGACCAGCCGGACTCGGGATATGGGCACCCTTTCGTTTAAATAACATGTGCAATTGCGAGAGAGGCCTGGTCAGCACCAGTTCTGGCTGACCGAAGGTCCGAAGGCGAAAAGCTCTTGCCTCCCGAGTTTCTGCACCAGTGTCCTTGACAGAGGGCCCCCGTCGACACTGGAGAACAGGCAGCCACTGACCCGTTTGCACGCACAAATGCACTATATGGCGTGCTGTCATATCTCTTGATCGGTTCACATCATGCGGCTTGATTCTTTTTCGATTTCGACAGCGCAGCATACGTTGCGGTCAAGGTCACATCTCCACGGCAGACCAAAAAAGCACCTTCACTACGAGCTAATCTATCGATGCTTTTGTCTGCCCTGAAACAGAACAATCTCCGTCTCGGCCTGGCACTCGAACAATGTCGAGACCAGCTCTCGGCTCCGTCCATCCATGCGGCTTAGCGAAGACGAGGCCTTCGTCGTCTGGTATCAGCCACTAAAGTACGTCCAGCTTACCGATGAGGACCCAATCATGAGATCTGGCAAGATGGCTACCTGCAGACACACAGCTTCAATCTTGCTGCAATGCAGCCCACAGCTATCAGGTAGATAGGCAAGATCTACAGAGTCCTCGTCCGACCTTTGAGATGATCACCAATTACCGGCGATCCCCCGAGTCGCTTACCAGATAGATGCCCGACCGAGACAAAGGAAACTTGGCTGTAGTGAGATCCACCACCACCAGCGCCAATGAAACTAGGAGGAGCTTGGGATCCCTTACGCCTACAATGGTCGACGCGCCTCTTCCCGTTCGTCTGAGCGTTCGGCCGCCTATGCCCTTCATCACCCTAGCGGTCCGTCCCAAGCCGTACCAGTGCTAAATTAGCCTATAAGCTCCATCACTTATTGCAGCCGGCGACCAAGATAGCGCGATCCATCCGCTTGCGCTACCGCCCAGTGCGCGTGTGTACCTGCAGACATTAAGGGCGAATGTACAATATGAAGATCAACCAAATGTTGCCAAGAACTCGATAGGATGTCATAAATCAAGACCCAGGGGAATGAGAGTTGCAGGCTCAGCCCTGTCCCAGCATTGGGGCCCGACCCAAATCTCTTCTCCGCAAACCACGCTTGTCTGTTCGGTTCGAGACATCGGCACCAATCATGTTGCCTGGGGGAAGAGTGACCGGAGAAAGTATACTCCAGGGCAGCAGAAAGTCTCGCCCCTTCAGTGGTTGCTGATCAATCTGGTCCCTAAAGAAGCTCAACCTAGTGTCGCTCGGTGGCCGAGAGGTTGCAGCTGCGTGTGTGCTTAGGCAGGTGATAGATGGAAGCTTGCAACAACAGCCTGGGATGCTTACCATGGTACAGAGAAGGGCACCTTACTTTTGATGACAGCCACCCCCACCCCATATTGTACAACGCGGCCAGCGTGCTGATAGCAGACACTGCCTTGATATCACAGTATCCCTTACGAAGCTGCACCTCTCCAAGCGCGACCCTTTGCGACATGCTACTGTATCCGGGCATGGTTTGAGCTGGACAGGTCGCAATCATTCGACGCATTTTGGCAAGACGATAGGGGCGTAGCTCGGGAGAATAGCCAAGAAGGGCACTCACCACGATTTCGTCATCTCACTCTCGGAACAGCTTGCAAGGATGCAGGTGTTGTGGTCTCGACTTCTCAAGACCGTGTTTCCACCCCCAGATCATTGGCCGCTGGTGTTGCTGCCCAGCTCGCTTCGGCTGCTCGAATTTCGCAATGCTGGCTAGCACGGGGTGCTTGCATGGAGGAAAGACCTGCCTTTTCAGCCTGTCACCTGCAGCTTTTCCAATGCAAGCCACAGGAGCTCGCGTTGTTGCGACCCTGAAGTACGAGTACGACGCCAATGGATACAGAAGGGAATTATTGCTTCTCGCGACTCATCCACTCCACTTGCGTACCGATGTCAATACCTCGACTCTCAATCCGTATTGCACACTTGGATTGTTGGTGAGGCTTGAACAAAATTTAAGCCTCGCCGGAATGCTCAGCCTCGCCAAGCGCCTTATAGTGCATTGGGACCAGGGCTCCAGTAACGCTCCGCTTAGGACGAGTCGAGGACGACATGACAGCAGGAGGAAGGCATCTACCTTCACAAACGTGGTCCAAATTCACGTGATCCTCCTCGGATGCATGGCGGTCTTCTCTGGCCATCTATGCAGGGGTACAGCTCCGTCGGCACTTGCAGAAGGCTGAGAACCTGAGCGGCTGGAAAGGCAAGTTCAAACTGGGTCCGGGGAAGAGAGCACTTCCTCGATAAGTGCCACGAGCAGTAAACGACGTCTTCACATGCATTGCAACTGGCATTCTCAACAAAGTAGAGGAGAATGAAGAAGACCAGGGAAGGCTCTGGAGCGTGCACTTGAAAGTTAGCGAGATTCACGCCAGCGAGCACCGGACGGGAGGCAGGGAATTCGAACCAGCCATGAGACAGCAAGTCAGCAAGCCCTTGCGTTACGCATGAGATCTCGCTCTTTTTAGGCGTATCGCGTCGGACTGCTACTCGGCGCCACTGATCGCTACCTTCCAACAGTTTCACGGAGGCAAGGGAGCCAGTGCTTGCTGGCGAGGCTCGAAGATTCTCCAGTACCCACTAGGTACCCAAGCGATCTTTCAGAGTCGTGGCACTCTGTAGACGGAAGCTTTTGAGCGTGTGACGGCCTATCGAGCTCAGGAGGAGGGTGCCACGGTATGTTTGCTTTCATCATAGAAGACGTGGGTGACTTATGTGGGACTCTTTACGGCAGCAGGGTTTGTCGGCTACCCGCGATTTGTAAATTGCAGGGACTTGACGCAGGGAAGCGCATTATTTGATACTGATGTTGGTGAACAGCAAGAAAGAAAACACAAGGCCTGGCATAGACACTGGCAGCCTGCGTGCGTTACACCGATGACATCAAATCGATGCCATCAAATCGATGATGTCTTTCATGGCAATCTCAGGGATCTCTCTGTGTGGCCACGTCTTGTAGCATTGGCCATTATCTCAGGCATTGCTCCTAAACATCATGATTCTACTGCGCAGTAGATGGACAATACACCAGCGATATGAATTCGGTCGGCTTTGTGGTGGATCGCTCCATGACAGCGAGCTTGTCTGACTATTTTTGTTCATGCGGCTATGACAGTCAAGAGGTCTAACGGATTGCGAGCTGCCATATGGCTTGAGATGTCTACTCATCAGCCACTGCGCGATCGTCTCTTGACGCAGCGCTTATAGACGATTGAGATGGAAGACATTGAAGAGGAGACCGTACTGACCAGCAGACTTAGACTTGTCTTAACCCAAATTATAAGGCCGATGGGACGCGGACGCTGCTTTGCACGGTGCTCTTGCGTGCTAGACGAAGACTAAGTAAAAGTGCAGAGGACTCAGAAAGGACTCAAATAGTCCTTGGTCAGGGCAACTAGCATACAAATAGGCCCTTAGAGCCACGCAAAGTGGACTTTGACATGATATTTAGTGGAGACAATGCTGATTCGAGCAGTCTTAGTGTGTGTTACACACACCGCCCCCGTATTGATGAAGCCAAGACTGGCGCTGACCAAATAACTTGAACAAATCAGACTTTGATTTCATTCTTGAGTCTCTCGAAGCAGCAACCTAGTTATTAAACAAGGTTGGAACGCTGCTTGTGAGCAAATTCGACCCTGAGACCGGCCATACTTGCACGAGCAATTAGCCGCATTATACGCGCCTGTTCGCAGGGCCTGGAGACTTTCGAGGTCCATCTGAACAGATCGGCCTTGGTGTGCAACAAGTGACAAGTGACAAATGGAAGTTTATTCGTATGCACGATTTGACTAATTTAGCTCATACTGTCGTACGGAGGTATTGAACACAGTAAAAGGTTTCCGCATCTGGCGCGTCGGACTTCCACAAAAGCTTGCCTCTTGCCTTTTGGCTGTCATCTGACGGCGCATCACAGACACCGAGAAAAGTTTATCGACAACTTCTCCATTTTCGGTACAGAGGTATGGATTATGGCTTTGATTCCATATGATGCTAACCTCAGAGGCGAGAGTTTCACACAGCATGGACTGCGGCCGATGATGTCTTCCGAATATGGCGGCCTGTTCTTTGGACTATGCGTCTTCGTCATTGCTGAGCACTGGCTGTGCTCATCATCGTGTCATCCATCTCAAGGATTGCACAACTATGTGCACTAGCAGCGCCGCTTGCTGTTCTTGCTTGTCACCTTCTGTTCATCTCACCTGCCAAGCTTCGTGTCTTGTTGCTCGGAAGACTACCGACCTTCCACAAGTGAAAGCAAATATGCATGCTCGGCATGCTTTCCAACTTGCCTCGGTCTCCATCCAGATTTTTGTGTGGCGGGTATTAACAAGCCAGCATGTGCACATGGATTGCAATCAGGGTCTGTGCGGACGAGGTCAAAGACGAGCCCAAAAGCGCTCGGCACGGCTCGCGCGCGTGGCCATCAAAAGGCCGACAGGGGCTTTCTGTACATGTTAGTGGGGTTGCGGAGTGGCTTCAAGGAATATTGAGCAAGAAAAAAAAAAGCCAGGACCCCACACTTTAGCGGAGACAGGGGTGCCGGATCTGTACTAAACCTTGCCTCATACCAACTGTAGGCCCGTCCCGTCAGCCCGCAGTCCCGGGGTGTGCCGTGCATGTGCAGGGTCAGGCGTGTCGGTCTGGCCGTGCGACAGGCCCCCGCCTGATTCCACGTGGGCTAATCAAAGTTACATGAGCAGGATCGCTCGTGCATGATGATGGAACTTTGATCCGAGCGGCTAAAGAAAAAGAGGGGAACAGGATGGGAACGGCTTGTGCGACGAGTCATCAGAACAATGCTTTTTCAGATGCAGCTGCTTGCGACATTTTGCAGCCGACAGACACTGTGTGGACAGCCTCATGTTGATTGCATTGAGTCCCTAATCCGGCGATGCGGTTTGGTTTGGTTTGGTTCGTGGGGTGTAGTGCAGTGCTGGAAATCTGGTCGAAGGCTGGGAGTTTGGGGGCCTTGTGCGCAAAAAGGCCCAGCCCGCTTTCCGCCCGTCTTCCGGGAACAAGCAAAGGAGTTGCTTTTTCTCATCGCGCCGGCCCGAGACGTTCGCACCACACAAAGCTCGACTCATGGGTCGATCGCCGATGGGACGAATGGAGTTTGACAGCTCCGCTTTTATTTTATAGGCGTCCCCTCAAAACAGGAGCAGGGTCTACCCGCACAGTGCGCAGGAACGGCTTCGTCTACTCGGTACAGCGCCGCGAAAATGTTATGGTTACATTGCTTGGCCCCGACGAGACGGTTTTAGGGCCTGGCTGTCAGGCTGTGGGTATCCTCTTCAAACCACACATCCATGTGATTTCTTCGTGCTGCTGCTTCATTGCAGATGAGGCGGTGGCTGTAGTCAGGATTCATCACCATCGTATGACCCTGGAATGGGGAAGGAGGGAGCATCATTGTCAGGCTGTGCAGCAGCCTGCAACCGACGACGTGACGAGGGAGAGTAAACCCAAAAGAACGGAAAGGTTAGCATGAGGATAATCATCATTTTGCATCTCGCTGCGCAAATGCGACTCTGACTGCAGCCGCCTCACTGCGTCCGCTATGCATTTGTATGTGGGAGAAAGAGAGAGAGAGAGAGATTGTCCTTTTACTGTGCGGATACAAGGCAAGTAACAGTACCTACAGCTCAGTAGGACATACAGCAGGCCGTAGATGGTGTAGGACCCGGGCGCCTAGACTGGTCACGTCGTAACAGCTGGGGGAGACAGGTGCGTGGTACATACTATAGTAGTATGCAGGTGAGACTGATGTTGGGTCGCTTGCTTTGCACGTTCTTGGGTGGGTCGGGTCGGATGATGACCTCGGAAGGAAGAAAGGTCGACTTTACAATCGTTGCTAATAAGTTTCTTGATTAGTGATGCTAGGGAGAACCTGATGTGAGGGACATAATAAGCAGCGGACCCGATCCATAGCTGGGCCAAGTGAGCTGAATTTTTCGGTCCTCCCTCGGCCCTCCCTGGCGTAATCTTGCCGTGCAGGGCTAAATAAGGGCGGAGTTGTGGAAGAAGACAAGGCTGGCTGGCTGGCTGGCAAGCCGACAGTCATTTGCTCGCTAACCAAAAGGGCAAAAAACCTTGCACTGTGTTCCTTTGTACTGCATAGGAAACGTCTTTGGCGAATGGTGGCCGAAGAATGTCGGGATATGTTGCCTTTTTACTCTTTGGCGTGAGCCTATCAAACATTCAACACCAGCACCTTGTTAGCTAGCAAGCGGGTGGGTGGGCCTTTTTTCATGCCCCTAGTTGCGCGTGGAATCGATATTCTGGGCAAGGCTGAGGGGGGAAAGCTAGCCGAGGAGTTTCCTTGCCTCGGTCATGAGGAAAAAGTAACTCGGCTGATTCCAAGCGCCTTGCTGAAAGGCATGATTGGGGCTGTTAGGACGTCATGGAGTAGAAGGGGGGAATGGTGGACCTGGGAAACTACATAGTTCAAAATTGAGCAACTGAGTTGATCTTGGAAACGTAAGAGAGAGAGAGAGAGTCCCCGAAGAACTTTTGTGATCCGGCTAGTGGTGTCCAAAGTATAGCGTAAGCGGACCTCCTCCTTATGAGGTTCTCGACAGGAGTTTTGAGCTTAAGAAAACGTCTACATATGTAATATGCGTGGAAACTACCGCAAGCTTCTCAAAATCCAGATAGTGAAAGCCTTTTTTTTTTTTTTTTGGGCGATTTGATTCAATATACCTGTGATATATCTCGGATACCTTTAGGAGTGCAGCTCCCGTTGCAGCACAATTCTACTTCTACCATATCTACCTAGTAATAGTCTGTATGCCAAATTTCCAAACCCAGGAGTATATGCAATATAGTCTGATATCAAGTATTCACACAAAAGAAACCATCATTTCGTCACAGTCCATATTCCATCCACATCATCAGTAACAGCCGCACTTCTTCTCATGCCTCCCCAACCCCGAATCTCAATCTATCGAGCGCAACCTCATATTTCGCAGGGTTATGATCGGTCAACATCGTCGCTCCGAAACGCACCTCCCTGAACCGAGCTTCCACATCTCGCACATATTTCAGTACGATCCTCCTCGCCGGACGACCTACGTACTTGAGACTTTCCTTGCCCTTGCCCTTGCCGTCACCATCTGTTGTGCTGCTTTCCTGATCGTTGCTAGGCCTTACAAAGGCATCTCGCCGCAGTACATTCTCCGTCTCCACAACAAACACCTCCCCAGGCGGTAGCAGCTTCTCGCTCAACATACTTGCGCGAAGAGTCTTGAACGCCGCAAAAGCCCACTGTTCATCTTCCTCGCATGCCTCGCTTTTCTTGCTGGCGCCCGTCCACTTATCCATCAGCCCGCCCTGCAGCGCCTCCCACACACGCTGCTTAATCTCCGACTTTGCGTCCGTGTTGTCGGTCTTGAAAGCCAGCGCTACCGCCTGAAAATCATGTAGCACGCCCAGAGATAGGAACGGTACCAGGTCCTGACCGTGCACGACGGACGTTATGAGCCCGCGAGTTGCGTTGCGTAGCGAGGGCGACATGGTCGCTGGAGGGCCATAGGCATAGACGTGAATCGGTCGCCCAGAGGGGAGGCAGTGGTGTGAGGTTGTAGAGGCGGCGCCTGGCGCGGAGAGGAGGCGGCTGTGCGGTGCATCCGAGGTGACAAAGGATGTGGCGCCGTCAACGGGCTCGGACAGCATCACACCTAGAAGAGCGGTCACAGCGCCGCCTAGCGAGTGTCCTGTGAGGACTAGGCCGTAGTCCGGGTTCGTCTCGAGCGCGGCTTTAATTGTCACCAGCACACGTCCGTCACCACCATAGAGTAGTCGGCGGGCGGAGGCATGTACGCCTTTGTGGACTTTGTAGCTCTTTCCTCGCCAGACTAGGTCATCGTAATCGCACGTCATGTCGGCCAGCACGTCCTCAAAGCCCAGAGTGCCGCGACAGGCGAGAACCACCGCTTTGGATTCGTCGTCAATGGAGATGTAATGGACCAATGGCACGCCAGTCTCAGTGGACCCTGTGGAATCACTGCCTCCCTGCGAGTCGACGAAGGATGCTAAAAGGATCGACTGTGGTTGAGACTGAGTATGGTGTGCAAAAGAGCGCACTTCCTGGTGCGTGTTGTCGAGGGCTTTCAACATGGGTGGCATGCTCTTCGAAATGCCAAAGACTTTGAGGAAATGAGATCCGTAGGAGGCGGAGGCAAAGCGCATATAACGGTTGATGTTCCGGAGAAGATGGAACCGAGGGAACATCGTTTCTAGAGTGCCATTGCGACGAAGGCTCATCAAAGCGTCGGCATCAAAAGGACTTCGTTGATAGTAAGGCACAATCGACATCTGCGACTCATTCGTTTTCAAAGTGTAAATGCTGGGTGAGTAAAGTTGCGACGCGGCCCGGCGGTGACTGGTGTCATTTTTGGAAGGTGATGATGGGGGCTGCCTGAGATCTCTTTCTGGTCTTGACTTGGCCATAGAGCTGCGCGCAAAGGCAGGGGACACGGGACGATGGCCCTCCATAGAATGTATGGAGAAAGTGTCTGTCTGTGATACAAGCGAGTCCCTCCGGCGTTCGTGTATCGATATATAGCTGGCTCTCGAAGGACTGCGCGGGATGGTTCCTTCGTATTCAGCCAGAGCTCGTGTTGTCAATGGTTTCCTCTGTGGTACTCCCTGAGGTGGACGCGGAGGGTCTCGCTTTGGAATAGGGCCCCGGTTCGGTACGGTCAGGTTTTGCTTTCCAGTTGTTGCAGGTCTTGATGTAGCCGGCGTGGCGCGACCGGAGGGCCCATGCACCGGGGGCTTAGCTTTCGAAGCTACCGACGGTTTATGACTGGCAGCGTCTTTCCCATCCTTTGTTATCAGACCAGACATAGTCGACGATGAGCCTTTCTTCAAGACATTCCGAAAGCTCCCTTTTTTCTCGGACGTTGGCTTCGTTGATAGTGGTGCCTTGGCGTCTTCTTTTGTCGATCTCTTGGACAATAATCTGGACATTGACTGCATCGACTGCTGCTTCTTGCGTGGTGTATCGCTACTGGAAGTGGATGCTGGAGGAGAGACAGGCATCCTAGGTCGTTTTTGATTTGCAGACGACTGTTCGAGGCTCCTTCCTGGTAGAGGTATTTGCCTCGATTTATCGGATGAGTCTTTGCGATTTTTCATAGATGGAATTGGTGCTTGCTTTAGCTGGGTAGCCGTGGACGCCTGCTCCAGCTTTTCGAGCGATGATCCCGTGCCGAACAAAGTTGGCGATTTTGGAGGTGGTGCTGGCTTGTCTTCCTCATTGTCATTATCGGAAACTGCAGTCTCGGCTGCGGAAATAGAATCGCTCTCAGAATCATCAATCTGCTCGACGAAGCGAGGAACGTCACTTTCCTCTTCGTCTCGGGCCATTTCGGTGCTCCTCAGCTTGTTCTTGTTGACTCGGTATACCACTCGATACGTGGCCTGTGGTGCACTAGATCCTTGTAGAAGCTGGTCTGCCGAAGATATAGACCAGCGTTGATTGCCCTGCGAGGAAGAAGGTCGCAGCATGGTTTCTTCGAGGAGCTCAACTCCTGGAGGCGGAGCAAGGGTGCTTAGTTGCGTGCCAGAGACATCGACGGTAATGGTTTTCGTGGTTTTGGTCTCGGTAGTGATAGAAACCTTGGACCCTGCCGGAAGTCTGTTGATGATCTGGCGCTTCAGACGAGACTCGGGAAGGCCATTATCATCGTCGCTGCTATCGTCCTCTCCGTGCTGTTGTATCGTCTGGATGACCTTGTCGTTGGGACCATCACTCTCGATTCGCTTTCCTTCAGTTATTCGGTTGTAGTCGATGGTTTCCTCATCGTTGAGAATTACGACGTCCCATAGAATTTCCTCCACCTGCAACCGTTGACATTCTTCCTCAATAAGTCTCCATGCCCACCTTTGGAAATATGCCAGTCCAACGATACCCACGATCAAATCAAAGACTCCAACTTTCTCTCCTGGCTGACCGGTGGCTGGATTGTTGAATTCTCGGCGGATCAAGGTGATAATGCTCGCTATGGCCCTGGACGACTCGGTTGAACCAAGAATAGAGTCCAAGTAGGAGAGTGTCAAGTGAGAGACATCGGTAATGGTCGATATGGTCGTGCCAGTGATAGCGAAGCCTGCCGTGGTCCAGAACACCACCTGGGACATTGCGAGATGCAGACTCTCCAGGGACTTTTCCATAATGGACTCGGCGTCGCCTCTTCCCAGCTCCGAGTTGGCCCTCAAGAAGGCCTCGTTTCCGGCGCGGTGTAATATGGTCTCCAAGATGCCGCGTCCGAGTTCCAGACTCGAGAGAGTGGTGGCCTTGGCTGCGCCAAATCCATATCCGCCTATGACAGAGGTGACTCGCAAGGCAAGACTGGCTGAGCGAGTCCAGAAACTGATGGTAGCAGCGACTGGAGAGGGCAGGAGAGTTCTCCCTGGGGAAGGGTGCGCAAGCTCCTGATTCTGAGCCTCAAGGTGTCTCGGAGTGGTGTTGGTGGCGACTTCAGAGCCTTGCGGGCCATCATCTTTAGTCTGCGTCATCTTGGGTGATTTGAGCGAAGAGCCCCGTGGACTGCGGTCATGTGAACGTGCCTGCCGTACACGAAAAGACAGTAGCAGGGCGTCCGGGGCTTGTCGACGGTTCGCGCATCGTATGCTTGGAGCAAGCACAAAGCAGAGGAGGATTCACTGTCAGGTTGTGTGTGTGTGTGTGTGTGTGTGTGTGTGTGTGTGTGTGTGTGTGTGTGTGTGTGTATGTGTATAGTTAAGAGCCAAGGGCGGAACCAGCAAGAGTGGATCTGGGGATTGTTGAGGGGCAAAAGTCGGCAAAGAGAAAGAGAGATAGGCAGGTAGTCTAAGATTCGAGGCTTGATTGGGGAATCTATCAAGATGTCTCAGCTTCCTGGTGCATATGATCTCGACAAGAAGTAAAATCGAAGATGGGGGCCTCGGAATGCAGTGGTTGTTGTCGAAGAGCAGCACGCGCAACTAGGTGGCTATCCGCGCATAGCATTCCAGACCACCTGGGCATTTGACGTCCCAACAAAACAGTGGCATGTGACAGCCAGCAGGGGGGGGGAAGGGGCCAAAGAGAGTTACTACGGTACACCACCAACTTGAGCCCCACGGTCTACTGCAAGGGCCCGGAAAGTGTGTTGCGGAATTCCAACGAGTCATTCTGTTCTAGACTCTATTCTGCTCACTCTGGAACTAATCGTATAAAGGTCTGTATAAGCTGCATAGTCCAGCACGGAAATACTGCCCTAAGCAAGTGTAGAATGGTAATTCCAAAGGAAACCGGTGCCTTGCCATAGGGTTCGGGTATCGTGTACCACAAGCCATGTGGGGACCAGAACCCGTTGGACCCCTGAAGCTATGACGCACGGCCTAGGTGACAGGTATTCTACAGTGCCTCGGTCAACACACATCCAGCGCCTGTCCCAGTCGCGCATCAGCAAGAAAACAAAAGCCTAGCTTTCCAGAAACGTGAGGATATCAGGCAACTGATGTGCCCTGGTTTTGTGCCAGGAAATCCGGTTCGTTCGTACAAACATCAGAAATGACTAGGTGAAGATGGCTCGTATTTGAATAGCGTTCAGACCCACCACACAGGCCGATGCTACTTTACGGTATGGTGGATAGGTACTACAAGTACTAGCTATGCGGTTACCCGCGCATGCAGGTTACATGGCAACACCCAAAATAGGTCCCCATTTCAGGGGGCCCAGCTGAAAAAGCTGGGGAAGGGACGACGTCGATATTGAAATGCGAAACTTGTCCTGACCGACTCTCTGCTACCTTTTTCTCTTTTCTCTTCAACATTCCCATTTCTTAGGTGCCTACCTACCTATACGTCTTCTTGGTTCTTCAACGTCACTCGCTCAATTCGCAATTCGTTACCGCAAACACCCGCTTATTCGAGTCTGTCCCGCAACCGTCCGAGTTCGAGTTTCTTTGTTGTCCTCGTCGACCCTGTCGCACAGCTCAATCGGCATCCAGCGTCCAGCTCCCAGCTTCCAGCTTGCAGCTTTCAGCCCCAGCTGCAGCTTATACATTACAACCTTCACAATGGATGGAACTACACAGACAGAAGTTGCCAGCTCAACAGCCTCTACGCAAACGTCGACCCAGACCTCCACCCCGGCAACCGACGCCACGAACCCATCCCCAGAAGCAGGCCTCTTTGGCGACGATCTGATTTCCAGCGACGTTGTCGCCGCCCTGCCTTCTGGCTACAAACTGCGTGCCCTGCGCCAGTCCGACTACCATGCCGGCTTCCTCGAGTGCTTGCGTGTCCTCACTACCGTCGGAGACATCACCGAGGCCCAATTTGCTGACCGCTTCGAGTGGATCCGCAAACAGGACGGAAGCTACTACGTCCTTGTTATCGAGGACGCTGGGAGAGTTGTTGGGACTGGCGCGCTGATCGCCGAGAGAAAATTGTACGTCGCTCCTGTCGCACCTTTACACCGCCCCCCTTTTTCCCTTTCTTCCGGGTTGATTGGGAGGTCGGCTTAAGCCGTTGATGGACCTGGGGCCTCTTCTTTCGTTTTCGATGCTAACATCTTCCTCGCTACTAGTATCCATGACCTAGGCATGGTTGGCCACATCGAGGATATCGCCGTCGCAAAGGACCAACAGGGCAAGAAGCTTGGCCTTAGGCTGATCCAGGCTCTCGACTTCATCGCAAACAAGATTGGCTGCTACAAAACCATCCTCGATTGCAGTGACGCCAACGAGGGGTTCTACATCAAGTGCGGCTTCAAGAGAGCTGGCCTGGAGATGGCGCACTACCACAACAAATAAGTTCACCCTTTCAGGGCTCGAAGGGAACCGCAGCTGGACGAGGATTATAAATCTGATTAGAATTGTCAAGAGCAACATGTGCTGACTGTTGGTCAGGCGCACTGGGTCGAGGTTGTGACGGGTTTCGCAAGCGAAATCGGCTATTATTAGACTTCGCAAGAAGAGGCAAGGCCCATGGTTTTACGGCGCTTGGAGAATGCATACAAATACTTGATTGGCATGACACAAAACGGACATACTGGAAATGGGTATTAGGAATGGTGGACAGACAACATGGGGCAACTGAGTAGTGTAATATCTGGCATATTGAGGGTGTTTTCCAGCATGGTTCGTTGACTTCTCATAGCCAGGCCCAATGTGAGCCTAAGTGCTTAGTAAGGAATCTTTCGTGCTATCAGCCATCCTCTATTTTTCGTAAAGGCAAATACTTTCTGACGGTCTTGGAAGATATTGTAGCAAGGTATTGCTGGACAATTGTCCAGTTTGGAAAATGCATGTTGCTTTTGCATAGTACCAACACTGGGCTTTAGTCTTCGTATGTGTTCTGAAATACTGTAAACTCCAGTGAGAATACCTGATCATGCATAGGCAAGAGTAGCTGGAGCACAATAAACCATTGAATACCGTCATCAAATGAGAGCCATGCTACCACCTAATTCTCGAACTGACCATAATCAGTACTAATTGAAGTGTAAAAATACAAGTCAGTTAGAATCGTGGACAACTTCGACACTTCCAATCGTTCCCGCATCAGACTTGACCCAGGATGTTCTTTTTTTAATCTACATCGCAGGTGCGTTGGATCTTTCTTAGTGTTCAAAGTTCATATGGTTGATATAGAAATCTACCCTGGATCATCTACTGGTTTGACTCACTCTTAGTATGGTATACTGTTTTTGCGCTCCATAACGATTCACCATTCTTCATTCTGCTCGAGCATCAAAATTGGGTGCGCAAGCTTTGCCGTCAAGTATTTCTACCGCATGGATGTATACCCTAGAATTGGAGATGCCCATCACTTTGGCACAACACTAGTTCAGCACTGTGTTTATGCCCGATTCACTTGAGTCAAATCTGTTCGAATACTGGATCCTAGGGTTATTCAGTGAGTACCTAACGCCCCTGATCGAGACTAAATAAACCGTGCGTCTCCAAGTCCAAAGAAGACTAAAAGAAAATAACCTGGCTGGGGAAAGAGAAGGGCAATGGTAATTAATGAGCCAAACGAAAAGCGGTATGACAGTACCGAACAAGGGAACCGCATTTTGGACCTTGAAATTTACCAAGATCCCGGGAGTGTAGTCAGTTATTGGAGACAATGAATTGCACGGAACTAAAATGATTTGCTTGTCCTGCTCCAAAGTATCAAATCACCCGTTTCTCAGCCTTTTATCGAAACATACTCCCTCCGAATTCACCAATCGACCCGATGACTGCTATGAGCATGGGAATGTCGGATCAGTTTCCGCTCAAAAAAGGGAAAAAAGGCCAATTCAGACCACGGGCGCTCTGGTATTGTGGCATTGCATAGATTACATATGGGTAATCTCGCAATCAATATAAATCATACAGCCGTTCGGGTAATGCGCTACGGAGCCTTGCGCTCCGAATAACAAAACCACCAAAATAAATATCTTGGCCAAGACCCGGAATTTTTGCAGTCTATCTTAAGAAAAATAGTTCCGGTTGTCACGCTTTCTCTACCAACACACAGCTCTATCATCGATCTGTGACAATGGTTCGCCAAGTTGTCGCTCTCGCCCTTGCGGCTCTTCTGCCTTGCGGCTTTGCTCAAATCTCGGACGACTTTGAGAGCGGATGGAACCAGACGGCATGGCCTATTTATGCACCTGACTGTAACCAGGGCGGCGCTGTTACTCTTGATACCAGTAGGTCCCCCACTACTTTCTTGCCCTACTGATGCTCTATCTCGACTTTTTTGGCTCCGGATGTACGCTAATACGCTTCACTAGCTACTGCTCACAGCGGCAAGAACAGCATCAGGGTCGATGGTGCGGGCGGATACTGTGGTCACATTTTCTTTGGCACAACTGCAGTGCCCACTGGTGACCTTTATGTCCGGACTTGGCTGTAAGTTTCGACTTTGAAATTGTGCATCCCATCTATTACCTAGATGGACTGCATACCTACTCTGTGCAAACAAAGCGGAAGCTTTCATGTCTTTATTGTTGCTCTGTAAAAAACAAACCGCCTACTGACGGCCTAAATAGGAAAGCCACCACTGCTCTGACAGCCGACCACGTCTCCTTCATCACTCAACTCGATGCTTCCCAAGGCACCAACAAGCACCTCCGCATTGGCGGCCAGAGCTCAATCCTGATGTACAACCGCGAGTCCGACGACGCGACGCTCCCCGACTTGTCGCCTCAAGGCATTGCCACGTCGGAAGCGCTGCCGACGGGCACCTGGGAGTGTTTCGAGTACCACATTGGCACCAACGGCACCATTGAGACGTGGCTGAACGGCGATGCTATTGCAGGACTCACGGTCGGACCGGACACGACCAATGCCAATGCTGCGCAGTGGACAAGGAGCTCGTACATTCCCAAGATTACGGGTATTTACTTTGGTTGGGAGTCGTATGGTGGGGGGACGAACACGTTCTGGTATGATGATGTCTCTATCAGCTCGACTCGTGTTGGATGCAACAGCACTGCTTAAGAGTGTTTGGAGGTGGGTCTCGGGTTACTTAGTCTAGACCTCAATATAAAACACATTCATGAAGAGAATTCTACTGAAAAAAGATGCAATGGTACATATCGTAGTTCGAAGTACAGTCCGCTGAGAAATTTGACCTTGAGCGGTAAGCAGGGCCAGAAAAGCTGTACTTCATCCCGGAGCCAACAGAGCTTCTTCAACCAAATACACTTGATGCGTGTCAAATCTCACGAGTATCGCCATATAGATCAGTCGTAAATCTTGAGAAATGACGTTATGAGTAGAACCCTCGTAATCAAATGGAATGTCCATGTGAAAGCAATATTCATTGTAACCTCTCTCGCCGAGCTGGACAGTCGACTACGTAGGTGCAGTCAAGTTGTTTCACATCCAGGCAAAAGGCTGCCAGATATTCCCACTTCTTCCCGTCCCTTGACCCTGGGCCGCTCTGCTTAGATCCCAGTTCAAAAAGGAAATATTGCCTCGGAGCCCATTCTCACTGCGTACGACTAGATCAATATCTCACGGTTGGCTATCCTTTAGGCTGAGGCGTCATGGCGGAAGCTAATTTCCGTATGCAAGTTGTCCATAGTCAGTGGCTGATCAGCCAGTGCTTCCCCTCAGCAAGTCTTCCATCTTCTCTATCGCCTCGCTACGATGCTTCGCAACATCAAAGTCCACCATAAAATCCCATCTTGGCAATAACTTCGCCTGAAGCTGTTTCAAATCCAGTCCTATGCCCTCGCCGTGACCAGTCATAATAGGCCCAGTATCTCTGCTGGAGTTCACAACTCGCTGCGTCCGAGGACGGCGAACCACGTCATAGGTCTTCAGCGCTATGATAGCCTCTGCGGGTGAGGTTGCGCGGCCTAGGAGAGCTGATAGTATCACCACATCCTCTAGCATCATCCCATTGCTGGGTCCTTGCCATGGGGAAGCAGCATGAGCTGCGTCACCCATGACGCAGATTGCGCCAGATGCGAATGTGTTCGCTGGTGGATGCTCCAACAGGTACATAGCCGGCTGATCAGGTTGATCACATAGTAGCTATACCGTGACTGTTCGTCATCTTGCAACTCTGAGGTATAAGGGATTGAGAATTTACCTACCTCTCTGACAGCTGTACGAAGACGTTCTGGCCAATTTTCAAATAAACCTCTCAGTTCGTCGGCACTGATCGTGCAACTTCGACGTTCTGAACCCTCTGCTCCCTTATCATAAGACGCAATGATGAGATTCAAGATTTCTTCCCCATTCAAAGCTAGAAGTTGCTGTTCAAAGAAGACACCATCTCCGATCCAGGGGCATTCGTAAAACTCCTCGATGAGCCCATCTCCAAAGTATTTCCTACCCTCCGCACCTGTCTTCCGCGCCATGATAGCCCATGCACCGGTATTCCTCGGGACAGCTGCCGGGTCGTCTTTGCCGAGCAAGAGACGACGGATGGTGCTGTCGATGCCGTCCGCACCTATGAGGATGTCACACTCGTGGCTGGTACCGTCTGTGAAGTGGAGAATGACAGGCCCATCAATATCTTTGCGCTTGATAGTTTCGAGCTTCTTTGAGGAATTCATGCGCTCTGAGGGAAGAGAGGCTAGAATTTCGCGAATGAATGCGGCTAGAGGAGCGATACTGAGGGTTGGTGTCCCTTCTCTCGGGCTGTCTTCCCGAGCTATGAATTTTCCATCGTTTCCTTGAGCGAGCATGAAACGGACGCCCTTCATTGGAATTGCCCCAGCTTGTTGAAAAGATTGTGAAATCTGCGGGCTCAAGAGGTCCAGAGCATGGAGACCATTTCGTACTATGCCAGCGGTGGCTGCTGCAGGAACCTCACTATTCGTTCTCTTGTTGTGAGCTTCAGTTTGAAGACTGGGGGTCATGAAAACGTGGTGGGACAAGATGGCAGCATTTTGATAATAAATGTCATATATGAAAAGAAAAGAAACGCTCCACGTACTTGAAAGATTCCCCAGCCGTGAAAGCATGAGCGTCCAAATTGGGTGCATCGAGTAGCTCGCGAGCCAATATCACTCCAGCGAGACCACCACCATACACAGCGACTCTGATGGGAGCAGCCATTTTGCAGCAGTTTTTATGCAGAGAATGTATGACGAGTAGGGCAATTGTTGCGCTTTACTGCGCGGGAAGTTTACATCTACATAAAAGCGTACAAATTTGAAGTCTTTTCAGTCGAGGGGATGATTGTTGGTTGGACTGGTGTTAAGAGGCGTGTATCCAATAGTTTCGGCGGCTAAAAACGAAGTACCTATGTACCTAGGTACAGTACCCAGGTACCCTAGGTGAGTATGTTGCAGTGCTAGTCAGGAACTTAGCAGCCTCACATATATGCCAATACTTCCTTCTTGATCTGTACCTACCCAGGTAGTTAGTTCCTGCAGAATCGATAGCGACCGCTCCATTCCCAGGGTGTCCTAGCCTCACAACCTCAGACCATCATCACTGAAATCCAAGGAAACAAAATGTATCAATATGAATAATAACAGGGGAGGGAGATGGGCGCAGCAAGCATTGAGTTGAACAACTCCAAAGGTTTCACAGGCTTAATTACTATCTCAACAACCTTAAACAACATTGTGGTAAAATAAAAAGGCGAAGTTTGCCCGGGCTTAGGTAGGCTAGCCATAGGCTCATGCATTTCTTCATTACAGTGAGTTACCAAGTATAGTCAGTAGTAGAAATCGTAATCTGCGTTTTGTCATTCTCAACTTTGTAAATACTATCCATGATGTTAGGGCACTTTATACGAAGTAATTACGAAAACTATGGTGCTGTAGTCTGCCTACATATGGTTACCACTAAAGAGCCTTATTGAAATATATATCTACATTCCTCCTTCCAGCGAATCTTAATTGTAGTTGGCCCATCCTCCTTCAGAAGCCGCACGGGGTGATGCGGAACTACCAGCACCACTTTTCTCTTTTGCCAAACTTCCACCACTGCCTTCACTATCGCCGTTGACAAGGTGGACTTAACACCTCGCTCCTCAAGGACACCGGGAGTAGACAAGGCAGAAGAATCCAGCGTCAAGTACGTAAAATTACGAACAAAGGAAGTAAATGGGTATGTATTCAAAAAAATTGTCAATAAATGTAAGTGTGCAACCGCACAATGCTGATGCCGTTCTTCAGACGTCCCAGATGTGACTCCCCGCCAAACGGCCCAATTATACAGAAATATCCTCTAAATGTTTGACTAAACTTTTAGAATAGAAGGAATAGATGGTAGAAGAAGATGAAAAACTGTGTTTTATCCCCGGCTCACTTGATGAGCATGCACTTGAGATACTCCACTCCACCACTTTGATCACTCAGGCGCAAGGGGCCCTCTTACTCATCATCGTCCTCAAACCCATCCCCATAAGGATTCCATTCTTGACCCGGATAACTCGTTGCGCTCATCATCGGCACATCATCGGCCTTCTTCGGTGGCTCCAGCATCGCAGGCTCCGGCATCACCGCGATCTTCTCCTCCATGTCCCGCACCAACTGCCTGCGCTTGTGCTCGTCAAAGATCTCCTGCGATGATTGAACCGGCTTGCCATTGATGGTATTGTTCTTTCCCGTCTCGTTGGACTCATCTATCTTCGTCTCCTCGGGCTTGAGCTCGGACTCGGTGGGCGATGGCGGCTCTTCCTCTGGTGAGGCTGGCTTGGATCGTTCCAAGGGATAAGCAGACGGCACGGGAGACGTGGCTGGAGGATGATCCGCAGGTTTGACCTCATTGATCACCGGCGCTGAGTCGAGGATGAAGTGTTGCTGACCCGTGGATGCCTCCTTGGGCTCGTTCTTGGCCTCTGCAATTGTGCTAGCCGGCATACCGGCGAATTTCGACTCGGACTCATCAGTAGGGGAATGATCATCTGGGCCCGACACAATAATGTGCTCAATAGGATATTGGTCCTGAGTGGCCACTGCGGATTGTCTTGGGGTGGCGCCGTAAAGATCGTCCTTGTCGACAGGCGGGGAGGTGACCGGACTATCTACTCTGGGCATCGGCTCATCCTTGAGCGTCACCCGTGCGAGTTGGTGCTCAGGGCTGGCAGGTTGCGCTGAGTTCACAGGTTCCGGTGTTGGCACCGGTTGCGCTTCCTGAGCTCGCTGAACGTCAGGAGAATCCTTGCTGGTAGGTGGCTCGGTGGTCAATGATGACACCTGGCTTGCCCCGCTGATTTGCCGCTGAGGCATCAAGTCACCATTTGAGCTCTGCGGAGGCTGAAGCTGGCCCTGCTCAGGCATAGCCTCAACAGAAAACCCACTTTGAGGCACATTCTGGGTTGATGGAGAGCTGGGTCTGGGCTTGACCGGCGATGGCTGGTACATGTGAGTCTGAGCATCGTTGACTGGGACTGGCGATGCTGCCACCACGTCGTGATTTACCATGAAATGTCGCTCGGTCACTGTTCCCACAGCTTGAGATGTGGTAGGTGGCGAGTATACCGGTTGCGAAGGTACTGGAGTGCTTTGCTGAGAGGGAGCGGAACTAGCTTGTTGTGGAGGAGTGGGCGTCTGCTCGGGATCGGGCTGACCTTGCGTCCCAGCGGACTGTTCCCAGACTTGCTGGGACACGGGCTGCTCCTGAGGCTGCTCAATAGGCTTCTGTGACGATTGCTGCACATCTTGCTGCACAGCCTGAGATTGCTGAACCGGCTGTTGCTCTTGCATACCCGGCGGTTGCATCTTTCCTTGGTTCGGCGGAGTTGGCGTCGACTGCTGTGCCTGCATGTACTGCTGAGAAGGCGCTTGGTACCCAGCATTTACACCCGGAGGCGGCGTACCCTGATATGGAGGATACTGCGGATAAACTCCTTGCTGAACCATATGAGGAGGTATCTGGCCTGGTACCATGGCCTGCATCATGTTGGGGTGCACCCAATGTTGCTGCTGAGCTGGGTAGGGCACCAATGGCTGGGCATATACCGGCGCGTTTACCACCGGTGCTGGTGCGGCCCGCCCTGCGTAAACAGGAGCATACGCCTGAGGAATAGCAACCGGCGCGTACTGTTGTTGTTCTTGCGGCACAATCTGTTGCTTAGGATTTTTGGCTCGGTATTGAGCAGTCACAACACCAGCCTTAGGCTTTTCAAATGACGGTCGCGGTTGAGAAGCCTGCTGCTGCTGCTGCTGCTGCTGCTGCGACGGCGACGGCCTCTTTGGTACATTGCTTGGCGTAAGAGAACTAGTAGATGGTCGTCCGGGGTCAGGCTGCGAATTCTGAGGGGCTGTAGCAGTAGCACCAGCCGGCGCAGCCCCAATGTGGTCGGGAGACAGAGGCGGTGTGTTGTTGCCTGGTGTCTGCCTCTCCTCCTGGTGATTGACGTACGGCTGCGAGTTGGCCGTTTCGGTCGAGGGGCGTCGCGGTTTGGGAGGAAGTGGCTGGTCAGCAAGCGCTTGATACATTGCGTTTGGTGGTTGCCCAAGGAGTTGTTGCGCCTTGGATGGCATTTGCTGTAGTCCTTCTGTCACAACTTGCGGAGTTGGCAACGGTGCTGACTGGGTCTGAGTAGGAGGAGCAGGCCGCTGCAATGGCTGAAGAGTCTGGTTAGTTCCCCATGCAGGACCACCAGGCGGTCCTGATGCCAGCGGAGGAGGCGTTGGGGCCGTGGCCTCTGCTTGCTTAGCCTTCTTGAAAGCCCCGAGTAGCTTGGCGCCTAACTTCTCCCTTTCAGATCTTGGCTTTTCGTTAGACGTCCTCTCCTGAACAAAAGTCTTGCTGGTCTTAAGCATCCTAGAGAATGTGCCTTCCTTGTCCGGATTCTGCCCTTGCGGTGGGGGCGTCATCATCATCATATCTTGTGGTGGTCGGCCTTGCATGTTGTACTGCGCGGGAGTCTGACTTGACTGGCCAGCATTGTTCTGGTAATCAGCTTGACTGCGATTAGCAGCACCCCACTGCGCAGGGGGAGACTGCACTGGTTGCTGAGCTGCATGAACAGGTTGCGGCCCAGATGGCCTATAGATCGATGGCGACGGAGCCGAAGGCTGATTTTGGTCAGGTTGATACTGCTGCGCCAAACCCGAATCGATACTCTTTGGAGGTGCATGCGGTGGCCCTGGCTGCTGCTCTTGGCTGGGAGCAGGAGATGTGGACGGCGTTGTCTGGGAAGCCGATTGACTGTGGTATGCGGTGGTCCCTGATACCCTGTTCGCGGTAGGCGAGTCCTGGCTGCTATGGCCAATGCTTTCGGGTTTCTCGGCGTCGATCGAGGAAGATTCCTGTGTTCCTAAATGAGCACTCGTCTGGGCAGATAAAGAATGGACTGGCTCTCGTACCTTTGCCTGTAGAGAAGCAATGTGGACTGGATGCTGTGTCTGGGCATGATTTGACTGAGAGAGAGCACTAGACCCAGAACGAATACGTCCTTGAGAGTCAAGCAGAGGCCTTCTGGGTCCTGTGACTTCGATCTGGTTGACCACAGACGAAGATCTTCCACGTGTCGAGTCCTGCGGCGAGTTCTGTCCTGAGAAGTTTCCAGGCTGAGAAGTAGAATTGGGAGACCTCTCAACCTGGCGGATAGGAACAGCAGTAGCGACCTGAACCACGGCCACAGGAGACTGCGCAGTTTGCGATGTCTGCTGTAAAGCAGCATTTGTGCCTTGCTGAGAGATGCCTTGTCTCGTGTCCACATTCAGTGATCCTGGAGGTTGTGTAGTAAGAGGGCTGCCAGAAGACTGTGTGACAGGAGAAACACCTGGAGACGGGCCACCCTGCAGATAAGCGCCCAGACGACCACTCGTCAGTCCCAAGGGTGGCTGAGGTTGACCTAGCATTTGTTGTTGATGCTGACTTTGGTGGACTTGTTGAGCTAATCCCGCGTACTGTCCCTGGGGTGGGAGAACTGGCGGCTGTCCTGGCATGCCCATTGAATGAGCGAGGAACGAAGGGAATTGTCCGGGCTGTCCGGGTCGTGGTGGTGATTGTCCCTGGTTCATCATGCCCTGAGGCTGGCCAAGCCCGGGTGGTGACTGTTGACCCTGCTGCTCGCGCGTCTTGGACTCGGACCTCTTTCCAATGAATTTCGACAGTAAGTTTCCCGCAGAAGCTTTCCTGCCTCGATCCTCCTCACCCATTTTACTCGCTGCTGGTGGCGAAATGAAGCCCTGTGCAGATGGACTACGTCCATAATCTCCAAAGCTTGGTCGTGTCTCGGCGGCGGCGCTTGCTGCGCGCGAACGATTCGGGGTTCCCATCTGAGCGCCTCCTACCGGTCCGCCTAGGGGACCCATTTGCTGGAAAGGTCGCTGTCCTGTCAGTGACGGCCTGCCTATAGGATTTTGGTTGCTGAATCCTTGAGGCTGTGATAGCGGATTCTCAGACTTTGCGTCGCGATTCAGCATGCCGGTGAATTTGGAAAACCGATTCTTGCGAGGCACCGAAGGACCAAACCCTACAATTGGTGGCGGACTACTCATACCGCCAATACCGCTCATCCCACCGTAACTTTCTGATGTCCCAGGTCGTGACGGCTGATCCTGACCGGACGAGCCAAAGCCCATGCCACCAGTTGGACGACTGAAAAAATTGCGCTTCTTCTCGGAGGGCTCCTCGAAATAAGAACGCTCGGGGTTGCTGCCAATGTCATAGCTCGCTCGCCCTTCGCTAGCTGGTTGTCCATTCCCACGAAGCCCAAAAAAGTTGGACGGGCCTTTCTTAATTTGTTCGTCGGAGAGTGCACTGGCATCCGACACGCCGTCCCCAGTCACATCATCATTCATGTTGCCACCAAGCCTGTTACGGATGGAGGAAAACACGCGTGAACTCCGCTTGCTGTCTGGTCGGTCTGATCCTTGAGTATTGTTAGTGGACGTACGGCCAAGAGGAGCACCTTGGTCCTGCTGTGCAAATGGCGGGTTAGGAGGCGCAAATCCGTTCTGTGAGGACTGGCCACCAGAAGATCCTGGTGCACTTTGGCCATGTTGCGCAAAGGGTGGATTGGGAGGTGCATAGCCGTTCGATGATGAGGAACCTGAAGCGTCTTGGAGGAGCCGGCGCATATTTCCGGGCGAGTGAGTAGGAGGCGAGACGGAGCGTGTAGAAAAAGCGCCGGTTTCTTTATCAATCTCATAGGCCTCTCTCATCGGCTGCTGCTTCACGGATGAGATGCTGGGTGAGGCGCGGTGACGCGGAGATGAGAGAGGTTGTTGCAGATGAGACTCCTCAGCTTTCCAGCCAGGCGGTAAAATGAAGGTACCGTTCTGTGCAAGGCTAGGTGACGGCATGCCCCTGGGCGTTCCTGAAGAGGTCGCAAACTGTTGATAGGACACCGGGGCGCCTCCGCCCTGTGAATTTCCAGCAAAGCTAGGCTGGGTGTTTTGCGTGGCATACTGGGAACTAGGCTGAGCAAATTGCTGCTGCTGCTGCTGCTGGTACTGTTGTTGCGATATGCCATTGCTATCGCCATTGACGGTGTACACGCCGCCATTCTGAAGGCTAGGCTGATTAAAATGTGGTTGTTGCTGTTGGTGGTGATGATGCTGCTGCTGCTGCTGCTGTGATTGTTCCTGTTGTTGGTGCTGTTGCTGATAAGGATACTGTTGCTGTTGGAAGCTGTTCCCATTTACCGTTACAGTATACTGCGCACCGTTCTGGTACGACTGCCCGACAGGTTGGGGCGCATACTGGTGTTGACCCTGTGGTGGCTGGGTATTCACGGCATATGCGCCCTGCATGTGCAAAGACTGGCCTTGCGAGGGGCGATAGGTCGAAACAGGCTGGGTAGAGTAGTTATTCATACTAGGCGACGACGGAGCGGCAGAGCCACCCGAGTACGAGTCGGCGCGAGTATGTGGTGAATTAGGGCCAGCCTTGGTAGTATGAGCATCCGCAACGTTGGCGGCGGCGACGGCGTTGGCGACGGCGTTGGTCCAGGATTGTGGAGACGGGAGCGAGCGTGGTACGGGAACTACTGCTGGTGCTGGTCCTGGTGCTGGTGGAGAAGCAGCGCGATGATCTACTAGGCCTTGCAGGTCGCGATCGCGGTCACGGGGAGCGTCGTCGCGATACAGGCCAAACTCGGCGGATGAAATGCCCAGAACAGATCCAAGTTCAGGTCCTGGACTGATGGGAGGTAGGCCGATGAAGGAGGGCTGGCGTTGTGGTAGTTCAGCGTCTTGGTGTGATGTGGTGTACATGGTATTGTCGTCAAATCGACGAGCGCGGACGGAAAATGCGGCTCAGGGACAGAGCGAGGAATATGAGGAGAGTGAACGAGCCTCCAATATTGACCAGGGTGTCGAAAGCATGTGCTGACTGGAAAAAGAAAGACGAGGCAGGGAAGAGGAGAGAGAGAGGAGGGAGATTGAAGATGACCACTAAAAATGACGGGACCGAAAGCGACCAACGGTGTAAACGGTGTAACTCTTCAGCCAGAAGGGGATACCTGAGCCGGGTCAAAATGCGATGCGATATGATGTGTTGCGCTGGCGACCGGCCTGCATGCACTGAATAATCAATGCTGCGCGCGAATAGGATACGAGTGAAATACTAAGTAGCTGTAGTGTTGGCTACCTAGACTGGGTTGAAGACCATGGCAGGAGGGATGGAAAAGGCAGGTCGAGGCTGATGATGTTCCAGATGTACGGTAAATGCAAAGGATCGTGGCAATTTGGACTGCCGGGCCTGAGGTTCTTTCAGCTGGGTGGAGGCAGATACACGCTTGCCCCAAGGTATTGATTGTCCTTGCTAAGTAAGTGTCTTACGAGCGGAGAGAGCCAGGTGCAGTGAGAGCCAAAAGTTTTTGAAGGATTCGGCGGGTCAGACAAGCGAGTGCTACTCTATTTCTCTTAACTAGGCAGCATTGGGTCGATGATGTTGACGATGGACCGGTACGTTATGCCATGTTGCTGTTGAAATTCCTCAACCAGTTTTTTCTTCTTCTTCTTCTTCTATGACTTGGCTCCGTCCAGTCGGATGCAATGGACAAAATGGCGCTGACTTGAAAATCTGATCGTGTCTTGTTTGGGAAGGCTGGCTGCGCTGGTGTGGCGTGATGAGTGAGAATCAACAAGAGGGGGGGGAGAACGGGATGTGTGGTAAGATGGGGGGTTTTGTAGGAAAAGGACCCCAAAGCTTAGATGGTGGTATTGGAGGAAATACAAGCGTCAAGCGTCAAGCCCGCTTGGTAGGGTTGTTTGAGACTTCTCAATTCTTTCCCTCGAGTCTTTCTTCTATCGCGACACCGTCCTCGTAAAAGAATACCTTGCTCACCACTCATCGCTGAGACTTGCACGGCCCTATAAGCCCCCTCCCCCACCCTGCACCCCCCATCCCCCATTCCCCCAAGCTGCAAGTCACACAAGCTGGGCGTAAATCAGTCCATTCCATTCCAATCTTCAATCATTCATCTGCTGCCATGTGATACGTGTACTGACCGTAATCTGTACAAGCAGCCGTGGCAGCCTGCTGCAGCTGAACGGCGCAGCAGGTCGCTTGTCTGGTTGCCAACCAATCAATTTACACGCGAGATATACCAGGAACCCCAGCCTCTGTCTCATTTCAGGGATCTTCGATGTTGCTGTGCCGCCTGGAAAAAAAAAAAAAAAAAGTACCTAGTATCATAGCAAGTGGATCATAATCTGACAGCCAAAAAGTGGAGTGGCAGGGTTGTGGCTTGGGCAAGCCGCGAACTCTCAAAGATAATGAGTTGCAATTGATTTGTCCTTGCATGAGACATCAAATCCTCTGGGCCCTACCTTCACTCTAGCTTGCATATGGCCCCAGGCTTTTTTTTCTTGTTCTGTTCAAGCGAGGAAGAATAAGGTAGCCTTGTAGGGCTGGAGGACCATTCCACGTGGCAGAGACATGTTGGTTCTTGGGGCCAAATGATCTAGACATATCGCTCTTGGTCTTGGAAAAATCGTTTCTATTCAGGAAAGCCCTCAGGCTTGTGAAAACACCTCAAGTTGAATCACGACTTCCAAGCTATGGCATCACAAACTACATTGCAACTCCAAATAAGAGTTTGCTGGGACAAAGAAGAAGCCGCCAACCCTGATATACCAAAACTCCCTACAATATGCCTCGCTTTCCAAAGCTGCGGCAACATCGAGTTGCCAGACTAAGAACAGAACCAAGCCAAACCAAGCCAAATCCAACCAAACCAGCCCTACCAATCCATGTTTAGAAAGAATGCTATGCCACTTCCACAATCCCATCAAGGGGTATTTTCTCCTGACCATGAACAATTGCCTCGCCTGCCACCTCTCAACCCTTCTTACTTTCTGCCCGCTCTCTCAGCTTACTCTTCCCCTTGCTCAACAAGCCCTTGCCCATCTTCCCCGCGCTCTGCAACAACTCTTTGCCCTTGGCCCCAGCAGGCCCATGCATCAAATGCCCCAGCTGCGCCGCCGTCGCCCCTGACATCGAGCCAATCCTTGCACTTCCACCACCGCCCCCAATCCCGCCTCCTAGGGTGATAGAACTCCTCCGACCGGGACCTCCTGCTGCGCTCGCACCCTCTCCACCCATGGCCGCCGCGGCCGCTTGGTGGGTCTTGCGCTGGTTTGCGAACAAGGGTAGGTCGGCCCCCGCCGGCGCATATTTGAACGAGGGCCCGGCGTTGGCGTGCTCAGGTTGAGCGAGGAGCTCGGCGAGCAAATCGGGGAGACCTGAGGGTGTAGAGGCGAACTCGGCGCGGGCTTCAAGCATTTTATATACACGTTCCGGCGAGGTCGGTAGCGCCATGATCTGTTTGAGGTTCATGGTGTTCTGGCTGGAGGAAGTCGGGGGCGTATCATCGCCAGCGACTTTGTTGGGTGAGGGTGAGCGTGGGAGGGGGAATTCCGCGGGAGAACTTGCTTGAAGCGGCTCGGGATCAAGCGAGGTGAGACCCTCGCCTGTTGGGGTGGTGGGTGAGTCGAGAGTCATTTTCTCGGTGCTGGGTGAGAAGAGCTCACTGCCCCGGTTGGCAGAAGTGGAGAACTCGTGGTCGTCAGTCGGGGAATGCGGCGTGTTGGAGTCTTGGTCGTCATTGCGGTCGAAATCCAACGTCGGAAGGGCAATAAGAGGAGACATCGGACCTGAGCCAAGAGGACTCGCAAGCTGGGGCGCTTCGAAACCTGGACTTGGTTCGTCTTTGGGAAGTTCAGGCAGAGGGTGCTTCTTGGGTGATGGCGCGGGAGACTCGGATGCGGCCTCCCAGGAAAACCGCTCTCGCTTCAAATCTGGTTTAGTAGAATCAAGCTCGCTACCAGCGGGTGGAGTGGGCGTAGCAGAAGCAGAATCGTCTTCCCTGACAGTAGACAATGGCTCGGTGTGTCCAATATCCCTCGCTTGCTCCCCTTCTGTCTTTTGATCACCGCCTGCCCAGTAGTCACCGTAAACATCACTTAGATACGCACTCTCCCTCGTCGCACCATCAGCACCTTGCGCTTCCAGGTGAGAATCAGATCCCCGGACCGGACTAAGGCTCCGAATGATCTCGTCGCGCAAGACATCACTTTCTTTAAGCGGTGATGAAGAATCGGACGTGAGCGTGTCCGTCCTCAAGATGGGTGCACGGGAATCCCGGCCAGGTGAGTCTGATCCCGATGGGCGTGGCTGCAGAGGTGCTACAGCAACAGGTGTCTTGTCAGATGCCCCCTGAGCACCATTGTCATCTTGACGTTCGGGAGTCCGAGATCCATCTTTGACATCCTGGCCAGGTTGTTCCACGTTGACGAGAGGACTTAGTGAAGTTCTCAGAGCTAGAGGCTTGACAGGGGAGGCCCGCCCGGATCTGCTCGATGCTCGAGAGCCGTCGGCGCTTTTTGCGAAAGTCTCTCGATCGCGAGGTGTAGGCGTCCTCAAAGGCGCAGGCTTTAGAGCAAGATCCTCTGGGTCCTCACCAATGGGCGGGATCCTAGTGTTCATATTCGAGTCGCCCTCGAATGGTGTAGCGGTTTCTCCGATTGACGAAGGTGTCTCACTGACCCAGCCTCCAGGCAGCGATGGTCGGAAGGGTTTGGGATGGCTAGGTTCTGGTGGTGGTTGTGTATTAGAGAGCGCAGCAGATTGATCATCTGTTTGTGCGATAAGTTTTGGTTCGCCTTCGTGATGTGTTGGCTCTGCAGCGCGCGTCACACCTGTCGGGTTGGAACCTGTGGCAGGCATTGCTGTGGCTTCTGCATATGCTTCTGGTTGCTTGGGTGATCCACCCAAAAAGCCCCCGCCACTAGAGAAAAAGTCACTCCCAAATCCAGACATGCGCGCAAAGTCTGGCAGCTTGGGGCTTGTCGAGAATCGTTTCTTTGGTCCCTGCGTGGACGCTTGGTCGGTCGATGTTTGCTGGAATTCAAGTTTCGGCGGCCCTGATTCCGACTGAAGCAAGGTCTCTTGCTCATGTCTCGGCTCAATCTCTACCGGTGTCTCAGTTACGACGTCGCTCGATACCTGCGGTTGTTGTGGAGGTGGCGCGCCAGGGTTGATCATCAAGCCATCAAAGCCATACTCGCTCTTTCTCTCCGCGACTGGAGCCAAAGCATGCAAGCTGCGACTGCCGTCTCCGCCGTCATTTTTCCCAAAGCTCAGCCGCCGCGCCGAGTTTCCTGAGGCGTCAGGGCCATCACCATCGCCAGAGCTTGCCAAGCTCGACCGACGTGTGGAGTCAATCGACTTCCTCTCCTTTTCCTTCTCCTCCTCCACGCGCTTGTATATGTCCGATGGGCGTATGACTTTTGAACCCGCCGAAGATCCTGCACCAGACCCAGGTGATATCACTCCAGGAGACGCCGATCGCGAGCTCGTCCTGGGTGGATGCTTTGCGGCCGGATTGATAGTCAGATCAGGCCTGTCCTGCTGGCCCATGCTGCTTTTTCGCGGTGGATATGGTGACTGCGCTGCGGGCAATGACTCTTGCGTCTCAAGTGCAGGCGGCACTGTTCGCTGTTGCTGCATAGCTGCACCTGTCTGGACATGCAGCGCTGGTGGTGCGGTGAAATTTCGCTGCTGAGGGCCTCCCGAGCCTTGTCTTTCCATCGCGATCCTCTCGCTCGGCCGCAAGCTGCGTGCCGAGCCTGCAGAACCAGAACGAGGTGTGGATGATCCACTCCCGTCGCCGATGGCACGCAAGCCAGCCAGTCTATCGGGCCTCGAGGGTTGAGTCGGGATCTGGGAAACGGGCTGCCCAGCATCACCAGCATCATCGTTGTCGTCGTCGAAGTCATCATCAGCGCCCCAGTCGTCTCCACCGTAGTCGATCTTTTTCGCTTCCACCCATTTCCTCGTTTTTGTTCGGTTGACGTTCGCTTTGTATCGCTCAGTGCTTAGGGTGTAGGGGCTAAGAGGTGTCCTGGGGCGCGAAGCATTAGAGTTCTGATCTTCTGCATGGAGCATACCCAGGTGGCATGCAGGGCAGGCTTAGCTCTTCACTACTCACGATGGCGATCCGGAGTTCATGTTGAGCAAATCTCGTGCGCGAAGCGCAACGCCGTAGTATTTGCCGTTTGATTCGCAATGACTTTTGGGTTCGCTAGTCGCTGACAATGCAGTGGAGTGCTTGCGAAAACGCTGTCGTAACACTACGCCTCGCCTTGCAAAAGCTCGAACCAGGACCGGCGCTCAGAAGGTCCTGCGCATGTAGCACGTAATGTTTCTCTGCCTTTGAGGCCAAGTTGGAGGTGGCTGCGCAAAAAAGGGTCGGTCGCCAATCGACAGATAATAAACGGATGACGACTCGTGAGGTGACAGACAAAGGGTACAGCAAGTGGAGAGATACCCACAGTGGGCGCAGCCGGTAGGACGTTTAATTCGGCCGCCGTGGACAAATCCTCCTCGTCCCTTGTTCAAGGACAGGCAAGCACAGATGCGAGGAATGAGTGACGAAAGTGGTATAATAACGCTACAATAATGATATTGATGAAGCTAACATCCCGAAGTTGCACGAACTTTGCACACAGCGAAAGAAAAGAGAGCGCCTACGTAGGTAGTTAGGTAGGTAGGTAGGTAGACGAGCACCGGTGATTAGCCTGCTGCAACGGCGATCCTCTCTTGTGGCTTGGCACTTAAGAGTGGCACGCATGACGCGGTAAACCGGGGAGTCCCTTCGACTACGTGCGTATATGCGGGAATACCAAGATCTCTTTGAGAAACACGACAAAAGCATCGCAGCTCCCCCCCCCCCTAAAAAAAAAATAGGCACGTTGACCCCGGACCCATTGTTAAGGTACTTGGAGGGGACCGAGGAGTGAAAGAGAGAAAATGAGAAAGAGACAGAAAGGCTCGATTGGGCAATCTATTGTGTGACGCTTCTTTGCTTCGCATACCGAGGGATGGGTGATGTCTTAAAAAGCACCCCTGAAGAAAATGCCGTAGTTAAATTGCCTAATTCAAGTTGACAGCTAGCTGCATACAAACCAAGCAAGCTCAAGCTGAGTATCGAGCCCATGTTAGTCTAAAGATGAACCGTATCGGAATACCCAGACATACTCTTGGGTTCGAATATATGGCATGTATAAAGCAGACGGTCAGACAAAGGCGAAAACGTCTTGCTCGACGGGGCCTTCTTTCGGCTGCCAGGCTGGCTATTCTTAGACACAATTATTTTGATGACAGGTCTCCACGTCTAGGTGTAAAGAGTGGATATTCGCACCGAGGGACACGAATCGACATAGTAAAAAGGGTTCGAATTGGAAAACCTAGACCCACTGCGGTACAAATTAGTCTATCTCCATGTAGACTCCCATGCGATGCTATACCCTAGATTGGCTTCTTCGACGTGTCACATGTTGACGTCCGAATATCTTCAAAGAAAAGAGCACTGCCGATTAGATCTGGGTACAGCCGTTCTATAATGCCTTGACAGCGACGTCTTACTTGAGTCAAGTGATCTCGATACGGGTTGCACGCGGGAAGAGGGAGCCCGGTCCTCAGATGTCGTCCGAAATCCCGCGTCGTGGGTCCCGGCAAAGGCTGGTCGCCACCTTGGAATCTGCCCTTGCTTCCATTCTTGGTGAGGGCAAAGATGGGGTGGAAAGGGCCATCCCATCTGATTTTGGGGATATGTGGGCAAAGGTTTCAAGTCGGTGACCACCTGGACATTTTATATGGGAATCATACCTGCCTGGAAAAGTAGAACCCGGCTGCCCGGGCTCCTTTTTAAGCTGCTTGCCTCCGGGACTAATAAGGCTAATGGTACTGGTAATATGCAATGCACTAACAATTTTCCCAAACCTTTGAACTTGACCCTGCAGGAACTTCCACGTGTGCCGAACCATCGCATTCGCCTCTAAACAGTCCTCCCATCCCATTCTCAAAGCAATTTCCTTTCCTTGTTGACTACCAACAACATCCAACCGCACTGCCAATTCTTTGGCGCGCCAGGCCCGACCTTTTATTTCGACACACACATCGAATCATAAACCGCAGGGTTTATTTCAACAAACATACCAACCTTTTCTAATACTACCAGACTTGACTGGCTGCGACGGGATCCACGGGCACAGACTGCGGCCTGCCACGAGTGTCATTTCCTCGATTATTCAATTCATCGACTGCTTATCACAATTACCTTACCGGCCGACCATACAGACCCCGTCGATTCGAATCCTTCTATTGTGAAATTACCATACTTTTCTCCTCGGCTCCGACTCCTGCATCACAATCTCAAGTCTTGTCCGCGACACGTTACTGCGCAGGCCGCTCGCTTCCACTACGATTGCCATTGCCCGATCAAACAAAGACGCTGTTTCTTGGGTTGTCGCCTTTCGCTTTTCTCGCTCCCCTAACAAACCTAATAAACAGCCATCGCCATGGCTGTCACAAACATACAAGACCGAACCTCAGAGGTACGACGCGACGTCACCGCTCCAATCCGCACCTACGCACCCACATCGGCCAACGCCCGAGCCCTCCATACTGACCTACGTCACAGTTCAAATCCATATTGGCCCAGGCGCAACGACGACAAGCCCAATCTAAAGTCGGCGCTCAACGACGCTCCCTCCTCACCGATGCTCAAAAGGCCGACGCAGATGGCTCCCGCCAGCCTCGACGCTCCGATTTTGCGCGACAGGCCGCCGGGATAGGCCGCGGTATCTCGGCTACTATGGGAAAGCTCGAGAAGCTGGCCCAGCTCGCCCGTCGAAAGACCCTGTTTGACAACCCTGTCGAGATCAATGAGCTCACTTTCGTTATCAAGCAGGATCTGTCGTCGCTGAACCAGCAGATCGCAGGCCTGCAGGGTGTGGTCAAGACATCGGGACCAAGAGGTCAGGAGTCAGAGCACAACAAGAACGTTGTGCTGCTGTTGCAGGGCAAGCTGACAGATGTGAGCGCGTCATTCCGTGAAACGCTCGAGCTGCGCACCAAGACGATACAAGCGAGCCGGTCGAGACAGGAGAATTTCCTGAGCACCGTGTCTGGGACTACGCAATTGCCCGTGCAGTCATCAGCGAGCCCATTGTATGGTACGCCAAAGACGGGCACCCCGGTGCCTGGTGGTGACACCTTGGAGTTGAACCCTGTGGTGGGTGATCAGCAGCTGTTGATGATGGAGGAGGCTCAGCCGCAGAATGCCTACATAAGCCAAAGAGGAGAAGCTATCGAGGCAATTGAAAAGACCATCACTGAACTGGGTAGTATATTTGGCCAATTGGCGACCATGGTTTCCGAACAGAGCGAGATGATGTGAGTTTCTGGCCTCGGTATTTAGGAATTTTCATGCAGGTGCTGACTTTCCACAGTGAGAGGATAGATGCCAATACTGAGGACGTCGTGGACAACGTGTCTGGTGCTCAGCGGGAGCTCCTGAAGTATTGGGGCAGGGTATCCTCGAACAGGTGGTTGTTGGCGAAGATGTTTGGTGTCATGATGATTTTCTTCCTGTAAGCTTGCCCGTGTGCATCCTCTTGTCTTCTTCCCCAAGACGGGAACTTTGCTAACTTGGACTCACAGCCTCTGGGTTTTGATCGCAGGATAGATAGGTGGCGTTCCGCATCAAGAGTTTTGATACCTCTTCCTTTGTATTGATATGATAACCCTCGCCTCGCGATCGCGGAGTTGCAACTGGCACTCCTGCAGCACAGGCATAGAGAAGACTTTATGGTGTATCTGATATAATATGGCGTCCAAGACAAGACCATGAATAGACGCATGGCGGATGACAGCCGCTTATTTTCCTTTCGCCTTGATCACCAGCTCCTCATATTTGACCATCGTCTGACACCTCATTCCGAGCATAAAAGGTGAAACGCTTCTGATCCAATAGCTGATTTTGAAAGTGAAGACATCCAGACATTCTTTTAGACGCCTACCTAGATATGATGCACTACTAATGTGTCCTTTTTGTGGCATCCGACATCATCGCTCATCTGAGCAAGCACGTATGTCTGGATCGGCGCAAATAACACCGAGGTCAAGTGCTACGAGGCCACGATTCGCAGGTGCTGCATCATTCGGCGAAATGCTCCGCTTTTGGAGACCCGCGCGGCTTTCGCGGAGCGGATATCCGTGCGGGATACTAAGGACGAGGACCCTCGTCTTGCACCCCCAGAGCTTGGCAATAGCGGGGGAGGGGCAGCGTGGGATTCAATGGGGATTTAACAAGATAGCATTTATCCGTAGGTACTGACTGTGCCTACAATTACAAGATTCTCGGGCTTTTGCCTTTGTTTACATTCTTTTTTAGCTGTCCAATTGACATCAAAACGATCTCTTCAAGCAACGATATACTTCTTACTTGCAACCACACAACATCGCATCCGCTTATACCGTCTTCATCCACAACAATATTACACCATGGCAGACCTGACCTTCCCCCTCAATACTGGGACCAAGATCCCGGCTGTTGGATACGGTATGAACATCTCAGTTATGAACATTACAGACCTCGCATACGAGATGCTCACATTGTTTCTACAGGCACATGGCAAGCCGCCCCCGGCGTCGTGGCCGAAGGTGTCTACCATGCGCTCAAGGTTGGATACCGCCTGCTGGACTGCGCGTACTGCTATGGCAACGAAACCGAAGTCGGCCAAGGTCTCGCAAAAGCCATCAAAGAGGGCATCGTGAAGCGTGAGGACGTTTTCGTTGTGACCAAAGTCTGGTAAATTCAACCCCCCCCGCCCAACCGAATCACACGCACCCTCTTTCCTTGTACGCTTCCTCCTAACTCTGTATAGGACAACCTACAACACTCGCGTGTCCCTTGGCCTTGAGAAATCCCTCTCAGCCCTCGGACTCGACTACGTGGATTTGTACCTCGTGCACTGGCCCCTCCTCATGAACCCAGAGGGTAACGACGACCGCTTCCCCAAGCTGCCCAACGGCGAGCGCGATATCATCAAGGATGGCTACCACCACACCGACACCTGGAAGCAGATGGAGGAGCTCATCCCAACGGGCAAGGCGCGCGCCGTGGGCGTGAGCAACTACTCGGTGCGGTACCTGGAGGAGCTGCTCAAGGTGGCCAAGATCGTGCCCGCTGTCAACCAGATTGAGAACCACCCTGCTCTGCCGCAGAATGACATTTACAAGCTGTGCAAGGCCAAGGGGATTAGGCTTATGGCGTATAGTCCATTGGGCAGCACGGGTGGTCCGTTGTTTGAGGAGGAGAAGGTGAAGAAGGTCGCGGCGAAGCACAGTGTGGAGCCGGCGGCGGTGTTGCTGAGCTGGCATAGTAAGTTGCTGTTTCTTGCCCTTGTCTGAAATATCGTTGGAAGGGCTGTGTGAAAATGGTCTGATTTGCTGACCTGTCGTCAAAGTTCCTCGCGAGACCGTTGTGCTGGCCAAATCTGTCACGCCCGCTCGAATTGAGTCGAACCTCAAGCTGATCAAGCTGGATGAGGAGGACGTGAAGCTTCTGAACGAGTACGGTGAAGAGCTGGAGAAGACGGGCAAGGTGCAGCGTTATGTGTACCCACCATTTGGCATTGACTTTGGGTTCCCAGACAAGTCATAAGTGTACGATGCAGACAGAGATAGATCGGAATAGAGCCAATGACAGAGTCAATTGGGTTCGATATTGAGAAAAGTCTTGCTGGTCTTAATGACAAATGTGCTTTATTTTTCTTTTAGTGTGCTACCAGAGCCTCTCGATACTAAAAGTTTATCTCTGTCTACATGTTGACCATCACCTTAAGTACCAAATTTCCTTTGTCGTCCTTCACTTTGCCCGCCATATCGAAGGCCTCCGGGATGCTGTCCAAATTGTCGTACCGATGTGTGATCAACTCCTCCACAGGTGGGAGAAGCGGGTTCTTGCTCGCGAGCAACTCGATGACTCTGGGGTAGGTATTTGCATACCGGAACACACCGACCAAGTCGACCTCTTTCAGCGAGGCGGCTGATATGGGCAGCGTCTGGATAGGGTTGCCCATGCCGATAATGAGGATCTTTCCGCCAGGTTGGGTAGACTGCACACACGCACACACACACCGTTAGCTTTCATAGCCTCTTTCACTATAATCACCACCAAAACAGAACTCACATAAATCGCAGCTTGCAAACAACTTTCCACACCGGTACACTCAAACGTGACGTCCACCTCGCTGCCATCCAACTCCGCACCCACCAACCCAGCAACCTCCTTTGCAAACTCTAGCTTCGCCTCAATCCCCTCGGGCCTCTTCATGGGCACTACCACACCCGCATCCGCAAAGCCCCTGTCCTTGGCCCACTGCACCCGATCCGCATTGATATCCGCGACCACGACCCTCTTGGCGCCCAACACCTTGGACACCGCACAACACAACAACCCCACCGCGCCCGCGCCCAGGACCAACACCGTCGCCTTCTCAGGCAACCGCGCACGATCACCCGCATGCATCGCCACGCTCAGCGGCTCGACCAGCGCGCCCATCTCGAGCGGCACGCCGGCGGGCAGCTTGTGGACGAACGCGGCCGGGTGCGCGACGGTGTCCTGCAGGGTGCCCTGGGCGTGGGGGAAGGACTTGGCCGAGGAGCGGAACGACATGGCCTTGCAGATGTTGTAGCGGCCCTCCGCGCATAGCGCGCACTTGTTACAGGGCAGGCCGACCTCGAGGGCGACATTGTCGCCTACTGCGAGGTGAGTGACGTCTGCGCCGACGGCGGTGATGGTGCCGGCGGATTCGTGGCCGAGGGTTAATGGTTGGCGGACTTGGATGTCGCCGTTGCGAAAGTGGGAGAAGTAGTGCAGATCGGAGCCGCAGAGGCCCGTTGAGCGCACTTTGATGAGGACGTCGGTAGGGGCGAGAGCAGGGAGGGTGCGCTCTTCCTGCGGAGGGAGTGTTCAGATCTGATGAATTCGTGTCGAGAAGGGGGGGGGGAGATGCGCCGTGAGGTTTCACATGCAACTTACCACTCTAAGGTCTTTTGCGCCGTGAAGCACTGAAGCTCTTACTGTTTGGGTTGCCATTCTGTTTTGGGTCAAGCTAGACTTGTGTGAACTTCAGAATAGGATATAATAGTTGTAAGAATGAGCCAGACTCTCAGTAGCAAAGTGTGAATGTGACAATTGTTCTTAAGAAAGGTTGGAATAGCTTCACGAGGCAGAGCAGTCACAAGAGGCGAGGGGCAGTTGTGGATCTATTATTTTTCTGAAATTGAGCCAGGTTCCCACGATGGGATTATGAGTTGCTAAGAAATGAAATGGGAGGACATTTACTCCGATATCGAACTAGGAGCACCCGTACTGCCTTGTCTTGAATGAGGTGCATTTGCCCGAGTCCCCATTTGTGTCAGGATCACAGCTTGAGCCACAAAGCAGGTAAGTACAAAAAAAGTATCCATTCTTTTACTTAGTATCATCCCGCGGGGGTGGAGAAGAGGTCGCCTGTCGACTGACTTGCCCAGTGGATCAACACTTAGGCGGGACGTATCTTTGTAGCGAGCGCCTTCTCCAGCACCGAGGATCTAATTCCAATGGTTATTCCCCCAATTGATGGCTATTTACCTACTTCTTTCCCTGTAAATTGTAGGACATAGTAGAGATATAGAGAGAGTCAATTAGTTCAAGAAATTCCTCTTTCTTCATAAAAGATTCAACGAAATGATAATAAAAGAATCAACCCGTTCGACAACATCATAGCGACTTTCTGGTACATAGTACGTCAAATCAACCTTCTCGCTGTTCGCAACTGCTCAGGGCCAACCCCTGTCCCTGAACCCCGCACGGGGGAGCAGGTGGGAGGTGCTCCTCCCCCCTGTTGTCCCCAACTTTTTTTTTTTACAAGGCGAGCAATTGAGGGGCATCTTTGGGAATTGTTCGCCGAGTATTGCCGCTTGGTGGGGTCTTTGACGATGCGCCCACACAGCGGACGCCTCAGGTGGTTTATATTGACGCGCTGATTCATGGTTAACCAAGTATTAATCTGTAAATGACCAATTGATCATATGATTGTCTTTCAGGTTTACTTGAAGGTATCGTGATTCGACTTCGAAAGTAGTTGACTGACTATTCTCACACTCTGAACCTAGGAGGGCGCGTAGCATTTCTGGATACTCTCTTTCAGACACTTCACTTCGTTGTGGTTGAGAACGTATGAACATCACGATGGCAACTACCCAGGCTCTTTTCTCCCTTGAGGGACAGACAGCTCTCATAACCGGCGCAACACGAGGCATTGGCGCATCTGTCGCCATTGCCCTCGCTGAAGCCGGCGCGGACATCATCCTCGTCCAGGTAAAACTCACCCGTCTTTCCCTCAGTTCCAAACGCCCCGATTCCTGAGCAATAAAGCAGAATGGGATGAGAGCACACACACACTAACATTCACAAACAGCGCGACACCTCCAACCAAGCCACCAAGTCCGCCATCGAAGCTCTCAACCGCAAGGCACACCTATACACTGCCGACCTCGCCTCTGCCACAGACGTCGCCTCGCTCGTCCCGCGCATCCTCGCCGACGGACACCAGATCCGCATACTTGTCAACTGCGCCGGTATCCAGCGACGACACCCCTCGGAACTCTTCCCGGACGCCGACTTCAACGAGGTCATCCAGGTCAACCTCAACACGCCCTTTACGCTTTGCCGCGATGTCGCCGCGCACATGCTGCAGCTGCCCGAGCACAGCACCACCGGCCGCGTGGGCTCCATCATCAACTTTGGCAGTCTGTTGTCGTTCCAGGGCGGTGTCACGGTGCCGGCGTATGCGGCGAGTAAAGGTGGTGTGGCGCAGATGACCAAGACGTTTGCGAATGAGTGGACGTCGAAAGGAATTACGGTTAATTGTATCGCGCCTGGGTACATTGCCACGGATATGAATGAGGCGCTGTTGAATAACCCTGAGAGGCTGAGGAGTATCAGTGAGAGGATACCTGCGGGCAGGTGGGGGACGCCCGAGGATTTCAAGGGTCCTACGGTGTTTCTGGCAAGCAAGGCCGGGGCGTATATGAGTGGGCATACACTGACTGTTGATGGTGGGTGGATGGGACGGTAGAAGGTGTAATATGAGCATAAGGAATTTGGACGGTATAGAGAATGATTGCGTAGAATCAATGTTGAATTCATTGTTGATTGTACTTGGAATACAGTATGTGTACATAAATCAACAACCCCAGATGCCATCCAAATTACGCCCGCTGAAAATGAAAAAGCTGGAATCCCTCTCATATCACCACAACAGTAGTAATAGTAGACCTCGTCTCAACCGACTCTTCCGGAGAAGGTGGTGTCAATTCTCGCTCAAATCGACCACGCATCACCGCACCCGCCATCTTCTCTGGCGCTGGAATCACCGTCCAGAAATAACCGCCCGAGCGTCCTATCATGAGATCGCCAACCCAGGCGTATACCTGGGCCCGCCCCATCGTATGCAGCTGGCCAATGCATGCGGAATGCTCTGTCCCAAAGGCATAGAGATCGCTGTGGCTGTCGTAGGACGTCTCTTCCTCGTCTTTGACAGGTGTCCACAGGCCATTAGACTTGGCGTAGCTCGTACTCTCATTGACAATGAGACTCGGGCACCGGGGCTGCTGTTCAAACATCGCAACTGACTCCTCCTTCTCCTCATCCACCGACTCTTCCCGGTCCAGGTACGCAACAACGCCCCTCAACCTCTCACCAACAGTGCCCGCCACACGCAGCGCAGCGCCGCCTTCACCGATAACCACTACATTCTCCATATCATAGAATCCCATCGCCGCCATCCAGCTCAAAACACTCTTCCACAGTCCCTCTTCGGCCTCGCCTTCACTCACAGGACACTCCCCACGTCCAGGTCCATCGACCACCACAGCAGCCCATCCCCGTGACAGGACCCGCTCGCACGTCTCCGTGCAGCCCATCCGGTCACTGCTCACAATGACTGCCGCAGGACACGCCTGGCCCATGAGGAGCGTCTCAAGCGGCACGCGTACAAGCGCTGGGATCTGTGCCCGCCGCGCCATCATACGCCCGCCCACCAGCGACTCCTCGGTTGCGCCGTGCACGTGCGGAATCAGCACCTCATCCAGTGGGCTGTCGGTGTCCCATAGGCGAGCGGCACGTGCATGATAGGCCTTTTGCAGGATGAGGGCATCTTGCTTGAGGGTGCATTGCTCAGAAGGGGATTTGGAGGAAGGGGGATACCGCGCTACGCGCAGGAGCGCGCAGGCATTGAGAAGTTGCTGGGAGGCGAGGGCTGGGTTTGATTGTGCGGTGATGGTGGCTTCGTCGGCAAGAGTGGTGGCGGCGGTGACAAGGGCCTGAGTGAAGAGAGGGGAGCGAGTCGTGGTGATGCCACGCTGAATGAGAGAGGCGAAGAGTGGGGCGAAGTCTAGGTATGAGGCGTCTTGGAAGGGTGCTTGGCGGCGTTTGCACTGTGGATCCTTGTTAAAATGCTGGTCTGGGGTAGATGAAAGGGAATATGTTATTTTCGGAAACTACTCACTGCTGACTTCCACTTGGTCTCCCAGAGAGACGCAATATCGTCGTACATGTCGAGATTCTCGTCGTTTGGCTGCATCTTTTGCTTCTTGTTCGGTTGAGCCGGCCACAAGCCCTCGAAGCTGAGCTCAGATTCGGTCATATCCTCGACGCTAAGGCGAGCTGGCGACATGGCGTCTTTTTGTTTCCTTTGCCGTTTGCGACTGGTAGTCTCAACACTAGGCTTTAACTATTTCTTGCTGAAAGAGATGACTTTGTTGACAGAATATTTTGCGAATTCTCCAGTCGAGGGTTTCTGGTAGACAAAGGTGGTCCTTCTGATACGAATTTGTGGTTTGTGACCGCGTTGTTCACTGATGGTACGGCGCACTCTGTTGAAGAAATTAGAAAATGGGAGGTGAGTTGATGTGTTGTCCGGCTTTTTGTTGGGAGATTTGGGGGGTCGAAGATCGTTCAGGGAAAAAATAAGAGTAACTGAGAGGCAACAAGTAAAGTGGATATAGTCCGAAAAAGTGGATTGAAGCGGATAGACGACGCCAAGAACAAGGCTCAATGTGCTGTATTGAGAAGCTTGGCGGGCAAGTGTGTGGGGATATGCTGATCCCTAAAAATACTGGGGGAGGGGAAACAGGGGATTATAGATAACATTTGAAGAAAAATAAATAAAGTATAAATAAAGTGAAGTGAAAACTTACTCTGCTCGTACAGATGCAATTCGAATCTTCTCGATTGTGGTAGTAAGATCCCTGACGTATTCCTCGTCGTTGGCAACGTTGCCGCTCTGGCGTCTACAGCGTGGCATCGCACAGTCGCACAGTCGCCAGCTTTATAAAGAACAATAAGATGAGAATGAGAAAAGCCGAAATAGGCACTTGGGAGGAAGTGCGATTCACCAACAAGATAAGATGGGACAGATGGGGATGGGGAGACGAATGAGATTTCAAGAGCTGTCTTTGGGGGGTGGGGAGACCGTGGCGGCGGCTTATGTCCTGGGGATCTCCGGTGGGTTGTTCAAAGTGAGGCAGGTGGTGGTCGGTGGTTTCGGTCCGGAGGATTTATCAGGCTGTTTCGGGGGGTTTTGAGATGGGAACCAGGACACCAATGCCCCCCTGATTCGACACAGTGGTCTTTCCTGTGGGCCATATTTATGATTTTTCTAGGCAGGTCAACTCTCATTGCCAGTACTGACCAGGACCGACAGGGAGGTCATACGACCTGCTTGGCGCAACGCACGTTTTGTAATGGTGCATATTGGCTGCTGATGATGACGATGAAGGTCCGAATTGATCTGGTGCCCATGCCGATGGAACCTTCAAAATACAAAAATAGCTGCTTGTCAGTCTGGGGCAATGGTGCGGAAGCGCTTTGGCTGGTTAGGGGCCGTCGAGGCGAAAATACGGATTGATGGTGTAACGACTAGAGGATGGTCGTGAAGACGTCAAAGTATTGTCATGAGGCATCGGGCTGATTGCTTGTGCACAGAGAATTCCCACTGTTGGTTGGGCGGCGAATCAGGTGCTTGCTCCCTCCAAAGATCATCAGCCCCCCTGTTGTTCCTGACTGAAGTAGTATATTGTCGACGTAGTCTTGATCGTGTGGTGGTATCAGACATGTGAAGTGCCATGCGGCTGACACTGCCGCTGCGCTGCACCGACTTCCGCTGCCATCCCGACTCTTCGGAATCCGAATGTGAAGAGACTGTGCAGCTCCAAAGAGGAAGGTTGTCTTTCTCTGTCCCATGTGTCTGTCATTCTAGAACACGTTTCGAAGCCGGTTGATAGATGCAAAGACGATCAAGGGTTGCACACATCAACCCCCAAAGACCCCTTGCAAGGCTGTCAACGAGGGTCCCCTGTGAAGATCATCGCCCAGTTAGGCAACTTACACGGAAGTTTCGCGGGGACACAGGAACCATTCATTCTCCAGCGGGATCGATTTACAGAGAGAGAGAGACATGCATCATAATTAAGGGCGGCTATCGGGGAATTTCAAGTTTATTTTGCCGCAAGATACTCTGCTTCATGTATCGCGGCCCTGACTCCCTCACAGAGACTTGTTATTATGGCCACACTCACCCAGTAAGACACTCCTTCGTTGTCCTTTCAACACTTGTCCCTCATGTTCTCCAGGTCTATGTTTACGACTTATAGTCAGTTAAACATATGTCAAACACGCCTCCACATAGAGATGTTCATCAAGTCATTTCATAAATCCATTGAGTGGTCTGCCTTGGTCAAGCGTCATCCACATCCCCTTTCTTCAGGAGCAAACCTCATCTTAACCAGTGTACATACTTGAGCTACTGATATAATTTTATGTTTTGATAGTCCTCCTATTGCTGTCAAAGTGGGTCTTGAACTGGCTGAGATCAATTGTATGCTTGCTTATTGGCGAATGTAAAGTGCAGATGTGGCTTAGCATTTTCCCCCCTTCGATTCCCACCCAACCATTATGTGCAACATCTGGTCAGCCCAAACGCGGAGTCTTGTGGCTGACAGCATCAGCCCCTCCTATCTGCTTCTTCCAATACTCACCGAATATACACCTCACCAAAGAGATGGAAGCGTGTGGGAAACCCCCGCATGACATCCACTATGACTTGTCGTGATATCTTGTGTATATCATTCCAAATTGGCACCAAGTTCCTTTCAGAAACGCCTAGATCATGCAAACCTAGGATTTACGAGCGAATTACTTACTAGGCCCCTGACATTCTTGCCTCCAGTCAAATCGTCTGGCGCCTCACTTTTGCTCATTTCGTGATTGGCTTGAAAGTCGCTGGGCGTGATGGAGAACTCTTCCAAACAAATCAAGTGGACCGAACTTCTCTCGAAATTCGGGTGGCCCAAGTCAAAACCACTATGGGATCCAAAAGAGGCTCAGAAGACTCGGAAATGGCTGAAAGACAGCTATGCAAAAGGCGATGCGGCGATGTACCATCAGCGCCCAAATAGGATTGAAGAGCAAATCTGCTCTGTTCCATTGCCTACGAGACTCCTCGATCTTGGTTCGCACCCAAAGACTTCAAGAAACGTTCAGCTTGTCATCACAAGTCCCGAAGATCGTGGAAATTACGTGACATTGAGCCATAGATGGGGCACGACACAAAGACTTGAGCTGACCCCAACGACCTTGCGTGCCTGTACGGAAGGCATCGATTTTGGATCCCTGCCTCGCACTTATCAGGATGCAGTGACTGTCTCGCGGTTGCTAGGTTTCAGGTACCTCTGGATCGATGCTCTTTGCATTATCCAGGGTGACGGGCAAGACTGGCTGGAAGAGGCAGCCAAGATGGCGGCAGTCTATCGAAACTCTAGCTGTACAATTAGTACGCACGCCGCCAAAGATGACAATGAAGGGTTCTTGCATTTCAAGCGCAGTCAGGGACAAAGCGTATCCCTTCTTGTTACGTCAAGTGATCTGAGTCAGCGAGGCTGGGTATTCCAAGAGCGCATTCTTTCCAAGCGACTGCTCCACTTCACATCGGGGGGTCTATTCCTTGAGGACGCCTCTGGATTTGTGAACCCCGATGGTGATACACCAGGGACGGAATTTTATGATCCTTGGAAGGACAACAAACAAAATTTAGAAGACTCACATCACGACCTCTGTGGGTGGTATAGACTCATCGAGCGATTCACCACTTGCCGCCTTACTTACGAGACGGACAGGCTACCAGCTGTGATGGGTCTATCGAAGCATCTTTGGCAACAAGTAGACGACGGATATTACGCTTGGGGTTTATGGACTCGTTCTATACATCGAGGTCTCCTATGGAACAATGTAGACCGAAACCCCAAAAAGCTGGTCCACGAACCCGATTCAGCAAATCCGACGGCTCCGTCGTGGTCGTGGGGTAGCTGGACAGGCAAAGTCAAGTTTCCGGACCATTTATCGACTTGCGAGCCTGAATGTGCCCTTGTCGGTTTCGAGACTGGTACGACCGATAACACTGTCGCTTGGCCACTACCTGTCTTCAAGCAAAACCCACCAAACATCGAGCTCATCTTGAAGCGTGTCAACTTACGCGACATCAAGGTGTCTCGGAAATATGCCCCAGCTTACTTTATGGGAATGGAATTCTGCCACTCAATCACAGACAAAGGCATAGACTGGGTTTCATTGGACGGCGAAAGAGACAAGGATGTTGTATTTGCCCAGCTCACATTTGCACTTGTGGCCCATCATCACAACGTCGAGACGTTTTCACGTGATGACGATGTAATTGAGAGACACACTTGGACTCACTACTTTCTTCTGCTGTCTCCAACCGAGGAAAATGAATTCATTTACCGAAGGGTGGGTCTAGGTGCCTCCAAGTCGGACGCTGAGCGGGCTTGGAACAGAGGAATCGTTGACAACAGTCCTTTGATTAATCCTCGAGCCCGAAATTTGTTTAACGAAGCAGATCTGGGAACAGTGGTACTTTACTAAGCCGCGAATACTTCAAAGAGAACTAACTGGTCTCAGCCGCCTAGATATAAGGACTATGGCGATACCAGAGACGAAGATACCATGTTGTTTGTCCTCGAGCTCACTTGCCTGAATGCCAGGCAGCTCGCTACCTCTATACTCTTATGTGATACATCTTTTCCACTATGGATGTAACAGCGAAATTTCCAATGCTCACTCCCTGCATTTTCGGCCACTTGCTCGTCAATAACTTTGACGCTCGCAAGGCACAAATATTGCCGTGCTACCTAGATGATTCGTACCAAGTCATCAAAGTAAGCTATGAAGAGGTGCTGAGCAGCACAAAAAGCCTAGGTAGTCACCGAGCAGGCCACAGTTTCGGACCGGTTTCTGGCTGCGACCTGACTGGGAACAAATTTACCAGAGCTTTAGATGGAACGAAATCCAATATTATGCCTGTTTTCAAAACTGAACGAGCGCGACAGCAGCTGTCTATATCGCGGCCACTGATAATTCAACCTCATTATCATACCTACAGCGCAACGTAACATGTGAGTAAGCTTCAGAAGGGATTGACACCAATGCATCAACAGCTTGTCGCCCAGGGTTATTAGGGACTGGACTGTGTAGATCCTGTCGTTTTCTTCGACTCGCCAAACACGAATATGAGGAGAAACCCAACACATAGTGTCAGCATCGCAAGTTATTTATGAGAGCCTGCCCAAGGGCATGTGAGTGCATGAGTCGTCGTTCAATTCTTCCTCTGGCAAAGAACATAATTGTGACACCCGCTGAGTCTAGAAGTGAGTGCAGCATGAAATTTATGGCAAAGTATATGACCTCGGATTTACGTGTGGAAATGAGGATCGAGTACGGCATACCGACCGAAGACGCACAATCCTCGACATCATTCTTACATGTATGGATACCTAGGTACTTACTTACCTATACAATATTGCAATGTCCCCTTCAGCCATATTTTGGGAAGGCTTCTTGACTCGATTTGATCTTACCCGGTAGCCTTCACCCGCAAACAGTGGAAACTTCCCCACGAAGTCCCGGTCGGGGTAGAGGAGGCTTTCCCGCATAACCGGCTAAAACGGTTAAATTAGACTTCCAAGCCTTGTAGATCAGCCTCAACTGGACTTCATACCATTATACTGGGGCAGACAGAAAAAATACAAAACCAAGCCTGAGCCTCAAATATTTGTCGACCTGTTCTGAGGAAATTTCAAAAGCTGCTACATTTGAAGGTTTTTCTGATCGCAGTTCCGAAAGAGTCTTTTCTCCAAATTTGAAGCTGAGTTCGCCGCCATGCCTCCACTGATCAACCACCTCTACACGGCCGACCCCTCGGCGCACGTGTTCAATGGCAAAATCTACATTTACCCCTCGCATGATCGTGAGACCGACATCAAATTCAACGACAATGGCGATCAATACGATATGGCTGACTATCATGTCTTCTCACTGGACTCGCTGGACCCCGTCACTTCCTCAGCCACCAAGCCCGGCTCCGGGGGCCCCAAGGTAGTCGACCACGGCATTGCGCTCAAGACGGAAGACGTCCCGTGGGTATCAAAGCAGCTTTGGGCTCCTGACGCCGCTTACAACGCCAAGACTGGACAGTATCTTCTTTTTTTTCCCGCGCGGGACAAGAAGGGCATATTCCGGATTGGCGTGGCTTCCGCCGACAAGCCGGAGGGCCCTTTTAAGCCCGAGGAGAGCTACATCCCCGGTAGCTACAGCATCGATCCTGCTGTGCTAGTGGATGACGATGGAAGTGGCTATTTGTACTTTGGTGGGCTCTGGGGTGGGCAGCTGCAATGCTACCAAAAGGGCAACGATGTTTTCGACGACAGCTGGAGTGGTCCAAAGGAGCCGTCAGGTCCTGATGCATTCGCTATGGGCCCGCGGGTTGCGAAACTCAGCGACGACTACAAGACGCTCGCGACGGAGGTACAGGAGATTGAGATCCTGGACCCGGCGACGGGGAAGCGCATTGCCGCGGATGATCACGACAAGCGCTTCTTTGAGGCGGCGTGGTGTCATAAGCGCAAGGGCAAGTACTACTTCAGCTACAGCACGGGCGACACGCATTATCTGTGTTATGCGGTAGGGGATTCTCCTTTGGGACCGTTCACGTACGGGGGGAGGATGCTCGAGCCGGTGCTTGGATGGACGACGCATCACTCGGTGGTGGAGTTTCCTGAGGGAAGTGATCGGTGGTGGTTGTTTCATCATGATTGCGAGTTGAGTGGGGGTGTAGATCATTTGAGGAGTGTGAAGGTCAAGGAGATCTGGCATGATAAGGATGGCAAGATTGTGGGTGAGAAGCCAGCATCTTGAGATAGCATACAAACGGCGGTCAACTTCGACTGGTACCTAGTAAAAATGTCTTATAGCAGCTGAGAGCTGTTGATATCATCGCAGCTACCTGGGATTGGGGCACCGCTATCACCAGCATGCTTATTCACGTGTATATGTAAATTGAATGGATCAAACAACCTCGAAAGAGGCAACTTGGGCATGTACAAGATACAAATCGAAGATTGACAAACTGCATATTCATTGTAGTAGCCGTGAAAAGCTGTCGAATGCATTTTGACTTCCAAGGTTGCATTCAGACACCAGGTGTGTTGATTCTTCAATGGGTTCGATTTCAAATGACGTATCAGGTGTATTTCAACACAACGGCATTGAGTCCTTGGTTTTCGACTTCTTCTTCTTTCTCAGCAAAGCTTGTGAACCAGCCCCTTTCCAAGCTCAAGATGGATTGAGTTCCAATGCAGGAAGATAATGTCTGCTTGTAGACAGCGCATCCGTTCAACACCTGAGTCATAAGCCTCCTGCAGCCATTCACTCATTGTTTGCTGCACGCTCTCAGGTGACCAGTCATTCCCAATCCGCACTTTAGGTGATGACTCTCCCCGATCTGCCGGATGGGATGCCGCAACCTTTCTCACACAGGCAGCCTCTTCTTCAGCCCATTCCACAATGTCCGCAGAGCTATATTCTCTCGTTTCAAGTTGTCCATGATCCTTCCGTGGGAACTCTTTTATTCTCATTGTGAATGAGAGGCGATGACCTACCTGACCACTGTACTCGTGAAGGTAACGAAGAACTGTGTCTGTTTCAAGATCTCGATAATGCTCCTGCCGCGCCTTGGTACTGGTATACGTCATGTTGCTCAAAAGATCATAGAATACGACGACCCATGCTGGCACAGCAAATTTCTGCTTGCCTTTGGGACTGGGACCCGCATATACCTCAACCATAATATCTATCCCAATACGGCGTTCTAGGAGTTGTAGCAAGAAAGGCGCTCCAAATCCATTCAGACGGGAACAAATGGCGATCAGAACGCTCGAACCCGGCGAATGAAGATTTTGATGCGCTTCAAATATCTCCGAGCGCACGAATGTGTCCAACGCGCAAAACGCAGTGTATTGCAAGAACGACACTGCACGGTCATCTGCGGCTTCAATGTGTGGGGCTATGATCCTGTGACTCCAACTTGCTCGGAGAAGCGGTTGAATCGGGGCCTCGAATTTTCGAATGGTTTGTATGTCGAACTCGCGGCAATATCGTTCTTGAAGAGAGTTGGCAGCCCTAAGACATAAATTCCCATTCTTATCGCGTACCGCGCAGTACAACAATTGTGCAAGGTGGCATCTACCGTATACATCCGTGTCGTCGAACCTTGGCCATGACGCACGCATTGTTTGGTACCTCCCTTCGTTGAGTAACAAATAGTCTCGAGCTGACCTGTGAGAGAATTCGACTTCCGATGAACCCCAGGAGGTGAGCCGGAAATTTGCGGTGTCAAGGTCGAGCTCCCTCCCAAATGATGGAGATATTACGAGCAGACCCCGTGTTAGACCATTCATTTGTTTGGTGACTCGTTCGACCCTTTGCGCGATTTCATCTTCAGAGTACGGTCGACATTCTTTGTCTGTTGGGAAATCAGGATTGAGCAATCCGGCTCGACCCTCCTCAAGTATCCAGGAGATGGCCACAGCCGTGAGCCGAAATTGATCCGGCTTTTTGGCCGCAAGAAGCAGCATGCGGTTTGAGACAGTCCTGTCAAATACACTCTTTTCGATGGGTTCTCGCAATTTGGAGTACAGACCGTCAAGATCCATCGGGTACTCTTTTACCTTTTGTTGGAGCGTTGTGACTGAGTCACTTTGGCGTATTCCCTGTAAGATAGCGTCAAGGACCAGGTGCGCCCAGAGAAAGATACCCTGTGACTGATCGATGATACTTTCCACGACGTCCTCAAGCGCTAGCGAGACTTGTTTGTTTTCAAGGCGGCGAACCTCTCGATCCTCTGCCACACTATTAAGGCAGTATGCCATGATGTCAAAGCGGTTGAGCTCGTGCAAGTGGATTGTAGGGTTTGCTCTGAAGATATCCACGAATTCTACCCATGGTCGAGAGCTGACCAGTAGTTTGACATCGTTTGCAGCGGTCCAGCCTTTCAGCTTGAGTGCCAGTTTCTCGTGGTCCAGGCGATTGCCTTCGAATTCATCTAGCCCATCAAGAAGAAAGCAGATTCTATGATGGGAATGCTGCGTCTGTTGAAGAAGCAGCTCGAACGCGTCTCGAACTTGCGCGTCATTGAAACCTTGCAGCCTCTCAACAGCTTGGTCACCTTGAGATCCTGAGCTTCTCATTTGAGCCAGCTGGTGAGGGAACACTTTCTCAATCAATTCCGGACATTGAGTTAGGGCCTGAAATATAAGAGACCTATACAGACCCGGTAGTGTCCGCTGCGACGCTGAGCCAGCTGCCCAGAAGTAGAACTGTCCGAAAACTAGCTGCTTCGTCCCAGCCCAGGCCTTCAGCTCTCTCCATGTTATTTCATGTTGCCCGATGAACTTCATCAGAGTTGACTTTCCTGATCCTGCATTGCCTGAGATGTGAAGAATATCTCGACCGGTTGCAAGCCAACTAATGAAGCCGTTCCTGGTCTCGCGCCGGTATTCAAATTCAGTTACCCGTTCCAGGCTCTTCGACATTCTCGAACGGGATGCTTTTGAGCCGGGTTCTAAAGGGATATCGGAAGGTGACCATGTCATCAAATTATTGCTCGACTTTGAGCCGCTCCTTGAAAATTGAGGGCTCATATCACCCTCAAGAATCCAGCAACAGGTGTCAGGATTAGCAACGAGTATCTGATCACGCCGCGACTCCACCTGCACGTTGTCCGGTATGAGCTGTCTCAAGACGCGGTGTTGGAGCGGAATTGTTTGGATCAAATACTGTATGTCTTGGAGCTGCTGCTTGATGTATGACAGAGGCAACCTTTCTCCGGAAGGCTCAAGAGAGCTCGGCGATTTTTGGTTTTGAAGCTTTCCTACCAAGTCATCATGGAGTTCGTGAAGCTGTCTCGGTATGTCGATGTTTAGGCGATCACAGTCATCTTTTATGTTCTTCAAAGACATACCAATGGATGACTGGTCCTCTCTATGGGGATTGTCCACAGTTAGTAAGTCTTATCTCTGTCGGGACGTACATACAGAGGGACTCCTGGTCTTACTGAATCATGACAGTCAAGTGGAATTGAATTTCTGCCCGATTTTCCTGAAGCTGAGCCTTCAATTGAGCCACCTCATTCTTTTTCAAGATGCTTTTCCATTTTGAATTCAAACTTCTCCATATCGTCCTTCTCTTGCCAACGATTCGAAGCCCGGAGAGCAAGTCCAAGAGGGTCTGCGAGTCTTCTTGACAATATTGAGCGAGGCGTTTGATCTTATTCTCGGCAGTTGTCTTGGCAGGGATTTGTGCTTGTGAAGCTAGAGAGTCGGTGAGTGACTTCAAGTCCTCGATCACGTCCTCTAGCTGAGCGTTTTCGTCTGAGGTGCCGTCTGGAGAGCGGTAGATCTCCCATGTACCAGCCACGAGTTCCCACGAGAAGTCAAGAATTGCGATGATGGAGGAGGCAAGACCGATTGCAGACACTGGGTCCATGATCCTGACATGTGCGCACTCAGGTAAGAAGGGTTTCTGAGTGTGCGGGGCCGTAACGTCAGTCAGCAGCGATGGGCTTTGGAAACTGATAGAAGATAAAAATAGATGCAAGGTAAGGAATGCGATGCAGAGATACGAGCTAGGCACACCACAGGCCCCGCAAGCGCTGTTTGCTGACATGATCTCTTCTGATGCGCCCCATATTCGCTTAGACATGTTGGTGGGAGGACATTCAACCAGTAGAATCCCGACTATAGGTGGCTCTAGGTACTTAGTCAGCCAAAAGCCGGACGATACGGTACGGTCAGCAGCAGATTGTCAGCTATCAGCTTGTTGCAGCATGCCTAGGTAGGTAAGCGCGCAGCAATGCGATTATACCTCCTTTCGCCCTGTCCCACTTGAAAGATGATGCAATCAAGATGGGCCGTAGATGGCCTCTGCCAGGTCACTCAAGTTGATGATAAGATCGTTGCAGACGGATACTAGGTACCCAAACTCTTTAGCTGGCATTATATACAGGCTCACCAGACATCACACTTGCGGAACATTGATGAGAAAAGGTCCAAATGTTAGTTCTATGATGGCCAGTCACAAAAAATCTGCTTAGAGTCACAGGAAGGCTTAGCTAATCTTGACTCACGTCACGAACTTAACGGGTGTTAAATCTGATCCAAAGCCTCAGAGTCAGAAGACCGGCTTCAGGAGGCGCTGAAAGCGTGGAACAGTAGCCCGTAGGTACTTTGAGATATACGATCAGACTGTGGACTATTCGGGACAAGGCTTTCCATCAAATTCGAATCCGAGCGCATTGCCTTCAATCATGTGGTCCACCATATCAGCAGCCTTGTTACTGACTTATATTGAATCACAGAATGTAGCACTGGGACAAGCCGGGAGTGGCCCTATGAGACTGGCATGGCGATTATTATCACCCAAAGATGATCAAATCTACTGTAATTATCTTGACAGAGGATTATGGTTGACACGGTTGCAAGTGCTTTCAATACGTTGCAGCTTGTCTGCGCGGCTACATCGAGAGGTCTGTCAGGGCAGGCCGTGTCTGTTATAAGATAGCCTGGCTAGAACGCAACACGCTGAACTGTTGAGATCAATATCTGTCGCCGCCTCTGTTGAGCCCCACAATTTCTGTATATCTTGATTCTTGTCTGAATCTGAGAAGAATAGGTGTTGTAGCATCTCCGAACGGCTGTGTGAATTGCTTTGTGACCGAAAGCTATCAAAGAGAAACAAGCCCCATCTATCGTCATCAAGTAAAAATTCAATATCAGTAGTCTTGAATCCCAGTCTGGCCCAGCAACACCCTTTCTCTCTTCGGTCTCTTCCGATCCCCTAATGCATTGTCTGTCTCGCCCGGCACCTGACTCTCCTCTTCGTCTTCTGCACTATCATCGGCCCATTCCGGCTCTTCCTCATCAAAGTACGCCTCCTCCCTATCCATATGCTCCAACGAGTCGAGATCCTCATCTCCATCGACCTGGCTATAGTCGAAGTCGTCATCTCTTCCTCTCACAAATCGCTCACGCAGGAATTCATCCCACGCCGCGCGGCCTTCCTCCTTTGTGGCTGGTTTGTCACCTACGAGATCCACGTCGATGCTGAAATTGGTGACATCTCTCACTCGATCGTTGGAAACCTGCATGCGGTCAGAGGAACTAGCAGGTATCCTATCTCCGGTGTATGACGACGCGATTCTCTCCAGTTTCGCCTCGCCGCGCATGAGGGATGACTCTAGTGTCTTCCCCCAGCCTCTTGAGCGCCCTTCCGCCTCACGCTCGGCAGGGCTCTGAAACTTTCTGACAAACTTATCGTAAAGCTCAGGATCTGCTGTGAATCAGCAAACAAGGAGCTTTGCCGGCGAATGAGATGCGTGATTCGGTGAGTGGAAGCTCACCTGCGAATTCCTGTTCAGCTGAAGTGAAATACTTTGGGTTCTTTTCCAAATATTCCCGGCGTCTGTTTTGGACTCGAATCCTTGCAGCTTGTGATGGCGACCTCTGCGGTCTTGGTCGCGGTCTGGAAAAGGAGTTTGGCGTACCCGGGGGCGAATTTGCGTTCATCCCCTTCAGGCCATCCATCACGAGATGCGTTTTGAGGCTTCGGCTTGAACTCGAAGCCGTGATACTGTGCCACACAGGCTATTCAAGCGGAAGAGTTAAAGCCAATAGAAGAGGAGCGAGTCATGTGAGGTGACCAGCGAATAGGCCGGCCGCATCGGAGTTCGTTGTAGTGGTGAGGACCTCTGCACTCCTGGGCCTCTGGTGCGTTGTGTCCGATTGGGCCCTCTCGGACTTTCCTCCTGTGCTTATCGTAACGAAGAGATTTGAGTGTGCGGGCCTTTTTGTGGCGTGGAACTACGGTGGCATGAAGGTATTCAGTGGACTTTCGAACTCAAGCTGACTGACTACCTGTCTACGCAGACCTGTGGCAATTTGGTGTCGTCGTCAATTTTAGCTTTGAGCCAAGAACGGCCCGCCGTGGGGTGTTCAAACGCGGCTCGGCCCGAACGTCAACGTTTCCTGCTGTATTTAGTGCGCAGCACTCGTGAGACACTGTATGAAGTAAGGAGCATTGATATCAAGTTCAAGACAAACAGGCTGTGTGTGAAGGAAAAGGTCTTTTTATGGCTCTTGAAGTGTACATCTGATTCACTCTATATGCAGTTTGAGATATGTGTAAATGTGCAATAAAGACAAAGAATGGGTGGAAGGGTCAAAAGTGGGCCAAGAATATAAAGTTGGGGACAATAGTGTCTTACAACCAGTAGAGGCAGATGCAACCAACAGAGGATGGAGACCACCGCCCCCATTTTGTTCCTGTTTTTTTGAAAATTCACAGACCTCCTCTACTTGCAATGATAACTTGTGTCTCGCTGAGATCCCTCAAAAAAATTGAACCCTGAACCCTGGAGACCTGGCGTTGGCTTCCCCCCCTTCAGTCTCGTTTGATTGAGGTCACCTTCTTCCCCACAAACCCTTCTACGAACTGACAACATCTTGAAAGTCTTCTCAAGGTCTTTGAAAACCCATTCTCACAGTCTTCCTGTGGGGCTTTCCTGATCCTTTCGGCAAAATTCGAAGCAGGTCTTTCCTTTCTGTTGGTCCCATAGATACGTTTTCGCCAGGCAAAGACCGGAGATACGCGTGCGTTTGCCGTCTCACAGAACTCACAAATCAACAGATACAATCAAGCAGACCGGAGCCTCGAGCATTGAAGATTGAAAATATGAGTGGTGAGTGGCATACCAATCCTTGACTCGTGTTTGGGCTTTTCATTTGTCTGGTATCTATGATCCAATATCGCTAATTTCTAACGCGACGCAACCTCAAGGCTTCGAGGCCCCTCAGCCCGCAAGCGACTTTGCCAGTGGGCGCAGTAACGTCGGATTCAACAGTGCCCAGACGAACGGCCCAGTCACCACTAGCTTCACCCAAGGCAACAACACCATTGGTTCAGCCAGTCTTCCCAATGTCGTGAATGCACGCCGAGCTCTCCTCGAGCGGTCCAACACGTACATGCAGGACGTTGTGAGCGAGATTCAAACCGCACCTATCTTCACCGAGACGGTTCGTGAGGCTGCCGAGAAGGGCGGCGCTTCACTCTTCTCGCAGTACGGTCTGATTGCCGGTGACGCTCACCTTCCAAGCCGATCCGAGGAGATGCTCTATTACAACGTCGCTGCGCCATCCAGTACCTTTGTCTGTGGCAGTCAAGGATCTGGCAAGAGCCACACTCTGTCCTGTCTTCTCGAGAACTGCTTGTTCAAGTCCGAGGCCAACGAGCTGCCTCGTCCTCTGACAGGCATTGTCTTCCACTACGACACCTTCAGCTCTGACGACGTCGGTACTGCTTGTGAGGCCGCCCATCTCGCCTCCAACCGCAACGTCAAGGTTCGTGTCTTGTGCGCCCCCACAAACGTTGGCTCGATGACAAGGACGTATGCGGGCATGAACATCGACGTGGAGCCTCTGCGTATTCGTGAACAGAACTTGAACACCAAACGTATGGTGGACTTGATGAGTGTCAAAGTTGGCGGCGCGACGCCTCTCTATATGCATGTGGTGAACCGCATACTCCGAGAGCTGCGCATCAAGCAGCAACAGACCCCTGGTGCCCAATTTAACTACCGCGCGTTCCGCCAGATGCTGAACCAGGAGGATCTTACCGACCATCAGCGAGTGCCTCTCGACCAGCGTCTCGACAACCTCGAGTCCTTCATGGCAAGGAACCGACAGCCTGGAAACGACTGGACCCCTCGTGCCGGTCAGCTCACCGTCGTGGATTTGTCTTGTCCATGTGTTACCCCCGAGGGTGCCTGCCAGTTGTTCAACATCTGTCTGTCTCTGTTTCTCGAGCAAAACAAAGAAGTCGGGCGCGTGGTCGCCTTAGATGAAGCTCACAAGTACATGAACGAGAGTGGCGAGTCCTCCGCCCTCACCGAGAATCTACTTGCCACCATCCGCCTTCAGCGCCATCTCGCGGCACGTATCATCATCTCCACACAAGAGCCAACAATCTCACCCAAGCTTCTGGATCTGTGCTCGGTCACCATCGTCCACCGCTTCACCTCGCCCGAATGGCTGCGTGCCCTGCAGAAGCACCTGGCAGGTGTCTCGGAAGTTTCAGGCACCGTAAAGGCGACCAATGGCAGTGGTCTGGGTTCAGACCACGCACGAAGCCTGTTTGCCCAGATTGTCCAGTTGCGTGTGGGTGAGGCTCTGCTGTTTGCGCCTAGCGCCATTCTACGTCCCGATGGACAGGCTCAAGTGGTCAAGCTGAGCGATGGCGTGTTAAAGATCAGGGTTCGCAAGCGAGTCACCAACGACGGAGGCAGAAGCATCATGGCTGCCTAAGACTAATACGGCTCTGACCTTGGGGGCTGATATGAGAGAAGATCTGTGCAATGTCCAAATTGAGACGTATCTTGCTTTTTCTTTCTGTCTGGGATACAGTGCTATGACCGTCTCTGTGTCCGGCGAAGTGTAGATTGCAAGAGATGAGTAATATCAGGAGATGAGGTTTCGCATGGACGTTTCGTGTGTATGGTATTAAGGAATACACTTGTGTGATGACGCAAGGACTTCTTGTACAGGTGGTTATGTGGCAAGGAGAGGAAATATCCATTTGCTTACTAGGGCACGATTTATACTCTTTGCGGCAAGTAACCCTCGGTCTGTAAAGGCGGACTTGCGCACTTGCGCTTCCCTTCGCCCAAAACGCGAGGGGGCTCGTCTGTGCCGGGAGCATTCAGCTTGACATTTGAATGATTGTGCAAGCGTGACATCAAAGTACGAAAGGTCATTGTAGCGCAGCCGTAGAGCCCATCCTTAGAAAAAGTTGCTCCTCAAGCAAGCCTGCCACGTCCAGAGACTGCTGAAGTTTGCACAGAATTGGACCCGCACTGCAGCAGTCTGTCTAGAATGAGGCAAGTTAGCAAGTGTGGAAATTTCTCACTCGGCCACGGAGTATGTCTATTCTGGAATCCAGACCTGTACCCCTCGGCGGGATTGGATTGTATCGTGATCGAGCTGACACGTCGACGACATACTGGGCTGTTCGCCTCATTTTTGGGCAGCAATGTTTCCACACCGGCCACTCATATTAGATACGCCGCTCCACAAAGATCTAGATCTGTGAGATGGTGAGTCTTTTTTTTCTGTTTCTTTTTTTTCTGTCTCTATTCCCGTGAGCGCCTTCTATTTGTGTGTCCCTTTTACGCAAGTACTTTGTTCCCATTACGTTGAAACAATTCCAAAAGCTCCACGGCGGCCGAGATGCGATCTCGCCTTTCATGAGAGGGATGGATTGCGTCAAGATGTCGTTCGGCGGGACAGCCATACTTACGAAGGCGTTGTGAAGATATCAAAGTGCAAGCCATTGAAACTTTTTTTGGGCAGTGGGTCAACTCTTGTTCAAGTACAGCATGGATCCTGGGGGATGTGAGAAGGAGAATCTCGATCGCGAGTGGGAGATGAGGTTGATTTGACCCAAAGGCAGCGTGTCGGCACATCAAGCCAAGGAAGGCTAGGCCTTATAGCCCCCTGTCGCGGACCCCCCGCTGGGAACGGAATGGACTCCCAATGGTTCGGATGGGCTTCTAGTGCCCGTACCCATCCGCTATAGTGCAAATCTCCCGATAGTTTTTGTTTGCCCCGACGTTGCGCTGTCACTAACCAGGTACCTAGCTAGGTACCTAGGCTGCGTCTTACTAGGTACTGTATAGGTAGATCTTGCTAATAAAGCCAATGAGCTCGTGAAGTGTGTAGCATGATTGCACAACGTATGTGAGGTCTAGTGTGGTTTCGAATCAGCCCATGCATTCTCATGGCTTTGTCTTTTCTTCCTGTTCCTACCTTGTTGCTATTGCCTGCAAACTTTGAAAGTTCGACGTGTTTTCCTTGGTTCTCTGATTTGCGATTTGTTCATCCTTTGCTTTTGGGTGGTATTTTGGTAATCATTCAATTTCATGTTGAATGGATTGCTGGTCAAGAGTGGAACGCGCACTACCCGCGAGTCCACGACGGGGCTTTATATCCGGAAGGGATCCACGCATAAACATTCCATAGGATCTATTCCCACACCCAAAACTCACTCTTGCTCTCATCTCATGTATTTGTGTAGCAAGAGCCCAGACGCTGAGCAAGACAAGACACATTGACGGCCAACGAAGACAGCGACGACGAAGACGACGACAAAAATTGTCGCCTCAGTCCGCTGATGCTTGTCGCGGACAAAGCGTGACGGGACATTGACTGGCATGGCGGAATTGGCAGCAAAGATCCGGGCCAAATTCAGGCGACGCCACTCGGCGATCCCCGGTATTCCCTCACTGCTCGGCAGCAGAACGACAAGCCAACAGTCGTCGGGCAGCCACGGCAGCAGTCTATTTCGCCCGAGTTCACTCAGTCACAGTCTCTTTAGCAGTCACGATGCTGACGGAGAGGCCAAATCGCGAAGAGGCAGCTCACGTGGCTCGGTGCTGGAACCGGCAGACGAGCAGCTCGGAGACGCAGATGCAGATGCAGATGCAAATGCCAATGCCAATGCCAAAGCAAATGGCTCTCTCACAAAAAGGGCCCTCACTCTCCCACACTCGGCGGACAAGCCACAGGGAGGCGAAATGCCCGTGGTGGTCGCACAGACAGGGAATGATGCACTACCACATGCACCAGAACAAGCACCCCAACCGCTAAATGAGGCCGCCCAAATTAATGATGCCGCCCATGGAGAAATGGCCCCCACAGACGCCAGTCTAGCTCCTGAACAAGAAGAAAATGCCAGGAACCCGTCCGCCGACCTTGCATCACCAACCAGCAACGTGGACGATAATAACATGCTGCTCCAGGTCCACGACGACAACGGCGACGACGACGACGACGACGAGAGGCCAGTCTCAACTGCACCTATTGCCGCACCCGCGCCTGCATCCACTGCAGTTGCACTAACAGATCCTCCACTACCGCTAACTTCCGTCTCGTCCAGCGCCATCCCGGCGAGTCTGACGCCTGCTAACAGCGACATGTCTGGCTCTGGCAAGGATCGACAGCCTTCACTGCGCAAACTCTCCATCGTCGATGAACAACCATCCCCGGACCATCTTGCCAACGACCAGCAACCTCAGTCGCATGCAACACTTGCACCGGCGTCCAACGCTCTCGACGATTCCATCTCGCCTGGCACCGTTGCGCCACCACCTCCTCCTACCGCCCCAACAAACGTAAATGCAGCTGCACCGTCAATCTCCCTTCCGAAACGCGACGATGCACATGCGAAGCTGCGTGCTGCTGCTCCTCTCACTCCCAAATTAGGCCCTCCCACACCATCCAGGCCCCGTCACATTCATCTCCCTCCCGCTTCCTTTGGCGGCCCCAACCCGAATCTTTCTCCCGGCGCCGTCTACAGCGCACTCAGCAACACCGCGCCCACCTCGCCTCTCCGCCAATCCACTTTGGCTCCGCCTGTGCGGCCAGCGCCCATCCGCCGACAGTCTCTCCTATCCAACAGACAGTCCACTCTCATCCAGACCCTGCTTGGTCGCGGCAATCCCGCACAGCCAGAAGACTCCAACAGCCTAAACGCCGATCAGCTGCTTCCTATCGACGGCAACATGGTCACAAGGAAGATCTGGGTCAAGAGGCCCGGCGCGTCCGCAACCCTTGTCACCATCAACGAAGACGACCTTGTAGACGATGTGCGCGAAATGATTCTACGAAAATACGCCAACTCGCTGGGACGCCAGTTCGATGCGCCCGACCTCACCCTTCGCATCCGGCCCAATGGAAACCAACAGGAACGGATGCTTGGTCCCGAGGAGCCCATGTCCAGGACTCTTGATGCTTACTTCCCCAGCGGACAGACTATCGACGACGCGCTCATCATTGACGTGCCCCTCCGACGATCTCCCCGAGCATCTCCCCGAGTAGGTCCTCCTCATGCCCCACAAATACAGTACTACGTCGATGACCCGCGGCCTCCTGAGACAGCCAATGACTATTTCGGACCCGGCGCGTTGTCGGCCCTCCCCGTCACAGTAACTGCCCCGTCTGGCGGCTCCGGTCATTCGCATGCCATTTCCGTCCTCAACACCGGCCAGGTTCCGCAGATCCCCTCACCAGGTAATCGACGAGCGCGAGACTATAGGGAACGGCCCGAGAGGCCACGTTTAGGAAGACAACACACCTCCTCCCCAACATTGATCAACCTGGCCTCCGGAGCGACGCACCAAGGCTCCATAGCAGCAGCGGCCGTAGCCCCACACGGTATGCACACAATCCACACCAGGACAACACGTTCAAGGACTCACTCCGAAGCATCAGACGCCTCCCAGGCTGCCCCGCAACCAGCGGCTGTCCCTACGCCTCCCCCCGCGGAGCCCGCCAGCGCCGTGCCCCAGGCAATTTCCACTCCCCCAGCAAGAGTAGCCTCCCCGCGGCCCAAGAAGATCAAGAAAAAGACCGAGCACCCCATGCTGCCTAAGGGCATGCTCAACGGCAGCGTCCCTCCCATCAATGTGCTCATCGTGGAAGACAACATCATCAACCTGAAGCTCCTCGAGGCCTTTGTCAAGCGACTCAAGGTGCGCTGGTCCACAGCTATGAATGGCCGCGATGCAGTGACAAAATGGCGCAATGGCGGCTTCCATCTTGTGTTGATGGATATCCAGCTACCCATCATGAGCGGTTTGGACGCGACGCGTGAGATTCGTCGTCTGGAACGCGTCAACTCGATCGGTGTGTTCAGCTCCGCGGCCTCGTCGGCGCCAGAGGAGGTGAAAGGTGAGCCGGATGAAAAGGACAAGCTTGAGAACAAGGATCTGTTCAAGTCACCAGTGATCATCGTGGCGCTCACGGCAAGCTCGTTGCAGAGTGATCGACACGAGGCACTGGCGGCCGGATGCAATGACTTCTTGACAAAGGTGGGTGCCTCGCTCTATTCCTTGCAATACTTGCTTGAGTCACTTGGCTCGTATACTTGAGCTTACTTCCCTTGTGTCCTGATATGGTAAGACTGCCTCACAGAGAGCATTATTTGGCTAACGGATCGCTTTTACTGGACTTCTAGCCGGTGAACTTTGTATGGCTTGAAAGAAAAGTCATGGAGTGGGGCTGCATGCAAGCTCTAATCGACTTCGATGGCTGGCGCAAGTGGAAGGACTTCTCGTCGCAGCAGGTGGACGACCGGGCCAAGGCAGCGGCAGCGCTCAAGGCGAAGAGTAAGAAAAATCGCTCAAGTTTGACGCAGGCTATTGCAGCAGGGGCTTGATCGAGCTAATTATCCCCCCTTTTCAAGGGAACAAATGAGGCGAGGCGTTGAGGAGATCTTTTGGCCTGAAAAGAGTAGACGAAGCTCTTTTATGATTCGTTTTAATTACCAGATTTCTTTTCAGACGAACACGATATATCAAGACCAGACGAGCGCCTTTGGGCGGCGTTCGTGGGTATCCGGGCCGGGAGCGAAAGATCACAGAGGTACTCTCAGATAGCCAGAATGGTGCCCACTGAGAATGGAAATTTGGTACGATCAAGACATGTACTGTATCAGCATAGCGTACTAAAATAGGAAGCATGATCGGCTGTCAGGTCTGATGGTAAGAGTCTGGGTCGAAATATTGTTGGCACTTGATACAGGGTATCGGGCGGGGGCAGCATCACCAGCACCTCAACGATCGAAACAGGCAGGATAATGGAGGCTTGGATAATTCGATATGATTACTACTAGCCGCAGATGACGGTGAGGATGGCCCTCAGAGGAATGATACGCCTGACTCACAAACCTACTAGGACAGTTTGTGCTGCAAGACACCGTCTTCCATGTTCGTGCTTTGCGTCGGCCAGAAGGCCACCCTTCTTGCAAGGACTGCTTTGCGCAATTACTAGCTCGACCTTCGATGTGATGTGCACCCAAAACTCAAGCACCACCTTCGGTCCCACATACATTCCTGGGAACAGGGGAAAGAAGGGAGAAGAGCATTCACCAACAGCCTCCGGCTCCTCACCTTTACATCATCAACGGGGATATCATCGCCCCCGACCAGCACCAATACTACCCTTTTCCTGGACTCAAACCAAGCACCGCACGGGAATTCTTCTCCCACAGCCCGAAAAGCTGTCGCCAATATGTAAGATATCTATGGGTGCAAGTCCCTTGAGCATCTGTGAAAGTCACGAGGGGAGCAAGATCAAGCCCCTTCCCATAGTTCTATATAAGAGATCTGAGGAAGATCTTCTCGATCTCACTGTCTTTGGAGCACCACAATCCATCTGTCGCCTATTCACGCAGCTGAAGTAAGATGTTTCCAAGGCTAATTAAAGCTTGCCAGCCCAATACAGGAACGAGGAACCCGCTCTTCCTTCCTTCTGCATGTGAGCCTTTGTATAACACCGGACATAATCGCGAAGGATGCTAAATGACTTGATTGATATCATTCATCCGTCAAAAGTCGCTCTTATCAACAATGCATCTCGAAGTTCTTACTGGTGACAGGCGTGAGAACTCAGAGTGCCACAAGGAAAGGGATCCTACCATAGGTACTTTTGCTGGTCTTTCCTTCCCACCCGAATCTTGACTATTCAGAAGGGAGACTGATTCACTCATCGAAAATATTGTACCTGCTCTTTACCTTAGTCACCTCATATCAATTAGCAACAAGCTCACCAGGCACGCAGGTCTCATCATCCATCCCAAGATTCCACAGATCTCGATTCTAAAGAACTATTCAAATCCTTGCACACGTTCTTTTCCAGGGTTGCGATTTGCGAAGATCGCGGAGTACGACCTTGTAAATTGTGATTCCGTCTACCGCCAACCACTAACGATTGTCCGACCAACCCTTTTTGAATCAAACGCATCTGATATACTAAGAGCACTGACATCTGTGTCACAGCAGAGGCTTGTGTCATGCCTTACAATAAGGATATAGAGGGAAGAATTATAAGCGCTTTAGATTAGACTTGTGTGGAATGTCACCAAAGAAGCGTGCGCATTTCATGGCATGAGCCTCTCGCCACAGCCAAGCAGAGCACCGCGTGTGCAAGCTACATCAGCTGAAACGTTCGGGGATCGCCCTTGTTCTGCCAGCCGAGAAGGAAAAAAAAAAAAAAAAAAGGACGAGCTGGTGGAGAGTTATTGCTGGGACAATGTAACAGCTACCATAGCATTTATTGCGACCTGAAGGGGCTTGTGGCTCGGTTTTGATCATGTTGGAGCCAAAGCAGAGCACACATGATCAACGCGGGTAGGCAGAGCACGCACTTTGCGCTTGAAATATTAGTTGTACCCGTCTGTCCCGCTCCGCCGAATGTTACCCATTCTCTTGCAAAGCGCACGCTTTGGAAGTTGAGTCCCATCTATGAGCATTGAGCCGGGGCTTTGCGACGCGACGCCTCACCCGAGCAATAGAAGAACTTTGTTTTCTCATGGTTGAGATAAGCGAGGACGCACATTCCATCTTTTGAGTTCGTCCCATAGAGCAAGCATTGTCATCCCATCGAACGGGGACGGACATTTGGTATACTGGGGGACCTCAGCCCCATCCCCCAGCTCGTCTAGGGCGCCATGGCCGGATTCGAGGGCCCCGGTGGCGCGGCTAATGTTTGTCTTCAAACAAGCTGTCACGAATGGAATTTTGAGGTAGGTGTACCGAAGTAATTGGGTGGGAAAAATAAAAAAATCATGCAGCTTTCAGGTTTGACACATTTTTTGCCTTGGAACCCCCCCAATGTGGCACTTTCATCCGGGAGTTGTGCACGGCTGGGTGAAACGACAACTTGTGACTTACACTGGAAGCCAAGTCTGACGGAAAATTCTCATGAGAAGTCACATTTGTATCGCATCGCACAATTGAAACGAGTTGAGTAATTGCTTCATCCCGATCACTGATCACTACTTCTCTTTGGGATGCTGGGGAGATCATGTTTGGGGGATCGTTGATGTGTCTTTCCCGCCCCCGGTGAGTTCGCTCCGCTGTCCAGATTTGTGATGATTTTGCGATGTAATAAAAAGTACGATATTGCAATAGCGTCGATATCCAAAGGATCATGGGGGTCCTCATGTCGTGCCTCATGACAAAGCATTTACATAGGCATCATATATATATACTATGCAGTAATAAGACATGACTAGATCAGCTCATACTTGACTCTACATGTTGGAGCAATCTGGGCCATGGTCGGATCATCAAGCGGCTGACATTGCGCACGAGATCGACAGGAACCAGACCATAGGTTCCCCCGTGCACGAGCCACAAAGCAGTGACCCACAGACATGATTGCCGGACCGTTACGGGATGATCAAGGTAGACCGCTTGTTTGTCACAAAAATAATCCATTTTTAGTCTTGCCATCTCGACGAAGAGGATCTCAGCTTGCGATCGATTTGTGACAAGTGTGCCCTCGTTATGTCTGAAAACCATATCCCATCGTGGAGGTTGTTCGGGAATGGCCTGGCAACCTACCTAGGTACCTGCCTAGGTAGTATGCATGAAGCACGGAGCAGCCGCCCTTGTATTGAAACTGCTGATGAGGGCCGGAAACAGGAGAAGAAGAAAAGCAACTTCACACAAGTCTACCAAGATGATAATCTTTCTTCTTGATGGGAAGAAGAACCATCGAAATCTGGAGTGAAGGGGGTTGTCAATTTTCTTTTTGCAAAGGCTTGGAAACAGCATCAAACAGTAGTGCACCTCCTCAATTGTGGCAGAAACACCTCCCACGTTGTGTGATTGTCCGTATCGAGTGAGGGATTCCGGCAGACCTTCACATGGAGTACCCTGGTTTATAACATCAGCCTTGTGGTTTTTGGGGGATCCACCAGAAAGTCCGTCCCAAAGGTTCGGTGGGAGTTTCCGAGGGTGGGCTCCGGTTGGGGTTTGGGTCCCGTGGGCAGAACCAAACTTTCTAGCCAATCTACTACTTGCTATGTACTTTACTCCTCTGGCAGGTCCCGCTTTCAGTATCGTTCGTCCTTCTGGGGAACCTGTGTTTCATGTCCTGGATGGGAGAGGGGGCCACTGGCGATTCCTGGGGCTGCGGATGATGATTGGCGATGAACGGACCCCGAGAATAGATGTGCTGCAAATCTATGGAGACCAGTTTGTATGGGATGAGAATCTGTGCCGTGCCACGAAAGCAAGAGGCGATATGCAGGGACGCGTGCTGGGGGAGGAGGGGGGGCGGCGGAGCGTGCTGGCTCCTGTCGTGCGAGATTGTGATGGTGACAAGGGGAAGATGTGCTGTGGTAGGTGAATTCTCTACAGGGTCCCGAGATCCCGAGGTCAATCAGGTCAGGTCAGCGGATGATTCGGTATTGGTGCATGTGGCCGCGCCCCCCCCCTCAGCCGCAACCGGAGAAAGAAAGGCAGGTATACTACCTTTTGGGTTTGAATATTGCGACGAAAAAAAGGGTCCACGCCGAAAGAAAACAAGCCATGAAGTGGAAAGATGAGACTTTCCAGACTCAACCCCGGACTTTGACACTTGCATACCCGAGCAACATCATACAATGTCCGTGTCCGTAAGCCACGTCTGAATGTACAAAGTATCTGTAGTACAATCAAAAGGCTATGTCGAAATGAGGCTTTTGGGAGAGTGGATGCAGAGATGCGGAGGATCTGAAAATCTGCTCCAGGATTGCGCATGCATTTTCCAGAAGGGATCCGCTTCCCTGCGCTATCAAGATACTGGGCACGCAGTCCGTATGGAGCTCGGATATGAGAACAAGAACTAATAATAAAAGGTGTCAAGAATTACACTATTCCTTCTGCGTGCTAATTAACAATCTTCAGCGACGACGCACGGGCCAGCTGCTAACGTTACTTTTTTCTTTCTTTATTCTTTTCCTTCTTAAACTAAGGCTATCCCTGAGCGACAGAACCGAATGTCAAATACACAGGACCTGTTTGATGTATTCGACTATTGGTATTGAAAACAAGTCTCAAGTTCAAATTCGAAGCTGGACCACATTGCGGTTGCTTACCCGAACCAACATGAGCCAGGAGGTACCAAGGTAGACAGTTCGGATGACGTGGGTGTTTTAGCGATAAACCCGACCCATCCGGGCGCTAACACATGACAAGCGAGTACTATGGTACCCGTGACACTTCCTGATTTTTTTATTTTTTTTTAATTCCCCCCCGTTCTTTACGCCGAGTTACCTGCGAGAATCTCGGTCAGTAATACTCAACGCCAACTGCAAACAGCAACAATGCCACACACTCACACTCGCATACCTAAGTATAGAGCTTTGAGATATTGGTGCACAAGTATAATTGAACCTTCCCAGAAAGGCATCGTTACCTAGAGGGCCAGTTGGCTCGCCAAGATGCAGTAATGATGTCGTTAGTTGCGGCTCGCCTGTCCTAGCGCGGCTAGCTGGGAAGCCCCTGTCGGCCTTTCCCAAGGTTTGTGCAAGGCCGCCATGCAGCATGCTGTGCAGCTACTCTTCAGGCCATCTCCACACTGCCACTTCCTACCTTAACCGAACCTAGCCCCCCCCCTTCGCCTGTGTAGCTACCAGCCTACGCCGCCCGGCCGAGCAAATCAATTTTCAGTTGGAACTTGGGCAATTTCGGGCTGCACGGCTAGCTCCTCTTGAGTCTTTTCGCTATTGTATTTCCTTTTTTTGCGATTTGCGAGGGCACTGTCTGCTGCAAGGCCCGCCCCAAAGGCAACTCTCCACTCGCCTCCCCTCACATCCTCCTGTGGTATTCTCACGGGCCACCCCAACCAACGACTCCTTGACATTGGGGCCTGTGCCCACCCAGGGTGCTCTCGTCTCGTCTCGTCTCCTACTCCAAAGGCTCCAGAAGCGACCTCCACTCGTATCCCCGTCTTGACTCTCCTAATTGCAACCTACTCTCTCTTTTCTCTCTCTCCAAAAAAACCGAAACCAATACCAACCTTGACCTAGAAGAGCGACCTTTCCCTTTGCATCCCGTTCGTCATCATCTGAACTTTCCCATTTTCTGCTCTTTGCCTTTTCTCCGCTTCTCCTTCGAACTCTATTCTACTACAAACAAATCTTCATTAATTCCCAACACCCCCAGCTTTTTCGACTTCTTTGGACGCTTTTTTCTCCCATTATAAACCTCTCTCGCCCGACGCCCCCGAACCATTGGCTCGTAATGATAATCAACACCTGTCTCTGAACGCCACCTTTCCCTGAGTGTCTCTCTGCGTGTGTGTCTCAGCGACACTTGTCTCGGACATCGAAACATCGAGGTTCCTGGTAGAGAAACACTTTACCTGCTTGCACTGGGCCGAACTCGAAACGCATTCACCTCTCTCGGATCGACGTCCATTACAAGACATTTACCGTCTTGAGACATCCACGCTTCAAGTCACTCGCCCTACTTGTCGATCTGCCGCCAGACTATCCTATCATCACATCAAACGTCCAAGTCCAGCAAAGCAAAACTCTAATTGCCAGTCCTTGCTTCATAGCAAACAGCCTTGCAGGACAGGACCAGCCCAGCTGTGGTCCTGCCGCCTACAGTCAAGCTGGATTCGTACGTCTTTTCCTCCTTCCTCATCCATCCAGCAGTCTATTCTCTTCTCGTCCCGTTGTTTCCTCCTTCCCTATTATCTAATTTTCTTTTTTGTTCCTGAACATCCTTCCCAAAGATCACATTTTTGCTGTCCTGCCCCCATTCATTTTCAAAATGGTCCAGTTGATCTGGTAGAAGCGTGAACTACGATCCCTACTATTCTGTTGCCCTGGTGTAATGTCTAATTTGGATATCGCCCTCCTCTTCTTGGCCATTGGTGTTTTGCCTCGTACAATAATATACCCTACCCGCTCAACATCGTAGCCGACTTCACATGGCTCAGGTGTACTCAACTAATCACTCCACATGGCGCAGCTTAATAAGTGCGGCCTCAGGATGGTCGCAATACCATCATAGCCCAGCCCCCAGCTCGGCTCCAACCTCGCGGCAACCATCTCGTATACGCTCCCACTCAAACCTTGCAGACTCTTCCGCCAGCTCTTTGTCCGCTGCCACCACAAAGCCCAGGTCCAATACCCACGCCTCCATCATGGCCGACGAGATCTCTGCCGCCTTGGCAACGCCACCGCAGCAGCGCGTGTTTGCCGGTATATCAGAGAACGACTTCGATATGACTACTATTCCCGACCCCAGGAGTAGATCCATGACGCCTGCGTTGGACGGATCTCCGAGCCCTCCAGAACAGCACCCGGAGCTCAGTGACGAAGTCGCAGCTTTAAGCTCGAAGCTCATTCATGCTATCAACCACCAGACCACTCTCGACGACAATCTGTCCCAAACACGAGCGGAGCTGGAGAAGTCTCGTGAACAAATTCGCTCCATGGAACTGCAGCTCGCAAAGCACAAAGAAATGTTGGTTGGCGATATCTGGATAAGGCGAAAGTCGGCTGAAATTGAGAAAACTAACTTGTTGTCCAGGATTGCTGAAGAGAATCGTCATCGTCTGGAGGCAGAGCAAGAAAAGAAGAGAATCGAGCAGGAGCTAGAGAACTTGACACAAGAACTCTTCGAAGAAGCCAACAAGATGGTGATATCTGCAAAGGAAGAGGCGCGGAAAGAGCAGGAGATTGTGCACCGCAAGAATGATCTGCTGAGGGCTCAACTGGCCGACACCGAGGGCTTGCTCAAATCACAACAAGAGCAGCTTGCAGAATTGAAGCGGGTAATGGAACAGATGCAAGCCGATCGAGACGACCAAACCGCTACTACGACGCCTTCCTCCCCCGGCTACAGCAAATTCGATGCTCAGGAAGACGACACACCTACTTCAGATATCGGATCTCAGTCTGGTCTATCAGACCTAATTACACCATCCTATCCTACGAGCTTCACACATCTTTTGCAGCCTGTTCTGCGCAACGACATCAGTGCGTACCAGGACTTTGCCAATCTATGCGAGACATCGAGAAGAGTTGCCAGTAGGCCGCCGTCTGGAAGCCACTCAAGCTTGGGCCTCAGCCTCATCGGGTCAGGTGCCAGCGTGGCTTCTGTAGGCATCCCATCGACTGCTTCCACGGCATCTTTATCGTCAGTGGGCTCCCCAGCGGCCTCATCTACATTCTCACCCGCAACACCAAACACCCCTGCTTCAAACCATAGCAGCATGTCAGCGATGCCAATGATGCCTATTCCGCCCTTGAAGGAGACTAAATTCTACAAGCGAGTGCTTGTCGAAGATGTCGAGCCGACTCTGCGACTGGATATCGCCCCAGGCTTGTCTTGGCTTGCTCGTCGCTCTGTGGTAACGGCAATGTCGGATGGCTCTTTGGTGGTTGAGCCTGTTCCTACGACTGGCACATACGCTCTGTTGTCGAAACCGCAATTATATCCGTGCTCGCTTTGTGGAGAAAACCGCAAGGATGACCAATACCTACGACGTTATCGATTCCGGACGAGCGAAAGCAGTTCGGCGCAACGCTACCCTCTTTGCAGATACTGCCTCAACCGTGTTCGAGCCACATGCGACTTTCTCGGCTTCCTTCGCATTGTCAAGGATGGTCACTGGAGGACGGATGATGATGACGCGGAGAAGGCTGCATGGGAGGAGAGTGTGCGGCTACGCGAAAACATGTTCTGGACTCGTATAGGTGGAGGAGTTCGGCCCATTGCGCAAGGCTTCCACAATCACTCCCACAGCATCATCGATAGAAGTCCTCGCACAAGCCGTGAGGATGCCAAGCGACCGGTCGAAATATCAGTGGAGCCTATCATGCCGATGAAACAGGTATGCCAACCGATGGAAGCCAAGGCTGAAGACGACATGGACGATGAGTTCGCGACGCCTAGAGAGGAGTCAATTCCAGAAACTTCTCCGAACGTCCAGCTAGACGAAACCGACAATACCTCGGACAACAAGTCCGTGGTGATCCACGTCGAAGCTCCAGAGACTATCGACAAGGAGATGCTTCAGGCAAAAGTCGATACAATCCCTGACCCACCACGAACCCCTCCACCGACAGATGAGAACCGACTCTCGTCACAATCCTTAACACCAAAGTCATCGGAGAGTGATAGAAAGATCACCGTGACTATTCCAAGCGATTCTACATAATTGCTCATTCTCGGCCTCGACCTCGGCCTTCTGCCAACTTCACGAACAAACTTTCGAATAAATACTTTTAATCCTAGAAACGCGCAGACGAACACGACACAGTGCATAAGAGAACGGCGTTGGCATTTTTTGGAAGCATAGACAAATGAGGGTCTAGTCACCAACTTCTTTTGGGACCCTTTTTTTTGTTTTTGGGACGGGCCAGCAACAAAAGTCCGTTCCGTCACAATGGTCGTTGGGCATATCATCCTTCACCTTTACCGAGCCAGTCCTGTGAGGCTGAGGGACCGGAAAGAACCTGATGCGGAAAGTCACAAGAGGTATCAAGACGCAAGAAAGCCTTCCCAAGAGCCGAATACAGACGATCGCCCTTCGATACGTAGATAGACCAAAGACAGACGGGCTGGCCTGGACCGACGGATTCATCACAAAAGAGATGCTGAGGAATGAGGTGCCATTTTGGGCAGATTCCATCATCCAAAATTGGTCGGATGGCGGCGTCAGTCCCACGGGTAGGGAGGGTATGGCGGGGATCATGGAGAACAAATGGAAGCTTTTGTGTCTCAAAAAATTAATATACTTTTAATTAAGCTGCCCCTACTCTCTCTGATGGAGAAGGGCATAAACTTCTATCCTGACACTCAGCCCACGTTCTTTTTCTGGTGTGCTTGAAGCTGTGAGAGAGTACTGTAAAATTCGTCGTGTTCAAAAGCAGACAGATGCTTGGCTAATGTTGATGGGTGCTTGAGACAGGGGAAACTGACAGCGCGACCCCACCCAAACAACCCCGTAGACTGAATCACCGCGTAGAAGGGCATGTTGTTCATAATGAACGAAACAGGCGAACTCCACGCGGAGATTATTCTTCGAAACAACGCGTCTTGGTCATTACAGAGAGATGAGACGGAAACAGAGCGGTGTGTTATGAGTATACACTTGATTTCTATATATTCCAGACATTTATATGTGGGCCGCTCTCTATTGTTGCAGCGCTTTAGAGCAAGCGGTTAGAGGAAGGGGATGGTTGAACTCCACCGAGATATTTCAAACGCGGCGTGGATACCTGTCTCCTTCTTCCTCCCCACCCCTCTCTCTCTCTCCAGGGCTGTCCTGTAACACTTTTTTTTTTTTTCATCGTTTGAGATGCCCTCTTCATTATCTTCCCACGGGGCTATGCCCACAGACCCCTTCCCCCGTCCTCCAGGATTGTTCGACGAAGGCATACACCCTGTTGTACCTGCCCCCTGCGATATGCCTGTCACGTTTAGGCGTCCTGATGGAAGGTTCGCACCGAGAAGAGGTAGGGTTATAGTAGATCCTAGTACTTTTATGGGCCATGAACGGACAAGTGGGTGGATTCCGCTGCCGGGTCGAAGCGTGTGGTGATGCTTCAGGCCGAGGTCTTCGACGTAGTTGGCCCCGTCCCGTCCGTTATGGGAAAATGGGTGCCGTGGTTTTTGGGTCGTCCTTTAAGGTTTTCGTCCAAAGAAGGCGAGTCTCTACCCAGTCGGCCTCTTTGGCTTCGTTCGTTCGTTCGGGCGAAGCGAAGTGTGGTATAGAAGGCCATCGCTCGCGGAGACAGCGGCAGTCCCGACCTATTCCCACTGCTTTGTCGATCGCCAAACAGCCTGTCCTACAGGCAGGAGCACCAGCTTCTCAAGCAGGTTTTCTTCTCCTTTTCTTTTGGCTTTGCTTGCCTTTTGAGGATTTCAGGCCTTCCCCTCCGCTGCGTTCCTTTCGGCCTTCATTCGCTCCCTCAATTCCGCCAACTTTCTCTCCACCGGCATCTTCATGTGAACCAACTCAGCCCGTCGGCTCTCCAGCATAGCAATGCGCTCCTCCAGCGACAGCTCCACCACCGCCTCGCGCTGCTTGACCACGTCGCGATCACTCTTGAGCAGGGCGCCGGTCACGGTGCCAACGGCAACGATAAGGAACACAGCGCCGGCGAGGACGATGCGTTTGATGGTCTGCTTGGTGGCGGCGTGAATGGCAACGTCGGGATCGGTGAAGCGGCCGCTTCCTCGACGGCCGGGCGTGAGGCGTCTGGGGACGCTGTGCCGTGTGGATACTAGGCGGCGGGTGGTGAGGGGAATTGTTGTTGTTCTTGTTGTTGTTGCTATTGTTACCCGGGGGAGGAGGGGAATAGTCCGGGTAATCATTTTAGCAGTGTCTCTGGTTTTCTTTCTTCTGAAGTGGGACGTTCTTTCAGATCCAATGTTCCCGCCAGATGGCTTCGCTCTCGGCCTCGCGCGTCCTCGTCTTCGGAACCTTCGGACGTCTTGGTGTTGCTCGAGGTTCTGACTCGGACAGGGTCGAGAGCGACGAGGCGTCGGAGAAACAACTCTCGATGGATCGCCTAGGCCGGGTGGGTGATGAGGCACCTAGGGATTGAACGGGCCACGGGAGACGGGTAGTGACGATGTCCTCTATTACTGAGCCTGGAACGGCTGTTGTCTGTCGTCTTCGGAGGTGAGGCAGCTGTTGTTGTTGTTGATGTTGGTGATTTTGCTGTGGAGGCTCAAGAAGATCCAGCTCGAATAATCCACCCACCGTCGCGGCGGCGGAAAAGTCGGGGCCCGGGGTTGGGGTTCGGCTTGGCAAGGGGAGCGGGAGCGGAAAGGAGAGGGCGCGCAGTAGTGAGAATGGCCTTGCGGGGCTTTGGGGATCGGGTGGAGCGGATGCCATCATGCTTGATGACGACGTTTTTTGGGATTGGAATTTAGTATCGAGAATTATGGTAAATTCTTTTGGTCTGAAGGATTGGGGAGTTTAAAAAGGTTAAGTTTCAAAAGGTTGATGACCAAGAAGAAGAAAAAGAAGAAGACCTCTCATCCCATCTTTTTTCCCCTTCTGTGCTTTACTCTCTCCCTCCAAGCGTTTCTTCCTTTATCTTTCTGCTAAAAGAGACTTGCGACAACAAGTCCCAGCGTTCTGTGGTTTCGAGTGGCGGCAAGACAGGTTCGTGCGTCTCAAGTTGGCCCCGCGAAGCTTGCTCGCATTGTCGCAAGTCTTCCAACTTAGCACAGCTGAAACTCGCTACCCTGGGAAAAACTGCGAACCATTACATGCTTCCAGCTCTTTATCTATCTTTCCCTCTACCTTGGATTACCAGACTAGGCTTCGTCACGAGGGACGGTCCATTGACTGCCCAGAGATCGGCCCCCGTCATCACTCTCAGCGACCGGCTCTTCCTCCGTCGAGACGCCGCGTGCATTTGTGGTTTGGTGAAGGGAGGGTAAGGTTTCCCCCTAGGTTTAGGTTCACTACTCAAAGTTATTGAGTCATCGAGACAATAGCAGCTCATTCAGGTTCGGTCTTATCCGCACAGTTCCGAGACGCTTTCTCATTATCAGACTTGCCTTGTTCGCGAAAGGAGCAAAACCGGGACGGAGTGGGGGTTGAATTGTTTGTGTGCCTCAGTATTTCGCCGAGGCGTCTCAGTGCGAACCAGGGTGGGAGGGTGTCAGTCAAAGTCACGGTTGTCCTGTTTTCTGCAGCACACCCAGAAACCATAATCAGCGACCACCTAAGTGGTTGGTTGGTTGATTCACTGCCATGTCGGCTCCACGTGTGTTTATTGTCCGCCACGGCGAGACGGAGTGGTCTCTCACCGGCCAGCATACCGGTTTGACGGACATTCCCCTTACAAAAGCCGGCGAGAAACGGGTTATTGCTACTGGAAGGGCGCTGGTTGGGAATGATCGTCTAGTTGTGCCCAAGAGGCTCACTCACATGTTAGTATCGGAGTTTTTTCCCTTCTTTGCTGGTTCTCGTCGTCAATGGGGCCTTTTATCACTATATACCCCCCTTCCCCCTTACACCCCAGCAGCTGGTGATGATGACCTGCCTATCCCGTCGATCTTCAATCTTGTTTGAACCGGTTTCCTGGGTGGGCTCTTGCCAAGCATTTCATATGCGAACTAAAGCACATCTTCCCACAAGCCAAAACATGTCCCAAATCTTGGGACGTCTTTTTTTTCGAAATGACCAATAATAAATGCTCACACTCCATTTTTTTTTCCTCCCATTACTAGATTCGTGTCCCCTCGTAAGCGAGCACAGCGGACTTTTGAGTTGTTGAACCTCGGCTTCAAAGATCTCCCGTGGAAGGCTCACGGTTCGGCGGAGGCTGCTGGTGCGCCATCCGAGGTGTGCAATGCGCGCGTCGAGATCATGGACGACATTCGAGAGTGGGACTATGGCGATTATGAGGGGATCACGAGTGCGGAGATCAGGAAGTTGAGGAAGGAGCAGGGCTTGTCTGAGCAGTGGGATATATGGAGGGATGGCTGTCCTGGAGGAGAGTGAGTTCTACTCCCTTCCCGCATTCAATCTTTCCCACCTTCACTCGTTATTTTTGCTGATATTTATGGGGAACATTCCTCCCCAAAAAGGTCTCCAGACGAAGTGACAGAGCGTCTTGACCGATTAATCACCGAGATCCGCTCCAAGTACCAAGAGCCACACATGACAACCACCGGACCGTCCCCACCCACTTGCGGCACCGGGGACGTCATGGTCGTTGGTCACGGCCATATCCTGCGCGCCTTCGCGATGCGCTGGGTTGGAAAGTCGTTGCAAGAGGGCCCCACGTTTCTGATGGAGGCTGGCGGCGTGGGCACGCTCAGCTACGAGCACAAGAGTATCCACGAGCCTGCTATCTTGCTGGGTGGTGCTTTTGTGGTGGAGAACCCCGAGGAGACCATTGCTGAGGCGCGGAAGGATTAGGCTTTTTCCCGGCGGCTTATTCATTTGCGTATCTGCTGGATATGGCGCTTTTTGTATGGCAACACAGGGCTCAACTTGTTTAGATTAGTATCTGGTGATAGCGGACCACATGCTCTAATTAGACACCTTTGCCTTGGCCAAGGCAACGTTCATAAAACGGCATCAGTAGGGTTCAAAAGCTAGGGATTCATTCTCGTGTTGTTGACTTGGGGCAATCGGGGTGTGATAATCTGTGGGTTTTGGATTTGAGACGCTGGCTGTGGGCAACGGCGGTATGACAACAAGTTGCTATATTAGTGCAGATCATACTGAGGAACACTTTCGGTTACAAAGCTATCATCTACTTTGGTAGAGACGGGCCTTATGTTCCTTCCACAAATTCGCCCAAGGGTAGGTAGCTTTTGCTTCACAGTAAACGCCATCACAACATTGATCATAAGAAACTCTTCTCCGCATCATCACTGCCAAAGCTCGCGTTAGTCGTAGGCTTATTGCTCTCATTATTAAATTAGGATGCTCAGTGTGCGGACTCACCCAGAGCACCCGGACCAGCTTGACATGAAATTCTCACATTTTCACGTGTTTGTTCTTGAAGTTTCCCAAAAGGGATGGATGTATTTACTTGCTTAGCCCTATTAAAGCCTCTGGCCTATGATGCCGGGGCGCAACTAGTATGCCAGCGCATGCATGCCCAGTTAACATGCCCAGTCATCCCTCGTCCTCATCCTCATCTATTATATCCTCCACAATCAAATTGCCACTCTTCCCGATCGTCTCCCGCAGTGTCTTGTCCTTTGTAGGCTCAAATACCTCACGCGGCATTACACTCGCTAGCCGGAACCCATACTTGTGCTCATAACCAGTAGGTCCCTCACTGCTAAATTTCTCATCCAGCTCCGACTCGTCGGCCGGCTTCTGCAGCAAATCATAACACTCAACAAACGCATACAGCTCTTCGACTGTAGTGGCCCCCGAAAATCGCCGGATCACGCGCCCTGCGCCGCTCTCCTCTGGCATCTTGAGCGCAAGACGCACCACATCCGACTCACTTGCGGGAGGCTCGGGCGCAATGGTTGTAACACGCCAGCGCCGCCACATAGCACGCTGACCTGCGAGCACCTCGGCCTGCGCAGCAGCCTCAAGGGCGCGCTTCTCGGCATCTTTGGCGGCTTGCTCCGCCTCGCGCTTCTTTTGGGCGCGCTCGCGGTCCTTGGCAAGCGAGCGCTCGTACGCACTGTCCTGCTCGTTTCGCAGGTTCCTGGACGTTTGCTGTGCGATTCGCTCGGCCCGCAGACCCTCGAGGTCGGGAGTGATCTTGCCAATAGCCTTGCGGAGTTCATGGAGGTAGGTACTTGCTGGCACGGGGCCTGCCAGCCGCTTGATAATGCCCATACGTGTGCTGCCTTCTTTCGGGGTGAGGGAGATGAGGACACTGAAGGGAAACTTGGTGCAGTTGTATTCAGTCGAGACAATGTAGGCCTCGCTATCGAGGATGTTGCCGCCCCAGAGAATGATATTGTTCGTTGGGTCGGAAATATAGGCGGAGACTTCGGGTGCCAAAAGAACGTCTCGCGCAAAGGACGTGGTGTCGTCATGCTCTGGAGACATGAGAACCACGAGGAGGAACTTGAGTTCTTTCTTGGCAAGATCTTGCGCCTGGGCGAACCCGCCTTCGAACCAGGGCAGCGCATTGCTGCCATACTCCTCCTCGAATTCCCGCCGGAATCTTGCCGCGGAGTCGCGGGGCAGAAGCATCTTTCGCCCGTTGGTGTTGCGCAGGCCACGTGTTATCGAATTAGAGACGGCTCTGGGACGGAGTGACTGCGGGAGGAAGGAGAGAATGTAGTAGATCGGCCTCAAGAGCACGGAGAAGAACTTCCAGCCAAACTGAAGCGGGAGGGCCAGCAAGCTGAATATCCATGGCGGCTGGTAGGCAGGACGAGGCACGACGCGCGGGGCGTGCTCTGTGCGATGGGCACGTGGTAGGCGGGGGCCTGGGCCGGCGAGGAAGCTTTCTTGAAGATTCTCATGGCGTCCAGCTGGACGAGGTCTGGCGGCGTCAGCCTGGGCTTCGGCGACGGGGTCGGGGCCTTCGCCGTCAAAGAACTTTGTTATAGCTATCTAAAGAGAGGGGGAGGGGTTCCTGGTTAGTTGGTCGTCCAGTTGACATATTGAGGAAGGAGAAGTGTGCCGGTCTCACTTGAACATTCCATTGTGACCTCTCAAGTAAAGGCACAGCGTCTTTGGCTTCTTGATTTGTGAGGGCGATGTATTGCTGGAGAGCTTCCTGCTGGGGCTCTGACAGCTGGGCCAAGTCGAAGTCCGTCCCGCTCGCCATGGTGACGGCGTATAGCCAAGACAGCTCTTGTGTTTGTAACTCGATCAGAGATGGGGGCGTGGGCGCTTTGTTTCGAATGCAGCAATTTGTATGTAGAGAATGGAGTGTCGGACCAGTCGGGCTTTATTTGGTGATCGAATAAAAGTTCGAAGGGGACGGTTAACTCGGGGAGAACGCGGATTGCTGTACGATGACGATATCCTTTGTAGCATGCAGTACAGTGTCCCTTGGCGTAAGTCTCATGTCAATGTCGACGATGGTGTGGTAGGCTTCAGAGAGGGTTGGGAGTTGGGGCCGATGTTGACGTTTGGTTGTGATGATTCTAACAAGCTTCGAAAGTGAGAGAGTAAATTGACTGCGCATCTAGACAAGTTGGCCAGTTTAGTCTCCAATGTTGCTATCCGCCAGCTGGTGCATGCACGCATCAGGCGTAGCTTTAAAAACAGATAGCTGGACGTCAACTTGCAGTGACGGGCAGCAGGGGGCAAGGGTCCATCTAGTTCGCTAGTATAGTTGAGCCTAGGGGGGGGGGGGATGTACTGGTACCATGTACTCTAAGTAACCAGGTAGTGTGCAAGGATACTCACACTAGGACCACTTCAACTGGCCCTGAGAGACACCATCCCGCTCTTCTGGCTCCGGAAAGTCGACGTCGACCCCTCCACCCTTCCTCCCGCCCAATTGCATTCCGTACACCTCCACACTTCGACCCTCGCGTCCTTCATCTCACCTCACATCGCCTCGCTGCAAGCCTCGAGCATTGAGCCTCGGGAGTCTTTCCTGTATATCTCGAACAACTCAGGTCCATGGGCCGCGAACCCACGCAACAGATCAGGCCATGGGACACATTACCAAGATCCAAGTAAGCGCTGCTCAACTCCCTCCCATTGTGGTGTTTCAATGTTGCCGTACACCGCACCGATATCGATATCAGCCCGCTGAGCACCCTATCGCCGACTTCCTCCATCGCGAGCGCGTCAACGTCGCAATTACAATAAAAAACATGCACGACCCCATTACACTAGAGTGCATAATCAGAGCTCAGGCTGACACATCAGGTCCTATTCAGACGTCGTAAATCCGGACAAGGAGCTGTCATAATTGTCGCCGTCGCCAATCCCTCCTCCTGATCGAGTACTCACAATGGCCGGCGCTCCGGACTTGCGCCGGCAAGTCGGGTCTCCCAGGCCCAAAGGACGCGGTGAGTTCAACATGGAGCTGGTCTTGGCATAGCTTCCTTTCCTCCCGTATAGCTCTTGATGGCCCCCTTCTCGTGCTACCTACGTCGTCTCCTCCGCCGTCCTGTTGTCATGCCGCTGATGCGCCTTCCTGCCCCGTCCCAGACAGGGACACTCTTTGTAGGAATATCCTAATATATGGGAAATGTCGCTACGAGAACGCAGGCTGCAATTTCAATCACGAGCAGCCCAACACCAGTCATCCAAGTAGTAGCGCAGACATGAACAAGAAAGGGCCAACCCTTAACGGGGACTCGCCCTCTTTTACGCCCTCGAGCTTGACTGCCCAGCCCGCCGCAAAGAAGTCCACCCTCCCTTCTCAAGCCGCAAGTGCCGCGGTCTTTACTCCTCGAGGCGTGGGAACGGCCACTCCTGCGCCCTCCGAACCAGAACGTCTCTTCAACCCCGCTGCCATCAAAGAGTTTACGCCCGCCCAGAACAATTATGATCTAGGCAGCGCCACTGCTGCAACAGCCACCCCCGAATCCAACTTGTCCTCCTACGATCCATTTTCCGCGCCTATTGCTCCGGCACAGTTCAATCCGTATGCTAATGACCATTCGAACCTGGCTGGCGCTACAGCTGCCGCTTACTTTCAAAACCAGGGCGCATACGCTTCACCCTTACAACCACCGCCATACCATTTGTACGCCAATATTGGACCATACCGGGAGGACCTGTTGCCATACCAACGACAGACGCGTGACTTCTTCATGGCAGATGATCTTAGGGAGGAGCTGCAAAAGAAGTCCCATGCGGCTCGTCAAGCCATACCCAGTTCAGTTCAATTGGAAGCCTATCACTCGCTTGTGCCGCTGGACAAGCCTGACAAACTCGACACTCCCCAGCGGAAGAATGCGAGTATCTTTGGATGGATCAGTTGGCTATTCAAGGCAACGTCGATCAAAAATGGCAGGATATATTGCTTGCGGAGGATCCAAGACTACCGCCTGGGAGACCGTGAAGCAACCCAAGCCATTGAGACAATCAAAAGATGGAAGCAGATTACAAACGGAAACATTGTGCTCGTGCACGATGCGTTCACCACCTCGGTTTTTGGTGACAGATCGCTCGTTTTCACCCAGGATTATTTTCCTCTCGCCCAGACTCTAGTCGAAGTACATCTTACGCAGATTCCGAAAGATCATAGATACCGTGGAGGCCCTATTCAGTTACCGAAAATCCCCGAGAACGTCATTTGGTCCTACGTCGTTCAAATAGCTAACGCGCTGAGAGCCATTCACGCTAGAGACCTTGCCGCTCGGTGTCTGGACCCTAGCAAGATCATTGTTACCGACAAGAACAGGATACGGCTGACTGCCTGTGCCATCCTCGACGTGGTACAACCTCAGCCTCATCGAACCATTGAGGAGTTGCAAGAAGAGGACTTCCTACAGCTGGGCCGACTCATCCTGTGCCTCACAACGGGAAAATTACCCAACCAAATTGTCGATGTAGAGGCTGATCTGGCTACTACAACAAGGAGATATCAGTCAGGGCCCAAGGGAGATTCAGGACTTCGAGACCTGGTCCACTGGCTTCTCCACGCTCCTGAAAAGACTGCTGCCAAACTCATCACTGGCATTGCGCCGCACATGGTAGAATCATTCGACAAAAACCTACAATACACCGACACGCTAACAAGTGAGATCCAACGAGAGCTTGAAAACGGCCGCCTCGTCCGCCTGCTCATGAAACTCGGTATGGTCAACGAGCGACCAGAGCATGATCACGACCTCAACTGGTCGGAGCACGGCGACCGCTACACGCTCAAATTGTTCCGCGATTACGTGTTCCACCGCGTCGACGATCATGGCCGGCCAGTGTTTGACATGGGCCACATGCTGAGCTGCCTGAACAAACTGGACGCGGGATCAAGCGAGCGTATCAGGTTGACCAGCCGAGATAACCAGAATGATTTCATTATTTCGTACGCTGAGCTCAAAAAGCAACTCAATGGCTCGTTCGCCGACCTTATGAAGCATAACAGGCGGTCTTAGAGGGTGTCGAGCGTACTGGGGTCGCGTTTTGAAGGTGTAGGCGCATACGAGAGCACCGACGAGTGCTTTCTGGAGAGGGCCAGGCCGTGGTGTGGCCACCACGAGTCACTTGGCAGCCTGATGCACGGTTGTTCAAGAGATCTGGAAACATCCGAACGCAAGCATGATTGGGGTCACAGTCGGATCCACGACGTGCGTGGATGTGGTTTGGGAAGATGCAGGAGAACATGACGTAGAGGACGTCGACTGCGAAATTGGGGCCCATACTCGGATCAACAACCAAGATGACCAAACTCTGGAGGAATTGCAAAGACAGAAGTTCGGTCTACCGGGACTCCAGATTGTAGGCCGTGGAGAGGGACCATTGGAGGAGCAGACAACGTGTGCGAGATGGGATTGGAGAGGATGAGTCCTCTGCTCAAAGCTATACCGGAACAGGGCGCTGTTGAAGTTCTGCAGAGCGGTATATGGACAAGGGAGAAGAAGGGCGCCCTTGCCACCCCGTGCAGAACAGCAGCAGGGAGGGTGTCCATGTTCATTAGAACAAGCTGGTGTAAGACAAGAACGTCAAAGTTGGAAGCGATGTCTTTTTCTTTTTTTCCAAGCACTTTTTCCCAAACACTGGAAGAGAGACTCAGATCGAAGACAGGAGAATAGTGATGAAGAACTGCAGTGCAGGCGATGGTCACTTTGACAGGAGGCACGAGGGCATGGCGTGCAGGGCTCCTCGTATATGCAGCTCAAAACTGCATGCCTCCTGGCTCGGGATGGACGTGCGACGAGTGGGAGTCAAGTTACGAGAGCGAAATACAAACATATACAAAACAATCAAATCAGAGTCAGACAGAGCAAATGTGAAGTAAGGGGGGTAAGGAATTGTGCCATGTGTTATTGATGCCACTGTCATCCTCCTTATTATGGAAGCGCCTGCACAACTTTTGCTGTTGCAATTCTTTCCCTACGCGGCATGTGTGTATTTTCAAGCGTGATGAATTGATTCTAGAGCTGACTCTCAACCATCATATCTAGGGGAGTGATCCTCTTTCTGCTAAAACCAAGTCACTGCAAGTTACACGGACGTACATGAGACGGCTTTCACGCGCCCACCTATCATAGTCCACCTACCATAGTGTAACACATTGTTGACTGGTGCGAAGTCATGCATGGTTCTTGATTCACGACCATCAGCGTCTCATTAATAATTCTAACTAATCCCACCAGGTTGGCAATTCATGACATTCTTAGGTAGACAGTCCCCACCAGGCGCTCCCCGCCAATTCATTCCACTCCATCCAGAGGTGATCATAGTTGTCACGGAATGAAGATGGATGGGTCTTGAGAAAGCATTACCAGTAGATCTTTCCCTATAGGGCAGGTCAGTCCTGTATTCACTTTGCTCGTACTACTTACCCTAACGTCTGGAACCCACCGGCCAGAAATATGGATTTCATTCCAAGTCTTTCACACGCAGCCTTTACCCGATGGCGAGAATTCTACTTACTGCATTCCGATGTGCGATTGCTGCTGATCTTGGTTTGAAAGAGACTTTCTTGGGTGAGTGGAACTACCTGGTATCTTGATAACCTGCTCTGCCGATGACGAAGAGATTCAGTGAATCACTGTGGCCAGTGAAGTCAAACGACAGCAAAGTTTGGACGGTTGGCATCGCATTCGATGTGATTTCGCCATAGTAGCCTGCAATCTGTTTGACATATAACTCATTATCGTGCCATCCTAAATACTCCTACGAGTAAGCCCATGCCTCGTCTTCTCTCTCTTTCTCTCTCGGATCAGGCACATTGTTGCTTTCTTTTGCCTCCTTTGTTTTTTCTCTACATTTCGAGACAACCATTCGATTATTTATCATGATGGGCTGTTTTACTTCCAAATCACAGCCCATACAGGGTTCCGCCCCACAACGAACTCAAGAACAGCGTGATCAGCAGAGAAGGAAACTTCAGATTAACGTGAGCATAGGTCAAAATCAGCTCGATCCTCCACCACTACGAGGGCGTGGGTTCTCGTCGGGCACAACTAGAGAAGGGCAATCTAGATAAGTATGAGAATAAATAAGACTCTGAGGCCTGTCGAAGGTTGTTGCGGATCATTGTATTGATTGACGGATGAGACTTCAGGGGTTTTGTGCATACAGGAAGAACCACCACAACCAGCCCTATGAAGCTGAAGATTTTGGCGCTATGCAACTGTTTCCTGTTTAATCGGTCAATGCAATCAGCGTGCCATAGCGCCCAAGGGAAGGAGATGAGTCTCTACAAAGCCGAATGACATCGCAATTCCCTGTCTCGGATGTTGATCCTGAGGAGCATATGTTGAAGTTTTTGGTGGCCAGAGGGAAATCAGCTGAAGTTCTCAAAGTCCCTTTCGTACATGTAAATATTCGTGTTCGAGCAGATTCAATACATGAATGCCTGAACAAGCCCCAGATATAATCGTTTCCTTGCATTTCGACACTCTGATCCTCTGGAACCTGCACAGGTGGTTATGGTTCGACAACTCTATAGTTTCTGAACCACCAAGAGAGGAAGTTTAGAGGCCTGCATATTTGGTGGACGATGTGACAAAACTATCATGCGAGATCAACAAGCGAAATCGTGATATGCTTTGCTCGGGTTTGAAGAATTCTTTTGAGCATGATCCGAATACCCCATGCTAGCAAGGCTGTTCATCCGCCTTGGTCATTCCTGGAAAGAATTTTACCACTTCAGCCGGTGGCTGGTCAGCATTTTGACATGGACTCGAGTTTGCGTTTTTAGAAGGGTGAATGATGGTCGTATACCAAGTAGATTATTCCACATATGGCTGTCAGAGCATTATATCAGCATCTCAATGGCAGGTCTTTGCAGTACGAAGTCAGGAATTGACAGGGGCAGTTGCCTTATCATTTTCTTCAGAGGCTGTTTATCGTGGATATCACCTCAACAGCTGCAAAGGAAAATCCGCGTAGAATGCAACAGCAACGCGAATGCTCCGCTCGAGACTGTAGTCGCCGGGCTTCAGGTCGTGCCTCTTCTACACAGCAAGATAGATGCGGTTTGAGCTGGAGAAAATCTACCAGATTCGGTCCGTCGAATAAATAGGAAGGAAAAATCTTATCTCACGGGGTTGTGATGTAGTGTTGATTTGCCCAGTCGTCAAGCCGGTTATATCAACCAGAGCGTAGCCCAGAGGCCATATGAACGTAAGCTATCAATCTCTTCTTTGTTTGAAGCCTGTTTGTATCATATAAGTAGATTCATATGTCCTCAATGATAACAAACTTTGAACTAATTAACGTGGTATTAAGTGTAATGAATTTGTCCTCCTAAGAACGCGCCTCGACTTCGTAGACGTCTAGTGCCTTGATCTCACGCTCTTCGAGCAGGGGGTATGGTTAGCTTGCCTTTAGATACAGGACAAGGCCCAATTTAGGGAAGGAACGAAAAAACATTGGAAGCCGATACCTCGAGCTAGAAATGAATTACGAGTAGATGATTTTCTCGCGAAGGTCATCCCCCAACGGCCCACGGGAGTTTCCAGTGCTGAGATTGTCGTTGACTTAGGCAGCAAGCGAGTACCTCACTAGCAGATTCAGAGTCGGTTGTGTCTTATGACCTATATCATGACTAGGGAACTTATCAAATGATTGCCGCAGTCTTTTTCCCAAGCGAAAGCGATATGCTCTCCTTGCTTAGGTATGTACCATGAGCGCAGACTCGACAGAGCACAGCAGACATTATACCTTGGTCTATCATGGACTATCATAAAGTTTGGTATCTCGTGCAGGAGATCCACGGCCGAATACTCCACGGCCAGGCCATAAACGACTACAGAGCCTGGTAAGTTGAACACTGTTATTGTACTGCTTCGAATCGTCCTCCGTCATGCGGTACGTCAAGGCCTTGGAATGATTCATATAGAGACGCTTCAGGTGTGGTCCACTTCGTTTAATTTGGATATTCAAGTGCAGTCACACGTGTGTGTGCCTTCGGCTAGGCCTATAGCTAATACTCCAAGTAGGCTGTCTTATCCGATATCAAGTTCAACACGAGTCAAAAGCTGTCCCCTGAGTGAACATCCATCTACTCGGATCGTTCCGTTCAACAAGCACAAGATTGGACTTGGCTCCTCTGATCAACCAAGCTTCTTTGGCACGTGTCAAGCTTTGGCCCGTTCTCATTTAAGCATCGGCTATCTGGTAGGTCAATCGATGGTCTAGTCCAGTCCAGTGACTTGTGCAGGGTGTCGTGTACGTTGCGATTTGTGATTTACTCAATCTGAACACTCTGGTATGGCAAGATTGGTGTAGAGTCAACACAGCTCGGACCGACAGCACGAGTCACTTTATGGCCCATTTCAATAAAAACCCGATTTTCACAAACCAATCACTTGGGTACCTTACCTGACACAGCCTGTCTTTGGTTTTAGCTAAGATCTGCCCAGCTGATATCCTCAGAGCCTCGACTGGCAGGTTTGCTGTGTTTGAACATGAAATAACACAATGTCCAGACTGTGGAATACGGTTCCTTCCGTAGGAATTGATCCATCTATTCTCTCGCCTTAGATTAGTTCACTTCAATTTGAGTCAGAAGATCACCATGGTTCCGCTAAAGAAGCAACCTGTAAACCAAAGTCTACTAAGGACACAGTGATAGCACTGTAGCATCTGTCAGCCTTGCGCTGAATAATCAGGCGGCAAAGTTGAAGACCATACTCTGGTTAAAGAATCGGCGAAGTCTATAAAGAGAAAGCATTATCCCCAGCCTGACCAGCTGTGATGTTAGGAATTCATCAACGTCGTCACTACAGAATCAACAGTCTTTCATACACACCATCCATCACTTTCTACCGACTCAACTTCTTCTCCCTTATTCTCTAGCCTGCCGCTCAGCCTTGCTCGAACAAAATGCAGTTCTCCATCCTCACCCTCCTAGCGGCCGCCAGCCTTTCCACCGCCCTCGTTGCGCCAATCATCCCCAGCGTCCTCCCTGGCGACCTTGCTGGCAACATCACTGTTCCTCAAGTCTTGGATGGCGGACTGCATGTCATCGACAAGCGTTGCAGCAGATGGAACATAGTGTTCAACCCATGCTCATGCCCAAGCCAGAAGGCTCCCGGCGGCAACTGCTACGGTTCAAAGCGACGATCCGCCGACAACGAGCCCGCTGTGGTCGAGAAGCGATCCGTCGACGCCCCGGCTGTTGTCGAGAAGCGCTGCAGCAAATGGAACATTGTGTTCAACCCCTGCATTTGCCCCAGCCAGGCAAACAACTATCGATGCAGTGGCAAGAGATCTATCGACCTGCCTGTTGTCGATGATCTGCCCGTCGTCAAAGATCTGCCTGTTGTTGACGAGCTTGCTCAAATCTGTAAGACTCTATTGACCCGGTAGCATCATCGTTGAGCAGACCCCATAACTGATAATTCCACCAAACAGAAGAGAGTTGTGCTGGATGATTGTCGAAAAGGAGCAATAGGACGCCAAGACTAAGGACGGCTGAGAGGGTCTGACTATGTGTCGAGCTTGTTCTCGAAGTTGATGCTTTTTAACGTAGCTTACCTAGAGCCGTATTTTGAAGGCTTCCTTTCTTCTTCTCTTTTTTTTTCCTTTCCTTTTCCTTCTCCTTGTTTCACATTCTTAGAGATGATGAGCAAATTTAAACATTTGTAGCCGCTCGGAGCTTTCTTCCAGTTGATAGATATTTGACGAAGGTGTAAGGACCTAATCTTCAACCAAGCACCTCATGATCTTACAGTCCATTTCCAACTACGGAGGCATTCAAATGCTTTGGTCCCAAGGGACAAGAGGTGACTCGTTCATTCACCCTAGATACTTTGCTGGCGAAAATGCAGAGTTCATTACTCTGGATTCCTCCCTCAAATCTCACGTTACTCATGAAATACTCTTGGTCCCTGCCCGTTAAGTCTCTTTATTAGATCTTTAGGAATCAAATACTTATCATCGGTATATCAAACTGCTTAGAAGATAGGGGCACTCACTGTGTTGGCCATCAACTCGTCTGACCCTCCTGCTGCTGTCCCACAAACACCAGCTGGACACTCATAAACCTATGTACAGTGCTCCGTGTCAGCAACCATCCACAACCTAGTATTTGCGCTATCACTTAACTTACGCAGCCGTGACCGCAAACACCTCAATCCGTGAAGCGCTACTGCATAGCGACATACTGACTGAGCACAACAACGAGAAGGCGCAGACCATCCCGACGCGCTTATTCGGGTCGGGTACGGCATTGAGACTGACGATCGAGGCGCAAGGGAGAAGAATGATCATGATGGCATTCAGGACTCTGTTCAGGATGGTGTAGCTCGTCGCACCGTACTGATAGAGTGGTATGGCGGGCCGTGGCCCGGTGTTGGGGTTCCACTCGTTTTCCCTGGGTTGCACGCCGGCTTCAAGGTCTTCGTGGATAGTTTTCTGGGGTGCAGTCTGTGTGAGCTCGAAACTGCGTCGATCAAGAGACCCAAGGAATGAAGAATTCAAGGCGTCAGCGAGGTGGTATCACCAGGCAAGCCAAGTACATGTCGAAATAGATCCGCTCATCCGACTGCTCCTCAGGCAACATCACTCGACCAGGCCTGTGTCAGCCTACCGACGACAAGCTACTTAGATGACATCTCAAGCCGGTCCGGAAACCAGGGAGAAATAAAGAGCATGCAAGAATTACAGACAAGGAAGGGAAAAAGACAAAAGGGCCTCTCACCTTTCCACTCCGCAAAACACAAAAGTGCACGGCTTCCAGCAGCGGCTGCGTGACCCATCTCGCAAACGCATCCATACTCTCGACCGCATGCTCAAACACGACCAAATCCTCTATCCATTGTTCCCGGTACGCCTCTGGATCCTCGCCCCTCAGTTCCGGCGACAAGAATCCCCCTTTCCCACCATTTAGGTCCTCGTTCATGATGTAATCAGACACAAGCTGACGCTGGTCATTGTTCGGCGACGGGAGCGCGACGATGCGCTCGTGCTTCTGTATAGCGTCGTCTTTTGTACCAAAAGCCCAAAGCCTCATTAGCTACCTCATGGCAGAAAGGAAAAGCAGAAAGCGCAAGGTCAAGAGAGGGAGACACAGAAAAGGAAAACGAAGGGGTGCAGCGTACGGTATTCATATAGTCGCTCTCGCAATTTCAACCATACCTCCCACCTTTGGCCGCCAAATCCGTTTGCCTCCCCATTCGCCATTGCCCACCAGTGGAAATCCCACTGGCCTCTTTGCGTTTCTGTATCCCTCGCGTCGTCAGCGACGATACACTCCCAGTCCGTCCTGAGCTGGTGGATCTCCGCCTGTAGATATAGCAGGTTTAGCAGCGATAGCTCCTTGTACTTGCGAACCATCCCAAGCTGTGTCTTGCTCATGAACCATGCCAGATGTGCATAGCCAGCCCGACCACGCGGCTCGTTATTGTGTTCAGTGGGATGATCCTGTGGCTCGCTGGTGGTTCCTGGGATTTCTTGATTTGTGCTGGGCACCTTTTCCATCTGCCCTTCACCAACGCTGGTCTCTCGTGATAAGACATTGAGTTTCGGATCTGTAATATCGTTCATAGCTGAGTTTTACAGATAGGTGTCGAGATGAAAACAACAGAATAAAGATGCAGCAGCAATCGAGCTCGCGTCAGGGGCATTGAAGGGCTAGACGGACATCTTCATAACTAAGTAGTCACCTGGGTCAGACAAGAGCATCGTACGGTACCGTAGGACCAGGCTTTCACCTATTGTACGACTCTTCCACTTGGAAGCATTGTTTGCTGCCCAAGTAGTACTCAGCGAGTGAGTTCAGCCCGGGCGAGTGCAGCCTCTCGGTTTGTGTCACTGAACAACACGGAGAAGCCTATGAAGAGGTTATCAATGACCCTTGGGCTCGGAATTGCTTTTATAATGGTTACCTAGGCTTTCAGATGAAGCCCGATCTGCCAAGATGACTTCATGGTGCGACGGGCAAACGTGGCCGAGGCTTCGAGACTGCGGTGTAGTGGATGAGGTGCGGGAGCTTGCAGGGTTTTGGTAGACAAGGCCCACAGATGAAAGGCTGCAACCTGTCTTCTAGATTCTCGCCAGTGGGGCGTACGCTGTAGTCTGACTTGAGTCTAGGCTGTGCACAAGAGGTGGGTTGTCTTCAATGAGTGGGAAAATCAGTTCCGAGCCTATAGTGGTGATTATGGTTCTACGTTTCTTTCGGGGGTGCCTTCAGGAAGCTGGTCGTTCACCCGGAGGTCCTGTTAACTAATCAGGCGTAATTCATGGGTTTTCAGCATTGTGCCGAAGGAGAGACATCGAAAAGTGCGTTGTTTTTTGCCCAGTATGCAAGCCAGCTAGAGTATGATCCTCGCGTTCCAAGATCTACGAAGGCCGCGCCAAATTTTATGTTCCGTTGCCATTGAATGTTGTGGTACAACAAGCCACAGAATTTAGAGGAGACGATAAACGCCGGGGAAATATATGGCGTGTGGTTTGTGTGTTCTGCACCATTAACGCTTGTAGTCGAACACCCTCGAAGCTAGCCGAGCGCGATCCTGATGCTGTGTCTGCACAAGCTGTGATATGAACACCGAAGTACTGGAGTATCCCGAGTCCCCAAACTCTCAATGATACAAGTAGTTCTGTGTGGATTTTGCCTGCTTTCTCCTGTGAGTATTTCATGGTCAATACGCGAAGGGCGGGTCTTATCTAATCTAGCTGTTCACCACATACTGATGATCAAGGTCCATTCGACGCCATTGTGATGTCTCTGATGGGCTGATGATGCAGATATAAGAGGAAGATAAGACAAGTTGCAACGGACTATCAGACCGCCATTTTGTCAGGCATTGACTGGTCTTGGATGGCCTTTGAGTCTTCCCTCCTTGAATCTCCGCAAGCCTCTGCTGTCTCTTTCACGGGACCACCGTTGATGCCAGCCTCGGCCTCGACCGCGGTGTCGATAGTGCCATTCTCTGCGGTTGCAGCCTTCTCTCGTTCCAAGGCCTCTCGTTCCTGTTGAAGCAGACCTTGAAGAGCTGTTCCCTCCGTCGTCATACCCTGGCTCTCCATCATGGCGGCGAGACGAGCTGCGCGACCTTCCTTCTTCCGCGGCACAGGTGCTAATATCTCATATCAGCACGAGGGGAGCAAGATGTTCGTCGAAATCAACGGCTACTCACCTCTACCATTCTCTTGAACGTAAAATTGTCGCAGCAGGTTGACTGCCTCATCTCGGCCCCAACCGCCCTCCGCATCAAACCCCCTTTCCACGTTGCCTCCATGACCCATAGTCATGTTAGAGACAGGAATGGGCGGCTCAACGAAGGTAATGCTATTGACCGACTTGACCTCACCCCCGTTCGCAGCTGAACCATCCTGAGATCCATTGATCGAAGAGGCGCAAGAAGCTGCCTTGTGAGGCAAGTTTGGTCGGGGGAGTTGATTAGCCACTGGACGGTGAAGGGGGATTGTCGGGACTGAAGCGGCATTGGCGGGGTCCGAGTTCATGTGGATGCAAAAGACACCACCAGTTCCACCGAACTTGTCATTGACAGCGCCGAAGTATACCTTCTTGATACCAAATTGACGCAGCATGGATGCACACATGACGCAAGGCTCGACGGTCACATAGAGGATGCACTCGGAGATCAGAGACCGATCGACTCGAGGGGCAGGATGCAGCTTTTGGCCATAGGGGTAGATGTGACCATCCTTGGGATCGACGTCACCCCACTCCTGTTCGGTGTAGGTCCTGGTGAGGGATGGCTTATCAGCGCCCTGGCTGACGGGGCGCATGTTCTTGGAATTTCCCGTAGACTTCTGCTTGTTCTGCGCATTCTCCTGCACGTTGTCTGAGACCTTGTCCTCGACATCCGCGTTAGGGGTATAGGAGAGGAGAGCGGTCAAGGCCATTAGTTCCGCGTGGCGGGTACCATTGCGAGTGATGTTAGTGGCGTTCATGCCTCTGGCGATGACCCTGCCATCATGGACGAGCACACATCCAACAGGTGTCTCATTGGTCTTCAGAGACAGGCGGGCCTGTGACGATGATGGTCAGCACTAAGACAGGACTCCATAGACGCTGGTGTCATGGTAGATGATCGCCTGGCTAAAAGGTTTGAGATCGAAGGGGCAGGTGGTACAGAAATATTGAAGGTCGGCAGGAAGTGGTGCGATGAGATGTACAGACATGAAACGCCGCAGCAAGCGAGTGGAACGCAGCCATTTGGGGGGGGGATGAATATTGAGAGATGCACGTCGAAACGTTGCTTCCAGCTTGTATAGGAATGGGAAGTATCATGGCTAACAGAGAAGGACAGAATGTATGAGAAGAAGAAAATTGAAGCAGAAGAGACATACCATATCCAGTGCCTGGTTCATGAAGCCATGGTGGATGGCGCGTTCAGCAGCCGTGGCAGGGTCCTCGGGCTCGACATTGTCACCATCAGCAACGTCCTGCGCAGTCTCTGGTTCGCAGACAGGTGGTGGCAGCGTGAGCTGTTCCTGACGGTTTTCTTGGGCCTGCTCGTCCCCGACAGTGCGAAAGTTTTGTGCGTTGGCGGCGGCGTTTGCGATGTCGCAATCGTTTTTGTGGCCTCCCTTCCCATTTGTGCGCACGTTCTCCTGCTTGACGGCCTTGTTGGCTGGGTTCAGGTCAGGGACTGCGACTTTGGCGGGGGCCTGGCCATTGGTAACATCATCCATGGGCATGACAACGGGCTGATGAGACCGATTCCCCGCCGAGGGCTGCTTTTGCAGAGGTGGCGCCATCCTCTCGGGATCTTGGTCAAGGTGAGATCCAGAGGTGGAGGTGAGGTCGCCGTTGTGGGAGGTGGTGCTGTTGCTGGTATCGTGATGTTTGTTGTTTTGGTCCTTGTTATTGTTGGTGTTGTTGTTGTTGTTTTCTTGTTGGTCTCGGGAGGTGTGATTGGAAGGGGAGATAACAGAAACCAAAACGTGGAATATGGGTTGAAAGATGGCGACGACAAAGGCGACGACCCCATCCAGAAACCTCGAAGCCCTTCCGCCTGGACCCTGCCCTACAGCGGTGCCTGCCATTTTTTCACCGGCCCAACTCAGAAGCCCAATTCAGCCTTTGCAGCCACTTGCACTTGCACTGCTGCTGTCCTATTTCGCTGCCTCCAAACTGGCCTTGCTCCTGCCCTTTGATGCCCTCGATTGGCCTGGCACACTACCATGTAAATGCAACAACCTCAGCCACAACGCTCACTCCTGTCGCATTCGTTTCGATGAAACGATGTTCACAAAAAGAAAAAGCAAGAAGAAAGATTTCATTCCATTATAAGGGTCCTGGAGCATTCAGTCTCAAAGAATCCAATATGCAAAAGATTAGGGTCTTGATAAATTACTTTGCCTCGTCTTTCTGTCTTTGAAAACGGGGAGGGAAGGTGCAGGTAGCCGACCAAACGCAAATTTTGAAATGCAGCTAAACGGGTGTAATATTACACTAACCGAGCAGTTCGCTGGCCCAAGTACTGGATCCCTGCACTCGTAAACAACATGCCTTTTCAGGAGCCCACCCACTTCAAGTCATATTCACCACCTGTGCTTGACAACCCTTGACAATTCTATCTAATTGACTTCAGAACGATCATCCCCCCTTTGGATCGTCTAACACGGCCAGGCAAAGTGCCCAATGAGAAAGCGTGTGCGAGATATTCGTCTAGGAGAACAAGTTCAACCCGCCAAGAGAAGACGGGAAGCAAATATACGCCTCAAATAGAGTGGACTTACTATACATATGCTTTCATGGTGGTGTGATGTCGATAGATGTGTTGTTCATCGACCTTGGCTGGTGATTAGTTTAGATTGCGACAGGGCTTCCACGACTGGATTGCATTGCGTCGACAAGGTCCATAATAAGGGCCTAATGGGCCAGCAAATGGCCGATATGACGGCCCCGACAAGTTGAGGTCGAATTCCAAGGTCACAATTGAATCTCAAGTTGCAGAAATTGTCCCCAATTGTTGATTAGCTAGAGGCTTTATGATTGAACCCGTGTATATAAGTACCTAGGTAGTTGAAATTGCCACATTGTTTCGTGCACTGTTGCCCTGTGTGTTGCATCTTGCATCACAGGCCTCTCTGCCTTGAGAGCAGCCATATCCATACAGCAACAGCGACTACTCATTTGCCCCATGGTGTTGACTGCGCACCTAATGCCTCTGTAACCTCGCGGTCAATGAGGAAGGGTTCTGGCCATTTAGGTAATCGGCATATACTTACCTAGGTAAGTCGGGAGCCGCAAGAGCTGAAAGGGGTCTGGTTTCAATCAGGCTCGTGTGACGAGGACAATCTGATATGATGGCGCGATATCGGGGTAAAAGTTCCGATGCTGAGAGTCACCTGGCAACTGTAAACCAATACTTTGCCAAGTTCCTGTTGCGATCTGTGGTGGAACTATGGCATTTATAGTAACAAGTGAGCAACCCTCGTAGGACTGGCACGTTCCCACGGAGGGCGATGGCAGTCAAGCCATTTAGCTCCCCAGACCATGATGAGCTTTCTCATTCATGTATCAAAACCATTTCCAATAAGTATTGCTTCAACTTTCCATAGAGTTCTATCATCAAAGCAAGCGACAAGGCTCCCATACAAAGAAGCTTGCCTGCCCTACCGGCCTGCCCAAGTTTGGTGTCATTGAACCCGCGTCAGTAGGCGCTGCGTTACGGCTTTGACGGCATCATATGACCACTTCTCACCCTTTCCCAGCCATCATTTGGTTTCTGTCGGTCAATCATATCTCATGCTGCTGCACACACCAAATTCCTCCTTGTGCCGCTGATTGGATCTGGCACAGACTGTCATGCAAGGAGCTTGGGGGCTGGAAATTGAGGCTCCCGCCCAGACGTAGCCTGCCATCTATTTAAGAAGCTTGATTATCAGCCAGAGATTTGAACACTTGTGCATACTTTTCCCTTTTACACCTCGTTTGCAGACTGACCAATTTTGTCGACGCAGTCCGGAAATCTCTCAATTTTCGTGCCTATTATATTCAACCTTTCCACCTCCATAGGTCCTTACGATGCCAATGGCTACCTGTGGTCACCCCCATAATCCGGGAGTATGTAACAATCCTGTCCTGAATTTCAGTAGATTCAGGTCTTCTTACTTGTGTGTCAAGCGTATGTTGTTTTCTCATTCCTTTATCCTTTGCATCGTGAACCCTTGAGCTCACCAACAGGTCCAGACACTTGTCGCAACTCCAGGTGCCATGGCTACAAGCACCGCAACAGGGACTTTTGCGATAATTGCCGTCGCAGAGGCTATGGGCGCCGTTGAGATTATGTCCAATGGGTTCTAGGTTGTCGACTTGAGAGAGAGAGGAGGGGGGGTCATGGTGTCTCGATGTTGCTGGCGATGTCGGTACCAAAGCGGGGATCTCTGACATAGGTTGGGTGAGCGTCGGCGGTGTATCATTATAATTCATTCTACAGTCTTAAATCGCGCAATCTCTGGTGTCATAACAGTAAATTATGGAAATCGTTGTGCATTTTCTATGAGGCGTCTTCGCCTCCTGCCCCCCCCCCAAAGTGTTCAGGTAAATTGGCCATCCGAAGATGATCAGTGTGAATCAAAATTGAGAATCTACAAAAATCAACGATGATACGGTAGGGAGCTTCCAAATGAATTGTGGGTGTAAACCTAGGTACCTAGGTAATCTGAGAAACCCATTAGCAACCCATGTACACGCCCAAAAGACGTCAAAATGCTACTTGATACGTTTTGGTCAGATCGGAACGCACAGATAGTGCCCAGGTGATCATCACCTTCAAGGTCAAGCAAATGATCACAATGTTGGCTCGCGCGCGGCTGCCACCTTACCTACCCCTTAGCCGGTGAAAGGGAACAGATACCTATCCTGCTATCCAATGCTGCTATGGCGTGGTTCTCGTCTGCGACAGAGACTGTGCTACACACCTCCTCTACTTTACCAACTCAGCTATGATTCGATGCAAGTAAGCAGACCAAAAAGATCTTCTATGGACCCCCACCGTTGATCAGTCTACTGTAGACCGTGTGGGTGGCAGCATCCGATCAGGCTGGCGGCTAGGTGCCCCTGTGCCGGTCTGTCAAACTCGAAGGTCTAACCACTGGGCTTCACTTGTCCAAAGCAAAATTGATTGATCACTGAGGATAGTGGAAGCACAGGATTTCTACAGTAATGTATGCATCCCATCCCGTCAGCTCGGAGTTGTAATGTTTTCAGCGAAGAATATTTCTGATATTGTTGCTCTCTGGGATGTCGTGGAAGAATTGCTCGGCTCCGCATTTCAAAGTAGAATGTTGTAGTACACCCAAACTTTCCATTCTCCAGGTAGCCTGACTCGATTAGCAATCGTTGTTCATTTGTTGATGCAATAGACTTCGAGAGGGCTTTACTTTGCGGGTCAAGGGGGTTGTGGAAATTGCATGTCCCTTTGAAGCACCCGGTCAAGGCGGGCAGACGTTTCTCCTGATTTACTTGACTGGTATGCATTAAGATATGAAGTTGACTTCCACAGTAACGTTCTGCTGAACTCAGGTGAGGAATGGAGACTTGACCATCGATTTATTCGGGAACATCCTATTCCAAAGGAAAGAAGGTGAGATGTTCACTATGCTCACAAATGATGTCCTTCTCTGCTTTTCGTAAGTAGGCTGACTCTTGGTCTTTCAATAAGGAGGTGCTTCACAACATCGCAGGGATTGGACACACCAACACGCAACAACACGCACATATTCAGCCATCAATGACCTTGATTCTCTACAGACAGTGACGTCGACCAGCCTCATGAAGGGCTGGTCGGGTAATATCTCAACACTACATACAGAGTCCATCCAGAATCACCAACAGCCAGTCTTTATTCCACTCCACTCACCCACATACCATGCGGGGCGACACCAGCCGAATCAAACGTCAACAACCAATGCTCAACGCTCCAAGAAGCAACACGCTCTCGCAGAGAAAAGACAGAGAGAGAGTGTGTGGGGGAGCCAGGGGGAATAAAGTTATTGTTTCCAAAGCCAAAAGTCAAGAAAAATGGGGGGTATCACATAATGTGCAGATGCCAAAGAAGTGTGCAAATGCCCAAATAAAACGCTGAAAATGCAAAAAGACAATCAATATCCGCTACCATAGTCCATTCAACATGGTCATTCATCCTTGGAAGCAAGCCAAAGGATATCCAGCGAGACCAGCCATGGCCGACAGGCCCGAGCGTCGTCCTGGACGACCTTGACGGCGTCGTATGCTCTTCGCATTGTCGAGGACGTCTTGTTTGGACGACAGTGTCGACAAACAAGAGAGAAAGACCAAGGAGGAGGAGGAGGATGAAGGTAGGTGAGCGAATATGGGTGATTGTAAATGCAGCAGCGATGTGAGGCCCATGATCAACAGCATGGAAACAAGACCGAATACGGCCAGCTGGGTCAGCGTTTCCGAAGGAATACATGGCTGACCCGGCCATTGGCGCACCGGTAGTAAGGGGGTCACATTGCCCTCTGCGATAGAGGCAAGAGAGCGGCGTGGGGAGCTGCTGGCGGCAGTGACGTCGTCGTGGCCGTGCAGGGCTTGTCGTTGGAGGCTGTGGCTTAGTACAACTAGGCCGCTGCTCGAGGTTGTCGTCGTGGCGACATTGGTAGTGCCACTTGAACGTCCCGCGGCTTCCAAGCGGAAGAGCGCAGTGGAGCCGGTCGCAGAGCCTAGTACACGGACTGGGCCAGCGGTCTGGCGTGGCGCCAGCACAGAAGCGCCGGATGGGCTTGAGCCACTGATGGCAGCGAGGTTGTGCTGGCCATCTAGGATTGGGCTGTCGATTCCGCCCGCTGTAAATAGTCCGCCAGTAGATGATTGTTCACCCCGCAATAGCGAGCTCGCAGCGGTTGGTGACACGGCGGTTGGTACAGGGTGTACTGAGATTGGCGCACGTGCCAGTGGTGCCGACGAACTTGATGATACTACTACATGTAATTCCTATTAAGGAGTCAGTAAATGGCCTTCAAAAGAAGGTAAGACAAAGTTGAACATACGGATGGACTAACTGTCCGCGAGTGTACAGAAGAGCCGCTGCTGCGTACCCGGACCTCATCAAGGTGTACAAGGTGTGGGCTCGTCAGCGGAGATACTGGCGCAGATACAACAGATGATACTGGGCTGAGACTGCCAGGCGAAGAAACGTTCCTCTCCAGACCATGTGGTAGTACCGCGGCGGTAGTTGGCGAACTCCTTCTCAGAGCCTGCTGTTCTTCTTGCAGGCCATGTGGGCTGGCCGCTGGAGAGGCACGCTCACTGCTGTGCGCGGCATTGTCTCCGTGGAATGGTCGCTGGTCCCCGCGGAAAATAATTTCGCGGAATAGCTCGCGACCGGCAGCGACATCTTGTAGTGACCGGTCATGCTGATCCAGCCACTGTGGCACGTGTAGGCTCAGAGCGTTTGGTGCAGAGCGATTAACGCAAGACTGCTCACTGTTAGCCAGACCAGTGCTTGGTCGTGCCTTGCTGAGATTGGCAGGAGAGATGCCGACGCCGCTGTGTTGTGATTGTGGAGAAGCTGGATCGTCCGGTAGACCCGCTGGCTTCCTCTTCTCGCCCGCTTTCAGCTTTTGTGGCTCCTCACCAACGAAGCTGCTGGCTGGCGAGTACAGGTTAAAGTCTACATAGTTGCTGCCGTGCGTGACATCCGGGGTCATGTATGGGAGACTTGGCTCCTGGCCGCCGGCCTGTAGGAATGCCAGTGAGTTGGTCTCGCTAACAGCGGTGAAGTCGCCACTTGAGAATAGACCCGAGCCAACAGGTGTTAGTGGCTGAGCTGGGGAGTCGAATGAGTCGGTGGAGCTGGCCATAGCAGGAGAAAATTCATTGCTGAGGAAGAAGTCGAAGTCTTGTGGTACAGCACCGTAGAAATCTTGTGACATGTTTGCATCGATGGGCTCTGGGTTGAAGGCAAGAATGTCGTCGATGTCCATGGAGGGGAAGCTGCTGAAGTCCATGTCCAAGCTCACATTCAAGTCGAGCTCAAAAGAAGCCTCGGGAGCAGGGGTGAAGGAGGCCGAAGTTGCTTGTGATGCAGAAGGGGATGGTGCCTTCTTCGCCTTCTTCGCTGGCTTGGAAACTGCCTTGGTGCTGACCTGGGAGGACGAGCGCCTCTTGTGGCTCGGGTCGCAGCGGATCTTCTTCTTCTTGCAGGCATCGCATGCCTTGAGCACACGCATGAGGTGGGCATGCTCACGCTGCTCCTTGGACTTGCAGCCTCGGGACACGGAGTTGGTCACGTCCTGGCCATCGGTAGTGAGAATCTTCATACCAGGCAGGTGAGAATAATCGGTCTTCTCTGCCTTGATAGTGGACGTCCGGGCAGCTGTCCGAGGTGCGGGAGTAGAGGGCTGAGATGGCGAGCCATAGCTCATGTTGGACATGGCTGGGGATGCGCTGATAGTAGAGCTGGCTGGAGAGCGGGTGGCTTGGGGAGCGTTGAGCGGCACGGGGTAATACTTGAAGTTCTCACCGGTCTGAGCGGCGAACTCGAAGAAATCCATGGAGATGGTAGCGCGCTTCTCCTGGGCAGAAGCTGGACCGGGTAGGTAAGCATTGATGAGTTGCTCGAGCTCCTTGGTGCCGACTGCGGGCATCCATGAGAGAGGAGCGCCGAGACCCGGCTGCAGAACGGAGAAGCCCTTCATACAGCCGGTGGAATTGGTGCCAGCCATGTTAGACATTTTGAAGGGATTGTCACAGAGAAGCTGGGATATCGGCTCCAGGTTTGGTGATTTGAGATGACTTGTTGTCTATTGATTGAGAGTGCTAAGCCGGCGCACACAGATTAGATCGGATTTTCGAATTTGATCACATGGGAAGGACTCCCACGGCTTACCCGGTGAGTATTGAAGTAGGAGTAAAGTTCCTATGATTTGTTTATTGCGTCCAAGATAGTTCAGGTGGTTCTGATGGATGTGAGTAGCGCTGCCAGTACGGCTGTAGCGGAGATAACGCTGAGGAGAGGAGCGGGATGGCAGTCGAACCAGTTTGGTAGTCGTTGGTTCCTTGTCTTTGTGTGCCAGAGCTCTTCAAGCGTAGTGGAGAACTGGTAGAGGATGCCTGAATTTTCAACGTAGTCTATACAATGAAAGTAGAAAGGAGGAGGCAAAAAATTGAGAACTTCGGGCTTGGTTCACGGGAGGGAGTCATCTTTGATATCTTCTGGCCTTGAAACTGGGGGTATCATCCTCAGGTCCCGTATGGCGCAGGCTCATCACGGCGAGACGAATGCGGTATAGCTCGTGCATTGGCTTGGCTACTGCACGGTCTGGATGATTGCGTTAGATGAGTACTGTGGGGTGAAACCGACATACCACCAAGGTATAATAAGTCAGGTACCAGCCGCATTTTTACACTTCACTCAACAGACTGCTTCCCACTTGTTGCAGAAGCAACTAATCGAGCACAGCTAGTTGTTTGGAATATAGTTTTGGACGAAGTTGTTTCCAAGTATGACGATCATCAGATTGGTCGCAAAAGAATATCAACGCCGACCTTCTTGAAGGTTTTCCACTGGATACCTGGGTGTAGACCATTATGCTTCGTGTGTCCCTGCCCCCATCGTTAAAGTCTCCCTCTAACACGATCTTACACCCCCACAAGTACCTGTCAGCCTTAGCGGGTCTGCATTTCGTACTCCCATTGGCTTACTCCAAGGTTTCACCTACGATCTTTCGGCGAGAGAATGGCTTAGTCGACCCTTCACCTCCTCTCGGCTGCTGACGGTCCTTTCGTCTCAATTGGCATGGGTGGACATCTTTTCTTTGACTCATAGTTGCTCATTCTATGAGTGTACCAACCAAATTAACATTGACGTTGCGCACGCCATTGGCCAATCGGGGATAATTTGATGGAGGGTGTTGCGATTGAGTTTCTGCTTCGAGGCAGTGATTTCCTGGGGTAATCTAGGATACGTAGGTAGGTATCTATGACTCCTCAGATTTGACTGCTGTGGAGGGCGCAGAGCCTCATCTGCTTGTCGAGTGACTGTTTTGCGCAGGTGAGCACTGGCCTCGTTGCGTCGGGCTAACATTACCCACGGGCAAGTAGGCCGTATGCACGTGGCTGAGTCACTCATCAAGCAGCAAGTAAATCGGTGTGTATAAACACGAACAAGCTAAGTTGTCTTGATGCGCCAATGCGTAAGCTGGCAGCAGCACTGCCCGTTCATTCGGGACCCGGTCCAAAAGACGGTGGTGCGCGGCAAGAATGAGACCCCCCTTGTAGACAAGGGCCGCCTCATAGTCAGACAAGGAAAGTCATGAGATAGTCATGAGATGAGAAGGTTGAAAGCTCTAATTGATCACATACATCGAAGTCTCATAAGTTTTCGCTGCCACAAGTTTCTTGGTGTAAAGAGCCTGGATTTACCTGCACCCTGTCGCCCTTTGACCTGAATTCAGCACTCATGCGGGCAACAGGGAGAAAGCCAACGGCATGGCATATAAGGCATCTACTTGACACAATCTCGTAGGGCTAGGTCGAGGCCGCAAGGATATCCAATTGTGCTACTCTCAAGAGGTGACTCTCAATGGTCCAAAGCAGCATAAGCCAGGAATGGCAACTCACAGTAGAAAGTGTAGTCCACGGGTTGGAATCGAGGATGGTGCGTCGACCACGCCCTGCTGGTCATAACTGTCACAGCGCGGCATGCGCGGGATGGCGCAAGATCCACTTATCCAGGAAATACATTTTATGTAGTGGCATGGCAACACAGGCAGATTTACAGTAGAGTGTAAAGAATGCGCAAGATTGTGCGCCACCACCCATCTGAAGCATTGATATCAGGATTGTTCAGGCTGTGTATACCCGGTGCTAATGCAATACTATTGAAATAAACAATGCTTGCGAGGAGAGCATGATGTCCATAGATAGCCCAGTGAGCAAGCCTGGAGGATTTATGCATCTAACGTCTGCTCACGGGCATGATCGCAACAAAATTCTCTTCTGAGCCCATGCCGTCAATGAGCATCCATGCTGGTATATAGGTAGGTATCGTCGCAAAACAGGCAGTGCGCACTCTCCACACGCACGTTTATAGTCTCACGGGTTGGAACATATCTCTCGTGTCGCCGCTTCGTGGTCCTTATCCTTTACGTCACCTTCAGACATCAATGCCCACTGCTGCGCATCCTCGCTGACCGCAACTATGCAGGCTTGCAATAATTCGCAGGAAAGCTTCCTTTTACTCCGCGTATCTCGCCTGTCCACCAGTCCTGGTCGGTCTGCGTCTTCTTCACGATTTTGATGCGGTCCCCTTCGCGGAACGAAAGATCGCCTGCTCCCTGGCCTGCGAAATCGTACTGCGCAATCACATACTCCTCAGGCTTGCCACTAGGGATTCGCTTTGGAGGTGGTGGTGGGGGCTTTTTCTTGGCAGCTACCGCTGCGCCGTTCACACTGCTGCCCTGGGAGAAATTTGAGGCAATAGTTGACGCGGGTGAGGGGGGCACACGGCCCGCGAAGTAGTCGCCCGCGCTGTTTTGGCGCAGCTGCGATGGCGAGACATGGCCAGGAGAGCGGCCCAGGTCGCTCGCCGTGGTGAAGTCGGTGGGTTTGAGATGGCCACCGTAGCCAGGGCTCTTCATGTCCGGTCGTGCGCCTATCTTTGGACTTGGCTGAGGAGAAGGGATCGGCGAAGTCGCTGGCGGGGCCTGACCCGAAGTGATCCGTCCCCGCCCGTTGGCACCTCCAATTAGGCCAGACGATGTGCGCCGCACAACTTCAGTTGGGGCTGGGGCGCTCAGCTTTCGACCTCCGGGTCCGACAGGGCCGTCATCTAGCCTCAACGGCTCCTTGAGTCCTCTGCCTCGAGCAATCATGGGTATGAGCTCCACTTCCTTTTTCGCAGGCTGGAAGTCCTCGGACCAGCAGGCGATGACTTGGTCCATGGGAGGCGGTGGGCTTTGGAACCCATTTTCCTCGCAATAACCGTGTAAGACGGTATAATACAAGCCCAGGAGCTCATTTTGGATTCGAATATGAGTGGCGAGAAGAGGTGGAATTAGGCTGAAAGCAGCGGTGATGATCGGTGGGAGAGTCTCTCGCAAGTGCGCGTCGGCAATGTCAAACTCCTGGACAAAAATGTTAGCGCGCGACCTCTAGGCTAATGTTGGACTATTGGCACCATCCTACCTCATTCAAAGTGGCCAACTCGTCCTCGGATTTTGACAATTGAGCTTCATCCTTGGGCGACCTGGGCATCTTTCTGTGGAGCTTGTGGACCTTGTCCTGGCACTTCTCGACGTCGAGCCTTTTGTTCTCGCGCTTTTTTATGGTCTTGCGAATTGGAGCTATAGAATTTCGCGCATCAAGAGCAGGATTCATAACTTGCTTCTCGATAGACATGATGCCTTCGGTCAGCTCGGTCCTCAGTTCGCTGTAGGCCTGCTTCAGGGCGAAGGTTCGGTGAAGTTGTTCCTCTGAAGTTTGCTGGGCTGGGCGGCCATGGCCGTCGGATGCGCCGACTATGGGATCATATAGGGAAGCGTAAACGGCAGCGATGTCAAGCTGTGAGGAGACGAGGTTGTTCCATGACTCTTGCCATGTTTTGGTGTTTTCAATGATCTGTGTCCCGGGCAGAGGTATCAGCAATGCCCTAGGAAGGGACAACATTCATGGCATTGGAAGTAGAGGAGGCAATGGTCAGGAGTACCTTTGCAAGAACACGGTCCGCATCCTCATAGTCATTCAACAGCACCGAGACCTTGGCATTGTCACCAGGCCCTCTGTTCATGAGCTTGCCAACCTTTCTCGTCACTGACTGCATTTTAAAGCGATTGCCACTAGGTTTAGGGTGTAGTGTTGAGTGATAGGCCCGAACCACGTGCAGCCTCGAAGATTCGAAGATATGTCGGCAGTGGGGGACGCAAGGCTGGAGCAAAGCCAGGCTCGGTTGATGCTGACAGGCTGGTCAAAAAGGGGAAGGGCTCGCGAGCAAACACGGGCAAATTGGCGAAAGGTGATTTCGTAAAGAAAGCTGGCCAAAATGGGGAAGGGTTTATTAGGTTAAGGCGCAGCCAAAATGACATCAGCGTGGCACGAGGAAGAACAGAAGAGACGCCGCTATTGGGTCGATTGGCCCTAGAAGGCAAGGAAAAAGGACGACTTGCAGTGCACGAGACTAGAGAAAGAAGAAAAGCGAAAGTGATGCTGTATTGTTGAAACGAAAGACGAGGAGGCTTGTGCCGTGTCCGGAGCGTGTCAAGAGAAGCGAGAAATTGAGAGGCATCGAATTGAACATGGGGAAATTGAACTAGGAGCTGCCTGTCATAAGAAAAAAGAGGAGACATCCAAATTTATACCAACCATGGATCAAAACCTCCTTGGACTAGGCACTGCACCTATCAATGCTGAGAGGACATCAATCATTCAGCCTGAACTTCGACTTAAGCAAAGGGATAAAAATGATTTTTACCATAATTAGTTCGTAGGTATAGGAAGCCAAAACCGTTGGGCTGTTGGCATGCAGGTTGGGGAGGGGGGAGGGGAGCTTAGTGACCAGTTTGGGTGGGAATTGCCCCTTTCACTGCCTACCTCCACCTGCACCTGCAAAGTAGTGGCCTGAATTCCCTTGCTGGCCTGCCCGCCTGCCAATGAGCCACACTGAGGACGCAGCACAACGGGCCGGACTTAGCAGTTGGCGGGGCACCTTGTATTGCGGCCCGACCCCGGAATTGTTCTAGCCAAGCTGGTCCAGGGGTGCCTCCTACCTAGAATTGCTAGGTGCCTACTTTTACTTAGTAAAAGCCCGGGCAAGCCTGGCTGGCTCAGCTCCAGCCATGGCCGAATTGGATCAGGTGACAACGCGGTGACCATTCCCAGTCGCGTCCCGACTCTGTCAGATTGCTATGCTTGTCGCGTCACACTCAACACGCGCTCAAGCAATCCCCGGTCCCAGATTTGGCATGTGAGGGCCAAATTCATCTACAAAGACAGACGGACACATGATCTAACTCACCATTATCATCGCCAGACGCGCACAGTATGTCTGCAGCAGGGCATTCCAGCCCCCCGCCCACATCCGCTGCAGTGCTAGAGTTTATTTGTCTCTTCACTAACGACCTGCGCCGCAAACAGAAGCGCTGGCAAGATGGCCGCCTCAAATACCATACTTTCAACAACCGTGTCATGGTTTATGACGACCGCGGGAACTTTGTCGGCGACATGCATTGGCGTCATGACTGGGATCTTGTTGAAGGCGAGGAGGTCCAACTTGAGCGTGGGGGCGTCATTGTTCAAGTCCAGGAATTATCTTCGCGTTGCGAGCAAGATCTGTCGGAACTGCTCGAAAAGAGAGCCAAGGAGAAAGAGCAGCGCCAAATGCAAGCCGTCGCTCGAACTCCGGGCCCCAGCGATTTGCCTCGAACCGTGGTCCGACCGGTGCTAACACGTCCGATCCCGCCAAATAATGCTCAGGTCCGACCTCGGGCCCTTCATCAGGTCATTGGAACACCCTCAGGTCACCTTGGAAGGGCAATACTTCCCAAGGAATCACCCTTTGAGCAGAGGCAACAGGCTGCGGAGTCACCCGACCTACCTGCTGCGAAACGGAGAAAGTATGAACCGCCACCAAGTAAGAGCGGATATGCATCGGCACTCTTCGGGCAGGCCTTGACCTTGAGTGCCACTCCGACGAGCTCAATGCCACTCGTCAAGCGTCAACAGATCCCTGAGCCTGATCCGAGCCAGGAAGAGGAGCATACCATGACGGAAACTGTACACAAGGAGCATAAACCACCGTTGCGGGAACAGCCAAAGGTGTCACGGCATTTCAACCAATCTAGCGAGCGGGCCAGATCAACTGATACAGGGAGCACTAATCTGCTCAGCCATCGTTATATGGAGAATAATGACAAGCCGGTGCAACGCAAGAAGGAGCGTGGTCTCCCCGGAAAGCAAAAAATTGAACGGCGACGAGAACCAACACCAGTGGATCTTGGCATGATTGATATCGACAGTCCGGATGAAACTCCAGCAAAGAAGTCTAAGGACCCATCCAGAGCAGGGGCAAGGGTAGTTGATCAATCCAAGGCCTCCAACAACAACAATGACAAACGGGCAAAGACCTCGTCAAGGCATACTTCGGATACCACAAGAATGGCAGACGATCGAGTTGATCTTGTGTCGGAGATAGGCATGGGTTTTGAAAAGGATCCCGAGACACAGGCAAGAAATGAGAATTCAAAGAGGCCGAAGATGGCTTTGCCAAATTCTGTTGTGAAGCGAGCCGTAGCCACATCCTCAGTCGCAAAAGATGATGGCCATCCCGAAGCTGCGATATTTTCACCAAGGGAACCAACCGTACATGTCACGGAACTTCGGATCAAACCACGCAGGAAACGAGGGCTGATGATGATGTCTGACTTGTTCGAGAAGCCCCATGAGCAGCCTCCCGGTGACTTGACGATGTCCCATGCTGTATCTGATGCCATGAAGACCAAGGAGGTCGAAGAGACTGACCATTCTGCCCGCACCCTATCTCGTACACCACATGGAGAACCGCGTTGGAGGAAGCACGACAGAAAGTGCATGTCATCTCCCAAGCTTACCAATTCAACGGAGCTTGGAGGACCCGAAGAGACTGTCTCGTCTCCATCACCCGATACCGACCCAGATTCAGTATCCGAGGACCTGGGTCCGCAGAACGAACATACTGCTCGGGATAATGGCTCAATACAGCTTGGGGAAGACGATGACCCTTTCATGTCGCTGGCGCCTCCGCGCGCTCGAGCGGCCTCGACAGACAAGCTTAATGGCAGGACGGTGGCCCAGCGAAACATATCGAAGACATCGGGAGTAGGGGATGTTTCAGTACGGTTACCAGATTCACTTAACGCGACATCTTCCGAAAATACTAGGATTCGAGAAATCGAAGGCCCAGTCGACGACATGGAATCTGTAGCATCCATTCAAGAGGATGACCGCCGGCCCGCGTTCCAGGGGAAGATGGGAGATACAACCGTGGAAGTGATAGACAACGCTGTAGATGTGGTCTCCACCACATCACCTAGAGGGAAGCATTCCGATCCATATCGAATACCATCGTCTTCTCCTGAAGATTCGCCAGAATTTCTGACTCGCGTCTCCTCGAATGTGGCCAAGGCTGCTCAAAAAGCTGACCGAAGCAAAGTCTTAACCTCCAAAGAGGTTCGCGAGGAGCAGCAGTCGGTAGACAAGGGAAATAGGCCGAGCAAGATAGATAAGGCAGCAAGGAGGTCCCGTGCAATACTACGAAACGTGGTGCTTGACGAAGACGATGACTTAGATGCTCCATACGCCGCTCAAGAACCGGTAAAGATTGGCGTGGAAGGACCCCCAGGCACCGATTATGACAGCAACCCGAAGACTTCTGAGAAGCGACGAAGATCCAAGCAAACTACCAAGAGAAAGCCGAAAGGCTTGGAGGCACCATTTGAAGACACAACTGGATCCGAAATCGGTGCTAATCCTCGGAAGAAACAGACAAAGCCAAAACAGGCGAAGAGAGCTTCCAAGAGGAAGTCACCCGTCCAGGAGTCAGAGTGTGATTTCGAATCAGAGGTTGAGCAGCCCTTCAAGCGTCGAAGGGCGACTCGCAAACTGCCCACTCGGGCCGCGGAACCTGAAGAGACGCCTCTGCCTAGCGAACAGGAGGACTCTGAAGAGGATACAAGCCCCGGACGCTCCCGCAGGAAGAAGAACAATACCTCAGAAGACCGTCCTCGCCTGGAGGTGATTAAGAAGAGCGTCAAAAGTAGAGAGCTTGTTGGCTTTGACCTCTCGGCGCTAAACGCACCCCTCGGTCCTAGAGGGATAGGGATCGGGATGCCGTTTAGTATTCTATCTTCTCCCGTGAATGAGCCCATCCGAAGGAAGATGGACAGCCCTGTTACTATCGAGCCATCTTCTGATTCTTTGCTGGCCGCCATCGAAGGGCAGATGCCGGTTACCAACTCAGATGTGATGCAGACGATTGCCGAGGCTGATGAATTGACTGTTCGTTCGCGGTCGCCTGAGTATGGGCAAGGTGCTCAGCTTACCAACAATGTGTCTGTCCCATTGATCCCAGAAGATCACAAGCTCGACAACGCCGCAGAAGTCCCTCAGAGCCTCATCATGTCTAAGACTCTGCAGCAGATTGACTACCGAGACTCACCCGTGGCCGATTCGGCGACGATCACCAGACTTACGGAAGCAGTCAGTCCTGATTCACAGCGACAGACATCAACTACTTCAAGGGCTATAGATATCGCACCTGAGCAGTCTGAAGACGTTACAGAACCAGTTGCGGGCGAAGAGGTGACTCTAGCCACCAGGATCACCACTGCTAGAACTCTCAACCCACCGGCAAAGAAGCCCATTGCTACTACACAACCTCAGAATACGAGCCATGACCTCGGACTCAGCAGTGGAGAAGTGTCTAAGGAGACCGAGGTCGACGCTGTTATTGAAGCCAGGATTGCGGCTTTGCCTACCTTGCCGGCTTACAAGGTGCCTGAGCAGAAGCTGAGTCCCGCGTTGCAACGACAAGTCTCAAGCACAGCCAACACTGCCACAGAGACGAAGATATCGGAGGTCGAAGAGCACGCAGCTGAGACCAATCTTTCTGTAGTCTCTGCTCTGCCAGCCTTCAAGCGGCATGAAAGGAAGACACCGCCAGCTCTGTCACGTCAAGCATCACTAACCGCCGATGTCAACACCGAGGTCGAATTGCAGCATAGCGGAAATGAAGAGAATACCCGCGAGACTGCTGTGAAGGAGAGTCTGGAGTCATTTAAAGTGAGCGCGGAGAAACCGCGTTCCGCATCTTTTCGAAGACAAGCCCCAAGTTTCAAACCACCCACCAAAGCAAAGGGCGACGTAGCTATGTTTGACAACGGGTTGAAAGTTCAATGCGACCAGACGAACGCAAATATACTTGAGACGAAATTCAATAAGGCGACATCGACTAATCTGACCGGTGTTCCGTCTCGCTCCGACAGTGGGTCGATCGAGATTGCGGAAGTCAAGACCGCTACAAGCAGCTCCGACGTGAAAGAAGGGACTCGAACAGACCCAGAAGGCATCTCATCAGCGGAGAAGCAAAAGCGAGCTGGTCTGCAACGCACAGTCTCAAGCACGAGGCGTATCAACAACCTCACCGTCGAGCCTTCTCGACCGGCGATTATGAACGATCCAACACTAGTCGAAAGTAGCACGAAACCTGGGCCCAACGCCCGCATAGCGAATCCGGCGTCCCGCGGTCGCAAGGCAGCAGTCAAGTCTGACGCAAAGGGCCCTGTCCCGCAGCGGATGCTTCCACCCACCCAGCCATTTGCAGCGGTCCCAATATCCACAGCGGATTTTGCGTTGACACAGGTGGAGGAGCCGCCTAAGGATCCAGAGCGGCCCAAGAAGAAGATGACGTTCCCTGGGTTTCAGTCGGCGAGGGGCGAAGGACCGTGGAGTAGGGAGGCTTTCGACTTGTTGGAGAGTGGCAGGCCTGAGTAAGAGAGTGGTGAAACTTGGTGTATAGAGCACAATCTAAGCAAGACGGCACCATATGCAAGAGCATGGGATCCGCCAAGGGGCCCACCCACCTTACACATTGCTCACTGATACATAAGACAAACAAGGTTATGCGAGTTCTGGTGATATCTTGGCGCCATATGCAACTGAGGAGGGCTTGGTGACGGGAAAAGTAGACGCTACAATGGGTACAGAGACCCTTTGAGTGCTAGCTTCAAGTCAAGCTCGATTACGTGGCTAAACGTATTGATAGCCAGACAAAGACTCTTTCAGGCCCGTGATCCTACATTCTATGCAACAGTTGGTGTGACCCTTTTGACGCGGCTCACTTCCTATTCTATCATCTCGCAATCCTAGCCGCGGGCACTGGGGCGAGCCTCGCATTCCTTCCCCCCGATGAGATCGCAGCGAAACTGTTACTGCGTTCCCGCGGCAGAATATCATCCTCGCTCACGTCACCTGCACTCGACCTCCCCATCGCCACCGTTGTGGTGACCAAAATGCCCTTGTGCCTGAGTCCATCCTCATGCAAAGAGTCCTCGCTACCACTGCTACTAATACCACCAACGCCAGCCTCGATCATCACGCCATCCCCTTCACCTTTCATACCATGCCCGTAACCCCGATCCCGCCCGAAACTGTGCAGCTCATACCTCCCTCCACTCTTTCGGCTCTCACGACGACTCGTGTTCTCTCCCACTTTCCCCTTGCCTCCACTGTCGACGTATCCGTGATCCTCTTTGCTGCTGCGGATGCCGATGAGTGACTTGAGCCATGGCATGTGTCGCCGCACGAAAGGTTTGAGCATCGCGAGGCAATTGCACAAGATGCCAATGTTGATTTCCACAGCCGACCATACAGCTGCGCTGCCTTGCGTGTAGAGGACGTCAGGATTGTTTAGCATGGCGCGCACGTAGGCGATCCGCACGCACGATGCTATTACCGCGCTGATGTGGGCGAGTTTATTATCAGCATCTTACTCGAAGCAGGAGTTGAAAGACAGGAAGAGAGGTTTGAGAGAGAGAGAGAGAGAGAGAGTGAGAGAGCCGACTTACCCCGAACCCAAAGCGAGGATACAACCCACAGCAATTTTCTGTGTTCTCTCCATTTGTAAATCCCAAAGTGTCACCACCGGCATGATAATAAGCACGCCGTCAGTGCTTATGTTCAGAATAGCTTGTGCCAAAGCGAGGTTGTTGAGGCATGTTGTGTTGCCTGTTGTTAGCGGATTACATGGTCCGGACAGGATGATAGAGAAGACGAGCGTGTAGACGATGCAAATGAAGGCGATGGCGTAGAGAGCAAGGCGGAACTTGAATCGCGGGTTGATCCGGTGGTACAGAACGATTAGGGAAAGTTTGGCGAGGGTGGGTGGCCAGAAGTAAGAAACCCCCAGGAAGAGAAGCATCTGTGGAAAATTGTGTGGTGAGTCAATGCGCTCGGGTAGGCTTTTGTCTCTCATGAAAGGGCTGACATACATTCTGATAGCACTGTAGACCTTCTGCAGTAACGCTCCAGAGGTGTTTACCGAAGCCGCAAGGCATCACTTTCACCATGCCGATGAAAGATGCGAGGTACACAGCCCATGCTGCGACGAGCAAGACTGCAATGGAGAAGCATGGGTCAATATTTTCAACGACTTCAGTTTTTTAGTTTTTTTTTCATGTGCTCGTTCTCCACTTACAAGCATCCAGTCCTACTTTTCGGATCAGAAATGCATTGGTATAAAGTCTTATAACCAGGCCGATCGTAGCGAGGACTGAAGTGGTGATATACACCACAAGAATGGTGACCTGAAGATCCGAGGTGCCATAAAAGTCTGGAGTTTCACCCTCGGGGGCTGGCATCAAGCCAGTCAAGCTCATATTGGTTGAACAAAGTGACCTTCAGTGTTGTTGAATATCACTTGGGGAGGCTTCGGTGGCTGCAATCTTTTTCCAGCCAGGACGAGATGGAGGCGCCCAACGCCATTATATTTGGAATTTCTTAGCTCGTCTGCAATACGTATGCCAGCATCACTCGACATGGAGTAACTTCTGCACCTCGATCAACACGAATGCAAAGGCACCCCGGGGATGCAGAAGGCCTTGAACCATCCCTCCCTCCCCCTCCCCATGTCATGGATCGACGTGCGGTACTTGCGCTTTTTCGAAATTCGACGTGTCGCTTTGACGATCAGAGATCGCGTGCCAATCATGGGTGCACTCACCCTGTCGACATGTTGGGCGTCTACCATATGCAATCTTGTATCAGACGACAGCCAGGGGTGGGGGGGAAGGCCTACCTAGGTAAGTATGCCGAGTACTTGCGGGCACGGCCCGTGTTTTTTGAACGGGCCGAGTGCCACGAAGACGCAGGTTGCCGTGCATCACGAACGTGTTGGGCCGGTTGGTTGTGCAAATTACCAGACTGCTGGTAAAATGATTGCTCCATTTTGCGCATTCGCTTGTGCAACACTTCCTGAATGTTGGCTCTGTTGACCCAGGAAAAAAAAAGACTTCACATCTTGACAACCAAACTTTTTTACTTGCTGTCATGCAAATTTCTTTTGATTTTCCCCCCTCCCTCTTTTGCCGTCCCTGCCGTCCAATATAATCAGCTAGAGCTGCAAAAGTTTTGCCCCCCCATTCCAGGCACAGTGCAGAAGCGAGAAGCCTGGTGCGACGGATTCTGCACATGATGAAGAGGGCTTTCATGCAGATAATGCGACGTTCTTCTGCACGTTAACCCTTAAGGGCATAAACCGCATGTAAGTAACACGTCCCCGGATGCATGACTGGGGGTGAGTATCCACCGCGTTGTACGGCCAGCCTCTCGTTCTGGCCGCTTGGCGCAGCAGTTCCTTTCCAAGGCAATGCTTCAGAAGCGAGACACCATTGAGTAAATGCAGAGTATATAGTGGGGTTTATTTCTCGCGTGGGTAGCACTCGTTTCCATAGAAAAAGAAATTTGTCTGCAGAGGACGGTTACTATCGTGGTGTAAGCCAAATTGAGCAAAGCTGGAATAGGTAGGTTGTTGGGTCTCAGCCCCTGCGCGATGCTTCACCTGTCACTGGTCATACATAACTGCGGTTGGTTCAGTCCCGCCAACTGCATTCGTCACTGGCCAGAGATCTGAATTATCATCATTATATTCTCGGACAGGTCAGTTTCTCCGGCTGATCGTCCAACTGCTTGCCTTGCAATTTTCCTAATTTGTCTCAAAGGCCCTTCTGTTGTTACGCTGCTCATTCTAGTATCCGCCTGGGTTCCGACGTTGGTTTTTGGGAGATTTTTTCACCAACGAGATTCCATTGCGCACACAATTTGTGTAGTGTCATTTATTATTATTATCAACGTCTATTAGCCGAAACATGGTTACTTCTCATCATCAGGGGTCTCTCCCCTCCTGGCTGGAGAAGCTGTGGACGACTGTCTCGCACACGCTGGCCAGTTCCCCACGCCCCCTCGAGTCCAGTGCCAGCGATCCACTTCCACTCGTTGTCGAAGCGATTACCCCAGCATGGCTATCGAAGATCCTCAATACCAAAGTCGAGACACTCCGACTCCAAGAAGTCATTCATGGCTCCGCAAGCAAAGTCCTGATTGAGGTGATCTACACCAAATCCAGAAATGCCCCACCGACTCGTCTCTGCGTCAAAGGCGGCTTCAACCCTCAACTCCTGGAAATGCTGCCCATGCTTTTCGGAGTGTACCGTCTCGAAGCTCAATTCTATCATCACATTGCCCCTCAGATCCCAGGTCTCTACCTCCTTCCCTCCTATTGGGCCGGCGTGGACCATCCGAGCGGAAAAGGCCAGGGCATTGTTGTGCTCAAGGACGTGAAAGCCGAAGGCTACACTTTTGGTGATCCACTGCGGACCTGGCCGGTCGAACGTGTGCGTGCAGCACTGTCCCAATTAGCCACGCTGCACGCATCCACCTGGGGCGCAAAACAGGCCGATCTTCCCTGGGTGCCGAGGGAGTTTGGTATGCGCGATGTGATTACGGGTATGATGAGTCCCGAAAGCTGGGACGCGCGCTTTGCAGACCCAGCTGTGCGACCACCCATCTCGGAAATCTTTTGGGATGATAGACAGCGCATGGTCAAGTGTTTGGAGACGTTGTGGGCGACGACGGATGAGAGGATGGTGTGTATGGTGCACGGCGACACGCAGGTTGGAAATACGTTCATTGATACGAATGGGCAGCCAGGGTTCTTGGATTGGCAATGCATACATGTCAACTCCGCGGCGCATGACGTTACTTATTTCATGACAGGTGCTTTGACCGTTGAAGACAGACGAGAGCATGAGAGGTCATTATATGGCTTCTACTTGAGTGAGCTCCATAGGGCAGGAGGTCCAAAGTTTGAAGTAGAGGATGTGTGGGATGTAAGTCATTATTTCACTACCTACTGAACTAACTACCTAGGTAGCTTCTCCCAAAAATGATCTTGCTAATTTCGTATACCAGGAGTATCGCAAATACCAGATGCAAGGCTTTGCTTGGGCTCTTGCGGGTCCCATGATGCAACCTAAAGAGGTTGTCGATGCCATTTCCCAGAGGCATTGTGTTGCTATCCTGGATCATCAGAGCATAGAGTTGTTGGAGTCACTTGTATGATCTTTATAGAAGCGGGACTACCTAGGTATACGGGGGTTTCTTGACAGGGACGAGGTCAATGTCAGTAATTTGTCATATTTGTTTACTTTCGTCATTACAAATATACCCCTTTGTGAGTTTTCAGCTTGGGACATGAACATTTCACTGTTTGTCAAAATCGAGATGAGTGATTATCACGAGTAGCACGTAGGCTGGAAAGGTTTATATTGCTCAGCAAAAGACATGAGAGACTTGAACGATGTGAGGAAAACTCGTTTCGAACACTATATCTCAACGCGGCCGAGTCAAGTCGAGAGTCAAGGATACCCAAACCCTATCTTGGTGTGCTACAAACGCCCCAGATGCAGGTCTGAGGACCACCCGTGATGTTTCAGTCCGAAAACTGAAATGAATCGCATGATGGCATTTCTTCAATGGGTGTGCTTATCTCCATTCAACGGCCTGTCAGAAGCCCTTAGGGGTCCAGATACGTGGCAAGCATGATGGATGTCGTGCTTCAGTCACTTGCAGATTTCCAACCGAAAATTCACTCTTGAAAAAGTCCGCGCTCATCGATTATGTCTCTCTCGGCTCGAGACTCCCGATTAATATAAGTATATATACAAGAACGTCAATGGTATCACTTCGCTCCCTCTTCCCACTCCCTCATCATTCACAAAAAACACAGGGCTTACTTTCAGCCCTTTTCCGAGTTTTATCTTGATGGGTATCCAACGCTTCTCCAGCAATTAGCATTAATATATACACAACAGGTGCCATTGCCAAGACTCGCATCACAACAGTACTCGCTACAACGATAATCGCTTTACAACCAATTCGAAGCCGGCGGCGGCGGCGCAATTTCGTCCTCGTATCCAAGGCCTTCATAATCAACCGTTGAAGCCCACACATCACTCCTCCTGCCGTGTGTGCCCTCGTGTATCGATGGGTGGGGCGGCAGACTCGCCAGGTCACACGCCTGTACGTTGTCCACGTACATCGACTCGGGTCCATCACCAGAAGGCGCCCAGAAATCAGATCTTCGTACAGCCCGCTGCTGCTGTTGTTGTGGTTGCTGCTGCTGCTGCTGCTGCTGCTGCTGCTGCTCATGCGGCGCAGGAGGCAGAGGCGGTCCGTTCTGTCGCGGGGCGTTAAGATCGTCGACCATCGTGCTGCAGATCGAGTTCCAGTCGTCGTATTGGCCAAAAGGCGGGTTTTGACAGAGCGGCGTGGACATGTGGTGCATGTCAGGCATGTCGGGCATATTGGACTCCTCCAGACCGTGCATCTGGTCCTGTGACATGTACTCAGAGAGGAGCTCAACAACGGTGTCGCGGGGTTGCATTCCCGGAAAGGGCGTCGAGGGCGGTTGCGAGAGGGGAGTGGTAGGGGTGAGGAACGTTGGCTGGTCAGAGGAGGGCGAAATGGCAATGCCTGGGGGCGGCTGGTGGTGGCTGTATTGCGGCGGCGGAGGCGACATGGCATTCGAGAATAGAGGCGGCGGCACGGCGGTGGTGTCGTAGTCGGGCATCTGCACATCGGTGTCATTGCCGTTGCTGGGCACGGTCGTGGCGCTGGGCATGTCTGGAACATCATGGGGTTGGAAGCCAGGCCACTGAGTGATTGGCCGCTCCTTTACGGCCGGCGTGGGAGCGAGCTCTTTCTGCGGACCGCTCGGCTTCCTCCTCGACGATGATGACTTGTCTCGTTTAGGGGCTGGAGGCGGTGGTAGTGGAGCTTTCCTAGGTCCCTCAAAGTTTCCCCCGGGGACGTGGTTGGCAGGTGTCAGCTCGGCAAAGTCGAATGCCAGTCGCGCCACTTGAGCCGGATCGTCTTTGGTCGGGTTGAAAAACTCTAGCAAATCTTGTAAGTTGCCAGCTGTCTCATTCTCCAAGAAACCCTGTTTCCTCCCAGTGGTTTTCGCATCCCATCCATATCGCGGCTGCTGTTCCTTGGGTATATGGCTGAACCTGGAACCGATAATATTCTTCCACTCTGCGTTGATTCCAGGTTGATGTAGAAGTCCGTAGATGACATTTGAGTGGTACCAATGTGCCTTCGTCCTCCCGGACTCGTAGTGGAGACCAATATGGTCTATGTAGCGGTCCATAGATGGCAAGAAAGCGGCACAGAATCCGCAAGCCCATGCTCGCTTCTTCCTCGTGTATTTGATGACCTTGTCAGCGTGAGGGCACGTCTTGCAGTTGTGGCGTGTCTTGTGATGCTGGTTGAAAGTATTGGCTCCCCAAAAAACACGATTACAGTCCGGGCAAGGATACTTCTTGTATCGTTCATGAAACTCATCCTCATGCCTCTTCCAGTCGAACTTTCGCTTAAACTCAGTATCGCATCTGTGACCGGGATTAGAAAAGTGTTTTTTTTTTTTTGTTTCGACGTGTAGGAGGCCAGGTCAAACCATGCTATAGCAGGAGTGAATAAGGGTGAATGAGACTCACGATGTGCACCAGTAAGCTCTTGTACTGGCAGAAGCAGGTCTACTACCAGCAAGCTCATGACCCGGGAACTGAGTGATAGTACTTGACCTTGATGAGAGCGTTGTGGCGGTGGTGTGTGTTGATAGGTAGCTGCCCCTTGAGCCAGTGCCAGACCCAGTGCCAGAGTGGGCCGCCGACAGCGTGGAGAGCTGACTTGGACTTGGCGGCCGGTCCTCCTCTTCGCGTGAGCGTCCTGGGAAAAACAATTAGTCTCTTGTGCGCGACCAAAAAAAAGACGGATGACTCCAAATCGCAAATAATAAGATAAAGATGGGATGACAGTGTGAGGTACACTTACCATTAGTAGAGGAAGACCAATGAGAACGAGATTTGGGCTGAGATAGGGATATTGTCCGGGACAGAGGCGATGACTTTTTCACTTGTGTCTGAGGAGCGCCTTGTGACGCAAGGGGAGCCAAGCTGCTGCTGGCCTCCTCTTGTTCTAAAAGAGCGCGAAGCAATGCCTCTCGTGACAATCCTCCCTCTGTCAGGGCCCGGACATGTTTCCGGGCCAGGGCCAAGCTATCACAGCTGTCCCGTGAGGGATCTTGCTGATTCTCCATGGGCAGATTCAGGCGGACTGGAGGTATAAATTAAATATAGAGAAGGAGGGAATTTTGCCAGATGTCGACCGTCAGCGAGGCCGGTTGAGTGCGACGGTCGGGGGGGGCGCAAGGGGGCCCGGATGAATTGAGTGAGGACCTCCAAGCAGCAGCAGCAGCAGCAAGAAATTGTAAGGCGAGCGCGTGGTCGTTTGGTTACGCAAGCTCAATTGAATTGAAAAAAAGGTCGGATGTTTGGGAAAATACTCAGACCAGTGAGTGTGATATGGCCCCCACAGCTAACAAAGACGGGTGTCCTCCGTGCGCTTGTAGCAACGAGATTGCGGCCAGGACGCGGTGGGAATACCAAGTCTCGCAGGAACAGACCAGCTGGCGAGAGGAGGGAAATGAGTTGTGGACAAGGCAATGAGTAAGGTTGCGAAAAAGCGATTGTGAAAATTTTGGGTTTACTCCCTCTTCGGCAACGAAGCAAGATGAGCTGGCGCTGGGAGGACCAACCGAGGCGGCTCGGGGGGGGGTAGGAAAGGGAATGGGGAAACGAGGGCCGACAGGGTTAACTTTGATCTCAGGAGGATCATTGCATTCATCACCAGCTGGGGACCCCATCCTTTTCCCTTTTGCCCAAGGGCTCCCAGGCAGAACAGGAGGGACTTGGACGAGGAACCAGTTCGATGGGTGGGGTGATTGAACCTGAAACGTGCCCAGGAGCGTCACCGCTACCAGCCAGTGTTTCGAAACAATGGCGTTCTGCAACCTGGCAGCCAATGGCTATGCGGCTCGTGTGGCCGCCATCTGCCTACGGTTTCTTTCTTTTTCAGGGGGTTCACTTTTCCGGGGCGACGACTGCTCGATTCTGTCGAGTCTGCGGGATGCGAGGCTCACTTTGCGACAAGGACGCTCCAAGATGATGACGATTCTAACGCCAAGAAGGCGCGCATCGTCAGCTCACAGCGTCACCCAAACACAGCCAACCCCCCCCCTCCTCCGAAGGGACTCGAGTCGAAGAGGAAAAAAGAGGCCACCAAGGCAAGTTTCGTCTCATCTTTTGTCAATAAAAACAGATCATCACTTCCCGCAGATGTTTCAAAACATTTTTTGGGCAGTCTTCTACGGTCATCCTCGTCGGCCGATACTCATCCCCGGATCGACCGAACCACTGCGCTGTTTGGTTTCCAGATCAACAGACCAGATCGACTTGATCTGCTGATCGACTCAGCCGAGCCGGGGTTGTTGGAAACATGGACCAGTGTCATTCTTTGATCATTTGGACTTTTTTTTACTATAGACTTTAACTCCAAGGCCCGGCGTATCCAATGCGCAGCAGCCTCCAAGGACGACAAGATGAGCAAATAGACTTCCCTGCCAGCGATGTGCTTTCCCGGAGAATTTCTGGTGCAGCAGTCCGGTCCTGAAAATGATTGTGCTGCCCCGGGAAAGGAGGGTCCTCGCCTCGGTGAGTCCGTTCCAACAGTAGTCATTGGCCGGCCCCGGACGAGACTTCTTCCTTGATCATGTATGTAGTGCTTTACTGGCCTGATGACGAAACTCGTCTCGACAGAAATGATATGACAAGGACAAATACAGGAGCTCACAAGCCGCGTGTCATGCTTCTGATAACAAGAAATGTAAAAGGCACAGCGTTGCGTCGCGGATGCGGTTTTTGTTGTTGCTGTTGCTGTTAATACTGGCCTGGCTGGTATGTGCCGCTGGATGGATCCCTGCGTGCATCACCAGCGCTTGTCGCACTAAATAAAATAGTACGATCAATTGACAGCTTCTCTATGTTCATGCTCCATCGCCAACCTCCGGCTTCCACGCGCGTTCGCAACGTGGCGTCAACGGCCCGCATTGCCTAACTAACCGGAACCGCGTATAATGCCGCTGTCACTCGACTCACACGGACGTCCCGTACCAATGATAAGGAAAGTCTGGGAGCGTGAGATCCTGGAAATCCAGATGGAGTCGAGCCAGCAGAAATTGTGCAGTTTTGTTGTGTGTGTTTGTGTGTCGAGCTACCTAGCCTGCCTAGGTAGGTACTGTGCACTACCTACCATGTCGAATCTCCAGGGCTAGTAAGATGGGGAATTTGTTGCCGCCGCTCCACTCTCATACTTGTACAAGGCCCCTGGACCGAGTCAGCCGAGGAGGCCCAGCCGAACAAGTGTCTCCTCAGCCCCTGATCCACCTGCCTATTTGATCTCGCTCAAGGCTTTTCCTTTTTCAGCCGCATCATAATATGCCGTTCATTATCACTGCTACTATGTATAGCTTGGTAGGGCTGTGAGTTGACTCGGGACAGATACGCTTGGGAAGGTTGAGCTCGCATGAGTTGTACACTTTGAGGCATTCACAAACTACTCTAAATTTGATCGCCAAGTCGTTCTAATTCAGTTCGGACCCACTGCCTGCTCATGTCTTCTCTCGTTTGTCTTTTTTAGTACAACGTATAGGAAATTTACTGACTTGCAAAGTAGTATTGTAGTCAATCAGCTTTTTCAAGACGGGCCTAGGAGAAGGGGGTTTACTGGACCCAAGCCCCCTCCTTCTACAAGATTATGAGCCTTGCAACAACCACGTCGTTCTTTGTGGGTGCGGCTGAAAACTTGTCGAGAAGCACGCCCATTCCTTGACTTGAGTCAATCAAATCGCTACTTATGTAATGTCTCTCCGGTCATCACTTGGATGCAATTTACAGAAATATCACCAAGATGGGGAACACCGCAGTTGATAGTGGCAGATCAAAATGCCACTGCTTCGCCAATCTTTAGCCCAGAAGCTTGGATTATTGGTTGAATGAGGCCCCCCGCCCTCCTTTCCGTGGCCCTGGATAGTTCCGCGATGAAATGATACAAGTCGGGCCAGCGGAGAATATAACGAAAATGTCTCCCTCGGCCGGGGGTTGCCTATTTCCCTGAGGCGGCCTCATTGGGGATGTACCTAGGTAAGCTGGTGCCACAGTAAAGCATGATTCTGAACGCTCTATTTTAGTCTGATTCCTCCTACCTAGTCTTCTACATGCACGAGGCAGAACCATCTAGCGATGAAAGAATTCTGGCAACATGGGACTTGCCGTTCACCACCATCTGACCCATCTGTCTTGCGTTCTTCCAAGTACTTGGTAACATGCAGGTGGGTCCTACATTGATGAATAGATCTTCACCGGACCTGACACATTCAGCGAAGAAAACAATAGAACGAACAAGAATTTGACAAGTGGAGCTCCTACGAGTCGAATGTGACAGTATGAGCTCTGTTCTGTCCAGATCATCCAGCAGTGGAGCCCCAAACACGCATCGTATGGCTACGGAACTAGGCTTGATTCTGATATAATGAGACTGGACGGTAATTTGCAGTCTACCTGTAATTTTGGAAAACGCAGTTGCCTCCAATCAGATTGGTGCAGTGATATCCCTGCATCTGCACGACTGCCCGGCTCTACTTGAAGTATATCACATGCTGCGAAACGAATCAGTTGGGCATAGTTTGTTTCTGTCGTTATCTTGGGTCGATCGAAGCAAAGCTGCGGCTTTTAACAATCGAACACGTATTATTAAATTTGCGAATACTAGTATCATGACTGACACAGGTATAAGCTTCACAACATGGAAATTGGAATGCTGGTCTGACATTCGAACTCATCCTGATACATGTCAGGACAATCTGGCATGAGATCAAAGCCTGTGTGAACAAAGTGTACAATCAATATCAAACTATCTTTCAACCTCATATGAAACGCCGGCGGGAACCTCGCACCTTGAAACCTACCTACCTACTCAGATACCAAGACCCCAGATTGATTAGGCTTTGCCCTCTCTCGACTTCATCAATGGCTGAACTTTCTGCCCAAACTTTTCCAAGCCCTCCACAAAGTCGTCAAATGTCAACATGAGACCCTTGGTACCTTCTACTGATGCAGCCTCATCCAGCATTGCCGCCACCTTTTCATACGAACCAACCAATGTTCCCATACTCATGTTCACAGTGCCCTCGGACAACTTGCTGCTAGTTGCATTCGAATCGGCCTTCTTGTCTTTGGAGCTCTGATCCTTCATCCATGAACAGGCTTCGGCATCGATACCATCGTTGTACAGCTTCCACTTCCGCTGTGCTTCTTCATCCGTTTCCTCCGCTATGACCATGAACAGGACGTACGAGCCCACATCACGACCAGTCTTTGCAGATGCCTCCACGAGTCGGGTGCTGGCTTCCTTGTAGGCTGTTGGCGTGTTGATACCAGATCCCAGAGCGAAGTTGAAGTCTGCATAGTTCGAGGCAAATTCAACGCCCCTGCCGCTCTGTCCGGCTGCCACAATCTTGATGGGCTGAGAGGGCTTAGGAGCGAGCTTGCAGTCGTTCATGGTGAAATGTTTGCCCTTGAAGTCGGAAACACCATCCGCCCAGAGATCCTTCATGACTTGCACATACTCGGTCGCATAGTCATAACGATAGCCAAAGTACGCATCGCCAGGCCAAAGTCCCATCTGCGAGTACTCAGCACTCTGCCAACCAGTGACAATGTTGATTCCAAATCGTCCGGGGGCAATGGAATCGATGGTTGTGGCCATCCGGGCCACCAGGGCAGGAGGAAGTGTGAGAATGGCCGTCGACGCGAAGAGCTTGATCTTTGTCGTCACAGCCGCCAATGCCGACATCAGAGTGAAAGACTCGAGGTTGTGGTCCCAGAACTCGGATTGTCCGCCGAAGCCACGCAGTTTGATCATGGAAAGGGCAAAGTCGAGGTTGTACTTCTCCGCCTTCTGCACTATCTGCTTGTTGAGCTCGAAGCTGGGCTTATACTGCGGGGAGGTCGTTGATATCAACCAGCCATTGTTGCCAATGGGAATGAATACTCCCAGATCTATGGGAGCCATGATGGAACCGCTGGAATTGAGTTTGCAAAGAATGAGCGGGGTTATGGAGTGTGGATGAATGCGACGATACTTTTACAACGTAATGATACTGCTCGACGCCGTCAGATACAACAATGCGCGCGGATCAGGGTATTTAAAAGATGTTGAGTCCTGTGTGTTGTTTTTTTTATCATCGGGGGAGTTGACTATCTTGTTGCCTCCACCCGCCGCCGCCGACTGCGTGACACACCGGCAGGCGAGATATCCTCTGCCAGATGCTGGTTGGCAGATAGGCAATCTCCGCGCTATCGAAAGGTTGTGTTAATAATCCAGCAGCAACCTTTGGGGGCATATAGTCTTCGTAGCGAATAAGAGACGTGCGGCTAGTTCCGTCTAGGATGCCTATTGTGTATTGCGGTCATACCCTACCTACCCAACGTACGTGTCTTCGCAACCTTCAGGTGGGAAGACTTGGCAAAGGGCTCGGATATCATTATGCAACGTCTGATCGGAGCCGGGAATCCTCCGATGATAGGTATGCAAAACCGATATGCACACTGTCGATGGGAAACAAGCATATTATGTGTCGCAGCTGGCAGTTCCGATGCTATTTTGAGGGTCGCACGAAGTTGCAGATCTCTTGACCATCGGTTCTCAGGGTAGCACAGGCACTTCTTGAGACCTGGTGTCTCCCAACTTCGAGTAGTGGGGCTGAATGCAAAGGACAAAAGGGATCAATGTGGCAAAGTCGATCACGGTTCATTTTTATGTTAAAGTCGGGGCTCTAACCAAAGCTTTCTTCAACCCAGGAGATGGTGGGGGGGGTTCCAAGGAACGCAAGGTATGGCTTGCACAGATCAACCAACAACGAAGCAATTTTCAACACTGACATGAAATGTGACAATACATAAGAGAAGAAAAGGAATTCAACACAGATCCCGCCACGGGGCCTGGTTTCCCCCTCGTCGATCGACTAAAGTCCCCATTGTTGAGATGCACGGCTAGAATGAACAATGCTACACGCACTTGCATGCATCTTATTGTTGATAATCTGCAGAAACCCATGCTTTCTTGAAAACACATTCTGGACTTTCATTGTAGCATCATACGACATTCTATTCGCTCTTGAACCGTTAAGAAGCCTCATTTATCAGAATCTGTGGAACAATCATGGACACATCGTCGTACAAACCCATCACAACCAAGGACTATCTCTCCCTTGTCGAACAGTTCCCCCCAAATGTTCCTGTTATACTCATACACATGCTGCGGTTTCACGACATGGCGATCTATCCGCCCTCATCACACCATGCCTCGCTCGAGCCCATGACTGGGCGCGACGCCTTCTACAAACGCTATGTGGTGGCTGGGAACGCCGCAGCGCATGAAATTGGAATCAAACCCGCTGAGACCAAGTTCTATTCTACGTCGATCACCAGCCTGCTTCTTGGTCACAACGACATCCCTTGGGACGTGGTCACAGCGCGGAAATTTGCGAGCTTCGAAGAGTACGCCCGATATCAGATGAGCAGGCCTTATTTGGAGAATGCGGTGCCGCATCGAGATGCAGCACTGAGAGACTGGTCACTGGTTGCTCTTGTGGAAGAAGAACCACCGAATATCTAAGACAACTATAATACCTGGGTGTACAGCCTGATTTTTTGAAAGCTTGTTATGTTCGTTGGAAGTCATGTATTACGACTGGAAACCACTTGCAAGCCTGTGCCCGGTAGCAGTATGTATGTAGTCTTTGGAACCACACTTTCGAATTGAATCCGTCATATGAAGCTTTGATGAATTCCTGACCGGGCGCCATTGAATTATCTACTCTTTCCAAGATAATCTCACAAGAAAGGTAGGCTTCTCTAGTCATCAAGCGGCTCAAGCTCGAAGATGACCGCAAAAGCTGGCTTTTGAAGCTCATGGCCTTTCACACAACGCCAGCCTCCCTCTTCGAAAACATCGTACCACTCCTGCATCGTTGGGATATAAACATCCATAAGAACGTGACCGAACTCCAGTCCCAAGGCAAAGATGGGCACATCCTCTCCATTCACCTGCTCGACCGGCGGTTTGGATCCAGCACAGGGCAGAAGACCCCTCGTCTCATCACCCAGAAGGAAACGACGGACTTTAGGAAAGAGTTTTCGCAACATGCGTAGAGTGTAAATGCACCTATCCCGCGGCCAGAAGTCATGTCCCATCAGGAAACTCGTGAGTAGGTCGACCTCTGCAAACTCCGGCCGCGGCTCAATGACCCGGGCATCGCCGGCACTGAATTTGAGCCTGTCCTCCGGGAACCCTGCTTTTCGTGCCTCTTCTGCTGCAAAGCCAATGGTTGGGCCTGCAATATCAATGCCGATGCCCGTTGTCTCATCGCCAAAACGCTTGAGAATCTGCTGAAGTCGCTCGCCGCTGCCACAGCCCAGGTCGACGACTGAACGAGGCCGGTAAGGAAGGGCATCCATGACGCGCCAGAATACCGGGTCGTAAAATTCCTTGTTTAGGGTACGACACGCGTATGCCACAGCAACGGGGTCACGCATATGTAAGTGAAAGGACTCGCCGCCTTGGCGATTTTTGTTGCGCAACAGGTGCTGTGTTCGTGAGAACAAACCGCCAGAGCCGAGGGTGAGCCAGTGGAACATGGGCATGGTCCGAAACGTCTCGTTAAAAAGAGGCCCGGGAGCGATGGTTGCAGTATCAGGGGAGTACCTGACTATATCGGCGACGGCCAGTGTAATGGCGAGACTCTGCGTCGAGTCTTTGTCTAGGTCGTGCGAAGAAGCGAAGGCGAGCACGTCGACCGACTGCTGGGACTTGAGAGCATCGAGTAGACCAACCTCCCAGGCTGCTGCGATGGAGCCGGCCGCGATGTATGAGTTGTAGATCTTGGCGACAGCGCGCTCTTCATGGCTGAACGACGACATCTTGGCAGGAGGGTCGGAATCGCGGCCGGTTGTTGTGTTGTCCAGATCGAACCAACTAGGCCAGTGCATTCTGCAACATTGGTCTAATCATTGGAATAAACCGCGTGATCTATATGCTCTTGAGATCTAAATGTAGCTTTTGAATCCTTTGTTCACTGCAAACAGTCCCTGACGAGTCCTCACGGAACCAGACTTGACTCGGTCCTCTTCTGCCTTTCCATTCTGGAAGCAGCCTTAAAGCCTAGGATAACCTGGCATGGATTCGTTGGGATTCAAGCAGAAAGTTACGTTATGTGGTGGGACTAGCAAGCCATTTGATGGAAGTTCGAGAACAATAGGCATTTCTTGATATTGTTGCCTGGCATCCGATGAATTCGTATGTATTTATGCTTCGCTACTGAAGCCGTTCGAAAGGCTGTATTAGGCATCATTCTCAGACACTTGACAAGTGTAATCAAGATTGGGACTTTTTCGCTGCGACCGGCTGCGTTCACAATATCCGGAGTTCTATGATATCGCCAGTACACTGCCAGTAACTCAAAACCTCATTCCAGGACTCGCAGGAGATATGGTTTTTGACTGAATGAGAACATTACCTCGGTACTTATTTGCTATGGTCACGCAGAAATGTGGAATACAATTTCCAAAGCCATGTGTCAATTGGCAATAAAGAAGCGGCTCCCTACTTGTGTAGCCGCAGCAACGATGACAATACGAGTAGCACAATATCAAGCAGGCCGCCTTCTCCAGGCAGCCCGCTAACCTTTTTGCATTAATTTGTTTCTCATTATTGTATGTTCACGGCAGGCTTGCTCTCGAACCATCTTACGCCCTTATCACAAGTAACGGAAACAGGACCAAAGAAAACACCTAGTGGATGGAATTGGCCCAACTCGGACAGTCGGCATTGGGGGAGAAGCAGGCCTGGAGCTTATGTCGAGCGTCCCAATTGCCCTGGCGATCGGAATTTTCCCGAAGTAATAATTTCATGGCCAGAACACCCTGATGTAGGTATTTGTGCTCTGAGACTCGAGTACTGCTTCCTTGTACTGTCCACAAAAGGCGGTACGGTACATACGAAAGCCCCTGATCATACGAGTGCGGCGTAACCTCTTCAGAGTACTGAAGCGGCAAGTAACTCGAAATAACACTGCCGGTGACAAGACATAAACAAAGAGCTGTTGTTACACCGCTATAAGAAAATATCAACTAGCAGTATGGCGTCAGGTTTTTATTCGGGCTTGACACGTCCAACACTTGCACATAATTACCTCTTTCTTACTCACATTGACCTTCAGAACACCGAAAAGCCACTATGATGCTCTGAAATTTGGCGATCTTGAACAACTATTCAGCCAAAACAATCGATATATGCGTATACGTGTATACAGGCCCCAAAGCTTTCCCCCAAGACGATCCGCCATTGGACGAAGAAAAGACATCATGTCAAGTTCTACCTTTCCTCCACCGCCTACCTCCAGCGTGGACTGGACAAAGTCAAGCATTTCTAACCTCCAAGAAGGTAAGCAATGAGGCTTGTAACTTTGTGCACTATTCAATCTTCTCTGAGCTGACCAGCCTCGCACACAGTCAACGGTCATATCGAGTCGACCTATCACAGGTCCACTGGCAAGTGGACGCCCCTCAAGTTCGTTCCTGATCCTTACATGCGTATACACGGTCTTGCACCGGGTCTCAACTACGGCCAACAAGTATTTGAGGGCCTCAAAGCCTTCCGTGCACCCGGTACGCCCGGTTCTATCACACTCTTCCGACCGGACCGCAATGCCATGCGTCTACAGCATTCGGCAGGTGTACTCAACATGCCACACGTTCCCGCGGATATCTTCATCGAGGCCTGCCGTGCGGCCGTCGCCCTGAATGCGGAGTACGTGCCACCGCACGAGACGGGCTGGTCCCTGTACTGCCGTCCCCTTCTGCTCGCGTCCAGTCCACAATTCCCACCCGGCGAGCCGGAAGAGTGTACCTTTGCAGTGTACGTTCTCCCCACTGCCTCCGGAGCGGAGGAGGGCGCGAATCGTCCTCCTATGCCAATCCGGGCGTTCGTGCTTGATGAGTTCGATCGCGCTGCGCCTAGGGCACCGGCACGGCCAAGGCGGGCGGGAATTACGCTGGCTTGTTGCGGTGGAGTGGGCGAGCGCGAGCGGAGGGGTTCGGCGTTACTCTGCATCTAGACAGCGCGAAACATGAGTTTGTGGACGAGTTCAGCCTGTGCGGATTCTTGGGTGTCCTCCGCGCGGAAGGTGGCAAGGAGGATATTACACTGGTGGTGCCCGAGTCTTCATGCGCTATCGACAGCTTGACCAGTGATAGTGTTCAGACAATAGCTAAAGACTGGGGTTGGAAAGTCATCAGACGTCCTGTTTCGTATGCCGAGCTGCCTACGTTTAGCGAGGTTCTGGGCGCGGGTACGGCCATGGGTATGGTCCCGATCAGGTCCATCACGAGACGGCGCGGGTCTTCTGTTTCTCAATTGGCCGCAGGCTCGCGTGTTTTGATTGATGGTGACAAGGAGACTGGGACTGAGACGGTGGTATATATTCCGGATGACCAGGAGGCTGGTGGACCGGTGTTCCAGAAACTGTCGACGATGTTCAGAGCCCTGCAACTAGGCAAGGAGGAAGACAAGTTTGGGTGGCGGTTTGAAGTGCAGGCAAAGGACGGCGACTTGGGACCAGTCAGGACCACCAGGCAGGGGAGACAAGGCTGGGCCTCACCTTTGAGTCTCGACCGTTCTTTGATTTAGTCTAGTGTATCTATCTATCCACGAAGTCAACTTGCGTGTGAACAAAATCGAATTATTATTTCTGCGGGGGACAGTATAAGGACTTGCTCTCCACTGAGCATTGTGGGCTCAATTGGTTCAATATTGATACATTCTACCTTCAAGCTGAATTTCGATATAGCCCACAAGCTTCGACTTCGCGTTCCCATAGCTTCCAAGGCCGTTGGGCCGACCATTTGGCCATCTGTGTCGCAGCCTTCGACTCATCTTCGTTGAGGAACTTTAGTCCTCCCGGTCCAGCTTGGGCGTTCTGAGCTGCAAACGCCACTTGCATTGTAAGCGCCATTGTCTGGATGCTCGCATTCTTCATCGTATACACAGCTCTAGACACGACCTCCTCGATACCACCACCAATGACCGTTAGGCCGTGCCCTCTCATCAACGCCACCATGCTTCCGTCATCAAAGCACTTCGCTAACGGCTCCCCAAGGTGTGAGTTCCGCACCAGCATATCCGGTATATCTCCTTCTTGGAGAAAGTCGGCCGCGTCGTATACCGAAGGAGACCCGCCAGCACCCAAGCCCAGAAATCCAGCCATGTGATAACACGGCTTCAGCGGTACGCCAGATATTGTATACGGAATCACGCTATCCGAGTGGCTGTGGATGACAGCCTGTATATCGGCGTGCCGCTTGTATATCTCGGAGTGAATGTGTCTCTCTGCGTAGCCTTTTGTCGAGTTCGGGTCCAGAGGCTCCGCGTTGCTCACGTGGTACTCAATCAGGTCGTCCGGTGAGGAGATGGTGCCTGGGGCGATGTACTTGGACATCACAAATACCTCGGAATTGAAAGGATGTCTGTAAGAAAGATGACCGTACGCGTCGACAACCGCATGGTAGTGGAGAATATGGCTGCCCGTGATGAATTTGCGCTGAAATCCTGCGAGAATCTCGCGTTGACCGGCATTGGCATCCATGGTTGCGTTATGCTGCTTGCTTATGTGCTGCGTCTACTCGTCGTTTTGAAAATCAGGGCTTTGCTGTGAGGGTTTATGAATAAAAGGCCGGGTTTTCTTCTCGTGCAGGTAAAGGCTGCACATCTGCATAGGCCATGTCATCGACAAGCCACCGAACGGCACGTCGATGCCGAGGTGGGAATCATTGGACGCGGGGTCATTTCAAGGATATTGCCTCATCGACCGTCCGGCTTCGAAAATTGAAGGAATAGTAGCGGTTCGGCCCGAGCCACGCATTATCTAGCCTCGAAGGCCAAAATCATCTAGTTCGCCATCATGTACAAGGGAACACGGGTGGAGATTTGTACCAGGAAGCCAATCGTGGTTTTTGTGACGTGAAAGTTGAAAGCTTAGCATCCCGATTTCGCCCTTGAGCAGTACTGTCCTCGATAACGATTAAGGCGTCTCAACAGGGCGACAGGGAGAACATACCTGATTTTGGAACCTTGTGTGCGCAGTTCTGGGTTTCATTGTTGTGCCATTCCAGCTGGTGGTCGGTTATTGGGTGCCCCGTGGTCGTGCATCCTATAATGAAGTGGCTCATGTGTCGATGGCTCACCTATCAACTCAGCAGCCGCCGCAATGCCTTGCATATTCAACCTGCCCCGGTATATTCTTCTTTCGCAGGCTGTTGTTGTCTGTACCTATCCACAAGAACATGACCAACGTATGGATCCACAAAGACAGAGACTACTTCAGAACTCTCGTGGACTTCACTCCCATCCGCGAACTGCAACATCGTCATCAGTGCAGAGAGTACGCCCATCTCTTGCCCGAGATTCACATCCTCGTCAAACTTACGTAGACCCCATCGCATGCCACACATGCGGCCGTTCTCTCCACCCGTGCACGTCTCGATAGCGGCTACTGTAGAGGATCTGATTGCGGCAATGATAGGCTCTCTGGTCCAGGGGCAAAGTTGAGCAGTGTCGGCCATCCAGCGCATGACCAAGCCCCTAAAGGACTTCATGTCTTGCGTACAGCCACCTTCAGGGACACTGATAGTGCCTTCGCAGGCAGGTTCGAAGAAGACCCCGCTGGGAAAGAAGTCTTGAAGCATAGCATGCAGGAGGACGTTGACTTCGTCCCTCCAGTATTGGTCTTGACTCTGTTAGGCGGGTGTGTTAGGTGTCGTCATGTACAACTTGGAGGCTAGGAGCAAGGTCGTGTCTGTCTTTTTTTGGGACAAACATACGAAAGATCTTGGCTACTTACGAAATCCCACATAAATGCGGCTCCCTGGAGGAGAGCGGCTGCTGTATATGAGAATTGTGCGTGGTTGATGTCCTTGCAATTTGTCTCAACATGTGCTCCATCCCAGACGTTGTGGTTTACGTCAGTGGAGCCGACATCTTTCATCCATTGAAACGTCGACTTCGCAGTCTGAGCAGAAGCTTCGTCCCCAGTATATCGAGCCAGCCTAGCGGCTATATTGAAGAAGCCGGCATTAGCGATGGAGTTCTTGTAGTTGTAGCCGTTGTTCAAGACGATGATCTGCCAGCGCAGTCCACCGCCGCATGTTGTTTCCACGTCTAGATGGGCTTTCTGGCTATTGTGAACGGCTTGTGCCGATGAAAGCCACTGTGGCTCCGAGGGAGGCGGATCCTGGAAGCCAGTCTCTGTAGCTAACATCGCTGCTATTCCCCAGGAGGCTTGATCATCGTTGCCTATCGATGCGGTGATGTTGGGTTCAAGATAATTCTCGTCCGGGCCGACTTGGGAGAGGAGCGCATGTTTTGTGATTTGATTATATCGTGTGTCCCCAGTATATTTCCAGTAATTGATCATTGTTCCCCAAAGAGCGCCTGCTTGCCACCAAAAGTGCGGGCCTTGAGGAGGCGGGCCGGGTAGAATGCCCAGAGTTTGACCCTCTTCGTTGCCATGCCATGATAGAAGGACATGACGTCTTGGGCTTTCAGAGCTACCCCCGCTTGAATTGATGCTGTTGGTCTGTGTCAGTGGGCGGTTTCCTCAAGTGGTACTATTAGAGACTACTGGGGGAACGTCTGTGCCATGAATGAAAGATGCCTTACATGTTGACTCGAGGTTGATGTGCAGCGAAGCGAACGCTGTGCCAGTGAAGGCCAGAGTGAGATGAAAGGCCTTCATTGTTCCCGAATAAATGATGACGGCGGAATGTAACTCTTCTCGTACCGCAGACGGTGAAGCTTGCTCTACCAAAAGGTGTGACAGCAGCAAGCCGGAACGCAGGCCAGAATTATTCTTACTCTTGTGAGCGTGCGAGCGGAGGCTTAGTATGTCTTGTGTATTTCTGGTAAAGAGCGGATAGAATATTTAGAAGAAGAAAATTCAGAGCGCAAGAACTATCTCGCGCATGTGGAAGTTGGCGGAGTAAAACATATCATCAGTCTTGTAGGAAAGTGCCGGGCTTGGTCCATAATGTCTATTTGGTGCGTTATAGCGCTCAAGCTTGATGGCATTTAGTGTCACAATAACCATCACCCTGCCACCAAGTCGCTTTAATGACAGCTGGCGGCGAACTCGTCGAATTTGATGGCGCTCCTCGAAACTTCCACCCAGGCCAGTGTGTGGGCTATGCCACTCGGGATGGGAAAATCTCCCCATTCGACCGAAAAACTTGCACTCTGCGAGACTTGGGAAGTTTAGCACCTTGGTGTTGCGCGTCGAAGAACGAATTACCTGACGGTCCTTGCATCGTAGGCCGACTACTTAAGCATTCGACCCATTTTTCAGTATATACGATATAAATCAAAGAGGAACTTCCCAAGGCGTACTCCCATTACTCCGATATGCTAAAACATTGATCTGCGCCCGCTATGCATCTATGCTGTACCGTTAGTTTGTGCGGCGTGCGTGGCAACCATACTCCACTGTCCGCCCGTGCCTGCCCAAGTGAGCTTGAAGCTGTCCAATCTCATCACTGGCTGAGCAACCTTGTTGTCCTCCATCTCCTTGTTGCCCAGCTGCCCCTCCTCTCCGTAGCCTGACGCGAAAGCCTTGCCCTCTTGGTTGATGAAGATGGTATGGGTCGCTGAGCACGCCACATAGGCTGCCTTGCCAATACCCGGCACCTCGAGAGGCTGCAGGATGATGCCCGGCCTGCCTGACTCTGTTTTGAAGACGAGCTTAGGATTTTCAATCTGTTCCTCCGTCAACTTGAAGCCATTCCATTCGCCAACGGTTCCCCAGACGAGGAAGCGACCATCAGCAGTCACAGCCGCGGATTGCCTTTCTCCGGCGGCCAGGACTTCAATTTTTTTCTTGGACAAAGAGCGGATCTCAAGAGGGTTGGGCAACTGAGCGTCATCAGCTCCAGCGTTCTTGTTGTATCCGGCTTGACCGAAGTTGTTCATGCCCCATGCATACACTCTGTCCAGGTTGTCCAAAGCCAGAGAATGGTATGGACCGGCCGCCAGCTGTTTGACTCCATGTCGGCTCAGATTGAGAAGGCCTGGGTAGAAATTGTCCTTGTGGTCGTTCTCTGGGCGGAGTCGGCGACCAACTTGGAGCTTTTCGCTGACACCCCACGACCAGACGCGACCGGAGGTATCGAGTGCCAGGGCATGATTGGAACCGCATACAACGGTTTTGATGTTTTTGAGTCCTGGGATGAGCATCGGCTTCTCTTGCTTCTCGATAGTCTCTCCCTTGTAGACGAGGAAAGTTTTGTTCGCTTCGGAATCCTGTATGACACTTCAGGTCAGCATTATAAGTGGACAATAAGGAATGCTGGCTGACTTACCGCAAAGGTACCCCATCCGTAGACCAAACCAGTCGCCGTTACCGCAAAGCTGCAGCTGTCACCGGCAGCGACGCAAGTGAAACGAGTGCCGGCAGGGAAGGAAGTCTCCGGAATATGTGTAGGGGTGGATTCGACAGGATTCAAAGCCTCATCGTCGGACTCATCGCTAGCGCCATCGTCTCCGTTCTGCTCAGCATCCATGTCGCGTAGGCCGCCCTCCCAGGCGGAGTCCCTACCCAGGGCACCATCGTCATTACCTCCCCATGTCACAATCTTGCTGTCCTCAGTCAAAGCGACTGTGTGCATACCACCGCAAGCAAGCTGTACCACTCTGTATGTTCCCTCCTTTCTACCGTCCAGCTCCGGGATGACGGTGGGAAGTTTTGCTGTCTTCTTCTTGGGTCCCAGACCAAGGTCGCCACTCATATCCCCCGTTCCGAATACGAATACAGTCAGGACATCAGTGGGAGCCTGATTGATAATCGGGAGGGAGGACGCGTCGGGCGGTGAGGCCTTGAAGTCGGAGAGGGTGGATTTCGGCTCTATGTCGAACGCAGTTGAGGCAGCAGCGCGCTTTGCGGCAGGCTTAGTCGCTTTGGCCTTGGACGTCGCAGCCTTTTTGGATGTCTTGGCCGTGTCGATATCTTGAATCGCATCGTCTAGTTCTTTGACGTCGAAGCCCTGGCCTTTCGTTCTCTTCGCCGCGACGGGTTTGGTCTCAATGTCGGCTTCTGCGTCTGCGGCCTTGCGCTTCCTGGAGGCGGTGGTTGCAGAAGACGCGCCGTTTGTGACAGGCGCGGCTTTTGCAGTTTGGCGGGCACGGGTGGTTCGAGGAGCCATGATGAATAGAATTATTCTCTCAATGGCACGAACAGAGACGGAGTGGTGAAATGATTGAGTGGGAAAGGTGCAGCCTTGAGAAGTCGATTTCCAAGGCGACGCAGCTTTGATGATTGTGGACTGAGAGCTTCGGCTTAAAAATCCTAACCCCTGAAAGACAACAACAGGGGTGGCTTGTGTCATTGTGCATCATCGCCTACATAGTAAGCAGCCATCCCTGCAGCACAACATCGCAACCAAAGGGGCAACGGCTCAGGTACGTACCTAGATACATAAGTACCTAGGTAGGTGCCTAGGTATGTGCCCAGGTAGGCAATTTGAAAATATGCTTGACATTCTTCAAATATCATATGGCCATGCCATTGGGCTCAACAGATAGCAAAGTATGTCATAGTATATTCAGGCTACAGTATGGCTTTTGGATGACACACAGCGCGACTTCGTGGCCTGCTTCGTGTAGAGGCTGCCTACGCCAACTATATCCAGGGACATCGTTAACGAGAGTTGTCTGGTATTAACCCGGGATTGCCAGGACAAAGTACTGCTGAGGAATTCATTTTGTCCTTAGTGAACAGCCTTTTCCTTTGTTGCTGTGAATTAGCTACCGTTGAAGATGTGGAATGTCGCATCTCTAGGGAAACAGCTGATATGTGACCGTGAAATACAAGACCACCAAGCCACGTCACTTTGAAAAGGATGACAAAAGAGAGGAAAGGCGCTCAATACCTCCGTTCGTGCTGCGAATAACCTTACTGAAAAGCACCAATCGTCTCTTGGACGGCTTGCGTTATCTTTCGAGAATGAACAACAACACGCTCATTAGGTACACAGCGACCAGACGGACCCAGTATTGACGAGAAGCTATCTCTATATATATCAAGGGAGCAATTGATTTATACGATAAAACTTGTGAGGCAATTCAGTCCACAATGATTTGAGAGGTATCGAAAATGAGAACAATCATATGAAACACAGCTGCGTGATCCTCGCATTCACCTACCTAGGTACCTAGGTATAGGATCATCTGTACCGTGGCATTTTCCATTTGCGAGCCAGATACTTTGCAGTGGCTTAGTGTGCTCCTACTTAATTCCACTGGCGTTGATCAATATGATACGTACAGCACAATTGTTCAACGGCGGTGCTAATTACGCGACTATGGCATTCCAAGGCCCGTCCTCGCCTCCATTACTAGTCTGCACCATGCCTTTCATAGCCTCGGAGGCAAGCAGATTGAATAGGTCACCAGCCTTCACGGCAATTACGGTCCATTCATCAGGATCACCCTGACGAAGTGGACGTGAGTCATCCGGAAGTAATCGGGAAGTTCCTTCGTTCAGCGCTTGACAAAGTGAATCCTTAGTCGCCTTGTGAGCAGACGTGCTCGCATAGGTGGTTCAAACAGAATCCATTCCATCTTGCAGGCACTATTCCGACATACCGATTTCAGAACTCATTTTCTCTGCGGAATGCAAGGGACAAGATGAGCTTTAGTAGAAGCAATAGTCCAGCATATGCAGAGGATATTCTTTTGGAGTCAGAGCACCACATAAATGAAATGATGTTGAAGCTTTTGATTTGGAAGGAAATAACTGCGACATAAAAAAGACCTATGAATGATCATCACTATTCCGCACAGGCCGCTTTCGATTTGGCCGTAGAGCTATTCTCCTCCAGATTATTTGGCTTCAACGAGCAGGTGAGAGACACAGGCGGTGAATCAATTCCTGAGAGGGTGTTGGAGCCATGAGAACTTGATAGGCTTATTCTTTCTTTCTTTTTCTTGTCAACAGTCTCACAGCGTGGCTGGGTCTTCTTCCTGTTGTTTATACCTACAACACGACACTGAGGGCGATCAGAGAACGATAGGTGAGCCCTGACGCGCGCTTTGATGGACTGGCCTTGCAGACGAGGGTGTAGGAAGGAACGATCCGTAGTAGTTAATTAGTTAAACAGACAGTCCAGGATCGTCCTGGACCGTCTGACTAGAACAACAACAACAACGAAGACCGACATACTCACCCCAGAGAGACGTTTCCGTGATACGTTCTACAAAGGCTCATCAGGATACACCACAACGACTGTTTCTACGGGAGATCTACACTACTTCGACTATAGTCGACCAGGCTTGAGGGCATGAACGGTGTCTTGTGAATGGGCTGCTGCCAGCTAGGTCGACACAAATGCTGTGGTTGCAAGAATACTGGAACTTGCATGGTGCCATTCAAAGCTTCCTACATCATACGATCCGCGATCAAAAGATATGGGAGCGTTTGCGATGAGGATATCAACAGAGCAAGCCAGAGGGGAATTTTGTGAACGAGTTATACCGTTCACAGACACCTGCACTCAAACTGTCTACTGATTTCAATGCGCTCATACTTATCCCCCACTTTATCTCTCGGGAGAATGATAAAAATATGAGAGCCTGTGTCAAAGAATATAGGCGCATTTCTCGGCACATGGGGGGACGGGATCCAACGTGTGGTCCGCGAGCAAGGACTTTCTATAGAAGGGTGTCTATTCAAATTGAGAGAGTGCTTTCAATTCATTGTGCCATGAGTCCTTTGGTGCTACTTTTGGTTGCGCCACCACTTTGAGCCAGATCTTATACCTTCTCTGGCCAAGTTGCGACACAGGCATATCAGGCTAAGATACATCTAGAAAACACGCCAAGATAAATTGGTCTCCTGGGTCAGCTCACGCTGATACGGCGCAGAAAATTTGTTTGAAAAGGACGTAGATGTGGGAAACAAGTCAGTCATTCGTTCTTTGAAGTCAAGGAATGGAGATCATGCTTGATATCGGGCAACTTCTTGCAAACATTGCAACAGCACATGTCTATGCTGCAATTTCCCGTGATTATTACACTCGTCAGGTCAATCCAGCGTAGGAGGAGGAGTACGCGATGTGTTTTGATGCGTGTTCCTATGACTAGCCTGTGTATATCCAGGAACGCGGAAGTTGAATGGAGCTGGAGCTTCGACAGTAGGAAGACACGGAGGCCAAAGCGTCATGATTGCAGGGAATGTTGCCTATACAAGGTCCAAGTCATGTCAATGGCTGTCTAAATCACTTGTGCATTCTACAAAGAGATACCCACGCAGTAGAATGAGGCCCACAATGGCACAATTTGCTCTTGCGACGTCTCTTGGCTCACCACCAACATGACGAAGACAGCACGGAGAGACTCTCAAGGCTCGGGGTCCGGGGCTCAGGATTCATGGCCGACATAAGAAAAGATGGCCGGCTTGACTCGCAAGCTCAAGCGGGTGGGTCATCTAACATGCACGCTGTACCAAATCATGAGCACCAACCCATGGAGCGGGCCGGGAGTGTGCTCGCGGTGGTCAATCCCACAGCATCGGAGTGGAAATTCTTGGCCTCTTCGGGGACAAAGTCAGGCTTCAATTATTCATGACCAATCCTGTAATTACTTTCCATCCATACCGACATTGCGTGAAGTCACTAGTCAGCGCGTTAAATTTAGCACTGATCTCTCGGACATTCATCTGCTAACAGACACGGTCGGTTCAATATCGTTTGACCACAGCTGGGCCTCACGCGACGTCGTCATATACCATGCTTATCGGCCTGTTCACGATACTTTGCAAGGAAATTCTCGGTTGCTGATTCAGTGAATCGAAGCACCCGTCTATGGTGTTTTTAATCGCGATGAACACTGGTTCCTGCTGATCTGAGACGGATAATCTATTAAGATCAACCATGTAGCATTCTCGGAGGATGCAAACGCTCCCAGGCAATGAGCTGTCCAAAGAAATTACTTCCAATTATTCTCACCAGCAAGGGACAAGGCTGTCAGCTCTTGCTGATACTGTTTTGTTGAATCATAACTGTCTGCCGATAGTAATACTAGAAGACGATTTATTTGCATCTCCTCGTGTGTGGTCACTGAAGTTGTCATCGAGTGTTGCCAATGAAAATTTGGTTCTCAGACTCGACTCGCGTGTCCGGAGTGATGAGCCTCGATGAAGTTGATAGCCGCGCGAATTTAGAAAGCCTCCACATCTTTGTTTTCATTTTAATTGTCCAATGGAATGTCTCCGCGACGCTCACTCTACTGAATTTGTCGCGTTTTTATTTAGACAGGTCTTGTCTCAGGTGTTGTGCCTCACAAGACCTGCGACTTCCAGCCAATCGAACACTCCGAAGACCAGGGCAATTATGGCGGCGAACCATGCAAAATTGGACTCCATAGCGAAGTTGAAGACGGCCGAGAGTTCAGCCTATGGCGCAGATTATATTACAAAGACTTGACTTTGAAAACCTGTGAGAGTTTCAAGAAATTACTTGAAGTTCGTAGGCTCCTGACCAAGATGAACATTTGAACACGACGGTGAATTTAGCACAACAACTTGCTGTTGTTAGTCTGCTCGTCTGCTCAACAGATCATGCTGGTTGTCTGTTATCTTCTTTGGCTCGAGAAATTCACAGACGGCGTCTTTACACGTTCTGCAATTTCATTTTATTTCTTCTGATGCCGCCTGTCACCAAGTGACACTAGAAATGAACCGCGGACACGAGAACCACACGCAATAGACAAACTCGTAGTGAACAGACAGTTGTCTCGGAATTCATTAGTGAGAAGAGCGATCATTTTCCAGAAGTGACATCGTCATAGTGAGAGCACTAGATGAGTTTGAGAGCTCATCTCTCCCAGACACTCCACCTCAATGAAACGAAAAAAGCGACTGGCTGCTCGCTTGCTTTATTAGTAGATATGAGTGCCCAACTGATATACGACTCAGATGGGCCTACTGTTAAATACAGTGAATCGCAATAGGGTAGGGGAAATTCTGAGATAAGAAACAAAATCCAATTGGCCTTCAAAGGCCGCCTCGCGGATAACCCGAAAAGCATCTCATAAAGTTCCGAATCTTGCCAAGTCTTCTGCACTTTTCGGCACTACACTCCCTAAACTTGATATGAGTTCCCCATGAGATATACGCCTGGTGACTCCAGGAAAATTCGATTGACACGTCGTATACAATATACGTGCTGGCAAAGCACGTACGAAAGAGATTGGGTCGGTATAACTTATTCTGGCTGGCGATGAGATGTATTTCGCAACTTTCACTCTTTCATAGCTAGGAAAAGGGAGACTTTGCCGGTCAGACATGTTTGAGTCAATCGTATAATCCACAGTATCGTATATCAGTCAGATGAACTGCTAGCCCCTGGTCTGAATTCAGTAGCCTATCCCGCCTTTGCTCTGCATGACAGTGTCTCCCCTTGTCAACGCCATAGCTTTTCGGACTTCCCATTCCCATGCAGTCAACTTGCAATCATTGATGTCCTTGGCATCCCCAATCAGGCTCCGCATGCTTGCATTGCGCTCGGGTCTTACCAGAAGAGCCAGGCTGTATCTGTCAATAAAGCGTTGGGCATCGGGAGAATGTTGAATACGGTGAACATTGCTGCGCAACAGACCGCCCGTCCATTGGACGATGGCGTCGCCCAAATTCACGACTAGGCAGCCGGGTCGTGGTCGCACCCACAACCATGCAGAGTCATCCGTCGGGGAACGGCCCGGGGCCAGACTCTGTAGACCGCCAATCACGTTGGCGAGGAGGGTGATGGTTCCAAAGTCAGTATGGTGGACCATACTCGTGCGGACATCCTCTGAGGCAGGGCTCGCAAAGGCTTTGATTAGGCGAGGATGATGGTACCTGAAGGCCGCGTCGGCTCCTGCAAAGCTGTAAAAGTGTCCGGCGGTAGGCTAAGCTGCTTCGCGATGGCCGAGCTGACTGTGGCGACAACGCTTTGACCGTGCTTTAGGAACGAGGAAAATAGCGCCAGATGCGTCTCTTTGAGCGTTGGGAGGGGCTGCTGCGCCGTATCTCCCATTAGACCATCCTGGCCGAGATTGAACCACTCAAACCGGTCTGGCTCGCCGGTCTCGGTTTTTAGCAGAATCGCGTGGCTTGAATCTTTGTCTTGTGAGAGGGTGGAGTGAACGGGCAACAATACCATAATGTGTGACTTAGCCAAGGAAGCTTCTGGGAGCATCGTGCAGATACTTTTCCTTCACCTCGTCTAGAAGTTCCATGATGTCCTTGCCTAGCAGCAAAATTTGATCGGTTTCCTTTATCATATCCTCGCCGAGTGTATCACCATCGAGCTCTAGCAGAAAGAAACCCAGCTCTCGACAAGCCGTGACAAGACCTCGAGCAGCAGTGGCATCATCACCAGCGTGTAGGCTTGCGAGATACTGTGCATGGACGCTATAGGGATGTCGTCCGGAAAATGTGCAACATCCTTGAACAGCTCTGGCGACGCCATGGCCTTCAGACCATTTCTCTTTGCTCTGTATATTAATGTCGACAAGCTGGAGATTCCGGACTCAAGAACATGTGACTGCAGACTGTACGTAAATATGGACGCGCCATCGATTCGCTTTTGCCAAATATCATCGTCAAGAAAGTTGAACCCCCTTTTTTTGGTTGCATCGCAATCCTTCCAATCCTCCCCTGCTTGACCAAAAACAGCAACATTGGTCCAACAACAAATCTTGCAACCAACAGTCTGTGGTTATGCTCACGGGCACACGTTATGTGTGATCGTGTTCTTTGGGGGGGGGGGTGAACTCTCACGGGTATCGTCCCAACGGAAATTCAGTATTCGTCCACCCCCGCCCATGCAGCAATCACGCCTCAGCCAGCTTTTCTTCCATTGGAAAAAAAATAAAAAATTAAAAAAAATTGGAAGATTTGAACTTCACTATTCTCATATTCGAATAGCAAGTTTGCAGATAGCTTAGCTTCGTGATGCCAGGTAACAACTCTAGTTTCCTTCCCAAACGCAAGACGCGGTTGGCCGAGTCAGCATATTTCTCGCCCTATTCGGATGCCGGTGCACCAAAGCCACACCCCAACGTCGACGCCGATGCATACGCCGCTCTCCGTGCCAGCGCAATTTCCAGCTTGGAGGCCATGGGCCATGATCCTAATACCATGATTGAGCGCGGTGTCGCCTGGGCCGAAGACCAGGACCCATTTGGCCACGTTACGCATTCACAATATATGCACTTCTTGGGCACCTACTTCCACCGTGTCATGGAAAGTTATGATGAGCACCTTAGTGAGCAAGAGTACGATGATATGATTAACGCCAGGACTGTTATCCCAGTCCTACGTAAATATCAGTGGAATAAGTTGCACAGCGCATGTAACGTGCTGTGATAAAGGTCGGGAACGGCCGAAAGACGTTCTGCTCTTGAAGACTTGTGATAGTAGATTTCATACCAATTTATCAAGCAACTACACACGCTATTGTGCTCTCTTGCTCGTGCAACTCACCGGCGCGTCTGAGTACCTTATATCAGTGCGGCGAGCAGGCCAAGCGTCAATGTGACTAGACCCCATCATCATGCTCTAAGATTGACGAAGATAGTCAGACAATGAAGCCTCGAGAGGAATATATATCGCTCCACTTTATCTGTGCCAATTGCGGCAGGGATCTACACCAAAAGACGAGTTGTGATGATGGGTTCAAGACGAGGTCGATAGCTGTGCAAGTAAAGTCCCACCTTCGACATTATAAGATCCTAGAGGTATTTCTTCCGAGATATGGCATTGGATTCAATGACCTGACAATAGCGACGCAGTCTTGCCAAGAAACAGAGTGGAGTTGCGATAAAGTTGCGACCTCAGGCAGCTCGCTTGTCATATTGGGTTTCTTAATGAGACGAAAGGTCTACTGCTATTCTTAGCAATCAAGTTCCATATGGGAGGAGAGACATGTATTACCGATGAGGTACTCACAATTCCACGTGGCCATAATACCTCCGTTGTATTTAGACTCACCATGACTAAGGTTATATACGATGTATTCTACGACATCATGAATGGTTCATTTCATTGTTCAAAAAGTCCACGCCTACCTAACCCCGACGGGACGACAGCATAGCATACCATTCAAGCACGGCCGAAAGCATCGATTTTTGTAATAAACCCGCAGCTGTCGGCAGTGGATTCCTATCTCGCTTCCTACGTCGCTACCATTTAGATTTTCTTGACCACTGCAATCGAATTGCATTAGATGGATAACTGTCACAGCTGGTCCATAAAGCTGTGGCCAACACAGTCGCTGGAATACAATGTGAAAATAAGAAGTCGCCTCCAGCCCTCGAACTTATGTCTTAGATGTCTTACCATAGGGCAGTTATGATTCGTCGTGGACCCCGGTCACCGAACGCCACTATCAAGACGCATCCGGTACGGGGTAGGCGTACACTAACTGCTGCGTGCCATTGTACCCGTGTCCCTGCCAAGTCAATCGAGGCGAACTTCTGGAAAAAGCTAAGGTCTTGTGAAGAGTACAAGAAATGCTGCCTCCGGGATCATCCGCTCATATCACTGCTTGGCTGAGCTTGTTTTTAAATCTGCAACCATCTCGGCGATGCCGCCAGCAGTTCGGTCAGGTTAGTTCGACATGCAAAGCTGCGCCGCAAATGTCCCATCAGCTGCTTTCGTACACCAAGAATAAACCACGCTATATACTGGAAAAAAGAAATACCAATGCTGCCTTGCGTATGGCGCAGCATTCTCGTTAGACCGGGTGCTAGACCGGGGCCGTCCCTGTAACCCACGATCATGTAGAAGACCCTCGAGCTGTCCTGGCTGTATATTCAAGACCCCTCAAAACCTGGTAGAGATCGTGGCTGACAGCGCGCTGCGTTTCATTGTGTGCCTGAAAATATCCAACATAAAAGTAGACAATGCTGCTTACACTGGTGAGAGGCGAGTCAGTCACGCGATCAGCTGCGATGTTGAGCGTGGGTGCCAAGGAACGGCCTGCCACCAGCATTGGTAAAATGCATTAGGTGAGCTTGTTGGTAATGGGGGAAGTGGGTCCCGTTTCCGTCTTTAAACCAAAGATAAGAGATCGGTCGAATAGTTGCGTAGTCAGGATATATTTGGCCGTTCATGAAACCATCAACCAGGCCGCGACTCAGTTCTGGTCGGACCACAGATAAGAAAAATTGGTCAGTAATAGAGCGAGCACCTCGTACATCGATCGTAAATTGGCCTATAAAACTCAATTTCAGGGAGAAGGGGGGGAAAACGGCCAAACAATGTCTTGGTATTGAATCTTCTCTAGTACGCAAAGTCCTTACGTGTCTGCGTGTCCAGAAGCATCTTGGACGACTGCATGCGTCCATTGACGGTGGCTAGGTAGGCATGCTAGAGTGCAAGACAATTCTATAGATGAATAGCAATGACCTTGGAGACACAGCACAGCTTGCCCACAAATCAGCTTGACACACGAGAAATCTTTGGGATCCGTAATTTCCCCCGCGATAACAGCGGTCCCCCCATGTTCCCCATATCCCGATCCGCCAAGCCATGTATTCGGGCCAAATGACACGGACATCCCGTTTCTGGCTATCATGCGCGGTATTAGGGCCTCGCTCGAAGGAATTTAAAAATTGATTTTTGACCTAAGGCTTTTGACAAACATGGGCACACCCAGCTCCACGTTAAACCCTTATTGGCCAAGGAAGGAGGCAGGGTTCGATATAAGGCTGAAAGTAATATCGATAGGAGATCACCCTGGCTCTGGCTCAAAAGGCATAGTACAACCGAGTTTCTCCAACCGAGATCCTCAAGTGTTTTATATATCTTGTTCCTCCTAGCACCCGGGAAGTTGGTACAAGCGTCGTCCGTGGTTTCTCCTGCATTACTACTTTCATCCCATTGCTCGCTGGAAGTCGACAAAAACAAACTTTCCTTCCGTTTCCTTACCATCACCGCTTTGGTCCACCGTTCCCTTCTACTCCTCCCACCCCTCCAAGTGAACGAACAAACGACCATGGCCATGTTTGGCATCAGCCGCAGCGAGTCCAACTCGCGCGGATCGGACGACGACAGCACCAAGAAGGAGAAGGAGTCCGTCACCGTCTTGCAGCCGGCCATCTCAAATCAGAATGGCAGGGTGTACGAAGACCCAACTGTGTTGCAAGAGGCTGAGGATACGCACAAAGGAGAATTCGGCACCAAGCGTGACCTGAAGGCTCGTCATGTTTCCATGATTGCAATTGCAGGCACGATTGGAACAGGTCTTTTCTTGGGATCAGGCGCAGCTCTTGCAAATGGAGGTCCCGTCGGTTTCTTCCTTGGCTACACCATTGTCGGATGCTTGGTTGGTATGATGATGTACGGTCTGGGTGAAATGTAAGTCATCAATCTCCTGATTGAGAATGTGCTGGCTTGAGAGAAACCATTCTAATGTGATCTTATTCAGGACCGTTTTCGCCCCCAACATCGGCGGTTTCATCGAGATGGGCAACAGATATGTCTCCCCAGAGATGGGCTTCGCAATGGGAATCAACTACGTGCTCTTGACTGGGTTCACGGTACCAACAGAAATCACCGCAATTGGTCTCATGATCGGATTTTGGGATGAAAGCAGTACACATGTATGTCGCCATTCCTTGTCGCCTCAACTGCTTGCCCTCCATCCGTATACTCTCAGACGGACACGCGCATGTGCTGGTCTCGTTGTACCTGCTGACTCTGGATTAATAGCTTGCCATTTACATTGCGGTGTTCTTGGTTGTGTGTATCGCAACAAACTTCCTCGGAGTCAAATATTATGGCGAGATCGAGTTCTGGTTCGCCTGCCTCAAGGTCGCCCTCCTTGTCGGCCTTATCATCTTTGGTATCGTGGCAAACACTGGTGGCATCAACGGAGGTGAGTCTACGCATGACAAAATATGCCTTGCGTTTATGTTCCTGTATTCACAGCGACTAATCGATCAATAGTGTACACTGGTGGCAAGTACTGGCGTGAAGAGCCTTGGAATGATGACTTCATGGACGTCACTCCCGTCAAGACTGCTCGATTCCTGGGTTTCTGGAAAGTCCTTACCCAGGCCGCTTTCGCATATGGTGGAGTCGAGTCTATCGGTGTTATTGCTGGCGAGGCCCACAACCCTCGCAAGACCATGAAGGCTGCCACCAAGACTGTCTTCTACCGAATCGTCGGACTGTATGTCACCGCCGTCATCATCATCGGCGTCAACGTCAGCCAGAACTCCCCGGAGTTGATCAGTGCTGTCAGCTCTGGTGGCCACACTGCAGCCTCCTCGCCTTTTGTCGTTATCTGCCAGCAGACCGGTGTCAAGGTCCTCCCCTCCGTCATCAACGCTATTGTCATGACTTCGGCGCTGTCCTCCGGCAATGAGAACGCCTACGCTCTTTCTCGCACCATGATGGCTTTGGCCAAGCAAGGATCGATGCCCAAGGTCTTCTTGAAGACTAGCAAGGTCGGCACGCCCTACATCGGAGTCGTTGTGGCTCTGTGCTTCGGCCTCCTGTCCTTCATGTCGGTGTCCAACGGCTCCAGCACTGCCTTCACTTGGCTCTCCAACCTTTCTGCCCTGAGCTCCCTGATCTCATGGACAGCCATTTGCATTTGCTTCCTTCGATTCAAGGGCGCCCTCGACGTCCAGGGCATCGACCGTCGCAACCTCCCATTCCGAGGATATGGACAGCCGTACATGGCATGGGTCTGCATTTTCATGTTCTGCATTATCCTGTTCTTCAACGGCTTTACTGCTTTCATTGGCGGTTTCAGCGTTTCAGACTTCTTCGCCAGCTACATCACAATCCCCATCGTCGGCATTGCCTTCTTGGGATTCCGCATTTACAGCGCAAGAGCCGGACGTCCCCATGGAATGCTGGCTTTGGATGAGATCGATCTGAGCCGTGGCCCAGCTGGGGCTTTGAGGGGTACAAAGTACGACCTTGGCGCAGCGTCATAAATGAGCGAGTTATGACGGTGTTTTATGGTGTTTATATTATTTGCAGAGACCCGAGTAAAAAAAAGTTTAGCTCGTAGAATCAGACTATTCAGTGATACCCACACACAGTGTCCGCTTGCCTTCTGATTGTCAAGGATGCTGCTTCTGTCCACAAGTGCCCCTCATGATGCTTCTCATTAAATCGCCTGATTGGATATGATGTGGTTTAACGATGCTGAGGAGTTGCATTCTCGTCCGACTGGGACTAGCCTTACAGGTAGTATATACCGACAACATGAGAGATGAGGTCCGAGTCCATCATACACACATTGAACGTCATAAGAGTCAATAGTCAAATTTACCTGGGCATCCACCCTTTTCTCCAATCTAGACCAGGTGGGAGTGACTGCGAGACCACGAGGAGAAGTGAACCTCCAATCTTGACCTTCTTGGAGATGAGCAATTTGAAAGGACTTCCTATGAATGGGCTCTTTGAGACAGAACTGCGAGACCCTCGCCTGAATGACGGGCTCACCATTGACCGAAGACCCTAGCAGATTGGAGCAAGGTCAGACCTCGATGACACAAACCGGAGGCTTAAGTTGCTGATACTTTGGTCTTGAAACTCGGACAGCTCGTGGACCTCCGAGCGATACTTTCCTGGCTACATGGTGGCGATATGGTGTTGGATGTCGGCTGGGTGGTCATACTGACGACTATACGCAACTGCAACAGCCCAAGTGATAGGACAATGATGTAACACACGCATGTTCGAGGAATTGAAGATGTCTGACGAGAACTTTCCTTTAGTCGTCGTTCATTGACATGTGGTGACGTACTGGCCAATGTTTGCAACCAAGCACGGTGAGAACGTATCCTTACACCAGCGTGGTTCACATGCCGCACAAATTTAATGCTAGGTACGAGATGATGGATTGCCCAATGGTCTTTTGAGAACAGACACAGCGGCGGGCAGAATGGTAGTTGTAAATGCTTTGTGGTCAAATTCTATTCTGGAATCTGAGCATATAGTCTATATCATAAATCTTGGCTTTCCAATGCAGATGTTCATCTCGAACAACATCTATCTCTATAGGTAAAAAATGTATCCCCATAACCGGTATATCGATGCCCGTGAACGCCAGAACCAATCAAAAGAGAAGAAAAAAAAGTCAAGAATGATGAATCGTCGCAGACGAGCTTAAACCTCGATGGCGTGGTTACCCTCTGCGTGAAGAGGGTTCATGCTCTCGTCAAAGTGCATCTTGAAATCGTCACCCAACTCCTTGCGCAAGGCGGTCGTGACAGCCTCGAGGACGTTGGGGAAGACGCCAAAGTTGGCAGGGTTGTTCTCATCATTGTCACCACCCTGGAACACACCAGTGCGCACCAGGCAGGTGTTCCAGCCGTACATGTTTCCACCGATGATGTCTGAGGCCGGGTTGTCGCCCACCATGTAGACGTTCTTGGGCAGCCTCTCCTCGCCGTGAAGCTCGCCCATCCAGCTTGCCATGACCTCGTCGGCGTACTTGTAGGTGGCCATCTCAGGCTTACCGTAGACGACACGCTCGAGATCCTCTCCGGTCAGGGCCTTGTACATGGCCTCGAGGCCAATGCGGAATGCACCCTGAGACATGCGAGGGTAAGGGTGCTCGCTTGGGCACAGCAGGTCACCCTGGCTGAAGTAGATGGGGATGCGCTGCGAGACGGGGTCCTTGGCCCTTGTGCCGAGGCGACCGTTCTCGGATTGCAGCAGGTCCATGATGATCTGCATGTCGGTGGCGTAGTCACGGCTGTCACTGAATACCAAGATGGCCTCAATGTTGACCTGGGTGAAGTCACGTGGCCGCGAGGTCGCACGCTCCTCGTCGGTGAAGACCCGGTAAGGAGCAATGGTGGGGTCAGAGGCAACAATGTCGTTGGGTACGACAATGTCCTTGAAGCCGTAGAGCTCGGCGACCTCTCGGCACTTGTAGCCCTCGCCGCCAACCACTAGAACCGTCTTGTAGTATTCGGCAAGGGCTGACATGGGAGTGTGTGACTGGATGAACTGATCGGTGCTGACAGGCTGGCCGAGAATCTTTGTGAGCTGCTCGCAACGAGGCTTCTCCGGCTTACCGGAACCGTTCGTAAGGCTGGCGAATTTGTTAGCAACTCGCTGCTGGACAAGACTCACGGACTGTGCGGACACTGAGGGGGGTAAGAACTTACAAAATGTGAGGAATCTTGATGCCGAGCTCATTCTCTCCGTTCAAGATCTCGAGAGCCTTCCGGCCCTCTGGAATCAGACGGTCACCGTGAACCAAGACACCATCGATGTCGAAGGCGAAGGCCATGTTCTTGGCCTTCTTGACCTTTTCAGTCTCGATGGTCTGAACTTGGGATGCCAACAGAGCTCGCGTGGGCTGGATAGCTGGCATGCCGGGCCGGGCGGGCCGGCCATTCTCAGCGTATGAGACGGTTGAAAGACGAGACTGTCTTGATGCTCGCCTGGGAATTGGCAAGGAAGCACCGAATGAGTTGCGAGAGCCTCTCCGGTCCTTCATCGAAGGGACGGCGCTCAAGTTGTGCATGTACTTTGCGCCCTCTGCCACAGCTGACCTGGTTGCGGGAACTTCGATAGCTCCCTCGCCGCTGTCACCAGGGACAGGGACGACGAGACCATTGTCGATCGACTTGGTCCCGTTCTCACCGTTGGTGTCCTGAATAGAAGGCATGATGGAAGGAACTTGGTAAGAGTGTAAGGGATCAGGTAAAAGCGTGCCGAGAGTGATTTCAAAGCTTCTTGGAAACACTCAACAAGCAGAGATAGAGACAGATAGGGAGAAACAAACAGTCGTCATGGGGAGCTTAACAGAGGAGAGTGGGTTCATCAAGTAGTTATATACTCTCACCTTCCCAGAGGCAGGGCGGCTTCGCCTTGACTTTCATGTCGGGTAGTTCAGTCTCAAGCGTGTTTACCGAAGACACGTTCCCTCGGACCGCATAGCAAAACCACACAGTACCTATCTCAACTACAGGGTCCTTGGGTCCTCGAGCGGTTTTGCGACGATGATCATCCTCGCAAAGGCTCCGGCTGGCATGTGCAAGCTCCATGTACCGTCTACTTTACGCAGTACGCCGGAGGCATCGGGTTAATCCCGAGAAGGATTGTCGTCAGTACATGGCGTCAGCTCTACCATGGTAGGTGCGCACATTTTGTTGGATGTATCAATGCTGGAGCTGACCCTGTATAAAAAATGGAGACTCATGGATGTTCTGACTCGGAATAGACGTCATCGCGCCACAATAATCGCGACAAAAGCCCGGAAGGAAAAGGACATTGGCGGATGTGAAGTGATAGCGGTGGAAGCCAGCGGGATATACATAGTACAGTATGAAACAAGCTAGATAAAGACGACAAATGAAAGTAGCAGAAAGGGAAAGAGTGCAACGGAAAGCACGAGTACATAGTACTGAAAGAAAAAAAAGCTTTCCCACGATAAGGTTAGGTATGCACAGTTTTTTTTCTCTTCCAGGCCTGGTCGTTTACCAATCCGACCGCCTGCATTCCTGGACGCCGGCTTCTCGCGCAGAGCCGCAGCCGCGAAGGGTAATTTTCCAGGGGAGATCTGGTTGGCTGTTGTTCACGGCAGGAAACCCTGGTCTTCGTCCAAATTCTTTCAGGGTCTTTGCCAAGGCGTGTAGTGTCTATTTGGGGCAAAGATGGCTCAGATGGTAAGGGACTACCCCCCGTAATAGGGCCGGATTCAGTTGCGCAGTGCACCCCCCCCAAGCCCCCCTCCATAACCTCTTGAGTTAGTCCTCGTTCGACGGCACCGCTGCGGAGCCTCAGCGGGCCGACTGATGTCACAAAACCGGGCCCATGGTGAAATCTCTTTCGGCAAGATCCAGAAATACTTGGTATGCCGATCATTCAAAGACCCATGATCGCCATCCTTCCGAAGCCCATGCAGCCAGTGATCTGGCGTGAGATACATACCTGTAAGTGTAAAGTTGGCCCTGAACCGCATGTAGGATGCAAAGATGGTTTAGTTCATCGTTTATCCGACTCCTTTATCCTGGCCAGGTCCATCCTGGTTTTCTGCAAAAGGAGGACCCTTTCACATGCTCGATGTCAATTTGATTCAGGTGAAACCAGCAATGAGTACAATAATGGGCACCCCCACCAGTCGAGAAACCCTTCACCTGTCCCACTACTACCTAACTGCTGCGTACATAGGAGGTACCTTAGGTGGACAGGTATGTATCATGGTAAGCTCTCAATATAGCGAGCCACAAAATACCTACAGCCCTACATTTGAACTTTGCCTCGCAGTTTCAGCTCATCCGAAGAGCGCCTTGTAAGAGGGGTAGATGGGGAAAAAATTCTAAAAACAAAACTGAAAAATCATTAAAAATTTGGAAGCGCCTAGCTGCGCATCGACAAAGGTCGACTGGCGCGGAAAGTTTAGGGGGGCCCAAGTGAGGCGGCAACCAAGCCTTTTCAGTGACTTGCATCCATGGGATGTAAAAAAGTCTGAATACGGCTAGTATAGACAAGGAAATTCAAACACTCGGAGCGACTTTTGGCGTAGTATTAGGTACTAAGTACATGGTGAAGTGGATCCGCTCGAGTCCCTTAGCCCGCCAACGACTTGTCAGATACCCTGAGACGGTGTCATGAAGCAATATCTTCGCAAGACAGATGACCGGGAAGATGCCGATAGCGATTCAACTGACCATGTGTAAGAAACATGCTTGTCACTGTATCAAGCTATACAGCCAAGCAATACCGTTGTCTGCTGCGGCAAGATGATGCAATCATTGCTCTTGCTGGCTTGCTTTATGAATAAGCCTTTCCTTTCGTTGGCACCTCACTGACCCTGTTGACCCTGCCGCTGTAATCATCACATCAGTCCAAATCTACCTGCCCATTCACGTTCTTCTTGTTTATCTTGACCGACTTTTCACAAAGACAGTGATCGGCACTTACCACTGCACTGAGCATAGAGTAGTATCAACTGCTACGGTGAGTTGCCCATTCTTCCCCTTTCGCGACAAGGCTCATCTATGCTCATATCCTCGACCAGCAATCTAAACCTCCCTATACCAGATACGAAAGCATTCAAAATGGCCCAACACACCTTTACTTTGAACAATGGCGTCAAGATGCCCGGCCTCGGCTTCGGCACCTTCGCCAACGAGGGCGCCAAGGGCGAGAGTTACCAGGCCGTCATGAAGGCCCTCGAGGTCGGCTACCGGCACCTGGACTGCGCTGCCTTCTACCAGAATGAGGATGAGGTCGGCGATGCGATCCGAGACTTCATCAAGCAGAACCCTGGAAAGCTCAAGCGCGAGGACCTCTTCATTTGCACCAAAGTTTGGAACCACATGCACAAGCCCGAGGATGTGAAGTACTCACTTGAGGAATCACTTCGCAAACTTGGTTTGGACTACGTTGACCTGTTCCTGGTTCACTGGCCCATTGCCGCCGAGCGGACCGACGACTATCAAGTCAAGATCGGGTCCGATGGAAAGTACATCATTAACAAAGAGCTCACTGAGAACCCAGAGCCCACATGGCGCGCCATGGAGGAGCTCTACGAGTCCAAGAAGGCTCGTGCGATCGGCGTATCAAACTGGACTATCGAGGGTCTCAAGAAGTTGCAGACCTTTGCCAAGGTCAAGCCTACCGTCAACCAAATCGAGATTCACCCATTCTTGCCGAACGAGGAACTCGTCAAGTACTGTCTGCAGAATGACATTCTGCCCGAGGCCTACTCTCCTCTGGGCTCCCAGAACCAGGTCCCCACAACAGGCGAGAAGGTCCGGACCAACAAGACACTCAACGAGGTTGCCGACCGCAGCGGCCTCACACTCGCGCAGGTTTTGTTGGCCTGGGGTCTCCGAAGGGGATATGCCGTCCTTCCCAAGAGCTCCACGCCAAGTCGGATTGAGAGCAACTTCAAGGTTCCTGAGCTCTCAGATGCGGACTTTGAGGCTGTCAACAATGTGGCCAAGGGACGTCACACACGCTTTGTGAACATGAAAGACGAGTTTGGATATAATGTCTGGCCCCAGGAGTCGGTTGAGAACGGGACTGCTGCTGCCTAAGCTCCACCCAGAGGATGTGCAGGCTTTGAGATTGGGAGCCCTGGAGGCAATAGAATCTTGTAGATACCCAGGGGAACAAAATGACCGAATGAATAAGCGAAGAAGAAGGACTTGCATATAGACTCATAGACTTGATTACAGTTCGGCATGAATCCAAGAAGTTGAACGCTACCCATGCCTTCATAACGTTCTAGCGAATTGCTCTCACAGGTATTTCTTCAAAGCTCTAGGTATCTGCTAGCTTTCTCGAGGCCCACCCTCGCGAAGCCATATTTCGAATGACTAGCTCATCCCAAGCTTCCCCAGGAGCGGCTTGGCTTAGACTTTCTCAAAAACGCCCTTCATGTAGTCAAACGCACTGAGAGGCACGCCTTGATGACGCAAAATACAGTATGCAGTACTCAAGTGGAAATGGAAATTCGGAATGGCGAATTCACTGACATAACGCTGGCCGGTGAAGCGAAACGTCCCCATTTTTGACTCCATGAGAACTTCCTCATCCTCTTTACCCTCAAAACCCTTGGGATCGACCTTCTTCAGAACCTCGATAGTCTTCGTAATTCGTTCCGTGAGCTCGTCAAAGGTCTTCTCCTCGTCTTCAAAAAAGACGTCTTCTGCGCCGCCAACTCTGGAGGCGACGAACTTGGCTGTATTGCAGCAGCTTTGGACTTGGTAGTCAAGGCTGTTATGTGATCAGTCAAGTATTTTTGTGGAGCCAAAAAGAACTTGAGAGACAACCGCTACGATCTAGCCTCGTCGTACAGATCATGTGCCGGAATTGCCCAGTTAGGCGAAAAGTTTACAAAGGAACTCACCCTCTCATATCCGGGACGAGACGGAAGCCAATGACCTCCTCATGCTTGATGTCCTTCTCATCCGCAAAGGATTTGCCTTTTCCGACAATCACAGACAGATTATCCAAGTACTTGATGAGGACGGGAATGGATTGCTTGTAGAGAGATGTCATGTTGGCGTTTAACAGTTGGTGATTTCACTGACGATGAGGTTACAACATCAAGACCAGAACGAATTATCTATCGTATGGCAAAAGACCTCCTTTTGTGGTACAGTGAGGGGGCCGTGCCATCTTTTCGTTTGAATTTCCGAAGAGCTAAAGCGGTCTGATTGTCTCCTCCGAGAGCCGATGCTGTCAGCATTTAGCTTCCCTATCAACAGAGACAGGGCGCGAGCGGGATGACAACCAGCCAGGCATTTTTACTTAGACCCGGCCTACCTCATCTGGCGCTTCAAGTTTTTCTTCGTCCAAATAAAAAGTAGGATCTATCCTCAATCCCATCACTATTTTTCAAAGTCCACAATCAGCATCGCAACCGATGTTTTCGACCTGAATAATTACAGGCCTCGTAACGGACAGTAGGTTGTAGTGTCTGTCGCACCGTTTAGGTCAACAGATTTGCTTCCCTAACATTTCCCGTTAGCTTCAACAGCAAGTAGGCAATGTGTTGCGCATAGTCTGAAATCCCGGTGAATCAAATGAATCTATGGCCAATACTACACAGATTGCTGGTCTGATCAAACAACAACTTGGAATGTTGCATTGGTTGGCCCTCATGTAATCGAAGGAGGTCATCTCATAGGCACCGCTCCCATAATAAGGGTGCGACTGTGTACCCCAGGGTAGGGTTGAACAGATCTTAATTTTGTCTCTCTGCGAATGCGCGTTCTCTTCCTACCGTCGGACAAAGGTTTCCAGGACAAACAAATCCATGTGAACAGGATCTCGGAGAATCAGAACAGCAGCAGAGTTCTTCGAAAAGGGCAAGTCGAGACAAGAGATACTGTTGATGCAAAACATAGCGCCCTCGAGCACTGCAGTTGAGTTCGAACACGAATGGTAGGAAAGCTCACGACACTTCATTTACAAGCCATCCATCACGTTGTGTTGGCAATCTTCATTGAGCTGTGAGGACCAGGACATACAACCATGCTCGACCCTTCAAGCCAAGCCTATTGAGAGGCATCTTGAGCAGCAGAAAAGGTGTGAAAGCTTCCTGCTGCCCGTGGATATGCTATATTTCCTTTCGAGAGAAGGCCATCCTCTTTAAACAGTCCGCAGATGGTCTCACCATACCCAAATCCAAAGCCGCTGCTATCATCAGCCTTCTCGATGTCTTCCTCCGTGGCGCCCGGCTCCAGGCAGTTGCCGAAGAAGCCGAAACAATTCATGCAGCCTTGGGATGCTGCAGCCGCTTCGAAAGCTTTGAGGAGGAGATCCACGAGCCTTTGCGAGGTCAGGGTGTTACCGCAACAAACGGCAGCCTTGGCTGATGGGTTGAGAAACGTGTTTTTGGGTAGGATGACCTTGGTTGGGGCCAAGCATCCTTGATTCAGCGGAATGTCGGACCCAATCAAGAGACGCAATGTGTAGATGAGGGCTGAATAGGTGATGGCAGGCGGTGCGTTCATGTTTGAGAGCATCTCGCAGGAAGTGCCCGTGAAGTCAAGAACCGCAAATCCACTCTCGTCGATGGATATGGAAACGGTCATCATAGAGCCATTGTCCATATAGTCTGTGGCTTTTAGAGCCTTGGACCCACACCTCCGATACACTGATTTCAGATATTCTCGGACGGCCACCTCTGCGTTTTCTTGGATCTTCTTCATGCAGAAATGAACGACGGGTCTGCTGTACTCGTTGATGAGAGCCTTGATCAAGTTACTGCCTTTGGTGTTTGCGGCTACCTGAGCCTTCAAGTCCGACAAGTTGTCGCCTAGGCTTCTTGATCCACTGCAACCAGGGAATCTGCCTGGCTCGAGAAGAATGTTGGTGATTCCCTCTTCGTCAAAGTGACCGTCTCGGATGAGGAAGAAGGACTTGATGGCTGCGCCCTCTTGCCACAGCTCTACAGAGTCCCTGAATGCCCATTTTTAGCATATTACATTACAAAGCATGTATCACGGTCTTGGTTGCAGTGCAGACTTACGGTGGCATAGAATTGCCTCGATAGCCTCCAATGTTCAAATGGTGACCTCTTGAAGCGGTATAGAAACAAATTGTCTTGCCATCTTCATCAAAGACTGGGGAGATCACCGTAATGTCTGTCCCGAAGCTGATTAGATCAAAAGAAATTCAAGTAGCACATGAACGGGAGCGACCGAAGATCAGAAAATATACCTGGTAAATGTGTACCACCAGACTCTGGGTGATTGGACACGAGAACGTCACCCAGCCGCAATTTGCCGCGATGGAGTTGATGCTGATATTTGACCGCGTAGGACATGCTTCCGAGGTGAACCGGTACGTGAGGTGCGTTGGCCACGAGCTCGCCATCTGGACTAAAAATTGCACAAGAGAAGTCCAGGCGTTCTTTGATATTGAGTGAGAGACTGGTTTTCTGAAGTGTTCTGCCCATCTCCTCTGCGATTCCCATGAACCTATGTCCAAAGATACTGAGCTTGATTGGATCGACGACAAGCTCGCCGCCATCAGCACTATTGGATGTCTCTGCTTTCAAGTCGATGACTACGTGGGATGTCAGAACTTTGGCTTGTGCTCCGGGTACAACAATGATAGTCTGTGTGTTGTCAATAATTATAGCAGGCCCCAGGATCATCGATCCCGGATCAATGGTATCGAGTCGAAAGACTCTTGTCGACTGGCGTCCGCCGTTGGCGAAATAGACTTCCTTCTGTTGACGTATCAGAAATTGCGTAGTATTCTGAAAATGGGAAGGACTATTACTCACCAATACTTCGTGACTCTTGACTTGGATGTGAAAGTCAAGCTCCTTGAGCTCTAGTATCAATGTGTCATTGTCTTTGGTAATCTCTTCACTCTTTCCGACTCCACGAACCCTGACATCGTCGACCAAAATCTTTCTCGAACGGGGAAAGGTGAAAGACAGTTCTCGGTAATGCTCTCTTTCTAAAGCAGATACCCAGTCATTGTCTCCAGGCCGTGGGATCATAAAGTTGGTGTCGGTGCCGTGGTAGCGCAGGTTCAAGTATTCTTCGTGCACGATCGACGACTTGGGAATCCCTTGCAAAAGCAACCCTTCCGACGCTTTGTTCTTGAGATTGCTCAGTTTCTCCTCCAATCGAGGTAAGGCATCTTTTCCCACCGTTTCGGAACTAGGCTCTCTAGCCTCTTGTACGACTTCTGCTAGTGCCATCCCATAGGCCGATAGGATGCTAGAATACTTGTGGATCACTACTCGACGGATACCCAATTTGGCGGCGATATCACAAGCATGTTACCCGCCAGCACCCCTAAAGGTTGCCAGATTATGCTGTGCTGTCTCATAGCCTCGGGCTTCAGTGAGCGCTCGAATTGGCCGGCACATAGCCTCGTTCGCCACGTCCACAAACCCATAGGCCACTTCTTCTGGTGTCATTGATTGTCCTGTGTCGGCATTTATCTGGTTTGCGAGCAGTGTGAATCTCTCTGCCACTATGTCTGCATCAAGGGGGAGATTCTCATCGGCACCAAAAATCGACGGAAAGTATTCCGGCACCAGTCGTCCAAGGCTAAGAATTGTTAGCAAGACGCTCTGGCTGTACGTGAAGCACCTCATTTCGACTCACAATAGATTGGCATCTGTGACTGTCAGTGGGCCCCCTTTACGATAGGAAGCCGGGCCAGGATGCGCTCCAGCACTCTATTCCGTATAAAAGAAAATGTCAGAAGCGGTCTCCTGGGCTCCCTTTCAAGTTTCGTATTGGACCAGAACGGTTGTACTCACCTCCGGGCCAACTTTAAACATGCCGTTCTGCCAGAAAAGCATGCTGCCACCGCCGGCGGCGACCGTATTAATATCCAATTGCGGACTTTGAATCGACACGCCGGCCGTCACAGTCTCAAAGACATGTTCGAAAGACCCGCCGTATCGACTGACGTCCGTAGAGGTGCCGCCCATGTCGAAACCAACGATGGGCGAATGGCCGTCATAAGACGTGCGGGCGTGTCCGACGACGCCGCCTAAAATGTGTATCAGCAACCGATGAAATAAGCGGTACGAATGAAGAGGGTGTGAGACTTACCAGCGGGACCACTAAGAATACCTCGAAGTCCGTTGAAAGTTTTATGGCTCACCAGTCCTCCGTCACTTTGCATGAAATCACAGGAGACGCCGTCAAGATTCCCTCCTTCAAACCCGCAGGCAAAGCTGTTGATATACTGGACAATTTCTGGAGTCAAGTAGGCATCTGCCGAAGCTGAGCTGCCGCGAGATATCATCTTGACCATCTTTGCACCGACCTCTGATGAAATCGAAACGTGATTGAAGCCAAGGTCCTTAGCAATCTCGGCTACTCTTTCCTCATGATTTAGATACAAATACGAGTGTACGAGACATACCGCGAGAGTATCAATGCCTTTGGCTTTCAAATCCACAAGCTTTTCCCTCACCTCCTCTTCGTTCAGGGGTCGTATGATGCGTAGTATGTCACCAGTGATTCCTTTGACGAAGAGACCTGGGGACTCCTTTGGGGCCGGACGGGAGTTTGTGATATCTTCGTCAAAGCATTCCACTGTAATTCGCTCCGAGACTTCAACGACCTGTTCATAAAGGAGCTCTGGCTTTTTGATACCGAGCTCGAAAAGCTTCGGCCTGGATTGGTGTCCAATCTCAATCAGATCACCGAAGCCCTGGCTTACTATGAATGCATGACGCCGACCTTTTCTCTCGAGTAGAGCTTATTTCAACAAGCCATTAGCGTCCTTCCATCGAAAGATGAAGCTCAGATGCAGACTCACCGTTAGTTGCGACCGTTGTACCCATGCGGATTGAATTGATGTGGTCCTTTGGTATAGGGCTATGGCGGCTGATCTTCTGACCGGAGACGAGCTCTAAAACTCGTCGAATTCCCTCAGATGGCGCGTCATCATAATTGTCTGGATCAACCGAGAGAAGCTTAAGAACAACGTCTTTTCGTCCTGGTACTGAAGCCCAAACATCGGTGAAAGTACCGCCGCGATCTAAGTACCTGGTGTAAGCTGCCGAACACCTGATGCGCTATGAAGTTGCCAGATGCATACCTATGGCAAATTTGATGCTCTTCGCCAGGTCAAATACTGAGATCGTTTGTTCGCTCATTTCAAATGAGAATGAGGGGCGTGACGATACAGAATATAAAGGAATGGTTCGTATCTGTAAGATACGCGTTTGTCCTCTTGCAAACAAGTCACGGGCATGTCATGCCAATTATATAACTTGGAATCCGCCCAAAGCAAATAGAAAGTCCAAAGAATCTTAGGTATCTGCATTGCCGACTCCGTGATCGCTGCAAAGGCGGCACTCATGATATGTACCTCGATTCGACTTGCCCGCACTACGACGCGCTGGCACATGTGCGAGAACAACTCAATACAGATAGGCAAGATCGACACCTGATTGGTTACAGAGCAAGACCCGGGTACAGTCACTTCGAAATTGGATGCTCTTTGCCCATGTCACGACTTGCATTCTGATGCCTACCGGGCTTCTCAGCCGTCAGACTGAACAGTAGTCTGGCAGTCTACTCAACACACCCGGGACCGGCACTGTTTGCTTTCCAAGATCTGCTGCAGCCATCCAAATCCTATCTACCTACTCAATCATCGGTATCGCATATGATACACAGGGATCTGAGGCATGGACCAAAATGAAACCCCTGCTCACATCAACCTTACCTGGCTATTGGAACGACGAGGTCAATTCGGACTCCCCTACCCAACATTCCTTATCAGTTCGCCCGCTGGAATGGGGCTTCTCAAGGCTATTTGGCGTACTGAATAGGTAGTGACGTGGTCCTGAACATTGCATACAAGCGACGTTTTCCAGCCTGCAGCCCATGCAGCAAAGATTACCATCATATCAGGGACATAGATTTGGGCACTTTGATACGTTTATCACGAAATGTCTTGATTACCGGATTCTTCGAAACATCGGCCCGGTACATGATACTCACTCCAAATGATGCACGACAAACTAATATCCCGACTTCTATCCAGAACATATTCTTCTCCCATCGATTTGAGTGTTCCAATTTCAACTAGTCTGAGGATATTTTAGCCTCATTTGACTGCCCCCAGTTGGGCTATCCGCCACAGGCATGGCTCGCTCTTTACGGTTGTCCACAGAGACTCCAAGCGTGCCATTGGGCACAAAGCAAGCATTAATTCACCCCGTCACATCTCAAAGTCAAGGGGAAGTAGAAGATATTGCAGCAAAAACTGCGGAAGACAGTACCCACACCCTTGACGAAGCCGCAAAATACTTGGCCAATGCCAACACTGGGCAATATGCAGCCTTGACGCCAGAGAAGGAAGACAAACTCCGAAGGAAATCGACTCGTGGATGATTCCCTTGGTAAGAAGAGTCTATAGCTGTGGGCTCACAACCGCATTTACTAATGATTCTGCTGAACAGCTCTTGTTTACCGCTACGCTCGGGGCCGTAGACAAAGTTGAAATTGGAACCGCTTCTTTGTACGGTTTCCAGACAGACAACCATATGCACGGACAAGAATACAGCTGGCTTGGTAGTATTCTGCCTCTTGGTGTAAGTCTGACAGTTTGACAAATGGGAAGCCATAGCTAATCCAAGGTGCAGCAATTGTGCGGATACATAATCACAACATGGCTTGTCCACAGAGTCCCACCGGGAAAGCTTCTCTGCGTTGCATCCTTGCTTTGGTCTATCCTAACTACATTGTATGCAGCTTGCCATTCATGGGCGGGTTTTATGGTGCTTCGCTTCCTCATGGGATTTATAGAATCGGCCATCACTCCAAGCCTGACCATGCTTGTCGTCAGCTTTTACAAAAAAGAGGAGCAACCTCAGAGAAACGCCAGTGAGATTGACCGCACACATGACACCCAATGATGTTCATACTGACAAAAGCCCTCTTCACAAGTCATCTTCGCATATTTCTCATCCATTATCAACGGCTTTTTTGCGTGGATAGTGGGGAAAATTCCTGACTCTGCGCCACTGAAGAAATGGCAATATCTCTACCTTATGACGGGGGTCATCAACGTCTTATACTCGCTATTCCTGTTCACCATTCTTCCCGACAGCCCCATGAATGCTCGTTTCCTCACACCAGAGGAGAAATACTGGGCTGTAGAGCGACTTGCATCGAACAGGACTGGCATACACAACAAGGTCTGGAAATGGGAGCAAGTCTCAGAGGCAGTTCTGGACGTGAAAATCTGGTTGATCTTCATCTTCAATATTGCAATCAACATTCCAAATGGAGGTCTTCAAGCATTCGGAACTATAATCAACTCCAATCTTGGGTTTAGCGATCTCAACGCCAGCTTGTTGACCATGCCTTTTGGCCTCCTAGCAACTTCCAGTGCATGGTTCTTCAGCTTCATCGCCAGCCGTTGGCATAACAGGAGGACTCTCGTTGCTTGTATCGCGCTGTTGCTTCCCATCTTTGGTGCAGCCCTTGTTTATGGATTACCACAGTCAAATGTGGCAGGACAGTTGGTCGGCTTGTACTTCATGTATTTTTACTGGCGTAAGTCTATGCGCAGTCACCGCTTCAAAGTGATGCAGTCGGCTAACGTGGCTCCCTAGCACCCTACGTGATCGGCATCTCCTTACCTCAGGCCAATACAGCTGGTCAGACGAAGAAGTCGATAGCCTTCAGTCTTGTAACGATAGGGTACGCGGCTGGTAACTTGATTGGGCCTCAAACTTTCATTTCCAACCAAGCCCCTAAATACACAGGCGGCGTCGTCGCGATGCTGGTTTGCTATTGTATTTCAATCTTGATTCTGTTAATTTACTTCGTCGTGGTGTCGATGGATAACAAGAAAAGGGATAGAAAATATGGCAAACCGGAAGACGTGTGCAACGTGGTGGAGGGTTTCACGGATGTCACGGACAAGAACCAGGAGAACTTTCGATATACTCATTAGGTCTGGCATTGGGTTAACCAGGATGAATTTCTGAGCATTAGGAACAATGAAATTCGAGTGAAATTTAAACGGAATTCACTACAGTTGTGCTATTATATCTACCATATCAAGCGAGACTGACATTGCGGTGTCTGCCTTCCAGATTCGACCAGCTTTGCGCAGCATCTACCCGGCCCAAGTCTCTGGCTTTCCACACCTCTTCTATGAGGTTGCGAGCCTTCCCAACGCATCCAATCTGCCAGGTCCTTCAAAGATCGTTCCAAGTCACCAGTACCAGCTTTCGGTCTTCGTCTGAATCTGACCGGACCCCAAGAGCAGCAACAATGAAAAGCGGACAGAGGAGGGTACTCGATTCACCAGGCCGTGGTTGATGTGGGAGTTGTCATCTGCTGCGACAAGACTGTGACAGAAATTCTGTGCGAAGAGTGCAATCCCGAGAACAGAAGATGTGTTGGCGTGAAGACATGCTCCGGCGAGACCTACTTGGCTGATGCAGTGATTATCACCGTCGGTCCTTGCCTGGCCTCTTTGCTCCCGCAAATCGGGCGCCAGATTGTAGCCAAAGCGCTCTGTGTAGCACACATACAGCTCAATGAGGAGCAGGCTACTCGGCTGATGGGAATGCCGGTGACCTATGCAAGGGACCTCGGATTCTTTTTCGAGTCGGACACGGAGAATCTGCACCTGTTCTTCAGGAGCAGGATATACAAATCAGACACCTCTTCACGGATCGAGTCACTCGCTGCCTTCGCAAAACGACGTATCGTACCGTTGGAGGATGAGAGGAGAATCAAAAAGCTGCTGCGTGAGGCGCTACCCGAGCTCGCTGAGCAACGCTTGATCTGCAAACATGTTTGTTGGATCGCAGACTCAGCCGACTCTGGCTTCATCATCGATTTTGTTCCCAGAACACAGGGCTTGATCATTGCTAGCGGAGATTCAGGACATGGCTTCAAGTATCTGCTAACAATCGGTCGTTTCATCCAGGGCCTGGTCGAGCAAGGTGCCCAAGATATCCCACAGTGGAAGGGGAAAGAGGGCAACGACGCAAGCGGGAATGTCAGCTGGAGGACAGGAGATGTGGCGGACTTGAAGGATGTTGTTCATACATCCCGGTCGTGAGAAGGACGGGCCAATCTTGCCAACCAACCATGATGGCAGCTGGATAGGGGCTTGTGTATGCCAACTGTTTTAAACGATTGGCCAGTACCACCACAGAACCCCGCTCCGATTTCATTGCTATGGTCGTTGATAGGAACAGGTAGCAATGCATGTTGGGTCATATCCATCCAGACCATGCGGATGCGGGATGCCCATCTCGGGCAGAGGCGCAGTGTGCAGTAAACAGACAACGGTGCGCAGCCTACTCCATAGCACGAATCCTATCCGCCCATCTCGATTGCATAAATATTGTCCCTAGTCCCACCGACAAAGTGTTCCAGTAAATTGCATTGCTCCTTGGTTCCATCTCCTCGAATGTATATCTTCTCACACTTGGTCATACTCGTAAGGTTCTTCACCAAGCAACGGCCTTGCCTAGATAGTGACAAAATGTCAAGAAAAGTGCGGGAGCGGAAGCATTTCTACGCCATTCACAAAGGACGCTGTCCTCCCTGTATCACAACATCATGGTGAGAAATCAATCAATAGTTGAGATCCGGGACTGTCTGGTTGTGACGTCTAACTGTGAGAGATCTTAGGCTTCATACGAACTCGCAAGTGGACCATTTCCCCGAAAATCGATTCAAAGGTTTCAGCACCTTCGCAGAGGCCAAACATTGGCTTCTATTACAGCAACTGGAGCACGGGCAGGAACCTGGTTGCGGAACCTTTCACTTTTTGCAGATGCCCGCCGATGGTCCGAAATCACAAACAAGTGAGAACAATGGACGTCCTGGATACTATGCAGTAGCAAATGGACGGAAGTGCGGCATCTATGACAACTACCGGTGAGTCCAGCAATTTGAAGCCCTCCATGCGACCATCATGCACTAAGTCAAGAACATAGCGATGCTCAGGCTCAAGTGAAAGGATACTCGGGCGCAACTTATAAGTCGTACGCACCGGCGGAATATGCTTATGCAAGCCTAGAGTCTGTAAAGTTCGACTTCGGATGCAAGAGAGGACTAACAGATGACAATGATATAATCAAGACTGATATCATGGACGGCTTGGTCACAGATATGGCGAGAGCGAGTCTTTGAATCTGGCAGCCCGACGGAATTTGTGTGAAGCCTTTCCTGAGTATCAGCACCAGAATTGGGTGATAATTTCAACAAATTTTGCAATGTAGTTCAAATTTCTTCTTGTTCACCAAGGTCGGCATGCCGTGAAAATACGTCTCAGCCTCGTGGGTCACATTGATCAAAACGAGACCGAAGTGGAAATCGTCGACTAGGCTTATACGGAATGTTATGAGCTCCGTCGTTCATAAGATTACTAACGACTATTCTCAAGCCGCGGCATAGCCATTATCATCCGGATGTTCCGGAAGCCGGCCCACTTGTAACGCTGGGTTATATGCAAAATTTTGCACAGCTCCTCCAACAAAAAGCGGCCTGTTGGCCCAATGGCAAGGCGTCTGACTACGATTTCCAGCAGGAAAATGGTATCAGGAGATTGCAGGTTCGACCCCTGCACAGGTCAACGATTAATGAGACATCTGACGATGTTAACATCTATTTTTTCCGTTTATCCCCAAGTGGTTGTGGCCTGGGGTGGTCTGGTGGATTCTCGGGGCGAGTTTTGGTTTTGCTCGCGCGCGCTGTAATCGAACACGCTAAATTGACATGAATGGAAGGCGGAGGAAAGGTGCAAGGAACGTGCAAGGGCCGTGCATTAGGTATTTGCTGTAAATTGTGGTTGCAGTGGTGCGTTCGAAGAGCAGCCTTCTGGAGCGTATTGCCCGCGGTATCAATCCCCCATTCTCAACCACCACGCACAGATTGTCTGACTTTGGTGCGTCAAAGTGCAATGATTCATGTAATTGCTGCATTGTGCAGGGCTAATTTACATTTTTTTAACTCTGACTGCCCTTAAGATCTCGACTTCTCGCTGCCATCACTCACGGGCTCTGTCCCTGCCGTAGCACCAACAACCTTCTCATCAGCACCACCATCCTGCAAGCTGCCGCTAGTCCGACTCAACTCTTGCCCTACGAACTCAGTCTTCTCTTGGCCTTTCCAGAAGTCCCGCTTGCCCTTGGCCAGTCGTGTCATCCACGGTGGCAGAACCCCGCCAGGGATCTTATACGTCCAGGCGTCCTTCATGTCCTTATTGTAGGGAACAATTCGCCCACCAGAAAGTTTCTCAATGACCCAGACAGTGGTGTTGAGCACAATGTAGACACAGACTCCAGCAATGAGCCCGTCGGCGATCGAGTATGTGAAGGGCATCAGGGCAATGGTAACGAATGCTGGCACCGCATCACCGAGGTATCGCCAGTTGATCTCGGTCACAGAAACCGTCATCATACAGCCAACGAGCACAAGCACGCAGCCAGTTGCCCATGGCGGGATCGATGCAAAGATTGGCGCGAAAAAGATGCTAATGAAGAAGCACAAGCCTAATACATTCGGGAGTTAGCCGGAGTCGACAAGGGCAGCGGCAGACGTTTGAACTAGAAAGTATCAAGGGCTTTGCGCTTGCAAGAATACCTTCGCTTTGAGGTATTGGACTGGCAAAAATGGAGCGAAATTAAATCGGAGAAGAAACTTACCTGTCGACATAGCGGTGAGCCCCGTCTTGCCGCCCTCACCTATACCAGCACCGGACTCAACGAAGGCTGTCACAGGTGGAGTTCCAAGTAGAGCACCGATGGCAATCGAGACAGAGTCAACCATGTACCTAAAATTCATGTCAGAGATCAGTTGGAAAGATGGGAGTAAGAATATTTCAACTTACGCCATCGTTGAGCCCTCAAAATCTTGCGTGACGGGGTCGACCAAGTCCGCATATTTTGCCATCGAGTATAAAGTGCCTGTACAGTCGAGGATATCGACATACAGAAATGTGATCAATGCTAGACCAAATTGGCCACCATACTCACCAATACTCCACTCCTGCACGTTCAAAGTCCGCGAGATCGGGTGAAATGTCACAACTTGCTTGAAAAAGTTGAAGTTGTCATCCCCCGTTGCTGTGTAAGGGAAGTAGGTAACATCCGTTGTCCTGGGCCAAGAGATGATGGACACGAGGATGATGCCAAACAAAATAGCTCCCTTGACTCGGTACATCATCAAAAGACTAGTCAGAATGCCGCCACAGAATATGCCAATCCACATCCGTGGATTACGCATCTTCCCTCCGTCAGGACACAAGCCCGTATCCGCGTCTCGTAGGGCATCGACACATCCCGCCAGCTCCATGGGCGTATCAGTAGCGCCAACAATGAGACCAATGCCTTCAGAGTACGTCAGACCGATAAGAGTGAGGAACAGACCGATTCCAACTGAGGTTGCGAGCTTGATAGTACGCGGAATGGCGCGGGCGAGCCACTGTCGCATGCCAAAAAGCGCGAGGGCGAAAAAGATCCATCCCTCGACAAATATGGCGGTTAGGGCAACTTGGTAAGGGACTGTTCCCGTTCCATGGTAACCCACAACAGTATAGGCGAAATATGCGTTGAGACCCATGCCAGGGGCAAGTCCAACAGGTCTGCCATGGTCAACACTTGCACAGGGTGTGGAATATAAGTCTCTCACTTACAAGTTTGCAAACAATCCCATACAGAACGAAGCTAGCGCTGATATAGCGGCCGTCGCAGTGATCAAATCCCGCTTGACCTCGTTCGCGCATAGCAGATACTCCTCGTTGGTGTCGCACACAGGGTCAGCAGCCCCTCCGTTGCAGACACATGTACCACCCGTATCGGCAACGATGCTAATATGAAATTAGCATAAAAATCGGAATCCTTCGATGTCGAGATCACTCTGCTCACCTTGCATTGACTGCGATGATATAGGCCATGGCGAAGAAAGTAGCCAAGCCAGCGCGGATCTCAGTACAGAAGTAAGACCCGGCACGAGTCTTGCTGTGGCCGGAGCCATCCAGTCGGAACCATCTTCCTACCGGGCTTTTCGCTACCTTCTCGTTGATGCGGTCAACGACTGTCATTTTGGCGATGCTCGTGGGGAGCTTGCGCAGGACGGGCTAGAGTTTGCACTCGCGCAAGTCCTGGAGAGTTGTTTTCCCGGTCGATGCTCGCAATTGTTGCACCAGCGGCGCACGCACCAGTCGTTCGTGGCTTGCCAATGGTTCTTGAGCCGGTGTCTTGCGACCAAAATCAATACTTTGGTGCGAGGGCGGCGAGTGGACCCGTGTAGCAGCGAGGCCACTGCAGACTAAGCTAATCTAGGTATATAGCTTGTAGGGTCCAAGAAGCCTGAAACAATATACGGGAAGAATACTAAGGTGCAAATCGATCAAAGATTTTGGCATCCCTTGATGTTTTTATTCTTCTCCTATTCATTAGTGGCTTCGGTGGGAATTCGGCGGCGCCATAACGACAGTAAAAAAAGATTGTACTTCCGTATCGTCGCCTCCAATAGGGCTTTGGCTTGGCGAAGGCTACCGAATTCGATCTTATCTTTCACCGGGGCGAAGAGTGGACTGACCTTGTTATCTCTCTTGGCAGGTCTTGGCTAAGAATTTAGGCCACAGCCGAAATTGAGTTATAAAATAATTCAAAAACGGTGCCCAGAGTATGAAGACAGAAGGGCAAGATGATATTAATAACCGGAGACGGGTGACCTCAAGATCGAACTCCATCAAAGTTGAATCCGCATTATGGTTACTCATATGGCTCTCCTATTTTCTCAACTCTTCAAAATATCTCCGAAGTACAATTTAGTGCCCTGAGTGAATAGCGATGCGATATCTTCCTGGCAAAAGAAAACAACGCCACAGGAGCTGTCCGGCAATCCTGCGGGCGCACGCGGCCGACGCCAACTTGTTCAGGAAGTCCGTTCAAACAGGGCATATCCGGCCAAGACCACAACTTGACTGCATTTGAAATGGTGCTCCGTGATCAACCTCGGAATGTGGCTTGAATGCTATACACCCTTGTTCATTGCCACTGACCGGCGACAGTCTCGGTCCGGACCATGAAACGTACAAGCTCGGGCCGTCCCTCTTGGTAGAAGAGTTGGGGCAAAGGGTTTGAATTTATGGGGTAATATGCGATTTATTACACCGTCACACTGGTCGATGGGGTTTCTCGTCGACGTCCACTATTATTCAGAGTCGATGAGTACGGCAGCACCTGGCGAGCACGCCAGCCATCATGGATTCATTTGATTGCTGTTTGGAAACCCAGAACCACGCTCTGAATAATCTTTTTGTCTCTAGCATCCATCAGTACTTTGGGGAAGGAGGAAACATATGTCACGACACGAAGCTTGGGTATAAGTATTTATCAATTTATACAGACTGTTAGGTAAGGTCTCACCAAGTGAATATCTCAGTATTCACTGGGAAACGATCTTCTCACCAAGTAGGCGACCTCAGAAATCCGTTTGCCACTGAGCCTACGTCTTCCGCCGGGCATCTCATGTCGCCTTCTCCCATTATACCATCCCAACCATATTCCACCACGTACAATCAGAAAACCCCATTCTCTTCCCTAGATCCTTGCCCGTTACGTTCGGGCCCAAAACCCAGCGCACCAAGATGCCAGCGAGACCACGAGTAGCTGGGATGATGAAAGTCGACTGTTTCCCCAGTGTTTCCTACATTGGCGTGGAAAAGCTTCGATTCCAATAGGTGCTCTAGGTTTCCCAGATGCCACGCTGAACCCATAGCAAACAAGTTCCTCCTATACTCGCAGTGTAACACTCAGTTGTTATGATCAAGTCCTACGATGGCCTTGGACACTTGAACCAGTCACATTAGGACGGCATAGAAGAGAGAGATGTAATGCATGGGATGACCTTTGATGTGTGCATCAAGTCCGAGATTTGATTTCAGCCACTACAGTATTTTCTGTACTGGATCAAACATGGGTGCACTGACACACTTCCCTACCTAGGTACCTATGTATGCGCGACACATGTGAAATTTACTACAGCAGCTTCACTAACGCGTGGCACGTCCGTCGAGAACACAAGTTTCGACGGTGAAGCTGAATAATGTAGCTGGTCCATACGCCGAAGCTTTAGAGTATGTGCCGACGTGATCTGTTTGAGCCAATACCGCAGAGGTAGCGAGTGTACACTCGCACGTAAGCCGGGTGCTCCCACACAAACATCCATAGGGGTGAACTATCTTTGCGGTCATGGAGTTAGTGGCTCGATATAAATGTTCGGTCCTCGTTTGGACATTTTGATTACATTCCTGTGGTGACTTTGGTCAATGGAAAGCTCGAGATGTTCTATGATGCGTTGTACAAACAAGAGACCAGCTGAACAGCGGAGCAGGTAGGAAGCGTGTCACATGAACGCGATGTTTGAGGTTGCATGGTAGTCTCTGCATGTGAACATGGTGAGTTGATTGTCAAGACTAAGCTTAACGTTGCCCTCTTCGAGTTCCTGTTCAAAATTGGCACTTTGTGGCAACCGAAAGAACGTCATTCGTTGCCAAACGCCATTTTGCAGAAACCACATAGTACAAATCTAAAACAGCCTCCCTCGCTGTCTAATGCTAATCCGCAATCCTAATTCTATAACTCTCCGTTGCTTTGATCTGGATGGCATTTTATCCTGTCAACGGCGCTGGCGTGTCCTCTCTCCCAGGGCGATCATATCGAAGATCGCGGCCGTCCTTCCCTGGTGAGGACTCATTGTAGTTCATCACAGTGCAATCATGCCTTTTCCGTCATGTAGGTATCACTCCCTTGTTGCTTCGCTGGAGTGATCCTGATGCAGTCTATCCTGGGATGCGAAGCCGTGATGAAGGGTATCGGAAAACAGCAAGACCGCAGGCCGGATTTCGTGGCCTGCTCTGTTTCATGATGTTGCTTGAGATTTTGCTCTTGGACACCTTCCAGAAAGGGTGCGTTCAATTTGTAGGGTCCGAACGCCAGTTGCTAAATCATTATTTGAGACGCCTGCTATGCCAGGGTAGTGAAAGTCGTGATGTCGTAAGAGTATCATGGTAATACAGGGTCAATGTTGCGTGAGATGATGCATCTGCCAAGTGCGCCGCCGATGCGGGCCCAAGGAAGATGCTCCACGGGAATTGAACAAATTGAAGGCTGAGAATATGCGCATAGTCGCGATATTCAGAATCCAAAGCCTCCTGCTTGCACAGTCGGAGAGCCCCTACCCTCCCTGCGCTTGCGCTCCTCCTCGGCCTGCAAGGCTCTAGCGACAGCCTCGTTCTCTCTCTGGGCATTCGGGCTTGGCACGGGCCGGCCACGGGTGAGGTATCCGCCCTCGCCGCCATGGCTCTCCAATTCCATGGGAGTCACTGGACCCGGGCTTCCCAGCGGCTGTAGACGTGGAGATACAGGCTTGTGCGATCCGATTTGGAACTTTTGCACGGGCACGCCATGTGCTGCGGCAAGATTCGCGGCGCCCTTTGCGCCGGCGAGTTGCCGAGCGGCCTGCGTGGCTTGCGCGACCATATCGCGCTGGTACTGTTGAAGTCGTCGCTTCGCGTCCGAATCGGAGCGGCCCCGCGAAGATTCTGGCCTGTTAAGCTGAGGCACCGTGGAGTCCGATTTGACCGAGGAAGGGCCGCTAGAAGAGGGCGGTCTCAGACTTCGAGAAGTGCGGATTGTGGATTGACTGCTGTGTTGCCGTGACCTGGCAGCCTCGTAATTGGAAGGGTAGTACTTTCCGACAGGCATAGGTACATCGTGAATGCCGCTGGGGACATAGGAGGTGACTGGAGTGTTTCCACGCGCAGAAGGCATCTTGACAGAACTCATCATGGGTCGCTGGGCTTGAGACTCTGAAATGGCGGCTTCGGGAACAATTGAACTTTGAGCTTTGGACGAGGAAGAAGCTGCACTGCTTTGCAACTTTTGTCCATAAACGTCGAGCGATGCTTGGGCCTCCTGTGAGTCGGTGTGAAAGGGATGGGGTCGGGTGATGCGCTTGTCTGGATCTTCGTGATACGGAAAGTAACCACTGCAACAAGTCAGCGATCGTCACGATACCCCTCATAATCAACAGTTCCGACCCGCATGCATATCGACGTGCGGTATCCAGTGGAGGGTTCTTGGGCCCCACATAAATAAAGACACCAAGAGAAGTTGGAACGGCGGCAAAATGAAAATGACAGCACGTACCCTGCAATATCTCCTCGCCCGGACAGAGGCTCGATGGGCGTGTATACCGAGCTGGCTGCGATTTTGCGAGATGCCGATAGTGGTAGTTCGATGGCAATAGGTTTACTGTATGGAGTAGGAATATCTCTGGGGGCAGACTTTGGTGGGAGTCTGCGAGGATTTTGAGGAGAATTATCTGCAGGTCAGAACAAATGGTGAGTAACTGGCAGGTTTTGATTTGTTTTATTGTGCATGAATGATAATCGAGGTCATCGTGGCGAGCGGAGCATATAGGGCCTGTCGAAAGGCATAACGTCTGTGACAATGACGTCCACTGTCGTGCGTGGGGGGACAATTCCGCGGTGAACAGGCCCTGTCAGACCCCGTTCAAACCCAAAAAAGTTCTCAAACATCCCACAACTTTGCTGGCCTGTTGCTCTATTGCCCGAGACAATTCAAGCGGGAGAGGCGCTTGCCCGGATCTCGCTAAGCAACTTTTCTGAATCGCAATGTGACGCTGACAAGGGCGCCGGCGGATAAATTTGAATGGATGACACGCTGTGATCAGACCCTGACTGTGTTGCTGTCTTCGACATGCGTGTACCGCATGTGATTCTTCTCCACATTGTGGAACACACCAGAACACCAGACATCTCCCTCTCACGATCTGCTAGATGCTAAGTGATCGATCAAACCGTGCGACCAACTCTTTCACCCCCCATTGCCAGGACGTGCGCAGCAGACTGGAAGCGAGAAAAAGAAGACAACAATTTCAGAATGTCGTGGAACCATGTCAACACCAGTGACGTCGCCGCACTAGCAGTGCCGCCACTATGCTGTAAAAGGCAAATACGATTGCCAAGGGCTGGGATTCCGAGTCTAGCTTCCAACGACCGTGCATAATTATAAATCAGGGTCCAACCCAAGCGGGATCCAGGCGGAATGGAATAACAAACCATGACTTTAGGAAATAGTGAGGCTTCAACTTACAAACGCTTGGCTGGCTGCTACCCGGAGCAGAAGGAGCAGCTAGGTCCGTTTCCCGTGAATGAGCTTGGGGAAAGAAAGAGGAGGGTTCGTGTGCTGGCGTGCGCTGTGGTGAAAAGACGAACTGGTCTTCAGCGTCAGACTTCGAGGACGATCCAGCTGAGGATGTCGATGATCTTGAACTTGGTCGCCGGTGGGATTTTAATTCTTCCTCGTCGACCAGTCTGGAAGGTTTCAAGGTCGCCGAACGACTCCATCCCGGTGGAATGGAAGTCATGTTGGCCAATGCTATTAGTTTGGCAGAAACGGGTTTCGATACAGGGGCAATTGGGTGATCTGTGAAGGGTTGGGTCAGTCAGAGGCTCTCGCATGTGATCCAGCGTTACGTAGATCGGCAAACGGAGAATAGCGTGCTGTGATTCGCGAGCAGGGCAGTGTTTTAGCCTTCGGGTCGATCAGATCGGCGGGGGAGCAGCGGAAAGGTAAATAGAGTTCGACGGGAAGACGGGAGAACGCTGCAACGGCGGCGCAGGGCTGCGGTAGAGGTTCCGTGGGATGTCACGTCGCTCGTTCGGAGGCCAAATGTCGTTGCGACCGCGGATGAAGCCACCGCGTGATCACCTCACGGACGTGATCCGAAGGCCCAAATATGGGTCAAACAGACTGACCATGTGGAGCTGTCAAAATTAGAGTTGGGCCGCTGTGGAGTTAGCAATCACCTCTGGTTGGAAGGGATTCTCCATTTTCGATTGACGAACCTTCTTCCGCCGCAATATAAATTCCCAAAGTGCGGATTCTGAAGTACTTTTGGTTGTGTGCGTGGTGATGTCGTTTGGAGGTCAAGTTGGATGGTCCGTGTAATTTCCCATAGGTGCCTGTGCTTGTGCCTGGTCTGCTCCCCGCACAAGGCCGCGTCCTGGACCACTTGAAGGGAATGGCAAGTGCTGTTAAACTCAGGTTTATTGGAAAAGGAAACCTACCGAAATTGCAAATTCGTGAAATGTGCGGTTGAATTTCCAGTCAGACAATTCGAGTGGCGAGTCTGGGGTGTGAAGATGTATGTATATTCTTGTGTCTCTTGTTGACTGGGAGCGTCGAGATTGGGCGGTTCTTAGCGATTTCTAAGGCTGATTCTTCCCAATAAAATAGCACGTTCCAGCAATTTGGTATTGGTTGAAATACCGACTTGGTGGAGAGAAGATGCAAAGTTCTGTAGTAATGGGATGTCTTTTGGTGATGATTGCCCGCGTTGCCCACGTTGTCTTGGTTGGCCACACGCCGGTGAAGCCCAGCGGGGGCTTTCAGGGCTTCGCTAAAAAGAGGGCCCCACTGATCGCACCCGGAGTTCGATGCTGCCCAATTGCAACAAGACGATGATCAATTCTGAAATCGTACGAAGGATCCGAAATAATTCTCGAGAGAAAAGAAAAAAAGGGCAGGGAGAGAATTTGGGTGAGATTGTTAGCGTGATCCTGAGCCCACGCTTCGGTGTTTGTCGGGTGATTGATATTCAGTGTAGTTCACACAGGATTGGAGGGCGCTGGTAATGAATTTTCAGCACAAACCATCCATCATAGGATCCAAGGCCAAGACAAATGTCGAATTTATCATCACTTCTTGCCTTTTCGGAAAGCCATCATAGATCTCGGCTTAAGTACGTACCTGCTTCCCAAACAAACAGTTGACTGTTGTTGGCTTGTATGACTAAGCCAAGTGACACACGAAACGACCAGATCAGACACGTTGTTGGCATGTCGATGCAACTCCTGCGATCGCAACAACATCTCATTCGGAAAAAAACTTGGATTATGGTTGTTGAAAGAAAGAGGGTCGGGATCTGTCCACTCTTTCAATCCACAATTGTGCAAAGCCACCTTTTCCCAGGGCGTTCCCTTCACAAAGTCAGGCATCTGTGATCTATGAATACTGACAAGGCTAGACAGAACTCAGCAGTGATCACCACCACCATTACAGCACACAGTCAAGAAAAAAGGGACCCTGAAAGACGATCAGAGGCTGGCACATAGATAGTGGCCGCGCCGCACCACCACAGGGCACCTTTCAAGCCTAGCTGCCATTCCACTTTCGGCCAAGCACGTACGCGAGCCCACAAGACCACGGCCGCATATCAGATGGTGGAGGCACAATGTCGCAGAAAGCCACAGCGCGCCTAGGTTTAAGTCTGTTGACCTGAATCGTTTACCCAGCTCGTGTTCCGGTTATGATGCCCGGATAAGCAGGGGCCAACACTTTTTTGAAACTTCCCCTTCCATTCACTAACCAGATACAGAGCCTCAAGGAATCGCGTCAGTGTTCGTGTCAGGGTCTCCAGGGCTCAAGCGGCACCCCTGCCAACCTCCGCCATGCTTGCATACTGGTACCAGGGTGCATAGGGTGAAGTAACAGCATCCTCAAGGGTGGCAGGCAGACCATCGGACAACTCAACCGTCCTGCATCGAACTCCCTGTTCTGGGAAATAACACGGAAGAGACCAGCAGAACATCACTGCCAAAATGAGTTCAAGCGATCGGCGAACTTCAGAGTGGTTTGATCTTTGCGCTAATGGATTGAAAGCAGGCATCGAGCCTCGCCGTCCAACCAGCCAGCTGTGAATCGTGCAGTGTGAGCATCTCGAGCGACGTTACGCCTGTCATTATCCACACAGTCCTGCTAGAGTCCCTGATTTAGGATGTGGATTTTCATGGCTTGCGAAAAGCGGTTGCGTTTGTCGGTCTTTGACCGAAGGTCCTCGTTGCGCTTGGCCGGCAAAGATGCGCCCTGCGCGGACAGGTACGAGGTGGACTTTGATTATGCGACAAAGGCGCTTTGGGAAAACAGTATCCCTTTTCAGATACACAGTATCTATAAGCACCCCGCTCAAAGGACCACTTTGCCTGCCTGGGTTCTTGCATAGATCGCCGATGAGTATGCATCCCACATAGAGAGGATGGCGTGGCCTGATAGTCGTCCTGCTATTGATACGTCCTCAGGCTACAGAGAGTCCGGAGACGATGCCGAGCTGGTACTGGGTAAGGTTACGTCTGGGGAAATGGCGGACGGAAAACTATTTCGCCAACGGGCGAAGCCATCTGTATTGTAGAGCACATTGAGAAATTCTTAGCCTCTCACGATGCTTTCCCAGCGCGTAGAATCCCAACATCACTTTGCCCGAGATCACTGTCGCAAGTAAAACATGCCAAAGATCATATCGTGATCTTCGGCGGCGGTGTTGCATGTGAAGATATTCGAATCGTGGCTGACACCTGTCGGGCGATCCAGGTCTCACAGCCCAGCCATTCCACTCATCCTCCCGCCCATGGGTCATAGTTTGTGCAGGCTTTCAGCCGTACCTCATTCGCACACAAGGTCCCGACACGCGTCTGAAGGATCTGCGTTGCAGATGTTGGGCACGTCCATGATTCCGTTTGCTGTGTCTGGTGTGTGTATGTGTGAGTGTCTTAGGCGAAGGGGGGGGACACTTGACAGGATCGACATCAACATTACTGTCTCCAAGCGCTGCGCAGAGCAGAGATTTTTCTGACACCCGCAGCAGCAGCCCAAAGATGTCCACTTTGGCAATGGAAACCCGTCCCAACACATGGAATTGTGAAGTACGGTATATTCAAGGATATGTTTGCCGAGATGTGGAGTCCTTCTTCCCCAGCCTGGGGTTGCAACCTTTCCGTCCTGTGGGTGGTGTTCGTCGCGGTGGGTTGTGGGAGTGGGCGAGTGGGTCGTTTACTTCTGTGACGTCACGGCGCCAAACGAGTCTTTCAACCGCTCTCGAGGGAGAAGCATGGTCTTCGTAGGCCGGCTGTCTATATTGGGCGGACTTGGCACAAAGCTTCGCAATTTTTGGCTATTGATGCATAGAGATTACTAGAAAGGACCTTAGAAGGGATTGCGAGCGCATAGGGCGATTTGGTAATGAGTTACATAAGAGCCCCGGGCGTGGTACGCCAGCCTAGACAATGAGGCCGAGATTGTAAGTGAACATTTGTTGGCATAGCCAAGCCGTCTATATTAATCAGATATCCGATGTCAAACAAAGTGAGTTGATGCGCCGCAGTGCCAGATGGATACAATGTAATCTGGAGAGAGAGCTATGCGATAGTAGATCTTAGAGCTTTGGTGCCACCACGGGAAGCTGCGAAAAATGGCCAGAGACCCCACTGCCTAGTGATGCCACTTGTGAAAGGGATTCGAAAGTAGTATTCGCTTTATTGGTATCTTTGCTGGAAAAAAAGAAGAAATTCAACCGCTTGCACCGCTGGCCCTCATTACAATTAGAGACGTGGTGTCAGTCCTGAACCCATGTCCGATAGATCGGGGGAAAACTTGTCAAAAAAGAGTGCAAATTCTCTGGGCCGGATCCCGACCCGGCGCAGGCATTTCAAGCCCATAAGCAGAGCCAGGAAGGGACCAAACATCGAGAAAACTCTCAGCGCCCACCAGAAGATGACCACGTTGGGCCGCTCAAGCAACTAGACCCTCGCGCGGCCGGTGAATCGCGTGTGCCTCTCCTTATGGCCCCACCAGTATCCAAACGCGGCCACGGCCAAGAACAACCACAAGAGCGCGCTGACCAAGTCGATCCACACGGCATTCTTCATCCTCTGGATGCCGCTATCGCCCTCGGGGTTCTCGTTGATGTACATCTTGCCAAAGACACCAAACAGGGCGATCCAGAGGATGAAGAGGACCAAGTCCCAGGCCCAAACGAGCCAGAAGCGGACGATGAAGGGGATGAATAAAAGAATGGCGGTAAAGGCGGATAGCGCGCCAACGACCACGGCGTACACCCATTTGGAGTCGGCGTAGACGCCCGCTTTGTTTGCGTGGGATAGGTCGACGCCATACAACCCACAGACGGTGAGGGCGAGGACGAATTGAACGAAGTGGAGGCCTGAAAAGGCTAGGTATGATATACTCTGACCAAAAAACCCCATCTTGGCGGTATATTGTTTATGTGCTGATATGTAGATGTGGACACTTTTGAAAAAAGTTTTCGGATTATGGAGCTTGGAGCTGGGGAGCTGGGAGCTTGGAGCTTGGAGCTGCAAGCTTGGGGAGCTTCTTTCACGGAATGTAGTACAGACTTTGGGCACGTCCTAGGAGTTGGTCCGCGTGCTCTCCTCTTGTATAAAAAAAAGTCTCTTGGCGTTATTGTTGTCCTCGAAGCTTCTCGTTGGTGTCTTGTACGTCACAGTTACTGAACGCAGCCGCAATGGCGGGACGGTCTAATGACTGAGAGACAATGTGCAATCTTAGTCGGTGGGAGGAGGCCATTCAAAGTTTCCCCCAAACCTTGGAAAGCGCCAAGCCAGTAACAGGGATCATCGACGATGACGTCGACGTCCAATCATAAAGCCTGGCGCCTTACCCACTCCAGCGTGGTTCCCCTGTGTAGCGCCGAAATCTGTCTGATAACAGTGACCCGCCAGGAGATTTATTGGACGAACTCCTCCGATTGATCGCCATGTGCTGGCGGGAAATGACACCTGCGACATTGTCTTGACTGACTTTCCGCGCGCTACGTGGGTGTTGTGTATCTTGCGATGCCCCGTCCCTCTCTGGAAACCTGCCTGCTGTTGTCGGGCATCCTCCTCGCAAGTTCGCGAGTCAAGGCATTGAATATTTCAACTTTCGACGTTACGCTCGCTACGCTGTTTACTGTCAGGGAGCGCGCCACGGTGGATATACCAAGCGTGGGGGATGATTCTTCATGGTCTCCATCTTGGGCAGTTTGGTCATATTGCCATGAAGATCTCGTGTGCGCTGACTGAGAAATTTGCTAGGGTCCTGTTTCTTGATCAATGCCACCGTGGACAGAACAACCGGGACACCACAATATTTGACCATTCGGTGAAGCGACTGCAATGATGGTTGATCAGTACATACTCGAAGATATCTAGGGTCGAGTGACCCCCATTGTGAATGTGCTGTATTTTGAAGCTGGCAGAGTTTGCGCTGACGGGGCTGAAGAGCTGAACACCGGCAGGGCTGGATGAGTGAGCCGTCTCAACGCAGCACCTTGTCTCGCATCATCACGGCCCGGCTTGCGGTTCTGGATGGGTAAGCCGATGCTGACAGAGGCTTTTCCTTGATGGGTACCTGGATCTTGTTCACAATGAACCAGCGCTCTTGAGGGGCCGAATTTGGGAATTCTTGATTCGACTTCTTCCTGAGGAGGGAGGTAAGCCATCATCGTATGGTGAACCACCCCCATACCTAAGCGCAGTCACGATCCTTCTACCGCCAAACGAGCAGGATGGCAGTGACAGCGAAGGGGCCGGATGAACCATGGAGTGACCGGGCGGAGCAGCTCGAGCCACGGAAGCAACAAGAGCTCTTTAGAAAGTGAGCCTCGGCAGTACCCATTCGACACTCACCTGTGTCACTGCCTAAGGACAGACTTCTTATTACGTGTGTCTACCCACATTGGGGGCCCAAGTATCGCTCGCCAATCTGCACTGGGGCTGCGTTGCGCTGCTGGCTGACGCCCCTCGTCCTCTTCGACCATACTGTCGCACAATTTCCTTTTTTCAATTTTTGTCTTCTCTGGCTCTGGCATCACTAGCTCAAGGATGCTTCAGATTAAGGCGAGGGAGCTCGTGCCAGCTGGATCGTATGGCCTGCATCATGGACGGCTAGTCTGTAATCCTGATGAGATGATGAGGACCATCAATTGGCCCCTCGCCTAGAGCCTTATGAAGCAGGAATGTAAAGTTCTTCGTGCCTCCTGGGAAGTACGACAGCCCTCGTGATGGGTTCCACACAAGACCGCACGCTTGTGTGACAGACTATACTTGCCGTCGCAGCACGCGGTCTCGCGGTGGCATAGACGTTCAGCTGCATGGGTCCGATCCTATTTTCATACCTAACTTTTTCAGATTCTCCGTGGCCAAGCGGCGATCTCTTGTCGATCTATTTTTCATTGGATGGAGTTGAGCTTTCAGTCATGGGTGAAGGATTTGATATGGCTGATTGGGGCGGCACAGGGCCTGAGAGCAGCCCCCCGGGCCGGGAAGGATGCTGGCTTGGCCGCCGGGAAGGAAGCAAGCTTCTACGGAAACAAGCTTGCACGGCACTATGCTCGGCACGGAAGGATTCTCACGGCCAGAATTTCGGACCTGTCGCCGATTCTTTGAAAGGTCAGATGTGGATCGGGGTATATCGAAAGGCTTTGTGTGGGCGTCGTCAACGTGGCCGTCAACTTCGACTCTGCCCCTTTAGGAAGTAATTATCGTCTGCAAACTTGCGGCCTGGTCTAAGCCGACTTATTCGAGGATCTTGCATCAAAATAGCAATTTCCAACAGACCTTACGACTTCCCTATACTCTTACCTACCCATGGGAGAGGGGGAGGTTGGCAAAATCATACCACTGGAAGATACCTACGCACCACCCAGGTAACAGGATCCCGAAGCAAACCTTTGGCTGGGTCCCTTGGGTCATGGTAAAATCTCAGCTGGACCCGCATCCTCCATCATAGAACGTAATGCTCCTGGGGTGCGACATTGTAGTGACTTTGACTACACTGCATTGTGCTACTTCTTCAGCCCCCGAAGCTGTCAAGTTGAATACGGCTCTCGATTCGGGGTAGGCGCAAAGCCTTTCTCATGGTCATTGGCGATGGGTTTTCTTGTTTAGTCTGCTGCGGGATTCTCGCTCTTCATGCCCTGGGAACTGTGCCTTGTCCGGTGCTCTTGGGTCTCGACACCACAAGTGGTGCACAAGGTGTCTGTCTTTGCTTTAGTGGCGTCATGAAACATCCTACAGCTTACAATTCTATTCTTTCCATTCCACAACAGCACAACGACACACCACTATGGCCACTCTGCTTTCACTTTCTTTTTCGCCCCCTTTCTACATTGAGCGCCGGCTGCTATGGCACGACACTTGTTGAGGTTGCACGGATGAGATGCAGATTTGGCCCCGTGTCAGCCGGGCCAGCCCTACAGAGCTTACCCACGTTCTCGGAGCATATACATCGATGATATGCGCAGCGCAGTGGTGCAAGGCGAATATGCAGCAACAGCCTTGTTTGAAACGTGACAGGATCGGGAACCAAGACAAGGGCGCAATCAACCACCCAGATACAATGCCAACTACATTCACGCGGTCCAGGGCGCAGTGCCCACGTCGGCCTGATATCACATGACAGCCAGGCAGCTCCCAGTCAAACTTGCTTCGTTATTATTATTAATTTTTTTTTTTAAAAAAAAAGAGGTAAATCGCCAGGGTATGCACGTTCCAGCTTTCTCTCCCCCCAAATACCTCCTGGCCCTTCCTCCTCACCTTTCGAAAAGGGTGTACAGAGGCAGGAAGAGGCAGTGTCTCGATGTTTCCGCCCTTTTACACCTGACCTGGCCCAGACCGAAAATTCGACAAGTACACTACCACGTATTCATCCTGCGGAAAAAAAAGCAATGTCTAGTCTGACAGGTTACGGACCCGCGAGAAAAACACCCCATGACCTTGCCTCCTTGGGAAAGGCAGCCAAAGGGATTGGCCGAGCATCCAATACCGGGGTGAGGAGCAATGCTTGCCTTCACCGTGATATCCCCCAAGGCATACTAGGTCGACTGGGTCTGCGCCTGCTTTCCGCCCCGATCAGAAGAGTCGCAGCGTCGCATCTTCTCACCTCGCGATGAGGCACTCAAGATTGAAGTCCCAACTCACCTACTATATGAGGCCGCTGTCCACTCTCCTAGCTAGACGATATCCTCATAGAATCATCAACTCATCTCTTTCTCTTCCAATTTAGACCTGCTTCTAGCAATCACTGAGTCTGTTCCATACTGTGAAGCGCTTTACACGAAACCCACTCATCTTGTCCGTTCTCTCAGCGCACGTTTGAGCATCAAGACGCAGCTTTGTCCCTTTCTACCACCTTCTGTCATCTGCCCAGCAGATCACTATGTCATCCAACACGAATCAGAACAGGTCCTCCAATGGAGGCTCTCACAAGAAGGAGAGTCGCCAGAGGGGTCCGTCTTCTTACAAGGCATCATCTACTCCGGACTACTATTACACCGAAGAACCTCAGACCTATGTATACCAACAACCTGCCGCCAATGACGAGTATAGCACATACTCTTCTTCAGGCTACTACGAGCGGCCTTCTTGGAAATGGACTTGTGTAAGGACTTCAAATGACATAGCATTCAACAAGAATTTGACCTGACCAGTCTCCGTTTGTCATAGTGTGTGTGTGGAACAGGAGGCATGTCGATCAACACCGCAGGATGTATGAATATCCCTCACTGCTACCACAATCGCTGCGGACAGTGCTCTGTTTGGCAGCACTGAGTAGCAAGCTTTTGTGTGAGTTGGATTTTTTCTAATCCTTCTTCGAATGTTCCATGCACATCGCAAGGTTGCTGACCTGTGCCTGACAGCCTCAATGTCTTGCACTACCTACCTACCCGCCCAGCTGCAGCAGCTGCAGCTGGTCGCGCCGAACAAAATCATTTTTCTGACGAATTCCGTTTGTAAAGAGGCTTGGTGTTTTCCCCCCGCATGTTCTGTTTTTAGGTTTATAATGGTAGAAGGCTCAGGCCCGGAATATATTAAAAGCTCAGAGGGCATCCCCAAGGAAAGCTTTAGAGGTCCATCGTTATTTCTATTTTCTCTCTCTTTGTTACCCTCATTCAAGCTTATGCACATTTGTTCCTTTTTTTTTCTGCTTCCGTTCAGGGCATTGGACGGTCTTTTCATTTATTCAAGCAAAACGCTAGCAATCTTTATACTTTCCTCTGTTCAGAATAGACTTGATATGATCATTTTCCTTGGCACCACCTCTAGTATTAGATCAGTTAGTTTCTCACGCATCTCAAAATTCAATGTCTCCATTTGGCCCACCTCCAATTCACCTGTGACGCTTGTGTGCTTACGTTGACAACCCTTTTGTATCCTTTGCCCGCTGGATTCAACCCGTTTAGGTGTCCAAGTGCTCAGCCCTACAGCGCCTCTGGCCCCAATCATTATTAGGACTTTTGGAAACTTCAGACAAGGGCCACAGAATTGGCTCCTGAACTACAACAATTCGCTCTTGGTGGCTCCAGATCTGTCACCACCGTGTGCCACCTGAAATTGACGAGAAAAGAAAATAGCAACCGCATTATGCATTGACAGTTCCAAGCCTCAATTCTATCTGTGATGATCAGCACCTGATGAACTTTTTGGTGAGCCATGCCTGCGCCTCCCAACAACATGATAACGCAGACCAGAACAAGCCCCCTAGAGCCGCGAGGTCAGGTTCTCAATTGTATACTACGGTGTCTGGGTCTTAGATAGGGTAGCTCGGTTGGTTGCCTTGGGCTAAGAAGCCTTGGCTCCCTCCCAGGATGGAACTTCCTGAAGAAGGAGAAAAAGCATTGCTAGCGGTAACGCCTCGCACAGGTAGTAGTAGGTTTACTTGCTAGCGAAAGGCCTTGAGCCGCACGTTGAATCATTGCCGATCCTAGCAGGTGTGATACAATGATTCGATACGTGGCAGGCTGCGCTTAATAAATAGATTCAGGCATCAATCAGCAGGACATATGACCAGCAACGTCACACGACTGGGACCTTAGCAGCCTCGCGCTACGGCAGGGCAAGGGGGAGGTTCTATACGCCACACGTACCGCTTGGTGGTCTTCTTTGCTATCAGCTTAGAATGTGGGTCTTAGGATGTACTGATACCCTGCAGAGCGAAAAAGCCCTAGTAAAACGGATGAGGAGGGCAGGCGAGACTCAGGACATGATGGAGGGTGGGTAGGCTAGGTATGTTGAGGACTCAATGGTCCATACTGTGACTCCCTCACAACCCTTAGAGACTGTTGTAATCTAACCACAAGCTTGCAGGGGAAACAAGGGTCGATCGACTAAAAGAACATTGGTGAGACCCGAGTGTGTTGGAGTGTGATGGAATGGGTGGGCGCCACCAGAAACCCCGACAGATGCGGCTCTTTGAGCCGTGGGCTTGTCGAAACACCTGCAGCCGCGCTGCCACATTCAGAGACACAAGGTGGGCGCGCTCTTCTACGGGCATCTACAGCTAGCCGACAAGCCAAATTGCAGATGGCGTCTCTTTGTGCTTGACGTCCGCAGGTGATGCCACATCTGTGTTGTCTCAAGTTTTCTCACTCTTTCGCAATAATCTGCAATCGGGTGGAGATCACAATATGCCCTGTCAACAAATTCACCTGTATCCCACAAACCTCATTGAACCGACAGGAACTCATCCAGGCTTGACTGGTATTTGCGCTGATGTCCTCGTCTGCCAGCAATCCAATTCAATTGGCATGACCAACCGAAAGGGGGGGCCCCCCAAAAACAAGCCGCTCGGCCTGATATGCGACCATGGTGTGGAGGGGACTATAACGCAGTGGCATTGGATAATGCAAGATTTCTGACCGGATGCAGTGCCCGAGACATACATACCATATCATGTAATGCCCCTCCTCACACGCTTCAGAAGCACCGCGGTATCACCAATTGACTCCGCTGATCTTGGAAGAAAATACAACCAGCCCTCTTTTTGCAACAGGTGACAGCCTCCGGATACACGACATTAGATTAGTCCACCAATCCTGTACATGGGGGAATTTTTGGCCAGAAGAAGGCGGCGTTTGACGCTTGCTACCTAAGGCGCGCATCAACAAGAAATCCTGCCCAGGTGGCAGGCGACAAAGACTGCCGATGCGTGGCCCTGAATGTTCATGTACAAGCAACGTTACCATTGGAATTCACTGTTTCGACATCTTATCTTACGCTTGAGCCAATGACATAATTTTAAATACTTCTCCGTCGCCCGTAGAAAAAAGGCAGCAAGGCAAACGTTTTGTTTTGCCAGGGGTCTGGTACAGTCAAGAAGATACACCGCCGACCTGGTTCTGGAAGCCTATTGATGTGCACGGAGAGTCCTGGGCCGCCCTGAGAGATTGACTCATCCTTTTCACAGTAGAGATCCATCATTGATGAGTGCACAGTACGTAGTGATTGACCCTTAAATGTGGCTTAGGACCAGATCATGTGCCAGTACCCGAGTATCCTATATCACAGTGTCTCAGCAAAAGCTAAGCTGAACACAAGGTACGTACTCATGTTCATGTGGGCTTGACTGTTCCCTCGATGATAATAGCAGTTTGTGTGACACCCCAGTCATACAGATTTGGGGTAGGACGGCGCCAATTGTGCCTGCTTGCTCTACCTAAGATATTCTCGCGGATTTCATCGCACAATCAACGAGGAGTGTGACAGGAGAAGGACAAGAATAGGCCGATGGAGACGCTAGTTCGGGAGATGTAGCCGCTCTTGCGGCTCTGCAAGCGTTAATGTGATTGCAATAGCGTTCACATACACCATTTGTACCAATCACCTCCAGCTGCATCTTGACTGTCCAACAAGATGGTTACACTGCATCATGTCATGCAAGGCCACGTAGGAGAGTTCCTCTGATGAAAAAAAAAGAAGGCGAGAACCCAGATGTAGGTGCTTCATATCCCCTTTGTGATTCTTATGCTGGTCTATTTCACAGCATTGGCTGTTCTACTGCTGTTGCCCCATTGCACCCTTCAAGCCATGCCCCATCTAATCTAGAAACGGAATATCTTGGAGTCCACTGCTCTCAATATCTAATTGAGCGTCTTCCAGAAGTTCTCAATAGCCTGTGAAACTTCTGCCACTCTCTGGCGAACGAGTTCGTGGCCGATTTGCGGGACCACCACCACGTTGGACAGACCAACCTGCTGCAGGTCATCGGCACTGCAGACTCCATCCAATTCTCCCACCACCCCCAAATAAGGAATACCGGCCTCCGCAACCTTTGAAAATGCGTCATGACTGTCCATAACCCCGCCATCACGGAAAATAGCAACCACGCTGGCCACGTGGCCCTTATGCTCCCTCATCTCCCAATTCTTGACAGCTTCAGCAACCACTTGACCTCGACCCACTCTTTGCTGCCAGTCATCTGGAACAATTAATTTACCACCTTCCAGAAAATCCAGCACCCAATCTTTAGCCCCCTCCTCATCATTGGCTTCCAAGCCCAAGTAGTCCCGCCTGGCCTTGTCGTCGAATTGCGACAATCTGAACAGTCCCGCGGGCGCGACCAACGTGAGAGACGCCACCTTTGCGGCCCGCTCCGTCGACGAGGCTGTGTAGCCAACTACCGTCGCGCCGCCAAACGAGAATCCCAGGAGATGTGCACTGGGCCAGTTGAGCTCCTTGAGCACGATATCAAGTAAGTTGTGAAACAGGGCCGGGGTATGCGGCTCTTGTGGCGTATCGCTCAGTCCATGACCCCAGAGGTCAAGGAGCGCAATGTGTGCCGCGGGGAAGCGGGATCGCAGGGCTTCGGCCAGGGGGTGCAGGCCTAGCGCAGGGGTTTGCACGCCGTGGACCATGAGGACCCGGAAGGGCGTGGGTGAGGGCGAGGGGACGCTGGGCGGATACACGTAGTAAGCTATTCGCCCGGAGGGAGTGGTGAGGTATTGCGCGCTGGGAAGGAGGACGCCAAAGGTAGAGGTCATGGCCTCCTCTGAGGGTGCTGAGATTGGCGATCGAGGATTGTCATGGCTGAACTTGGTTATGCCTGGTCGTGGCAGGACGAAAAGGGAAGACTTTTGTGTGGCCATTGTGGATGGAATCCAGGAAACATAAGGTATCAATGTGCTGAACAGAAGGCTAAATTGAGTACTAATATAAACACTGATGTGCGCCCTTCGCGCCCTCGCCCTGGCATCAGATCCTTTCCTCTCTGCTTATTCAGACAGTCGGCTAGATCCGATGTCCTTTTCTGTACTGTGTAAGGAGTCATAATTGAGTGAGAGGACAGAAGAGACAAGCAGTTTCTTTTACATTATTATTACTTCGTCAAGGTATTGGCAAAAGCGTTTTCAAGCAATTCGACAAGTGTTTTCCCTTTCAAAAAGTGAGTGTCGTTGACTTTCACCATTGCGAGGAGCAGTAATTTACAAGGGTAAACCTCGGAGACAAGTATGCCAGACCCGACTCTTTTGCCGAGACGGCAGGGATAATTGATCGGCACGTCTTCGCCCGATCCCGACGACATGTGTGTCTTTGTACTACATTTCAAAGAGGGGTTCCAGGAAGCTGACAAGCTAACGAGCTGACATTCTTACCCCAAGCTCCTCATCAAGTGCAGTCAATGGTGATCCAAATCATCTCATTCATCTGTGAGCACCGAGGACATCATATGGTCTGTTACAGTTTTGCTGAGCACAGCGGAGCACGAAATCTGTAAGACGCCTATCACCTATGGCTTTTCAGCCGTATGAGCACTCTCATTGAAAGCTCCCAGGTCGAAATGGAGACGCTTACTGTGCAGCGGCCAGCTTGGCCCGCTCGAAAGGTACTGCGGACCATCACTGTATGTTCTTGACTACTCATTGTCGAGCTCAGTGGCGATCAAGGGGAAGCCTGAAGACCACCTTGCTCTTCATTGACGTCGTTGAGTGGCACGTCACAAGACGTCTCTGTACTGCGGTGTGTTCCTGGCTGATCACTCGCTGCACAGCTTCCTCATGATTGAGTTTGCAACAACTTCATGGATTGGTTGTGGTGGCTCAGAATTTGAGGCAAACCCCCTGGCGAGAAAAACTGCATTTTCGGTGACAGCCTCGTTGCACCAGCAAGACCGCCCCGACCCTTCAAGCCTCGATCGGAGCAACCCCTGAAAAACCTCGACTTCGAAGCGAATGCGCGAATCTTTTCTGCTATACCTTTGATGATGAGACTGCGCACAGAAGTCAGGTGGGGTGGCGTTGGGCTGCTTGCAGGGCGCATTTGATGGAAAGCGTTGATGGCGGTGCTCATCCCCGGTCTGAACGGCCGAGAAGTCACTTGCCTTGAATTCCAAAAAAGCTCTGGACCGCTGGCAGTGCCATGGCCTTTGCCGTCATGAAAAGGTTGCGAGTTAACCCTGGAGAACGGCCGCCCTGCCATGGCGCTTGATCGCCTGCTGTGATGTGGACGCGAACCACACGTTCTTGGCGACATCACGGAATCGCACGCTTGCAACGAGTGCAGCACACTGTACAGCCAAGTGCTGTATCATATCCCTTTGCGTTTCCAAGTTGTACATGCTCGTCGAAAGGTCAGTTCAACGCATCACGGAGCGGTTTCTGCGTTGGAAAGTCGGCTTCAGCACGGTGGGAGTCTTCCGTCTTACTGCCTACCAAGCTATACGTCATGGCTGAAGGCAACCGGGATCCACTTCTTTTCCCATCTACGCTGCGCTCTGTTAGTACTGCTCGAGTCTTTTTCCATTTCAACAAGTCACCGCAAAGTTGACTCATGGTGTAGCAGTTGCCTCGATTGAACCTGGCCTGTGCGGCATTGTACTTGTCGTGGCTGAGAGTCTGGACGGCCCGAAAACCCTGCCAGTTGCTGCGAGCCGGTCGGTTCAACCTTGGGCATGAACGTCTATGGATCAGTCGACTGCCAGGCTCGCCAATACGTTACTGTTCCCTCGACTTCCCATCTTTCTCCTTCCGGAACAATGGGCCTTGTCGCACCAATTGGCAGCCGGCGTGCCTGATCACGGACAAGTGCGAGTCGGAAGCGAAATCAATACACAACACTCAGCCTCATCAGTCACGGGTCCAGGACAGGAATACTGGCAGACGGTCGATGTTCTACTACGACATGTTCCCCGATGTTGGACCCTGTTTCTTCACATGCTCCCGTTTTTCTCGCCACGCCACCACAAGGGGACATCACCAGTGCGAAATGAGACCGAGAGACTCTGACCAACCGCCTGACCTTGCCAGGTATCGGTACAACGCTTTCGTATCCAAGTCGAATCAAGGATCATGTTTACGTATAGGTCAGACGCACTTATTCGCCCTTTCCCGAACGGCTTTGCCTTGTCTTCAACTGGCTATACCAAGATCGAACAACAAGGGTGCGAGGGAGTCAACCTTGAAGGCGACCTTGCCCTGGACAATCCTCAAAGGGGTGACAGGCTTCAAATTGAACCTTGGACTCCTGGTCGAGACTCTTCCAGCTCAAATACTGGCGACAGGGGGGGAATTCTCTACATACCTACCTAGGTAGATACCTCAATTCACGTACCCATTGCTTGGCCTGCCCCAATCGCCTTATTTTTGATCATGGCTCGCAATCACCCTTTCGGTGGCATGCTCCAACGCATCACAGTTCGAATATTTATTCTTCGATCCCTCTGGATTGACTAGACACATGGCTTCTATACTCGTTGCACTGATCAAACCGAGACTGCACAATTATACTGCACAATTCCTTATACCCTTGGTCTTCTCAAAATTCTTCTCATCAAAGACCCTTCTTGACCTTTGCCCTTCCGACATTCCTTCCGACAAGATGCCTCGTAATGACAACAACGTATGTCTCATACCACTAGAGCATGTTCTACTGTAGCTATCACCGATCTGTTCTCTTACAACTGCTAAACAGGATCGCGATGTGTACGTTTACGAGACAGACTCCCGTGGCCGCCAGCAAGTCTACCGGGTGGAGACTGTGACGACCTGGTACTGCTACTACTGCTCACATGGACCCATGTCTCACGACCTCGATGAACACTGCACCGACTGTCGGCACCGCCGCTCCCCGTATAGCTATGTCGATACTCGCACGTATTACCATATCGTGCGGAGATGACTTTCTTCGGCGTGATACCGGCTCGATAGTCTGTGCTAGATCAATGCTGGGCTTTTGGGCTTTGCGAATCATCAAACATGATCTCGAGAAATTGGTGGTGCGTCCTCGAAAGGTGGGTGAACCTCTAATCTCTCAGTGACATTTATGAGTACAGTAGCTTATGACAATCTCAAAGATTTCTAGTATACGTAAGTACATGGATCATCTTGGACTCACAGCCTCAGGCGTCCTTTTGCAGCAAGTGGTGTTGATGGGATTTAAGGGCGGTGTTTTTGGAGTGGATACTTAGATGTGGGAAAAAAGAAGGATTTCAATGGCCTTGTCAAATGGTTCATACCCTGTACTTTGATTTGATAAGGAGTTTACGCTGCTTTCTCTTTTTAAATAAATGTCTTTGAATCAAGCTTTTCGCCTTTGCTCCCGAACCTCGTTCCTGGGAAACTTGCGGCCTGTCATCGTGGCCAAATCTTTGCCACACAGTGAAGGCCCTCCAAAACAGACCTAGACCCCCCCCGCTTGTTGTGCAAGTTTGTACTTAGTAGAAGGTTTCATTTCCTTCTAGAAAGCTCCACAATTCATGTCTTCCCAATCAAAATCCACACGTGGGATTCAAATTCAATCGAACGCTCACGAACGAAGAGCCTGTAATCTGCTCCGCACCTTCGGGTCCACGGGACTCGTCTTCGCATGCCCGCTCCTGCAAGCCATGTACACCAGTCACACACACACACACACTGAGCATGGAGGCCCATCTCAACGGCTAATAGCCGTTTTTGACATGCATACTGAGAAATTGTGCTCACGGAAGTTTGCAAGAAATCTGACATTTCTGTCCAATGAGTTATGGACGTTGCACATCTCTACTTACTTACCTGCCATTCTCGGTCATCGAAATCAGGAAATCCTGCCAAGCTTGGCTTCAGCTTGCTGCAAGACTAGGAGGATTATTAATAAAAAAAGAACTCTCACGCTGTACGCCATATTCAACGTTGCATACAATGTTTGTCGTTCTCCATGTGATGAAATTACATGTATCCGGTGTTGAGGCCCACTAACGCGTCCTCAGTCAGGCTCTACCACCGGGAAACACCAGAACATAGAGCCTCATACATCATGCTGATCAAAGAGGCCTCACAGTGTTGGCGATCGCAGACATTTAGGATCCCTGGCTCACTAGCTAGTGCAGAAAGGCCCAAGTGACAGGAGAAAATGTCCGGCCTAGCCTCAGCAAGGCACACTTGTCGTCCTTGATTGAAACTTTCGGTGAGCGGAGCCCAGTCTCAGACTTCTTTAGTTACCTAGAGGTGACGATGTGGCGCAATTCCAACATCATTAATAAAAGTCGGCCGTTGGGGGTCGGGGGGGGGGGGTGTCGACAGCCTCATAAAGCACAGACCAGGAGCAGCACATGCATCTGGTAGACTGTAGCTTGATTGCAAAACGTGCGATGAGTATTGCAAGCAGTGAAGTCTAATCTGCCTCGAGTAAACGCCCAGCCCCCCCCTCTGGGTGTGTGGGGCCTTCTTTGGCGGGAATTAAATGTTTGGATGTAGCCAGAGACTGGTTGGCTGACCAGTGCGACGAGGCGTGGTAAAAGTGAGAGAGCCTGAAGGAAAAAGCAATTTGCGCTGCAAGGAATCACGTAGAGGTATTTGCGGACCACGCGCACCATTGCTGTATGCGAACCAGCAAGACTTAATCAACTTTTGACATCCCCTTGGATCCTTGTCACCGCTGGAGAAGAGGAAAAAAGAAGAATGAAAGAAGTCCACTAAGACAAAGTCGTCGATCATGGTAAAGTGCTTGTACCTAGGTGCATATCAGCTGTCACGGCACGGGATCCATCCATCCATCCCAAAGCGTTAGTCGGTGTTAAGAACCCAGGAAACCGGTCGGGCGAATCGTGAGCCAACGGCCAGCTGCATAACATCATCAGAGAACGATACCAAGCAGTACGTAGCAGGGATGTGAAGGGGTTGGCCTTTTGTCTCGCACACGAAAATCCCAGACAATAGGATTGTGTTCCGTACACATGGTTCGTAACGTGGGTGGCCGGTCCTCGGCTCGGGTCTTTCCGCCTGTCATGGCCGCGTCCCTCCGTTCTACGAACCTACCTAGGTATTCACTGTACGACGACGGGGTGGTGCACGATAGAGTAACAGAACGAAGACGCTAGAAACCTTTTTACATTGGTTCATTTGTGTAGGTATCGTGATACTTGTGATAGTGGCGCTACGACTCACAGAAAAGAGTTTGACCGGACGCGTGGATAGAAAGCGAGTACCTTGTGCATCAAGATCAAGCCTAAGCATACAGTTGATTCGCTGCGCCGCCTCCACGTCCATCTTCTCTTATGCACGTCTCGACGATTTGGGATTTGCTTCAATTCATTTTATCGACTTCTTTAACGTCGCACGCAAGACGGTTTTCATTCTGCTCAAAAACAAAATAAAAAATAAAGAAGAAGATAAATATACTAACGACGACACACCTCGCACGAATCTCCCATACCATCATCACCACCGCCCAAGATGGCATCACCACCAACAACAGCAACAACCACCAGCACCACCACAACAACATCCACCCCATCCCTTCCATGCCCGCCCTTCATCGACGTCCCCGGCCTGCGCAACTTTCGCGACGCAGGCGGCTACCCCCTCGAAGACGCGCCCACCAAGATCGTCCGCAAGGGCCTCCTCTTCCGCGCCTCGGAGCCCTCCAAAGTCACCGACCAGGGCATCGCCACCATGACCGACACTCTGGGCATCAAACGCGTCTACGACCTGCGCTCGCAAACAGAGCTGGACAGGGACGCCAAGTCCGCCGGGCGCCAGGTGAAAGAATGGGCAGGCAGCGAGCGCGTGTTTGCGCCTGTGTTTTCGAATGAGGATTACTCACCAGAGGCGATCGCCAAGCGCTTTTCGGCGTTTGCGAGTGAAGGGAGTGAGGTAAGCAGCGTCTTGACCTTTTACTTTTTCCTTTTCCTTTTCCATGTTCTTGCTTTTTTGTTAAAAAAGAATATTTTACCCGGGAGAGCATTTGAACAGGAGACGACGAAGGGTGTGAGGGACGTTGAATTAAGAATTGAGGCTGCATTTTGTTAGACGAGGCAGCAGCACAGTTGAGACACATGGGCGTGTGCACTCAATCTTGCGTGGATCTTGCATATACACCCACCCTTAGGACCGAGAACAGGGAAAGAGGAGGGAGGGTGTGGTGATGTTTCAGTCCGGATCCTTCGGAATTGCTGCACATCTCGCCTCACTATCACTTGTGCTCTTCTGAGACATCTTTCACGCATTAAACACATGTGATTCCTCTAAAGAAAAATGCTCTTTTTGCCCGGCCGGGGAGAAATCACGCCATAATCAATCCCCTTCTACCAAGCCTCTCATTAAGGCCCCTTTCACGAACATCACACTCACAACCCCCCTCCCCCAAGCTCCTCGCCTCACATGTCATAGCCCAAGCTAACCACAACAACAAAATATCAGGGCTTCGTTCAAGTCTACACCCGCATTCTCCTCGCAGGCGCCTCACCAAACGGCCCATTCGCCCTCATCCTGCGCCACCTTGCCAGCCCTGACCCACCAGCGCCCATCCTCATCCACTGCACAGCAGGCAAAGACCGCACCGGCGTCATTATTGCTCTCATCCTCTCCTTGTGCGGGGTGTCTGATGAGGCGGTCGCGCACGAGTACAGCCTGACGGACCTGGGGCTTGGCGAACGCAAAGAGGAGTTCATCAGCCACTTGATCTCGGTCGAACCGCTCAAGGGCAATCGAGCGGCGGCGGAGCGGATGGTGAGCTCGCGGGCGGAGAGTATGCAGGGGACCCTGAAGATGATTAGGGAGCGGTGGGGTGGGGGTGGAGGAGTATATTCGGGGGGAGGTTGGATTGAGTGCCGAAGAGGTGGAGGCTATCAGGCGGAATCTGGTGGTGGAGGTTATGGATGGATTAGAAACGCTGAAATGGGAGGAGCATGCTAAAATGATGCTTTAGATCGGAGATAAACCGGAGGCTTCACAGGCGGTAATTAAGAGAACGTGTTCGGGATGATAGATCGGATCACAGCGATGGAGTTTGGTGTAGAGCAGCCATAGGTAGACTGAACTAATACATTTTCCTCTTTCGGAATTGGGGTATATGCTTTGATGACTGCGCCGGGATAAGACAGCCAGGCCCTTCCGGTGCCCTTTCGTATAATACAGTGCGCGATATGATCTCCAATATTGCTGCCGGCCTGTTTATGCCAAGTCCCAACCTCTCTACTCATACTTGAGCGGGTGCTTGACCTGATCCTTCTTCCGATCCTCGTACGGTGCACCATACCTCCAACCGACTCCCCTTCTCGACCGACCATCTGGGCCAGCATCGTCCGCAGTGATTCTCTTGAATCGGAAGTCTGCCCGCTCTGTCGGCACTGTCTGTGTAGCCCGCTTTTCGAATTCCATCTTCGATGCATCGCGCAGCACGTCCGCCCTCTCCGATGCTCGAGCCTCTTTGATAAATTTTTCTCGGGAATCTGATGCGCGCTGGCCATCTTCGATCCGCCTGTAGTGCCTGACAAGCTCCTTGTGGGGCATCCTGCTGTCGGGCGAGAGCATCGTGGGGTGGAAGGCCTGAGCGGCGTCTTCACGCGTGAAATGTCGTGATTCTGAAGTCGGGATGAATAATTGTTGCATGGTGTACCCATGCACATGAATCTCGTTGATCGGCTCTAGCGGCAGCGGGTCATGTCCCTCGGGGTAGTCGTGTGTAGGTAGCATTTCCATCACGGCGCGTGAGTATGGCTTCGCGAGCTTTTTGCCCTGTTCATCCGCCACAATAAATCAGCAATCCGCCTTTGGGAAGAGGAAACGTGAGTATGAGCCAGAGGAAAGGTTGTATTTCTATCAGAGAGGCTCGCAAAGCTTTTTTGTAACCATATTGTATGTCTTCAAGACTAATCGAATTTTTGGTGTGTAATCATCATAGAAAGAACGGGAGTAGGGAACAGCAATTAGATGCAACAGCGCAAGGGGATTAGAACATACCATTCTCTCCCAGTCCTTCTCGATCTCCTTCATTCTCACCACAGCCGCCACCCTCCTGTGATCAACACCCAGATCCGCGGAGACCACTTTAATCGGCTCGTCGTCCATAGACACTCTCCGGTGAATCAATTCGCGTGATGCCTCGGATAAAACCGGTTGGGACTGGAAGAACTTGTTGGATGGGAACGGGATGGTGCCGTTATCACCAGAGCTTATATAGTTCAACTTGCCTGGCCGATGCTGCGCAAGTGACTTGCCCCTCTTCTTTTGCCATTGATAGAATCGGTATCGCACGGCCGGCAGTGTACCGTTGCGACTTGGCGTTGTTGAGAAGGATCTGCAGGATTGACAAGTCCGTAATGCCAGTTCAAGAGGGGATATGCGCGCTGGCAATGAGCTACCGGAGCTGGTCATGCTGGCAAGCTCTGCGCTTGGCAGCGGCAGCCTTGGAGGCATGATGGCGGTGTTGTGAGGGGAGAAGGAAAAGGGAGGAATTGATGGTATTAGAAAGTTCGTAACAGGAGAAGCATATCCTTCGTGAAGAGTCGTAAAAGTTCAGAAATGTGTAGCACAAGGTCGAGGCGGGGCTTTGGGCCCAGACGTTGGAAATCTTGAAGAGAGCTGGGCGAGAGCAGATGCGCGAGGTGGTTTTGTAGCAACAAAGGTCAAGCAGCGAAATTTTCGCGTTGAATTCCGGCCCGCGAATTATTCCGCTGGACTTAAGACGCTCGGACCATGAGGGAATGTCAGTGGTGGGGTGGAACCCTGCGACCACCAACCCCTGGAAAAGGTACCAAGGTACTTGAACTCATCTCAGCAAGACTGAATCCTCAAAGCATAAAAACATGACTTCGAATTGAATTTCTGACTTTGAGTCCTCTCGGGCCTGGACACTCTCAACGATTACGAGCTTCTGAACGTCTATTATTGTGAAAGCCTATCCCTAACCAGAGTAGACTGCATACGGCCCTTGTACAGCATGAGCCCATGTGGGTGTCTATCTGAGTACTATGTAGGTCTCATCATTATGGCGATCAAGAATTCGAATTTCTCCCTATTCTCCTTTTTTTTCTTCCTCAGTTATGTTCACAATCTTGCAAGGCTTGGGTTTGTGATCAAATCTAATGTAAAATAGACGACATGCCTTCCATACCTTAGTATTGATATCTAGAACGGCTAGTAGAGCTTAATGTTGTAAGCTTTACAGGACTGACAACGAATATGCAAGCCATCAGTGCCAAGACTTTCAAGCCTGATATATGAAGCCTCTCAAGGTAGCATGTTCTAGGAGCAGTCTCTGGAGCGATGACTTACAGCTGGCAGAAACTCGGGGGGAGGAATCTGATAACCATGGGCCAGTGCTTCCTAAAAGGACCTCAAGCAAGTAGTTGCATTCCAAGTGTTTTCACTTCATATCACATCCTTGATACTAGGTACCCAGTTAGGTACTTAGCAAATTTGTAGGCGTTTCTACCAAGAGACTCAAAAAGAGTCAGACCCACTGGGTGTTAGGCCATATCGTATCTCAACATTCACTGTCACTCTCACTTCAACTAAATACCTAGTTGGTGACCAGCTTCACCCTTAGCGCAACTGGAACTTTGACCTTCCACATATTTTGACAAGCGATATCTTCACCCAATCCTTTGATGATTCCTGCAACGACGACTCATCCATCATCAATAGTATCACACTGCGTCTTCAACACAATGATCAACCTCCCGTGGCCAATGGCTATCGGCCTCTTCTTTGGCCTGATATCATACAAGGACTTCCTCTGTGCAGCAATCCGTGCCATGACCACCGCTAACGTCGTCTTCCTCTTCCTGTTCACTTTCAGATACCTACGCTACATCGTCCACAACATCACAGGTATCTTCCTTTACAGACCTGCGCTCCCAAGGGACCATCCTGCCTTCATCAACAGAAGCGTCGCCGTCATCATCCCAACAGTCGCGCCAAACACGGTCGCCTTCTTGAAATGTTGCGAGAGTATCCTGTCCAACCAACCCCGCGTCCTGATCATCTCAACAGTCGGCATAAAGCTGGCGAGAGATACTCGCAATATCTTTTGCAAACACAATTTCGACACCCGCTTCCCTCACACGAAGCTCGCGGTCGTGCGAATTGACGAAGCTAACAAGCGAAAGCAGATTGTTGAGGCCAGCTGGCTCATCGATTCCACAGATACTCCCATCACCATCTGCGCTGATGACCACGTCTACTGGCCACCAACTTTCCTCGCTTCACTTCTCCCCGCATTTGATGACCCCAGGGTCGGCCTTGTGGGCACAAGCAAGAAAGTCATCCGCGACCCCGCCGACAGCCTGTACAAGTCGTTCACCAATTTCATCGCCTGCCTGTACCTCGAGCGAGACAATTTTCGAATCCGATCCGAACCCTACATGGACTACGGAGTCTTTTGTGTTTCTGGAAGGACCTCGGCGATACTGACCGACATCCTGAAGAACGAGCATTTCCGCCAGGGCTACGTTAATGAGATGTTTTTCTTCGGCTGGCTTGGTCCCTTGAATCCTGACGACGACAATTACATTGTACGCTACGTTCTACGCAACGGTTGGAAGATCGCTTTCCAGTGTATGCCAGAGTGTACCATTCGCACGCCTCTTGGAAACCCACAGAAGTTTTGGAATCAAGTGCTTCGGTAGAATCGGACCGCCTTTCGGAGCAACTGTGCAAGTCTGCGGCAATGGCACACCTGGAAAAACCTGACATGGAGTGTCTACTCCATTTACATCTCCCAGATGATCAACCTGGCTCTTGTTTGGGACCCACTTCTCCTTTGGTAATTATTGGAATTCTCCCAGGCCACATGACAATGAGCAGAGGAATACTAATGCTCAGTTTGACAGGGTCCTTACTCAGACCACTTGGTACACTGCATCATCTCATCGAGGAACTTTCATCACCCCTTTGCTCGTCTGGATCTTTGTGTCAAAGATGATCAAGATCGCACCTCACTTCTATGATCACCCTTCCGACCTGCTTTGGCTACCTGCTTACTTAGCATACGCCTACTGGCATTCCTTTGTCAAGCTGTACTGTGCTCTCACGTTCTGGAACCACAGCTGGGGTGGCCGTGATCTTAACACTCTGACAAAGGTATCGATCAACAACATTGACAAAGAGGTTTTCATGCAGGTGGCTCCAGCCAGGCCTGAGATGCTCCGCGGCATCACTGGTTTGTACTCAAATGATTTGAACCTGCTTCCCGACAAGCATAATACTGATAATTCAACCTCGATGGGTTCTAAGAATTGATCAAGAAACCTCAACGCCCACCACGATTCAAGGTCAGATGGGGTCGAAAGCTAAGGCTGAGGGCTTGAACAATGGCTAGAAATGGGAATGGGATGGTGGTAACTCTAGGCTGGCAAGCAGCCTCACTGGGTGAGGAGGGCAAGATATCATACATGCCCTAGGTGAGGATGACACTCTGTACCCATAGGGAAAGGATGAACCATGCAGCGATGAAGATGGGCCTACGCGGCACGGTTGCGATTTCTTTCGTGACTTGAAGGAATTCTCTGCTCTTTAAGGTTCATAATCGTTTGAGCATTGCAAATTTTGCAGATTTGAGAGCTGGCAAACAAGTTGAGGTGAATCACGAGATTCGACCTCTAGTATCCTAGACTAGCAATGTTTGATGGGAGTGATCACTATCGGATTTGATTCCAAACGTGAAGATTTACGTATGAAGAACACTGTGCTGATGTTGAAATTGACCCCGTATAACGTCTTGTGGAGCATCTGCGGCTTTTCGAAAATTACGAATACAAATTTGCTATATCTACAGACTGAAATTCTTGAAGTATAGTCCTCCACATTATGTGTCTTCACTCGTCCAGCTTCATGATCACTCAAATTACCAGCCAACCTGCAACGAGAATGGCAGACGCCACCCAGCCCAACATCAATGGCCCAGTCGCTGATGCGCCAGCAGGTACTGCGGGCGGACTAGCAAGTTGACCTTGACTTGGGATGCACGTCCAGCCTGCTGCAGAATTGAGATCCCCAGTGCCATTGAAGTGAGCCACCAGTGGGAAGCGGCAAAGATTGCGACTAACAGTGACGTTTCGTGTCGTGATGTTCGCAGGCAGAGTCTCAGGCGCCACACCATTCTCAACCCAGTTGATGAGCACGTTCAGTGCCGTTGCAGTATTCGGAGAGGGACCACCGCCCCCGCAATGGCCGACTCCAGGCGCAACGAACAGGCGATAAAATTGGTCGACGGCAGCAGCTCCGCCCATCATAGTCTCCACCCGCTGTCTGTAGTCAAAGGTACCCTGCGGCATGATGATAGTGTCAGCTAAACCGTGCCAGGAGAGGAGTTTGTGGCCGGTCGATTTCAGTTGGGTGAGGTTTGCGTTATCGGTAGCGAGCATCTTTCCAAATTTGCTAGCAATTGACTCTTCAAATAAGCTCGAATATGTTTGTGCAGAGAGCGTGTTATTGCGGCTGAGTTGACCACCCAACTGTGCTCTGTTCCCCACGAATGTATCCAGCCAGGTTGAGCCGAGATTGAAGGGCGTGGTTGCAGCGAGAGAATTAAAATTGGTGCCAGGCTCGACTCCAAACCATAGTCGAGTGCCGTTATTGTCCACAGGCCCGCTAATAATCTTGTTGTAGATCGAGGCCTGGTTTGCCGACACGGTCACTGTGGTACTGTTGCACGGGACCGTCTTGCCAATTATGGTGTTGGCATCAAAGCGGCATACACTTGGATCCGAGATTAAGCCGTCCATACCGCCATCCAGTGCATCACAAGCCTGTATGTTCGCTTGTGTCAAGCCTGTGAGCACGCATGCTGGGACGAACTCATTGGCCTCGGTCTGTACCTGGAATGGCCAAAATTCTGCAGGGCAGAACTTGCCCCAGTTGATCGCTGGCGCGGCAGCAAGAATCCCGTCAAAGTCCTCAGGAAAGGATTGCGCCTCCATGTATCCTTGACGGCCTCCGGTGCTGCACCCATTCCAATAGCTGAACTTTGGTGCCGTTCCATAAAACTGTTGCGACACGGCTTTGCCGACCAAGGCCATCTCATGAACCGAGAGGAATGCAAAGTTGGTCATTAGCTGATCATTGAACACGATCCCGCTACCATCGAAGCTCGCAGGGTGGAGACCCGCATCGGTAGACGCAGCCGAGAAACCTGCGGCCACTTGCGGCGCCAATGTGCTTCCAAAAGTCCCGGGAATGAAGCCGCCTCCACCAGTACCTTGGAACCGCCCATTCCATCCCGTCAAAGGCATCCAAACCTCGACTCGTACGCTGTCATTCGCTGTGCCATGCGTGAGTGTGACATTGACATCGCAGAAGTTGAGCGGAGGCAAGGGCGCAGCACCAAAGGCTCCCATGCCTCCGCTTGGTGCAGTGAAATTCCGACGCTCAGCGGCCTGAATAGACACGACGGTCGCATTTGGGATCGTGGGTGCCTTCAAAGTGGCGCATGAAGTCGCGGGTGTCTGCCGTCGATCATTGTTTTGACTGTTGGCCGCCAGAACGGCGCCAACGGATAAGAGAAGGACTAGAATCATGACGAAGAAAAAATCCAGAGAATTTTGCCTAGTAAGTGCCAATGGCCCGCAAACACTTGTATTTTTTTTTCAGCAGAGGGATCTTTTTTTTAATTCTCTATAAATGAATGTCAAAGTCATCATGATTTCCCTTGTTGAAGCCCCAAGGTTCGCTTAACGCTTTTCCCAAGCGTTTCAAAATGGGGATCACTGATAACTCTATTTGACCAAAGCCTCGCAGCCAGCACTATTAAACACAAATCAATTAGTGTTTCAAGCACGATTATCATAACACACATATCTACGGTTGTCAGTCGAGACCTGAGACTCCCGAATGGCATTGACTGTCTCATCAAGCGGTCCCACTATAGGCACCTCCCGAGGTCCTCGAGGTCCCCTCATGTAAAGCGATGCACCAGAAGAAGGCCGCCTTCTAGTGCGTGAATGACGTATAATTTTTAAACACTTGGATCGCTTGCAATGAATGAACGGATCTTGAATAGACACTGGAATGTTGGTCGCCTGTAAATGGGGCTGCAGTGAAAGAAACGGACCGTCTACTGGAAGTAGAATGGAAGCAATGCGATCTGTCATTCGCAGAACAGGTGACAAATACAGTATCGTGATGAATCTGCCAGTACCTAGAAGCCCCTTCCTTCATGGGGTATGCTCGTTTTATGTCTCCTGACCAGCTCTTAACCGCGTTGACTACTGACGACATTGGTGGAAGGCAAGCTGGTGGAGATAGTGCGTAGGTATCAATGACCCCAAACAATATAAGACTGGCATCAATTACTAAAATCTCAGCTTGCATCTTGTGTTGAGTCCAATTCCTCTAACTATCGATACCAAAACTCGAGTCGGTAGATCAGATGTCAGATGCTATTGAGGCGCGGAATTGTGAGACTTCTTTGTCTCAGTCTCGAGACTCAACGTACTTTCCTTGTGCCGGTTCCGGCAGCAGTGAACTCGCTTGAAGACACAGACAATGAAGTTAAATATGTAGTAGATGGTCATTCGTCCAAGAAATCCCGCTGTCCAAGAATACTTCTGCAATGGGAGGTCTTTGTCACAAAAAGTGTTGCCTCAGCTTCACCGGCCCCCGTCTCAACACTTCACTTTTGAAGAGTGGATTCTGTCGTTCTGCTCCGAAGTCTACTCATGTGCAACCTCACCTATGCAAAGCCTATTATTGGTCTACTTGACCGTGTACAAGACTGATACGGTTCTAAAAGCACAGGTATCTGCATATTCACTCCACGACAGCAGGCCGCGAAAACGACCAAAGCATTGGCAAATATCTCTGATCTACCTGTAATAACAATTCAATATCGGGTGCAATACGAAAGAGGAACAAAATGTTGGCCTCCGAACTGAATGACAAGAATTACAGCGATTTTGACGCGATCGAACGCGCATGCTCGGTGTTCTCTTTGATAGGATGTATTTTCATCATAACGACTTTTTCTTTATCAAAGTCATTCCGAAAACCTATAACGCGACTCGTTTTCTTCGCATCTTTCGGCAATTTGATGACCAATGTGGCGACCATCATGGCAAGATCGTACGTTGGAGTACCAACATCGCCTGCGTGTCAGTTCCAGGGGTTCTTAATACAGATGTAAGCCGGAAAGCGTCCACTCTCCTAGGGATGGCTCTCTGACTTAATGCAGGTTCCTGCCGGCTGATGCTTACTGGACGCTTGCCATGGCCGTCAATGTTTACCTAACTTTCTATCACAAGTACGATGCTCAGAATCTCAAGAAAATGGAGAAATACTACCTTCTCTTGTGCTACGGCCTTCCATTCGTTATCGCCATCACGTTTGTATTCATCTATAACCATCAGAACGGGCGCATGTATGGCGACGCCTTACTCTGGTGCTGGGTGAGTGCAGGATGGGATATTTGGCGTATTGCTACATTCTATGGCCCTGTGTGGTGAGTATCCCTCAGGTTTCTTCAGATCTCAAAGATCATTATGCTGATGAATGAAAAGGGTGACTATTTTCTGCACCTTTTTCATCTACATTCGCACCGGACGCCAGATCTATCTCAAATACAAAACCCTACGATCACTCAATTCTCGAAGTCGCGAGCCAGAACCTCTCCTCATTACTGAGCCATTTTCCACCAAGACCACAGAGGTCTATGTGACTTCGGAAATTGTCTCCACAAGTATGGGGGTCGACTCCCCGGGAAACCGTGCATCAACAGCTGTGGGTGCACCGCAAGCAGCATACACAGTGGAAATTACTTCCGACGGCAATACAGGGCGGCAAATACCTCCAGCTCACAGCCCCAACGATGATGACAACGAGGCTGAAGATGATGACGAGATCAAACCTGATATCTCTGGCAAAGAAAGTGAATGCAGCCCTCCCTCGTCACCTATATCCCCAACTGCCGGCCATTCACTAAATTCAAGAATTACTCCTTCTTCTGGACGCACTGCCACGGCGAACTCCATGAGATTGACATCCGACAAGGTTCGGCGTAATCGCCGGAGACTTGCTGTCTACGAAGCCAATAATGCTGCGTGGTCTTATACGAAGTGTGCCCTCCTGTTCTTTTCCGCACTTCTTGTTACTTGGATACCGTCTACAGCGAATCGTCTGTATTCAGTCATCCACCAACAGCAAATAGTTCTAGGACTCGAGTATGCCTCAGCATTTGTGTTGCCCTTGCAGGGCTTTTGGAACGGACTCATTTATGTTTTCACGACCCGGAAGGCGTGCAAGAAGCTTTTTGGAGATGCCATTTTGTACTTTTCTAGGCAGGATTCTATAACGCCGACGGAAGCTAACAACAAAAGAATCGCTCACTTGGAGGACAGGCCCCTTTCCTGGTCGAGTCCTGGCAGGCAGACAGGGCGAGAAAGGAACAGTTATATGATGGGTTTCGTACCGAGCAGCGGAAAAGGAGGCTTGGGAATTCCCACGGAAGCTTATCAGAGGATATGATGAGTTCCGTGAACCAGTAAACACACACAAATTCATAGAATACCAAAGATTCTGTAGGTAGATCTTAACATCACCAGTGTTCACTTCGGCTCCGAGCATAGTTCATTGCAGCATAGGGTAGCTACATTGCCACTAGCCTTGGGTCCGCGTGTCCAACATTGTTTTATGGCGTCAAATTCTCCCATATCCCAGCTAGTTTCCACAAGTTGACTTGGAAACGAGAAGGAGAGTGTCCCCGACAGGCGGCAAGCCTGGGAGATTCTACCTGAGCTACAATTGCATTCATACATATCTACGGCGGTATACAGAAGATTTGAGGCACAACCTATTAAGTGATATCTGATCCAAAAAAAAATCAAGGCAAGCTACAAGGCAAGCTACCCCAACCTGCCGCCGTTCTTTCCGGGGAGGATTGCAACAACTTCAACTTGAGAGGTGCATTCATTGGACCTGAAGCAGACTCACAACCCTCCCGGGTTTTCTGTTGTCGTCAAATGCCTATGGTTCTCACGAATCCTTTCTCATCTAATGATTGTGGATGCTCGAAGCAGCGGAAGCCGTCTTCTACAAGCCCTTTGAGAAAATATCCCAGCAGGCGGCCAACGATGCAAGTGCGAAATTCACAGTCGGCCGACATGCAGTCGTAAATATGCCATCTCCGTTGCCACAATGAAGACTTTGTATTTAGCTTACGTCAAGCACAAATGAGAGGGTCTCCGACGCCGTCGCATGGATCACATCAACCTTCCCAGTTGCAAATCAAGCCTCGGAATGGCGATCGACACCTTCCAGAACCCGTAACGACCTCCGTGGCTGTCATATGTGAGTTGGACTTGGCAGACGACGCTCGACTCCGAAAGGGCCCCCAATTTGCTGGGATACTCTGTAATAGCCATGTTGTTAGTGGTGGACAGATGCCGACAGGGGAAGATTGCACACGTAAGTGTCCAGGTAATTTGAAACCTGCATATGCATACTCATATGCTTAGGTTACACCGCATCGGCGAGATGAGCCCCGGATTCAACAAAACACCAAAAACTTGCGTCAAACCTCGTGCTTTACTAATATCCTTGTATAATCGATCTGGGGCAGGTGCTCGACGATCCCAAATACTTTTGCCTACCTAGGTAATTTGTCGCATCTGCTCTCTCGGTAATAGCACCGTGCCCGCAAGCTCTTGTGATGTTGTGCAGAATGAATAACTTGGGCAATTCAATTGGTTAGTATTCTGTACGTCCTGGCTTGACAAGACTCGACTCTCGGCTCTAGCACTGTGTTTGCGAGCTCTGGCAATATTGTTCAAATTCTACACATGCTGCGCGTCAACAACTGAGGACCTATAATTGATGACGGGTTCGCCGCCAATCTGAACGAGAATGAACAATACGTAGCCCCATATTCATCAACCTCCAAGACAACGAGACGTGATCATGCCCGCCTTACGTTCATACCTTGCTGCCCTGGCCTTTTTGGCCGCCAATGGGCTCAGTCCTTTGGTCGTTGCCCATCCCGGGGAAAGTCATGAAGCGCTTGCAGCCGAAATCTCGAAGCGAGGCCTTTTCATGAGAGACCAGACTCATCTTCGCAAAAGATGTGCGTCTCAGTTTGCCGCCCGTGATCATGAGCAGAGGGCTGTGGAGCGTCGAAGGGCCCTTGTTGACCAGCTGCGCGAGGAACGTGGAATCGCTGTCAATGGTGAGTCTAATCCCCAAGTTGAGATGATAGGTGCTACGTGAACTCATTTATTAAACTGTGAAAATTAGCTGGTCACTACCACAAGCGGGATCTTACCACTGTACTGGCCACTGACCATAATTTGACTCTCGTTGATACGAACGTGACCCTTACCACCTCTCAAGACGATGTAAGTAAAATTGTCTATACGAATAACACCCTTAGGTTTTCTCCTGTCTTCGCGTTTTTCGAATAGTTCTCAACAGCCAGTCACGCCTGAGCCTTAATTTTGATGCTGGGCCATACACTCATTGACACATGATCAAATAGGTATTCGGAGATAACACTTCTTGCATTCTCTGGCCGTCAGGTGAACTCCCTGAAGGTCCTTACTGTAAGTAATCCGGTCTCCCGAGGGTCCGCAATAAGATAGATGTATGCTAATCTCAGATCAGATGTTCGCGAGGAGTTGATCCGCCAAAACGCCATCGAAGACCTCCCAGGCTTCAACATGACATTGGACGTCCAGGTTATCGACATCAACACCTGCGAGCCTGTGGCAAATCAATGGACCGAGTTCTGGCAGGCCAATCAGACCGGCACCTATTCTGGCACCGACAACAGCGGTAATGGAGATGGAACCGACCCGAGCATCCTCAACACGACTTTCTCTCGGGCCGTCTGGCCAACCGACGATGAAGGTGTTGTCCAGGTTCAGCTCTCTTTCCCCGGACACTACGCCCCTCGTGCAACCCATACCCACGTCATTGTCCACCAGAACGTCACAGAGCTGTCCAACGGCACGTTGGAGTGGGGCACTGGCACGATTCCTCACGTTGGTCAGATCTTCTTTGACCAGGATCTGATTGACGATGCCGACTTGATTTACCCTTACACGACGAACCCTAACGCCATCATGCCGAACTCCGAGGATATGGTTCTCTCTACCGAAGCCGCCGCTGTAGACCCCATCACTTGGTATGTGCAGCTCGGGGAGTCTCTCGAGGATGGAATTGTGGCCTGGGTCACCCTGGGCATCGACACTACAGCATCTTTCGACGTCCAATATGCTGCGACGTGGACGGCTGACGGTGGCGTGGAGAACCCGGATGCGCCAAACCCAGGTGCTCAGAGTGGTTCTGGAGGAAGTGGAGGCGGTCTTGCCTGTACAATCTTGGGTATCGGGTGCTGAGCGAAGCAAGTCAAGTGTGGAAAATAAATCAGCTTCGATGACAATGTAAAAAGAGAAGGCGGAGGCTACCATGAGACTGGGCGGCATCTACCTTTGCAGTGTCAGATAAGTACTTTCTCGTGGGGGCACATCTTCAAATTCAAACAAGTTTAACTTCGTATCAAACTGCCCCCGGTAGTATTTGAGATATTCAATCCAACCCCTTCCTGGCTACTTGACCTGTGTTACCCAGGTACGCTTACTGTTTTTACGCCATGCAACGGCCTCCGCGAACAGTCGTTCCAGGTATGGCAAAAATTGTCATCACAGCTCCTATCAGCACGGCCTCCCGAGCTCGAATACCTGACGGAGAAGGCCAAAGTATCTTGTTGGTGGGAAGCTTCGTGGTCAGGAGAGGTACCTGCTTGGGTGGCAGACTCGTAATTGCTTTCAGCCTGAGGCTGCTTGCTATCATTCTGTTTCTTCTAGGGGATTCACGTGCAGACATAGAGTACAGTTAAGATTGCCAGCCCAATTGCAATGTGAGTGCGCCATAGTCTGCGAGTTCTATGACTCGGTAGATTTGGACGATATCTTACGCATTTAGGAATACTGAACAAACCTCTGAGAGTTGAATAGCGTGGGTGAGACCTACCCGATGTGGTGACCCTCACAGTCTAGCGACTGTCAGTTTACACAAAACTAGCCCTGTAGCTCACCAGGTTTGACTTTTGGTATTTCACTCTTGTGACAAAATAGCAATAGAATATCAGGGCAACTTAATCAGTCTCCCCTCTAACACTCGCTTGTGCCCTCACCCAATGCAAAATACCTCATGTATCGTATTCACATTTAGCGCCGATCAACATCAATCTCTTCTGCAAGACCACAGATCTGTCACCTAGAACCTCGCACGCCAGCCTCTCCGGGGCGAACCCATCTCATACCCATCCGCCTTACTCCTACGAACCTTCCTCTCCCTTCTCCGCGCCCTCAACGCGCCAACAAATTCCCAGATCCAATACGCCGCCACCAGCGCCATCAAAGCGAAGCTCGCCCACGTAAGCGCCTGGAACTTGGTCCCCACTTCTACTTCAAGGCCAATGTCGCCGGCGCCCAAGCCCTGGATCTTGCTGACCGCGGCCTTGGCACCGATGGTGTACATGAGACTACCGACGAGGATGAACAACGCGGCGAAGAGTGCCAGGACGAGGTCCGCCAAGACTAGCTTGCCGGAAGGAAGGAGGAAGATGGAGGCAAGAGAGGCGAGGAGAGTGAGTGCGGCGAAGACAGCGCTAACGATGTAGATGGCGGCCAGCGCTTCGAAAATGGTGGGAAGGTCTTGGAGCTTGGAGGTGAGCTTGTCTGTGAAGCCCAGGTCCGAGAGGGAGATGTTGAACGGTCCAATGCTAAGTTCATGGTCGAGGAGGGTAGAGAGATCCATTGCGGCTGAATCAGGTCAATTAGTATGGGGTAGGAAGAGTCAAGTACAAGAAAGTCAGTATGAAGATCGTGAGTGGCTTACAAAAGTCCATATCCCCTAATTTCATGTTAGTAAACGGTAAGTTGAGTTGAGTACATGAGAGATGCGTTGAAAGGTTCACTTACTTGTACAATTGGTAACATTCATCCACGCTCCAATAGCAGTCGCATTCGGCTCATAGTCTCCCTGGCAGAGGTCCATGATATGCAGTGTGTAGAACTGATCGATGCCCAGCTCATCAGCCAACTTATCTGCTACATCATCTCCAACATCACCCAATATAGATGCCGCCGAGCTCTCCAAAGAGCCCAGAGCAGCGGTGGCGGTGGCTTTAAGAGAGCTGAGCGCGCTCAAGGGATCGGGCAGATCGCCGAGTCCACCTCTGCTGGCAGTCGTGGTAGCAGCCGCTGCGGAGGACGTTGTGGAGGAGGACGACGAAGAGCCGGCGAGGTTGGAGAGGAAGTTGTGTCCGAGGGTGGATGTGTTGAAGGCCATGATGTGGTAGTCTTCCATAAAGCCCTTCTTATGGCCAGCGAAAAGGGCCAGCATCGTCAGCGCGAAGCTGATGGCCGACAAGAGGGCTGGTATCGCTGCGAGGAGCTTCATAGTGACTGTGGAAAGGTGGAGATTGGAAGAGTAGAGCCTGTCCACGAGGCTGTATGGAGATTGCGGTCCTCTCGAAACCAATATGTTCAGCAACAAGTAAGGACGCGAGCCGGAAGTCGATCAGTCGTGGAAATATCGGGTTTTGGCAAAATGTGTGATCTGCCTAGGTAGGCGGACAATCCAACAGACCACCTCGAGGAGTTTTACAAAAGATACCTTGAGTGAATCAAAAACTAGAATTTGAGCTCGAGCAAATATGTCTGGAACTTTGGAAGAAAGAAACTGACTCCTCGATACAAGAAGTTCTTAGCCAGCCAAGTCGATTGTCAAATCCGGGTTTTGGTGGTATTGTATACGGTCGTGGTGGTGAGCATCTGGCGTCACCGACATGGGATGAACACAGAAAGCAAGGGTATAGATTGGGAAACAATCAACCGTTTTGTGTGGCTATCCTTGTCCTCGTGAAAGAGCGCAGATAGGCTGTGCAATATCGTCGAGGATGTTTTACAAGCCGGGTTTCCGGTCGGATTGGCTGCCATTTCGTCTTCTTTTGTTGGGTGTATGCTCTTGTTTCGACTGCTATGTGAATGCTAAGTGCTGGTTCCCCCTGGTTGGCCCTGTGCAATGAATGGAGGCGTGTGCTATCAAGAAATCGGCCCACACCACGGAGGCTGATGTTACCGTATGCCCGTGTCCAAGCCGGGGTTCGCAAGCCCGGAACCAATGGCGATGGACGGCGTGCTTTCGCGCTGCGTCATCGTTGGCATTTTCATTCCCTGTTTGGGCAGGTTGGTCGAGATGGAGCAAAATCCGGGAAACGAGAGTAGAACTATGATGTTTGATCGAGGACGGGAACATTGATACCCAGTCCTGCCAGCCAAACGCTGATCACCGCATGGAGAGATCTATCGTCAGTCTCTGGCTTGTCGACTAGAGCGGTAGAGTCAAGATCACATCAAGGGATCGCTGTTCTCAAGCATTGCAGTAAGTTTAAGGGTCCTCCATTACTAGTCCCCTTTTTTCGGGGACGTTCGACTTCGGTATCCAGGGTCCACAATTAATGGCATGTAAAGTTGGCCGGTCAGGGAGCTAACGGCTCATCGCGAACAGGATCCCATGGCGCGGTTATAAGCCCTTCGTCTTTTTGTCAGGGGTTCACATCTAATGCATTAAGATCTCTTTTCTTTTTCACGTCAGCAAATGCGTACGACCAGGCATAGAATCTGGCAACTATATGAAAGACGTGCAAAGTCATTCGTAGGTGGAATAGACGATTCCATCCTCCTGAAAACTGTTTTTTTTCTTCTTCTCTTCAAATATTGCGTGCATTGTCTACCAGTCTTAGTGTAAAGGGCTGGTGCCATGCCTCTTTGGCAGAGAGAATCTGTGTAGCTTATGATATTCTTTGTTTAAGATGTTTACAGTGTCCTGTATTGGATATCAATAATGACTCATTCGAGCCTGATATAGACGTGCCGCGTTGGACAGTGACAGGTGAATCTTCCGATTTCTAAGATCCTGTCTCATGTCTGCCTATTTTCGTCGATCACGAACAACAGTTCTCAAAGTAATATAAAATCCTCCTTTGAAAGTCTCTATACTGTGCACGGCTGATCAGTGGCATCCGAAGTTCCGTTCTGATCATCGCAGGCAATGTCAAAGTTTCGCTGTCCAAGTGCGGATGTGATGCAGCAGATCTATACCTATTGATTAGCCTACGAGAATTTCCGCAGCTCTAGGTAGGGACACGATGAATCAAGTAGAATGAGGGATGGTCTTGAAAGAACAGCTGTCTTGAAACTTACGTTGCCTCCGAGATCTTTGGTGCCCGAACCACTGCAAGCGTTGATGATATCACCTGAGAGACTCGTGCAGAGAGAAGTCGTTGCGCCCAGGGCGCACGAGAAAAAGAAGGTCAGAGTAGCGAAAGAGGTCTTCATTATGGCGGTGGAGGTTTGGAACCGTGGAATATCTTCGTTGTTCAGATTTATAAAAGATTGTCAACACCTGTGTTGAAGTGAAATTAGAGCAATGAGGTCAACGTACAGAACGAGGGCACATGTCCTGTGGTCAGTCTCCGCTGGATTATATATATACGATACCATAGTCAATGATGAGTTCTCGCGATGTTAGAAAGCGAGTCAGCCTTGTGGACAATGTTGAGGCGGAGAGTTTCAAAGTCCTGCTATGCAGACTTCAGACTACTGAGACCATGCCCAGCCTCCTTGGCGGACTGTCCACGACGGCCCCTTACCAAGGGTTGTTCGAACAAGTCTACCAGGCACCATGGTTTCACAATACAAAAGCCTCCCAACAGGAGATCTAAACAGTGACTAAAAATATAAATGCGCGTATATGAACTACAAGACCTGACTTGCACCCTCGTCGTTTGCTTTTGTAGTCGAAACTAGCTACCGCAACAAGCTCGAGTAAATCAGGTCATCATCTTCACTTTGAGTTTTTACTGCGGATTTCTTCTTGGCCAAGCCAATGTGGACAGAACTCCTGCCCGAGATAATAATGATCACGGCTTGGCGACCTCTCATATCATAGTTGAACAAGGCTGTTATCAAGGAGAGAATAACAGTGCTCTTTGCCACTAGCAATGCGATGGAAATGCCCTTCCGAAGTCTTCCAGATGCTGAATTGCGGTATGATAAGAATATTGTTTTTCTCCGCCATATATGAGACATTGCAAATCCGGTGACCCGAGGGGAGTAGAGAGAACTTGGCCGGCGGAGTCTGAGAGTCGCATGATGCTCTCTTGAAAGCTATTTTGGGTCAGGATCTTTGTTAATGAAACTAGAATCATGACAAAAGAGAGGATAGCGATGACCCGAATGTTAGGTACCTAAGTGACTCAACATTACTTCCGTTTCTCTTGGGATACAATGAGCAGTGCGTTCACACCCTCGTCGACGGCGGGTATCTGAATGAATTCTGGGATAGTGGAGGCAATTAGACAGACCTGCATCTTTTATCTATCAATTTACAACAAAAGAGCAGAATAATGACAGGAATTTGCATTGCCTGGTGAATTTTAATTTTGTGTTTCTTGCATGTCGGTGAGAATAGTGAGGCTATCAGGGTATTCTTGATGGTGATCTGTCAGATTATCGTCGTACAGATCTTGAAGGTAGCAGATGTTGAGGGTGGTCTTTCGCAGGCTCGGCCCTTCAGTCTTGCAAGGATTGGAGCGTGGCAGGGGTGCTCCTGCATCATGCCAGCATTCAATCCGGGGTAGTGGGCGGGGTGGGGGGCAACAGGGATACACGCTTGACCTCAATGACAGTGAAATCACTAAAACTATCGCCACTTTTGAATAACTCTTATTAACATCTATACTTCTAACCCCATACACAATTGATCCAACAACCCATACGTATATAATTCGAGGTCCCAATTAGCTACCAGTCGAGTACCTGAACAACAAAGAGCCAAACAGACCGGCCGCAATGGGCGTCGACCCACAACAGGGTGCCCGTACGTCGACTCAAGCTGCGGGTTCGCAGACCATCGCCACTGCATCCTCGACGAGCTGCGCCAGTGTGCCATCGACCAACCCTCGCGGTCGCAAACGAAAGCTGAACAAAGCAATTGCTGGGGAAGATAGACAAGTTGACAACGACGATGAACAGCTGCCCGCGAAACTCAAGAAGCGGAAAGCTGAGAAGGACGTGGACGAAGAGAAACGCCTGCGAAAGTATGCGATCATCAACACCTATGGCCTTCCCTCGAATCAACCCCACCCTTCGCTAACCACTCGTCTTTTCAACCAGGTTTCGCGCCAAAGCACCATCCACTTTCGCTGCCGTGTACGAGCGTGCCACCACCCAACGCTTCTATGTCCTCTCACGCACCCTCTGCGGGACCCCCTCCTGCCCCGAGATGTTCTTCGAGCTCACCGGCAGTACCGGCAATGTTTACAATGTCTGCATCGCGCGTCAGCCTACCTGCGACTGCCCCCACGCCCTTGCCGGCAATCAGTGCAAGCACACCATTTTCATTTTGAATAAGGTTCTTCGAGCAAAGGACGAGTACGTCTACCAGCTGGCGCTGCTTAGTTCCGAACTGCGGGAGCTCTTTGCCAATGCCCCCAATCCCGCTGGGGAGAAGGATGGCGGAGAGAAGGACAAGAATCGCAAGGCTGTGGACGGCGATTGCCCCATTTGTTTCGAAGAGATGCAATCTGGCACGGGTCAAGAGGCGCTGGTGTGGTGCAAGGCGGCATGTGGCCAGAACATTCACAAGCAGTGTTTCGACATGTGGGCCACGACCAAGCGGCAGGGCAGTGGCCTTGGTTCCGGCAAGGTCACCTGTCCTTATTGTCGGAGTGACTGGGAGAGCGACGAGGACGAGGTCAATGTGGCGAGTATTCAGAGAGGCGCGCCCACTAAGGAAGGGTACGTCAATGTTGCCGACCAGCTGGGTATCAGCCGACGACGCGACTACTCTACGTACAGCAGGTTCTGGTCCGGGCATTCGCGGCGTTATTGGCGTCGTTAAGAGTACGGACAGGTGGGAGTACAGATACGGCTGTGCTAGGCTTCAATCAACTCCTGTCTACATTGAGTACTTTCATCCCATACTTGTCTGAGTTGGACATTTTCTTTCGCGTTGGAAGTTCTGGCAGGATGTCACTTTCATGGAACATCCCTTTTTGATACCCATTTCCGCACGCTCTTCGTTGCTTTTGGTAGCTATATATTCTTGACGTAGCACACAACGCAGCGCGCCCAAATATTTCAGGATTTGATCATCGATCAAAACTTCTCAAGCTACCTACAGCCAACCTTGAAGAAAATTGAGGTGGGTCTGATGTCAATTCGCTGAAAGAAAAATATGATACCAAGGTGATGAACCACCCCCCGGTGTCCCACATTTGTTGCCCGGCACGGTCCGTGGTCGCCGTCGTGGGGCCGTTTTAAGTCCGAAAGAGGAGCGTCCGATCTCCAAGTGCCGGCGTTGCAAACGACGTCATTTAGAAACGGAAGACACAAATAATGTCGTCCTTCAACCTGATCAAAATCTCTCACTGAGATAGTCATTAATACAATTGATGCACATACTCATCTCAGCTCATACCAATCTTTCATGATCCCCAGCCCGCCCGAACAAAATGGCAACATCAAATCTTCCCAAGGACATGAAGGCTATCCAGGTACGTACAATGAATCCATCCAACTGTCGGCAGATATATGTAGATAGACACTGACAACGAATTCAGGTCGTTGAGTTCAACAAACCCTACCAAATCAACACCGTCCCTGTCCCCGATCCATCTACCCTCGGTCCTCATGATTTACTCGTCAAGATCGCCGCCGCGTCCTATTGCCACACGGACAGCATGATCCAATCCGGCGTCTTTGGGACCAGCTTGCCCATCATCGCATCACACGAAGGCGCTGGAACTGTCGTTGCAACTGGATCTTCAGCCACCAATTTTCAAGGCACTCGTGTCATGTGCGGTCTGCCTTTTCATCCATGCGAGAAGTGCATTGACTGCACTGGGCCCGTTGAAAATTGGCGCCAATACTGGTAAGATAAATAGCCATGCCTTGCTCTTTTTACCCATCTCATCCGAAGGCGAGAGACACGGAAGAGGTACCAAGAAGTGCTAACATCAGCGGACTTTTTTCCCGACCGCAGCGCCAACATAGAAGGCCACTGTGGCGTGCACCGAAATGGCTTCTTCGCCGAGTACGCCCTCTGCGACGCACGTTCAACCACCATCCTCCCCAACGAAATCAGTTTCCTCAGCGCGGCGCCGCTAGCGTGCGCAGGGCGGACCGTGTGGCGCGGCGTAGAGCAAGCCGGCCTTGCGCCAGGCCAGTGGATTGCCATCGTGGGTTCAGGGGGCGGGCTAGGCCACTTGGGCGTGCAGTTTGCCAAGAAGAAGGGCTTGAAGGTCGTGGGTATCGACGCGCGGGACGATGGGCTGGCAATTACAGAGGCAGTCGGGGCGGATGTCGTGGTGGATGCGCGGAAGGGCAAGGACGAGGTAGTCAAGGACGTTCAGGCCGCCACGCCGGACGGCGTCGGGGTGGATGCCACGGTGACGCTCGCGGATGCGGGTCCGGCGGCGGCGCTGGGGTGTGCGGTCACCAAGATGCATGGGACGATGGTGCAGGTTGCGCAGCCGGAGCAGGTGAGTATTCCGTTTCAGGAGCTTGTGTTCCGGGACATTCGTGTCAAAGGCAGTGTGGTAGCGAGCCCTGGGGAGAGCGAGGCGATGGTGCGGTTCATTGCGGAGCACGGGGTACGGGTGAGGACGAATGTGTATGAGGGTTTTGACAAGATCGAGGAGCTGTTGGGGGTGATTCACGGAGGGAAGATTCAGGGCAAGGCGGTGATCATAGTGGACAAGGCGCAGATTGAGAAGGAGAAGGAGCTGGGAGCCACGTACTGAAGCCGGGGGGGGGGTTGGGTTTGCGCTGTATTTTGGCACAAGTTTTTGATACTGCATGTTTAGGAAACAGGTTTGCAGAGATGAAAAGGCAAAAGATGCATTTATTGTTCAATATTGTCAAGCAATTGAGTACCTTGGTGGACACCGTCGCCCACATCGGTGTACTGCCGCGCATCCGGCCCGGAAATGTGGGTCCTTGACCGGCGTTGAGTCCCGAACTCAATCAAATTAGGTCCGTAGCTAGAAATATAACCCTCGTACACCACACAAATTGAGGGACACATGAGGGGCCATTGTGCTTCATAGGTTCTTGTATAATAGATTATAGAAATTCTACTGATGACACGCCATGTCACATGTTTTTGGTACTCTATTCTCCAAAACGTTGAAGCAAATCGTGCCGCAGATGATGCAATTCGGGTCTGGATCCATCCGAGAGGGGTTCTCTTCATATCAAAATGGACTTGCATTATTAATCCGCCATGCTTCATACAACGTGTAAGTTTAGATTCGTCATCTTGTTCGTCCCTATTTATCATTGCTTCGAACCTTCATTTCATTCATCATAGCAGCCCTACAAAAATATTCTCACGGATTGACCACTTACGTTATCGGCATCTGAAAAAATGGGTTCCAAGTCTGCCTCCATCAAGCTCTACACCAACCACGGGTGCCCTTGTAAGTATCGCTGCTTGCCTCTTTGCTACAACCTCACTAACGCTTTCATTAGGGGCTCACCGCGCACACATCACTCTCGCCGAACTAGGCATCCCATATGAGGAGGAGATCATTGATCTCTCGAAGCCACGCACGCCGGAATACCTCCAAGTCAACCCGCGTGGCCTCGTGCCCTCGCTCTCTTATAACGGCGAAATTATCACCGAGTCTGCCGTCGTGGCCCAGTTCCTCGCGGACACCTATCCTTCTCACCTGGTGCCAGCGTCTTCGGATTCCAATGGCCCCCTGACGAGGGCTAGGATTGCGTTTTTTGTTGACGCGTGTACGTAGCCCCAAGTACCCCTTGTCTTACACTTGGCGACGACTCATACAATGCTGGTCCGACCATTCGCGACGATGTCACTGACATGGTCGTCATTCAGGGTTCTCGAAGGTCAATGGCTTTTACATGAAGACACTTCTCGCCAAGAGCGACGAGGAAGCCACCGCCAACGCTGACGACCTTGTCAAGGGCATCGTGAAGGAGATCGAGCCGCTGTTGCAGGGCGCCGGACCTTTCTTTGGCGGGAGCCAGAAGCTTACCCTTGCGGAGGCAAGTTCACCCCCTTACCTTGTGTCTCTTTCCTCATTCTTGATGCACAGGACTGACATTTACTTTACCTTAGGTCTTGACCGCTCCTTTCGTGCTTCGTCTCAAGACGTTTGCCAAGCATGGTTTGCTACCCACGTCGCTGACCAAGAGCCTCGAGGAGACGACGCCAAATTTCCACAAGTGGTCGGAGGCTGTTGTTAAGGAGAAGAGTGTCACGGGCATTTTCAATGAGGACACGATCGTTGCGCGGACCAAGGAGAGGATTGGAAAGTCCAAGGCGTAAGATACCAGTCTGAGGTTGGATAGCGTGAGTGGCGAGGATAATTGAATCCAGCGATCAGTTGCAGCATGATTTATGTCTAATTTTGGATCCCGAAGATGTCTTTTGTGAAATCGTAGGCTCTCAAAAGTTCTGCGACGGGCACCCCGATCGCCGGGGGCTCCTCATGATTGCAGGACATGAGCTACTGGATTGCGTGTAGGCACGTGGATGTGGTTCACCATCTGCAAAAGATTGTTTGAGGTCGCATTTTAAGCGGGACTCTATTTGAAAAATACTCTACTGTCTTTTTCTAAATCCTTGACGGTTCACGGTGGCTGAGATATCTTAAATGGCGAGGCCATATACCCTGCTTACCCGGAGAAAGAATGCCATTGGGATCAAGGGAATCCTACACAAATCAGCAATCATATATTGTAACAAATTAATATGAGGCAACCCACCTTCAGTGTCTCAACAAATCTGCGATACGCATGGTCATTGAAGTCGAACAAGTCAGCACCTTTGTCTGATTCATCCTGTGCGTCAGCATGATTTCCGTAATGTCTTGACTTTTGAATCAGGCCCAGCTCACCCATATGGTTTATATGAGATCGGTATTTAGTCAAACCGCGTTGCTTCCCTGCTTCAAACAGCTCTGCAGAAATGGCTGCTACCTTCTGCCGCTGCGCTGCATCAGTCTTTTCCCAGGGAAACTCGCAAACGCTGACTGTGCATCGATCGTTAAAGTAGAAATCCTCCAAGAGATCGACGCCATGCTTCTCGTAGATACCTTTTGCGCATCGGAACCATTCCAACACGAACTTGCCGTCCAGTGGTAGAATAGGCGAGTACGCAGCATGCGCACCGGGGGCGTTGGCCTTGGCTCGTGAGTTCACCACTCGCGTCACCGCAAGGCCCTCAATATCAGGTACACCGACAAACTGGCCTCCGTGGGGCATTGGGACCGAAGCTGCGTCAACGAGACCATCCTTTTCGCCCCCCGTGAACGTTGTTTGCGAGAGGCGGCCCGTCGGTGCTCTAGCAGAGACTACCTGGACGACTTCCTTGTAATGCGCCTCAATTACTTGCTTTGGCCCCATGAATGAGAACCTCGCCATCCACCAGCCGCAATTGAGTTCTCGCATTATCTCGCGTAGGCGCCACTCGGGGATAGGCTCCGACATGTTGGCGTGCCACTCGTGTCGTTGTTTGTATAGAGATGCTTCCATGAGGATCGGATATACATAGGTAAAGGTAGACAGGGTGCCGTTGCGTCGGAGCTCTCCCAGGAGATCTACAATCGTGGCAAGGTCGTCTGGCTCGGGCATGTCGAGGCGACAGGACATGTATGCCTCTGGCTGGCGTTGCATGTGGATGCCCATCTTGGTCACGATGCCGAGGTTGCTTTGGAGGAAGAGGCCATCGATGGTCGGGCCAAAGGTCAGGTTTGTCAAGTGTGCTGATGGCGATTTGGTGCTGCTGAATTGCCCAGTGCGGATGATATCACCATTGGCAAGGATAACCTCCAATCCAGCGATGTGATGATGGTGCATGCCCATCGGAACGAACCCCATGCCCCGATCGAGCGTCTAAGATCTTTATGATTAGTCTTCTAGTCAGAGAGATAAGCCAGATGAAATGACCAACGTTGCCTATCACACTGCCCCAGCCCAGTGATGCCGTGCTGGGCCAGACCTTTAACTGCCTATCCGCACAGTATTTATACAGATCGGTAAACGTGACGCCCGGCTCCACCACCGCATAAGCCAGCTTTTCGTTCACTTCAATGACTTTGTTAATGCGGTGCAGGTCTAAAATCACACTACCTGGCACGACGGGTGCAGGGCCGCCATAGCCAAGATTCTTCCCCCTTGAGACAACCCAGACGGGAATCTTGGTGTCGTTGGCGATCTTGAGTACCGCACGGAGATCTTCAACGGAGCCGACACTGAAGACAAGTCGTTAGCTAACGCGCAAATCTGAAAATGGCTGGCTGTCTTTAGAGTGGAATTACCAGATTGCGGCGCCTGGAATTTTTGGCCCATGCCCTTCCTCAGGGAGATCATAGGGATCCACAAAGTCCTTCAAATCCTTGCCTGTGTAAACAGAACTGCTGGATCCTATGGCTTGTTCGAATTTACGTAGTGCATCGTCGAATTGTTGTTGAGTGATACCCGGAGGAAGCACCCTTGGGATATTCGGATCCAGAGGATGCGCATATGTATCATCGTGGGCAGCCTGATAGCTCGCATCGGCGTACCTCTTTGGTGTAGAGCTCTTACTCGACATACTTACAGCTAATTATATAGATGGCTGTGCGTCAAAGGATATATTGAAGTTGATTTGCTACTTTATTCATGCCGCAAGTATTCGCATTTGCGGACAAAAGCTTTGCTATATATTTCCAAGATGTGCAGTCCAAATCTGACTTGTAGGAACATCTTCCCCTCACGTTTCGCTTGGGTCTTTGGTCATTTCCCCTGGCGCTTGGAACATGCCCAGAAACGCTGGGTTGTACCCAGGTATGCATTTCCTCCTTGAGGGCGTCCCCGTGTTGCGGGGAAGTCCTGGAGACTCGCCTGTGAGTGGCTTCCCGGACACACTTTTATGAGCAAGGCCCGGCATTTGTATACCAATGGATCATATTGATGCTACGGGTTTGCTCGCGAATTTGCATGGACGCTAGATGACTTTGAGTAAACGCTGCTCTCACCGGATTAAAGTTGTTTTGAGATGGATAAAGTTTTGTTTCGAACCGAACCTCACCCTCTATCCGACTCACTGCACGCGTGAATGTATGATGAAAGATTGTTACACGCTTCTCCAATTCAAAGACAAAAGCTTTCAATCTGTCGTGCGCTGTGTTAGGAACGGTCCTCATGTGCACCCCTCTCAGCCCATTGAGTCTACAATTGACACCTCAGACTCTCTATCAAACATATCCTGCCTTATTTGACAGCTAGCATAGAATCTTTGCACCAGAATCTAGAGCAACGAAGCGTTAGTCTCTTAGTGCTTGTTTGCATGGAAGCGTGCAATCGGCTAATATGCTAATGTCACTTTGTGTGAGCATCAGATTGACACGATTGATTTTGAGATCTTCGCTTGGCTTCTTGTAGTGGATGGTGGTTTAGGTAATCTTCAGGGCTGCAGAGGAGTACGTACTCTGCGCTCTGACATGCAGCACCACAATTTGTACATAACATGAAAGTACTATGCATCCCTCTTACATCTTTCACATATGCACACAAATCCCCAGGTCTTCTCCAACCTATTTCTCCGCTCCCTTGTAGTCAACGTCTTCTCCTCCCCTGGAGCACCCAAATATGAGATATTCAGCTCTTCGCCTTCCCTAATCTCTCTTTCGGCCTTGAAAACCCACGTCCTCCCAACTCGCTGCTTCAGCACGTTGGGCTCACAGCCGTGATTAAAGTAGCTTGCACTCGGCCAGACGCCATACCCGAAGAACTCAGACCCCTCGTCCTCTAATGATCGGATGCCGAAGCTGTTGTGTACTTCCCGCATCTTCACAGTGCGCAGCGTGTCCGTAGTAACGAAAGGGAGTAGCTCCACTGGTAGCGACGCCGCAAGGTAGTGAAACGCGCTGATATGGCCTGCGAGCTCCTGGGCCGAAGTGTAAGGACAGGCATCACTCTCGAGTAGGAGCATAGATGTCCATTGCTCCGGGTACTGGTACCGTACTATGATGGCGTGGAGCTGGAAGTGGAGCGTGTCGAGGATCAACGTCGGGACATTGGACAGGGCCTGTTGTATGACCCTCCTCACTGCCTTAGTTGCACCTGTCCCATTTCTTCGAGCTTCCACAATCGATGAGGCCGTCTTCTCAGCGATGGCCCACGCCGCCTCCACCACCGCAGCGTCAGGTTTTGTGAGATCGTCTACCTGGATCTCCTCCGTTTTTGTCTTGGACCGCAGTGTCGCCTCCAAGACCGCCCATGCTTGCAAGCTCACCTCGTCATACCGCTGGGCTGACGTCGCTGCGCATGAGTCTGAGCAGAACGTGAACCCGTGCAGGGTATCTCTTACGGGAAGCTTCTTGCCGCGGTCGTAGGTGAAGCACTCCCAGCATACCTCACCTCGGTACTCGCGCAAGAGCACGTGGACTGTTAGGTCTGTGGCAGTGTGGATGATGGTCCCAGCGGGTATGGTTTGTGCGGCGAAGGCGCCTCGTCCTGCGCCTGGGGTTTCCTTGACGGTGAATAGGCGTGAAGAATGTTCACCATCGGCGGAGTCAAGCATGGTGGAAGACCTCAACAGGGGGGGGGAGAAATGTGTCGAGGGCGGTGAGACGTCTGTCGCCCACCAAACTGAGGCCAAGGGAAAAGCTTTGTTGACGGCTTTCTATTCTGATATAGTTTGAAATATGACTGAAAGTCTGACGAATTTGATAGGTAATTTAATCCGGACAAGACACTCACTGCATTGAGAAAGAAATCATTGGTTTCGTTGGTTGAGGTTGAAGGGGAACTTAGCGGTAACTGAAATTTCCACTTTCGGAAAAAGCTTTCATGGACGGGAATAGTGACATTGACAGCCCACTCCCCCACACCCTTGCTTTTGGCTGTCTCACTAAAAAGGTACGCACCGGGAGTGGCGATCAATCAATTGTAGGTGAGGTACATTGCCGCCGACAATGTTGAGTCATGATCTCGGAGCCATGTGGTTTCTGTATAAGACCACGTGCCTCGACATCTGGTAATGCTGCAAAGTTGGTCAATTACAGATAAACGAATCTTCAAGCCGTTTGAATAAGACCTAAAAACATGCAAACAAGCCTGACATTGATCAAAGCAGAGGAAAAGCAGCTTGATGCAATTCACGATCAAGAAAATTATTACATAATCAGGAAGAAGCACATTTATTCTCACGAAAATCAAATTCATCACTTCAGGGAAGATCAACTTCCCACAGAAGTCCTTTAGGTATCCATGTGTTTCTTTTCTACAATATCTGAGAATCTATGTAGGCAATCCTCACCGTGTCTCTATGAGGCGGAGGCAGTATGATCGAGATAAAAACATGCCACACAAACCCCATGATCAATAGGCATTCGCCAAACCATGTTAGTCAAGTAACGTTCACAAACATAAGACTGTCTGTGAAAAGGTGAATAATTTGGCATTTGTAAAAGAGCAATGCCTTTGTGCAAGTTGGTAGAATTAGTATCATTTACGGTTAGACTAAACACCAAGAAAAGAGCACTAACATCAAGCCTCACTGCCTACTGTAGTAAGAGTTCGACAGGGTTCAGAGCTTCCTGACGACACCACAAAGAAAGTGGTGATTGAGACATGACATCATGGCAACATCAGTTTTCAAGGCGCGTCAAGTCTCTAAAGACGCGTCTCCAACGCCCGTGTGCTAGGACTTCCACGCCGTGGTACTAGTCTTGCCTTTCTAACTTTACAACAAGTCTTCTACACTAAACGAAACACCCTCCAACAAGATAAATTACCAAAAATCATGACGCAAACACGTAGCGGAAAAGCATCTGCTGGCGACAAGCATAAGCTGGACGATACAGCATCGACTGACTCCCCTCCAGCCAAGACGCAGAAGAAGGAAGAGAAGAATGAGAACGAGAATGGGGACAAAAAGATGAAGCAGACAACTCTTGACGATTCTCTAAACGGGTCAGTGAAATGTGTTAAAAGACCCCTAGGCGCACTCTACATAGGTAGCTAAGCTAAGCTCTCTTCCCAACAGTCACTCAAAAGAGAAGGAGGCGCCACAGAAAGATGACGAGGACGAGAAGAAGGCCGAGAAATCCCAAGAGAGTCAGCCAAAATCCGAGAGCAAGGACGGCGAGAGTAAGGACGACGATAGCAAGACAGAGCAAAGCCAGCCTGAGCCAAGCTCAAACGAAGGAGAGACAGCCGTCGAGCCCCACGGCCGCAACGGCTCGACCTCATCCAGCATCCTCGAGAAGGGTATCGTCTACTTCTTCTTCCGCGGGCGCGTCGGTATTGACAACCCGGAAAGAGTCAGCGATATCGCCCGTAGCTACATGGTCCTGCGACCCATTGCCAAAGACGCCAAGCTAGGTGATGGCCCAATCGGTGATGCAGGTAACTCGCGTCTCATCGCAATCCCAAAGAAAGTCCTGCCACAGTCTGGCAAAGATCGCTGGATCGCTTTTGTTGAGAAAACCAACGAGTCGTTTGAGAAGCTGAAGGAGGAATTCTTGGCTGCCAACGACTATGACACCAAGACTGCCGGCACGCGACACAGCCCTGCGGCGACACCCATTGGTGAGGGTGTCTATACGATTACGACCACGGGACGCGAGAGTCACCTGGCGTACATGCTTACGCTGCCGGAGAAGCTCGGTGAGGTTCAGACAGAAATTGGCCTGAAGGAAAAGGGTAGCTGGATTCTTAGCACTCGCAATCCGCAATTTCCAGCTCCTGCAGGCACCGCGCCACCCGAGGGACCTGACTTCTCGAAGGAGGTATGTACATCGCGCAGCATTTCGTGCTACCTGCCTCCCCACTGACTCCTACTTCTAGATTCTAGATGAATTCCGCTCCCTCCGCTGGATGGGAACTATACCCAAACATCTCATCCCCAATGCCCAATTTCTCTTGATCGGCGAGTCATCTGGCCTTGACAAGGCTATGCAGCCTGACGAAAAGGAAGAAAAGTCTGGAGATAAGGAACAGCCTATCGAGGAACTGGAGAAGTTGGAGGACGAAGATACCGAGCGGATGGAGCACCTGGGAGAAGATGCATCTGAGGCGATCTTCGCGGATCTCGACGCCCACGCTAAAGACTATCCTAAGTTGCAGACTACTTTCTAATTGGCACATCATCGAGGTGAACAACTGAATCCAAGGGAAGAACGTGCACCAGCGTGCATAATCTGTAGTATACCTAGCTGCCGAATAATTTACCAGGAATGTAATGTTGAGATACACAATATGCTTCCACAATGAAGACACAGGAAAGAAAATAAGTTGGCTTGGCTAAATTGTTGGAACGCAACCCTTTCTATTACAAAACAGTTATTAAAGCACCCAATATTGTGGCCGCCAGTGATATAATGTGAGGGGTGAGTCCTGCAGCACCCCCAGTTGTCGGCGTCGTCATATTCAACACCAGTGTGCTATTCGATATCGCACCAAGCGCCACGGTCGAAGCCATACCAACGCCACTTCCAGCATCAGTCACCGGCGCCGACCCACCACTTGAGGACGCCGTTGACATTGTTGTATTCACGCCGGGAGGAGCACCACCACCATTTACCGTCGGCACCGACGCAGCCGACGCAGCAGGAGCCACAGCCGCAGGAACAGGAGCAGCTGGTGCCTGCGGCGTAATGGGCATAATGTTCTGCAATACCACAGCCGTCGGGTCCACCGCCGTACCGTTCGCAAAGGGCGGCAGTGTCTGATTCGCGCCCAGGCCCTGGTTGATCCGCTTGGCCAGCGGCAGCGTCAACGACAAACACCGCTGGCGCTGATTCATGCCCACGATAGGAATCTCGCCCACCGCCGCGCCCATTTGCTCCATCGACGCGCCGCCATTGTCCAGCAAGATGCGATTCGGCGCGGCAATGCTCCATGGTGTCCACACGGGCGCGCCGGCTGCGCGCAACGCATTGGGATCGAGGGTGCGCACAAAGGAGATCCAGTAGGACTGCGCGATCTGCGCGCCGGCAGCGCATGATAGCGGGTCTGTCACGGGGAGGGTAAGGCAGCCCGGATCGCCGCCGTCGGTATTGTTCGCGCCCCATACGGCGTAGAGTTCGCTGGTGTGCGGGCTGAAGAGGCCCTTGTCGGCGTTGCCGCCGGGCGTCGAATCGAGGATGTTGTAGCGGTAGGCGAAAGTGGCGGCTTGACCGCGTGCGGCGTACATGTCGGCAAAGAAGGCGCCTACGCAGTGAAGGTTGAGTTCGGTTTTGATGGCGGCGTCGCGTTGCCACTGTGCGCCGCTGCCTTGACGAAGACTGGCGTTGCGCGCGATCATGTCGCGTCCGAAGATGGATATGTTGTTGAGGGTTTCCGGGTAGGCGGCGAGCACGGTGGCGAGCTCGGCGTCGGTCATGGAGCCACCTACTTTTTTGCGGATGTCTGCGCCCAGCTCGTCCGTCGTATTGACCGTTTGATTCGAGATGAAGTCCGGCGTCGCCTCGTCAGATGCGTACCCGTAGATGACGGGGATGTTCTGGAAGCGGCCTTGCTCAAACATTTGGAAATGCGGCGCCACGATAAACGACCCGTCGACAGTTGGGCCAAAGCCGTCCTTGGTAGACCGCGCCTGCAGCTCGCCGATGGGTAAGTTGCGCAAGCAGTCGAGGGGATCGGGCTTGGTGTCGCACCCTGTGGCTTTGAGGTTGTTGGTCACCGCGTTGTCACGGTCGACAGAGAACCCTTCGGCGCCCCAGCCCGTGCTCTCGGCGATGGCACCGACAAACAAGTCTGGGAAGCCGGTGCCATTGTTGGCAGCTAGCAGCTCATCGATTGCATTGCCGCCAGATGAGTCGCCGTTGATTACAATGTGGTTTGGGTTGCCACCGAACTTGGTAGCGAATTGCTTGATCCAGCGGGCGGCCGCGATCATATCCTTCAGGCCATTGTTGGACGTCGCGCCCTTCGTATCGGCATCGACGAGTGTGCCGGCGATAAAGCCAAGGATACCTACACGGTAGTTTGCCCGAACGACAATCATGTTCATACCACTAGCCTCGACAAGCTTAGTACCGTTGAAATTAGCATTCGAGTTGGACGTAAAGCCACCGCCGGAGATGAATAGCATGATGGGCAGGTTCGACGTCTCTGTCGCATTCGCGGGCGCGTAGACGGCCACAAAGAGGCAGTCCTCGGCCATGAACTGGCGGGGCGAATCGAACTGCAGGCCTTCCGGGTTGTTGGCGGACACACAGATAGGGCCTTCCTTGGTGGCATCCTGAATGCCAGTCTGCGCAATGGGAGGCTGCGCGACGGCGAAGCGCAACGGGGGGACAGACGGCGCGGCATATCGTACGCCGAGCCATTGGTTCACACCGTTGGCGAGGGTTTGGCCTTGGTATTGTGCGTAGCCAAGATCGACTATGGGGTATGATTAGAATAGTGTAGACGTAAGTTGTGAATGCAAAGCAAGAGATAGAGTGGATTTGTATACCTAGAGTGTTGACGGCGTGGGCTACGCCAGAATAGGCCAAGAGCCTTGTGATGAAGGAGAGGCGCATCCTCGCGATTCAGGAGGCTTTGAGTAATCACAAAAATGACAGTAAGTTGTATTTGACCCGCAAGGTGAAAAGAGTGGAAGCCCCCAGGGCAAAAGTTATCAATGAAAAGGGTTACCCCAACAAGAAGAGAAGAAAAAAAGGTCTACAACACCAACACGATTTGTGTTGTGGTTAAACAACAGAGGTCGCGAATGATAACCATCAAGAATGAGGATGAACCATAATTTCAAATCGAAGAAGGATTACCAAAAGGGGGCTCGACAGATGTACTATACTGCGGACAAACCTCCCCAACGACTCGAGGATTGTAGCTTGGCTGTTTCGGGAGGTTTGGGTTTGCTCGCGACGGCGACTGCTGGACGGTATGTCGGCGCCCCGACGATCCAGACTTGCTTTTTGACATCGCTTGACCCAGGTCCGAGTGAAAATACAGCCTCAATTCCATGGGTGGGAAAACCTTATTTGACGCAGTTCACAAAAGGACTAACTGAGGCTGAGTACTCCGGACCCTGTTGCACAACTATCGAACCCGACTTCCCGGTAGTAGCTACCTAGGTATTGTGACTGTCACGCACCCTCTCTCTCTCTCTGTAAGGATCGTTGCAAGTGACAAGGGGGAACTGAGCAATGCTAAGGTTCGTTGAAAACAAAGTCTTGTTCATGCGGCTCTCAAAAGTAGGGGGCCATCAATGAGCATATTCAGTTTAGCCTTCTCCGCCAAGCGTTTTCGTCTCGTCTCAAACTACCGCTAGCCGGCCAACCTTGGATCGTCCTGCCATGGTCCGGGCCACTTCATGACCCTAGCCCAGGCTTGCAAGTAGTTGGTGAAGTGGTATTGATAAGACTGAATTGGGATGGCACTCTGGGGTGTCAAGTTGGATGTTGAAATAAGCATCTGCCATCAGTAGCATTTATATTGGGTTGGCAAGCCGCCGTTTATCAATGACACCTCCTGCTGGCACCAATCAAGATCTCAAACCAGTGTCGTGCAGAATAGCAAATGCTAGTCATTGTCCATAATTTCTTGCTTTAAGTTTGTATAGGAACGATCGAGCATATTGCAGACATGGAGGGCATAATGTGTGCCCCCTATTTTCACCCATTGGGTAGTATAGTCCGACGTTACAGTTTCTTCCAATGCGGGAACAAGCTATGACCTATCATATGAACAGCAAACATTCAAGGTTAGTACCTGTAAATCTCAGTATTGTATCTCGTTGATAGGTATTTCTCTTTTTTCATGGAGGCAAAGACGAATAGCGAGGGACAACCTCGTACGAACCAGAAACATGCTAGCACATTTAAGCTATGAGTGGACGAACTGTTGCTCGACTGCCATACCCAGTCAACCCACAATGGTAGCAAGAAACTCATCCGTGGCAGCATCCAAAGCAGCCATTTCATCCTTGCTTGCCCCTATAAACACATGGTCGGAATCGCCCACGGGGTGCAGCGTCACAGGAACGTTAGCTTTTTTCAACGCCTCTTCAAAAATGACACTCTGTCCATATGGCACTATGTGATCATCTGTTTCGCCGAGAAAATTAGACTAGCTCGACCATGTGAACAAGCAGGATGGCACGGAGGGGAGGACTGTACTTTTACCGTGAGCGAGGAAGAATGGCGGCGGCTTCTCGCCGGTGGACACATAGGTGATTGGATTCGCCCGGGCCACCTTGTCCGGAACCTCTTGAATCGTGCCACCGATGAACTTGGACTCGGGGCTATCGGCCGCATCGTGCGACATCATGGTGCCCTCTTTCGGAGCCTGATATCACGAAGCTTATGTGTGAGGAGGGGTGCAAGTTCTTTCGCTCACAACAAAAAAAAAGGGGGGGTTGCCACTTACCTGCGCATCCATCTGGAGGAAGTCTGTCGGGCCATAGTACGCAACCACACCGGCAACGGCGCTCGATACGTCGAGATGATCCCCAACCTCAAAGTCGTCGCCCCGAGCACTGGCACACGTGACACCCAGCATGGACGCTTGGTGAGCACCCGCGGACTCACCCCAGGCAATGACGCGGTCCGTGTCGAGGTTGTGCTCAGCCGCATGGGCGCGCAGCCAACGCACCGCAGACTTGCAATCTTCCAAGGCCGCTGGGAAGATGGCATCGCCGCTGAGGCGGTAGTCTAGCGAGGCGATGGCGAAGCCCTTGGCAAGCAGGCGGGCCGGCATGAGCGGGGACTCTTTGCTGCCGAACATGAACGCGCCGCCTAGCAAGGGTCAATGTCCATTGTCAGCGGCCATACATGGTAATTAGATAGGTAAATATTCGTCCCAATTTCTTGAGGCAGGGGGGAGTAGGCTATTTTTTCTTCTTTAAGTACCATGGATGTACACGATCAAGGGAATGCGGCCTTGTCGTCGGTTCTCGGGCTTCGGGAGGTAAAGATCCAGACGTTGCCGGACATGGCCCTGGGAACAGTACTGGATGTCCTTGATAATTTCTGCATCTTTGGGTGGGATGAATTTCGGAGGAGCAAAACGGCTTAGATCTACATTATCCATTTTCACTGTAGACGAATTTGATTATAAACTCTTGAGGGGTGTGTGCGTGTGTGTGTGTGTTTGTGGCGGATCATCGAAAGTGGACAGTGAGTAGACCCAGCAACCTGCAGTATGGCCTCGGGTAAGGTTTCAGGTGACGGTGCGGAGTTGCAACAAACCTCTGATTACATAAACGCATATAAGGCTGAATTGTAAATACCTCTTTTCCTCCTTCTTCATCAGTCGCCGACTCCAATTCACATGCAACCCGCTACAAACAGACATCAACTCCGGCTCTCAGCTCTACCTTCAGCTTCCGCCTTGTCGAGATGCAAGGAGTGTAAATTGCGGGGCGTCTCATCAGCCCTGTTTCCTGTTTTCTCACGAGACGACCTGCTCCAACAGGCAGGTCAAAAACTTCCATCCCGGTCGACCACTTGCATCCGCATCGACGCATCGGCCCATACCGAGATAAATCTTGATGCACCCTGTAGATCCCTTCCCATGCGTCATGGACAAAGAAGGGTTGCAAGGACACGTGTAGGGAGCCATATGGTAAGTGAGAGTGCGACAGAGAGAGAGTGAGAGATAAACAGAGAGACAGAGGGAGTGGGAAAAATGTATGAGTATCATTATTGGCATCCTCCAAGATTGAAGGGCGTGATGCAATGTAGTTGTGAATATATACATATGAAGTTGTGAAAAGGTAAAAAGATTAATAAGTCCTGCAATTATAGGCCTCTCTCAGGCATACCAGCAGTATTCAGCCAAGCATGCATCACACTCGCTGGGCAGACTTGAGGCACCCACTTCTTTAAGCATCAGTCCACATGCAAGACATCCGGCCCACGCGTCATCGCCGCCCTGGGCCGCAATCTCATTTCCGTTGCCCACGAGCGCCTCCGTCTCGGCTGCCGAGAACTGCAGCTGCAGCGTAGACACGTTCGATGCGTACGTCCAGTCCGAGTTGGGCAAGTAAACGACCGTCACGGCTTCCGTCTCGTTGCAGCCAAAGAACTGGGCTTGCGCCGTGCTGAACTCGCCGACAGCTGGCACGGCTGGGAAGCGGCCTGCAAGTCGGCCAGTTCGGGTGGCCTCGTACGCGGCCACGAGCGCCGAGCCGTCGGGGTAGTCGAGCACGTCGTTGGAGTTGTCGCTCACAATAATGACGGAGATGTCGCGCGAGGGCTCGAGGAGCGGCAGCAGCGGCACATTACGGTCGGGCTCGCCGCCATCGACCAGGTAGAGAGTCTCATCGGCAAAGACGGAGCTGGCGTTTGTGGCGGACGTGGAAAGAAATCCCTTGAAGGGGTTGGGCAGCAGCGAGTAGCCGTATCTCTCCGTGGAAGTGTACTCCTCAACGATCTCAATGATCTCGGCTGGGAAGTATGCCGTCACATCGACGCCGAGCGACGCGTTGCAGACGAACTCCTCCAAGAGGTTGGATGAGACGCCCAGAGCCCAGTCGATCTTGTCAAAGCCAGTGGCACACGACAAAGCTACGCCAGCCGTAATGTTGCTTCCCAGGTATTTAGTCTCAACGAAAGCAGATACGTCAGATGACCAGGATCCGAACTCGTATGGGTTGAACTCGAAGATGGCCTCGTTGGACGACGGCTCGCATTCCCCTGTCAGGTAGTTGATCTTGGAGGCGGTTATGATGGGGAATGGCACGTTGAAGGAGGTGAAGTTTGACAGGCTGACGAGGTCCGTCAATGTTACGGCTGGCGCACCTTCGCCACCGTTCATGATTTGGTACGACAGTGTCCTCCCCCAGGGGTCCGTCAATGACACTGGGAAGCCAAGTTCGGCTTTTGTGATGATATCTTCGGCAATCTGCTCGAAATCATCGACCGTTGTCTGGTTGGACGAGTCCAAAATGCCTGCAGCAAACTGCGTCACCCACACATTGTCCTTCAGCTCTGAGATGGTCGGCCAGTTGTCTGCAGCAAGGGCACTAAGCAGCCATGCACCACCGGACAGAGCGGCATGGTATGTGAAGGACTGGTACAACCCCGCGACGCTCGAGTTGCTGTCTCTGTCATCAAATGCCTGAATCACGCCCGCACCGGTGAGTAGCGAGCGGAAGCCGCCGCCAGAGACCGACAGAGCAATGGTGGGCAGGCTCGAGGTGTCTACATCGGGCAGCGCGGTGGCGAGCCAACTCTCGAGGGCGATGTCAGCATTGGCCTTGCGTGAGGCCTGGTAGCTTGCCTCGGAGCTGGAGATGCTGCTGGCGGAGCGGACGAGGGTGCTCCCCGGGCACGAGGCCGGAGCAGGCGCGTAGAGAGAAAGTGCCAGTGCCACGGCCGGGGCGAGGGTGAGGGTGAGGAGGGAGGAAGACATTATGACAGGGATAGGAGGGCCTGCAATTCTATGAAGACGTAGTGAGAATGATCGTCATCAAGAGTAGGCCAGGCTTATTAGGGGTGGGATGAGGATGGACCAGACCAGGTACCGCGGATCTGGGGGGAAAAGCCAGGATCACGAGAGGCATTATATATGCATATTGGTCCTCAACGCCCAGTCAGCCGTGGAGCACATCATGGAAATGATAGATTGTGTCGTTTGACATTACCATCTAGGCTCAAATTGCGCTCCCTCCCAAAATGGCAGCCTGCGCGGATACTACGTCGAATCCACGATCCGCCACCGACATGCAAGTCATGAGAAATCAGATACCAAGGCTGCTCTTTTCGGCGTGCATTCCACATATCGACTGAAATCCCTGGTGCTCGTCCACTGCGGTGGATCCTTCACACCAACAAAGGGTCGTGGGCGCATCTCATCTCTCTAATTAGCAACAAATTCGCACGTGGTCCGGTCGGCAGCAAGCGTTGCCGCTCAGCCGCGTTGGGGAAAGAAGTTGTGTGCAGTGCACTATATTGCTTCTCTGTCTCTCTCTCTGTGTGTAGAGGTTTGTAGGTGTGTGTGTGTGTGTGGGGGGCGGGCGCGCAACGCCCAGGATTGTGCATTGCAGAAACGGGTGATACGGCCGGTGACACTGGTAATGGGTAATGAAAGGTACAGTTGGAGTGGGAACTGGAGGGGTTCGTTGCCGGGGCCGCGTCCCCTTGACTCGCTGCAACGAGGGACACGAGGCGCTCGCGTGGCATTTCTTACCAATGCAGATGCCACTTGCATTACAGCCCGCCGCTATCATCGGGGAATTACCTGCTATTCCCAACGGTGGGTGTGGTCGCCGTCAAAAGATGCGATCTTGGGGAGACGATTCTTCGTCATGAGATCTCGAAAGGTAGGTAGGAAGGTAGGTTGGTTATACTAACCTTATCTATGCGTTTGCCAGTTGTGAGACTTTAGAAAGCCGGTACATACGCTGCGTGGTATCCGAACACGAAGAAAGTTTCTTGCGGACGATTTCGTCCGAAATGTCCGGGTTTCTTGCCGTACTCAAATCCACTCAAGTTAGGTAGGTGATGAGTTGGTTCATTTCTTTTTCGCATACCGGAACTCTTGTATTACAAGGTCCTCTGTCACTATGCCGAATGATTACATGCCAGTTCGGTCAGTCTGCTTTCGCTTAAACGGAAGATGCCTCAGACCATGCAAGTCAAGGATACGAGTAAAGGGATCTATTCCGAACTCCATGCCTCTGATACACAGTATCTACAAAAGGACAATCTCCCACCTTGCTATAAGCTGCATTCATCAACTGATTCTAAGACGAAAAAATCCTTCGACCTTCAAGTGATTACAACAGATCATTGCCCATGACCGCCACGAGTGTTGCATTACAGATAAGACCATAACGCGAGAAGGCCGCCGGAGACGTACACCCCTGAAAACAGCGTCCAAGAACAACAGGCTAATGCACTCCTCCCACTAGACACTTCAATGATCGACGTCGTAGAACTTCCAAGTGGAGTTGCTGTTGCCAAACTACTGAGATATGGGCTGGTCATAATTGAAGCCGAGGCTGTCTGAACAGAGTCCGCGCTATCAATTGGTGGACTATCTGCATTTGACGATGAAGTCGGACTGTCGTCAGGCGATCCCGATGTGGAGAGTGCAGTGGAAGGTGGACCATCCGCAGTTGAAGATGCAACTGAATTACTCGTAGCCACACTATCGGCGGGTGGCTCCGTTGCAGATGCACCGCCGGGCGTCTCTGTCGAGGTACTTTCACGCAGAATCTGTGCTTCTGTCGGCGTCGCATCGGCCGGCTGCGTCTCTGCAAGGTCCGAGGTGGCAGTGGCAGTGGCAGTGGTGGTGGTGGTGACACTAGGTTCGGCGGCCTCCTTAGGCGTAGGCGCGTGAGGCGCATAATATGGCGTCTTTATTCCCGCCAGCGCTGACGGCTCATGCATGCTCGCGTTCCAATCTGTGCCAGTGCAAGCCGGACAGACGGTGACTGTTCTTGTGGAGAATACCCTTGGTGGCGCGGGTGTGTACACCTGTGCCACGGTGATAGTCGTGTATTCCGCGAGGAAAAGTGTGGAGAAGATTGTGCTATTCACAGAATTGGGGGCGCCTGTGGCGGTGGCGGGTGTGCTTTGTGAGTCCAGCTGTGGAGGAATGGGTGTGGTCGAGTCGGATGGTTGTGCAGCAGTTGTGGCGGGTGGCGGCACGCTACTCGAAAGGATTGATGACGATGAGGCTATGACGGCTTGAAAAGAAGTGCTCTCTTCCGAGTTGATTGTGGAGAGTGGTATTGCTGCAGGTTCCGAATTACTGATTGGTGGGTTGGATGAGGTGATAGGTGCCGATGATGAGGGAGCCGGCGGAGATAGAGATGACACCCCGGATGACGAGACACCTTGGGTGATACTTTGGATGGTAATTGTATTCATACCCGACAACGTTGTGGGTGGTTCTGGAATTGAAGTTGTAGTGACGCTGTCCACGGCCCCGCTCGGGATCGAGGTAATATCTTGCACACTGCTGGAAGGTTGACTCATTGAGGGCAGATTTAAAGATGGCTGCGTGGAAGTTAGGAGTAGGGAAGATGTCGTGCCGAGGATGCTCTCAATCGTTGGCAGGACGAGGTGACTGGTGGATGATGCCAATATGTTTGAAGGAGCTTGAGACGAGACCGAAGCCGAGGGGCCTTGACTGCTTTCCGTTGATTGAACATGACTTGACGTGACTTTAGAATTCACTATGCTCGGAATTTGGACACTGCTTGTCAATATCTGCAGGCTACTTGATAACGATGTTTCCAATGGAGTCGCAGTTGAAGTCGCAGGGGAGGAACTGCTAGGCGCCAGACTCGTAGGTGATGGTGAAGTCGTAGAAGAGCGCAGTGGCACCGTCGTTTCCAGACCTCCACTTGGTACAATGCTATTTGATATCTGCGATTGGATTGCAAAGGTACCTGCCGGAATGGAATTGTCAAGCGATACACTTGTAGCTGATAGTGAAGACATAGAAAAGGGCAGGAGTGCCGTCGTTGTTAAACTTTCGGTTAGCACGATTCTACTTGATGTCTGCATTTGGCTTGTATAAGAACCTCCCGGAAAAGAGCTGTCAGGTGTTATACTAGTGAGTGATTGTGAGGACGAGGAGGAAGTCATTAGTGCTGATGTTTTCGAGCCCTGCGGCAGCACACTGCTCGTCAACATCTGCAAGCTGCTTGATGCTATCGACTCAAACGTAGAGAGTGCCGCCGAAGAAGAACCGCTAGGCGTTACACTCGCGGGTGTTGAAGACGTGGGAGAGCTCAATAGGACTTCTGAGGTTTGAGATGCCACACTAATACCAGGGGTCTGCTTCTGAGTTGTAGTTGGCGACACAAAAGAGCTCAGCGTTGAGCTGCCTCCAGTGGTTGATAAGACGTTGACGGACCCTTGTGAAGGAGTCAAGCTTTTTAAGGCGCTTGAGTTCACGATCGACGATTGAGATGATACGAGTGAACTTGATGTAGAAGTAGAGTTTGATGTCGAAACGGTATGGCTGCTGGATGGAACAGCAGTTGATGGGCTGGATATCAAGGAGCTCGAGCTAGCGCTGGTAGTCGACACCGTACTCGAAAGCACTTGGCTTCCTTTCGATTCAATGGAGCTGAATGAGGGAGATGACGTGCTCAAAACGGAGAGTGAGGATGACAGCACTGTCACAGGGCTTGGTGATGAGCTGTTGACCAGGAGGGAAGATGCACTGCTGACAGAAGAGGCGCTTCGGGAGGACGAGGTGGGCGAAGAAGTTGCAAATAGGGTGGTGCTCGATACAGAGGATTGCGATTGTCTGGGACAATCCGTGATCGAGGCAGCGCATGAGGTAATTGTGTTGATATTGGTAACCAGGACTGTTTGCGTAACGACTTGAGCTAGGCTACTCGGAGTCGGCCTCGCTGAAGGCGCAGAAGAAGCTGACGTTGAGAGTGGCCAAGAAATTGCGCCTACATTGTTGATGAAAACGGCTGAGTCGCGAAGAGCATCTTGTAGATCGCAGAGTACGAAAGACAACGAGTGCGAACCTGGTGTGGTAGTGTGGTTGATGTAAAGCGGATGCGAGGTGAACGTATACTGGCTTGTCAAATTCGAAGTATTCGAGAAATCGAGATTCGCATCGTAGTCAATAGTAGAGCCAGTCAAAAAACCCGTGGTTGTCCCCGATGTCAATATTGCCGGCTCTAGGATGCCAGAGTTGGACATTGTAAGGCTGGCGACGTTTGTCCCGTCCACCTGAACGACCATGATATCTCTCGGGTCACTAGAGTAGAGGTCGTCAGTCCTCGATAGGGTATTCCAGACATTATAGCCTCGTCAAACGAGTTGACTCACTTCGAAGCGTAAACAAGGGTACTTGTGATTCCCGAGGAATTTGCCGATAATGTCACGTCCATAGTCAGGACTGCTGCATCAGACGAGTTGGCTCCGCAAGAGGCTGATCCCACTGCAAGATTGTTGGTAGACTGATTGGAAGAGGGATATGACGCTCCGGATACCAAGCCTGTAGTCAAAATGGCACCGGTATCCATGCCCCAGGGTCCATTAAGAAAGGTCCCCGAGCTGTTAACAGGCGCTTGTAGGGTGGCATTGTCCAGGTCCAGTGGATTCCCCGATGGGAGAAAAAGCGCTTGGATGGCAAAGCTGCTCAAAAAGTAACCATCGCTATTAGCTTGCGCCACAGTGATAGCTTGAGCGTAGACTGTCGGCATCCAGGCCCAAAATGTAAGTAAAGATGCTATGTACATGGCTACAAGAAATGAACTTCTAGCCTGATCGCAATGCTCATATAGTTAGACGGAGGTCAAGGAGTGAGGAAGAGAATTCAAGACGCCAGTTGTTGACCAAGTAAGCGAATGTGGGATGTGGAAATGAGTGGGTGAAGCATACTAAACCATAATCGCGAAGCTTGAGAGAAACATCCGGGGTCTACCGCGTGAGTGAAATGCCCAAGTTTAGAAATATAGGTCGTGGCGTCTTGTGACAGTCCTTTATCCTCCCGGTACTTCTGGCAAAAATCAGTCTCAAGTCAGTGGTTCTGACGGCATTGCTCTCTTTGTGCTTTGATCGGCCAGTTTCTAGTCATGGAACTCCAAAGCGATTACCTTACCAGGTATGTATGTGCTTGTGCCGACTTCTGGGTCGACTTGAGAGTAGAACAACACGTCTATCTCCTCGAGGACTACTCCTCTAGGTGTGACTACAGAGTTGGCCACCGGATTGCGCGGGAGAACTTGAACTGTGTCCTCGCAGCGATTATTTCATATCCATTCACGGCTCCTCTAACTGTAAAGTCCCAGTAATTTCGCTAGCTATGTGGCATTCGCCTCTCACTGTTGCCAAAATTGGTTCTTTGTGCAGTATGAGCGTGCCGCGTGTCGGCTACATTCCGCACGAACGTGGTGAAAAAGACACGGGACGGAGTGACACGAGTAAGCCTGTGACATTCAAAGAGTTTAATAATAGTAGTAATGACTTTCTAGACTTGGTATATCCAACATTGTATTTGTTAAAACACATCAACCCTCATGCTCTAGTCTGATCCATGCCTTCTTTCCCGTCAACTTGACCAAATTGCTCTTCATTTGAAATTTCGAATGTTCTGAACTTCCTAGCCGGGACTTGTTTCGCTGTGATGATACCTACATGTAAGTGGCGAGTTCAGATTATCTGTACCGGAATCAACCATGCCACTTACCAAAGAGGATGTCGATTTCTTCAAAACTCCGACCCCTTGTCTCTGGGAAGCGGAAATAGCTCCAAACGAATATCAGGACGATAAACCCTACACTGATCCACGCGGACTTGCCTTTCAAATTTGCTGATGTAGGGTTGATGAGATAAGGGGACACGCAGGAAGATATGAGGTTGGCAAGATTGAAAGCGTTTCTTGACAAGGCAAGTGTCTGAGATGCCACAGTGTTAGTATAAGAGATCGGTCGCATCCTAATGATCTGGGTACCCTCACTGACCTTCTGTCGGAGTCTGACTGATCCAATCTCGCCGCAAAATACGAATGGAATGGGACCACAGGATATACCATAGGCGAAAAATCGTACAAGCACAAACACACCCTGGGGCCAGACGACTCCGGGGGTCTGGTTTGGCACAAGGGAGAGAATGCCTATGCATACTACTGGGACGAACATGCCCGCAAGGCCTGCCAGCCATAATGTTCGCCTTCCCATGCCCTCCAAAATGCCCATACTGAGTATGGTGGCGACGCCAGCTATTGCATATTGCCCAATAGCCAGGTCGAACGAGTCGGTGGCAGGGAGACCACTAAACCGGAATTTTCAGCTGAAATGCATCCCTCTAGGGGATTGTAGGATTTTGAAGAGACGTACGCGACTTCAAAGAAATATGTTCCTGAGGCCAAGGCGAATTGCGTCCAAATCTGGCTGGACCAAGCCATACACGCGATCTCTGTTCGGCGCAAGTCTGTGCCTTTAAAACAATCCCATATCGAGGATCCGAACTCCAGCTGCCGTTCAAGGAGCACGGTATGCTGAATCATAGACAGTGTTTCGCGATTGTCAACATCATTGTTCGAGAGGCGATCGAGGGCGTGGAGAGCCTCGTCGTGCCGACCCTTCCGTACCAGATACCATGGGGATTCAGGGGCAAAGAAAAGCTATGTTCATCAATGTAATGATTTCTTGCATATAATAAATAGCCAAAGAAATGAATCACTTACACACATGAACAGTGGCACCGGCCAAATCCACTAGACAAGTAGATTGCTAACGTCAGCAAATTTATATATACGGCTCTGAGCATGGTAATGATCTGGAGGCAGTCATCATGCGACAACTCAAGGGGCGACCGACCTGAATTGCATAAGGAACTCTCCAGGCCCATTCAGTCGTGTTGCTGGCGAATGCTCTCAAGACACCCGATCCAAGAATATGACCGAAAACCCAGCAAAGATTGATGTACGTAGGTCCATAATGTCGCAAAGCTAGAGGCACAACTTCGATGCAGTATCCAGCTTGGAAGTTTCAGTCCTGGGCCCCAAAGGAGTGAGTAACAGAGGAATAGTCTTACGAGCAATAGTATTGATTGTGCCTAGGGGAAATCCAAGCAAGAGCTCGCCCACTAGAAGCATTACAGCAGATTTGGCGCAGAATAGAATCGCGATGCAGCCAGTCACAAGTACGAGAGCTATTTGAACAAGAACTATGTCTTTGGTTGATATCGTCAGCTTAATCACCGAAGAAGGAGGGGATTGTGCATCCTGAGAGCTTACTTCCATAGCGATCGACCAGGAAGCCATTGGCGAATATTCCGATAATGAGGCCCACATTCTGTACAAGTGCTACTCAACATTAGGCAAAATGCTACAAGTATTACTTCAACGCACCGAGGGACTCATTGGGTGAATCCAGTCTGCAGGCCTCCAGGGCTGTCTTACTCAAAGCTGACTGCCAGGGTGCCGAGACTTGGTAGGTACCATTTCCAGTATCGAATCCGAAAGTCTTCTGGAACGCAGGCAGAGCAAAAAATGAGCCGATCAGGATCTGATCGTAGGATTCCATTATGATTGTCTGAATGGTGGGGTATGTTAGCTCCCTCAGGTGAACTGAGGCGCTGAAGTAGATGCGAAGACTTTACTTGATCTCATCGTTGTGCGACCATATGACTTACCATTCCCATCACAGCGCTCCAGAACAAAGCCTTCTTGTATGTCCTGCTCGCATCCGAGAGCTTCATGCGATGCTCATTCACAGATGCTCGATAGGCTTCTGCGATCTGATTTGGCGTCATCTCTGACAAACTCGCATCTTGTTTCGTCTCTCGTCGATGCGCTCCGCGAGGCAGCACATCTGATGAACCGGTCTCAATCTGGGGTTGGCACGTGGCTGTACCTTCTGTAGCCATGCTTGGAACTGCAGCACTTCAAATTGTCTGATATTCAGGGTGTTGAAATATCTCAGCATTGATATGCGGCCCCAATTTTGGACGGATACTAAATTCAGTGAAGTCACTGCAACGATGGAATCTTGCAGTCTATTAAAATTGTGTCAACTTGGTCTACCTTTCAGAACAAACAGTCTGCTGTAAACTTTCCCAGCATCAAGTCATACATTCTGTCAATCGCATCATTTTGTTCCCCTCATACGATTGTTGCCGAAAGAAAGGCACATGCCGTTTTCCCAGCATGCTGACCTATTGTAGCTTGATGATCGGAGCATAAGTACCCGAGGATCTTCAAGTTTGTCTCTCCAATCGATGCACGTTCAGAATGCCCCGAAGTAACGTATGATCCAATGTGCGGTACCAAGGCATCACTCGCATCCATAGACAACACTGTTAGACACTTTCAATTTCTGCCAAGTTCATCACACTCACAATAAGCTCAAGACCAGCAAATGTATATGGCTACAAGCAACTTGCTATAAGCAAGATATCACATGGCAAGGTCATTGATTCCCTTCGGGTCTTGATCATTCGTGATGTGGGTCGCACGAATCTAGGCACTCATTTTCGAAACCTGGCCTTAAAAGGGGTTTGGATCCATATGGTTCAATGCTCGGCAAGATAAAATTATTAAAATCATTAATCCTCTATTTAGGAAGTCATAGCTCTCGGAATGACACATGTACGCTGAATCGACGTTGGGTCATCTTGTATCGCTCATTGAGCAGCCATGATGACGCCAAGCGGAGGCCAGAGACTTGATTTCAAGACTTATTACCACCAACAATTACAACTTCGGCTTCTCATCTTGAATCTCAACAGACTCAGTTTTGCTGGCTTCCAACGGCATGAAGTCCTCTTCCTTGGTCATGAAGACATCGTCATTCACGCCACGGTGCCTCCACCAAAAGATGGCCGTCTGCACGAAGAGTGCGATAGCTGGAGCAGCCCAAGCCCAGACGAGTGTTGGATCCGCAATGGCTGGGATCAGGATCTCTGCCAGAGCACTGCTGAGTGCCGTCATGAACAGGAACAGGGACATGACCGTGGCTCGCATGTGCTCTGGAGCACGAGCATATGCCAATTCGTAAGCTGTGACGTTGACAAAGACCTCGGACATGGCACCCAGAATCACGTTGGGGAGTTGCCACCAAATGCTTATGGGGGAGACTTCGTCGCAGGAACTTGCGTTATATCCACTGAGAAGAAAAATTAGTGTCACATCCAGCGGGGGGGAAACAAGGAGGCCGTAGAATGGCTTACCAAGGACTTGTCTCATAAACCCGGTATTGAACAATCGCACCAATAACTCCAGACACAGCGGCAAGCAGGAACCCAAATGTCATGCGGTTGATGCGTCCGAACTTAATCTTCTTCCGTGCCAGGAATGGATAAACGAAATGAGCCATGAATGGCGCAAAGACGATAATGACGAGTGGGTTGAAGTGGCTCAGCAAGTCATTAGGAGCTCCATCAGATGTCATAGAGGCTCCTTGATTGGATTGCACTGCGCCGACACCGCCGTCATTCAGGTTCCAGATGGGGATATACAAGAAGATGGCCACCGCCTCCCACGTTCTTTGCGTATCAGCAACGTCCTTCTCGGACCAACTGGAACTGAGAGCCCTGTCGCCGTGGGAGGGGTTGACGTTGTTCCATAGGTTCTTTGAGAATGGATTGAATTTGCTGGCTCTCAGAGCTGTCATGGTGATTTTGACAAAGCGCGTGAGGTCCGTTCCTTGGGGTGGCTTCTTGATAGTGCGCTTGTACATGACGACCAACAGAATGGGTGACAAGAAGAAGATGATTCCAGGAATCAAATAGGCAAGCCAGAAGCTATGGTACTTCTCGATGTACACAGTAGCAATGGCGAAGAATGCTCCCACGTTAACAAAGGCGTAAAAGATGAGCATGATGTGATTGACAGTCGTCTCGGGGTCAACAAGAACCTTCTCGCCTGAGGGCAGTAACTTGGTGTACTCGCGTTGATGCTTGTACTGGTCGATGATCGTGGGGGCAATGTTTGGCTTGAAGATGCCGGCTCCGATGGCGAGCATGAACAAACTGATGAGGAACGGAGCGGCTCCCTTTCCAGCTTGCAATAGTGCCGGAGCAGCGCCACCAACCATGATAATATGTGCAACAGCACAGATTATCACACCCAAGTAGATTGCCTTGTAGCGGCCAATCTTGGTGTCTGCAATCCAGGCGCCGAAAATGGGGACGATGTACGCCAGGAAGGTGAACAGGGTACCAATAGCTGATGCAGTCTGAAGACCGAGATTCCTGTGAGCGTGGTTAGCACCGAGAGCCCAGGAAAATACTATTGGCGATAATCTGAAGAGACTAACAAGGCGCCAGCATGGTCATTGGGATTATTCGGGTTAATCGCGCCTGTTCCAGGACCGCCATCCGGCAACGGAAACTGCATGAAGTTGTTGAAAGCAGCCTTTGCACCGTAGTAAGATGCGCGCTCTCCAACTTCCACAAAACAGAGAGTCCATGCAGTGATGGGGATCGTGTCGTAAACTTTGCGCAGAGTAGACCGCTCCTCTTCGGTCGGCTCCGGATAAGCTTCATGGTCAATGGCGTCTGACGCGGGCACCGTCTGTGAGTCTCCATCGTACTCTCTCTCCTTGTTCTGTAGAGTAACCTTCTCAGACGTGGAAGCATCGACAGTTGAGACCGCGGCCGGCTCAGCGACTTTTTGGGTTGTCAGCCCTACGGCGTTCTCACCGAGGGACGCTTAGCATAGAACACATGTTAGTAAACAATGTGCCAGCAAACCAGATCAAGGGGAGAGTTGATTACCCATTGTGTTCAAGCCTTCGAGATCAAAGTAGCCCGAGGCCAAGCTGTGGAAGGTTTGTGCCGAGGACACCCTGAATGATATATATCAACTTGTGGTAGAAGAAGTGGATCTTTTTGGTCATAATAACTGACGGTGGGAAGAGCTTTTCAATGTCGAGCTTGGGACTCACGATTGCACCATTATCTTTGAAAGTAGGACATGCCGGATGCCAAGCAGATAGGAAGATGTCTTGATTGCACAATCCAGAGACCAAGCCTTTTCGACAAGGGCGATCTAATCTAGTCGCCTTGGCGTGGATACCGACCTGCCTCGGCCACAGTAGACTGTTCTAATTTAGGAGTAGTCCCAACACTATGCAGTCAGGAACACACGAGCAGTGTCAAAGGCTAGACTTTTGTTCAAAATGTCTCTCGCTCGACATGTCTCAAAATTGCCTCGTTGCGTATCCGCCCAAGTCTACCTAGATGTATGTGGGGTGGTCCGAGTGGCCATATGAATTAATCGTAATCCGACCGTGTTAATATTACTGCTAGTAACTTTTAGCCCATGTAAACACCGAGTCAAAATCACCGCGGCCCTTTTGAAAGGACACTTGTCTTGGATTCGACTATGAATATAATAAACTTCCAGACTCCTAGATTTCTAATTTTAAGCCTGATAAATCTGCACTACAGCAATGCAGACAAGAGCAGGCCCAAAGACCACACGTCTACTCCATCCGAAAACTATCAGCTCAACCATGTATTGAATATGGTGCAATGTTAGCCTCAATTGCATAGATTCTTGAGTAAGCAGTTCAGGTAATATACAGAAATTGACGCCTTGCTGGGTACAGATGGTTTGTGTAGCTTCATACCTACGTCGATTCGATGGCTCCAGTACCATTTGCATTGAGCTCCTATGTATGGCATGGTAACTTTGTTCCCGCTGAACTTGAAACGCTTCCATAAAAGCTTCTTGCTCGTCTCCTGGGCTCAGGACCCTCCACTTACTGTTTGGTGGGCGCCGAATCGTTCCAAGTGAAAGACACACTCGTGAACCGTTCCGTAGGCTAGCCCTGCTCAGGATAGCGCTGAAGTTTACCTAATTGCAATTGAGTCTCGGAAAAGTGCTGTCTTCCTTCCATTTAAGGAAATCAACCGAATCCAACATGCATATGAGTTCAGAATCCAGATGCATGAGCTGACGTGAGTGTAGAACAAGTCTCTCATAGGCTGCATGTGTGCCAACACAAGTCTGACAGCCGAATCTTCCACCACTCCCAGTTTCGCCGACATTCCATCATCTCCTTCACACCCTTCTTGCTTTCCGGATACCAGATAACAATGTGTGGGATGTTGGAACGCTGTGGTGTGAGATAAGAATCATGGCGTTCTTTCGACTGGAGACTGAGAGGGCTCCGTCCTTCCATTGATCGTGCCCGTAGCTCGCACAATTGCGTGCCCGCTTGGGGCCTTTAGCATTCAGGAAACCAGCGAGATGAGTGTAAATATTTCTGACCTTACATAATTTCGAATCAGCGAAGAATGTCATCGCGTGACTTACGTACAACGTTGCTTGTTCTGCTAGCCTCATCAGCGGGATGAGACATAGATACGCATCTTTCCATTGGTCTCTTCTCCTGATTTCCTTCTCTTGAACAGAGGATCATGAGACTCAAAGGCATATAAAAAATCCGAGGAGTTTTCATGAAAAGGTTGGCGTATTTGATACCAAATTTTCCTCACTAGTGGAGGATGCTTGGGTCCTTACCTTATGTGCGCTCTATAAGGTACTGGGCAATACTGGTACATCAGGTAAAGGCTTACTGCATAAGGGTCCTTTCCCAATGCAATAAGCGTGAAATCCGGCTTCAGTCGTTGCTTGTCATCGAGCAATGAATAACAGACACTGGATCTCTGGAGGCTATGAATGAAAGCTAATGCAGATTGCCCATGTATATTCCTCGGCAGCTGGGTCTCACTTGATATGTTAACGACTACCTCAGAAAGCACCTAATTGTAATCTTCCACAGAGCTGCATTGAAATCGAAGGCAGATCCAAGAGAGCATCCAGAGTATAGTGAAGTTCGTCCGTCCGAACTGTTGGCAAATTCCCGGCCACTGACTTCTTAGTCCGCGTTCGTGTTGTCACAGGGAGCCTCTTGCACTTGACGCAGAGCAACTTGAGGCGGATGTGAGCCCTGAAACGGCGTACCCAAGTTTGGAATCGGTTGTAACAATGCGGAGAGCTGAGCAGGTGTGAACTGTCGGTTTTGCATGCCAACGCTATGACGGTAAGTTAGTCTTTGCCAAACACAATACTGAGGCTGTGTAAAGTCAGCTGTGACTCACTTCTTCGTCAATCGATCCCTTTGCCTATCCATTATCTTGAACTTAGAGCCAATGTCGTCGCAGATAATCTTGTCTCGATCCAAACCACACACACAAGGCTCACCCGCCGCCAGCCGTTTTTCAGCCGCTTGCAGCTCCAACGCATCCAATCGCTCGAGGGTGGGCCCATGGCGCGAGCCTTGGGTCCGTGCTGTGTTTTCCTCCTCTTCATCGTAGTCCTCGTCCTCACTGTCGGGTTCTCTGATGAAGTATTTATCCAACACCTTGCGAAACACATGGTTCTCTCCCACACGCGCCTCGCGCACGTGGATACACACCGGGTACCGCGCGGCCTGTCGAAACAGCGTGATGGATGAGTGTAACCGTGCTACGTCGTAGAACATATTGTCCATAACGCTGAAGACGTCGACGGCCGGACTGTCGACAAGGGCGCCGGCAGCGGCGCGGATGCGTGGCCCAAGGATGGGGTGTTGGAGGATGGCACGAGCTTCGTCGAGACCACCTTCCATGGCGTGCCCTGGGGGCCATTTGTCGCGTATAAGATTGTCGCGGCGGCGGTGTGCGACGGCCGTCTGGCACTCGTTCATCTGAGGGAAGACGCACCAGATCCAGGTTGCGGGCTGGGGCTTGCGGCGACCAGCGCGGAAGGCGGCGAGGACGCGGTTGTAGATATCTTTCTTGTCTTGGGCGAAGATGTAGCGTTCGATGTTGTATTTGTCCACGTACTCGGGCTCGGGGGCGGCAAAGGAGGTTGCTGGGGTGCTGGCTGCCGCACTGGGGGAGAAGGAGGAGGCTACTGAGCTTCCATCCAAGATGGAGGCTGGAGGAGTCGACATTTTGGAGGGGCCAGTTTTACCTTTGTAGAAAGAACTTGAAGGAGATTTAGGACGAAAGGTTGTTCAGGGAAGCTGGTAGATGATATTCCTTTGGGTGGAGTTGCTGCTCTTTGCAGATGTTATCTGGGATGACAAGAGATGAAAGAAATTGTCTTTTTAAAGCTGTGATAGGGTTGTTAGGAGTTAGACTCAACGTTTGGTTGTTGTGCTCAGAGTTGACCAAAAAGCAAGTTGATGCTGCAGATATAGAACATATGCTGGTATCTGGATGGCATAGTGAGGCAAAGCCTAAGGGAAAATGACTCTCATATCCAAAAATGTGATTGCGCTTGTATCTACCTACACAATTTGTATCAAACTACAATTATTGAGCTACTTCTCGTGGTGAAAGGCTTGAAATAGCTAAAAAAAAACAGTTTACCAATCCAAGGCTTCACCTCTGAATAGCTCTAAGGCTAGTGATCATTCTACGGAAGAACATTATTGATATTATCTGCACAACTCTGGAGCTCTTTTACTAATATAAACCCCCTAACGCTATTAGTACTCACGAGTATTTGGTATGATCATTACATCTCTCATAATGCTTGTTCAGATCGGCTTAATGTGCTCTTGAATAATATCAACACTATGGCACCTCAAACTCCAACCGGCTCGACCATCGGGCAACAGTCCCAGAGCTTGATCACCACCGCAGGCCAACCAGACCTGCCGACTGCAAGCACACATCAAACAACTACAGGTTACCCAGGGCAGTCAGGCCTATGCTACAAGCCAGCCTAGCTCTTACAAAATGAACAAACCCGCAGCCTGCAATGGTGAAAAGGAAACTCTCCAGAGTTTTCTCATTCATTGCAAGGCGCACTTACTACCAATTTGCTGTACCCACCAACAAAACTAAATAACTTTACAATTAATAAGAATTGTTCTCTAAACAAATAATACTAACATGACTTTACATTCTACAGATCTTCTATTGAAAAGGACCCTTTAATGCTATTGAATTTCACGGGTATCTAGTATAATTATTAAAGTTCAGTAGCGACCACTGCTACAGTCCTCTGAAGGAACTCCTAAAGCTTTCTGGAGGTCATGTCCCCATTGACCTACAGATTTCATCCTCCCAGCCCTCAAATCTCTGTAGAAAGTGTTAAGCGGCTCTGGGAGCTGGTCTGAATCCAATAAACCATCATCATCCACATACTCTTCCATATAGGAGATCATAGCCATTCCAAAAGAGCCGACCTTTTTACCCAAGTCGCGAGCGTATAGTCGCAAAAATGCTTCCAAGAGTACATGGGCCTTGGGGACAAGTATGGGGTGGTAGCCTGACTGGAACGCCCCAGATCCTCGACCGGGTCGCCAAGGAGGCAGGATTGTTCTGTCTGATGCGAGGCAAAACTGCTGCGGCAGTTCCAGCTTTTTGTGCTGTGTGTCTGGCGGGAAAGATATATCAAGTCGCGGAAGGAACCACAACGTCTCAGACTGAGTGTATATGCCGACTGTAACCTCAGAACTATCGATGTGCAGATGCGCTGCAGCAGGAGGCGTGTATCGGTCTGGTGAGCTGGCGAGGCACGTCGACAGATCTGGGCACGGCGAAAGCAGCTTTGTGTTGGTAAGGGTCTTTGCAGCAATTTCGAGAGAGTCGTCCGGTACAACAAAATCCACGGACTGATGCTTGATTAGACGGTGGGAAGTGTAGTTTAAACTCAAGAGACTCACTGCAACGATAGTGGGCACCCCATGAACCCTGAGCAGACAATGGCCCCATAACACACACGGAACTTCTGCGGCGTTGAGAGCCTGAGCAATGGAAGAAACAAACTTATCGGTGAGATCAGTCATGGTCTGTCTCACTGTGTCTCGATAGGGTGTCTGTGAAAGCTCTGCAAAGGTTTGAAGACCCAATTAATAGGACAGACGAACTGGTGAATGCAAACCTTAGGAGGTAAATAGGAAAACTTTCAAGTGTAACGGTGGTGACGGTACGGAGGAAGGAGATGGATAACATTTAGTAGGAACCTAGGTAGCTCCGACGAGTTGGAAGACTTTAGTAGATATTGATAGGACAGGAGCCTAAAGTCCAACACATCAAGCGGAGAATCTCTTGCGTCAGCAACCCGGGGTTAGGGTTACTATAAGTCTATGGATGTTCAGTGAGCCTCAGTGAGCACCAACAAGCATCACTGAGCACAAGTAATCCAGGACTGAAGAGCTGGATATTTGTATTTACCATCTAATTTACCAGGAGAAAAACTTCCTCAATGGTGGTCTTTAATACCAGACATAAAATATCCTTGCGTCTGGTGCCTTGGAGCTTGTAGGAGTGAGGAGAGAAGATTGTGCAGCTAAGTAGGTGCACTGTTCCATGGATAGGTGAATGAGGGAGTTCTCACAACCCTGCCCATCAGATCCAGCCAGGAAAGACGTCTTGGTGAAATGCAATTTACAGTAGCTAATATCGGTAAATCGAGTAGAGGAAAGTTTCAGAGCCTCTAGGTTTGCTGAGAGGCCATTCCTCTGTGATTGTAAGCATTCAGTTTCCCAATTGGGAAATGCTTTCGAGGTGCGTCTGAAATGCAACTAAACTAAAGTCATCTAGCTTGGTCAAGTTAGGCTGAGGCCTCATGTGCTTCTTAGGATAACAATACTATTTGCGCTCTAAGAATTAATGCTGACCACCAATTTCCATCAACTAGACCTCTTCAGTTCAAAAATCTCACCTTTTCTGTGGTGAGACTTTGCAAGTGTTGTGCAACCGGCCAATTGTCTGCGTGTCGTGGTCGGGCAGGGTGCCAATTCAATGATCCTTTGATGCTGGCCTGGAGCCTTGAAAATTCACACAATGGTCAAATCACAGCAGCATTCTTCTTTGGCTCGTGAGCAACAATGCTATTGTTCAACACATCTATAAAGTCGCGCCCCACCTCGTGCCTTGAATTCGATTTCCCCAGCAACAAACGGTAACCTTTGCCAAATCCAACACACCGAACTTCACCTTCATCACCTCCATTCCCACAGGTCGCACAGACTTGACTCAACAGCGCGTCGTTACAATGGATGACCCTCAGCAGCAATCATCACTTCGCAGAACGGCGGCAGATGAGCAGGGAGATCGTGCTGAAGCTATCAAGAACCTCGAGACGGAGGCTTATCTAGACTGGCCAAACGAAGCTGGAGTGGGTATTCTCCTTCGCACTTGTCGTCTTGCATCTTCTAAAGCTAACCCAAGACCAACAGTTCGACAAACTCACTGAACATCGCGGACCCATTGAGCTGTCTGTCAAGGGCACTATTCCCCTCTGGGCATCAGGCTCTTTCTTCCGCAACGGCCCTGGCGGACGCAAAATCGAAAACGCAAAATCCACCGACGGCAAAACCAACGATGGCATCGTCCTCATCTCCCATTGGTTCGATGGCATCGCTCACCTCCACCGCTTCGACATCGTTCCGTCTGCCAACGGCCTTGTCAAAGTGCTCTACTCCTCCCGACGCCAAGCTGACTCTTTTGTAAAGTCCGTACAGGAGAAAGGCACCGTGGGCGACACCATCAGCTTTGGACAAAAGGCCGATCCATGCATTGGAATCTTTGGCAAGGCCATGAGCATGTTCCGCAGCCTCGACCAAGGGCGCGAGGCGGCAAAGTATGACAACCTGAATGTGACCGTCATGCCCGGCCCGAACATACCTGCGCTCATGTCGAGAAAGACTAGCAACCGCCCAGAGCAGGAACAAACTACCTCTGCTGCTGGCCATCGAGGCGAAAACGGCACCAAGTCTAGCAAGACATTATGGATCACGTCCGACACGGCCTGTTATCGTGTGCTTGACGCCGCCACTCTCGAGCCCCTGGCTGACATATGCCTGCACAGTGATCTGCATCCCGTGCTGAAGGGTGCCATGTCCTGCGCGCACATACAGACCTGTCCCAAGACCGGCGATGTGTTCAGCTATAATATTCAGCCCGGACCCCAGGCAGTGTATCGCATCTTTCGAGTGTCAGCGTCTACGGGTAAGACAGACGTATTGGCCAGCATCTCACGCCTTGACTTGCCACCTGCATACATTCACAGTTTCTTCCTGAGCGAGCGATTTGTGGTGTTACGTGTGCCCACCACCCACTTTGGGAAGATGGGCCTGGCAGTGCCTTGGAAGGGTAATTTACTGGAGGCCATCGAGCCGTTCGATGAGAGGAAGAAGTGCAAGTGGTATTTCGTCGACCGAGTTCACGGACAAGGCGTGGTCGCCGAGTTTGAGACACCGGCTGCCTTCTTCTTCCACAGTGTGAATTGCTGGGACGAGATAGCGCCTGCACAGGGTACCGCTGCAGATGCTCAGCAAGAAGCACAATTTGCGAATGTCTGTTGCGATGTGGTCGATTTTCCCAACACGGACTTCATGCACAAGTTCTACTACGATGTTCTTATGAATACCAACGGCCAGACCAAGGCAGCCTACGGCAGCGAGGCCAAGATGCACAAGTCTATGAGCAGTCTTGTCCGATGGAAATTTCGCGTGCCCCTTCCAACCTCTTCCGCGGCCATCAAGCTCAACAAGAAGGTCAAGGAGATCGGAAAGCCAGAGAAGCTTTTTGCCATCCCCAGTCCGCACTCGGGTGAGCTACCCACCATCAATCCGAACTACCGCACGCGCCAGCACCGCTATGTGTACAGTCTACCTCAGACGGGCCGCTCCACTTTCCTCGACACGCTCGTCAAGACAGACACGGTCACGCGCGAGATCCTCCAGTGGGATAATACAAAGGGGCATACCCCGGGCGAGGCCATTTTTGTACCTCGGCCTGGCGCGGTGGAGGAGGATGACGGCGTCTTACTAAGCGTGGTGCTGGATGGATACTCAGAAAAGAGCTATTTGGTTTGTTTGGATGCAAAGACGATGCAGGAGATGGGCAGGGCGGAGATGGACTTCGCTGTGGGGTTTGGATTGCATGGAATGCACAGCCCTGATGATTGATGGGGTTGAAAAATTGAAGGGGTTTCGGCGTGGGGTACAGCGACACAACACAGGGGGTTTGGACGTCAAGCTTGCCGGTATGCTGGCAGCCCAGCACGAACTAGACCTTGTCAGGAAGCTGGGTTCGCTTGCTCCCTAATAAATATTTTACGTACTGAAATAGGATCTTGGTCAACGGTGCTTGGCTTTGTCATTTCATAGTAGTCTAGGGACATCCACTCCATCAGGTGTGACGCAGAACGCCTGTTGCTCATGCTAGGTCTGGAGACACGGTTCCAGCTAAATTTCGAAGAATCGCACATGATGATTCATCCTTTTCGAGAAGCCAGTATCCAAATTACAGCCTGTTGGTGTTCTATGCTATTGCCCGAAACGGAAGTGGTCAGCCTCGTGCCAAGTTTGCCAGCCTTGTCTAAGTCCAAGAAAATTAGCACAGACCTGCGGGATCGCTATGCCAAGGATGCTTGAAGAGGCGATGACAGCTTGGCTAGGAATTTGAATGCTACCCACCCTACAGACACAAGCTGGAGGTAGAGGGGTTCTGAATCGTAGCTGCATCTCCTTACAGTACCTCAAAACTAGAGTTGTCAAATTAGGTCTGAAAGGGCCACTTTCAATACTGTGAATAAAGTGTAATGATTTTGTGCTTGCAGAACGAGAACCGAGTCATGTCCTCAGGGGCAATTTACCGAGCAAACTTCGTATTGGCCTACACCATGGCCTACAGGTGCACAGCCACTAGAAGACTAGCTTGCACAGGCTTTGCCGAGATTGGCTCAGTGCCATTAAGCTTATTTATATTTTTAAAATCTGTCAACGTTTGTTTGGTTGGATCCACCCGTCCGCAAACTACCTTGCAGAGCGGTTCACATCATGGTACTGGTTTTTTTTTGTTTCGGTTCTCGTAACATTCTGACCCGTCTCGTGTTGAGAAATGCCACCCGATAGCTCGTAGGGCTGTACTAGCTTTCATGTTTAAACCTTTTGTAGCTCATTCGAACCCTGTCGACAATTCTGGATGGATTTGTGGATTCCTTTCTGGTGCGATGGATTTGTTATACGAACTGACAAAAGTCCTCGAGCAGGCTGTCAGGCTGTCCTAGTATTGGTGATCTTCCAAAAGATATAAGACAACAGTAGCGGATGCCTGTGACCTGCCCCCCCCGGATTCATGGCGATGACTTCGCACCAGGTGCAAGACGGCGAGTCCGCATCAAAAGATCCATAGACGTCGCTTGAACTTTCATGTCGGATGCCCTGGAATCAACCTTGCCCCTGTATAAGCGCTCCACTTGGGATGAACGCCGTAGAATGTCATGGCTCAGGGGCTAACCCTGGGTGCATCTTGGCAGCATGCGCTAAGAAACGCAAATGGACGCGATATAAAGTAGTGATCTGCTCTTGGGCTTCTTTTTTTTTCTTGTGTTTGTCACCACAACTCAAGTCACTTTCCTAGCATCCCATCTAGTCTTCAAGATGGTTCGCACCGCCCTCGTTGCCGCTCTTGCGGCCGCTTCAGTCGTTACCGCAAAGCCCACAACATCCAATCGCAAAGCTCCTCAATACGCTGTGAAGCGCAACGCAACAGTACCAACCGTCCATTTTCCTCTGAATTACAAGTACGGCGGTAACTACAAGATTGCAACGGCCGTCTCAGTACCATGGTCCAACTCAACCATCGATGTTGTGTACGACCAAGGGTCTGAGAACTTCTGGCTCATGGCTCCCAACGCCACAGTCAACTGGGGTTGCAATTCACTAGCATGCCAGGGACCCTGCAATGCCACAGAAAGCAGTCCATACGACTATGAGCAGTCCTCGACCGCCACAACGTCACCCTTCAGCAGTGGTTACATGTATGGAATGTTTGACAAGATTCTGGTGGGCGACATCGCTGTGAACGATACCCTCACATTCGTCAACGTGGCTGGGGTGGAGAGCACTATACCGGGCATCGAAGTGGCCCTCGAGAACTATCTGCAGAACCGGATCGGGATGTACAACAACTCGTGCAGTGCTGTTCCCGAACACGACGTCGGAATTCTGGGTATTTCTCCCTACCAGCATAACTCCAACCGAAACACTACGGGACCACATGTGCGGAAGAACCTGCTTGATCGCGGGCAGATCGGCGCCAACGTTCATTCCTTCTGGATGGATGAGGCTCCCGCAGAGTTTGATGCCACTTTCACTGGTGGTGGTCTTATGGGAGGAATCGACACGTCCAAGTATACGGGCGATTTGGTCAAGGTTCCTTACCTGACACCCGAGCTGGAAAAGGAGCAAACCACCGTGGGATACTACGTCTCTGTACCCACAGTCTCCGTCGGGGGCACCACATTCAAGAAGGACGATAGCTTGACCTCCTGCTTCCTGGACTCCGGCACCCACATCGACGACATCCCCATCCCATATGACGACGATGACTTGTTCTTCAACGCGAGCGGTATCGCCTACGACCCCGTCGGCCGCGTCGCATGGCCCGGTGACTGTGACTCTGTCCCATCGGACGTCACTATCGACTTCACCTGGGCAGGTGTCAACGCAAACGAGACGGTGACAGTCAAGGTGCCGATCCGGAACTACGTGCGCGGTAATGCTTCGCCGGCAGGTTGGTGCACGCTCAACATGTCGCCCGGCGGCTGCTTGCTCGCCGCGCCCTTCTCGACAGCTGCGTTCTTTGCTGCGGATGATGAGCGGAATGAGGTTGCACTGGCTCAGGGTGGTGTGTCCGCGAGGGGCAGCTCGCCTGATGCGGCGTCTATTGTGGAGAGAATCCCATAATGGGCCATATGAACAAAGATTCTAATGTTAATACAAGCGTCCAATTGAAGAAGAAAAAAAGATCAGAAATTTCATCCATTGAAATTGCTTGAGATGTATGAATTGCGTGATGTCTTTAGGCTCAACACTCTACGCTGTGTGGTAAATCTGGCTTCTTAATTCTGCCATTCCAGAAAGATGCTGTCCCACATGAATCCTCGCCACTCTGTAAATCTCGTGATTGTGAATCCCACAGTGTTCGTCCCCGCCACTAACTGGGCAGGGTCAATCTCATACTGAATAAATCTCCACTCTCCGCTGGTCCTACTGGACCGGTAAAGGCCCGGATCATTCGTCAACACAGCGGTACTCAACGATCCCAGAAGATCTCCGTTGACATCAATGTCCATGGCTTGACTTTGCGAATACCCCGCGAGCGAGATGCTGAGAAGCGCTGTCCCATTGCTTCCGTACTGCTGCAAATCTGCGGCATCAATCTCAAACACGATGGTCCATGTGCCCAAGGCAGAACTGGCGTAGTACCAGTCTGTCGAAGCATTCGACTCGCCAATCGTAAAAGTCAAGTTCGCGGGGCTGAGAGATGTGATGTTGAAAGCGTATGGAAGACCGCCATTGACGAAGCCAGTAGCATTCTTGTCAAAGTCACCCACTTGAAAGATGGGAGTCCGGCCTACAGGGAGCTCCCACTCAATATCACCTAGCTCTACCGTCTGTCCATCGTCGACCGTGATGGGTGTGAGTGTAACATTCGTATAGACGTCTGCCAACTCGCCGCCATTGGACCATGCATACAGTCCGTAGTCTCCCGTCCGCACGTCCGGAAATGAGAACGAACCATCGGCGCCTGCTTGGGTTGTGTAGTAGTAGTTTGTGCCTTGGATGAGAGGTCGGATGGATGTGTCTGTGTCTCCGAGGAAGACAGATGCGCCAGCTGCAGGGCGCCCGTCACTCAAGGTGAGCGTGCCCGTGATTTCGCCACGAGATTGGTAGGCCGTGTCGTTGAGCCATGCATACGGAAAATTCTCCAATTCTTGGAGGCGGCGCTGCTCAACATCTTCTTTGGATCCATTATTCTGTCATCGATCTCGTCAGTCGCTAGCTCCGACAATACCAGTAAGCGGAAATATGCTTACCAAGTACCACAACCAAGGACCCCAGATCTTTCCTACAGGAGCGAGTGTGTCATTACCGACACGGAAGTGAGAGGTGTCTTGGAACACATTCAGTTGCACTGCGTCCCCAGTCGACGACTCTCGATGAACCTGTTTTTTTTGTCAGTTGTTTCATTAAGCCACGATTATAGGCAGAGAGAGTGGGATTCACAGACCGTCAGAGTCTGGCTGAGCTGACTAGCGGTGAAGTACTCGGTCGATGGATGAATCCACCATGATCCTACAACGTCCGGACCGTAGACACCGTAGAAGTCCCTGAAGCGTACGTAATTGGACCAGTCGTATTTTGTAATGATTGTACCATTCGCAAGCTCGAATGTCTCGTCTTGTACCTCGGTTGCGTTTGCGTACAAAGAGAATGGGGGCAAGATATCATCTTTGATATTTGTTCGTCCATTCAAGAAGATATCTGGATTGAGTCGCCACAGGGTTCTCAATATCTCCATCCAAGGAGTGGCTTTGTTGACAACATAGTGATAGGCGCCTTGGAGATCATCAAAGATCACCCAGTGAAGGTCGAGTTCATCCGATACGAATGAGATATCGATATAATCATCGCCTTGGGAAACGATGGAGGCGGATGTATAAGTGACCAGAGTTGCGCCGTCTAAGCCTTGTCAGAAAGGGTCATTTGTTTGCGGGGTCACTCTTTTCACATACCAATATCGGAGTAGTGGCCGTACGCGCTGCCCACAAGGTCTTGTCCTGGCAAAATAGTCGAGAAGAGTTTAGTGGCGTAGTTAGGACCTTGCGTTACGTTCCATAGGTCGTTGCCAAACACCCAAGTCTGGTTGTCGAGCTGGGTTAAAAAGGGACCTGTCGCGAGCACAGCACCGAGATATAGAGCAAAGCTCCAGATCTGAGACTGTCGGAAGAGCATCGTGTCAGAATAGACACGTACTTGATGAGGCGACGAAGGACTTGATTAAGCTGTTATTTCGACTTGCACGAGCAGCCCTACATTTATTGCCTTGAAATTACTGAGCCACGACCTGCGTCTTTATACGATGGCTTCAACAGATGATCACCATCGGCAGGATTTCCGGAGCTCCATAATCGTGCAGCGTTGTATCGTTACATCGAATAAGTGGGTGGGATGTTTGTGCAATTGCAGGGTGTCAATGTTCAATTCTTGACCCACGGATGCGATTGACCGCCCCTTGGACCGTTGCTTGCGGCAACATATCCGAATATTCACTTATTCGCAATCAAATGACGCCATCTTATAGTCCATGTCAATCAGGCCTTTTTTGGATATTCTGATCATATCTCGAAGTTCCACCAATCGACATGCATTGAGGCAATGGCACCATAGTGGGCCGTTTGATTTAAGCTTATATTCCAGAAGCCCGGGCCGCGCAACAACTTTTCATGATGCAGTTTTCTGTATGCAGCGGCGCCATCAATGCATATATGCACGCTGGCAACTCAACTGGGATTGATGCTAGATCCAGAACTGTTATAACTTGAAGCATCTCTGACGGGCCAATTGCAGTCGTTGCCGTCGGTTGATATCGGAAATACCAGGGTGGCTACCAATTCCCGGCCATCAGCCCTGTCTTTCGCTACCGTGATGAGCATATCTTTATGTGAGGACATCGATGGCAGAATGATGAGCCAAAGTGGTATTGAGTCCTTGCTGTCGTCAGTTTCAACATCATATAGATTTCGCCTTTTCCCCCGTAACTTGAGCATCAGGTGCTGTATCATGACTCACTGGAACGTTGAACAAACAGACTTCTTGTGTGTGGTCGCTATAGATGACCACAGCCGGTAACTTCTATGCGGATCAGCTGCACGTAGCAAGTGTTTCACTTCTTGCTAGAATCCACCTTACGCTGACGTGTCCGAATTGCAAGTCGCCGACATCTGGGGGAATGGGCATTCTATGATTCCAACAGGAACCATGTAATAATTGCAACACTGGCGGATGATCGGTTCGGCCAAATAGCAGAAGTTTGACCGGCGATTAGACATCGGTATTCAAGGAGGCGACAACATCGAGCAAGCCAAGGTTGGTGACTTGTGGTCTCATTGTGCATAACGGACTTTCTAGACCAGTCAATAAACTCATTATGCCTTCGTCTGATCTCTACTCAATCAAGGAAGAGATTGATACAAAAGTAATTACGTACTTGTCAATAACTAGGTAATTTAGCAAAGATACAGGAAAACAGTTTCCGCTTGCAACAACCCCGCGATGCCGCCTGTCTATTTTCAAAACGACGGGGCCGTCTGTCAACCTCCACTAGGTCGGTCGAGAGATGACAGACCTGCTTCGTGCTCCTCATCTTCGTTCACGCCCATAAGACCGTACCTAGGTATGATTGAATTATGATCAGGCTGATTTTGGTGCCAGGCTCCTATTGAGACCGAAATTTCCGGACGAATTTGCTCACAAGGACTCCAGTTTGGGCTTTCCTGTCGGTTGGATGATAATCTTTGATTGGTCTTTGTTATCAAGGTGAAGGGAAAGAGTACTCGAGTCAAAGTTGATACACAGAACTGATGCTACGTCAATAAGGTAGAATCTGCTCTCAAAGTCATATACTGACCACGAGCCAAGCATCAGGTCCCGCATACGAGGACGGTTCGAGGTGCTGTTGTCTCAATTCCAAAAGTGTTAGATACACAGACAATAGTCGCCTGCGGAGCTGGTGTATAACCAAACGTTTGCGGTTTGAACCTTCTTGAGCTCCAGCATTGTGTAAGCTCCACTGATGGACGTTCTAATATTCATTTGTGCTATTGAATATTATGTTGCGACCGAGATGAGTGAAGTGTAGGACCTCCGTTGTGCCTCCCACACCCCAGCGTGATTTTGTAAAGTTCATGTTGTTCAGGGCATTAACCAAGCCTTGCTGTCAACCTCGGGAACATAATGATGACTCCGAGATAGAAGGAAAGAGCTTCGAGATGGTCAGTTTAACTTGGGAGAAGACCGTGTGATAGTTAGCTTCAATATCAGGTGCTTCAAGGTTGGTACCGGATATTGACTTCATGACATGAATGTCTTTGGATGTAGAAGACCACTTGTAAGGGTACCTCAAGTTTTTGAAAACAATAAATGTGACTGGGTCCAAGTTTGCCCTTGGTCTAATGATACTACAAGATCCCTAAAATCTAAGCTAGAAGCCCCGGACCGTGACTTCATGTATCACTAGTAGGAGGAGAGCTTGAAATTTTGCGTCTGGAACCGCTTCCAAGTCTTACTTCCTCCACCTGAGCACCTTATTAGTTCTGTTGATCTGCATTAGCCAAACAATAGTGGCTCTTTTGCCAACTGGTTTCACTACTCCAGACTTCAGTTCAACATCATTATGTCCTAACGCTGAGTCACTCCATATCACATGCCTGATTAAGAGCTCTTGATCGATACCACTCGTACACAGAAATACTCGAGAAGACGAAAGTACCAGCAACTTTCCCGTTAACATTGCCGATCAACTCCCTTCTGCACTAGAGAACCTTGTACCACACAGACTTCCAAACACACTATAGCCAAAATGCATGGATATGGTCATTTATTTTGTCTTACACTTATGTAGCCCATCGGCCCTTCGTCTCTGGTATACAGGCCAGCAACGTTCTCTTACACAAAATCAAAGACTGCTGGAATTCTGATGACCTTTGTCGACTGCTTTGATGTAGATCTCTACTCAAAGGCCATTGCTCTTCCGCAAAATCCTTGTTTGATGGCATCTCGTACGACTATTGCATTCCAGGTTCAGAGCTCCATAGCTCCATAGGTGGAATTTACTGTGACGTCGCTTTCTCAAGCATGCACCGTTGTGGGCGGGATGTGGTCCTGCTTTGATTTGGGTGGATTCAGTAGGTAGGTACTTGCTCTTGCCAGAGTGAGATGCTCTGATGTTTGTTGCTCCCAAAGGAGCCTCGCTGACCTGAGTTTAACCGGTGAAAGTGGCTGCCACTTCAATAGTTTCCAGAGTCTGCAGGACGGAGTCAACGTTAAGATTGTCGCGCCACTGACACGACGGTATGTCACTTGATGCTACCATAGACAAGGTTGCCGACATGAGCTCAGGAGGAGTCAGGGCAAGTAAGCTACGGAGCTTTGCACGTAAAGAAGAGTACCAAGCTCAACACAGGCGCGTATATAATTGCCAGGCAGTGGAGACGAAAAGCTCTGGAAAACATCAAGAATTGATATGCCCATGACGCTACATACCTACATACTTCAGGCGTTCGACATTGGAAGTTATTGATAATATCTGCCAATAATGTACTCATCCGTGGCTGGACCCAAGACCATTGACTCTACACGTGCAAAGCTACGGCCTGGTGGTGTGTGTGCTTTGAGACTGATCGAGTCGATCAATCACTGACAGCCATATCTCATTCCATCAAGCTCGTGGCAACCACCGATCCAATAACTCGCTTATCGCAAGCAAACTTCTGAAAGGCAGCTTGCATGCTTGCATGGAATACCTATACCAAATATGGCCAGATTGTCTCGTCTACGCTTGAAAAAAAAAATTCGAGAAGGATATCACCGGGGGGGGGTCGTATCGTGGCGACCATTTTCTTCATTAGCGTCCTCGTAACTTTTTTCGGGAATACGACAATGTGGCTGTCCCTCGACTCATGAATAAAAAGCCCGTGCCGCTTCTGCAGCTGCAGCAGTGTCGCTGAGGTTCTAGGCCATTGTCCAATCAATCCTTTATCTTCTGACATCCCAGTAGGGATGCAGATTAGGCCCGAAGACAGATGCAGTCTTTGGATCTTTAGGAGGCGGCGGTTGGTGAGGTTGTCTCGCAAAGTTGCATTTTCAGCAACCCCGGGCTCGGCATTATTCCAGCGGTGTCGAGGTGACATTGAAGATTTGTTCAAGCTTCAGAATTCGCTCTGCAGATGTTGAGAGAAAAAGCCGTTCTGAGATCCCCAACGTGCGTACACCGGCCTCAATGCCCGTGATTCTGTTTCCCTTTTCCGACTAGCTCCATGTTGTGCTTCCAGAACATCGCAATTTTAGAATATTGCCTGCAGTGTAGGGTATCACGCAGGGTGGAGCCGCGTCCTTCCATTGGTCTGGGGTAAAATGTTCTAGTGAAGTTGTTGGTTTTCCGGGCAGACCTACGCTCCATCAGGGAGTCTACCAGAACTTTTGGGGGCGACGTTCGTTTGAAGGAACGCGAGTGAGCTCATAGCAGTGTCAAACCGGGTTTTCAGCCGGAAAAACACATGAAAATCCTGCACATCTCGTCGACCGAAATAGAGCACATCCGTGCTTTTTCTCGCTGTTTGAGTCTCACACCCTCACAGAGACTCACAGTCTTCACGGGTCACTGGTCGAGCCTAGATTTGAAGTCAAGTTTGTATATATTTGCTGTGCATCACCACCTTCGTTTTTACCCGTGCAAATCATCCCACTTTCTAATGAAATAATTATCATATTCCAAGACGTGCTCAGTGTTATCATACCTGTGGCTCCTGGCGTTGCATTAGCACCAAACATACCCTTCAAATATTACACACTCGCTCAAGGCACAGACTATCATGCTACGTTCTTTAATCTTGCTCTCCTGCTTGACGCAGGCGGGATTGGGCAATCCGCTTCCCAAGGCTGGCTCTGTTTCCTGCTCAACCACAACTTCAGAGGTCATTATTCCTACCACCACTGTCACATATACGACCACGCCAATAAGTACCATATATGCATCCACAGCTGAAGATCTCGGCACATTCACCAACATCGTTCGCATTCCCTCGACAAGCACAGTGGCGACAGTGACTAGTACAGCCACGGCTTGTCAAGGTTCTGGTTCATTAGCTGCAACGTAAGAAAGCATTCGGAGCACAATATCTTCATCTTGGCTTGACTGACTCCCCTCATAAAGTGGACTTGCTACCCTATACACCACGGCTGGAACAGCGTCGCCTGCGTCAGCGAAGCGTGACATACTGGTGGCCAACCAACGAGATGTAGCCGCAGAATGCGTCGTCACAACAACATTCACAACCTCCGTCGGCCAGACCTATGTCTTCGTGCCCGGCACCAGTACCAAGCTGTACACTCAGTACACTGCATTCTCCCAGGCCACCATCACCGTGACTAGTTACACTGGCACAGCATACGTTGTCGCCTCTGAGGCTGCAACCGTCACACCAGCAGCAGACGCTTGTGTCACAGTGGTCCGCGATGCACGATGTGACCCTTCTTTAATGGTTGCGGCTGCAGGCGGTACCAACAACGCGCAGTATGGGTTGATCTCAAAGTCCGATGTGCCAACATCTGGGCCAAGTACAACACCACCACGCCTGACGCGTCGTCGTGCTGCCAAATGTGTGCAGAGATGGATAATATCTGCTCCGGGAGTGCATGGGACGTGCGGACGAATTCCTGTTTTCTTGAGTTTGCGGTGAATCCGGTGGATGGCGAGCTGAATTGTGGAGAGAGCTTGCTGGCCTACTACGATGCTGGTCCGATTAGCCCTATGGCAGCAGGAGCTGGCTGGTGGGTGGCTAATATTTGTGGTTCGGCTGAGTATGGCAGCGCAGAACCAGACGATGGCACATGAGCGATAATGATCCGGGCGGGGACTGCTTGAGCTTCAATAGTGAGCATCAAGTAATTCATGAATACCAAAGCACAATTACATCGAACCCGGTCTATAATTTGAACAAAATGATCATTATTCGGGTGGCTTTCCCAAGCCCTGCTTCTCTCCAATGTCACTACGTTGCGGATAATATACAATATCGAAGAATGGAGCCCTCTATCTAGACTGATCAGCTCGCGCCTCAGGTTGTCATTCTTTGCAATACAGGAGCCCGTCGGTCAGATCACAGAAGGTCTGAGGATAGGACTTCTGTTTCGCCAATCTCTCTGATTACCCCAATTGTCATGCGTTCTTCATCGAACATGTCTGGGGGCGCACAAGGCACATCGTCGAGGATCCGTTCAGGCTCGCTTCCTACATACGAATGGCCTTCTTCTATTTCCCAAATTCCATCCTGAATTTGAACCCTGGTCGTATTCCCAAGGCCTTCCCATGAAAATATGTTCAGCCTCCAAGGCTTTGCATGTACGTTCAATTTTCTGCGTGTTCTTGCATATTCATCTGCATACCTGACCAGCGGCAACGGCTCAAGTGGGAACAGCATAATTGCGGGATCTAGGTTGGTTAGACCCAACGCATCTCTCACCAAGGCTTTAAAGCAATGCCACACCGTTGGATCTGTGATTCGCCCTGTTGACTGACAAAGTTCGACAATTCGATTGTAGGACTCAACAGGAAACCTCACAAGGCATCCGGCAGATATTTGCGCATATTTGATGCCGATTGCAAGGATCATCGCATCGTAGGTAACGGTAACGTGGTGACGGGGGTCTGACACGGATTGGTATTGTTGCCTCTGGCGACGGGTCAGGATCATGTCGAAGTGATCCAGTGTCTGTATGAGCCAACTATCCTCGAAGCCTTCACAAAGGTCAAGATCTTGTCGCAAACGATCGCAGACCTCAATGAACGCTTGCTTTCTGCGTAGAGTGTGCAACTGCCGCAAGCGCGCGATGACGCGGTAGTACAGCTGTCGACGGGTTATTGTGTAGTCGGGCAGCAACGGCCCAGGTTCGCCCCATGTATTTGCGTCGGCGAGTGCGAGTATCCCGTAGATCTTGTCCTCTGGCTTTGCACATTGCGCTCCACGAAATTCCAGGAGCAGCTGGTGAAGAGAATACATTTCTTTCGAACTCTGCCAGCGGTATCTCGCGTTGCAAAGACCCAAGCAAGGATACTTTTTGGCTTCGATGGACCACGCTTCCCAGTGTATTCTGTTTTCGGTGCATTGATGCAAGCTCTCCCACCATGCGCCACGTTGGCCGCAGAGAATGAGAAGATTTTTGGGGAGAATGAACTCCTGAATGATCCACAACCGGCACCAGTATGGAAGTGAACAGAATTTCTGGAAGCCATCTGAAAGTGACGCCCAGTTTTGACCGCTTGTGTAGACGATGTCGAGGTCTGCAAAGGCCCTGGTAGCGATGTGGTCCATGATGAAGTCCGACTGGAAGTAGCTGGGACCTAGCCAAGCTATAACACATGAGGCCCCGACATAGATGGATTCCATTAGTTTCACTTGATGGCCACGTTCGAGGTTGTCCCTCTGGTTGATACATAGAGCATCGATCCTGACATTTCCAAGGCGGACTCAGCTAATGTTGAACATGCAATATCCGTGAAAATGTGACACGAGGATTATATGAGCCATAGGGTCAGTCATACCAGAAATGGTTCTGAATTAGCTCAGCCTCTCGTTTTGGATCTTCCGAGACTATGCATGTCTTCAAGTTCCGTAGAGCCAGCAGTGCGGCATAGAGATTGTCGTGCACAAGAAATATCCTGCCTTCGATGGTAATCTTATTGATAGGGTCCGAGGAAGGGCTGGTGGTCTCATCGGATGTGGTTGAGGAAGTGTCGCTGTCGATTCCATTGGTAGGGGCCAATGAAGAGTTTCCCCATGTGTAAGAGAGAGCCACAAAACGGGGACAATTATGGAGCTCAAAGGTCTTCAGCCTGCAGGTTATTAATTCGCTGGTTGAAGTACTTGGGTCGCTGAAATCGAAGCTCAGAAGGCGAATTTCGGTCCTTTCTAATTGCAAAGGTGTGTGCGTGTATTCCTCCATCGCTAGTTGGGTAAGCAGATGGAAGAATCTTGGAAAATTTGAGCTATCACAAGGGATAAATAACATTCAATGAGGAGAATATGAATAATAAATCGTTCGCTGCAGGGGCTGAGCTACGTGTCGCAACATTTGGGGTCAATCTGCGCCACACAATCACTAATCATCGTACCGACCATGTGAGGGGTGAGATTATCTGCAAACACGCAGGCCTGCACAGCCACTGTAGCGTTCGCTGAAAGAGGAATGTGTAAAAATGAAGAAAATTGCCGATGTTAAGCCGCCAATTCAGCATTTCGAAGGGATATATACCAACTCTGGTGACACTGGCTTGTGTTCGTATATCTTATGTAGATAGTTACGTTTTGCCTTCTCATTCTTCGTTGAGTGTAGGTATGGATGGTTCCGTCTATTCTGAATAGAAATCGGGGAGATCAACGAGGTATTGATAGGTAACCAGATGATAAAATCTAAATTTCGTTGAATGGTACTGATGCTCACTATTCTGCCATTATACCTCATCTGTGATACGTATCTTGTGGCATTGCTAAGAGCCAACTAGAGGATCTAAGAGAGCGAATACCGTACTCAGGAATGGATGCCCACCCGGTCAACCACCGGCTGCTTCCCTACAATTCCTAACGACGCCCCAATTCGCATTGTCAGCTCCCAAGATCCGTACATCAACGCGAATGCACTACCATCTTCATCCACTTTGGGGGGTACGTGCAGTGATTCCAGCTTGGCGCAAAGACGACCGATCAGGTCCTCGATCCTTGACTCTCTAATTGTCTCCTGGCTGATCTGCTGGGCATCTTGGTTCACGAGCTTCTCTAGCGCCTCCAATTCCCTATACGCGGCGTTCCATCTAGTCTCGTCATCCCGCTTGATATCCGTTTTATCCGGATCAAGTACAATGTCAAGTAGACGCTCCCTGCTCTCACTCAGCCTTTTGAGGAGCAGCGCAGCTTTGGATGAGGCGAAGCTGATGTGGACAGGCGGTGCGGATTTGAGTAGGAATACAGATCTTGTCGTGGGTCTCTGGACATAACACAGTTAAAAATTTCCACTTCGAAAATGGAATAAATCCCTTGAAGCATTGCTAAAACTCACCGATCCACCTACCGCATCCCCTCTCGCGTCGAGGACCAGTAGGTAGTTCAACCCACTCCCAATTTTATCTACCCGTCCCCAGATCTTCTCCACCAGGTCGAGGTCTACTCTTTCGTCCTTCTTGAACCCAAGCCCTTCAGCGTCCCACTCCTCCATCTGCCTCAGTACATCTCTTAGCACTGACTCTATCCCTTTTCCGCTATTGCCTCTGACTTGCTCTGCCGAAATTTTGTTGTCCAGCAAGTACACTTGCAGGCTCGCAAGTGAGCTTTCGACCTCTTGCCATTGTGGTGCCGATATTGCTCGAGCAGACGGTGCATCAAGAAGTGGCTGGAGGCTCTGGGTGTACAGTGAAAGCTCATGCTCCTGTGCCGCTTGGACGGGGTGTTTCTCCTCCCAAGCTTTTCGCGTTTGGAGAGCTTCGTCTGTGTGCTGCTGAATACGTTGTCGCCATGCAGAGCTGGTGGCAAGGAGGTCTTGTAGAGCCTTTTGGTATTCTTCTCTTTCGTGTCCTGTGAGAGTCCGCTCCTCAGTCTTGTTGATGGTGTCTTGGATATTATCCTTGAATTGGCCGAGAAAGAGCAACAGCGAGCCTAGTATGGTTTCTACGACCCTCTCATTCTCATCCGGATTCACTCCTGTACATGTCTCATATACTGCCTGGAGTGCGTCCCTGCTCTCACATACAAATTCGACTGAAAGTATTTCTCCCGCGGCAAGTTTGATTGAGCATTCTTTGATCTTTCGGCAGCTTTTGCGAATGATTAACTTTTGCCTTTGGGGATGTTGTGCTGACTCGGTGGTACCTTGTGTCGAGGATGTCATTATTACAGGACTGGAGACCAGCTTTAACACGCGTTCATGAGAAGTAATGTCAATAATGTACGTTGAAGGGTTTGCGTTTGACGGGATGCCGCATTTTCCTGTCGTCTGAGGTGGAGACGCTACTTTACGTAAGCCAGCCAAATGTCTTGACTTGGCGAAGACTACCTAGGTACCTGCGTAGATATTCTCGATATATACTCCTGTTTCTTCTGAGATAGCCGCCTGTGAGGTGTAAAAACTCTTTTCCCTTCGAGTAGATTTGCCATGTTGCTCGGGGCGTAGTGCTATTTTTTGCCTATAATCTAGTATGCATGCGTGGTCTTGAGGCCTTGAGAGGCAAATCCGGCCTCGAGTTGCGTGGCATCAAAGCCTGCCAAATCGCGTACAACATAGATACCTAATCCTTCTTGCAGTGATTCCACATGATCTCAACATTCCAAAGGAGTTTCACCATAGAATTCCCCGATTCTAAGTTTATAAAGCGGTTCTTCCCAAGTCACTAAACCCACTTGTCTAGCCTCACCATACGACAGGCTTAGCAAGTATGTAGCCTGCTGCTGGTCCACGAGCTAAGAGCGAGGTTTAGGACCGGCCACTACGGCGTGCCAATCACCTTTCCTAGTAAACATCTAGATCCTCATTAGTCAATATGAAGGTTTCAAAAATAAAGTTCCCACTCACATCGAAAATTTGGGTTCTCGCGATCCGTCAAATCGGTGGTGGCATCGTCCGGTTCGGCCTGCGGTGGCCCATAATCTTCATCTCGTCGTCGATTCTTGGCAATTGTTAAGAACTCACGCGTATACACAGATGCTCCAGGGAGTAGCACTCACCTCTCGAATATACCACCACCTCAGTATCCAAAGGAGTAAGGCTTGGACCCCAAAGCATACCAAGTCGACAACGTACCCCGTCAGATACTTTGGCGTCTGCCCCTCATAAAATACGTGAGGGCCAATTATGTTCCCCAGTGAGTACCCTAGAAACGCAATGCTTGTCATGGTTGTTCTTTTGGTGAAGCCGCCCGCATTCTGAGCGGGCAGCTGGAATGACAAAGCGCATGTCGCACAATACCCCAGGCTCAAGCACACTCCAACCGTCTTTGCTACTTTTCCTTGGCCGTCTGCGATTGCGATCTGAAGGAGGAAACCGATGAACGCCGGTATCAGTGCCAGCATTGCCATGGTGATTCGCACATTCTTGTATTTCAGGGTGAATGCGGCCGCACCAACCATCCAAAAGACTTGAGCAGCTCCAACAGGAATTCCAAGCAGGGAAGTGACCAACTGACTGTATCCCAAAGCCGCCAGGTTGGGCGCGAAGAAGGCACTGAATCCTCCATTCACAAACTCGTTGAAGAAAATGAGCAAGAACAACATCAACCCTTGAGGGTCTTTCCGAGGGTCGAGGGCCTCGATGATCTGATACATCTTGATGGCGGAGTTCTTGGTGCCCGTCTTGTTCGACGCAAGACGATTGACAGCCATGACTCTTTCCGCTGGGGTGAGCCATTTTGCTGTTTGCGGTGACGTTGGTACGTATAGAAACACAATCATACCCCATATAACGGTCAATAATCCATCAATAATGTAGATCCACTTCCAGGATGGTATGTTGGCGACTTGAATGTATCCGCATCCAAAACTCAGCATTCCACCCACGGCTAACGAGACGCCATTCATGCTCCACCAAAACACAATCCGGAAAGCTTGCTCGTCTCTTTTGTAGAAAATAGACGTCATGAGTACCCATGCCGGATTGATCACGCTTTGTAGAGCACCGAGGAAGAATCTCTGGGTTGCAAATCCGCCGAAATTCGTGCATAGCGCGGCAGACATCATGCACAAGCCCCATGCCGTGACAACGGCGCCGACCACTCGGCCTGTGTGCCAATGTTGCGCGACAAGTCCCATGGGCCATTCGCAGATCATGTAACCAAAGAACAGCATCGACGAAACCCAGGTATACGTGTTGGTTGATAGATGTAGATCCTCACGCATCCCCCAGACTGCGGCGTAGCCCAAGGAAGTGGCGTCAATGTTATGAAGCATCTCGGTGATCATCTGTGAACGTATCGGTGTCAATACCCATTTTGCCATGGAGTGTTTAGAACATTTGGATGCATACCATGAAAGGCAAAAGACAGCGATCAATCTTTCGCACCAGCTGCCTCAATGTCTCCGGGTCACCTTCGATCTCAGATGAGATAGTCATCACTCCAGCTTCCTCGTTCTTAGTTCCATCATCGACTTTGATATCCGGGGCGCCTGAGCGGATGCTCTCACTCTTTGAAGTCTTTTCATTGGACTTGGTATCCATCATAGACCATGAAGTTAATTTCCATTGAATCAGGTGTGTATTTGTTTCAAGGCCTCCAACTTGTGATGGAGCTCCAAGATCGATGGTGCACTTGTTGGCAGGGATCTTTTGAATACTGCTTCTAATGCTATCGTACCCTCCTTCATATATGAAAAATCCCATTCAATACCAATACGGTCGTCATATCTGATTTCAAGAACATGCCACCAGACCTATCACAAGGACATGTGGTGTTTATCCGTCGGAAGTAAGATAAGACATGGCCAGCTTGGGCGCCGACGGCCGCTGTGGTACTTTGTGCCTTGATCTGCATATGATGGAGATGTGGGGCGCCCAACTGACGATATTGGAAAACAAAAGAGTATCTGAGGGATCTCCCAGGTATTCATCAAACATTCTCAACAGACTGGCCACTCGCGTTGGTTCATAATATCGAGTGACTACCTAGGTACCTACCTAGGTACTCTCAATCCGTGATGATGTTGTGGTGAAAACGAAAGACATTAGTGGGATCCCAGAGCTTCTTCAGCTCTCTCAGCTTAGGCAGCTTTCTCGTAGAGTATAAGACCTCATTACTCTCATCGCCATGACCATAATTCACATAAGTCTGAGGCGGATGAAAACCAGATGTGTTTTGAAATGCGGCGCGCCATTTCTCGCCGAAAGCTTCTACAAGCTCTTCGTTGGCAGGATCCGACCATTGGTATGTCATGATTCTGTGATTCATCAAAAAGTGTCAGTAAATCTTCAACGCCTGTCAGATGAGACTACTACACGAAAATCGTCGCACATACGGATGAGCCAAAATATCTCTCCAGGGGTATGCGGACGAATCGTCCGGGTACTCAAGGACTTTCACTCTGCTGAAATGCTCGAGATATAGGTTGCTGCTCTGCAAGTCGACGTTGTTCACCATCAACTCTTCAAAGGCTTGAATATAAGCCACAAAGGTGGCTTTATCATAAGTCTTGACCCCTGGGGCGAATACGCTCCGTTTGGCACCCTTTCCGGAACACGAGACAGCAGGGTCATCTTCACCGCCAAAGACAGCGGAGTAGATCATCTTGTTTTGGGGCACGGAGCTGACATTTTGTTTGAACGGAGTCGCTGTCCTCAATAGAGGAGCCAGGTAGGACTCAGCCTCGTTCAAAGGCCCGTTGTAGATAGCATTGACAATAATGCTGAACTAAAAAGCCAGGGATATTAGCGTTGCACAACGAGCAGTGAAGGCTTTGGAAGCAACATACACCACCAAACTGTTCCTCGTCGTAGAGACCAGCGATCATGAATGAAAGCTTAGCTGGAGGACTTTCACCGAACGAGGAGAGGTAATCCACAATGGCGTACGATGCATTTGACCTAAACGCATAGTCCATGTTGATCACATACTCCGAGGTAAGGTCAGTGAGCTGATATGTCGCCTCGACCACAATACCAAAATTCCCGCCGGCTCCGCGAATAGCCCAGAAGAGGTCCGGATTCACTTCATTGGAGGCCGTCACGAGACTTCCATTCGCAATGACTATACGTGCCTCAAGAAGCTGATCTGAAATCATGCCATGGATTCCTTGCAGGCGGCCGACACCTCCACCAATGGTAGGAGAGATCATTCCGACGCAAGCGCTTGATCCGGTGCCTGATGGTGGTTAGTGCTTGTTTCGTCCTTTTCAAGGGCAAAACACAGCTTACTGATCTCCTTGCCAGCATCAAAAACAGGATCGAAAATATCCAGAAATCGCACGCCGCCTCCGACAGTGAGAGTGCTGGCCTCGGCATCAACGGAAACATTTCGAAAGGCAGACATGTCAATTTCCATCCCGTTCTGAAGCTTTGATAAGTCTGTTGAGAAACCATGCCGGCCTGAGCTTCCAAGCAACGATACGTTGCACCTGGTCGCGAAATTGATCTGAGCAGAAATGATCAGTCGCTTGGGCAGTCAGAATATAGAGAGCCAGGACATACCAATGCTTGCACATCGGAATCCACCGTCGGTCGGACGGAAAAGGAGTAGGTCGGTGGCATATACTCCGTCCATCGAAGTGTGTCATTATACCAGCTCGTATCATTAGGATACAGTATCTCCGTTCCTGTCAATAGCCCCAAGCTGGCAGTGGAAGCGCTGCATGCGTTCAATGCGCGGACCACGCTGACATTAGCGAACATGAACAAGAAAGAAAGCATGGTGACTTTACTCCGGACTCCAAGGTCGTATAATTCGCGTATCATTCAATACTGTCCAACTGGCGGTTGCGCCGCTCTTTTATACTGACCCAGCTGTGCTCACGATGTGTCCAGCTTTGCATCGAAGCCCCGCGGGACTTTCCGACGACTTGCATGATTAGTGAACAAAATTCTAAATGAAAGCAATAATACCACAGTAAGTTACGCGATATCAACGCCATATCCACCAGCGTGCAGGAAGACGCATGGTCTTTTCGCTGGTATGCAGAGAGCATGATGCAAAGCCGCGCGGAAGACCTCCGCACCAAAGCTGTGTAACCTTGGACGGACAGATAGCAAGTAGGATATGATAGCTGACCATCAAGATCATGCCCTCAGGAAATCGACAATATTAGTACCCGTGTGGAGCGATATTATGATTAGGTGACTCCAAGACGCAAACAATACTATACGCCAGATGAGTGGAATAGCGAATATGTGTTATATTTATGGCTCAGTGCACACGTTAACATTGTCCAATCATGATTCACCCCACCGGCCTGCTTGCGAAAAATTCTTGGTCTAAGATTTTGATATAACGAGAGATAGTCTAAATGGTATAGAACATCACCTCTTCGAGATAGACGGAGTGAAGGAAGCAGCCACAGCTTCCGTAGCTGTGTGGAGGCGATGCTGACTGCCACATCCCCCCTACTGCCCGACAGCAGCATACAAATCATCATACACCTTTCCGACCCATCCAGACATCCTTCCACCTCTCGCCACAACTCCCAGCCCACCAGCTGCCCACACAATCGAGGCCACCACCGCCGTACCGTTGACCCACAACCATATCCGTCTCCTGCGTTTTCTCCTCCTCACATCCTCTGCCCGGTGATTGGTGCTACCTAGGCTCTTCAAATCCGCCTTCCATCCGGCTAGCGGCGCCAGACCAATCCACTTTGCCCAGCCCCACACCATATGCCCGCAAGCCAGACCAATCAGACCCGTATAAGCCGCATACGCGGTAAGCGGATGGCGCGCAAACCCATGAGCCACATATGCGAGGCCAATGTTGCTGCTGTCTCCGTCCATGTGCAAGGGTAGCAGGCGGTTCATGAATACGTGCGCGCCCAACCCGAGTGCAAAGCCATAGCCGGACAGCGAGATCAGGCTCACGGGCGGCCAGGGGCTGAACTTCGTTGTTGGTGCACCGGAATTAGAGGCAGACTTCTGCGGCAGTACTGCTGGTGTGGCGCCCCCGTATCGGTGAAGGTTCTGGTTGCGACGGACAAAGCGCAAGGCAACGCCGGCAGCGATGTGAGCGGCGATAGGGAGTGCGACAAACAGGGGTTCGGTAAGAGGCGTCTGGTAGATTTCGCGGGCTAGGAGGAGGTAGGATTCCGAGGCGGGGACTGAGCGGGTGATGAGGGGGATTATGGAGGTGTTGGCGAGGTGAATCGTGGTGAAAATGGAGAGGGCGTAGGTTGAGTAGCGTTGGATGCGCGTTACTGGAAGGGGGAGAAAGAGGGCGGGCGGTCAGTCTGACATGAAGCATAAGGAAGGGCGAGGAGTGTAAGAAACGTACAGTAGTATATAGAGCCATGATTGCTCCCACTGAGGCCCAGTGAGGTAGTGCGCGCATGTGTAGAACCAATTGATCTTGCTGTGGCTTTCTCGTCTTCGTTCGAATCCTCTGGTAGAGGTGGGAGGTCCTTTTCTGTGTCTGCGATGGGCAGCGGGTCGAGTTGCATCAGGGAGATTAGCGTCTCCTGTGAAGGCGTCGCCCTTAGAGACCGGGAGTCCATGGTGGTTGGTGATGCTGTTAAACCACCGACCCGGACACCGTCACTTGGAGGTCTGTTACGAATGCATGAGGTTGTAAGGGGCAGAAGAGAAGGACGTCGAAGTGTCAGAATTCCATGCACGTGGGCAAATGTTGAGGACCTCGGAATAGGCCTTGTCCATGCGCTTGATGCACAGTCAGTTGATCCCTGCCAGTGACGTTGACCACATGTTTCCAGGGTCTGACCCACTGTACGAAGCTGCCTTGTGAGCCTGTCAAAGCCCTGCCATTTCTCACCCAGGGGGCTTACAGGGACAGTGCCTCCATCTTTTCGTTCGGCAGGCAATCTCACCCAACCTTAAACTAACGGCTTGTTGAACTCATTCATACTCCACCACACACACCAACATTCCGCCCACTTGACTCTCACCACAAATACAACACCAAACAACACCCCCACAATGCCTCCTCGCCATCAGACCCTCCCGCAGGCGCAGACCGCCTCGGCGCGGGAGGCCATGGCCTCTTTCTACTGCCAGCTCTGCTCCAAAGGCTACAGCCGGCACAACGAGTATGAGGCGCACCTCTCATCCTACGACCATTCGCACAAGGTCCGCTTGAAGGAAATGCGCGCCATGACGCGCGACCCTGCTGCCGCTGCTCGTGCAAGGAAGGCAGAGGCCAAGGCTGATGGCGTCATTAGCATCCAGCTGGGCGCGGGGGGTGGTCCAGGTGGTCCAGGAGCTGGCGGCGGCGGCGTAAAGAAGGGCGGATTCAAGAAGAGTGGGTTCAAGAGTGCGTTTGCACCAGTGGGTGGGGATGAGGAAAAGGTCGAGGTTCAGAAGAAGCATGACGAGGGGGAGAAGGTGAAGAGTGTGGCGCTAGGTGGGTCGATGGAAAGTGACACGGAGGATGAAGGCTACGAGGTGTACGATCCGCGGTTTCCTACCGATTGAAATGATGCTGAGAACAAAGACGTCAAACGGAAAACACGGAGCCACGCTGTGGAATCATGGGTTTGCTCTGCTCTACGGAATTGCGGCTCAGGCACTATCCTGCACCACAAAAAAGGATCCCAGGCTGTGGCACACAGCTGATCGACTCCTACCATGCCTGAGCTGGTGCTGAACAACTGGTATGACTACCAATCGCCAAACCGACCGCCATAAACTCATCTTCAATCGATTCGTCCGCAATCAGAGCAGCCCCCAAACATAGCTGCAATGATAGCTAGGAAGGCTACACAAGCCAAGATCCTTGGGAACCGGAATGCATTCCATATGCTACCCAAAGGACTGTTCTCTATCATACACCACCCTGATGGGTCCAAGTATTTGGATGAAATTGGCTCAGGTCCTCTTCCAATAAGCCCATCATATATCGATTCCCACTAAACCAATCGCCCAACTGGTTCGTCTGCTGCTGCTGCTGCTGCTGCTGCTGCTGCTGCTGCTGTTGCTGCACCGCCATCGCACCCGCAGCAAACCTCCCATTCCCATCAGTCCCCGTCGGACTCGCCAGCGGCGCTGCCGGCGGTAATGCGCCAGCACCACTAGCAACAGGTTCGTCGACGGGCATGAACCCAAGCGCACTCAAATACACGTCGAACTCATTTCCAATCGGCGCCATATCCATGTCCTGGCCGCTATGCGACCCGCCGGCCTTGCTTTTGGCCTCAACGTAGAGCATTGCAACGTTATACAGGACCGAGAAGAGGCGGTGCAGCTTTTCGATGCCTTCCGAGACTGTGCAGGTGGGCTGCAGCGAGTCGATGAAGTTGCGGAGGCGGTGGAGATCTGCGACATCTGAGGTCTCGATAATGTGGCAGAAGATGACAATGAAAGGAACAAATGGCGCGTAGAGGATGGTCCTAGAGGGGGATTACGTTCAGCTATGTCTCCTTTCGAGCTGCAAAAGCACAGAAAGCAAGGAACGAGGAAAAGGGGGGCATACCAATGTATATAACTTGCCGCCACCCACAAATTACTTCCCATCAGCCGCATACATTCCTCATGCGTCTGCATCGCCATCCTCGCCGTCTCGATACACTCCGCTGTGAACGTCCCGCCCTCGCCTGCCCCACCAGGCGGAAGTGCCCGATATACCAACGTCAAACTACTCAGGAAGCTGACCTGGTCACTTTTCATCACCATCTCATTCACCGCCGCCTTCCGCACTTCCGCCCAACCCCCTCGACCGCAAGTCTCCGTCGCCCGCACCACGCGCGCCTGCTCTGCAATCGCCTTCAGCTCGGCCGCCAGTCCCCGTGCTACCTCTATCCGCGCAGCCACCGGCCGCCCCAAGCTGCTCGGGCTATATAGCATCTCGTATATGCGGCCCTGTACGTCGGCGTGCGCGATCCACAACTTTAGAATCTCCTTCCACATCTCCGTCGCGTTAACGCGCCCAATCACTCGCGGTAGGGTCACGTCAAAGTCCTGGATGATGGGCGCGCGGCCAAGGCGCAGTGCCAGCCCGCGGTCGAGCATGTAGCTGAACCAGAAAAGGATAGCCTTCTTGTCGTTGAGCACCGGCGCCGCGGCCTGGCCGGGCGCAGAGGGCGGCGTGGGAATGGTGCCACCCGTCACGCGGTGGTAGCCGAGGTCCTGGCAGAGCTGCGCGGCGGTGGTATTGAGCTGCCAGGCGAGCGAGGGGCGCGACACCTCAATGGCGTAGGATGCTCCCAATAGTAGGGCCTCGATAGTCTCCATGGATGCGCCGAGGAAGAATTTGAGGTTGGCGAGCCCCGTCTCAAGGTTTGCGCGGCATAATTGGAAGTAGCCCGTGTACTCACGCACAGCGGCGGGATTCTCGGCCGTGACAGACTTTTCCTGGAAGAGATAGTAAAGTCCTGCGTTCACGATAATGAAGGTCGCCTGCGAAAAATCCTCAAGCGCAAAGTAGACGCGGCGACATGCCTCGGCGAAATTTTCAACGGCCATGAAGCAGCAGACACTGATTAGAGTGAATGTCCCTGGCGGCGTTTCCTTGATTTCGCGCAAGACGGGGATGACGGCCGTGACGGGTGGCATTGGTAAGTCGCGGAAACCGCCGCGTGGCAGTACACGCTGGTGAGCGAAACGCACCTCGGACGGCCCACCACCAGTACCACTGGACGAAGCAGACCCACGGCGTTTGGTGGTCGGAGTGGCGGCGGCAGCGCGCTGGTGCTGCTGTGAGAGGCCGACGAGCTGCTTGAGTGAGGAGAGGGCGGCGGCCATGGTGGGGTGCTGGTCGCGCAGGGCGGTGCGCTCGACAGCGTGCTCGAGGAACTCTGAGGCGAACTGGGTGTGAGCTGTAAGTGATGAGTTGCCTTCAAAGGCGGAGGTGTCAAGCTCGGTAGCAGATGGGGTGGCGCTGCCGTCGGAATCCTGGCCGATGTCGTCGGCCGTAGTGGTGGAAGGGGAGGGCGCGGGCTCGGAAGAAGCGGAGGGGGCGTTCTCGTGAAGGGGCAGGGAGGTCTCCAGAGGCAGGCGGTTGCGGGTAGCGTAAGTGAGCTCTCGTAATAACTTTTCTATGGACGTCAGGCGTTCCTCGATCTGATCGATTTTGCGTTCACTGTATGACAATCAGCACTATGCGTAATAAATTCAAGCCTTAACTATGAGTGAGAAGGCGTGGTGATTCAAATGCCTCTGACAAGGCATGGTTTTCTGGGAGCAAAGACTGTGAAGGGGTCGACGGACTATTGCGTAGATATCAAGACCCTTTGCCTGGTCTCTTTGGGTTTCTGGCCGGCGCCAGTGGAACTGCATTGGCGGTTTGCTATGCGACAATTCGAGCATGGTGATTCTTTATCGCAGCGAATCTGGAGGTAGGGAAAAAACACAATCGGTCCAGTCAGCTTCTGATTCGCGTTCGCGCACATCTAGGGTGTTTCCACAGCTCCCCTCCCACTTCCCACACCAAAGGCGTCCGCGGACAACAGGCGCAGGAGTCAAGAGACACTCACTTTCCGAATACGGCATTGGTCGCACTAATCAAAGAGGTCAGTCTAAGTGCACGGAGATGAGAGTGAGTGGGTGGATTAAAAGGAGGGCACGAGCATGAAGATCAATTCCAGATCAAAGGCACACAAAAGGAAATGGAGAGAGAACATACTGCTCGGGTAATGCCACTGTTGTTCGGGTCTGAGCCCCCTCCGCCTCCGCTGCTCCCTCCGGCCTCAGCATCGCTCGCCCTCCGGGCCGCCTTGTCGCTTGCGGTGCTACCGGTACCCATTTTCAAGACAAATGAATTGGTTCATGAGCGCGGCCAAGAAGCCGAACGGACGGACGGTACTTGGACGGCGGACGAGTCAGACAAAAGAAACAAGTGTCTTGCTTTTTTGCTCGACTTTGTCTTGGAATCTGATGGTTGTCTCAAGACCGATATCAATCGGATCCGAAGCGATGCAACCTGCAAAGCACAAGCGGGCAATGACGAGGATCAGCTCGACAGCCCAATGACCTGGGTCGATTAAAGCCCGTTCTCCTCACAGGGAACATGCAGACACGGCAGCGTGCTACGGCGATATCAACATTGCCTGGGAGAGAGAAGCAGAGAAATCAGGACATGGTGAGCGGGGTCCGCGGGTGCCGAGGTTAATGGATACCTGATCTGAGGCTCAAGGAACGGATTGCGACTGCGATACTTTAGATTGGCAAAGATAGGAGTCGATATGGCTGGTACCGAGGGTAATTGGATGCAACATCGAGCGCGATATGCTGCAATCTGAAAGGAATCACTAGATCTTGAAGCCCTTCGCCGTCTCATCAGGTAGCTTTCGGTCTCTAAGAGCAAAAGGAAATTGTCGTGATTTGCGAAAGGTCGCCGATGGAGCCTCGGCATCAACTTCCTTGATCCCTGCAACACCACCTACCCCGTTGCCCGTGTAAGTGAGAAAGTCATTACACGTGTCAGAGCGATGATATAGGGCCAACAATTAGTACTTCAATACGTCAAAATACTGGGACAACTAAGATTATTCTATACAGTGTAACCTATTGATTGGAACATGCGACGGTTTTTCCACAAATTATGATTGACTACAGAGTAACAGATACAGGATCCCTCAGCAGATCCGATCTTGCCTAGGGCGGGCACTTAGCATTCGCTCATAGATCTAGATGCCTTATTCTGACCGCCAACTTCTCCCCAGCTAGGTGCTTCTAATACCAGATCAAAATTGTACTAGTATGTGTCTTGTTTGTAAATTCCAATCTCGAACTTCGCATTCGGCATAGCTAATGGTTATCGGTCAGGTTGTAGGGGGAAAGGCTGAGGGAAGGGGAGCAGCAAGGAAGGGTTAATAAGGAGAGATAGGAGAGGAAACAGTAAAATATGTGGGCGCCCCTCGCCGTCACGATAGTTTTCTTAGTCCACACTCCTTCTAGAAATTCGATGCTTCAGTATTACACGCCGAGAAAATCACAGGAAGGAAAATGACCTTGAAAACGTGACAAGTAAAACAGCTCGCCCTGTCAACACAAAGAATCTGCTACATCAAAGAGCTCATGATCGTGTCGTGATACTCTTCAGTCTCTAGTGTTCTCGCCGTATGGCCCTCACACATGATACCATGAGCTTTGCCTTCCTCTCAGGGAAACGTGCGTGGCGGTATACCTAGGTATTGCCTGGGAGCTGTCCCAAGCTGACAAGAAGCATCCTGAAACAGCTTTGCTCAGGCGTCAGGAGTATACCTTTTATAGCCCATTGCATCTATAGTGAAAAGTCTAATAAATTGGAACACCTCCTCCAACGTTACAAACTACCTACCTGTGTATGCTCGACGATACCGGCCATTCGAGACACGATTTGCGGTTATCGCCCGCGACCTTGTGCCAGGATCTGCTTCAGACGATACCCGTTGAACCCCCATCCCCCTATGCTGGCTCAAAATCCTGAATACTGACAATTTATGTACGCGTGGTTCGTGGGCAAGTCGGCAAGGCCAAGGAAGAGCCTGACCAGCCTCCAATCTTTCTTCGAGCGATCCACGACTACGGTTATTGATTCTACTATAAATGTCTCAAATATTTTGACACGCTACATGTGCGGCTATTTGATATCAGTCATGGTAGATTGATGTGGAGTGTGGGCATATCTCCACTGTTTCTCTGTACAGAAGTATATCAAATTTTGAGGCACGACTATAGCGGGTTGCAGGGCAAGAGGCCGAGTGGTCGTGACTTTGATACCTGGGTACTTGATACTAAGCCCAATTCCGCACCGTAGGACTGCTGGAGAGGTTTCCCCCCTTCCCCCTTTTTTTTTCCTTTTTTTTCAAAAAAAATCCATGGCGCGTACAGAAAGCTTGCGCGATTTTTTTCTTTCGTCTTGGGTTTGCAGTTGTCATGATTCACACGTCCATTGCTCAAGTCCCTTATTAGGCAATTCTTAGATGTCTTGCTCATTTGAATACTGATCTACATTCGCACACCCGACTTGTCTTCAAAAGAAGTCTAATTTTGGCCTTGGGTCTGGATATGACACATTATCCATGGGCAAGCTCATATCTTGCTGGATACCCGGGTGAATACAACAGTCGTTCACAGCACCCTTGGCCGGCCAAGCCACTGCGTCATTGTTCACAGGCAATATTAATTCCGACTCAATAATGATCGCCGATCTTTTCGAATCCTCTTTTAACATCATAGAAAGGCATTGTGTGCAAGTAGAGAGTGTCGGTGGGGGAGGAAGCGAATGCTGTGCTGTGACTTATTATAATGAAATGCCTTCTTTCCGAGGAGCAGAGCTCTCTTTCAAAATATCAACGTGGTCTATATTCCGCGTAGTCCAGATGTATCTGGAGATAGTTGAGATACTCGAAGTCAAGTAGTAGTTAGTCATGACCAGTGTTCCCATGATTGGTACATCTGCGCTATATCCGCCACGAACCTTAGCGTGTGATGATTCAGTGCACTTTCTGTATATGTTAGAGCATTGTCTTGAATTCCGTTCGTACACATGTCTGGTCAAAGATGTGAGTAAATTAGCGATTGTGTCCATCACTCCCTAAAACCTCATTGTCCCATTCGTCATCGCCTTGATTGCAACTGAAAGATCCCCTGCTGACAAGAAAGAGCCTGGACCACAAATCGCAGAGTACCATTGCTTCAATACTCGAAGCAAGATCACTCATGCAAATACGCAGATTGGCCTCCAGCGCCCAGCGACATACATCTCATATAGCCTTTGAGTCCTGCTTTTCGAGTGACGAGGCGTTGTTAAATAGGTACCAAATTTAGCCGGCGGCTTTCCGCGAATTTTGCCGCGACACAATGTCTCGCCTAACAATTAAGCACCTCCGTGGACGACTGGGCGGCGCTTGCAGATAATCGCGTAATCCGCCGATCCGGCGCGCATTTCCCGGACCTCGTTTGTAGCTACCTAGGTATATTATCGCTCTTCAACATACCTACAAACCTCGCGCCGGCATCCTGCACAAAGGAAAAAGGCACTCGAGCCTCGCCGCATCCTCGAAGCGCATCACAATGCCACCACGCAAGCACCACCTTTCCGACGACACCAGCGCATCTTCGCCGAGATCACGTCCCATCAAACGCCCCCGGCTGTCCGGCTCACCTTCCCCCGACCTCTCCCACGCCATTCTCCCCCATGCGCGGCGCGACCTCCTCTCGCCGCTCTCCGATGAGATTCTACTCCGCATTCTCTCATATCTGACTCTTCCGCAACTCCTTGCCGTCGCCCCCGTCTCACGCCGCTACCACCGCCTGGCCGAGGATTCTCAGTTATGGAAGGCGTTGTATTACGCGCGCTTTGTGCTGCCGCGCGCGATGCGCATCCCCGGCTTTCGGGGGAAGGCGAGCGTGCGGGAGCACAAGTTGCATTACAAGGGCCGTCGAACGATATGGGCAGATGGACGCTTGGGCGGATTGGTTAGGGAGCACAAAAGCGAGGGCGCGGGCTATATGGCGACGAGGTTAAGGATTGCGCCGGGCGAAGAGAAAGCACAGGAGGAGGATACGAGGGTTAACTGGAAGAGGCAGTTCAAGATCAGGCATAATTGGGCAAAAGGAAAATGCGCTGTTGAAGAGCTGAAGTTAGGGCCGGACCCCGAGGCGCGAGAAGGACCGCAGGAGGACGATGACGAGGAGGAGCGAAGTAAGATGCTGGTCAAAGTCGCTGAAGGGCTTGCAGTGACCGCCGATGCCACATTTGGTCTACGGGCGTGGGATCTCAAGACCAGGGAGGTGGTGGCGCAAACCCCGCTCCATGCCCAACCAAATGAGGACGAATCTGCGCCGAGCTGTATAGCAATCGATGATTGCGGCTTGGAGAAAGGCATCCTGGATATTGCTATTGGTTTTACAGATGGAAGTTTTGGTGTTTGGAGGCTCAGGGAGGATAAGACTCTAGTCAGGAGATATCGACACGAGAAGTCCAGTAATGGTGAATTGGTAGGGATGTCTTATTCGCATCCTTATCTGCTCACTGCTACGGGCGCGGTCCTGGTTTCTCTATATACGTTCCACGTTCCGGAGAAGCCAGAGGCAGATAACGAGGACGAGAGTGACAATGAGCATCTGCCACTCCCGTCATGGCTGGCAACGGACTCAGTCACAGAAGAGGTGCCACACAAAAGCACACATTCCGACGAAATTTCCCTCCCAGCGCCATACCTCGTGACATCCCTCAAGTCACACACCTCCGACCCCCCACTGGCACTATCAATACGGAAAACAGGCAACATTACCGTGGCTTCCATCGCATATACTTTCTTCACCCGCCAAGGCTGGTCCATCGGCATTCAAGACCTGCACATCACGCCCAACGCCCGCCCACAACACCCACCACACATCAACACCCGGCTCGCGTACACCAATCCCGTACAAGCAGGCCCTTCACGAGCTGGAGAATCTTCACCCGCATCTCGACCACAATATACGCCCTCGGCTCTCGCCTCCGCCCGCGATACACCTACCTCTTCCCCTGCCCCACTAACACCTCCGCTTCCACCTCCCGTCCAGACCCAGACCGGCCCGACGACCCTCAGCTACACACACCCTTACCTCCTTGCCACCCTCCCGGACAACACGCTCATCCTACACCTCTGCACCTCCACGGCCGCCGCCCTCTCCGTCTCCCCCGGCATCCGCCTCTGGGGCCACACCTCAGGCATCAGCGACGCCGACATCACAGCGCGTGGCAAGGCCGTTAGCGTTAGCTCGCGCGGCGAGGAGATGCGCGTGTGGGAGCTCGAGGGGCGACCGTCGGGGCTGAAGAGTCGGAGTGTCGAAATCCGGGCGGGTGGTGGTAGCTGCAGAGGTGCGGAGGGCGCGTGGGATGAGAGGAGGAACTGGGTGGGTTTTGACGATGAGATGGTGATTGTTTTGAAAGAAGCGAAGGGTGGGAGAGAGAGTTTGATGGTGTATGACTTTACATAGAGCGTGGTCATGCCCCGAAATACACAAGACAGGTCTTCATCAGTCTCGACAAAGGCAAACGTGCTGCGCAAGCGAGACCACCACGATTTCAGTATGGAGATTCATATTACTTGGTTCGAATTGACATTGGCCTAACACGTCCCGTGTGCATCTGTTCTCAGCCAGCGTCGCGCCGGGCTCTAACACCTGCGATCTTACAGCAGCACTACAATTGACCGCCTGTAACGCATCAAACGCGTTCGAGACTGGTCCAAACACCTCTCCCACTGCCCCAATTGGTACCAAGCACGACTATCACCAATCCAAGTTGATTTAAAACGCCCTAAAGTCGTACGCCTCAACCCAACGCGCCTGAATCCGCAACCGCGTATCCAACCAGCCAATGTCCCCCGGCCCCCAACCACCCGCCTTCCCACGTCGCCTACAGTAGCACAAAAATCCCCATCTCAACCAAACAAATCCTCCCCTGCAGCGAAAGCACCAATTACAAGCGCTCAATCTGTGCGTTTGAAACGCTCTCCCGCGTCACCATGGATATGTGGTCCTGGGTCTCCGGCCCGGCTTTGACTTGGATGGGGCCCCTTGCTGGGTACGCTTGAGCCCGACGGATCTGCTATAGCAGAGGGAACATTATAGCCTCAGGCCCTGAAAGACAGGACGTGGGAATGTCCTTGCTAGAACATTTTTTTTGGTTACGTAGTAGGAAGTTTGTCGCGGCCGACTGTTCGCCACAGTTCGGGTGGGAATTCCGATCCCGATTCTCACTGAGATCGCCTCAGGGTAGTGGGCTGATGTCAGAGTAATCGACTTGATCCCCCCCTCTCATTCATCGCTATGACACTCTACACTATTGCGATTATAACTGGAGTGCAAGAGTCACACATAGCATTTTGGGTATGACAATGGAAAAGGGCCGCAGCGTTGCGTTGGCTTGAAAGAAAGAAAAGAAACACCCACGCACCAACGAATCGGAGAGTTACAGCAAATAAAATGGGCCCTGGCCTGGCCAGCCGGCCTTGTTCCTATTTTCAGGGCTGCATGCGACAAATGCGCCGCATCATCCAATGCGAACGTGACATGTATAATACACACATGTACTGTTCGTACAACCTTGGGCCACTCGCCAGGTAAAAAATGTTCTCCTCACGGTGCCCAACCAGCCAATGGAAACATCCCCAAGCCTCGGCAGATCGTCCCCCCCCCCCTTCTGAAGACTTCGCTCTCTTTTTTTTGGTGTTCGATGGCCCAGTCTTATGAACCCCCACGACAGTGACGGAACCTTCAACGTTCCATTCGGTGTCAACGGTACCATGCCTCTGGAATCATAGGCTGAGCTTCTTGGGGCTGGATCGTTTCATCAAGCTGACCGCCGCCGCCCACCCCCCTCAACCTCCTCTCTATTTACCTGTCATAGAGCAGCTGTAATTGAGTTGGCAGGGTTTCGTAGATAGTTTACCATTCTTTCCCCTCAGCCGAAACGTCAAATGCAGGCACGAAAGCAACGATCCATACCCTGTTTGGGAGGGAGGTGGACGGGTTGGCGGAAGAAGGCTTGGAGGTAGCATTGGAAAAGACAAAGTGATGTAAACGTGGTCGAGAGCAGGGTAGAAAGTATCAGAAGGAGGAGAAGGAGGAAGAAGGTCTGGTAAAGACACGCCCAAGCAAACTCAGCGGCTCCACCTGAGAAAGTCAACCACAGATTGACAGACAAAAGTCAAAATGGAAAGGGAGAAAAGGTACTCTTGGTTCGAAATCTCCATCGTTCCCGTCACTTCTGATTTCCGAGTCAGGTCATAGGATACCATAGACCTCGAGTATGTTGGAGAGCCGGAGGCCACCAGCTCGAGAAAGAAAAAAAAAAAAAAATCAAGGCACGATCAAAATAGTGTCCGCATTGCGCAAGGTCGGAAAGGCGAATTGACTCTGGAGGGATTTGAATAATGAGATCAATCTAAGTTTTTCTTCCTCTCGCCGGAACTGCATCCAATTTGATGATTCCCATCGCTAAAGCCATGACCAAAGACCTACCTACAGCCCTGTTGCTAGCTTTTGCCACGCTTTCAAACCTGAGGGAGTACGGAACAAAGCTTCACCCACTGCGGCGGCGCCTTGGCTCTGAAGCCAGATTGGCACATCCCCACCCCCTTCCAAAAGTTGTATGCATTTCTCTTGAGTCGTGGAAAAGTATCTTGCTGAATTGGTATGTGGTCGAATCGATGACGGCGATGGACATGGGGAGAGTTTCCCGGGTTCCTGCGCCATCCCATCCCATCATGCCCGGTACCTGAATCGAACCCAAAGGTCATGGCTCCCGCTTTCCGCGTGGGTGAGCGGGGCGTGGGGTCTTTGAAACGATCCAATGAACGTGGAGGAACAAAGGAAGGGGAATCTTCTCTGTGAAGTTTATGTGCAACAAAAGACATATCGAGAGACGGCCAGATGTGCTACTAGGTTGATCAAAGTTAACATGGGGGAAGTGACGGATGTTACCCCCCCTTGCTTCTATTCCTGACCGGCTGAAAGTTTTTGGATCTCACAGCCGGGTCTTCGCTCGGGATCAATCTTGCATGTTGGCTGTACTGGCTGGCTGTGTTGGCTGCACTGGTTGGCTGGCCTTTGTAGCATTGGACTGGTATTGACGGAAAGCTTGGAAGTCCCTCACGAAAATGACCCCTGACCTAGGAATATGGTTGTGATCATGGGCCGAGAGAGTGACATTTCAGGATTATCAATGGGCCAGCCGAAACATGGCAGGCCGGGGGGAGGTGTCAGAGGAGGGGGGGTCGCCTTCCAGGAAACGGATCCACCTCCGGGAGTGCAGCGCATTGCGGATCTGTTTGGGAACGACAGAGCTTATATGACCCTGAGAGTGTAGCATTGACAATATTACGGATGTGATTCAGTCACCAGTACCTACTGCGTAGCCGCGGAAGCAGAGTTGCTACTGCTCCTGACTGGGGCCTGGCTGGACAAAAGGCCAAAGGCCAAAGTTCTTACCCGTCGGGAGGTGCTGTTCAACTCTCTTCAACGCAAAGGCCCTGTTGGGAATAAAGTGCTTGCATATAGTGGCGCTGCATGGGCCTGCAGATATGACCTGCGGCACGCCCAATTGGGAGCAGCATAGGGTCCAGCATAAAGAAGGCCCCCGGGATTTTTGTCCAGTATGATGTGCCGAGCAGGATTGCGAGGGATGCAACACGGCACAGGAATGTGCTGTTGGCTGATAGGATCACAAAGTATAGTGTAGTCTGAAGTAGCCAGCGGCTAGATGGGATCTGCGCCTCCACGTTGCGTGGGCCAAGATGAGCCCGCGACCACCATTTCGAGGCCGGCTCCAGAATTTGTGGTTGGTGGTGTCTAAAGTAGGAACACGCTGAGTAGAGGCTTGGGCAAAGTTACCGCGAGCAGGCCTCCTCTGCGATGGATTTGGTTTTGAGGGGACAGTCGCAAAGCTTTCGGAATAGACACATAGTTCTATTAACGCGCGACAATCCCGTAATGCCTGTTTATTCTCGGCCGTCAAAACGTTTTAGCGGTTAACAAAAAATAGTACATAGTATGTCGCTAGCTGGTGTCTTGGTCGGCTGTCTCGGGACGATCAGCCTTCCCTGCAGTTCTAGACCCCAGCAAGCCGCATCCACTTTTGGCTCGACCAGCGACAAGAGGGGCAATTTTAGACACTCACCCCTCTTCAATACCATCCAACTCGACTTCACGGTAAAGGAGGGGTGATAAGATAAGATAGAAAGAGCATCTTGTGACAGCCCGCCCTCCTGACGCAATGTCTTGAGGGTACGGCGGGCAATCAATCAATTGCAATCTGAACTGGGGCAGCAATCAATTTATCTCAAAGGCAACAATTGAACATGTGATGGCTAATTGGGTAGATTGAGCCATCCATCAAGCGTCATCTCCCCCCTTCTCGATGAGTGATAACAGACATGGCGGGGCGATGTAGGTGGCCTGGTGACTTGCCCAGCATGGTTGCTTGTCTCAGAGGGGACTTCATCACGAGAGTGTGTTGTTATACTGTGGGTTGCAATGACGGTGCGACCAGAACGAGAACAGATCAGATAAGACGAAATACACAGATAAGGACATGTTTCCGTATAGTGGAGGAACTATCTCGCAATGGGCAGCCGTCAAGGCTCCTCTTGGAGTCTTGTCGCCGACTAGAGTCTCATGGAGGAATCATGGGACTGCTAGCGCGGGAAACACGGTCATGTGGTCGAGGTGATGTCGCGATAGAGAATGGGTGGCGACATGAGTTCTCCCGGGCGAGACAGGTTGTCCCTATGCTGCCCTTTTAGCGCATTCAGCGCTATCATTGGAGGAGGCGGGTGTGGTTGCGAGCTTGGTGTGTGCTCATCATGAATCAAGATCAACCTGGAGGGAGGCGTGGGGTGTGAGTGGGCTGGAAGTGGGTGGCTATCCCGCCTCCATATTCGGCAACGTGCCGGTGCGTGCTGGATCATTGATCAGGCAGGCTATGCTCCGTGTGTGCGTGTGTGACTCTGTCCAACATTGCGAGCCTGATTGGGTCGATCTCAGCCCATCTAATTCGTTCAATTCGTTCAACGGACTCGTCAATTGCCTGGGCACGTATGTGTCAGTTTCCATGTAGAAAGACATTTTGGGGTGAAAGCCTAGCTTCTTCTACCTAGGTAGATGATTTCGATTGCGCGTCCAAACAGGTTGTTCAAAGTAGCAGCCAAGTCAACCCGCTATGAATCATCAACTGACACACTTATCAGCTCAATGCAATGATTGTGGTGCCAATCGTTTTCTTTTTCCAATGCGCAAATGGCGGAAGCTGAAGTGATATTCGATGTGGGCCGCGACGGCGCGAGGACCCTCACGACTTTTGATCAACGCAGGGGGGGGCCGCCCATTGGATTTGCACACCCTTTGCACTATGACGACCAGACCACACTCTGCGACTAATTGACTATTGCGAATTCATCCCAGGTAGTAGATGGCAGATCATCTGAGGGGTGTCTCGCAACTTAGGTGCCTAGTTGCGTAAGTTGGGTAGGTAGATGCGAAAGTATCGAACGTGCTGGGTCGAAGTATAACCGGCCTGGGGACAGCCCCGGCGGAGCTTGAGTGCACAATGCTTCATACCATAGTACATTATCAAAGTGAATAGGATTCATCCGAGTGCTGACGGTATCTGCACAGTGGGCCATCGGGTGCGGGATACCTTTGTGGAAGTTAGGTGCAAAGGCCACATGGAAAGCGAAAGAAACCGATGCGATTTGTGATATTCAATCCATTTTGCGGTAAATGATGCCTGCACACCCGGGTTTATGTTAGAGGCACACCCAGTCATAGAAAAAAGCTCCGTACCTACCACCTCATGGTACCTACTTAGGCAGCCTGACAGGCGGACTTGGCGCCGGAGTTTACCAACTACAGAAGGGGCCTGTCGCTGAAGCTCGTGGGGGGCTATGGCTTAACAACTACCTATCTAGGTGGGCACAGCAGTGGTGGCCGCTAGATGGCCTGGGGAGCCCTTGCCATTGTTAATTAGGGCGGGTTCCTATTGTCCATTGCTGCCTCCCGCTGTCACTCACCAAGCCCCATCCCGGCCTTTCTATCCACCTCACCAAACTCGCCCCGGCTTCCATTGACTTCTGTTTAGCTCTTTCACGATGACTCACTCACTTCGTGCGCGGCATTTGTCGATGGAAGCCGCCGTAAGCCTCTCATCCCACAGGCGCAGCGCCAGACTGATTGGTCAATGGCTTCTACCCCCGACGGATGCGTTGGACCACGACAGTACCTGAGCAGCCAGCTTTGCTTGGTGGCGGGGCGTCGTCGATGCGAGGCTCACCCGTCGGAACCTTGAAGAAGCCTTTTTTGTTTCCTCTAGAGTCAGAACCAGATTCAGATTCTTGATTTGAGGAAAACATGGAAGACACAACGACCCCTGGGGAAAAACAAAGCATCCAAATATTGAAACTCAGCGGATTGATCTCGTCACGTCCAAAGCTGTTTTGTTGCATGTGCGTAAGGGCTGCCGCCGCTCTAGCATAAAACAATAATCAAAGGCTGCTGCGACGCCAGCTCAAATCAACATTCATGCGGCAATGCATTGGAAATTGGACATAGGAAAGAAGATGCCAATTGCCAATTGACTCGGCCAACCTTGTGTCAGACCATACTCTCTAAGCCTGCCTGGTGCCAATTGAGCCCGTCTACGTGTGTAATGTCGGTTTATCAATCGCTCCGAGCCAGAGTGGGTCCATCTCTTCGGCGCCTCTCGACGTCCTCGCCTGGCAGTGGTAGGCAGAACATCAATCAGGCAGTGCGTCACTGCCTGACTTTGGGTATGGCACTCAGCGCTTCACCATCAGGCTCCCATTGTACGGCAGTGCACGGCACGACATGCATGTCCACGTGCTACCTGCTCTTTTGTCAGCTTGGATCTGGACTTTCTGCCCCGCTCTGTCTTGCTGTATGGGGCTGAAAACGAGACAAACGGTGCATCGCAAACACAGCTATTTCGAGCCGACCACAATTTTTATCTCATGCTCCCCACGGCAAGTACTGCCACCATTCAGGTTATTGAAAGCACTTCGTCAACTATTAGACCACCCACTGGATCAAGTCGGTGCTGATCTTGAACAATCATCGTATTAAGTTGAGGATGACCCGATGTCTCGGTTCGCCAACTATGAGTGCCTAGGTAGTCGAAACAGCCAATGGCCTCAACATCAACACGCGTCCAACGGCATCATCTCATCTGCCTAGCACCCAGGCTTGCCCTCACTCGCCAGGTACCGGCGGAGTGACATCTTGAATTGTGGCATGCACAGTTCGTAACACCCAGGCAATTCAATACCCAATTCCCCACTTTGAAACTGGTGTGTGACAAATTACAATTCTGCCTACTCATGAGGTACGTTCGATCAAGGTTGCAAATGGGCGCACTTCAGCCTCCTACGACACCATCACCGACTTGAATCGTGAAATTCATCAGGAGGCGTCGACTGATTTCTGAAATGGATCAATTTGACGGTATTGGCCGATTACTTGAAAGAATGCGGCATACTATGTAGTCGACTCTTATAAAGCGCCTGACCGACTTGGCACTATAGCCTCTGTCCATGGGAGCCGTCGAAATGTCAAGAATCTGCTTGGGGAATTGATGCTCACCATACAAACAGCATCCGCAGCCTTGTGTGCAGGATGCATTGCAGACTCAGAATTCCATCACAAGCTGAAGATGTTTCACGCAAAGCTTCTTCGTAGGGGGCCAAGGTACCTAGATGCCCTATAACTTCTGCAGCATGGCCATTGGCGGGCCGCAGCGTGGCAGATCGTTCGCGGTAAAACGAAGACAAGTCAATGGCACGACGCGTCTTCACTGATTCAGTGCAGGCGATTGACATGGTAGCGCAGGTTTGCAGTGATCTTCGAAGCATCATGGCGTTCCCTGGTATCGCGCCGCTACCCGCACATGTTGTTGCCAGCAATCATCCTCCACCGCGTGCAATCGCGTGTGGACTAGCACTTTTTGGTTTCCTTTCACAATAGTGGGCAACTGGCTCGTAATGCTACGGGAAAGGCAAAAGAAGTTGGGAGCAAGGTCGGCCCAGGATGGAGGGCAGATGTTGGGCACAGATGACTCTGAATTGGCCCTCTGACACATTGGTAGTGGCCAATGTCGAATCATCGGTGGGTGGGAGGTGCAGAGGGAACATGGGGGTGCTTGAATAGCACGGTGGAGGGGTGTGGCTATAACATTACTTAGCACCCGCCCGTTTCGCATGAGTTCAGATGTCACGCCTGACCATCGATGGCTCTGATTTTGGTATAGTTACTTGCAAACTTGCTCCAATCGCAGTGAGAACAGGGTACCACATGTATCGCTACTTCGGACCTAAACATCCTTACGAGACTGCTACTTGAACTAACAGGAGTTGGCCGGCGCATTTAGAGTGCGAAGTGTAGACGGCCCTCGACGTCCCACCCTCAAGGCTGTACTGTGATCTTTCCCATCCTCTTGACCATCTTTTTTCGTTTCTTGTTTTCCCTCTTCTTTCTCGCACCTTTTCCGCCTTTACTCTGACACTCTGGCTCAGCTGACCAATTCAGCTGTCGCTAGGGCACAATTTTCGCTCCTGGTTCTTTGCCACGTTTGCTCCGAATACTTATTATTCATTCGACCCCTGCTTTCACTTCCTTTGCCCGAGCCTTCTTTGCTCTCCCTTCCTCCTTTACTTTTTTTATTTTCCAATTCGCAACGACACTGCGTTCGTCTGCGTTCAATATATTTGCCGACGACCTTGACTAGCTGCGAATTTTCTCTTTGCAAGTGCTGCCATTGAACCCCAGTCATCTGCACCCAATTGTCAACTGTGGTGGTGCGCATTCCACAACCTACCTATTTACGCCGCCAAGGATTACAAGTGACTGAAGACCACGTCCTTTGGGTACGACATTGACGACTCACTTGTGGACAAAAGACTTGAATCATATCTGACGGCGTTTGCTCGTCTCTGCGACGGCTTTGTCTCCGTCAAACTCCGTTATTTCCACACACGCGTTGTGGTGCACCATTTCAATTGCGCCCGGTAGTCAGCATTTGGTGTTGCACCTCGCCACCCAACCACGTCAGGCTATATAGCAACAGCCACCGACCAACCAACCTACATCGCCACACTCCGAACGCAAAACTCCAGAGAGTTCATCATGGAATCTTCTAACAACTCATACCAAACACCTCGTCCCTGGACCTTTTACGAACGCTCTCAATCGTCCAGTCACTCAATCGTGAAGCCGGTCTCTCCTCGCCAACCTATCGCCAGAAACACCCCAGTTTCAATGACCGCCATGCAATCCATTGTCAAGGAGGTGCCCACGGCGTCTCTGCCAAACAAAGTCCCTGTGGCCTCGCTCTTGATCTCCCCTCCAGAACAAACCCCTTACGAAAGCTTCGAACAAGGTCAACAGGCAAATATGAACTCATCATCATCTTCGTCATCGTCATCAATGTTGCCTCCCATGCAAAAGCCTCGGCGTAACCTGGCTCAGCAGCCTCCCTCTCCTCCCATCTCGCCGTTAAAGAAATCCACCGACCAGGTCCACTCTCCAACGGCCAGCAGCAATGTTACGGACCCAATTCTTTACCCCGAAGAGCTGACCAGTCCTGGTCAGCCCCTCTTCAACAACAATCACCGCCCTTCCAGTGTCGAGGCGATTGACATCACCAGGCATATGTACGCCAGGAGACACAAGCCTCTCAAACGCGGTGTAAAAACCCCGGATCGCTTAGACTACGAGTACTTCGCCTATGTTGTGACCGCTTGGAATGGGGCTTACGAGAGGCTGCGAACAGACGCTGAGAGGGCGGCTTATCAACAGGCGGAGCTTGCGCAAGTGAGGCTTGACGACCGGGCACGCCTCGGAAGCCACACAGAAAATAGGAAGCTTGCCAAGAAATATCCCACCACCAACCACAAGCTGTTGAAGGCGAAGCCTGATCGCCCCTCCATCACCGTCAAGGACGTGATTGCTTCAGCCACTGGTCCTCGCAATTCGCCCAAAGTCACAAAGTCTGGTCGTCAGAGCGCAAAGCCTCGAGTCAAAGCCTCGCCCGCAGCAGAGGAAAAGAAGTCCAAGGTTAGCAAGACCCAGACCGTGGACATTGACTACAACCACGTTCCGGATTACTGCCCTCCTGTGGGGATACTGGACTCTAAGAAAATGAGCATTCCTTCCGTGAGCAACCCACGACCTTTCGAGGATGGCGAGCTGCACCTGCTCCCCTTGCTCCACCCACAGGAGCAAGAACTGGCGCGCAATCTCCGGATCGGTCCCGCCACCTACCTCACCACGAAGCGGCGCATCTTTGTTGACCGTCTCTACTTCTACTATTTTGAGAAAGAGGTGCGGGAAGAGCAAGAAGCGGAAGGTGTCCGGGACAAACTCTTCGTCAAGGACTTCAAGAAGACACATGCTCAGTATGCCGGCAAGATCGACGTCAACAAGTCGTCAAAGCTGCACGAGGCTTTTGACAGTGTCGGTTGGTTCGACAGGAAGTGGTGTGAGGGCCATACGATGCCGACGTTTGATAATGCCAAGGACAAGCATTTCTCTCCTGGTGATGGAAATGGCAAGCCTGGTCCTCAGGTCTTTTTCAACAGGAAGGCTTAGGTGCTGTGAAGTTTTCTCGATTTGAACTACAGATTGCAAGATTGATTTTCATCCGGCAATGTAACTTTCGAGCTCTGATTCTGGGACTTTTCATTCCGTTCGGCTGCAACCCTAGGATTCCATTGATATACACGATACACCGCGCTACAGACTATAGATGATACCCGGAGCCCGAGACCCAATCGCACTCGATACAATCACGATCTCGCAACACCACATGAACCGTCAATTACGCAACCTCCCCACCGCCCAAATCCGCTTGAAACAACGCCTCTCTCGGGTCTCCACTCCTGCATCTTCGGTCGGCTTCGGTTTTGGATACAATTTACAGGATTATTGAATTTCTTTTCCTTTTTTTTTTTCCTTTGTTGTGGGATTGGCTTTGGTGTTCATTGTGCGGTTTTCCCCCATGCCCCACAGGCACAGCTCCTCGTGGAAGGATACTCAGACTGGATATGCATGTACCTGGTGGTGGTGGCGGCGTTTCTAATTGTTGTTTTGTCTTTCTTTTGTATGGGAATGGAGTTCCAGAGGATTGAGATTGGATACCCCCGTGCAATATACCCCCTTACTTGCTTATTTTTTTGCTTCCTCGAAGAAGCCAGCATACCTACTGGGGCCCACTCGCAGATGAATCGGGCAACACTGTTGAGCCCTGATCACCTTCGTTGTTGAGGAGTATACCTTTTGTCAGCTGCACGGGCTAGTATGCTGCCCCCGGTTTGCAGTTGGGTGGGGGCATCACTTTACTTCAATTCCATGTGCAGTCTCATCGTTGGCGCACTTTATTTTCACCTTTTACTTCAATGTCCTTTCTTGCGCTGATCTCTTGGCTTGGCCTTCCCATAAAGGGACGCCAAACCGCAAGCAGCGAATTTGTTTTTTTTTGGGGGGGGGGGGGAACAGGCCGCTCAAATGACAGCTCTCTACACCAAGAGATAGTCTATCATTTTGTGGCATGGCAACCGATGGTGGATTGTCGGAAGATAGTGTTCGGTGGACTTTGATGAGCTACTTCGGTCATTGAGGGGCTGTCGCGAGTTGTGAAGGAGTGGAATTTCGGTGGATGACTTCACAATAAATTGGATCTCAACATCCCATTTGCTCAACCGTCGCACCCTCGCTCACGGGATAATAAGACTTGTGGGACGTACCGAAGTGGATTAGACAACAAGAATCAAAGTCATGCTTGACTCGATGCCTTTTCCTTTTTTTCGCGCGCGAACGTAAAGTGAATGTAAACCATGCATGCTATGTTTCCTTCTTTCATCTGGGACGCGCGAAGTTCCAACGCGCGCTCTAAACCACAAAATGTCGTCTGCCGAATCGGGAGAAGAAAAAAATCAAAGACAATTCAGCCCTACGAGGACCCCTCCCCCCCGCGTGTCAAAAAAAAAGGTGTTAATCATTCCCTATTTCCCGCCTAGCGCGATCGACAATTTCCGAAGGGGCGGGCCGTGAGGGGGTAGGATTCCGCGCGGAAGAAGCGGGGGAGAGGGAGGGGGAAAGGCCCGCGCGGGAAGACAGAAGGAGAAATTTAAAAGAGGTAGAAAGTGGACCCCTGATCGATGTTCCCACTTTGGATGCGAGGTGATGTGTTTTTTGGACGTACGTGTGTGGTGGGTGGATGATGTTTCGAAGGGCGTATGGTCCAGCGTAAAATGTTTTTGAAGGAGATGTAGAAAGTGCTCTGAAAATTGGTTCTAGACAAGTTCCATTGTTCACGATCTTGTTACGGAATTTTCTTTGTGGGTATAACGTATATCGTAATTGCATTTGAGCTCGTGAGCTGAGAACAATACTGATGATGATGCATCAGGGCTGCGTTAAAGGAGTGACTGTTTGCCTGCTCCTTAATAGTTGATGTCTACAGACTCAGTCTCAAACCGTACAAATAATCCAAAAAGATTGTTCTTAGTGAAAGAGGAGCTTTCAAACTAAAAAAAAAAAAAAAAAGTCAACAGAGCTCGGAATTTGTTGAGTGAAGGATGCGTGCAGATTTTATCTGTCATAAAACTACGAGTCCCAGCAGATGATCTTGGCGATGATCAGACGGAGCACACTCATTACAGCAGGAACCTTTGAATAGTATCTGTCTTGTTCATCGCGAGAGGAAGAACTCTGCGTTGTGGAGAACTTGGTCGACACTCGCAAGAAAGGAAGAAGGCGGCACTAATAAAATTCCCTCGAAAGAGCATGGATTTTCGCGCGGGCTTTAGTATCTGATATGGTGGAGCTGGAGATCAGATATCTTGAGACTCTGCGGATTCCAAGGAGTCGACATGAGACTTAAGGTATGAGGTGAGTAGCTGGTCATGACCGTTTCCAAATCTCGTAGTGAATTATTATGTAGCATTAGACTATTACGTAGAGCAGTTGTTAAGGCTCCCATCCCACACCGACGGAACAGGCCCTTTTTGCATTATATCCGCGGATGTTTCCTCTTTGCCATATTGATGAAGTGCGTGTTTACTGACCATATGCTCAGTGACTGAGTGGTCACACATGGTTTGAGTCTGGGGGAGCAAAAGTCAGTTCCTCCGGATTTCTCTCCAGTACAGCCATCGTGCATGTGGGGGGCAACAGTAGCTCACTATTCCTCCTCATTCTCGTCCTCTCCCGTCTCCTTTTCAGAGTCATCATCTTTGGACATCGCTTCTTCAATCTCGGACCAGTAATCGTCATCCTCATCATCCTCATCATCATCATCAACCTCTAAGTCGTCAGTCTCATCTTTGGACACCGCTTCTTCAATCTCGGACCAGAAATCCTCCTCTTCACCATCAGCGGGCTTGTCAGTCTTGGAGGTTACGTCCTCGCTCTGGACCTTGGAAGGCTTCCTCTCCTTGCAGAGGCCACTTTCGCCCTTATCCTTGGAGTCACCGCTCTTTGGCGTTTCCGCCTGCTTGTACTTGTACTTTTCGCTCTCCCAGCCTTCCTTGCACTCCACGTCGTACTCGTCACAGTATCCATCGTCTTTGCAGTCCTCGGCGTCCTTGTGGCAGTGCGGCAGAGTCTCGCAGATTGGGTCTCCTTTGGTGCACCAGACCTTTGGGGGCTCGGACGGGTATTCTGGCTTTGGCTTCGGCTTTGGTGCTGGGGCCGGCGTTGGCTTTGGCTTATATGTTGGCTTTGGCTTTTGTGTCGGCTTTGGCTTCGGTGTTGGCTTTGGCTTTGTAGTTGGCTTGGGGCTTTCATAAGGATTCTTGGGAGGCGGCCTGCCATAACCAGGCTTCTTGTCATCGTAGTCGTCATCAGGCTTCCCAGGGTATTTTGGAGGCTCTGGGAATTTGTGGCCTTCGTCAGGTTTATGGGGTGGCTTCACCTAGGAATAAGGTCAGTTCATATTTGCGTTTGGGAGCAGACTTCAACATATTGGATGAGTTCAAGACTGTTGCGCTCCCGTAATGTTCTTCATCCAATGAAAAAAGTTGAAGAGAGACTGGGAAAGGAAACATCGGTGAAGCCCGAAGTCTTGGTAGGGTGGGATCGATTGAGGCTATAAAATTCTTACCGGATACTCAGGCTTTTTGGGATAATCAGACTCTTTAGGGTATTTCTGAGAAGCTGAAATCAGTATAAAGGCGCCCTAATCAGGAAGATGTACCAAGATGATGGGCCACCGAAGGGATGCCCGGGTCTGGAATATAGTGGGTGAGCATACCGGGTATCCGTCTCCAGAATCTGGTGTCTTTCCAGGGTAATTCGGCTTCTCGGGATGAGCCTATGCAGAAAATTAGCAACCACTTTTCTGATGGTCTAGCACCGAGAAAATTGCCATTAAAGCCATTCTCAGCCTTTTGCAGGGCCCCAATGCAAAGCGACCGGGACAATGTGCCCTACTTGACGGCGATACGCGAAGAATTCACGATTCAAGAAGGTGTAAGGGATCCTTGAGAGAGTCTTACCGGCTTCTCATATGGTGGGTTTCCCTTAGGAGGACCATACGATGGAGGCTTCGGGCTAGGACTTCCTCCAGGAGGACCATAGTACGGGGGCTTCTGGCCAGGAGGACCTGGAGGCGTAGGAGGCCAATCTTCGTCAGGCTTGTCAGGCTTGTCAGGCTGGCCAGGCTGGCCAGGCTGTCCAGGGAAAGGTGGAGGTGGAGGAGGCCAGTCTGGTCCAGGGCCGGTCCCTGGTGGGAATGCAATAGGTGGTCCTTCGCCACGGCCACCTTCGGTATCGCGCTTCTCGACAGCGTCGACCTCCGGCTCCGGAACATAAGCCGGGTTCTTGCACAGGAGGGCATTTCCGAGCTATTGCAAATTATTAGCTATTAAAAGGGTCTCTCTTGATGATGCGTTGCATTGGGCAATGGTTGACCACGGAATCCTGCACGCAGTTGTGTTGTACGAGGGGCGGAGTGGACGTAGTGAAACAGAAGATGCAATTTGTATACAAGACGTACCACATTCAAGGTGCAGCACTGCGCCGTCCTGGTAATATCTTCGCAAGCCTGGACGAACCCCGTGTAGTCGGCGGGCGCCGGGAATGGAGCAACACAGCCGGTGTGGACAACACCAAGGATAGAACCCTCACAGCAGATGGCCTTCCGCATGATGCCACGGCACCCGAGGGCATCTTGGATGTCAACCAGGTCGTCCACATTGTCGACATGATCGACGATGATAGTCGGTGCCGCGAGTGCCTGCGCGGCCAGCGCCAGCAATGCCAGCGAGGAAGTGAGTGGAGCCATGACAGACTCTTTGTGAAGTATGAGTAACCTGAAAGTTGTCTCGGTGATTATATCCTATTAAATTAGCGAGAGGCTTCCGATAAATTCAGAAGAGAAGGAAAAGAAGAAGGACAAGCCTTCGGGTTCAGTCCTGGCTCTGGCTCTGCTTTTATTGCCGTTCAAGAGACAACGTGAGGGTCTTCCCATCCATGAATCACATGTGAGCTCCAGCTAGTTGACAACTACTCACATGTGTTGATGCCTTCGTATACATCTCGATAACGGCATTAAATACGTCAAGAGCAGCCGTGCGAGAGCGTGGTATTCACTAATGTCGGAGACGGTGCGAACTAGTGTAGCTGGGCCGCATTTTGACAGTTGACAGCTGAGGCGGATAATGAAGCTAAATGGCGCTCTCGGACAACCATAGAGCCCAATTGCTCACAGACCTTTCTTTCGTTCGTCAATATCCTGCGATATCGAGGAGTGATGTATGGATTGTGCAATACATTCAGACATTTCTCACATGGGAGCCAACCCCGAAGATGATCCATCTGATCAATGACGAGACAGGATACCATATTGTCAGCCTCCCATGACAAAATGGAGGAGCATGATTCTGCATACAGCAACAAAGAGGAGCAAACAATTCAAAATGGCTCTGATCTGCCCCTTGACCCCTATCGTGTGCATTACCTCCCAAATATAAGGAGACTTCCTTCCTTGATGTCTACTCGCAAGGGGAGAGCAGAAGCTTTCTCTCAAAATCAGACTTTTATTAGATGCTACCCTTTGTGGCATTCTGATGCTCCTCAAATGCAAATACCACGCTTAACTACATGCTTTATGCCATCATCACGTAACGCTAGCGTCTCTAGCAAAATAATAGGCCCGTTCACATTCCAGCCGAAAGCGTGTAGCCGCCGTCGATTGCAAAGTTTTGACCGTTCAAGTACTGGTTGGTGACGGCAAATAGTGCACCCTGCGCCATGTCGACGTCTCGACCAGGGCGTCCAGCAGGGACCTTGCTCTCATACTTCTCCTTGGGAATGTGGCTCTTTTGGTACTCGTCCGACTCGCCGGCGGTCATCTCTGACGGGAATACACCCGGTGCGAGGCTGTTGACGCGAATCTTGTGACCATTGCTGGCAATCTCGGAAGCTAGCATGCGAGTCAAGTGGATGGCCGCACCCTTTGAGGCGTTGTATGCGAAATGGTGCTGGGCCACCTGAACCATGCCGCTGATGGAGGTGATATTGAGGATGGTGCCTGACCAGCCTTCATGCAGCTCAGTGGACTTTTGAAGCAGAGGCAAGAATGCAGCTGACGAAAAGTATTAGTGGCGATTTACAGGAGAAAGGATAGGTCTAGAGGAGGACGACGCACCAGAAGTGAAGAATACGCCAGCGACATTGGTGCTGTATACGCTGGTCCAGTCCTCAAAGTTGCTCTTGTCAACATCAAACAAATTCTCCTTCATCTCCTGAGCGGACTTGGTCTCAGTAGTCACAGTGTCACTGCTGATGCCAGCGTTGTTGACCAGGATGCACAGGCACTTCTCTCGAGACTCGATTTCCTTGACGAGCTTGGAGATGTGATCCTTGCTGGTGACGTCGAAACCCTTCAATGGCACAATCTCGCCCTCGATGTCCTTTCCGTAGGTCTCAACGACGCGGTCCAACTTGTCACCCGAGCGACCAGTGATGTACACCTTGGCGCCGTTGACAGCGAGAGCCTGGGTGATCATCAAACCAATACCACTGCCGCCTCCAGTGACCAGAGCAATACGACCCTTCAAGTTGAAGAGGCTGTTGCGGTTGAGATCACCGTGGCTTGCTGCTGCGACACTCTGAGTAGCCATTGTGGATTTTTGAAATTGGGAGAGTGGTGTCAGTGCTGTAATAGCTGTGCTATGTGGTGTTCGAAGAGGGTGTGATGCGGCTAAAACCGAGGCAAGTTCTCTTCTTTTGGAGGCTTGAAAGGAGGTCGCAATTGGGATTGCTTGATATGGAATTGAGGATAGACAACGAACAACGGAGAATGCCCTCGATGCTTTATTTTGGTGAGGGAAGCGGGCAGTTGAGGCAGGTGACCGCACTGAGAACATGATGACGACAGCAGCAGGTGAAGGAAAATGGAAAGCGCTGAGAGAGCCACTTGCATCTAACTCACCTACGTATTCATCCCTTTAGTAGCACCTTCTGCCTTCCTGTACGCTGCAGCTTTGGCGGGGTGAACACACAATGACGGCAATGTTGAGGATGAGAGACTTGATGACGAAATGATCCGCTTATTGGCAGCCTTGCCGGAGAGAAGTCTCCGGAACCCTAACCCAACTCAAACCACCTTTGTGCCGTATTGGGTAGACAACCTTCGAGTACGTCGTACGTTGCTGAAGTCTACAATCAAATGATACTTATAAGTTGTTCAGTGATTGTGAGCAATTCAATTGGGTTCGAGGCTCCAAATCAACCGTCTTTAGCCAAGTCAACATGGACGCACATAGTTCATACTCCTAGTATGCCTCAGCTGTTCTACCCATGGATTAATTCTCCTACCAGACGCATTGAAGGCTCCCTACCTAGTTATTTTCGAATCCATCGGGAATTAAGGGAAAATGTAGATATACTCTAGACCAGTACCTAGTATGCATGCAACAAGCTCCACCAGACTGAGCAAGTGCATCGGTGCACAGGTATTTCCTCGTCTTGGTCTCCAGCTCTGCTCTGTTCAGCTTATCGACGAGACCGCTCAGAGTCCCAGATTGGATAGCCTATCCCGAGGTTGATAAGGCATCTAATGATGTATCAGTAGAAAGCAAGGTCACTTCGGGATTCATGCCAAAATCGCTATATCACTCCTTGTTCAGAAGATCTTTTCCCTAGAAAATTACCATTCGTGCTTTTCCTTTTCGAACGTCCATGTGAAAGATTCTAGTACCGCCAAGGTTGGAAATGCAGTAGAATGGCAATAGTCACGATGAGCCAGCGAAAAGAACTTCGATATGAAAGAGTTGGACTCTAGGAATGTACGCTAATCTAGCTACTGTCCCCAGAAGCACCAGCAGTGATCTCTTTTCAGAATAGCGACGACATGGACAGAAATCCGACCACCATTAAAAATAGACTCTGAAATCCAAGGTCCAAGCCACTTGCCATACTCGACTGACTTCCACCACCACCACCACTGTTCGTATCCCCCGTATTATTCGAGCCCACAATAACAGCAAACTCCGCAACCGTGGCTCCAGCGCCACTGTCTCCTGCAGCTTGATTCCCCCAGATCGTCAACATCGCATATCTCCCCGCATATACCGACTGACTCAACGTCACGTTCGTTGTGTTGCTCGTATATGACTGGATGAGGGACGCCGAAGCAGCATCATACTGTATGCTGATCGCGACACTATTGGTACTCGTAGCATTGACAAACTGCGCACCAGCGCCCGTACTGTTCGAAAATGCCACACTGTACCCACTCGGTGGTGCCTGTGCCCAGTCGAAGCGGAAGCCGTTGACGATCTGGCCCTGAGCGCCCGCACCGAGTTCAACGGTCATACTGCTCGAGACATTGGCCGCGACTGGCTGCCACTTGGTGGACAGGGCGCCGTCATTCGCCGCGAATGGGAATTGGCCCGGTACGAAGTCTGTCTCAGTGGTGGCTGGGACACACTGTGCGATATTGCCGGGCCAGGTTTTGATAGAGCCAATGTCGCGGTTGGGGATGATCACGGCAGCACCAGAGGCTGGGAGCTGGTAGGCTACGGTTGTGGAATTGCTGCCGATTGTGATTGGGATGGAGGCGTTGGAGAAGGTGGAGTTGGCGGTGGTGAGGGCTTTCTCAGGAATTCGCTGAAGGGTGGTGTGCGTTGTGTTAGAAGTGGCATTGATGGCATAACCTTGCCAGTAGAAAGTGCGGTAATCCAGATTGGAAATTTGCGGAGGGAGAGCTGGGTCGACGTTGAGGGCGTCAAGGCGAAGGCGTAGGCCAAGATAGCCAAAGATGGCTACGCGATTTGCACCGCCCATTCCTGTAAGGAAGGGATAGGCTGGATGTGTGCCACCGTTCGTAGTGTAGTCGTCGACGAGTTGCTCCGAGTACTGAAACCATGGTGCTCGCACATAGGGATGTGAAGAGTACACCCCGTATGTCCATGAAGAGCAACCAGATGGCGAGAAGGCATTCGCCACAATGCTGAACACTCCGTATGTCATACCAGGACCAGTGTCACTCTGTTTGAGGGCGTAATAATCCAGATCAGACAACGAAAACTCATTTGGATAGTCCAAGAAATCGTCGATCAGGACCACGTCGGCTTGCTTTACCGAAATCGACCCATTCATTGACGAGTATTCAAGAATGATGTCTGTGGCATCGTTGCCTGGAATATTCATATTGTTGGACGTGTTTGCCGCCAATGCATTCACCTGCTGCCCGAACATGGTGCGGAAAGTGTTGGCTGTCGACAGGTGAGTTTTCATCAGGGCCATGGTATATCCTGGGTTGTCAACGAAATTGGCAAATTCGTCCTGCCCTTTTGTTAGCTGTGTATCAAGTTGGGAAGCTGTGAAGGGTAAACTTTCTTACCGGGTCGGTGGCATTAGTGAGGCCATAGGTCCCGGTGGACTGGTTCAGGGTGACAAGCTCCGAGTAAAAGGTAGCAATACCATCGTACACAGGGAAGTACTTGTCACGAAAGGTCGCCGTGTCTCCAGTGACTACATAGTAATTGAACAAGTCAAGGCCGATGTCGCCGTTAATATGGTACTCATAGTCGAAACATGGTCCTGTCCCAGTACAATTGCCAAATCGGCCAGATGTCCAGGGGTAAACAGCCGCGGAGCCAGACGTGAACTTGCCCGTCTCATTCTGGGAGGATGAATATGCCATGTCAATATTCTTTTGAGCTTGTGAGAAGAGACGAGCTCTGTAGTCGGCCACCGCAGATGCATCCTCTGGGAAAGCCACCAGCAGTCCGGGTGCCATCCAGACATCCGCATCCCAGAAGATCAATCCAGCGTATGAATCGGAGCCGAGACCCCCAACCGAAATGCTGTTGACATTGAGCATGGAGTTGTTACCAGCCTGTGCTTTCGCATTGCTACCGATGGTGTTTTGAAGCAGGTGGTATGGATTCGTGACACTTATGATTTGTTGCTCCACGATGTAAGGATCCGTTGGGAGAGTGCCGTTTTCGAAGCTATAGTTGTCGACAGAGTCTTGGGTGAGGATTGCTGCCCACTCTGCCTGGTGGGATTGCAAAAGTTTCTGGAATCCAGACTCAGCCGCAGCAGAAGAGGCACTGCGTGCCACAGATTGAGGATCTGGAAAGGCATCCGTTGATGCGCCTCCTACGTATTTTGTGATCGTCGTGGTAGTTCCGGCCTTCATAGCCACTTGAACAGACTGGGCGACAGAAGACTGATTTGCCCCTATGGAAGGGCTATTGGTGATTGGCATCGGTGCTGAGATTCCATCCCCCGCAATTGTCGAGTAGATGTAGGCTGTCACATTACTGATGCCAAGAGGTCGGACAGCCGTCCAAATGGTGCTGCTATTTGTATCCGAGCCACTGTCTACAAAGTCCGTCCGCACAGCGCAGTCACCCTCAAGCACATCAGTTACGGTGACGTTCCCATCATTCGTAGCCGTCAACGACAGCTGCACTGCCGCCTGGTTGATATTGAGCTTGTGGACGAACATGGTGTATGCAACTGCCAAGGGGGAGCCGTTTGAAGGCGTCCAGATGTAGTTCCAAGACAACACGCCGGTCTTGAAGTTCATCGACGAAGTGAAATTGGAGATCTGCGACGCGTCTACAGACGCGTTGAGGACCTGTCCATTGCTCGCCTCAACAGTCAGGCCTGCCCAGTGTGGCACGCCCGATATCACACTTTCACCTCCATATTGATTCAGCCACTCAAAATTGGTGCCATTGGTAGTGGGCTGATAGTCCCAGAAACCGCTGACAGTAGCGAACGTTTGTCGGCGGCTAAAGAGCGGCCATCCGGAGATCATGTCCCCATCTACTGGGGTGTCAACCTCGAAAAATGGCCCGACGGCAGCAACATTGATGCCAAGGTAGCCGTTCGCCAGGGACATGCGTGATTGGTAGTGACCCTGATCGAGGGTGGTGGTAGACAACACCCAATTGTCGTTGTCCCACGTCACGCCTTCGAAGCGAGTGTTATAGATCTCACCTAGGGCGGAGGCAACGAAGGCAGCAAAGAGGAGTGCGAGACTCCTCATGAAGACATCCATATTCATCATGGCGACTTGACGTTGGTGGTCAGTTCAGGAGGCGAGGGGGAATTGCAGACGAGCAAGACATGTGTATCGGGAACATAAGCACTATCCCGTAATGCCCTGAGCTATGGTTCACATACAAGGCTCGACAACCAAACATCGGTGAAGCAGAGCGGAGACAATTCTAGAAAGATAAATGCAATTAAACTCTCGTGATGCGAACCAAACTACGCCGGGTGGGGATACCCGACGAAGCTACCTTAACCAGCCAGCCACAGTAACGTCATCCTGGCTGTTCTCCCAGCTAAACAAGGTGAGCCGAGCCGAGAACAGGGCGAAATCATTCTCGTTCTGATCTGGTGACAAAAACGAGGGTGAGGAAAAGTGGATGAACGCATGCAGCTAAATAACGTAGCACAAAAATAGTCAAGGGCTGTTCGAGAATGTGGGGTAATTAGCGGAAATCGATCCCGGCGCCACGTTGAACGATCTACGGATTTTTAGCTCCCAGACTCTCGGGGCCAGTAGCGCAAAACCTTGTCAACAACTAGTACAAGTTCATGGTCTGATTCAGCACAGGCAAAGTCAATCGACCTCATGAACAATATAGTTTCTACCAGACGGGACCTCGGTACTGTCAAGATGATCGCTGAGGCACGGGCTGAAAGCTTGTTTTCCGCGAATGTCACCCTTCATCTGCCCACAGGCAGAATAGTACTCAGCACAACCTAGCACTGATATATCTGACAAAAGCTTCGTGCTGCCGCGAACAGGATACTTGAATTTTCGTCAACGATTCGTCCTTTTACTGCCGCCTTCGAAAAGTATTCACCTGGTCCCAGCCTGAACATGAATTCCAGCCATATAGCTGGGTGCTCAACCAACTCGGGTGCTGAGACGAAATTTGGTTAAAGTAAGTTGCTACGTTCTAGTCGCTCACCAGACTTTGGTGATAGGGGACAATTTTCTCCTGTGTCTTGGTCTTGACGAGACAAGCCATCATACCTAGTCGCACAGATCGTGCGATCACAAAGTATACTAGCCTTCATAATTGACAAATTCTCCTTGAGAAATCTCCTGCGCAATAGGTTCATATCTCCATCTCCCAAAATACGCAGATGCCGATCCATTGCCACCGTTACTTGTAGCGTATATGCCAAGTAAGGTCCCAGTATACATACCAGCACCGCCGCTAAGAATCGCCGCTGATCCAACTCCAAGTACGATGTCATCGTCACGGCTTTCAGCTGAAGCAGCTGCAAACTCGTAGAATGTGTCATTCAGTGTTCTCACCTTGAGTTGAATGGCTGATCCTTCCCAGGAAGATGGCACAGCCCTGACCGCTGTCTCGGGTGCTGCAACAGCTGTCTGACCCGAAGCTTCGGCACGGAATCTGAGCACTTTCGTCATCGAGCCAGAGGAGCCGTTGGAAGACGCAACCGCCACGACTCCGAGATCAAAGTGTTGCGTTTGAGTCAGGAACGCCGTGATACCAGCCTCTTCACCTGGTTGCGTTGGCCCATAGTTGACGAGATCCACAGTGAAGTTGAACAGGGTGTGTGATTGTCCCTTCCTCGCAATAAAAGACTGACCCTCTTGTCCAGGCACGAAAGAAGCATCGCCAGTAAGGTTGGCTCTAGAGGGTCTCAGTCGGAGAGTGTTCTCGAAGCCTTCTGGGGAAATGACGAAATTATCTTGCACTTCGTTCTGCGCTCTCCAAGTGACAAGGTTCTTGGGCAGCGATTCTCCCGGCGCAAAGTCTAAAGCCTGTGAGGTGTTTGCCATGGGCCCATCACCGGGAGGGTCAAGGACAGGCAGTGGCAGCTCCCAGCCTTGCATTGTGCCTCGAACGGGTTGGAAGATGGGATATTCCCCTTGGTTCCACGTCACAGGATACAGTACAGTCTCCCGACCCATGGGATAGACCAACCACTCAGGGCCTGATCTTGTAGCCAGAGCACATCCCCACCATTCCCCATTTGTGTCCTGGAACAAGTCCCCGTGACCAACTGTCTGAAAGTACTCGTCGGTTCCTCGATTCGTCAAGACAGGATTACCCTCATATCCAACGTACGGGCCATTTACCGTCTCGCTTCTAGCCATGGCAATGCTATGGTTTAGCTGAGTGCCCCCATTCGCAATCAAGAGCCAGTACCAGCCATCACGATGGTAAATGTGCGGCCCTTCGGGTGAAGCCTCGCCATTTCCGTTCCAGATGACCACAGGCTCCGAAGAGGTGACTGCTTCCAAATCGACTTTGTACTGCGTGATTGACCATGGCCCCGTCCCATTTGCGACTGTAACGTATGCCGAGCCATCGACATCGAAGAAGATATCCGGGTCGGCGCCTTGAGCTGTATTAGGGATCTGCACGGGGGTGGACCAGGCAGCGTCGTCAAAAGGATCCGTGGTATTGAAGAGCAAGATTACCGGATCGAATGTTTCGACAGCCACAAACGCTGTAATGATATAAAACGTCCCATTGTGATGCCGCAGTGTCGATGCCCAGGTGCCGTCAAACTGGACGGCCACGCCTGTGGAAGTAATATTGGGGTACTGCTCAATGCGATTGTAGGCGTGACTTATCAATCGCCAATTCAGCAGGTCCTGGCTGGCATAGATGGGCATGTTGGGAAATGTCAAGAAGCTGGACGTAGTGCAGTACCAGGTGTTATTGCGCTCCGGCACGAATATGCAGCTGGGGTCTGAATTCCATCCGGGCAGCATTGGATTTGTGTAAGTTGAGTTGGTGGCCACGCAATGGCTGACTGCCAATGCTGCAAGTATAGCCGCTGATAGATTGAACAGAAACCACATCCTCACTAAATATTGACTGTACAGAAATCAGGCGGTACTTTTGTTGTTTTAGGATCCGTGGAGGATGTCACGATGGATCGGCTTCGTCACTGCATACGTGAAGTGGAGGAGACCGTGATGCCGGAGGAAGCCAATGGATTGTTGTAGGGACCATGAATACAAGCATAGAATAGTCCAGGATCACGCGTGTCTGCGAAAAGTTCGAGGTCACTACGTTGGTCGCGATTTATTGTCAATATAGGCCACTTTGTACAAGAGCCCGCACGTCCAAACTTGACTTTATTAACCGGCAATTGACATTGCTTGACGAATCAATGCCGAATGCTCACGGTAGTGATACTCCATGGGTCTCAATCCTTTAACCAATGACCAGTATAGTGTCTCCACCTCCCGAAATTACAAGAGAGCCTTAGTTAGGCGTGGAAGATGGGGAAGGTCGGAAATTCCGGGGCCTCGTGACGCCACTGATCTTTGTAGCCTCCAAACTCCGGACAATTTAGTGTCGACTGCAGAATTGTACCGTCAAAGGAACGAAGATGGATTAGGCATCTTATTCTACACATCAAAGCACAGGGTCAATCAGCGAGTCAAGTGTGATAATTATTGAATGCACGGAAGGGACTTAGTGAGGTCCTCGGCTAGTATACCTATCCGTCTCGTCTCATCACTCGGCCCGTTCCGACGTCAATCCTCCTGCCACCTCATGATAGGGTCAATTGTATAAACCCTATGCTGCAGTATATACATGTAGCCTGGCAATTGCAGGCAAGACAATGGCTTTCATCGCTGGTGGACTCCTTGATTTGATCACAGTAATTGGCCGAGCCCACTGCTTCTGCGATGACCCGGCATTGAACAGCAAAAGTGGCCTCAAAAGGCCGTCTCGTCGATTGTTAATAAGGAGGCATTCCTGTAGACACGTGAAATTTGGTCCGGGGCAGCCACTGGCCTGTTGCGTGCTCTGACTAACATGTAGGAGGGCATGCTTTCATGTATGGATTATCGATCTAGCAATTTTCAAGCCTTACTTTCCCACTTTTCCAGATCGCTTGTCATCATTATCGAAGCAAATAACATAAAGGCCTCGACAAGGAACTTTCCTTGCCGATGTCAAGATAGACTTGAAGCTCTTCCAAGGTTTCGATGAAGTGCGCATCACACAACAATCGCAGGGGACTTCTCGTCCCTCTCCTCACTACCTTTACCATCGTCCGCCTTTCTCTCGCCGTCATACTCCCCGTCAAGCAAGTCTGCTTGATCCAGTGCTTCGTCGTACAGCATTTCCGGGTTGAACCTGAGTGCTCCCTTGGGGATGAATGTAGCTGCAATTACCAAGATGCAGATGAGTGTGAACTGGACGCCAGCTGTGTACACCAACCCAGAGGAGATGCTTCCCCCGTCGGATCCCCCCGAGGCTGCGTAAACTCCGTCCAGGTATCTTCCCAGGAATGTGCCGAGGATGGCATACAAGACGATGTAGAATGAGTACAGAAAAGCCATCACCGCGCCCAGTGCGGAAACGTTCTTCTCTTTACTCTCCAGCCTGGTGAGACTAGCCTGGATATATGCGGCAAGAGAGACATCGCCTGCGGCCCATCCGAACGAGACTGGCAAGAAAGTTGCGGCAACGACCCAAGCCTGACTGACCTGATTACGAGGGGGCCGCCAATATGGGATATACCAGACGATCAACAACATCAAAGCATCCAGACGCAACCACGGTACCGGCGTCTTGATCCAATTCGTGAACAGGAACACTGTGAGGGCACCAAAGAGCTCACCCATGTTCGATCCCCCAACCATGATCTGCGACCAGCCAGACTGACCGAGATAGCGTCGTGCAACTTGTGGCGCTATGCCATTCTCAAGATATCTGTGGCCATAAAGTGCAATGGCGTAGCCTGGTACTAGCCATATGAATTTTCGTGATGTGAAGAGAATTTTTGCGCCAACGAAGATCGACTCGAAGAAAAGCCAGAAGCCCGCGAGAGAGGCCTTAAGGTAGTTGGGCTCCGTTTTCTTCACCAGTGATCTATTGGCTTTATCATGGCCAAGATCGGAGATGAAGTACCAGGAGATGGCGGAGCAGACGAAAGCAAAGGGCGTGATGATGAAAGCACGGTTATTTCCCAGTTGCGGAATGAGCACCAGGCCAGTGACAAAGGCGCCTGTCGTGCCTGTAATTTCGTAAAAGATGTGAACCTGGAACTAGATGAGTCCACATTTTCAATTGAATGGCATTTTCTAAACACTTACTAGAGAGTCCATCTTTCGTAACTTTTGCACATTGCCACCAACGATGTCCCGTGGAATGGTGCGGCGGATGAGCTCGACCATGCCGTAGGCTATGCCACAGATTGCATAGATTGGGATCATTCCATCCGTGTTGAATCGACCATAGTACTCGAAGCTTCAAATACGGTCAGTTCTCTCTCTCATCGGCATCCTTGTGCGAAACAACAGAGCGAGCCTACCTATCGTCAGGGTGGTTTAGACCTTTGTACGACTCTGGGATCCAGGAGCCACCAGTGGCGGCATCAACGATGAGAAGTATAGCGGTGAAAAGTGCAAAGACGAAGATCGCTGCAGACAGAACATTCTTTGTCGCAAATCTCTTCATCAATGGTGCAATGAGAATGGACCCTACGCATTGCATGGCCTGGTTAAGACCAGTGAGTAGGCCCACCCGTCCGAAAGTCTTTGATGGCCCGCCTGCCTGAAGCGCTTCGTAGTCATATCGATTGGTAGCGAGTGCAACGATGGATCCATTGAAAGCCTCGAGGCCAAATTTATAGATCATGATCCCGATTATGTAGATAATGATGTTCCGCCGCTCGGCAGGACTGAAGTCTTTGAGACCGTCGACCGCATCTCTGAAGATGTTGGACCGAACCATGGCGGATTTCGTCAATTTGGTAATTTTTTCAACGTAAGGTGTAGCAGGTAGTCGAAATGAGCCAGGAGGACTGGAAAACTGAGTTCGTCACAGCTTCCAATCTCTCCGAGCATGGTTCCGTCCTGAGCGCAGGCTCGAATGTGCTTTATACCTCTGGAGTCGCATCGCTGTATACTTTCCAAGCCTTAGTACTGGTTCAGAGGTATGTGGTGATATCAGAGCCAAGTCGCGGTCCCAAGATTTGTTGAATTTGCGTGAGGAGTGAGGGTCGGATGAAGCTGAAGGTCAAATTGAAGTCCTTGTGAGCAGGAGGGCTTGATCTATGTTCCAATCATTTTGCAAGATCCGGCCCCGTGCCTCGCCCCTTTTAGTACCAATTCCAACACCATCTCTACATAAGAAGAGTTTCGGGCTTCTTGGCTGACCAGAGTCGAGGAAATCGCCGTCACAAGAGTTGACAGTCGGAGTCCAGTCAGCTTGGCAACTTGGCGATGGCTCGGCCTTTACACATAGCCTCTTTGTGGCGCCAAGTTGGAATCATCGGCAGATCCTAAAGATGACCAATCGATTCGACATCTGTGGGCCGGATACGCGCTATCTCGTATACTACAGTCAGTCCAAGGACTTGGCCTTCAATCGGTTGCGGAGGAGGAAAGCCAGCTGCCTATACAACTATTATCAACGGATACATAGGTATACACGCTTGTCTCGGCCGGAAAGGAATCTCTCCTCAGAAGGAAGATCCTGCCTCCCTCCAGATTCATTAAGCATCCTCTTCCACATCATCCAGTCACGCAAACACGTTGTCTCTTTAGTGTCACTTGGCCAACGAGCTGCTTCCAAGTGTGGCGGGCTTGAAGCGGCTGAGACGGAGCGTCGCTATGGCTGGACATTAGGCAGCAAATGAGAGACCAATCACTGCTGCAATCTTGCAAGTTGTCAATGCCATCAGGCTTGTATAACGAGGTAAATGGAACCTAAGTGTGTGAGGTTCGCAGGCCGGTGGCTGTATAAATCAGCCTGTAAGGTTCTTAGGCGACTCCTAGTGCATACGCACGCCCTACGAATACATAACATTTTCTTGTATCCAGGAGAATGGCTCACAGAAGACGGATAGTGTTGTTAGTGCTGGTCGGGGCTATCGCTCGGCTAATAAAGATGCGTCTTTCACGAGATGGATATTCAGGAGAATTCAATTGCAGCCTACAATCTTTCTGTTCTCCCCGTGGCAAAGTCCCACAAATATTTCGGTTTTCTGTATACTTACACTGCCAGGAATGACTCAAGGACTATCTGTTTCTGAAGCAATTGCCTTGCCGACGATAGGTTTTGGGAGATTCAAACTCCCGAGGTCGTCTTCAGGCCAAGTGCAAAATTGTCAATCGACAAATTGACAGCATCGACTATTTCCTTTTCGATTTGTACCAACTCAAAATATCGGTATCTTTCAGCTTGTGACGAAATCTTGTTGGTCGCTTTCTAAGGCACCTATCTAGTCCCTTCTCATAGTCACCAAAGATATATAATCCCTTCCAGCTTGTCTCCCTTCTTCCTTCTATCACCGACATCATGCCAATTTATGGACGCTGCTGCGTATTACATGTGGACGCGTAAGCTGTTGAGTGTGCAGCAGATATGAAAAGAGTTGCTGTTGAGGAGAATCGAGGGCCGGCAGAGGCTACGGGTGAGGTTTGTGTGGGGCATTTTCAGGTACAATCATAGTCGATATAATATTGAGTGGCCAAGATCTGAGAGTTGTGTGCAAGGGAAGCGCAGTCGAGTCTCCATAGTAATTCAGGCAGACATTGTATTACGCTGCTCGCATTGTCTTATATAATCCCCATCTGTTTTTGCATCTCAACATATCGCTAAAGATGCTGCTTACACTGTGTGGATGAAGGGAGTATTTTCACTATTTTATTTGGTATGGGAATGACCGGAACTCCGAAACCGATTGTTGGGATCCAATCTCACAGAGGCCGGGGCGGAATCCACCACAACTAGACTAGTACACCAGCCTGCCCAACATATAAATAGATTCGTTGATATATATGAATACTACGCTTTAGGAACTATTAGCCCTCATCTTCTAAGAAGTCGAGTATCGGTCTTTTAGTATTGTCCGCCCCCAGGCCAATCACTCGCTCACAGAAATCACAATCCGGCCACCAGAAGGTCAAGAGACTGCGTGCTAGTCCCTGATACTCTGACACACATCACAACATCAGCATTAATTCAGTACACAATGGTTGAAGGAGGCTGCCTTTGCGGCGCAATCAGAATCAAGTCCACTGGCCAAGCCATACACAAGGTAAACCCAACCCAAACCAACCTAACCTCACTGAACTTCCTTCTCCCTCTCCCCCTCCCCTATCCTTTCTCTTGTAAACAATCTCCTTCAAAGTCGCTTCCACACCCAGAGATCAATTTCTAACCTCCCCCACCTCCCTCCATCACAAGATAGGCCCTCTGCCATTGCCTCGACTGCCGCAAAATCACCGGCTCCACTTACTCCACCAACCTCGTCGTCCCCACCGCCACCTTCACCCTCACCAAAGGCACGCCCAAAGAATACCACCACACCGCCGACAGCGGCAACACCGTCATCTTGTCCTTTTGCGGCGACTGCGGCTCGACGCTCTGGAGCCGCTCGGCTACGTTCGGGGATACGACGGTTATTAAAGCCGGCACGCTGGACGAGGAGGAAATGGTGGAAGGGGATCATCATGATGGTGGTGGACAGCAGCAGCGGCAGGGACGGCTGCTGCTGCTGGAGGAGGAGGCGAGGCCGTTGTTGGAGTTGTTTGTGAGGGGGCGGCCATCGTGGGTGGCTGCTGTGAAGGGTGCGGTGCAGGATGAGGATGGGGCTGCGCAGAAGGGGGCGTGAGAGACCTTTGGCCTTCCCGCCGCCCGGAAGGGGGGAGAAGAAGGTATGGCTTGAGCGTTGGTCATGATTATGAGATTGACCGCGTCCACCCGGGGTATCGCGAGGTGATACAGGCGACTGTCTTTTGCAGGTCCTTAATCACAAGCCGCGATACACACTCTTCAACAGCTACAAATACTCAGAGACCAGGTACTGAGCAGAAAGAAATGTGCCTGAGTTGACTTCAGAACAACGGGTATCGAACACTAATAGTACAGCAACAACCTGGCCTTCCCCCGGGGGGGGGGGGGCAAATATACAGTCCTCCGCCTAACCCTTCACTCATCCACCAAAAGCAAAAAGCCATGCCAAGCCCCGTCCAATGTCCTCAGTCATTCCCCAAGATCCTCGTCCAAGTATCTAGTAATCTATTCTTGCGATTCCTTCCCCCTATTTTTACCTTTTCCAAATTTGTACAGCGGCAGTAGGGCAGAAGACGGAAGTGAAAAGACAGAACCGCACACGCCACAGCCGTGCAACAGACGAGCGACCAACCCAGACCGGGGAATATCCTTTGCAACCCTCCTCAGGGCCTTCCTATTGCTCCCCTGGACGCCTATGCTGGGGTATTGAATCGCCAGACAAACAAGAGCTCGACGAGAATTACAGTGACGACGAGTGTTACAGTGAGCGCCTTCAGTCCATAAGCTGGCTTCTCGCAGATGGGACCTCCCAATTGCGACGACCTCTGTTCCAACAAGACAGATGTTTCCTATTGTAGGGTCGGCCATCACAAAAAAGGAAAGCCTGCTTACACGGCGTAAGCAATTATGGGCACTCTCCACCTATGACAGTAACTCAAATCCAGCGTCCTTCAACAAGTCGCCCTCTGGCAACATTGGTCGGCCCTGCATAGGGAACGGCCAGAACAGCGGATTCTCCATCGCTTCACCGCTTCTAGCAACCGGTGGGCTTGTCGATCCGTTTGGTGGGGGCATGGCGCTGCCAAATGATGATATGAAGTCCTGCTCACGAATATTTGGCGAAAAGAAGTTGCGGCTGCTGGTGGCGGCACGCGTGCCCCAATCATGGTCCTTCATGCGGCTGCCTAGCTGTACACGCTCACGATCTTCAAGCAGCACTGCATTGCCATTCTGATCTGTCTGGCCCTCGTCTTCTTTTTCTCTGCGGAGCCTGTCAGCTACGTCGACATCGACCTCGATGTTCCACTTCTTTGCAAGATAGCGTAAAATATTGAGGGCTTGCTCGGCGAAATGGTGGCATGGGGCCATCTCCGTGAGGTCCTCAATGCCTTGGTTGATGGATTTGGTGACCTTGTCGCCCAGCTTGGCGGGAGCGAGCTTTTGTCCCGCGTAGCCGTCCAAGCCGGATGGCAATGGAGAGCTAGACGCCGCAATAGCCAGATGCATGATGGAGGATGTTAGGACGAAGTAGGGCACAAATGACGGTGTGCGACGCAGAGTGTAGAGCTGTGAGTAGGAATGAAGCAGGCCCTGAATGGCGTCCGCCGCCTGCGTGCACACCTCTCGTGGCGAAACAGTCGATCCAATGATCCTCAGCTTGATCAGGGGCCGGAACAACAGAAGAATGGCGAAATGGTAATACATGCTAAAAAAAAATAAAAATAAAAAAGGTCAACATCGGCATCGGCCCCTCACACGACGGCTTCTGGAAGACTTACTGGGCGAAGAGGACAGCCGGGGTGAAATTGTGTCCCAGCCGTAGTACCTCAGGGATGTTGTCGTACCAGTTCAGGAAGTCCGTATAGATGTTGATCAAGTCGCGGCTGGTGAGCAGCCGACCAGGCGAGTGGAGGATATATAGAGACTCGTGAACTAGCTCACTCAGTTCGCAGAAACACTTGTATACAGACCGCACGTTTGATGGTTGTTCGCACGAGCGCTGCAGTGGTGCGCCTGTATTATTGTCAGAAGGCTGTCGACGCCCTACGGTCTTCTCCAGCAACCTACCATCATCAGTATAGGGAACCCAAAAAGAAGCCTCAATATCTGGCATAATAGCCGGCTTTGGTGGGAGACGGGGAAAGCACGATGACTGGGGAAGAGATCCAGTGGCCAGAGACCAAGCACTGTGCTATAATTAGCGGTTTGCACATGTAGAGAGTAGGAAAGACTCACTGATCCAGAGAGAAGGCGCCCCAGAAGGTGGCTGCTTGGACGGCGATTTCATCCGAGTCACCAGATTTGTCACTGACGCGGTGCAAGCCCATCTCAATAGCGAGACGGATACTTTGCCCCGCATAGTACCAACTCTCGGAATCTCGTCCACAGCTGGCCTCTCTGATGGACATGATGCCCAGCGCCTGAATAGTTGTCATGTTGTGGTGATTGGTCTCTTGGTAAAAGAGACGCAGGCACTCCTTGAAGAAGTGATCTCCAGAAGAGTACGGGTCTTTGGGATTGGCCAGAGTACTAGGTTGGCTGGAAAATCGGCAACCTAAGGCAAGTAATGCGTTTACGAGCATTCGTGAGCAGTATCGAGGACGACCAGCTTGGAAGTCTTTCAAAAAGTGCTCCTTACTCAAGGAGGCGAAGGTCGGGTACTCCCAGCAAAAGTACAACGCCAGAAGGTGTTGAACAAAGGCTTTGTCGGAGCTGATCTCGGTCCACGTCGTTGCGGGGGCATTCATTCGTGGCAGCTCGGGAGCCAGAACCTGATCCAGGCCACGATATCTCTGACCAGGCTCAGCGCCATGCATTTGAGAGAGGCTATCCTCCACCCAACGGCCAACTCTTGTCTGCGGAGGACCTGAGCCCCAATTCATGTCGTGGTGAGAGTCGCTCCTAGTAGATCGGGCCTGACTGGTGCTGGAGAAGTGAGATTGAGTGCCCCAAGGGCTGTTCGGATCCATCTCCGGTCTTGGGGCCTGGAACTGAGCGGTGGACATAGGGCTGAGGGTCCTGCCTGGCGCAGCATTCTCACCGGGGCGGGGTGCAACACCCGCACCTCCAGACATACCAGGTGGGTGTGGCGTGAAAGAGTGGGCGCTTGCGCCAGCAAAGATGGCCATTGGGGTCATATTTGCCCCTATATTGGCAGGTCGGCCAAAGGTAGGCATGGTACTGGCGGCCGAAGATGCTTGGCTATTGAGCCACTCGGATATAGTATCGACGCCTTGTCCATTGCGCAGGCGACGCAGCACTTCCTCCCATTGATCGTTACGGGCGAGAGCGGCGAGGACAGCCTCGCTGCTTTTCTGTTGACGGCGCAATTGGTCGATCTCGCTTCGGAGGTTATCTTTGGACTGGCGCACGGGCGCTTCGTATACACATTCGACATCCTTCTGTGATTTGCATCGTCCACATGGCGTCTGCCCATCGCACTGGGTGCAGAGCAAGTAAAGTTAGTGGATGGAAAGTTTCGGGCAATCGTGAGGGTGCCAATACATGGCAAGGAAAAGGGAAGAGAAAGGGCTATACCTTTGCGCGCTTCTTGCGACACTCTGTGCATGCGTTGGGAGTCACGACACCAAGGCCTCTACGCCTCTTGGAAGATGGGTTGGTAGTTGTTGAATTTTCTGGTGCATTCGGTGTACCAGTGGATGCCGACGAAGTATCGGGCTGAGCAGGCGTGCCAGCATTAGGCGTAGGGCGAGGAACAGGAAGTCGAGGAGCACCACTGGTCGGGGTAGAAGCAGATCTTACGGTGGGGTCCGATGAAGGACGGCGGGCTGGGGGTGATGGCTGTGCATCCTGTGTTGGCGAGTCCTCATCCATGGCATCCATCTCTGAGGAGGTCTTCAGCTCCCTGGGGCTGGTAATGGGAGGCGCCGGCGCCGGCGCGTCACGGTCGACGCTGGTGGTAGTGGAGGAGGAGGAGGAGGAGGAGGAAAGAAGATGAGGAGGGGCGAACTAAGAGCGGGGTGCGTTGTCGCAACCCATGTTCAGACACCGCGTAGACAGAACTGGGGGAGGAAATGAATGAATTGGAATCGCCAGAGACAAGAGTATACTCGCACGTCTGAATGAAAGTAGCTGCTTGTTGCAGATTGTGGCGGGGATTGGTTGAGAGAAAAGAAAGTCACGATGCTGCAGACGGGCGGAAGGGGTACTGTACCTAACCTAGGTATGGTGTGGTACATATGCTAGGCATGCGAGCCTATTCCAGGGAAGACACGATCTCGGGAGCCATGTGCTTGACAGCCCCCAGCTAGTATCCCTGCTCGCATTTGAGAGAAGCAATCAGGACTTGTTCATGCCATAGGTTTTGTTAGCCTCAAAAAAAAAAATCACAGTTTCGCCTATGCGAATATGATTGACTAGTAAAAGTTGCAGCTAACACGAATCTAGGTAGATAGTTGCATCAGAGTTGAGCCCACAGATATCACAATTTCCATGGATGCGCCTCACCAAAACAAAAAGTCACGATTGCCCTAGCGATCTGTCTAGGTACCTTACTGGAAGAAAGATGCTTAGTGATCAATCAGGTACCAGGAACTAGGGCTCCTCGAGTAGGGAACATCCTATCCTTCTCACCTTCAATATACTTTCTACCTACCGTAGGTAGTGGAGGTATGTACACAATGGTAGCACTTCCTCACAGTGAATCGATAGTACTATGTGTACACACACACATACGCAGTCACACACATGTGGGTCTCAGCCTCGAGGCTGTACGACGTCATGGCCACAATCAACAAGCACTCGGGGGACGGTTACGGTCCCAAAGATTGAGAATATTCGGTTCTCTCCAATATGCTCGCTCTCCCTCGCTCGAATACACGCAATCGTCAACCGGGCTGCCTGAGTCACTGGTTCGGCCCGAAGATGGGGGTATTCCACACCCGCCCACGAAGCATGGGATCACCATGTATAATTCTTCCACTGTGTAAGTAGGTACCTAGGCAAAGTAGGAAGTGATCACCTTCCCAGTTGGTGACTTCATAGATACAGGAAAATCGTCACGAATGTTTTATACTTGTGCGGTTCAGTATTGGTTTCGCTTAGTACCGAGAATCAAGCAGGTTTTCAAAAGTACGTGCAGTAGTATCGAGGCGGCGAAGGGTTGTAAATCACGCACGGATCGGCACGTACTAAATCCTCCGTGGGCTAAAAAGGCGATGGAGATGGTTAAAAAGAAAAGGTGGACGCCATTTGTGCATGGCCCGACAGCTGCAGAATACCTGCTGTATGCACTGCCGATCCGATTCCCGATTGCTATTTTTGTTCTCTCAGATCGCCGTGCCGGTTGGATTGGTGGATTGGTAAGTAATATTGATGAACATCTTTTCCAAATAGATATTATTTGCTTTTCCTTGCAAATTTCTACCTAAAGGAGCAATACATGCAGTGAAAAGGAAGAAGAGTGAAATGAAAAAGGGATTGGATGTGTTATCATGTTTCATTCCTCATTACCGCTGATACAAAGTAAAATCTGTCAAGTCCATCTAAAAGTATAGTGTCCACCTTCACACCCCTCTCCCCTTGCTCCCTCGCTTCTTCAAGTGATACTGGTCACGTGCACTGAGCGTTTCCATCACCTGTCCCCCTCCCCCTCTCTTCTCTCTCTCCCTAGGTGGTGAGGAAATTCAGCAAGTGCGCGGCTGAGGGCTCAACTCAGGTAAAGAACCAAGAGTCTCCCTTTCACCCGAGCAAGTGGACCGTCCTCCCCCTCCACACGGAGGGTTTCTTCTTTTTTCCTCCACCGCTTCTTCTTCTACCGCGTCTTGCTTCAGGCGCCTGCTTGTGATCCAGAACACATGCTCCGCAGAAGCACACGATTGGCGTTGGATGGACAGGAATCTGGGATGGAGACGGGAAGTAGGTCGAGGATTGGCTGGTATTCTCAACGAAAGCATGTTGAGGGCAGCACAGAATCATATCTGCCACTCAACAGACTGGAGACGAGGGACTCCATCTGACTTTCCTTTTCAAAGCCCGCATGTTGCCTCAAATTCCACCCGCCCCTCCTGTCGCTTATCCTGGTTCGGTTTGATTTTGACACGATGCTTCGCACGAGGTTTTCAGCAGTCATACAAGTGTATGACAGTGATGAACCCCTTCGTTTGAATTCAACCCCGTCACCTGGTAGCACTGGCAAAGAAGTCAAGAATATGCCTGCCGATATCGTGTCCAGGATGCGGGTGACGAGGGTGGTGGTGGTGGTGATCCTCGCGCTATGACACTGGGTTAGGACCTCCTCTACATGAGTGACTATAACGAGGTCAGAAACACATACCTCGTGGACATCACGCGTTTCATGAGACAAGAAGTCGCGGATTCCATCCATCACTCGAGCCGAAGCAACTGGAATAGACCGGCGCGCCTGGTGGGTGAGGAAGCCAATTATATTGTCCAAGACGTCATGGTGAGGACCGCCATGCTGCGAGGATGGATTGTCAGACAATTAAAATCTCCCTGAAGATGTGGTGTGACGTGAAAGCTTACGTGATGATCATGGGGATGACCAAGCTCCTCAAACTCATGAGGTTGGTGTTGTCCATGATTCTCGTCATGGTGACCATGGGGACGGCCAAACACGTCCGACTCGTGGCCATGGTGGGGTCCATCGCCACGGTGATGCTCGTGAGGGAAACGTCCGCCATCATGGTGTTGGCGAGCCTCATTGTGGTCCCTCTCGGTGTACAGGGCCTCTATCTCAGAGTACTGGAGCTCGCGAATCTCGAGAGCGTTGCTATCGGGTTGTGCAACCGGACGGGCAGAGGCCATGGCAGCCAAGAGGACGATGAAATATTGGGAACGCATTTTGGTGCTTGGTGATTATTTGTCGTTAAGGTTAGAGATGGCGAGGTGATCGTGTATTCGGGGAATATTATTATATGGCGTATACAAGCGAAAGCTTATGATTAATTTGAAGAAGTGAAAGGCTGAGCGAGTGACGAGAGAAGACAGACAGAGAGAGACAGAGAGAGAGAGTCTTTACTGGAGTGAACGAGTATATGAAAACCACTGGTTGACCTCAAAAAGAGGGCGCAATCCCAAGCCAAGGGACGGGGATGCCCAGAACTTATACTCCCTAGGTAACTTGACGCTGTCTCCTCCCGCGCAGTAGCCGCAGTGGAAACCTAATCCGCATCAAGAAAGAAAGAAAAAAATAAAAGAAAAAGGTTACCAAATGAGACAACAGGGTTCCAAACCCCCCGGTCGATCGGGTCTGCCTTCATCGCAGCCACCTTGCCCTGGGTAACATAGTCACAAGCGCACATACACAAACACATAGAGAGCGAGAGAGCGAGCCAGAGATCCAGAGACGAAGGAAGCAGCACAGCCTCACCCTGTCCAAAAAAGCAATATCCACCCGGCGCTCTGGGTGATAGACGAGACATGGCACTTCTCTATGGCAGGGATCATGTATAAACCCCCCGATTTGTCGAATTCGGTCGCAAGCCGTCACGCTACGTAAATAATTGGGGAGGGCGCTGCTCTTCGGTGACAGGCCGGGTGTAGAAAGTCCCTTGGTAGGTAGTCCCTTGGTAGGTAGGGAGGCTAGGTACGATGTTGCCATTATTGTACTATGGTACACAAAAAACAAGGGGGAGGGGGGGACGGGGGGAGGGAAGGGAGCGCCCAACGGTCAATGACTCGCCCCATAGTAGAAACAACCTTAATTATTTCGACAGGACAGACCAGCCCAAAAGACCATTCCACGGTTATGGCCGTAAGATTGCATTCAGCCTCGCTGCCTCATCTCGCTTCAGGGTAAGCTGTCAGATTCACAGGTGGTTGGCCGGGCTGTATTGGTGGAGCTAACCCACGGTTAGACGGCATTTTCCAATTTGTTCTAGCCTTCTTTGTGTTTCTCTTGGTCAATGCAATGCTTGAATTTCTGCGTTTTGTGTCATCGCTGTCCGTATCCACCAAAGCGCTACCTTAGCTGGGGGTTTAGAAGGGGATCCGCCATCACGAAAGGATGGTTACAGCGCATTGAGGCAGAGAGACAAAACAACGATCCCTACTACTACTCTCTTCTCGCTAGGAGGGTCTGAGGCCTGCCTGACAGCTGATTTGACCGCATAAACAGCTTAGCTCAGCAGAAGAGATTTGTGGAGCTAGTGTATATTTTTATAGTTTTCCCCATCGTATAGATCTTTAGGCTTTGAATTAGCGAGAGCGCCGCTGGAAAAGGGCACGATGTGATTCACTAACACGCGAGCCAGCCAGCGAGCTAAAAAAGCACTGACTAACCTGAATTCACTAGAGAATTACCGGGCTTTCGCTCAAAAGCCTCACAGCTCCAGGGTCTTCCCAGGTAACATTTCATGAGCCACCGCCGCTAATCACGCCATTGATGAACATTACCGCGGATCATTGGAGGCCAATACGATATGTATGAAGAAACAAAAGAAAAGAAAAAGGAAGAACAAGAAGGTACACCGATTCACGACAATTAATGATCGCCGACAAGCCCCCGTCTATTGTCGGGCAAAACAAAAAAAAAAAGTCTGGGGGAGCCAGGGACCGCAGCTCGTGCCCTGGGGATAATGGATCGAGACAGGCTGTCACTGACAGCCTGTCAGGCGTCAAGAGCATGATGAAGGCCCTCCCCACGAATTCCACCGGCACCAACACATGGAAGGCATGGCAAGCATGGGGGGTTTTCTTGTATATTTGACGAGCATACTTGGCGACTCGTTCCTGTCAGGCATGTATCCGATAAAAGATCACCTTGAACCGTGCTCCAAAACAAGCATTCGAGTGGCCCCACCGACTTCCAATCCAGGATGCCTAGATGGCTTGCTGATGAGAGAAACCAGTGCAAACATCCGTGAAGGAAGGGGGTCTAGACACTCTTAAGCGAAGGACCCGCCGTGCCAAAACTCCCCTCCTCGTGAACTTGTGGCTATTGGCCATGTCCCTATGGTCCCAGTCTGGACCCTATCTTGCGTGCTCATTAGATCAAGGGCCACCGAAATATTTGATATTGCGGAAACTAAATACTATAATACATGCAAAATCCCGAGTCTGCCTCGCGCTGTTCCCAATTTCCGGTCTTGCTCAGGCCTCCCACTACGGTGTGTGCTTTGCTTCACGTCACACCTTTGCGCTTAGCCAAAACATAGTTGCACAAAAATCAATCGCTCGAAAAAGAGGGAATCCAAAATGGACTAATACACAATTTCCGTCCGCCCAAAATTTGTGCAAGGTGGGCGCACAGTGATTATACAAACCTGTCCCTGGACACTTTTGCCATGATTCAGGGACCATGTGCCCATTTCCTATTTCAATCCCATATCCTTGCCCATCCCGAACCGCGTGATATACAAATATGCCTTGAGACGAACACCTGCAGTCTGCCCCTTTTAATGTGCTCAGCCTCACCGTGTATTGCAGAAGGGTTCTTGACCCATATGAGCAGGTGCCATGGTTACCATTAGTCATCGGCCACATCGCGTGAATACACTACCAATGTCCCCTTACGCTTCATGAATCCGTTCCGAGTTCCGCCTTCCGACATGATGCAACTCGCTGCCGCCACAGCTCCTCCTCAAGGAGCCGGTGTCCATGTTGACCCCTTTAGACCAGCATGGTCGACTGCGCAGAGCAAGGGACAGAGGTCTCCAGGCGCTGAGTTCGGTGTCCTGTTCAGGACTGGTGCTTCGTATCCAGGCCCTGAGCTGCCGCAATAGTCCAATCAGCCCGCAAAAAAGAAGCAAAGAGGAACAGGTCACGACACTGCTCAGTATTGCTTTGACGGACTTCGCTTAGAGGGGCTCCAGTCCCGGTCGAACTTGGTAGGACTCCTCCGCGACGGTGTGCTAGGCGGCATGAGTAGTTTCTGTTCAGGTGAAGCATCCGTGTCTGTGTCGTCTTGTAGAATGCGCCTTAGGTGCCTTCGACTCATGGGAGTGTACAGGTAAGCCTGGTCCAGCTTGTCAGGTGACATGGGGAACCCCATGGCTGCCGGATGGGATGGGGCGGCCTCCGCGGGCTTCTGGTGGTTGTAGTGGCGCACGTTCTGGCGGAATCGGCTGAAAGCCATGTTGTTGGCGACCAACACTGCAACAATGACAACTACAACCACGAACTGCCACAAGTCAGTATTTTGTCCAAAACCACCAGGTATGCCGTCGGAGCATGACTTACTATTGACTTCCACGAGAGTCTTGTGGTGAATTCGTTGATAATGTCGGCGATGTGGCCAACGACAGCCTTGACACCCGCAACGTTTTCTGGATCCTGATCCTTGCATTTCTCCCATTCGTTGCAGAGGTCCTCCAATGCAGGCATCCTACTACTATCGCACTTATTGGCAAAATACTGGGAAGTGCATGCTTCTATCTCGGCCTGCAAGGCCTGCTTCGCCTTCCCTGAGGAGTAGATTACCTCGTCTCGCGCTGATGAAAATCCGCACCAGACCACCCATAGCACCAGCCCGCCGAGGAAAGAGTTGATGAGAAGTTGCATGTACTCGGACAAAACAATAGGCGCATCCGGATTCGCAGACACAGCGCTGAGAACGTAGTGGAACCAGCCCATAGTCTCCTTGTCCTTCTCCTTCTCCTTGTCCTGCTTGCCCCGCTTCACGACGTTGCGATTAAAGACCTCATAATCGCTGTCATCTTCGTCGCATCCACCTGGCAAGCGGGACCGCGTGCTACCAATGTCCTTGTCTTTGTCGACACGCGGTCTCTTGCGCACCCGGTCGTGTGGAAAGCCAAGTCCCGTTGCGCGTGGGAACGCGCCCTTACCGGATCTCTTGTCGGACCACGAGATGCGCTTCGGTTGCGGACTTGAAATCTCCAGCCCCTCCATAAAGTCTGATTGATCAAAGTCGGGACTATCGGCAATGCCTGAGGTTTCTTCGGTCATGGCGGGACTGTCATCAAAGTCCATTTCTTGGAAACGATGCGTTTGAGGCGTGGAGAATGCTGGATTTGATGGGTTGGTGAAGGCGGGATTTCGAAAGGATGGGCCAGTGTGCTGCTTTGCTATGGTCGGGCTGAAGATAGACCTTGTGGGAGCGTTGAATGATTGCATGCGAAGTGGGCTTGCCTGTGCAGCAGCGGAAGCAAAAGGGTTTGGTTGCGGTCGTTTAGAAGGGGAGGGAGGTTTTGCTAGATGCGAAGCAGTCAGTCAGTACACGTTGGACTCTTCTCTCAAGGGCTGCTTGAAGGTGCGAATGCGGGGTGACTTACTCTGTCTATTTTGCTGGGAGATTTGCGCAAAGGGGCTTGTCTTGTCAACCAGATCTTGAGGATTCTCATACTGGAAGTCCATGAACCCCGTGTGCGAACGGCCCTCCATCTTTGCCACTGATCAAGGAGAGCGATTATAGGATAAGATCGAGTTGGGGTTTCGCGAGTTAGACCAAAAAGCTTCAAGAGTCTTGAGACAATGCGCCGAAGTGGGAGAGGAGGAAGTGGATCTAGGAATGGACATGCGACGGGCGCATGGACTTGTAAGTAGGAAATGGGCCTGGGCTGGCGTTCGGGGGGGAGAATGACGAGGTCTTGCAGCTTTCCAGGTGGAAAATCAACAAACAATTTGCCTTGACGCTCCCGGGGGCAACCAGAAAGGACGCTAGCAGATAGCCCCCTGATCCCTGCTTCCCGAGAAACATGGGAGGTGCACAGGCCAACTCTTTCAGCCTCCAACCTTCCAAAAGTCAAAGGAGACTTGCATTGGCCTAGCTCAGGTTGATGAACAGCTTCTCAACTTGCCAACTACCAACTCATAACACATCGCCACTCCTTCCAAACTCCCAATACCCGCTTCTCCGACCCCATTGAAGCCCGAAAAGCCCTCCAAGAACAATCAATTCTTTTTCCTCTCTTCGGGCCACGAGCTTCTTTCTCCAGCGTTGTTCGCGGCCGACCTCGCGGGCCACCAAATCATCCAACATGTCCGATATCGAGGATAACGAGCACAGCGCGCCCGCCACACGCGACGACGACTCTCCCATCGCCTCTCCCATCGACTCTCCACCCGCCGCTGATGACAATGATGACGCCAACTCCGACCGCGACTCGGACCAGCTATCCGAAGTCGATGTCGACGATCTGGAAGACTACGACCCGCTGAAAGCCAACATCGAGACGCGCCCCGTCGAGATCGACGAAGACGTCGCCAAATCGCTCAAGGCCACCAAGCGCAAGCGCGCCGGTGGCGATGCTGCCGTTTCCAAGAAGCCCAAGGAGGGCCGCCGTCAGAAGAAGCGCCGTACAGGGGATGGCGATGACGAGGTCAGCGCCGCTGATGGGACTATCATTGAGGGAAAGAGGCGGCGTGGTGGTGGTGAGGGCGGCGAGGGCGGGGAGAAACGGTCCAAGGCACGATCGAGCGCCAAGGCGAGTCCCGCGCCGGAGGTGGAGGAGAACTTGACGCCTGAGCAGAGGCGGGCAAGGGCAATTGAGAAGGCAATGGACGCAGCGATGAAAGCAAAGAAGAGCACAAGGCGGAGCAAGAAGGACGACATTGTAGGTTTCTATCCGCCCCGTACCCTACGATATTGTGTGGGTTTTGGAACGAGTTCCCACTGACTTTTGGTGACTGCGCCAGGACCTCGAGGAGGAGCTAGACGAGCTCATCGCCGACGTCAAAACCCGCATGGAAAAGGCCTGCGAGAATGACAACGAAGCTGTCACCAACGGCCTCCCTGCCGTGCAAAAGGTCAAGATGCTGCCCGAGGTCATGACGCTCCTCAACCGGCAAAACATCCAGCATGCCGTCCTCGATCCGGAGACCAACTTCTTGCAGTCGGTGAAATTCTTCCTGGAACCGCTCAGTAACGATGGCCAGCTGCCAGCGTACAACATCCAGCGCGAAATCTTCACCGCTCTCACCAAAATGCAGATCGAGAAGGAAGCTCTGCTGTCCAGCGGCATCGGTCGCATTGTGCTCTTCTACACCAAGACGAAGCGCGCACAGCCCGAGATCAAGCGTATGGCCGAGCGCTTGATGGGTGAGTGGAGCAGGCCGATCCTGAAGAGGACAGACGACTACAAGAAGCGTCTCATTGACTCGCGGGTCGTCGACACAAGGTACGTTCTCTCTGTATCCCATGTCCAATGCCTGTGCCTGTACTTACTCCTTTCCCTTCCAAAGCGTTCTCCGCAAACCAACCGACTCCCAACCAACTCTCGCCCACCGTCCATCCGCCGTTGCCTCCTCCCAAACCTCCAAGGGTGCCACCTCATCCGTCTCCGCGCTCCTCGCTGAGCGCCGCGCCAAAGCCCTCGAGCCCGTCCGCACGAACCCGAACCGCGCACGCCCCGTCGGCCAGCCGCAGTCATACACAGTCGCGCCCGTCAGCAATATGGACAGCTCGCGTCTGGACCATCGGCCCGTGGGCGCCAGTGGCATGGACGCTTTCCGCAAGATGACGCAGAAGGGGAAGAAGCGCGGGTAAATGGGATAGTCTATGTGTGGAGGAAGAGGGCGCGTGCCGAAGGGGGCCCTTGGGAACTTCGAGGAGGTTGGTGAGACACGATTGAAGGTCATTTGGTGGTGAATCCCTGCGACGACTCTTCCAGTCTCGGAAGATGAGAGCTTCTCGGCTTGGCTGCTTATCCCACATGGGAAACTCCGAGTAATTTGTTGAACATCACGAAACTGATCCGCATCATATCGAAGAATAGCAGGATGGTATTCGGATTACTTATTATTGGCATTTACCTATGGAACAATCAGAGGCGGGGGCTACCTCAAGGAGCAAACCGCTCACAGAAGCAATGCCCAACATGCGCTCAGAAAAAGAGGAAGAAAAAGGAAACTACAAAGCGCACACCCCACCCCCTCCATAATTTGGGTGGGAAACTCATAGACACGGGGTAGAATGAGAAATTTGATTTTAATGATTTCCCCGCCATTTCGTTGATTATGTTATGTCCATGGACAGCATCAGATCTGCAACATCAGTGTGAGAGAAAGGCTTAGAGAGCCGTGAAGGTATTATGAAGTCTTTCCCTACCTGATCCATTCTCTTGTTTGTTTAGATGTCAGTCAGTCCCTCCGTCTGTCTAGACAATATGCTCATAAAGAAGAGCCAGGTATGTGACTACCTTCATCGCCAATGTCATACAGCAGATATATGGTAGTTATGATTTAGTTTCCCCCCCACCCTCCACCCTTGGCCAAAAAGAGGCCCAGTGCTCCATCGAAGCTGCTGCACCTCAGTTTTCATCCTAGCATATGTGAACAGTCGTAGTGTGTACTCATTGACATTGTCTAGTGGTAGTCTGTTCATCGTGAAACTTCGTCATCTCCCCCTCTCTCCACCATTTGCCCCAGGCCACACCCCACCCATCGACCACCAACTTGTCTTCCTTCGCAATTCTTCCCTTGCTTATAAATCCAGGTCATGTCTCTCTCTCTTTCGTCTCCATCGCCCGTGTCCGTGTTCCAACAAATGCCAATGAACCAGGCCTGGCTCCGGCTCCACAAACTGCCGTGACAAAGGACGTCGTCCTGTAGCCCTCAAGTCAATGGCTGCCACTTCAGAGAGAAGCAAAGAAACTCTCATCTAACTTTCAGAAGACAGCTTCTTCCACCGCCCAGCACCGCTCAGCAGCTCCCTGTAATGATTCAACATTCGCGCCTTGGAGCCCTACTGGTATGCTCACTGGCGCGTCTGTTGCTGTGACTGGTACCTAGGCGACGAATACCATCCCGATTGCCGTCCAGGTCGGCAATCAGACTAGCACACTTGCTTTGGCTCTTACTCTTACTCTTGCTCTTACTTTTGCTGTGCCTCTTCCTGCCTTTGCTCCTGGTCGACGAAACAGCAATATCTTGCTTCGCCTCGTCCTCCCTTTCAGAGCCGTAAGCACTCCTGCTCTCATCCAAAGGCTGTTCATCTTGAGATGGGACAGCTGGCCCACATGACGTACTCTATCGTCTTCGGACCTCACTCGACCAACCCTCTATACCCTCACCCTTGCTGCCTACCTCGAGGCCCTCGATTTTGATGCCCTTCATTCCCGCGGTATCCTCGAGCCATGCGTGACCCGCCATGCCGCCTGCGTTGGCACGCTTCTCCGGAATAAGCTCAAGCATCGGCGTGAGGAAATCTGCGATACGTCGTGCCTCATCCTCCTTGAAATGGTATTTCTCCTTCAAAACGTCTGGCAGCGCCCAGTGTCGCAGTCGATGAATATTGCGCAGCTCGCCCTTGCGATTGAATATTTCTTGTGACCATTTGCCAGACAAGCAGAGGCTCTTAGGGAACGGTCCCATTAACTCGATTATCTGTGCGATGTGGTCGTCGTCTTTGCCGTACTTAGTGCCGGATTGGGGGTCGAAGAGGTAGTCACCAGTAATAAGTTCAAAGGTCTATGTGGTGATCAGTTAGTAATGTGCCAGACCGGCTTCGCAAAGAGCGGTGGTGGATATATCGTACCATAGCAGCCATACTCCAAACATCTGTGCTGGCGCCCCATTTTGCGCCTAAGATCACCTCGGGCGACCGATATTGTCTCGTCTGGATATCGTTCGTAAAATGGTGATTAACCCAACAAGCGTTGCCCAGATCGGCAATCTTGACGCTGATCACCTCGAGGTTGAAACCTATGTCTTCCGCCTTCCGCTTCTCGCCGGCGGAGGATGTCGAGGAATTGGAGGATTTTTCGAGGGAAATGCCGGATATGTCCTTCGTTAGAAGATCTCTACAAGATCAAAGATGTCAGTGAACCTTTCATTGCAAGTGACAAGTGCCCAGGCTGATTTCCCCTAGTCCGAGTGGTTTTCGGGGCTCGCATCAAACTTACGCTGACTTCTCACGTTGCTTTTGCTTGTCCTCATCCTTGGGTGAGCTGTCCTTGGATTGGTTTCCTGTGAAAGTAAATTGTCAGTGAATGCGTTCCAGCAGTATTGGCCACATGTAGGGGTCGTAGAAACATCGCAAGAGATTAGATGTTCTCTATGCGACGAGGCGGGATGAACACACCTTCATTAAGCATCTGACCCAGACTCGAGTGTGCGCCTGGCGAGGGGAAGAGGTTGTTGTGGTTGAAACTGGCGTTGAGTGGCGAAGGTAATGGCTGGCTGCCAGTAATCAGGGTCCTGCGTCTCCTCCGACCGCTGCGGCTGTTCTCTTTTTCTGATGCCGCCGTCTCGCTCTTAACGACCTTCTTAACAATCTGCTCCACATCTCCAATCTCAATCAGGACGTTCTCGGGCTTCAAATCGGTGTGAATGATGCCGCATTCGCGGTGTAGGTAGTCGAGTCCCAGGAGCACCTGTTTCGTAATCTGCTTGACCAGAGGCATGGGTATACCGCGGTGATTCCATTTCTTGATCAAGCCCAGCAAATTCTCACCCAACACCTCAAAGACCATGCAGACGTGGGTGCCATTGGGGCCCTTGTGTTCGAAGGAATCGAGGAGGCTGACGACGTGTTTCCGGCCGGGGTGATCCGGTTTAGCGTTGACAATCTTCTGCAGCAGCTTGATCTCGTCGATAGCAGTCTCTGTGTAGTGCGCTGCGGACCGAACAACCTTGAGCGCGACATGCTTCCCCGTGGTATTATCGCGTGAAAGCCAGACGGTGGAGAAGTGACCCCAGCCCAACTTGCGCACAACGGTGTATTTGTTGTTATTGAACTTCTCGCCAATCGTGACAGGGTGGTATCCACCCTTGCAGTAATCTTCGGAATCCTCTTCGTCGGCGGTATTCTCGGCGGGGTCCTCGGCGGAGGAGGTGGAGGTAGGTGAGCCGTGCATGGCCTGGGATATTTGAGCGGCTCTGCGGAGGGAGAAGTTGTGGTTAGCAGAAAAGAACGTGGAAATGGTTTTGAGATCTCTTCAACACAGGAGAAGCTGGGTTTGCGCAGTGCTGATCGCAGTGGGTGAGTGTGTGTGTGGATCGTGGTTGTGGTGTCGTGACTCGGTGAAGCGCGCAGATTGGGCAGAAACAAGACAAGCCAGAGTTTGGGTGGCGGGCTAATGCTCCGAAGTGGCAGTTGCCGTCGCCGTGTCTCGCACGGGTCCAGTTTTTCATTCGGGAAACCACACCGGCCCAGGTGCTAATGGAAGAAGGCAATCCCGAAGGAGAGAGAGGGAGAGAGCGGCAAATTGGCAGGGAAGCGTCATTTTGGTTGGTATGTACACAAGAAGTGCGCAATCAAAGGTAGGTAGTAGGTAATAGGTAGTAAGACGATTAAGACTGAAGTGAGGGAGGGGGGTGGGTAGTAAGACCTTGTCTTCAACATTGGATCCTTCTTGTCAATGTCGCGTAGTGGAGGAAGATGGTTCTTTGTCTTGAACATGACGGAGTCAAGATGCGACAATTGACATCTCCCGCAGGCGGAGCGATGCGGTGCAATGCGACACGGAATAGCAGCTGGTTGATGAAGGAGAGCACGCAGTGTAAGTGGTGGGTGTGGTGGTGGTCGCAGGTCGATTCGAGGAGTGGTGCAGTAAATTTAGGAGGAAAAGGAGGACGAGGACGAGGAGACCCAGGGCAGGTCAACAAGGCATGAGGCAAGATATGAGGAAGTGCAACATCAGATGAAGGTGGCAGATTGAAAGGAAGCGAAAGTTGTTGGAAATGCTCGTGGCTCGTGGCTTGTGCTTGTGCTTGCCGCCCACTCCAAAGTCAGGTTGACTGGATTGGAGACTTGCAAATGGCCGCCACTTCGGGTGCGGGTCCCCTGATGATGCCTAGGTAGACAGGACAGGACCGGACAGGACCTGAACGAAACCAGGCTTAAGACGCGGGTCTCGCTACTCTCTCAGTGGAGATGGAGGGAAAGGGCAAGACGGAGACGCTGTGGCAGGCGATCATCTCAGGTGGCCGGCCGAGAGAACTTTAGGCCCTGGGTAAGTAGGTAGATGGGCAGAGACTCAGCAACACTGTTGTAGTATGAGCCACTACTACCACCACCACCCTTGCACTGCACTTGGGCTGCACGCACTTGCAATGCACTGCCCTGCACCAGCACCTGCACACTCCGATTGCGTCCGCATTCAGCAGAGTGAATGACTGACATGTCCGCACGCACCCTTTCGCCTAGATGCACCCAAACTTCCATCACACTGGTGACGATCACGTCTACTCTCTGCGCTGCCCTGCTTTGGCCCTAGTCTTGTTGGTGACAGCTGCCCAACAATCCAATCCCTTCCATTTCCCATCGGTTTCGGCCTTGTCCATTGTGCAGTTGTGGCTTGTGGACGGAGGGGCGGGTCCGGGGGTCAGGATGGATGACTTGCGGCCTTGCAGGGGTTCCCCGTCGCTGGGCCGACCGCCAGGTACCTAGAGTACTAACCGCCCTAGCCACCCCGCCCCTCACTTTCTCAACATCGAGTGCCCACTGCTGCATGTCTCTCGCCAACAACGAGAGCAAAGTCCACATGCCCTGTGCTGCACTGCATGCACCTGGCCCTGGCCCTGGCCCCTTCGTCTATTCCATCCACTGGGACAGAAAATGCCTTGACACAATCTCGTCAAAATCTGACTGACTGACTGTCTTGACTTGGACTGACATGTCCCTCCCTCCCCCCTTCGCTTGTTGACCTCACCGCTCCACTTTATTTCCCAGTCTTCATTCTGTGCCTCTACTACCCCACCACCAATGACGCTGCCCCCCTCCTCCCGAGCCCACGTCTGAGGCGCGTCCAAGATGGCAAAGGCGGTTTTGACTTGCAAGATGACCGGAGAGAATGGATAAATGCGGATGGGTACAAGTGACGATGGGGGTAAATCGCGATGCATGATGAGATGGGTGAGTGATTGGGCTGGTTCTAGACTTTCGGCCGCAGCAATATGTGGCTAGAACCTTGCCTTTACCAGACCTGAGTATGCGCGCAACCCCACGCTGGGGTTGAGAGACCATACCGGTGTGAAAAGACTAATGCGTACAGTGCGATGCGATGCGATGCGACGCGACAAAGGAAAAAAATATGAAACATATCAAGGGTCGCGCAACGCGGGGAACAGAGAGAATCAAATAAAACGTACTCGGTGGTGATGATGGGTTTGAGGCCCTCCTTCTTCCTCTTCTTGTTGATGGCCGCTGTTGCTGCTGCGCTCGTCGTTGTCGGTGATGCTGCACTGGTGCTGCCCCCGTTCGCCGGTCCTGTCCCAACAGCCCCCGTCATCGATGGCGTACTCGCTCCTTGCGCCTGCGCTTGCGCAGAAGCTGGCTGATCCTGACCATGCATCTTGAGTCCCGGGCGCGGTGTAGGTGCGGGTGCGCCAGCGCCAGCGCTATCTTTGTTGGTAGTGGTGGGTGATGTTTTCTGCTGTCCGCCGTTCATGGCTGTGTGCCTGATTAAAGGATCTATAAAGCTGCGCGGAAATTCGTGACTTCGTAGGAAACAGAAATTCGCCGGGGGTTCCGAGCAAGCGCAAAGAATTGCGCCGTTGTCTCTGTGCCGGTGGTCTTGGTTCTATAATTCGTTGTACTGCGCCAAGTCCTTGGGGGGTTGGAGGTGAATAATGATGGAAGACGACTCGAGACCGTATCGATAGGTGCTGATAGGGTGGAAAGGATATCAGTGAGATGTTGGAGCAAATCGAGCGAAGTGGTGCGGACTGACTTGTTCAAGGATGGCTTTAGCGATATCTGTTGACAAAAAATAGAGTAGACGATTTTCAGCTCCTCGAAATGAGGGTTGTAGTCGAAAATATTGTCGTTGATATCAGTGGCGAAGGATGGCTGGATCCCGTAATCCCAACTCGAGGATCGGCTCCGCGGTGGATGGGAGATGTCGGTGGCTGGCAACGCGAAAAGCAGGGTAACTCGCAGAGCCGTAAATAGACGGGCAAGGTTACATGCAGCCAGCTGAGATACGCAATGAAATGGCGACTGCAGTGCAAATGCGCTTGCGATGCGCTTGTAATGCGATGGCGATTGGGAGATGCGGCAGGGTGATAACCAGCAACAAAGCAAATAGGTAGTCTCCAGAGGAAAGGTAAGAAAAGAAAAAAAGAGGTCGAGGTCGGCGGGTTCGATGATGGGTTGGCAGGATTCGGCCAAATTACGCAATAATAAGAGACGCGGATCTGCGGCGTGGGAAAGAAAAAAGCTATGCTTTTGAATTGCAACAAGCGACGAGGGCAAGGCGGGAAGCGCAGTGGATCTCGACCCTCGACCAAGGACAAGACAAGAACTGTTCTGAGTCTGGCTAATAATAAATGGAGATACGGACGCCGTCGGCAGTGGATCGTCGATATCCAGTCGTGTTCAACCCGATTCGCAGTTCGCGATGGATTGCAACGCTAGATCTGTCGCTGTTGTGGGATACTCTCTCGGGATGGAAAAATACTCCCAGTCTCGAGTCCCTTTGTTGGTTGCGTCGTCGATATTTCCGTCTCTTCTCCTCACTGTTTAAAAAAGAAGGTTGAGACGAGATAATACCTCAATAATATTGTTAGGTGGATTAGCTTCTGACCCTGGTGGGAGCTGTCGGAGAGCTTGGAACTGTATGTACCGATGTAGGCGGATGATTATCGCTAGAGTTTCTTTCTTCGCGTGGCAGATGGAGCCAAGACTTTTAGTCCCGCGTGTTCCCATCGACAAGGAAGACGTCATCAAGCGCCCAAGGCTAATGTTTGTGGGTAGTACCTACTTTGGTACTGTACGTTGAAAAGGTAGGCACAAGTACATTCCGTCCGTGCTCAGGTTTATTCAGTTCGCACACGCGCTGTGATTATTGAATATCAGATACCTAGATAGAGTCGCAATAAACAAAGAGACAGATGGATGACCCTGCCATCGATGGGCTTGTCTAAACATTACAAGGGAGAAGGAAGTCATCCGAAATCCATTATCCTGCCCAACTCTACTACTGCGGTGGCCGACTTCGCGGCTTCTTGGGACCGAAGAGTCAAGGTGCGCGCGACTTGCAGCCCAATAACCACAGGGGCATCACGCTGCGTTTGTCAAGAGTCATATGCTCATATGCTCATATACTACTGGATGAACTATCTTGCCTTCATACATCACCCGGGTAGACTTCAGATTCCTTTGACTTTTGCTTCTTTTGTAGCCCACAAGGCCTTGCAGATGGTACCAAGGTAATGATTATAAGTGAATCATGAGGCGGTCGGCCCTTCCCGAGGGTTTCGATTCCTTGTATGAACGGCTTTCCTAAACAGGCAATGGCATCAGATCCTTGCCCCGGCTACCCGCACACCATGCGCGCTTGGCCCAAGACACTGGATTAAGTAGGTAGGTAGGTATTCAGCTCCTTCACACCCCCCCCCCAAGGGCCACCCACCAAGATTGGTGCTGTATCTTCTGTGTAAGTCTACCAGGCCTCCCGCCAAGTACTGGGTGATTATCTTTTTAAATCCTCTCACTTTTGCAGCACGATTTGCAAGGCCGGAAGCAATGAGGACTGGCGGGATTCGAAATCGGACCTAATCGGTTTGGGATCCACTTTCAGTACGACCTCAGATCTCCTGCAAGCTGAACCTACCGACCATCGAAGTCACTTGACTCCCCTTTTGGGGGGAGGGGGGCGGCGAGTAGACGGCAAAACAAAGAGAGAGAACCGGTTAGTTGCCAAATAGACTTCTCTTTAAATACCACGTATGACTCTAGGCACCTAGGCAACGATTACAATGAGAAAATTTTGTCTTTTGTTGGACAACGCTCTGCTGCCCCAAGCTTTCAACGGTGGCACCACCTTTCCACCCGCGGATGGTGGAAAAATGTCTGAATATTGGACAAAGACTCGCTTGAATGTCCGCGCTTGTACGAATCTTGCGTGTAGCAACCCTGACACTTGTTGCACGGGTCAAGTTTTATGACCCTAGGTACCAGGCTGTGTCGCGTACCTATGTAGACTGCTTGCTAGGCATAGCCAACACTCGACTCAAGACAACACATTGTTTGTGTCTGACGGCTTTGATTTGCCCCCCTTATTCAATTAGATGATAGATGAAAAGTGTGACCTTATACAGCCTTGCTCAAAGTCGGCTGGGGTCGGTATCCTCTGCATAGGCGTACTAAAAGGAGTATTGATATTGCAAAGAACAGGAATCAACGCGCTCAGAAACATTCTATAAGACCTCAGCTTACATTGGGACACCTGGGCTTCGAGTCTCACTTTCCACCATTTCCACGCACAGGGAAGTCCAATCAATGTTGATGTCAGTTCCCATCCTGCAAGTCCTCAAACAATTTGCATCAGACCAGGTGCCTTAAGTACCTAGATAGACTGGTACCAAAGCGGTTCTATTCATCCAATTTTCCCGAGAGTTGAATGAAAGAATAATATAAATCGTATGCACTGATGAGGGAAGACCATTCTCCGCCACATTGTTGCATAATATGTGATAGTTTGTAGTTACGTTCGTTATGTCTATTATACAAAAGAAGCCTCTAGTCATACCTGACCTCTTCCCATATTAGCCTCCTGATCTTTTCTAACTAGATAGGTGGACTACTTTCAAATGTGTTTAGGCTTCAAAAAGTCCAGGAGATGGCTTGTTCATGCCGTTACATGGAACTAACAGTGTTTTCACAATGGGTATCAGCAGCCTACGGCCAAGTCGACGACTCCTTTGTCGCAAAACATCGTGCGGCCTGGATTTCATAGATGTGTATGGTACTAAGTAATACAAGTGACTAATTACCTCCAACATCAACGGAGGCTATGTCTTCCGCTTCATCAGCGTGCACAACTTGTCAGCAATAAATACTATGCTGTCATTCTTACTCACGTTCTGACCTGCACACGTATCAATGAAACAGCCTGCTCTCATCTCATCTACAAGGCCGGCCCAAAAGCCCCCGGATATAAGTATGTTCATTCTGTGGAAAGTTGAAGGTATCAATGCAATATATACATAGCTGGATTGAGATGGCTACCAGGTCTGAATGGGTGAGTACCTAATCAAAGTTCTATCAGCCTTCGAAGGCTTGACGCGGATGGGACGGGTGGCAGGACGATGAGAGCACCAGGATTATTCAGTCCCAGTGTGAGAGGTTTAACTCATATACCTACTGCAAGAGGATTCACGTGCGAGAGTATTTAGAAATTTTTCGTATTTCTCACTTCGCGCCCCATCACCGTCTCAACACTTGATTGTCTGGTCATCCATTCTCCTAGCCCTTGATGAAATGCGATATAGATTGCAAAACTTCTCGAGTAGTCCACACAAGCGACATAAAACATGTCTTGGTTAAGAGGGCAGCCTCAGGAGCAGGTGTAGCGTGCAGCGGCATGCGTATCTTACTGAGCGGGCGAGCTACCTCTGCAATAGAAGCCACAGCCTTTCACCTAGTCGAATTCTCACCAAAAAGACGCTACTGCTCCAGCGTATGTGTTTGTTTAGGTACCTTTGTATGGCAGGAACATTGGGTTCACATTCTGTGCAGCTCGTCAGCGAACTGAATCGCCATGGCAAATTGAGACCTCGTGAATCAAATGTTGAATGAAAAAGACGCCTATGAGTCACTATGTACCGCAGCTGCCTCTACCAGGACGATACAAAGCCTGCTATGCGTGAAATGTCATTTGCTATTGCTGGTGGCGGGCCTGAGTCAGCCGTGCGGTATGTCATTGCGCCTCATCACCGCAACGCTCCGAAACGATGTGTTGAACACGACGCCAGTGAGAATTCTGCGCATGGTGGCAACAGCGGTCAATCCGGGATCCTTAATCATTAATACGTGGGCTCTCAAGTTCCTTGCCTGAATCGCTGAAGACAGCGTGTCCCGAGTTGCTGCTGCTAAGCCCTTGAAGCATGGGTGGACAGAAGATGAAAGAGGCCAGTTGTTTATGATTTGGGGAGAGATAATAGCGAGATCAACTTCGTGAGCGGAGCCACAAATTCCGATCCAAGCGTCTCAAGCACATCTTCGACTTAGATGAGCACGACGCTCACCATCCACGGACACCAGGCCCGCGATGCTTGCGGGAGCAATCGTCTGAGCAGCCCTTACCAGGCGTCGTCATTTTCGCTGTCCACTTGTGCTTCAATCTTCCTGCTGCTCACGTAATGTCTTAATATTGACCTGGGCGAAAACTCATTACTCAAACTGATTGAGCAGATTTATGTGAATATCGATATAAGCAACTTGAGTGCAGGTGGCAACAATGCGACCCCGGGCGGTGGGCGCCTTCATTAGTGTCGACTACTTGCTATTGCAGGTTGTGAGTCGCTCTCTGCTGTCGTTATTCGGGGATAAGACTCCGTATTTGGCCGTATGATACGTCATGAATGAAATTTGGATTGAGAACGATGGCCCATGGTCATGTGCTGCCCTGGGAGTGATGAGTGCCCGACCATGTGTGTAGATTGGGACGCCCTACCCATACCTAAATAAGGCCGACTACATTCACGGAAATTCTCAATCCATGAAAAATGCGTAGTGACGTTGGTGACTTTCCCAAATCAGGTCAATTGAGTTTCCAGAGTGCTACCACCTTCACGATTACGGGTGGGCTCACGGATATGTACCTAGGTAATCAACCGTGCCTTTCAAATTTTACTTCAGCATTGCCACAAAGTTTTGCCTTTGCTTTTCGGTCCACTGATATGTTCGTTTTTCGTCTCTTTGATTAGATGTCACAAGTTCTTGATAGAATCAGGCTTGACTTCATCTAAAATACTGGAGCACCTGGGCAGTCTAATGCGTCAGCTTTGTGGGACTTCTACTTGGAGGAGGACACGGTCTCCGAGGCTTCTATGGTCTTAAATCCGACAACCTGACATCGACTGAGTTGGTAATTGGGGACGATGAGGGGCCTTTTGTCTCCGCTAGATACGAACAAGACTCGGGCCAATGGTAGATACAAATTTGTCCTGGTTCAAGGTTGACATTGCTGCTCTTCGAAAATCTATCCTAGGGTCTCCACCTGACGATCAGGCCGTAGGTACCAAGTTTTTGCCGAAGTATGAAATACTTTCTCTGACGCTCCAGCGACTATTTGGGCTGATGCGCAACTTGTGCCCGTTCGCTCAGCTTGTACTTGTCTTCACTCCGCTCCGTCAGTGGACTGCCAAATTTACGGGACAAAGGAGATGCCTGTCGATTTCACCAACAAAAACGTCCTCGTTCGCATTGTGGCTAGTCATTTTGATAGCGTAAGATTTACAATGCAGCTTGAGACGGGGAGTTGATGAATTAAAGAGGCCCATGGGAAGTTAAGGGCCCGAGGGAAGGAGAGTTTCTTGGTTTTCTCTTACATAACTTATCGCGGCCGGGACACTGGATACTACCAGTCATTCATGTTGTATGGTAATACCCAAATATGGTTTGAGGGGGTCACATACTGTACTAGCGCGATATTTTTCAGCTATTCATGAAATGTCGCACTAGAGGCTGAAAAAGTTGCCGTGACACAGAGAGCTTCCATCAAGCTTAGCACGGAGAATAAGAAAGGATTTCTTTTCTTAGCTTCGCGCATAATTCGGTCTATTAGCATTGTACAGAGCGATGAGGTTCTAAAAGTTGCATTCGTGTGATACTTGGACGGTGACTCCGCTGAAAGCACTCAAGTAGGAAGATGACCGGATGTTGACTTGATGCACTTATCTATCGTGGCCCTGGTCGCTCATTGACTTCACCTTGGTATCAATGTTTCTCTTCCTTACCCTTCGAGATATTGGTATGGTTAGCCGGCAATAGAGCTTTCTAATGATGCAATTTGTTTTGTGATGTAATTCTTGCAATACCAATAGGAGGTTTTGTATTGTGATGAGGACTCTGGCAGCGATGCAAAGGACGATGAAGCAGGACCACGATCTCCTTGCTGCTTCTGGGCTTCTCTACATGGCACGGCGGAGAACAATATGGTGATTCCTACCCCTCGATTTTTCTGGTGCCATGGACCGGACAGAAACGAAAAACGTACCTATCGGAAGGTGTCTCCTGTCCGATCCTGATGTCAAAAATACACAAATGCCAAAATGCCTACACATAACAGCCTGCGACAGAACTGGGGGAAAATGTCAACTCCGCCGATGCCCCTTTCGCATAAGATCCTTTTTTGGAGTCTCATCTATTAAAATGAAGTTGTCCCAGAGTATTTGTCAAGTCTGTGATTACATTACGGACAGCCATTAAGTCACTTGTCTTTGAGTCCACATTCTTGGAGTCGTTGCATAAGGGTCATATTGCTCAGTCCATAGATCATGTACCGATTTCTTGATTCTTGTGTCTTCGGCATTTGTTGCAATCCTAATAATAGTTCACAAAAATTCCGGAGAGAATTTTGACTCAGGTCACCGACAGAAGTAAACATCATTTGGAAGTTAGCAGTCAGGAGAGTGAATTCGCTGGGTCAGGGTCTCACGACTCATTCTCAGTTAAGTTTAGTATCAAATATCCCCACAACCATGGAACTTGGCGCGTTGGCAAACCACTGTTTTCACGGCGTTAAGGGGTAACGTAAAAATTTCAATTTCTATTTCTCCGCGAAACATACCCATCGGGACAGATTTCAGCTGATCATTCACTGCATGACTACGTATAGACTTATTGTCCCACTGCATTCTGGTTGAGGTGTCAACTCACTGTGCAGTCAGACATATCTATCCTACAAAGTAGAATAAGCACTGAATACTAGCCCTACAGCAAGGCTGAAACATACTGGGCTGTGTCTGTGAGCTCGAAGCACCTGAAATGCAAATTGCTTTAAGCTTAATCCACTCAGCCAGGGAGCAGCCCATAAGCTCTAGGTTCGTGACCAGAGATTTGCTAGCAAGGCATGAGTCTGAAGCCAAATGCGGAATGTGGGAGAAGTGGCTATGCTGTGAAGGATATCCACAATAAACAAGGTTGTGGGGCGAGGCATACGAGCCGAACACATCCTGTCGATCTTGTGGAGATCTTCAGCCTTGCCATCTACACCACCCATAGACGGGATGAACATGGAGCAGGGGCTTGTTTCCAGGAATACATCGCCAAGTTCTGTTGTTGGAGCTTGAAGCTATGCTGTCATGTTCGTCCTGACCGAGCGCGTCTTCAACCGCGTTCTCGAAGTATAAGAAGGCCGTCAGGTTCGCCTCAATCCAGTCGAATCTTTCCTTCATCATCATCACCATCACCAAGAACAACCAACGGTCTTTACCCAATTATAATAATCAAAAATCAGTCACTCTTTATCATTCCTTTGAATCAACATCTTTTTAATTTCCAGAACCTCCAAACCGTAAGACTTGGCCTTTTACCAATGGGAACTACTTTCAGATCATCGAATGCTGACCAAAGACTACTACAGACACTCCATCAAAATGCAGTTCACCACCATTTTCGCTCTCGCCGCCGCCGTTGTCGGTGTCACCGCCAACGTCCACTCCAAGTGCCACTGCGTTGACGCCAACAACGTCCTTGACGAGGCCACCACCGTCAAGTCCTGCACCTTCGTGAGCAACACCCCACCACCACTTAATCAAAAAAAGATTACTTGATCACCTTCGATAGAAAGCTAACCATTGTTCCAAATTACAGTACCCCAGGGATGAGCTCTACAACTCGAACGAGAAGCTTGCCGACCCTGCGACCATTGTCCTTGACATTGACGCGGACGGTCTCTGCGAGTCCAAGGACGCCGCCACTGGCGAGGTCGCTGCCCACCTCGGTGGTGACCAGTTCGAGACTGCTTGCACCAGAAACGCTCCCGACAACGTCAAGGTCTTCTCTGTCTGCAACTAGATCATCAGAATGGTCATTCTTGTGCGATAAATTGGATTGGGTAATACAGGGTTTGGGAACACGGAAAACAGGCATCGGACTCGCGATGGCTGAATTCGTAAATATAGTAGAGCTCAGTGTAATATAAAAAGCTCAAAGTTCGAGAATCATGGTACATTTTGCCTTTCAGATCTGGACGCATATGAAACATTTCAGACGTGCTCTCCAACGATGGTGGAAAGAAGTCAAGCGAAACTAATAGTCGTGGGGATTTGATTCACGCTTCGAGCATGGACAGTCTCTGGCAGATTCTGGTATGAAACCAGAAGCACCTGCATTTAGGTAGCACCTAGGTAGCCTCGCAGTGTTAGCTTAGTCAGAGGAGGAATTCATCATGTACAACGCGCTCTCCACGCAGTCGGTTCGGTCAAAAGAATGAATGATAGCTTGCAGGAGCCTGAGATGAGTTGGGCACTGGTGAGGCTCGAGGCACCGTGTTTCCTCTTGCCGTTCATAATCCAGCATCACAATCTGCCTTGATGAGCCTGACCCCTGTCATACTGTAATATCGCCGTTATCATAATGACTTATGCTTTTAGAGTTAATGCATTATCTGATGGACCCAATTGTACCGACCACAAGGTTCCGGCCCTAGCAACGACGCGAACCATGTTACCAGAGCGGAAGGGAGGGGGAGGGGGTGCAAGAAGCTCCCAACACATACAGGACCATAGAAAGTAGCATACCGCGTGATGCTGTCGATCAAATTCTTTTGAGGGAATTCTGGCAGTCTGCACCCTCCTCCTCCTTGCCAAGAGCGTCCTCAACTTCGATTATGGAGGATCCTGTGACTGTCTTGAGTCCCTCTGGTCCTATGCTCTGATTCCCATGCTTTCTCCTTACAAATGGCAATTTTCGCAGAGTGACTTGTCTCAGAAGACGAGGCACCACTCGTGCCATTGTCCCAGACTCACACGCCACGTAGGGTAATTCTCAGAATCGATTTTTGGCTTTCTTGAATTTAGTTCACAGCTTTTGCCAAGGAACGCTTTCCGCAAGGAGCGGTTCAACTGCCCGGATGGTTGAGCTCTTGCACTCCCCTTTGATGCCCTGGTCCAACACCCATATTTCCCACCCCTTTCTTCCCATGGGATAAGTTCACGCCACATCCCGTGCGCAAGATCCCAGCAATAACACTCTAGCTCGTCCTTAGCCCAACTTCGCAACTTCGTCCTGTCCCTTTGACAGCCTCTCCGCCTCGAGCTCCTTCTCGGCTTGCCGGTAGTACTTGGCGGTATCAACGCCGTGCTGTGGGTGGTTGACAAAGTTGAACCAGGGCACGGCGTCAGAGAACAAACCCGAGAATCGGGACTGGCGTGCTGCGACACCCTGCATGTGTGGTTCGAGCTTACTTTCGCCGTACAGCGGCTCACCGCGCTTGACTTTGTCGACCATCTCGCGCATATCCATCTCTACTTCGCGAGCATTCTCGCTGAAACCGTAGAACCGCACTGAAAATTGTGTCTTGTTAGCTCTTGCTTCTGCGTTTGCCCTTGGAATAGTGCATGTTGTCTTTTGCTGTCCACTCTCGTGCTTTGGGTCACATACTGATTGACCGGTTGTAGGCAGCCAGGAAACCGCCACAGAGGCCAACGAAGCCGGCTAGCCTCATAGCCCTGGCAAAACCACCTTTGCCGACATGGGAGGGCGCGAACTTCTCCATGGTCCAAAGGAGGCCGGGTCCTGCTGCGGCAGCTGCCGCACCGACGGCGATATCTGACTGCCTTGCATAGCCAATGACTCGTTTGAAGTGTCTACATTCAATCCATTAGTCCACCGTATCGGTTTGCCTTCGCTCGGGGGGTGTAGGAGGGGCTGTCGTACGGGTCGTTGTCTATAAGCTGCACATGAAGATTAGCCACGGGGTTTCTTTCGGGAGTCAATTGACGGCCAGAAACTCACAGGGAACTCGGACTTGAGAGTCCTACTTGGGAAGTAGGTCTGGGAGGGTTCTTTCGACATGGCTATGAAGGGCAAGCTGTGTGCCAGCGACGGTGAGGGTTGCGATCGGGTGATTGGCAATTGCGGTTTCGCGAGTGGACGTCGTCACAATCAGCTTCCGCAGTGGAATCTGCCTCAGGTTGAAAGTTCGAAGCTCGGGACCAGCCGAGAGAAGCGACAGGGATGACCATGTGCACGGGCCAAGCCATTAAGTTGTCGTCGCGTCCCCCGATTTCGAGACGCGTCTCACGGAGAGTCCGTCAACTCTCTTTGATAATACACAGCGTGTTGAGTTTTACAAGGACAATTGATTTCGCAATTGGTGAGATTTCCCAATATGGCTTCCAAGAAGGCTACCAAAGATTCCGCGACGCCAAAATTCGACGACCTGGACACCTTTTTCCTAGATGGAGATTTGGATGATGACCCTCTCAGATCACCCAAAGACTCCAACAAGCGCAAAGGCCCCGGCGATTTGAATGTTGATGAGGAAGTATCAGTTGCAAAGAAGGCCAGGATACCAAGGGTCAAGCTCGACCAAGAGCGGTACGCTTCCAACTATATCCAGGCTATCACTACTTCGCTCTACTCGCGCTGATCCTTCATCACAGACTGCTTTCACAGAAGGGTATACCGGCACTTCGCAAGCGCACAAAGAATCTGAAATTGAAAGGGAAAGGCCACGAGGTAAGTCTAATACAGATTCTACTCTCACGCCACTTCTGCTCACCATGACTAGTGGGGAGATGCATCACGGCTCCTGTCCTTTTACCAGGACTGGCTTGACGACCTCTTTCCCAAGGCCAAGTTTATTGATGCCCTAGCTATGGTCGAGAAAGCTGGACACAATAAGAATCTGCAAAAAATGCGGGCGGAGTGGATCAACGAGGGCAGACCGAAGACAGCTATCATAGATGAGGGCGGGGACGCAGAAATTCCAGAGCAAACCGAGGATTTGTCCCATAAACAAGCGGAGCGTATCGCACCAATATTCGAAAAAGCGGCAAGCGGTCGCCAGAGGACGCCAGAACTAAATGATTTATTCGGGGACGACGACAACATTTACAATGCGACACCCATTGGAAAGCAGAGAACAGACAGTGCTGCCGCCGGAGATAGAGACGAGCCTGATCAGGACGAGTTGGATGCGCTGATGGCTATGGAAGAGACGAGCAAGCCGAGCGAGTCAACAAGACCAAGTGGAGATGCGGTGACGAGTTTGTTTGGTGACGGCAAGCCCAAGGCTGCACCGCGCACACAGCCTCAACCTGACGAGTTCGACGAATTGGACGCACTCATAGCTGAGGCCGAAAATGAGCCTTCGCGGGACATGCCAAATCCGAGTGCGGCCAAATCCATGGGACATCCAGCGAAGGGCGAAGGGGTTGCAGATGGTGACGGGGATGATTTGGATGCTTTAATGGCGGAAGCGGAGACTCACAGTGGGTCTGACAAGCAGGCCACCACTGCATCTCTCTCGAAGGACATACAACCGCAATTTGACGATGATGAGGAGGCCATGGCAGAGATGGATGGACTGTGGTAGACCTGCATCAATCGAGGGCGCTTATGAAGTATGAGACTTGAACCATCTATGCAGGCCAAAGTAGACTGTTAACAGTGTACTGCTCTCCAGTATTGTGTTGTATTCTAACAGAGGAGAATACACGATACCTAATGTGTGAGTTGGAGTGTGCCAATGTTGCAAGACTGTCTGCTCAGCAGAAGAGCTCTGGAGAACCTGTATCATGATTTATGGGTGATAAGAATGATCGTCAAACAGGACATTTCCAAATCAAAATAAAAAATAATCAGAATGAAGATTAACACTATTCAATAAGCATGTAAAACCCTCGTGCAAGCAACGAATATCGAAAAGATGATTCCGTCTTCTTTGCTGCGTGCAGGGGTCCCTCTCAATGATGCAACTCGACCCCAGACTTTTGGCGGGGCGAGAGCTGCAGCCCACTTCCCACCTTGCGGCATCAATGTTCCTGTCCCTCTCACATCACCACGAACCTCAACAACACAACCTTGCGCATACTGACTCAAAGCAATGATACGTCAAAAACAACCAGTATGACTGACGATACTTCGGGGGCCCTTGCCCGGCTTCATATCTACGGCAACGATGCTACTAACGACCAGCTTATTGATGACATCCTCGACAAGGCAGCTCCCCAGCGGAAACGCATACAAGACCCTGAACAGCTGAAAGCACACCTGGAGAAGAAGTATCTGTCGCCATCGCAGACATTCTCCACGGCATGGCTCAACAGGCTGCAACAGTGTGTTACCACAAACCTCCCAATCAACCAGATCATGCTGTACAAGAAGAAGCACTGACGATGCGATAACATCATAGACGCTGGGACGTCCCAACCGACTACACCGACCTCTTCAAGATTGGCGCCACCCAGACTCGCACCGAAACTCGTTTCATACGCAGAGGTCTCCAGGGTCGAGTTGTTGGCTACGATAATATCACCGTTCCCGCGAATAATGCCAACGCAAAGAATTCCACTTCCCTCCTCCGGAAGCCTGCTTCCGGCGTCGATTTCGTCCGCGGTGGAGCTGGGTTCTTCCCTTTTGCCCCCGGTGGCCTGGACAGTATAGAGGCTACAGCTGCGCTTGAAGACCAATTGATGAGAAATGGAAGCTACAATGGCGGCACCGATGACTCAACGAACAAGTTAGCCCGGGTCATCAAGCTCGGCGAGGAAAATGGTCTATTGGAGGTTGCGCCCGGCATGTCAAGAGGCATCGATTTCTCCAGGAAGACTGCCCTTGGAGAAAAAGAGGCCAAAGAGGTGGAGCAAGAGCTCGATCAAGAGCCAGATCAGCTGCCCGATGGCGATGTGAATGGAGATGCTGCGCTCAACGGCAACTCGGATAACACCACACCTGAAGACGCCTCTGGTGCTGAGGACGAGGACATTGAAGAAATCGACGCTCTCTTACCGAAGGAATTTGCAGCGATGGAACCGCGTGGTCAGCTTGCTGCTTCCAGAGCTAACAAAGCTGGGCGCGAGTGGGCGCACATGGTAGCGCTCAAGCCAGAATTTCCCAACTTTCGCGAGCTTGTACCCAATATGGCCAGGGACTGGCCGTTCGAGCTGGATGTGTTCCAAAAAGAGGCTATATACCACATCGAAAACGGCGATTCGGTCTTCGTCGCAGCGCATACGTCCGCAGGAAAGACCGTCGTGGCCGAATACGCCATCGCTCTGGCCGCGCAGCACATGACCAAGGCCATCTACACCTCACCTATTAAGGCTCTCAGCAATCAAAAGTTCCGTGACTTCCGCCAGACTTTTGACGAGGTCGGTATTCTGACAGGAGACGTCCAGATAAATCCTGAGGCAAGTTGTCTGATCATGACCACGGAAATTTTGCGGAGTATGCTATATCGTGGTGCCGATATTATTCGAGATGTGGAGTATGTTATTTTTGACGAGGTTCATTATGTAAACGATACGGAAAGAGGTGTTGTCTGGGAAGAGGTCATCATTATGCTTCCAGACCACGTCTCCCTCATTCTGCTGTCAGCCACTGTCCCCAACACGAAGGAGTTCGCCGAATGGGTGGGCCGTACCAAAAAGAAGAACATTTGGGTCATATCAACACCAAAGCGTCCTGTACCTCTGGAGCATTATTTATGGGCCAACAAGAATATCCACAAGATCGTCGGATCCGACAGGAAGTTCATCGAAAAAGGCTGGAAGGACGCTAGTAGCGCTCTTCAGAAGCGGGACCAGGCCCCATCTGCGGCAAACGCTTCGCGGGGAGGCGGTAACCAAAGGGGAGGTCGGGGCGGAGCCAACCAGCGAGGTGGAAACAACCAGCGTGGAGGACGTGGTGGCAACAGTAATCAGAGGGGCAGAGGAGGAAGCGGTCCCCCTCGAGCAAGTCACAATCCTGGCCACATGGGTCGTGGCGGTCGTCAGGGAGGGTTCACTTCAGCTTCCCAGGACAAGAACCTCTGGGTGCATCTGGTGCAATTCCTGAAGAAGGGCAATCTTCTGCCTTCATGCATCTTTGTCTTCTCGAAGAAAAGATGCGAGGAGAATGCCGATGCTTTGACAAATCAAGACTTTACGACTGCGCAGGAGAAAAGCCATATCCACATGATTGTCGAAAAGTCGCTTGCGCGTCTCAAGCCTGACGACCGTTTGCTGCCACAGATTGTCCGCATGAGGGAGCTCTTGGCACGTGGCATTGCCGTTCACCATGGTGGGCTTCTACCCATCGTCAAGGAGCTTGTTGAGATCCTCTTTGCGCAGACCCTGGTCAAAGTGCTCTTCGCAACCGAGACCTTCGCCATGGGTCTCAACCTTCCGACAAGAACTGTGGTCTTTTCGGGTTACCGAAAGCACGATGGCCACTCGTTCAGGGATCTTCTCCCAGGCGAATACACGCAGATGTCCGGGCGTGCCGGTCGGCGTGGACTTGACACCGTTGGAACTGTCATTATTGTCCCACCAGGAGGTGACTCAGTTCCGCCTGTCGCCGATCTTCAAAAGATGATACTCGGCGAGCCACAAAAGTTGCGATCCCAATTCCGCCTGACTTACAACATGATTCTCAATCTCCTCCGAGTCGAAGCCCTCAAGATCGAAGAAATGATTAAGCGCAGTTTCTCCGAGCATGCCACGCAACAATTACTGCCAGAGCATGAAAAGGCCGTCAAGGTCTCCGAGGCAGACTTAGCGAAGGTCAAACGGGATCCTTGTGATATCTGTGACGTGCACATGGATGAATGCCATCAGGCGGCTCAGGATTTCAAACGTTTGACTGGAGAATTGTATACGGGCATGCTCGCTATACCATTCCTGCGCAGAATGTTTTCTCGCGGCACTCTGGTTGTGTATCAGAAAGAAGGAATTCGAACCGCTGGTCTGTTGCTTGCAGACGGTATTAGTGCCATCGTTTCGGCGAATAAAGAGCCTACTGTACAGGTCCTCGAAATCAACCCCAACAGAGATGCTCGGGACTCTACCGACCTGTTGCCCTATATAGGGGCCCTTCGGAGCTACTACAAGGAGCTTCCGAAGAACAAGCGGCATATGCGCCACAAGATGGTGCATGTACCGATCTCGGACCTTGAAGTCCTCACCGGGCAAAACACCCGGAATATCATAAACGACTTTTTTAACGGAAGGGAAGCGACTGCATCAGCAAAGGAGAAAGTCGCACAAATGTTCCAGAACTGGAACAGCTCCATCTTTGACGAGGTTGATCTCAGCAAAATCAAAAGCTTGGCGCTTCAGGAGATCAAGGAAAAGCGAGCACAGGCTGAACGCATAGTGCTTAGTTCGGAAGCTTTGAAATGCCCTCACTTCCTCAAGCATGTAAGTCTGCCTTGTGACTGCTTCACCCAGAAATGGCTGGTCGCGGGTCTGTCACTACACTGTGAAAGATGTACTAACTCAGATCTCAGTTCGCTATGTGCCACGACCAGTGGATCATCAAAGAGAAGATCGACGAGCTCCGACAAGCACTCTCCAACCAGAACCTTCAACTTCTCCCCGATTACGCGCAGCGTTGCGAAGTCCTTCGAGAACTAGGCTTCATCGACGAGTCATCCCGCATTCAGCTGAAGGGCAAGGTCGCTTGCGAGATTCACTCTGGCGATGAGCTCGTCCTGACCGAACTCATTCTCGACAACGTGCTCGCCGACTACGAGCCCGCCGAGATTGCAGCCCTCCTCTCCGCGTTCGTGTTCCAGGAGAAATCCGACCTAGAGCCAAAGCTAAGCGGCAACCTCGAGCGTGCACGCAATACGATCATTGAGATTTCCGAGAAGGTCAACAATGTGCAGACTATTCACCAGGTGATACAGACGTCCGACGAGAGCAATGATTTTGCTTGCAAGCCGCGCTTTGGGCTCATGGAGGTTGTGTATGAGTGGGCGCGGGGCATGAGCTTCAAGAACATCACAGACCTGACGGATGTTTTGGAGGGAACAATTGTACGGACCATTTCGCGGCTGGACGAGACGTGTCGGGAGGTCAAGAACGCCGCTCGGATCATTGGTGATCCGGAGCTGTACCAAAAGATGGAGACGGCGCAGGAGATGATCAAGAGGGACATCACTGCGGTTGCGAGTCTGTACATGTGAAAGCCCACTGAGGTCGGCATTTGCAGCATGCGTTATCGGGTTGGGTATAGGCTGGTCCAGCTCTTGCATGAGACCATGAGCATTGACATGGCGTTAGGCGGGCCCTCAAGATGCATAGGAAAGACAAAAAAGGTGGCGTTTTAGGTCAATTACCTAATGAATTCTTGTTATATCAGTCGGGGGTAGTGTTCCGGTCCCCCATCATGGCAAGTTTGGTATGTTTTCATGGTCTACTAATCTAGATGCATGGCTCTTCAGCAGCTGCTGGCGTTAGGATGGACGCCCATCATTTCAACATCTGTGGTCGTGGCTTGCCTTTGGCAGCCACTCGATGGAGAGGAAGTAGAGACTCGGATATTCGGGACTCACTTTTTGACAAACTCTGCTATCCTTCATTGACTCAGCCAAAGTCAGCCACTCACTCACCAGGATGGGGATCAAGGAGCGCATCTGGAATGGAGTGGCTGAGGTGATTGCATGCCACACGTCAGCCTCGCTGTAAACGATTTATATATATCTGCAGCCAGTCATGCAATCATCGACATCACACATCACATTATAAGCGCCACTTATCACATCTACCCCTTTTCTGCCCACTCCCATCTCACCACCTCCAGGCTGTCATCCCTTGGCAGCTTTTCTTGTCTCTGTTCCTTTTCAATAACACCCATAATACAGCTAGTCACCTGCTCGTTAGCGCAGCCATCGGTCCCCTTCAAGCTACCCAGACGGTCTCCCGGACTAGCCTCGATGCCCGACCAAGAAAAAGCAGCCCCAGTGATAGCGCCGGCCACCGCGCCCCCCACTCATCCACCCACAGAACGGACACATGTCAATGTCTTTATAAGGAATAATTTCTGAATAACTAGGGAGAACACGCCGGCCCTGGAATATGCCACAACCAGTTTGGAGCTGTGTTGGGCACGGGGTCCGGTGATGTTTCTCTTTTGATGTCGCGTTGAGGTTGATGGTTCGAGTTTGAATCTTGTACAACGTTGACGGTAACTTAATTTTTTTTCTTGGGAGGTTTGCATAGTGGAAATGTTGTAAATACTATCGTGTTTGGTAAAGGTAGTTTTGTGATTTCAACTCTGAACTTTATCTTCTACTTTAATCATTTAAACAGCGGGTGAATTTGTTCTTCGTCTAAAATGCTGTAAGCAAGTGCCTTTTGACATTCCTTTCTTTGATACGAGATACCGTACATCCAACAACAGTGCACCACCTACTCTGATGCATATGGTCAGGAATTTCTCACGTATCTGCTCGATAACATGTTTCTGGAATTTAAGTTTCAAGGGCTAAAATTTATGCCAAATATCTAACTTTTTTTCCCAGTGGCGACCTTCCCCTTCGGACGCAATCTCACACGAAGAGGGCTGCAAATATGGGGTGCAAAATGATGATCATGAAATTCATGTTTGTAATTCTGGTGTGCCGCAACTCCTTCCAACGCCCCTAAAATGACTTTGTCAACAATCACAGCATGCCTCTCCTTTCCTTCCAGCGCTCAACATACATCGTCCATCCGTACTATACCACACATGAGATTCCCCTCCCGCCTATCTATTTGAATCCCCAACCCCAAAACCAGGGACCTGATACTTGTCTTCCGCAAACTAAGCCCGCAATGCCCGCAGCCGTTGCTGTAGCGCATCCTCTTGCTCAGGCGTAGGCTCACTGGTCGCTGTCTCCTTGACAGGCTCCTCCTTGGACGTGCTCGCGGTAGCCAGCTCTTGGCTCAGCTCGACGCCGGCGTCGTCCGCCAGCTTGCCGAGCAACTCGTGAACGGCATCGTCCGAGACTTGGGCGGAGGTGGACTGGGTCATGGCGTCTTGGTAGATGCTGTTGTTCATGGCGTATTCTTCGTTCTGGTTGCGGAATTGCTCGAGTGTAGTGAGAGTCTGTTGATAACACCATTAGCAACCTTGGAACCACATACGATTTGATAGATATATATATATATATATATATATATATTAAGACCACCTACCCTCTCCGGATTCATCTGCCTCTGTGCCTTGCTCATTGTCTTGCTACTCTGCATCATCATGGCCGTCATGCGGTTCATGGCATTGTTCGCCTGGATCTGTGCAACCGACAGCTCCGCCATATCGGCTGCCTGGTCCATCTGCTTGGCCACAGCCTCCTTCGCAAGCAGCACTTTTGCCTTTTGCTCGGCCTGTGCCATGGACGCCTTGTCGCCCTTCTTGATCAGGTTGGTGATCTGCTTGCGCATCTCGCCGTCGGCCTTTTGGGCTTTGGCCGCCTCGCGCCGCGCTTGTTTGGCCGAGAAGCGCGCTTGGAACTCGGTTTGCATGTCGCGCGCGAGTTGGCGTTGGGACATGGTGGGCGATGGTAGAGTTTATCGGAGGGGTTATCGGTTTGGGTTGGGTTGATGTTTCGGATGGGGGGTGGGGGGTTCGGTTGAGATCGATGGAGGACAGGAAGCTGGTTGTTGGTCGATGTGGGATGAAGGACTCGTGAAAGGAAAGGGCGTTCAGTATGAATAGGGACTGTCGCCGATGATGGGAGTGTCGCTGTCTGTGATGTTGGATGGAGGTTTGACGATTGGCAGTACTCGCACGCCTGCATCCGTTTCGGAGCCGCCCGCCTCGGTCAAAGTGCCCGATGATGACGTTGGGTTTAGTTGGGGCGCGTGTGTCAAGCCACACCTTCACGTAAGTCACTCGCATTACACACCAGCCACACCATGAAAATCGAGGGCATCATCCAGTTTCAAAGACAGCGTAGTGAAGCGCTGAGAAGTGAATAAATTCATGGCCATTATTCAACCATTGCTAGTGATCATAATATTGATTTGCAGTTTATTATTCTACAGTGATCATATGAATACATTCAAGATGGCTTCCAAGACAAAGCTCAACGTGCAGTCCTTTCCCCGGCCACCGCTGCTGGAGAAGACGCCTCGACACCTGCAGGTAAAGTGGAACGGCGAGCTGATTGCTGACACCAAAGACGCGTATTGGGTGCTGGAGACTCATCATCCTCCTAGTACGTATCCAAAAATAAACAACCTCAGGAATGCAACATTCAGGCTGCACAATACACTCACACTCGAACAGCGTACTATCTCCCTCCCTCTTCACTCAAAGTCTCTCTCACACAGACACCACGCAAGACCTGGTGCGAGTGGAAAGGTCGGGCGACATACTGGGCCCTGGCCAACCCAACCAGCCCATCCCAGACCGTGGCCGACCGCATCTGGTCCTACGAGAAACCCACTGCGGGCTTCGAGCCCATCAAGGACTACCTCTCCTTTTACGCCGGGCCGTGGGACTGTTTTGTGGATGGCGAAAAGGTTGAGCCACAGCCGGGTGATTTCTACGGCGGCTGGGTCACAAGCGATATTGGCGGCATTGTGAAAGGCAAGAATGGGAATTGGGATCCTGATGTGTGAGCTGGGTAGCGAGGTAGCGCCCAGGCAAAGCCACGGGTCCCGAGGGCGATATTAGAGTTTCTTGCCTGAGGTTTCTCGTCCCCTTCTTCTCTTCGGATCCAACGGAGAGAGCATGCGTTGTACAGAGTCAAGCCTCCAGCCTCAAATTTGATTATGACTCAAATCAAATCTTCATCTCTTGCGCGCAGCATTTGGGTTTGTCCTTTGAGCCCACGTGTGAGACAACCAGGACGAGTCCGCACAAGAGGCTTATTATTTTGTCCAGTCGATCATTTGCCTTTTCGCTAGGCATCATTTCGCGTTTCATCATCTCATCAAAAGGCACGTTCGAGGACCGAGTCACAAACTCCGAGAGAGACCCACTGGGCTGGCGACAGGATACTGGGGCTTATACGCCATCATCCCTGTGCACCATCAACGGGGAAACTGGAAGCAACAACCCTAACCCGGCTTTCAGAAGGGAAATATATCGACTTAGCTCCGGTCTGTCGTAGATCACGATGCAGCAGTAGTAGTGTCCCTTTGTCGGCACTCATAGTTTTCCAAAGGGACGCGGTGGCTTAATACGGGATAACCTAAATGACATGTGAGCACAAACCATGTACGAAAGCGGCCGACGGCTGAGTGAGCGAAAAAACTGAGACCTGCATAAACTTCAGCAACTTTTGGACACGCCAGTGCTATGCGAACTTCCGTGCCACAGTTACTAAGACCGTGAGACAAGAACCGTTCGGAAGATCCTTTCTCTTTTGAGCCCAAATTCCTTCAAATTCGCCTCATTCGTCTTGCCGTATATCCCTTTTTTCCTTGTTTGTCCGCGCGGCAAGAAAGTACGACGATGGATCTTGTTCTTGTTACCCCAACTATTTTAGCCGCATCAGTCTCTGAATGAGTTAAAGTAGTAGATAGTAGTAGCTCATAGATTGATGCCGGTAGAAGAGATGAATGCCAACCTTCTGGGTTGGTTTGGCAGATAGTTTTTATGCTGCCTCAATAGTCAGGCCAAAACAGGCATGCTGTGGTGTGGTGTGGTGTGTGTAGCAGCAGATTGATTGAAGGCTGGGATCGAAATAGCCGACCATCCCGTAAGAGGTCATGGTCCATCAATCAAAGCGAGAGCAATTTCCCCAAAACGGTCGAAATTGGACCCTAGATTGGACCCTTTTTCGGCTTCTGTGCCGTGAACCTAGGTTTGCTAGGTTGTGGGAGGGTTTCATCAGCATCGCCTTGGCTTCCGCGGTCGAATGCCCCGGCTTTCCAGAGAGGAAGAAAGAGAAATGATTCAAGGGCCGCGACAATCATCCCGTAAAGGTTCCGTAGTTGGGGGTATGTAATCGGCTGCGCGGCATGGTTGCACCCCCAATCTCTGGATCTACCCTGATCTTCCTCCCCCCCCCCCTTCGGGCCAAAAGAAGACAAAATTAAGTAGAAACAAAGTCGCACCGAGTCGTTTCGTCTGAAGGCTGCACGAGGCGTAGTCAGACTTCAGACAATACCACAGACGCCCGCGGTGCGTCCAGTCTCGACAATGTTTCAAGAGAATGCGCGAGCCAAACGAACATGTCGAGCAAGGAAGAACCCGTCGGTGGGCATCCTCCTTGTAATGCCAACACTGTCGGTAAAAAGTGAAGCGGCACGGGCTTTTTTGTTTCCCTACTATTCTACTTATTGCGCACTGCCCTCGTGTGCAGTATACGACCACTTGCTGATTGATACCAAGTAGATAGTCGAGAGAGAAGAGATAGCCCCGCCCCCTTTTTTCTTGTTATCCGACGTTGACTTCGCTGGCCAAAGCCAAGCTGTTCGGCGTGGAGCATTGATTGCGTCGTAGCTTTCTCGCTTGGGGACCCAGAGGTCCAGAGCTTCCAAGCTTCTCGAAACACGAGCAATGACCATGGGCTCCGCCCACACCTACCGCCCCCGGTGGTGACCCACATGAACTATTCTGTACAAGTAGTAAATTACCCACCCTTTTTTGCCACACCACTGGATGGCCCTACCAGGTACTGGACGCCGGGTCTTGGCCCTTTGCTTTCCCCCAGAGTTTGGGTGGAGAACTTTTTGTTGTCTTTCGGTGGACAAAGCAGCAAAGAAAACCCCACCGCGCGGGCTGACGGGTTACGGGGCGTGCGGACCGGCCAACGTCTCGAGCCGGGATTCCGCATATCAACACCGCTCTGTGCAAGCCCCGTCACCGCTGACTCGGCTGCGCCGGTTTGTTGCGCTGCTGGTTGCTGCTGGTGCTAGGTGCTGGTGCTAGGTGCTTTGTTGTTACTGCTGCTGGCCCCGTCCACGTCGTCGAGTCGTTGTCGTCGGTGAGGCAGAAAGATGGGATGACTATACCCTTTGATGGTCCAGTGGTAATGCTGGCCCGTGGGGGGCGGGGAGGGGGAAGTGGAAGAACGGGGAATCATCCGGCCTAGGCCATGGGGACTTGCTGTTGTCGGTGTGCTGTGTGGAAAGGGAGTAATTAGTATAGCGGTCTACGAATCTGCTCTCACCCAAGCCAAGATGGATGAAGGCCGTTATCTGAAGAGGGCAGCTCTACGGGAAATCGGAAGATGGAGGCGTAAAGGGATGGACGATCCTCTATATGTGAATCCAGGAGATTGTCGCTCAGATTGTCCCGAGGGCCGTGTAAGGCTGGCTGTATGTATGTAATGTGTGTATGTACATCATCAGCAGGGCAGTCAGTTTTTCCAAGGACCCCGAAAGATCTGAGCTGCTGCTTATTGCCCTTCAAGCTGATGAGGGCATGTCAGCACATGGTCGCCTTGTGTGGTCCTCTTGATCCTTTGGAGGTCCCCTTCTTCCCCGGCCTTCCAGATCCGACTTCCATTTTTGGAACGGAACTAAGTTCTGACACGACATCGCTATCACTTTACCTGCTGACTCTGGTAGTCGCTACGTTAGTGCAACCAACGGAACATGCCAGACGGGGGGGTGTTTTGCTAACACGCCCTACCTTGGCACCCTTCATCCCTTGGGAAAAGGTAGAGAGCTCACACGGGGTTGGAATGAATTTCCAGATATTTTCTTCACAAAGACTGAATACTTGATCCTCAACTTGAAATAACTACCTTTACTGTAATCATCATAGTCGACAAGCTATAGATGCTGGATACTGCTCTTTGTCCCTCAAGTGCTGCTCACCACGGGTTTGATGGAAGTACAGTAAGACTGACTTCGTTTAAAAACACACCTCATCCGATCAAGCTGCACACCCCTCACCCCTGTCAAGTGGAATCCACTAGTCAAGTCTCAGCTCATCCCGACCCTCCAAGGGGCTGAGGCAGGTACGTACCTTACCCCCAATTGCGTGCCTCAGGATGGCGCAAGGGAACTCAGGGGCGATTGCCCTCCAGGTCCTCAGAGGTCCTTTGCTCTACAAAAGAGGCCACGTTTCCGCAACACCAGCTTCTAGTGCGACCTGTCCCTTCACGCCCCAACATCACCAACTCCTCCACTCCTTACTCACCCGCTTGACTCATCGCTAGTCGTCATCATACCATACTCTCTTTTCTGGCTTTAGGCATCCGCGTTATTTCTTGTACAACCATCTTAGTACCAAGACGTAGGACTGTTTTTAATAGGTGTCTAGCACCATCCCCACGTCCACCCATCGTCGTTCTGTCCTGTTTCCATCAACTCGACAAGATCACGATCTTTCACACTTTCAATAGTGTGATCTCCCAATAAATCCACAGTTTGGCTGCAGTAGACCTCCGCCATCTGCACTTAGAAGAGACCCACCGCTTGTCGTTAAAAGTATCCACATCCAACTTTAGCAACAGCAAGGCCCTTCCAACGACAGAAACAACCTTATCGACTTCCACCGTCAAAGAAACCTGTCTCACATTTCACACACGGCCAATATGGAGCACTACATGACCCCTTCGCCTCTCGTAAAACATGAGGACGTCCCAGCAGACGAGGGCATGATGCCTTCGCTTTTTAATGCCGAGGCAACTCCCTCGATGGACACAGTGGATCTTTGGGCAACTCCTGACAGGGACACATCCTCCCCCATGCCCGAGGCTACACCTGAGGCTGGAGAGAAGAAACCCAAGAAGAGGAAGTCGTGGGGCCAGGTCCTTCCTGAACCCAAGACTAGTCTACCCCCACGGTTCGTAACCCTTGCTTCGTACTCAGATTTGCGTTGTTGTCGCCAGATCCACCCCATACTGACAACTCCATACAGAAAGCGGGCCAAGACTGAAGATGAGAAGGAGCAGCGCAGAGTCGAGCGGGTCCTCCGCAATCGTCGCGCCGCCCAATCCTCTCGAGAGCGAAAGCGCCAAGAGACTGAGGCCCTTGCCATGAGGAATAAGGAGCTCGAGGACGCCTTGCTCATGCTATCACAACGCAACGAGCAACTGGAAAAAGAGTTGAAGAAGGTCAGGCCTGGATATACCCCTGCCTCCGCCGCCTCTCCCACCCTTTCTCAGGCATTGGTCTTCACCCCACCAGCTACAAAGCCTGAGGATGAGGTGGACTTGGAAGAGAAGCCACGCATGTCCCAGGGCGCAGTGGACCTGATCAACGATATTATTAAAAGCCACCAGGGCACCCCAAATACTTGCAATCCTGCATCTATATCACCAGCCCTTTCGCCTGTCGCCGAAGAACCAGAATTTGCCGTCGTCCCAAGCGACGCCATGGCCGAGCTCGACAACTCTGTCGCGGAGAAGACCGCCGACTCCACTACCCGTTCGACACAATACTCTGCTGCAGTATTGTGCCAAGACCTGCTGTGTCAACGGCCGGTGGAGTCGACGTCTCTTTCGACAGCCATGTCGCCGCTTTTGAGCCTGGCAACGCACTTTTCGGCAACTATACTGAGTTTCATGAGTTTGGCGACATCCCTTCGCCAGAATCAAGCCTCATTGATTTCGATCATCCTCCTCGTGACGAATTCTCTGTCGACCTCGACTTCCTCGACCAATTCGTCTACACCAACGACATGCACGCCGGCGACGGCGCCATCGACGACCAGCAACCCCAGCAAGAAGACCTTGCGCCTCAAAACCCTCAGGAAGCTTCTTACCAGCAACCGCCAGCTGGCGCGTCCTCTACAGGATGCGACGCTCGCGGTACTGCGGTTCAAGCTCACTAGGGACGATGTGGCCGAGGTTGACGCGCAGGGGATGCCTGGTATGTGGATTGGCGCTTTGCCTTTGATGCAAGGTTGGATGGACAAGATGCCGTCGCAGGAACGTTTGATTTCGCTTTTGTTTGCAATTCGTCAATTGGAGGCTAGGATCGAAAGGAGGGAGCAGCTTCGGGCTCAGGGGCTTGATTTATCTGAAAAAATAGCAGGGCGTAAAAGGGCGCGGGACGAGAAATGTACTCTACGACCATCTGGGGAACGACCACCAACTCGGGTCAGGCGTTCATCGGTGTCCACAGGTCGCAATTGAAATCCATTATGGGTTCATTTTGGGGTGCTAGCCTAGTCAAAAATCGATTTAGATGTCTACCTCCAACACCTGTTCAATGTTCTTGTGAAACTATGCACTCTACCTCGACCAATAATGTCTGAACGCGCTTTCATTCAATGTATTTCTCTCCACCAGCTTGGTTTAGCCACCTTGACTAGGTAGGTAAGTCCCTCGCTGATTTCTGCTTGGTCTCAAATATCGCCTGTCCTTTAGCTCAAGCCCGCCATGGCATAGTGATGGACGATGTCGCGCGATGCTAGTGCATCCTCGAAGCTGTCATGAGTACGCTTCTGAATATCCCTTGCCAGGCGCAATTTGGTGACATCCTTGAGACTCAAACCTGGCATCTTGGGCTTTGCAGCCTGCTGTCCCTTCCGTCCACCTTCCTCGCGGTCATCTCCTGGGGCAGCCCGATCTATTCCTTTAGAGGAGTCACCGGATGAATCATCAGCGCCGCCTTTTGCTTCTTTCTTCCCAGCGTTCGCACGCTTCAAAGCCTTCCTGGCCGCATCCTCTACCAGGATCGAGTCCACCACTACCCCATGGGCCCATCGCAACGCCCCCAGATCATTCTTGACATCATGGCCCACTACTATCGTGTCCACGCCCACGTACCGCCACACCTCGCGCCGCGCCGCCTCCACGCCCAGGATACACGTCCCCTCGCGCTTGGCTGCTCGGATCTGCGCGCGCGTCACGCCCGACCAGCGCGTGTTGTAGTGCTCCATGGCAACGTCCGGCCAGACCAGCGAGTCGACCAGCGCGGCGCCGGTGAAGTAGTCGAGGACGGTGACGCGGATCAGCTCGGATTCGCCGTCGAGAGCTGTGCCCATTTCGCAATCGATGGCGACGGCGAGGGCTTCGGGGGAGGAGGTGGTGAGGGATGGGGTGGGGTGGACTTGGAATCGGGTAGTGAGGGCTGGAGTGGGTGTCGTGGGTAGGGTGTGGGTGGGGGCGGTGCGGCAGCCTGGTGTTGAGACGTGTGCGTGGCAGCAGGAGTAGGTCTGTCTCCGTGGGAAAAACAGGGCCTTGTTAGCATGGAGGGGTAAAGGGACAATAAGGATTTTGAACGAACCGTTCCGCGACGCGCGCCGGGATGCCATTGGCATAGCGCCTTTGGAGGCTTTTGCTCGACAGTGGACAGTGTTTTGCTCTTCTTGGGGCAGTCGACCGCCCTGTGTCCGACGCCGTTGCAGTTGAAGCATTTGCCTTGAATTTCCTGTGGCTGTGGAAGTTGGCCTTTTGAGTGCCCGTGAGGCAGCCCATTAAGAGGATCTGGAGCAGGGGAACTGTTGCTGGACGATATCACCACGGACGTTCGAGTAGAGCCTATCTGGTCCGTTTTGTTGAGCTCGCTCTTAACCTCGTTCCTCTTGTTGTCTTTCTGGTTTTTGTTATCGTTCTCTTTCTTGTACCTGGGCTTCCATGGCTTTGATTTGCGCGGCCCTTTTGATTTTGATGCGTTTCTGTCAGTCAAGCACCCCGCCAGACAGCCTGGGCGAATTGCACCCGCAAGGTACCCACGCCAAACTCACGTTTATTGCACTTTGTGCAGCGTGCTTTTTTGAGAAGCTCGCTCTGTGTCAGCGCCTCTTGAACGAAACCCTTGGACTTCAGCTCGCCTGGGCTGTGGACCATGGACAGTAGCTGAGCCACGTATTCAGGCGTGGGATCGATCGTGGCCATGTTGATCAATTCGTAATTTTGTCAGGGACGGGGGACAAGTGAGCGAGTCGAGTGGCTGAAGTTCAAGAAATGGGAACGGATTTGGTTTTGGCAGTGTGGTGGAAAAGAGATGGTCGGAGGGGATACAACATATTTATTGTTACCAGTCAGGAATGGTGGGAGGTGTCTGTCTTGTAGGTAGACAGCGAGGTGCTATAAGTGCAAGGCTTAGAGCCAACAGGTGGAGCAACAAGGCATACAAGAATCTGCTGCCTTGCCACCGTAGGGGAACAACAACAACAACAACAACAACAACCCCAGCTCAAGAAGTGTAAAAACAAAACACTGAAACATGAGCCCTGGAGATGACCCACAGCTTGGTTGCCGAAAGTGCTCAAACACTGGACCAACTAGTATACGAATTCATTGTTGCCCAAAACATGTCCCAGTTGCCTTTGACTGCCTTTACCGAAAAAAGTCGTAGCAGAATTACATTACCAATGTCCTCTCATCACCTGGGGCATGACTGGAATTTGATAACGAGCCCGGTTGTAGTCCCTTGAGTATCGGCTCAGATGGTTCATTGTTCTGCCCGTGACCGTCACGTATTCAAGTGTGCGAGAGTTATATGATGATGGGCTGGATGTGATATTCGCTATGCCTCCCTGACTTGGCCGAATACCTAGTTATCTCGTGCTAAGATGAGCTAATGTATGCAGTCTGAAGTTTCAGAGGACTGACTGGAGGGAACCAGCATCAAGCTGTACCTGTGGCCCTACTACAGGCGTCGTGATGAGCTCGAGCGCATCGAATGGTTTTCAAGAGAATTCGTAGCGAGGGTTGGGAAACAGAGTCTTCTGGCGACGCTAGAAATTCTCACCACTGTTGCTTGAGGCTTCTTCTGTCCGGTCGGCGTCAGGAAGTATCGATCATATGCTTATCGACTTTTCCCTTGAGAAAGCCGACATTCTCCACCAGGCTGGGGTTGAGGCAAGCCTGCGTGTCGTATAATGCTTTCCTCGTTGACGATACATCGTATACCATCTCAGATGCAGTGCCAGCCCGCTATAGCTCTTTCGTCCCCGCTCCGGCTCCCTCCCTAAGGCCTTCACTTCTCAGCGTACCAGTCTCATCATTGCGTACCTCTGTCAAATTCCCTCCTTGTCCCATCCCAAATCTTTCAGCCATCTCCCAATAGTACTCCCATTCCCTCTCTTCCCACTTCCGAGACATGACGCCCCCTGACATGGCCCCTCCAGCAACTCCCAGCGACGAGCAGTAGAAAGACCCAGCGATCGTATTTGGGTTCGACCCACGCACCTGGGTTACGATCCGACATACACTGTAGGCGGCGGCTGCACTACCGAGGGCGACCTGTGCTGTCCATTTGACTTGTGTGGGGATTGGGTTGTCTGGATGGTGGCGGCGCTCATAACGCTCGTAGGCTGGCACGCCAAACACAAGGACGACAAAGACGAGGAAAACGAGATTCATGATGCTTGTCAGTGCTAGGTGAATTAGAATTGGTGTTGTTTTTCTGTGGTAAATGTCCTTTCAGCGTCGCTTGCCGAGCAAATTAGGTATTGGAAAGGTATAAGTTGAGGAACGGTGGAGACTTGTGTGAATGTTTGAGAGAAGTACCTCTGAGAGTTTTATTTTCACAAGCTGCCAGTCGCGAATACTTGCTTCAGCAATGCGAGTCTGTGCATCAGTTTCAGTTTTACATTTTGATCGGAGCCTTTGTAAGGCGTATTAGCTCGCCAGCACCCAAGAGCACTGCAGCCAAGCCTTGGCACGTACATCACTTGTTAGTCTTGTAAGAGAATTTCCTCCCAGAAACGAAGATGGTCTTATGTCGAGCTCTCAATATGAGCTTTCAGGCTGGTATGTATACCACGTGAGAAAAAAGATGGCCAGTGTTCATTAGTCTGGTTATTGTGTGCGGCTTGGCTCCGGGCTACGATGCTAGATCCCTCAACATCCCGGCTTGTGAAGCCCACATGCCAAACCAACGACTGGACAATGAATCGAAAGAAGAAAAGAAATAGAATGGGAGGAAAAGGGGTGGAATGATGCTTATAACACAGTGCCTGATTGGATCTAGTTCTGGGCATGTGCCACACACTGAAAGAATGAGTAGATATTCGCTCCGCGCTGACGACCTGAACATGGAAAAAATGGTATCAAGTCCGGTGCTAACATATTAGTATGCTTTTATCAGGCTATGATATCATGTGTCAATTGCTTCATGGAGCGCACATACGAGAAATACCTCTGAAAGCTGCCCCGGTAATGGAGGCTGCTCAAGCCTTAGAGAGTCACTATGATCATCTGAAAGTGCGGTACCTTTTGGTATCACTTCGTTACTGGCGGAAAGGTGACTAAAATTGTATGTAATGGGGGCTATATATTCAACTTGGTCAAATTAAGAACTGTATAACTCGCTTGAAGCCCTGAGCTAACTTGCTGCTGGCAGCAGTGCGTGACTGACGCGTTGCTCTTGGGGTTTGCATACCTCACAATCCTACCATCGAATTTGAAGCTTCTCTCAGAGAATATTCAACGCAAGAAAAGGGGGCTTCTTGGTGATTTTAACATGCTTAGAAATAGGTTCAGAACTTGTGACTTTGATGCGCGTTCCAGGATACAATGCCTCGACAAAAGGCCGGAAGCGGAACTTTCGAACTTGTTGGCGACCGGACGGGAGACTTTCAACAACCTACAATATGAAGGCTTGATTACAATATCAACCCGGGAAGGACTTCACGTTTCTAGCAATCCAAGTGAAAATTCCGGGGCAATTTGAAATTTTCTTATCGCACATTTAGACAGCTCTATCGAGGTTTGCACAAGGCGATGCCGTACCGCCGCTTGCAGATGGGATGGACAATAGATCCAATTAATGGTGCCGCTCAGCTCGACAATAATTGATTTGTTACTGTAAAGCAACTATTCGACCGCAGGATCGTGTGCACTGCCGAATCGATTACGCTACCTTACCGTGATTCTTTGCACACTGTCTCACTTGGGTGTCTACTCTCCGGAGCCCTTCAGCACTTTAGCTTATTTTGTGTATTGATTTGGAGTCCGAGTGGCATCATTCAATATGCCTACTCTTCACTGGAAAGTCTTGCCTTTGCTGGCCCTTGGCATTGCCATATATCTCAGGTCTGTAGTGTTTGAGGCCATGCAAGTGGGCTCGACAAAATCCAGATCTTATGTCACCTACAAAGAGGTAAGTGTGCATATTCGGCAACCACGGGCCTAAGTGAAGCTGATCAATCTGTCATTTGGATAGACTTCCATCTGTGAAACGACGCCTGGCGTCAAATCCTACTCTGGCTATGTGTCCATTCCGCCAACGGAACAGCAACCTTTTCCCCAGCACCTATTCTTCTGGTTCTTCGAGGCGCGAAAAGATCCCCATAGAGCTCCTATGGCTCTGTGGATCAACGGTGGACCGGGCGGAGGAAGCATGGACCAAGTCATCTCTACAAATGGTCCTTGTCTGACCAATGCGGACGGCAACTCCACACGGCTCAACGACTGGAGCTGGAATAACGAGTTCAACTTGATCTACATTGATACCACAATCCACGCAGGCTTCTCTTATGATGTAGCCACCAGTGCTGTGAGAGACTTGGTCAACTCCTGGATCAAACCGGGCGATGGGGATGATATCCCAGAGCGCGATAGGACGAAGAGAAAGGGTGTGTACTCAAGCAACGACATCGCGACAGGACCGAACACGACAGCTGCCATGGCTAAAACGGTTTCGAAGTTCTTTCAGTTGTGGTTTGATGAGTTAGTGATCACTCCTGGTTTGCGTAACCTGATCCCAATCCCAGAGCAACAGGAATTTTGCTAACCTTCCATACAGATTCACGCAGTACCGCAGGGAAAACATCAGCATCTGGTCCTGGTCCTAGTAAGCATACTCGCACTCCTATTCCCCTGTAGTAGGCTTGTTCATAATATGTCCAGTGGTGGTTACTTTGTTCCCGCCATCGCAGCCGCGTTGTTGGATGACAAGAAAATTGCTTCTGAACAACGAAATCCCGACCACCACTTCATTGGCGTCGATACCATCGGCATCATGAATGGGCTCGTGGACTTGTCTCTCCAATTGCCGCAGTTGGTCAAATACCCAAATGAAAATTCATATGGTATCGAGATTTACAATACCAGCACGCTCGAAGAGCTGAATGCTGAGGCACAAGAATGCTTAGCCCAGTCCACGGAGTGTGATCGTATATTGGAGGAGACTCAATACGATGTTTGGAAGGGCGAGCCGATGCCTAATATCTGCTTTGCCGGAGCTATTTGCTGGAATAGCATTGCTGATGTGTTTGATACTGTGGCGAGGGTAGGCAACACTCTGGTTTTGGACCATGTGGAATGTGCGCTGACGAGTAATCAAGCGCAATCCATTCGACCTCACACACCTCATGCCTGATGGCTTTCCCCAAACGTCGTACATAACCTACCTGCTTCAGCCCTGGGTCAGAGATCACTTAGGCGCCAAGGTTGACTACGTGGAAGTCAGTGTGGTAGTAGATCTGGGTGAGCTGCCACCTGAGACCCACGATACTTAGCTGCTTCCACTATCAAGAACAAAATCCGCTGACTAGCTCCAAACGCAGCATTTTCGATGACATGCGATCCGGCCCGTTCCCACAAGAGGACTTTGGAGAGGCTGCTCGATGCTGGCGTGCACGTCGCCTTGCTCTATGGCGATGCTGACTTCAGGTCTGACTGTATGTCTCTCACATCCTATTTCGATATTCCCTTTGATTGACAATCATATGTCTCGTAGGGGTTGGTGGTGAAGCCCTTTCCCTTGCCCTCGAGCATAGATCCGCAAAGTCGTTCCGCTCCGCAGGCTACACGCCCATGACAACCAACAAGACCGGGAAAACCGGCGGCTATGTTCGTCAGTCCGGCGGCCTCAGCTTCATCCGCGTTCTCGACGCGGGCCATCTAATTCCTTTCTTCCAGCCACAGGTGGCTTACGACATCTTCATGCGGGCATCGCGAGGACTCGACGTTGCGACGGGGACTACACCCGTGAATAGTGATGGGGAAAATTATGTGACTTCAGGTCCGGATTCAATTTGGGATGTAAAAGTACCAGTGAAGCCACAGGCGCCAGAGTGGTGCAATCCTAACTATGCACCATTGTGGTACGTCTGCACAGGAAACCAGATACGGGCGCTGGAGGACGGCACGGCGGTGGTGAAGAATGGAGTCGTCATCGAGCCTCTTGCTGATTTGGAGGACCTCTACATTCCAATACCTATGGATTTTGGTTTCTTGGTGAATCCTGAATGAATAATGGCGGGAACTTTCATATTAGACCATGACGCAGAAACTCGAATAGATGACACAAAAACAGTATGTAGATACACGGTGCTGCACCGATTTAGACTGAAATAGGAAAAAACATGGTCCAGCTTTTCCTAACCTTAGAAGTGAGATTCTGGCCTCATCAGATTAATATCATCGGTGCTTGGTGTTGGACGATGAGTTGCTTTATGCCGGTCGCCTAACTTGTTGGTCTGAGTGGTAGGTTCCAGACCGGCAATTTAATGCCTTTCAGACACTGCGACTGTCGATCAAATTTTAGGCTCAAAAAGAGATATAATTTCAGCTATTCTGCGGGATCGAATGCGCAATGGGCCATTGAGGTTGGATGAGGTCTCATTACACGCATGCGCTAGACCATACTGTGTGACAAAAGCTTTCGGGAATAATACGCGCACTTGATGTAGAGGCCTAACTTTTAGCAAGATTGAAGGCTGTTAACGGCGGCACAAGTATGTTTTCGGTATAACATCGGCTATCCTTCTCAGTGTTTTGGAGTGGCTGGACACTCGGCACAATGCCAAGCACAATACCACACACAAGTCCCTCTCTCCTAGCGATATTTTGCGAACTCGGTCTTCACGGCCTAATTCTTTCAACCACCGAGAGGACTGGAAACTTTGTGCTTTGTTTGCGAAGATGCCATGCATCCAATGCTTCTAGAACGGGCTGTCGGGTGTACTCAAAGTTCTACGGGGGCCTGAAAGCATTGTTCGACTGGAATTTGGCTGGCAGGCTGCTCAGCCAACATCCAATATGATAGAAATATGGACCTCGACCGATACCGGATGTCCTTGTTACATGGTTAAGTACGTAGAATTCCGCATATATTGCTCATTGTCGTGCGCTTGACAATTGGGTGCGTGAGGCATTGGTTAAAACCTCATACCAGAGTCAAGAACTCTCCAATCCACCAATTTGTCTAATTTTTTTGGAAAAAATACTTTTATCCAGACCTCAGAGATATTCTCCTATGCAAAGTGGACCTGCAAAGGACTGGAAAGATGGATGTCAAGGAGTTCAAAGGTGCCGCAAATGATACTATCGACTACAGTGAGCTTTATCATATTCTGAACACAACTCTGATCATTACCGGAAAATAACGACCAATTTAGTCATCCACTATTACAATAATATCAGGGATCATCATGTCTTTTCTCAGGTTGAACCTGGCTACTTGCGCAAAATTCTACCCTCCTCTGCACCAATTGATGGTGAGCCATGGGACCTGATTGCGAAGGACTTCGACACCAAGATCCTACCAGGCATTACTCATTGGTAAAGTGCATTGTTCATGATGAGATGTTAATAGGTCTGAGAACTAATACACACTCCTTCGAATAGGCAATCTCCCGACTTCTTCGCCTACTTCCCTTGTACCTCTTCATATCCATCTATTCTTGGCGAGCTATACAATGCCGCTTTCACGGGGACCTGTTTCAACTGGCACGCCTCACCGGCTGCCACTGAGCTCGAAACAATTGTAATGGACTGGCTGGCGCAGCTTATGGGTCTTCCTTCTGTCTATCTTTCTACGGGGCCGACTCGTGGTGGAGGCGTGATCCAAGGCACAGCCTCGGAGGCTGTCCTTACCGTGATGATAGCCGCACGAGACAAATATCTCAAAGAGACACTTCCAGACCCCAGCACTGTACGTATTTTGCGAAACGTCTGCCACTTTGTCCATTGAACCAAACTCCGGCATGAGTAGATTCGGGGTCTCCACGGTCATCAGTGCCCGAGGACCTTCTGTGAACATCCAATCGAAAGCTAATTTGTGTTACACAGGTAAGCGAAGAAGAATTCGATGAACTCAGCATGCGAAAACGGAGCCGGTTGGTCGCATTGGGTAGTGCAGCTGTACATTCGTGCACTAGAAAGGCAGCGAAAATTCTCGGGGTGCGATATGTTGCGATACCTGTCAGCAGCGAAACAAATTTTGCCGTCACAGGTAATGCGTTAGCCAAAACACTCGAGATGTGTAAACTCAAGGGATGGGAGCCCTTCTATCTGACTTCGACACTGGGAACAACAGATACGTGTGCGGTGGACGACTTCGGGGCCACCGCTGAGGTCCTTGCTGAATGGAGTAAAGATTTCCCGGTCGCTGAGTCTACGTCAGTTAATATTCCCAAAAATAATGGCAGAACGAACGGAAACAAGGATTCGAGTCTGCCCATTAGGAAGAAGGGCGAGATTTGGGTGCATGTTGACGCTGCATATGCGGGAGCTGCGCTCGTCACTCCTGAAGCTCAAGCAGCGGTTCAAGTTCACCATCTAAGACATTTTCACTCTTACGATGTGAATATGCACAAATGGCTGTTAGTCAACTTCGACGCTTCATGTCTTTTCGTGACGGATCGCCATTGGCTCGTTGAAGCAATGAGCTCGGAGATGCAAGTCTATCAGAACAAAGGCACGGATGGCGGGCTTGTCACCGACTATCGCAACTGGGGGATTCCGCTGGGGCGACGATTTAGGGCCTTGAAGATCTGGTTCGTCATGCGGAACTATGGAGTCAAAGGAATACAAGAGTATATCCGGAGTGGTATTTGCCTGGCGGACCAGTTCGCAGGGTGGCTGCGAGGACGCCCAGATTTGTTTGAGATCATCACAGGACCAAGTTTTGCACTCACAGTGTTCAGGATTAAAGACCTGAACGGAGATGAGAACACAATGAACAAACTTACAAAGGCGGTATACGAGGAAATCAACTCAACGGGCAAACTTTGGGTCACAAGCACGATGTTGGAGGGCAAGTTCACGATCAGATTCATGACGGCCAACAGGATGACCGAAGTCAGTCACGTAAGAGAAGGATTCGAACTGATTGAGAAGACCGCAGAGCGCTTAGTGAAGTAGAAGTAATCAACCCGCGCGCGACTTGGACACCGGGTGGCTCAAGGACGGGAAGTAGTTTCTATATTGCAGACCGCGTTACCAATTTCATACATCGAACAAATACCGGCTTTGAAAATTGGGAGTATAGATGCGTTCAAACACGTAGAAGTTCTTTCCCACTTGATTTTCAGGACGTTCAGAAGCTTTGAGCATGAGTCTTGCTGCTAAAGTCTTCCCATACTTTCAAGACCTATACCTGTCGGACCGACAACATATCTAGACAACCTAGGCTATTACGTGAAAATTAAGTTGAGATTCGCAAACTAAAAGTGACACTCCCTTCTCAACCTAGATTCTGGCTAGTGGCATACCTAAATCGAGACTCGTTGCCCACTCGATGCAGTCAGCATTCGTTATCGTGGGGGCCACACTTGGGGTGCCGGAAGATAAGGAGGGTCTAGATAGCCTTCTGACCAGCATGGTCCATAATGATTTCTTTGGTGCAAGTTTTTTAATCGAGAAGACATAGGTTGAATAATTGCAACTCTGCCCCATAATTCGACACTGAGAGGAGCAGCAAACTGGACTGTCAAACATGAGATCCTCCGCACTTCTTACCGTATTTGCTGCGTTGATTTGTGCTCGGGAAATTGTGTTCCCCCCGGTAGCCGGGATAGCTGACCCAGTACTGGGCCAAGCACCGCTTCGGCTAGATGATGAGATCGATGATGATGTTGACCTAAGCACAGATGCTGTGGGTGGACTCACATCCTTCGCTCACCTCCCGTACGTACCATGCTTCGCAACGAAACCCGACCAGGAGATCGATAAGTACGACATTGCTGTGTTGGGGGCCCCTTTCGATACAGCTACTTCGTATAGACCAGGGGCAAGATTCGGCCCACATGGTATTCGGGACGGCTCAAGACGCGTGCGAGGACCGCATTCTTGGAATGTGTACTCTGGCCGGAACTCTTTTGAGGAGTGGGCTAAACTTGTGGACTGCGGCGATGCGCCTCTCACATTTGTCGACAATACAGTGGCCCTGAAGCAGCTCGTTAAGGCTCACAAGGTACTTGACTGCCCTAGCACTAGTACACACTCACAAATATGTATTGACTTGTCGCAGATCATTTCCGGCCGCACGGCCAATAATGCATCTATTGCGAAGACACCACGAATTCTCATGTTAGGAGGCGATCACACAATCACGCTAGCTGCTCTACGCTCAACCATCAATCACTGGGGCGTGGTGAACGTGATACACTTCGATTCACATATTGATACGTGGGACCCGAATCAACTCGGTGGGGGGGTCACAGAGTACGCTTCCGTAAACCATGTTCGTATCATTCATGTTGTCTTCTTTTTCCCAGCAAAGGAAGGTCATCTTATTCACCCTCTCCATCTGAGATCGGTAGCAACCCGGGCATTGACTGAGCTACTGCTTATGACATGGCTGGAGTGCTCAATATATGCGACCCACAAGGCGACTGACGAATACCCTAGGGAACTTTTCTTCATATCGCGCATGAGGAAGGACTAATATCCAACCACTCTTCTATTCATGCCGGAATTCGTGCCCCACTTGGAACTCAACAAACAGATCTAGACAACGATGCCCAGTGCGGATTTGAGATTGTCACCGCACGCGATATCGATGAATATGGCCCTAAGGGAGTAATCAAGAAACTCAAAGACAGAGTCGGCAACGGAAACGTGTACATCACAGTGGACATTGACGTCTTAGACCCAGTAAGCAAGACCCAGGCGTTTACTGCTCTCGTGCGGTATAGTGGAGACGCAGATGCTAATACTCTTTGCCCATCAATAGGCATTTGCCCCAGCCACTGGCACCGCCGAGCCTGGAGGCTGGACGACGCGCGAGCTACTGACAATCCTTGATGGTCTGATTGGTTTGAATGTTATTGGAGCAGATGTAGTGGAGGTTGCACCAGCCTATGACACTGCAGCGGAAACGACGTGCCTGGCTGCAGCGGAGATTTCAAGGAGCTTAATTGGATTGATGGTGGCGAAGCCCGTTACACCCTTGTAAGAATCACAGGAGATTTGAAGAATTTGTGGGGGAGCGAATAGAAGGGCGACAGTGGCGAAGAAGTTTGTGGAAATAAGATATCGCCAATATCAAGTTAACAAGGTCAGCGCAAAAAACTAAAATGCAGGTGTACCTAACACCGCTTAATGCTTGATATTGAGAAGACAGTAGCTGTTCTGGAGTTCCAAGAAATGTCTATGTATGGGATTAACTCTGATATTATTGTATTAATAAAGCTTGTGAATATCTATCTAGGAAAACGATACTAGAACAGCTGAACTCGCGTTCAGTGTCAACGTCACTATTCCATCCGAGACTGTCAACGTCTCTGTGTCATTTCTCACTCCTGTAACTTCCGTCCCGGAACTCTCATAGGTCCATTGGCTTCCTCCGTATGTAATAGTCGTGGCATCTGCTCCAGCACCCGCAGGACTATCGAGGTGGTTGACCGTAGCTGTTGTCGCATCACTGGGCGCAGATAGCTCAATAGACACGGTCGTCCTGTCGGTTCCTGAAGAGGCCTCATTCCAATAATTCATATTCACCACGGCCACTCTCGCTGGTGTGCCGGACTCATACGCCGCATAAGCAGCGACGTTTTCTTGCGCGGGCGAGATGTCCAGCTGTTCCACTGTTGTCGCCCCGGAGCTGCCAATGAAATCCCCAATGAATGGTTGCGAATAGTAATTCGCAGTGACATGTGGTGCAATCCCAAGGTACTCGACTGGGAGCCACATGATGGGCTGATACGTCTCAGCGAACATTTGTTGATAGTGCAAGCGAGAAATGCCTAGAACCATGGCATACAGGTAAAAGTCTACCTGCCAAAGAGCGCTGCCCAGCACGGCTTGATATTGTGGAGCGTACTCGCCCATCAGGGAGTTTCCCACCTCGGAAAGAACAAACGGGAGGTCTGGGCGATTCTCCTTCAGGTAGTCGAGTTGGCAGTGGAAGAAATCCATCCTCCAGTGCGTGAAGGTCAAGTTCATCAGACCGCTGCCGATAGGAAGATCGTCTGAACTGTCACCCCCAGCGTTCTGGTAATAATGATGAGCTACGGTCTTGATGTACCCGTCGTCGTCTATCCCGAGGTCAAAAGCAGTTTCGACATCAAGCTCGTAGCACAGAATTGAACTATAAGCCGCAACATGTGCTGCCGTGTCGAAGGCCTGAAAGATCTGGGTGCTTGGCAGATCCACATTTGCCACGATAGCCTCAGCATACTCGGTGTCTATAATCCAAGTTAGCAAGGTTTAAACCCAAACAGTTAAAACAAAGGAAAGATTGGAATGAGCTTACAGTTGCTAACGTAGGTCTCATTAGTAAATGCGGTCTGCCATTCCGGCGGACCTAGAATACCTTCAGTGCCCGCGTATGTTGCGCTGTACCAGTCTGGCTCATTCCCAATCTCGATAGAGTGCAATTGGCTCGAGTCAATACCAGCAACTGCTGTTTTGGCCCACAAGACTGTCTCGTTGATATCCGTGTTGACCAAAGGGACTTGGATCATGTACTCTGCAGCTGAGAGTACGGAGGTTAAGGCCCAATATGCAGGGCCTATCGTCGTGCCACCAACATCGTAATTGGTACCGTCTGTGGCTAAAGGCAAGGCCGGCACTGTTTGGTTTGCAACATATTCCGCATAATCTGCTGATGTACCCCCGAGTCGTATTATGCTTCACGCCACAAAATTAGCACCATACGCGAATGTGTTTGGCTGGTCATCTGTTTGGCGCGCGGTATAGGCGTGCTTCTTTACTTACGGTGTTCCGCCAGTCCGGCTTGTAAGAGATTCAATCAGATTTACCGAGAACTCATTGGTGTTGCCGTCGGCGTCCAGGACGTAGTTCACAAAAGATGCTTCTTCGAAGCCGAAACCCGGGAATTTCACGTCAACGACATCGGATGAGGAGGATGTTGGCAAGGATATAGACAAGACCGTGCTAGAAGCCCTTGGAGCTAGTGGCTTTGCAGAGATGACTGAAGCTCCTAGGGAGACTGCCAGTACTGAAGAGGATGAGTACTTCATCTTGGAGATACAACGGCTGGTACGTGAATCTGCACAAAATGAGATATACTCCAGGACAATGTGACAGCCCTAATGTCTGCGCATAACACTACGGCCTGGGGACCTTCACGATATTTAACTTGTGCATACAAACGGAAAGACTTATCCGAGAGTTCGACCCCGCGCGGTTCATCGTGAAAGGCCCCCGTAATTCCTGGCCTGGATGGTCTCGTGTGCTAAAATTACATGATGTTCTGTATGAGCATGACTTGAGGGCTTCGCATGCTAGGCACCTAACGTTATCAATAGATCCACCAGGAGTGCAAGGTAATGTAAGGAAAAACGAGTTGCTGCATATGCAGGTATAGCAAGCACGTCATGCTTTCTACCTAGTACCATTAATAGGTACATACAGAGGACGACAGCTGCGCCTTTTTGGTGTAGTCAATAGGATTGTTTGATGCAGGAAAGGGGAAATCATGAGGTATGTGTGCCCGTGGGTGGCCTGCATGAAAGCCCGCAGTATTGCTGATGGTGCAATCAACCACGCTGTTGACGTTCGTAATCTGCACGCCCCGTCTGCTGCAGTCTAAAAGCCGCCAAAGCCGAACCTCCTGACCGACAAGATGCCAAAAAATTGACATGCGATTTGGCTGGTCAACCTGGTTCAATATTTACGGCGCAAAAGGCCTGGACTGGTCTAGCGTCTCTTGACATCCAAATAGAATGCAACAAAGATCGAGGATGGTGACGACGACAGGATCGAGGAATAGCGTGAAAAGCCGAACGATCGAAAAATCTATCTTCAATAGGCCTGAGACCCATTTTTAGAAACACAACCCTTGATCAGAACCTCTGTTTTGCAACAAGCTGTACAGCATATTGGCATCGTTGACCGACTTTGATTGATCTCTTTTGAGCATCGTCCAGTCTCTCAGGGAAGAAGGTCTCTCTTCCATATGTCAGAACAGAGAAGAGCACATTATCATTCTCACACTTCCCACATCATCATCCCAAGGTATGTCAAGGTCTCAAAAGAGACCCAAGATATGCTGCAATCACCATCATAGCTAGTGAGGCTCGATGTGGCTTTCGCCCAAGGCCTCCGCCACCTGGCAACCTTGGAAGTTTGCACTGGACCTGGGGTAAGACCTTGGTCTGTTTGCACGTCTGATAAAACACCATCCTACGATCGCATAACACTGCAATGACGACCAAACCAGTTATGCACAAAAACTTTAGATACGGAATCGAGGATATGAAGGATCCAAAGGCATGCGAGTAGGTATTTCATGAGGGAAGTGCATAAGAGACAGCAGCTTCACAACTCACACTGCATAAACTGTCTAGGGATCAGCCGACTTAGCCAACCTCTAGATGTCCCATGGTAGGAAAATATATCAAGGCGATCCTACTGTATGGCACTGGCGGAACTGTGGCACCTCAGTCAGTTGTGTCAGCCTTGCAGCAGAGCAGCCTCAGGCCAATAGCACCAATCCAGAAGTTCTGGGTGTTCTTTTGTCTTGAGGTCTATGTTCCTAAGTTCAAGTGTTCAAGCATGAATCAGAATCATTGCGAGCTTGAATTTATGCATTTCGAAGTTTGTTCCCAGCGTTTATGAAGGCGTTGAATCCTATTCACAAACTGGCTCAATTGGTGGAACGTTCACATTCAGTCAGCAGGGACGATTCATTTTGTCCTACTATTCAATTGCGATCCGGTGTGATTCAGAGGAGTCGTAAACTTTGGCTTTATTCTACTTCAAAAGGGTGTCAAAGGTTCCTGTAAGATTGAGTCTCTTATACTCAAGACTATAAGCAGGAGCGACAGGTCAAACTAATTATGAGGAAGTGACATAAGGTAGCCTTGCTTACTTCTAAATAGCATCTCGCCCATTGCTTCGTGGAGACTGAAACTGAACGGTAAATAAGTAAAAACCTTGCTCGATACAGTCAGTACTGAGTGAATTTGCAGGTCCAAAGGATTGGGACTTGTTTGCCTCGCACAAATAATGGTGCATTGATAGCACAAACATCACCTCTCGTTTCATTGAAGCAACACACAGCAGCCGAAACATATCCAGACAATACCACAGAGACAACACAAGAAAAGGCAGCTTGCTTCACTTGTTCAGGTACGTACAGCACAGTACACAGCTCACAGCCCACTCCAATTCCCAACAATAGACACGACTTGACAGGCACATCTTGCTCTCCCCCCCCCCGCCACCACATCCATGCAGACAGCTTTTGTTTGTTTCACACAACATAATTCAAGTATTGTTGTCCCACTAGTCTCATCAACTCGGGCTGGGCATTGTTGACTCTTGCAGCCACTTTTTGCAAGCTTCCCACCTACCTACTTGATTCCAGTCCTTCTTCTTCGAATGATCTGTCATCAATATGGCCGATGATCCAGGAAGCCCACACACTGCCAAGGAGCCCGAGAGCAGCAAGGAAGGCTCTCACGAGAGTACTCGATTATCAGAGTACGCCGAGAATCGACCCAACCCTTTGCCAGAGCTCGCCGTCGACCCTCAAGCCGCGTCAGAACCTGTGTCGAACCTCGAGGAGCTCAAAGCCCACGACGACGCTAATCCCTTCGCCGGCGTACCTGTCACACGGCCACCTGGCCTCGTCCAGCCTGATGGCGGCGACCAACGCGGTCCGGCTGTCGTATTCAACGATCCCGAGCGATCCTGGATCGGGAAACACAAGAGTTGGGTCATCGCTGGTCTTTTATTAGCTGTTATCACCCTGGTGGCAACAGTGGTTGGCGTCGTCGTAAAGGGCCACAAGTCGGTTAATGGAGGTGGCTCCACGTGAGTACATCAAACCCTTCACTGATGGGTAGTGGTCAATACCAAACCGCCATGAGATTGAGTGCAAAAGACTGACCATCAGTCACGGCGATTCGACTAGTGCCACGCCAACGCCAATTCCTTCTTCCATTTCAGGGCAGGCATCAACCTCGGCCCCAGCAGCAGCAACGTCAACGTCCGTGAGTATCACCACGTCGTCTCAGCTTCATACTGTTACAAGCAGCGTTTTCCTTCCAACTACTTTCCCAATGGAGAGCACATCATCGTCCCACCTTCACACTGAGAGGACATCGCCGGCGTCTTCGCCGGTGTCTTCCACTACTGTCTTGGTGTCTTCTTCCACTACTGTCCTGGTGTCTTCTTCCACTACTGTCCTGGTGTCTTTTCTCACTACCCCGGCTTCCTCCAGTCAGGTGAAGTGCTGTTTCTTTCTCTCTTTTCTCATATAATTATTCCAATTGATGATCGCTGACCTGACTCCTAGTCCTCGACCCCTACCGAGTGTGCTTCTTCCAATTTCAAGACAAATGCCTCTTTCATGGGCATCACGGGCGTCATGGGAGGCTGGGTAAGCTCGTTCGCTGCTACGAGTGATGCAGTGGGTTGCTGCACCTATTGCTATCGCTCAGTGCCTTCGGGATGCGATGGGTGGATGTGGGTACCGAACGCTGATGGCACATCGAGCGGCACATCATGTGTGCTGATCAGTGGGTGGGAGGGCAAGAATAGTGATGGCACTTGTCCATCAGGATACACAAGTGTTTCCATCCTCACTCAAGCATCCAACGCTAGCCACGTCGGCGGTGCAGGCCCTTGTGGGACAGTCAGCTAAGCGACCTGGGATTCACCGGGGCACTTGTATAGAGGCGCCGAAGCACCGTTGGATATGGATTCAGATTAAAAAAAGCACGGCCATGAATGGTCAGAACGGCCAAACAGCGAGCACCACATCCAGCCTGAGCGCGAGAGAACGCAAAGCAATCATGAAATTACAGCGAACAACCATGACTTGAGGAATTTATTAGTTTCTGCGATCTTTTCCTTTCCAAGTGCGCAGTATGCCAGCCAAATCATCTGAAGGTTCGTATAACACAGCTCTGATATGGGTTAGCGGCGGATAGCTTCAGGGGCAGCGCGTCAGCGCGTCACGCCATTGAACCATTTATACCTCGTTTATAAGATGACTTCACTTGTATTGGCTAGCGGTCCCGGGGGGCCAAGGTTTTCGTACGGATTGGTCGTCCTATCACCTCCCCGGTTGAGGAGTAGATCCGGCACTGGTAAGTGAAGAATTAGAACTGACAACGTACGAACTAATGATCGCTCTTCATTATTGCCGTCCTTCAAACCTGGCAGGGCAGATCTGCAGTACATTTATTCCATGCTGGTGCTCCCAAGCTGTGCTCCTGAAGCAACCTTCTTGGACAGAAGCAATCTTGAGAAAGACAAAAGCCCGGCAACATCCGCCCGGCCTACCCTCCCCCCCCGCAAACCCTAAACAAGCGAAAGTAAAACAAGCCGCTGAAGGCTTGTTCACCCAATACGACGTGGCGTTTCTCATTTTTCCCTCTTCAACTCTCATAACCTCTCAGCGCTTTGACTTTCTCTACTGCAACACTGTGCCCATCTTTTGAGCTGTCACTATTTTACTTGTCACGATACCTGACAGTCCTACACAATTACAATTATGAGCCCTTTCTTCCATGGCGCCGTCAGACCCGTGAAAAAGTATCCAAGACCGTGGAGTCTGAACCCACGGTTGAATCCGGACCTCAACAAGGGTAATGCACGCATGTCAATCCTCGGCCTGCCGAGTTTCGAGACAGGCATTGACCTACCTGTCTTCAATGGCCTCTATCCCAAGCCAAGCAGAGACGAGCTCACAAAGGTTGATGAAGCTGTCGTTGTCAGCTCAAATGGTGACTTGGACTCAGAATCAACGAAAGAGCAACCGCATGAGGCTGGTGTCCCAATCGCTCAAACCGCCGAGCCTATCAGTGTCGCAAGAACACTGAATCGTGCAAATGCCGCACCTGAGGGTGGCGATAGTGTGGGAGACAAGGGCCAGCTGGAATCTCTTGTTGAGGAGCCCGAGGCTGAGGAAGCTGTCGATGAGGATTCCAAAGAAATCACAGCACCGCAGTCTTTGGAGCCTGCATCAGCACCAGTCCCAGATGAGAAAGCCCCGCCAGCATCCGAGCCTCTATCAGTAGCCTCGCCGAGTCTCAATGACCGCGTCGACCACAGCAGCTCAGAAGAGACCTCTCCGGCAATAGAAATAAGAGAAGCGACACAACCCCAGGTTGACGGAGCGGGTCTAACGGAGGAGGAAACCGAGGATCGCACTGAAGACGATGAAGGTCACCCGGATCCAGTGGAGGCGCCTGCTGAAATCCCGGATTCTCCACTTCAGCAGGCAGAGGACATACCTGTTGAGCCTTTACCTGCAATCATCGAAGAACCCGCCGGGAGTGAGGAACAGATGCAAAGCTTGGAAAATCCTGATTCGGGGGTGGATGATCAGACTGAGGTTGTGTCAGGACCCGCCGGGCTTGGACCTCTGGAGGTAATCAAGGAGGAGCCAGTCGCAAGCGAGGAGCCAGCCATCACTTCCCATGACGACTCTGCCGTGGATGAAGCCGAGCTGCAAGTCGACAAGGCTGTCGAGGACGAAAAAACCACAATCGGCGGTCTAGAACCAGTGCACGAGGCCCCAGAAATTCTCGAGGATACGGCAGCCAGGGAAGCGACGCCCGTCAACAGCGTCAACGTGCATGATGCAAATGCCGCTTCAGATGAAGAGGCTACTGACAACACAACGCCAGTAGATAAAAGGCGAGAATACTTCGGCGTGTCAGACGCTGAAGACCATGCCGTCGACCGGAAAGACTCCATGTTCGAGACGCCGTTCGAGACGCCCATGGAAAAGCAGTCCCTCGCAACCGAAGGCTCCACCCCCTTCGAGACATCCTTTGAAACGCCAATGGAAAGGCCGTTCTGGGCATCAGGAGCAGCAGCACAGCATGCGCCTGAAGAGTTCCTTGCTGACGACGAGCCTGCGGAGGGGCCGTTCATTCCCCGACACAGCCCGGATGTGGCTGATTCTGCCACCGAGGACGCAACGCAAACCTGGGGTCGTCCCCACAATAGCAAGCAATTTGATGATGATGATGATGATGACGATGATGTGGAGGAGCATCAGGTCGCACCAAGTGTTGGTACTGCGTCGGCGGCGGAGTCAGCGACAGATGTAGAGCCGCTCCTCTCGGACGAGCAGCTTGATGTTGACGATGAATTTCGACCGGGTGTGAAGGTAGATTACACCACGTAGGGTCACTGGACTTGATACGAATGGTGCAGGGTTGGGTTTGAGGAAAGCCACGACTTCACGACTTCACGACTGGCCGCGGGGAGAGCGAGTCGATTAAAGTTAATTGGTTTTGTTTGGTTTCATTAATTGCTCAACGCATCGGCGGTGTACAACAGCTTTTGATGGCTGAGTGGAACGACTGCCACGAAGACAGCAGTGCTGGGCGGTATTTTGATTTAAACTGGATGTTAGGATTCACCAAGATCTGAACTCTCTGAGAGAGATGATGGGACGAAGGGTGACGCTGCAACGAATACCCCAATAATCTGATGAACACATACTAATAGCCAGACATTGAGCACTCATAGCGAGCGTGCTATAATCGAGGGTGAAGACCTGTCGTTTGCGGAAGCACAAAATATACAAATTTGTTACCACACAGTCTTTGCAATCGCTCTCTTTCACAACCTGTCTACCTACCCTTCGAAAGATTCGCGTTCCCCGCCAGAACGAACGGCTGAGGTTTTGGTGCCCCGTGGGGTTTGCTCAAGCTAGACCACGTAGTGTCTGTCCGTCTCTACGCTAATTCCACGATAACAGCGGGACGCTTGTTGGTGCCCTTTCGAAAAAAAACAGCTGTCATGTTCCTGTCACGACCTTTTGTCGTTCTTCACTACAGGACGGGGGAGGCGTTCGCTCTGTTTGGTCATTTATACTTCGAATATTTTCACCGAATGTCTCTTGTGGTGAATTGGCCAAGTAGAAGTACAGAGACGATTTCCGGATGACGATACCAGGCTATCAAAGGCAGGCTACCATGTATTCTGTGCCACGGACTTCTTGATCGTGGTGCGCTTTTGGCAACACCATAGCAGTCAGCTCTCAGGATGGCATGTGAAGATGATCCCAGATTTCAGTCTACTTAGGGCATATAAAATAGCAAGCGTGTCTGCAACATGTTGGTCACTTTAGCTTCAGCTTCTTCAAGTTATACCCTCAAGAAACTCTTCAAAGTATTGACATCGGTCAACTTCACTGGCTATTATGCTTGGCTCAATGTATGTTAGATCTTGACAGATAAAATCCATTGAAAGAAATCGTCACGCTGACAGTATTGAAGCAAAGTTCGCGTCAATGGCGCCCGATGCGGCGCCGAGTCGATTGTCCTTGCAGCCATCACCTCGATCGCAGGTTTCTTGTTCGGCTATGACATTGGTCAGATCTCCGGCATCCTCCTGTTTTCAAGTTTTGTGTCGCGCTTTGCCCAGCTCCAGCCTGACGGCACCCACCAATGGCAGCCCATCATGCAGTCTCTCATCGTCTCTTTCATGTCCATCGGCGCACTCCTAGGCGCTTTCACAAGTGGGTACACGGCGGAATGGTGGGGCCGGCGCAAGAGCATGTGCTTCGGTGTCGGGATGTATATCATTGGCACTGTCATCCAAATGACAGCCATGAAGACTTGGGTCCACTACGTGGCGGGCCGGTTTGTAAGTGGCCTGGGAATTGGCAGTCTGAGCGTAGTGGTGCCCATGTTTCAGAGCGAGTGCTCGCCCAAAGAAATCCGTGGCGCAGTCATTGCTTCTTACCAGCTCGCGATTACGGTCGGTATCCTGACTGCAAATGCCGTCAATCTTGGTATGAGGAGAAGCGAATCCTCGGACTCGTCGTGGAGATGTGTCGTTGCGCTTGGTGCCTGCTGCTCTATCCCGCTTGCTTTGGGTGTGTTGTGTCTGCCCGAGTCACCTCGCTGGCTGGCGAGCAGGGAGAAATGGGCCGGTGTGCGGATATCAGTGGCAAGACTACGAGGGATGAAAAACGATCCGGGAAATCATGCAGTCACCGAGGACATCCGGGAAATCCGCGCTGTCCTCGAGAAGGAAGCCAGCCACGGCAAGGGTGGGTGGCTGGAATGCTTCACTGGCAGTCCTGGTAACATCCCGAAGCTGCGCTACCGGACGCTCCTGGGTATGGCGATTCATTTCCTGCAGCAATGGACGGGTGTGAATTATTTCTTCTACTACGGTTCGACCATCTTCAACGCCGCAGGCCTCCACGACCCCCTCATTACGCAGGTCATTTTAGGTTCTGTAAACATGTCCATCACACTCTGCGGCTTTTACATAGTTGAGAGATTTGGACGCCGCATACCGCTGTTCCTTGGAGCACTATGGCAGTCGGTTTGGCTGCTCGTGTTTGCCTGTGTGGGGGCAGCCAAGGATCCGAACACTCACCCAAACTCGGGCAGGATCATGATCATAGCGGCTTGTATGTTCATTGTCTCTTTCGCGAGGTAAGTTGGTATCCTCGCTTACTGACCAAGTTTCTATTTTTTTGCTGACGAAGAACATCGAAGTTCATGGGGACCGATGGCTTGGATTGTGGTCGGAGAGACATTTCCGTTGCGAACAAGAGCTAAGCAGGCTTCCCTGGCGACAGCTGCCAACTGGACCGGCAACTGTACGTTTCTGACAATCCCTTTGAGTAGAAGACAACCGGGTACAAGCTCCTCGCTGACCGATACAATGTAGTCCTCATAGCCTTTCTCACCCCCCTCGCCAACGCCGGTATTTCGTACAACTTCGGCTTCGTCTTTGTTGCCACCAACCTTACCGCTGCAACGATCGTATGGTGCTTCCTGTACGAGTCGGCCACTCTCAGCCTCGAGAATGTTGACGCCATGTACTCTGACCCTGATGTGAGGGCGTGGACTTCGGCCAAGTGGGCTCCTCCCGGCTACTTGAACCGTAAGCAGCGCAATGGAGGGGTCCTCGAATTGCAGCAGTTCGAGGCTTCTGATCTTCGACGAGCCAGCACAGCGCCCACTTCGCATAGTTTTTCTGCCGGGGACCATGTGGAGAAGTCGATGAGTGGGAGCGTCATGAGTTCGGTGGTGACGAGGGAGAGGACGTATGAGCACATCGAAGACAACGCAAGTTGAGAAGGCAGGCGTAGTCTATTTTCATCTAGAACTGCGCTACCAGTTGCTCAGGATCTGTGTAGTTTCTACCCACAAACCTTTAAGTTTAGTGATTATGTCTTACGCGAATACTCTTAACATATCACCCGGTGCACACTTTCTTGACACTCAAAGCACCTCCAAGTCTGATTTTGGCTGAACGCCGATTGAAACCATTCTTTTTTTCTGAATAGACCAAGCGAGCCTCGAGAGCAAAAGCTGCTCGACTGAGCAAATCCAGCACTTGATTCACAAAAAATGGTGCAGAAGCGGGTTGCTATCTGCCTTCGACACAGCTCAATCGACGGCTTATGAGGAGGTCAAATATCCGGGAGGAACGGCGTATGGATTGTGTTGTATTAACTAAACATTTAGACCTGCTACTCAAGTACCATAGAGCAACATGCAACTGAACGAATTACGAAAGAGAAATGGCTGTTTCATAGGATAAAATTGGTTGAAGGCCTACTTGACGTCGACCCCAAAGGCGGGACCTTAGTCAGCAAGAGCCATTAACAAAAGGCTGGCACAGTTCCATGCCAGTGTGATAGTGCCGGCATGCCGAGGTCCAGCTCGGCGATGACGACCTTTTAGCCAACCTCGACCTGGTCGCATCTCACAAGCCAGACAGTCTCGTCTGGCCTGAGGTCTTCCCGACAGCAACGAGCAGCACTGCGGCCGTTGCATTGCTCAACGACCATCTTCATACCACCAATGTCTTGAACCGGACGACTGTCAACAATGTCGTCGTCGGCAGATACAAACAATAAGACCAAACGGTCGCCCGTCCAATCGCCGAACCTGCGCAACGTCCTCTCCCTGCCTCCAAAATGGCTGGCCAAGTACGATGATTTTGTCACCAAGAACGCGAGCCAGGTCTCCCAAATGGAGTCTGCGCTGCGCTCTCTCACGTATATAATACCAGGTATGTACAAAACTACTAGCTTCACACTGTCGAAATCCCCTATCTGATTCATTCCTCTTCACTAGGTCGCTTCCGCGATGCCGAACTCGCGACAGAGGGAATCCACTCTGGCGTACAACTCCTCTCGCTCTACCACGACCTTCTCCTCTTCCGCGCATCAAATCCCAGCTCTCTTAGCAAATCCCTCCATGCCCGCTACACTCGCTTTTGGGCCGCCAAGTCCACCCTCTACCGCCGCGTCGCCGTAGTCCTGCAGGTCGTCCAGTACACTGAGCTACTTCTCGAGATGTGGGCAAAGCGCCGCGGCGAAGCGGTCCGGTGGAGGGTAGTCGTACTCATCGAGGCAGTCAAGGCATTTTGCAGGCTGCTGCTGCTCAAAATCACGCGATCGCGGCCTTTGGTGACGCCTGCACTGCCAGAGCGGGAACCGGTTGAGGAGTTGGCGGAAGAGGAGGAAGACAATGGAAAGGCTTTGGCGGAGTTAATGGGCGAAGAGGAGCATGTGGAACAGAACGGTGAAGCCAATGGAACAGCAGATAAATCACTGGTAAACCACGACGGCGCAAATGCCAACGGTAATGGCCACCTCCTCAAGGCCAACGGCAATGGACATCCTCCGCAAGCCAATGCATCACCCGCCGACGGGAAGAAAGAATGGCCCATGCCACGCACAGGGCTCTCTCTTCCGACCCTCCCGTCGCGCGGCGACATCTCGAACTACCTCTTAACCCGCGTCCTCACTGCCGACGACATCAAGCCCGCAACTAAGCTCCTCTATACCCTTTACGGCTCTGCTCAAACCGCCGAGGTGCTTCATATCCTCTCTCCTCTGATCTACGCCATCGCTTTGTCGCGCAGCAGCGACAAGCGCAATGGCTGGACGCCTTGGCTGATCGGGCTGAGTGTGCAAGTCGCCGCGCGACAGCTTGCAAAGCGCGCACGAACAAGGAACGCGCCGGCCTTGGAGAGGGAGGAGTGGAGCAAGAGGGGTAAGCAGACGTGGTGGTGGATGATGAGGGGCGCGGCATATGAGAATGTAGTCAAGGGTGTTGTGGGTGGTGCGAGGAGGCGGGTGCCTGGGTTTGTGGGCACAATATTGGAGGATTACGAGTACCTGTGGGAGAATTACTATTTCAGCACGAGTGATTCGTGATGAGGGAAGGCTTCATTTTTTCAAAAGACAAGAAGAGGTAGCTCGCGTCCGAGCTTGTCTTTCCTGTTGCGCTGGAAGCAAAGACCGAGCCCACGACGGTAAGAGGGCCCGAGACGAAGTCCGCACTCCGTCCAGATATAAGAAGTCTGGACAGAACTTGAGGCACGTTTTCAATATGCGAGGCCGTCAGTTGATGGTCCAAGGTTGCCGCCACACATACTCACTTACGGAGTAAGACCGAGTAACTACACGCGTCGCGCTCGGTGGGCAGAGCATGCCAGAATGGGATGCCGATAAGCTTAAGCAATACGCAATGGGAGGCATAATAGGGCGAGGCGGTGGAATCTATTGCATATACATTGCACTATGACTGATGGCGCTGCGCTCTTGGAGGGAGATACTGAACATCTCGATGAATTCCCTTTGTTCTAACCAGTGTAATCATAGGAATTCGCATAATCGACCATGATTTCCCTGAAGGCAAAAGACAGACCAGATACATGTAAAAAGAAGTCATCGGAATAAGCGAGTAATAAATCTTCCTCCTCGAAGGAGTGCATGTTGCGCATAAATTCAGGGGATTGGTCATGATGCTGCGTTGGCTGTACCCAGTATCTCGTTCGAAGAAATGCTACCCATGCCCTGATTAATAAGGAGAAGAAGTCATGTTCAAAGAAAGGTGTGAATTCATTGGTAAAGACCCATTATAGGAAAGACGCATTATGCGGAGCTTCCTCGGTGGATACTAGGTGTATGAAAAGTAATACATGATTGGTGCTGCAACACGAGGTGGCTTGCAAAGCACACTGCGAACAGCAATCAATACGGAATAAGAGGGCCTGCAAACATGGCCAACCTGCATCTGGCGATACCACCTCGAGTACATGAGCTATATAAATTTTGACAAACACGCTCTTGGGGAGCAAGATGGGGAGTGAGCGATTTTTGGGAACGTATCATGATTAGCACATTCAGAGAAGGATTTGTTACCTGTGAACTACCTAGGATCTTCAATATGCATAGGTAAATGGATTCGCCTAATATAAGGGTCTCGGGCGAGCTTTTGAAAGACGGCTTGTAACTTTGGGAAAAGGCTCATTTGCGTACATTATAGGTTGTCTGTTTGAGACAGCAGCTTGGGCGGCGAAAAGGAATGAGCTATAAATGTCATTCATTGGGCGTACCACGAGAGACAATCTAACCTCCTGCATTCAAATTTCCTTTTCAGCTGAATGCAAGTTGTCCAGCAATGTTGTGTTACCCAACCATTAGGAATCGTGCAAAACCTGCTCCAAAATGGCCCCCTCTCGCGGCATCAGGATTCATCTGCAGTCAGCCACCCTTTCACCAGAAAAGATGCTCGAATACTATGAATTCCCTGCGTACACTACGGTCAAACTCACTTTTGGAAATAGACCCCACCCAGGAAGGTGTGCAGACTGGAAGCCACTTACTTATATTACCTGCGGCTTAGTTTCTCAATACCGCTCTCGAATGTCTCTCATCTTGGAAGAGACTGGGTGGATCCGCATTTCTTAAACGCCCCGAGATCCTGCCCTCAAGTCGCTTGAGCACTTGTTTGCCCATTTCTTCTGTTACACTACTCCATCAAACCTAGACTCGGGCGGACGAGCCCTCTAGTCTACGATCTCCTTCACTAGTTCAGCATGCCGATGGCAGACTTGCTCTCTGCCACTCGCAGCCAGTCTTTGTTGGTGCTTGCGCTAGCATTCTTTACTCGAGCCCTTGCCGAGTCGGGCTCTTCAATCGTTCAAACTTTCAACTACATCGACACCATCTCGGGTTATAATGAGCTCTCGACTTGTGCGGAGCAGGTTCTCTCCACCGTTGTTCGTGCCGAATACAGTGGCTGCGGAGACTCATATGCTATCACTAGCTACACATGTTTCTGCACTGACAGCAGTAGCTATATGAGTGCTGTTATCTCAAGAGATGTCATGTCCTCATGTCCTGTCTCAGTGGCTTCTCTTCAAGCTTCCAGTGCGCTTGGGATATTCGCTGCATACTGTGAGCTGGGAGTTAGTGCAGGCTTAACAACTCAGACAGCTGCAGGTAAGTGTAAATCAAAGCGTAGATGGTTGTCTGGGGGTCCTGCTTGCAGCTGACCGATAATTTCAATGTCCTGTAGGCGCAGCAAGTCCCACTGCTACAGGAGAGTCAAGCTCCGCAAGTCCGGCGGATACAATTGCCCCAGCCACTGCTACAGTGACGATTTCGTCGACGCCGACCAATGCCAATTCTGCTTCTACCTCCTCTGCGTCGTCATCCAGCAACACATTGGCCATAGTCGTAGGCGTAGTCGTATCCTTCTTTGGATGTATGGTAGTCTTGGCCGCGTGGATTTTCTGGAGGAAACACAAGAGAAGAGTGGAAAAGCCACAGGTCTGGCCCGACGCAGTCAATGAAACCAATAATGAACCCAGAGGCTGGTCTCGAAAAGAGGCTCCGAGCTATGAGTATCGGAGAGAGGTGCCCGCGACTGAACGCCCTGTCGAAGTATTCACGAATGAGCATCCCACTGAAGTGCCTGCGCACACGAATCCTGTGGAATTACCAGCTGGGGCGTTTCGCCATGGTCAAAACCAAGTTATGAGCGGCAACCAGTTTTACGAAGGAGTCTTCACAAAGCAAAGTCTCTAACCATGCATATGATAACCGATCATGCAATCAGCCAGTGTATCATTATCGTTGCACTGATCTGAGCAGAACGCCTTTTTCCGACACACCAGTGATCTATGCCGCCAAGCGACGAAACGCGAAATAGGTACGGCTCTCTAAGTCCTACACGAGCTTTGTGCCTCCATGCCCATAGAAGTCTGCTTGAATCCAGTTGCCTCATCGCCTAAAACCTGAAAAGCCATTGTCATACCGCTAGCTTGATGCCAAAGTATATGGCAATGAAGTGCCCAAATCCCCTCATTATCTGCTAGAAAACGCAGAACCACGTATCCAAACGAAGGCACGTAGACTGTGTCTTTTTGCAATGGGTTTAAAACATTGAAGGGGCCACCCCGCGGCTCTTTTGACGAATCGAAGGGATTATAGTGGTCCCACCCACCTTTTCCACGGTAGGATGATATGACGAAGAATTTGAAACCGTGCTGGTTAGGGTCAGTCTCGTTGGTAATTTTGGACGGCCGCATCTAGGTCGCTGAATATGGTTCGACTTCAAAATAGGGGTCTCTTACCAAGTGAAATGGGTGACCCGTACCGTCCATATTATTGATTACAAGATCTACCCAGACTGGCTTGTCCCCCGTCCATGGAACTAGCTGATGGCTGTCCCAAGCCTGTCGGTCAACAGTCAGGAGAGGTAGGCTTTGCGGCGCCCAGTACGTGCGGTTGAGAAACCCAGTCGGGATCCCATGAAGGCGATTAAGTATTTCGATGGCGCTATAAATTACGAATCGCTTAGCAGGCTCCGGCAGTGGCTCTGGCAACTTCGGGCCTTGCGCAGTCTGTAAGTTGAACTCCGTTACAGCATCATTATTTGTATCTGCATTTTGATATGTCCCAGGTGATATCAAAAACTCCTGTGTCGGCGTGAGGGCCAAATTTGGCTTCTGGAAATTTCTGGTGTGTCCCGTCAGTCAGACAGGTTGACTTCCGCGGGGATATTGTGCCGCTGGGAAACTTACTCCTTGTCAAGACGGATAAGCATCTTGCTTTCACTCTTGTGCAACTGTTCTGGCCACTCTAAGGTAAAGTCAACCCTCTCCCCTGGGTATGAGATCCCCACGCCGTTGGCAGGAACCGTTACCACCTTTTGGCTTCCGTCCAGGTGCGTGGTATTAATGAGCGCGCCTGGTACTTTCAACGAGATTCCAGTCATTGACCTTGCTAAGCCATCAATAATCCTTTCCTTTCACAGCCATTGAATGATCTCGACTCACCCAACATTTACTAAACGGACCCGATACCGTAGGCTTTTTTCCAATATCATCTGTGGTTTGGCGATGTCTCTGCAGTCTATGGGAAGTGCAGGAACAGCTTTAGAACAATCGAAATGACCTATTCCATTCACCAGAAGAGAGTCCGGGCACGGCTAAATAGTCAACTTTCTACCACCGGTCTGCTTGGCTGCGGGGACTAACCTCGTCACCATTGCTCCCGGCGTTCATAAAAGTTGCGAGGACTTGCGAAGCGGGAAGATGATACCAATCACCCACAAGAAGCAAGAGTTCTTGGTCTTCGCTTGCCGTGGCAAACTTCTCGTTTCTTGGCTCATGAACAACTAGACCTCCATACAGACCGTCGCCGCGTTGGGTCTCGGAATGCGCATGATACCTACATGGTTGGTGAGCCTCATGCTGTAAACAACCCCAGAAGGCTTTGAGCCTTACTGACCAGAACGTTCCAGTTTCTTTCTCGCCGATTTTGAAGCGATAGGTGAAAAAGCCTCCCGGTGGAATAGCGCACTGTGTGATTCCAACTGGCCCGTCCATGTGGTTTGACCCTTTGGGGGCATGATCAGATGACCTCTCCTCTAAGAACCCTCATCATACGAACACATACCTCGCATTTCGAGGCCGTGCCAATGTATAGATACGCTCTGTTCATAAGAGTTCTGTACACGTACAGCGAGAGTATCTCCAGGTCGAGCCTCGATTGTGGGTCCGGGAAATTCCCCATTGATGAGGATGACCTCTCTCCTCACGCCGTCTGGCCTCAGAAAGGCAGATGTGATGTTCCAGTCGAATTCAATAACCTTTGGACCCCGCCGGATATGGTCATCCGGGTGCATGGCAATCGCCATATCGCGGTATTGTAACGCTTTTGTAGGTGGAAAATGAATGCGCTCATCTACACTGGAAAAAGATTCCCATTCAAGTTTGAGGCTTGCCAGGGTGTGAATTATCACTGTAGCACTGCCGGCCAAAAGCCATATCCAGGACCACGGCTGGCAAGATGTCTTCAGTGAGATGGGGCTTCTTTCATGCCGTGTCCCACATGTGAAACTCCCATACCGTGTCGCCATATTGCTGAGAAGCTCCAGAAACTTGAACCCCGATGGGGAGAATGGCTGGTGAGCATGAAGCCAACTAAGACTTCACTGTATTGACAAAGGCATGTATGCTGAGTAGCCTGAGGAAAACACAACTTTGCCGACGAATCACGTTCCCCCCGGAACGCATATTAGGTCTATTCTCCCCAGTGACATTGCCATCCCCGAGGTGATGGCGATTGCACCCTCATTCGTGTGTGGGACGCGGACCTTCGATGCATGATTACACGTCACACACGCACGGGATTGTGTGCTGTGACTGGACTGTGCTTTTGCATGCTACTCTCCCACAAGGCATTTTCCATGTTACTGTCATCCATAGATCCAAGGCACGTGGATAATTGGTTATCATTCAATACAACGTGACAACGGCTTTAAGTCTTATTCTCCCGGTCAATATTGGCTAACTGTGCATGTAGGCATTGCAGGGAAAATCATCCTGAAGTAATGATAACGGCACCTTTGCTCCACACAGCTTCCTACTTGAGAGATCTCTGCACACCGTATGCGATACAGCTCAATAGTTTCTAGCAGACTCAGAGGATCATTGATACACATAGACTAAAAATATGCCTTCCTAGCGTTTGCCACATTGTACTACGCGTGGCTCGGGGACTTAGCTGCATACCTGCGCGGACTCTGCCGCCGCATGAGGAAAATCTTCATATGCAATAAAGCCTCATTCATCTGCTTGAACATAGCTTCCTTTAGTTGAAAACTCATGACTTGTATCTTCTCTAGTGCACAGACGTTCATCATCACTCTTCAAAATCCATGATGACGCTGAATTCTGCCATCCTGATGTTGATCGGGTTCACCGGTGTGAACAGTTTGTCACTTGCAGATGTGAGTCTCCATCAAATATATCCAATTGATTGAGATATTTAGCTGATGAAATCTCAGGTGAAACATGTGGTAATGCTCATGCAAGAGAACAGGTCCTTTATGCATGTAAGTGGTCTCAGACAACAAACCCATACTTTATACATCTGACGAGAACCCATCCAAGTACCTGGGCGCTTTGAAAGGTGTGCGTGGATTTGCCGATCCAAATGTTCAAATTAATCCAAACGGAAGGCCTGTATGGTACCAGTTAGTCTTTGATGAGGTCCGCTCGATGAGCCTTAGACATGGAGCTCACAACACCAGGGATGTCTCGAACTTGACAGATGAAGCACCTTATCTTCTACCATATTGGCTCAATTATCTCGGCGGCGACTGGCCAAATCGAACACAGTGTCTAAACCCTGGAAGCAATGAGTGGCTCCCAACGCAGGTCGCTTTCAACGGCGGACTCAACGATCAGTGGCCTGCAGCAAGCGCTCCCCAGGCATGGGGCTACTACAAGCGAGAGGATATTCCCTTTCACTATGCTCTTGCAGATGCTTTTACAGTTGCAGACCATTATCATGTTAGCATTTCTTGATATCCTGCGTCGGCAGACAAACGGTATGCTGAATCGGGGTTTACATAGGCCAGTGTGCAGTCGAACACAGATCCGTACGTTTGCTATTTCTATTTCCTTGGACTCTTTCTGTACTAGGATGTTCTTAATATTCCATGCAGAAATCGATGGATGTGGCAGTCAGGCTCGATCAATGTTCCAGGAGGGCCTCAGCCCCTTGGAGCTGGAGGGGTTGTCCTGGACGATAACCAGACACCAGGTATGCTTCAATTCCAATACCAAGTTGACAGTTATGCTGAGAATTCTATACAGGTTGCGAAGGAACGAATTTGAATTGCGTACCCTTGTAGTAAGTTGCCTCGTTGGCGTCTTGCTTCGTTACCTAGGTATGTGGGCCTTTGCTTACAGAATACTTGTAAAGCTGGCCAGCCACGGCTGAGTATTACGACGCGGCTGGTGTCGACTGGCGAGCCTACATGGACGAATATGATTACGTGACAAACAACGGCCTGTAAGCTACTTAAACTTCATGACCCGAATCCATGTTGATTCAATTTTGCCGTTTGAAGAAATGTTCACGAAAACCTCATATCTGTCCAGGAACTATTTCGCCAGCTTCCAGAATGCCGCGGAAAACTCAAGTCTTTATCAACGAGGCATCGCTTTCAGTGAACGAAATTCACTTGATGGATTCTTTTCCGATGCCGCTAATGGAACCTTGCCGGAAGTCAGTTGGATATTTCCCCCAGGTGCTTTGAACGAACACCCTCCGCATACTCCTAGTGACGGGGCCTGGTTCATGAAAAACATTGTCGATGCTGTGACTCATGGACCGGACTGGAACACAACTATACTCTTAATCTGTTATGATGGTAAGCTATGCAACCTTTACGTGATACCGCCAGGGTGCAAAGAGACCTTGTATCCGTGAGGTGCTAATGAATGCTTCACGGTCTTAGAAGGTGGTGGGTGGGGCGACCCAGTCTATCCATATCATGCGCCGGAGGGAACAGCGGGAGAATGGTTTGAGGACCCTTATGGCGAGTTTGGTGAAACTTTCTCCGGGCCAGGTCGGTATTGATATACACTTCATTTAGAGGATCTTGTGCTCATATATTCCAAGGCGTCCGCATTCCTTTATTTATAATCTCACCCTTCACCAGCGGTGGCCGACTCTTCACCGAGCGAGCAGACCATAACTCGCACATCTTATTCGTCGGTACGTACCGTGATGTTACTAGCATAACCAAGTTGAGACTTCTTGTGCTCGCAGCTCATCGATTGATATAGAGGAATACCTCACGGCAAAAGGATATCAAAACATCACTACGGCTCAGATGTCAGATTGGCGCCGAGATCATATGTCAAATTTGCTCAATGCTTTAGATTTTGACAACGTGAGCCGAATTCTTCTCATCTGTAAAGTTCCGTTAAGGGACGGAAAACTCAGCTGACGACTTCATATGTGCAGCCCGAATATTTAATTCCGGAACTACCTGCTTCACCTCATCCGTATACTGATGACGAGGGGCTGATCGTGGGCACCTACGTATTATGCGAAGCCACCTACTCTGACGTCGACCCAACAGTGCCATACGGTAACCAGACGCTTGAGGAGGCTCTTTTCTTCGAAGATGGCTTCAAGCAGGTCTATGGCGCACTAAATGAAGGCCACTTCCTAGTTTTCGAGACAAATGGGTACGCTATCGCCAATACCGCTTCGGATAACAGTAGCTCAGAGAGCATTACTGCGACTGCAGCAACGGCAGATCATGAAGATCCTTCCCAACGCTGGATTTTGCATGCCATATCTGATCTGGACAAAGACTTTGGAAAGTTTGAAATCTCAAGTGCTGTGGATGGCAGGTATCTCACCACAAATGCAACATTGACCAACGACAACTCTTCTGCAGGGATTTGCGACATCTCCTACGTTAGCAATGGTCTATATACCTTGCAAAATGCCGATGGGAAGTATTTGTCCGTGGCTGAAGCTGGTCGAATCGAGCTGTCTGAGGCGATCCAGAAGTGGTATGTGTTCTCGGTCACCTATCACTCCTAAACTCATAGTAACATCTTTTTTCGCCGTGTCTAAATGTACATGCCTTCGACTCGTGACTTATGTAGGGGATTTTAGCAGCTTAGATGATTATACATAGGTAGAATTTCTGCCAACTTGTCCAGTAGTCTATCCGAGCAACACTTTTACCTTATGCTCGCCGCATTGCCACTCTCAGGCGGTAAGTTCTAGCCAATAACATTGAAGTCTCAAAAAAGCGCCCAGAACGTAATTCTGAAGTTTGACATGATTTAAAATGTTCATTGCTTCAGCTATTATGAAGAGTAAGGAATAGGGACTGATAGATTTAGAGGATTAGGCTTGATATTGGGATGAATACTTCCACGGCATTATATTTGTATCTTTCCCTTAACGATAAGCTCTGCTATTCCAATGTGATGACAAGTTTCTTAGCCGAAACCCCCGATTTCAGCCTTTCCAGGCCAGAAGTGATAGCGCCGAGGCCCTTTCCGTGGATCTCCGTCGCTGGAGCAGGCTGGAAAGCGCCCTTGGCCAAGGCCACCGGCAGAAAGCTTTCGTACAGAGCATTCCACAGGGAGACATCCGACGCCTGGGACACGACGAACTTCGTCGAAACTCCCCGTATCCTAGATTTGATAGCTAGAGAAGCGTTGGTGATTTGCAAGTTGACGACGAAGCCGACCATTGCCAGTCCCCCTTTCATTGGGGGACCCCCTGGTGTAGACGCTTGTGCGACGAATTTGCGCCCAACCGACGATGGGACAGCAGAAATGATGTCCATGCATGGTGCAGCAGAACCCTCCCCAATCGCAATGGCTCCAGCGCATTTTGTGTCCTTCAAAATGGCTGTGATATCCTCGTTGACTGTTGGACTGCGGTAGTCAAATGCGTGCGACGCGCCCAGACTCTTGACCAGCTCGAAGTTCTTCGGCGATGCTGTGGTGATTACCTGATAGCCAGCGGCTACGGCGAATTGTATGGCGTTGCATCCTACACTGGTCGATCCTCCCCAGACCAAGAATGATTCTCCATTGGACTTTGCTGGAACTGTCGGGTACTGTAACGCGCAGTATTCTTTTCCAAACAAACCGGAGAACGCTGTCGCACCCCCCAAGGGAGTTACACTTGCGTCTGCGAAACTTATTGTTTCTGGAACTGGACTGCAGAATCTCTCGCGAATTACAACGTAATGTTGAAAGGCTCCCTCAGGAGATCCAGTGGCGTCCTTGTCGTAGCCTTGTGCCATTGCAACGACGCGGTCACCAACGTGAAAACGCGTGACATCTTCCCCAAGTTCGACGACAGTACCGGATATATCAGTGCCCATGATCAAGGGGTATTTGAGCCAGGGAAAAGCTATACCGGCTATGATTGGTATGCTGCAGTCGATAGGGTTCAGGGCAATGACATGGACTTTGACAACAAGCTGGCCTTTGGAGGGAGTGGTGTAGGGTGCAGGACCAATCTCGAGGGCCTTCGAACCGCTTTTGAGCCATGCGGCCTCGTTGGATGGTTTTGCAGCCATTGAAGGAATTTATATCGACTCTAAATTTTGTAGAAGTTTTCTAAGATTGTAGCAGGTGGGATCTGGATGAGAGCGATGGCAGGAGGCACAAGTCCGATGGGGTATTTAGGTTCAGGCACAGCTCAACCGCATCCTCTCACGACGCCTTTGTACTTATGCATTGTCTTGAGTCTCTTGGATTTGCGAGCATTCTTCGCAACGTTCATTGTCTTTGATAGAAATGCGATAGTCAAAGCGTCATGGCATAAGTCCCCGGCGTAATATTACACCTTGTCAGCCCGTCCCGCGACCCAAAATGAGTATCTGAAATCCGCTAAAGCCGTCAGATGTTTGGTCCCGTGTGCTGATGGTATTAACTCGGCGTTAAAGGTTACCCAGAGAGGCACGCTATTGTATGCAAAGAGTATCCTGGCTTCCCGCCACGCTCTGATCTTGCTCATTGAATAGCATTCGCATTCGGGTTTTCCCCCTCGGCCCTAGCCGGACCAATTCATTGGCCGATGGGAATCATTCAACTCACCATTAACTTACTGCAAATTATTATTGGTAATATATAGATTGCTAACAGGCTGGCTTCTCAATCTCAACATTCCTTTCAAGACATCTTGAAGTCCTTGCTTTTCGTTTGGACTCAGTCTTCCTCATTACCCGTCTATCAGCAAGACGGCACAACCGCCAGAAGAATGACTACTGTATGTTATTGATCCGGACTGAAAAAGCTATATGTATCTTCAACTAAGTTTGGAAGATCGCTTCTACTTGGGCCTTGACTTACACGGATTCCATTTCTTGTGAACCAGCTCCAAGTGCTGTCAGCCCCGGGTATATCGCAGAGCGGCTGAAACAGACAGTGTGGAGTACCGGGCTGATTCTTCCTTCAACACTGAAGGGCTGAAGCTTGTAATACTGTGCTGCACCTATTTTTTTGTGCAATACAAATGTAACACACGACTTCTTGCGAGAAACTCGATACTGCCACCACCGCCTCCCCCTCTCTAGTTGACCTTCCTGTTGCAGTATCAATAGCTGTAGCTCCAGGGTCACCCCAGGTAGTAGTCTCCACAAGCTGGCGGAGATCTGCATATGCAGGACCCTGTCCCGTCTTGGCCAACGTCCACTGAGCTCTCCCCTTGATGGCATGTGCTCGACGTGCTCCACCGCTTCTACTGCGAAGAGCCCTGGGATGTTCACCATCAATTCATCCTGGCCTATGAGGAATCGTGCGTTTGCGAGCAGACGACGAGAAGCTAAGGCAATAGTGACCGAATGGCAGCCACTTCCTAGCGTCTACTCACCGAGTTGTTCCCTACGGCCCATGCCGGTATTGCCGGTGAAGAACGTGGAAGCCCTGATGAGTGACTATCGCTCCGGGAATATTTCCATGGCGGATGAAGGGTCTGTCATCCCAACGAGCGAGCTGACCGGACAAGCTGCCGGTGGACTGTCTGGTTCCAGGGACCACCCCACTGTTACCTTTGAGAGGGATCTCCGAACGAAGCCAGCACGTGGGCAGCGCTCGACGTTCGCCGGGTCGAACACACTCGACATGGCGAAAAGAGATTTGCTTTTCGCCTAAATACTTAGACCGGGCCGGAATAGAGTGGGGTTGGTAATTGCACGACAGACTTCGATTATGGTGTTGATCCCATGCTTCCTGCAGGTACCTGCGAGTTTAGTCTTATACGAGGACTTCTCCCCGGCGCGTATATAAGGGCCATTTGTTGCCTCGCAGCGCGTCCATAGACTCCCTGTTCCTTTTCTCCAGGCAATCGATTCTAGCAAGATACTGCATTGCTTTCTCGCAGACAATGGCAGTTTTGGTCCTCACTCTCGCCGCCCTGACTGGGCTGGGAAGCGCCATTCCCACCATCGAGACTCATGTGGACACGACCGAGAGTGACTGGCGCAGCAAGATCACCAATATCGTGGTACTGGTCGAGGAGAATCGATCGTTCGACACCTTTGCTGGTGGTCTGACGTACAACTCCACGATCGATGGGCTTCTGCACCACAATTACTGCAATGCTCTCAACGCCTCTGACCCCAACGGTAAGCACTGTGCTCTCGGGCCCATTAATTCTGCGTGCCCAGCTTGGACTTATAGAGGGGCTTGAGATAATCCCTTCTTCTCGCACAGTCATGAGTCTTGTCATGATCGGTGACTAACATTTTACAATACACAACAGAGGCTGCCGATATTTGCGCTGGTCCGCTGGCCGCAGATGTTGCAAATGACGACCCTAATCATAGCATCAGCGGCGTCAACATGCAGCTATTCAGCACCTACCACCCGGACGAGGCAGCTGTAGCCGCCGCGGCCGCCTGGGAGTACGAGACAATGCACGGGTTCGTGACGGAGCAGTCCGTTACGTACGATACTTTCAACAGGACCCGAGCTGCTGAGGTTATTAATTATTATGTACGTGCAGCTTGCGTCCGCGAGTAATAGTGTCCCGCGCTCACATCTCATAGACACCCGAGCATATTCCTGTGTTCAACTCTATCGCAGAGAACTTTGTCCTGTTCGACAGGTGGTTCGCCTCCGTCCCAGGTCCCACGAACCCCAACAGGGCTTATATCACGTATGTTTGCCACGCACCTATCATGCATCTTACTTGCTGGGGTGTCACTCGCTGATCAATCACAGGTCCGGTACCAGCTATGGGCATGGTAAAAACGACGATGCCTTTGACGTCTATGGCCTCCCTCAAAAGTCAATCTTCCAGACCCTCTCAGAAGCCAACATCTCGTGGATCAACTACCAGAACAGCACGACTGGACCTGGGTAAGTTTACGGTCGTATTGATGTTTGAAGTTTCAACATGGCTGACTCTTTGTATAGACTTGGTTTCAACCCCGATGCTGCTTTCTACCAGGTTCGTACATCCTCTCCGTGGGCAGACTGGCCACCAATCGAAGTCGCAATTTTGAATCGCTAATATACCTCTCCACAGTGGACGGCAGAATCTGGCACCAATGTCACCAACATCAAGGCTCTTCCACAATTTTACGAAGACGCAGCCGCTGGTACTCTCCCGCAGTTTACATACATCAACCCGGAGTGCTGCTCGTACCAGTCCTTCCACCCCCCATCTCCCATCAACCTCGGCGAGACCTTCATCAAAGGCATCTACGAGGCCATCCGCAATTCACCTCAGTGGAACACCACACTCTTCATTCTGACGTTTGACGAGCACGGAGGCTTTGGAGACCATGTCCCACCTCCTGTCAACATCCCGGCGGGCGACAATCTCACCTACGTTGAGACAGCTCAGGACGGGCAGAACATTACTTTCGCCTTTGACCGTCTGGGCATTCGTGTGCCAACCGTGCTGATCTCTCCCTGGGTGGGCAAGGGTCTCGTTGAGAACAAGGGCCAGAACTTTGGTGGGGAGTACTCTCACACGAGTATTCTGAACTTCTTGTCGGAGCTTTGGGGCATCGAGAAGTTGACGCCGCGAGTGGAGTGGTCGTCTACATTTGAGCATCTGTTCCTTGACACGATCAGAAGCGATGATGATAGTCCCAGCGTCTTGCCAGATCCTGTTGCGTGGTAAATCCTTCTTTAGAAACGAGTAATATGAAATTCACAATTTGCGCACTTGGAAACACTCCAATGGGCTGCGACCAAATGAGTCATCATCTTGATATACAAAATAGACTCGCAAGATTTCCTGCTACCAATTCCGTCCATTTATAAATACTAGCAGTATCATTTTGGGGGAGGGGGTGTAGGGGTGGATCCATACTGTGGCACTGTCTGACTGATGGTCGGTCTATAGCGCATTGTCCGCACATGAACCTTTCAATATACAATAGTACTACCTAGGTATTTAATTGTTGAGTAGCAAATTGTTTATCGTAATCTAATTCTATATCTCCTCAGACTGTAATAGTTTCACGAGTGACACTGGAAATTGAGACAGTTGGAGCATACCTGGCAGCTCCCGCCCTAAATTCCTGCCCCGAATAGGTAATTGTTGAGTCCGTAACCGGAGCATCTTTCTTGTGCTTTTGATGCACTGCGGCGAGGAACACTTTGAACATAAGTTCCATAATGTCTATTAGCGATATTTATATTCTCCCCTCATCTCCTTTCCAGACCTCGTGTTCTTTGTATAATCTCCAATCTGTCTTCTGCTGAGCCAATGACATAAATGTTGCTGCCTAGGCACTTGGGACGATCTCGTATTCGAGACAAAATGACAGCGACCTGCGTCCCGATCTTCAGCGACGCTGATCTCACCGACATCAGTGAATGGTTTGACGGTAAATCATGAATTGCCACGCAGATCTAGCCTATACAGTCCTTGGCCCGGCATGTGATGAAAGATCACCAAATCCGACCAACAACCTGTCTCGACCTCCCCTAGTTCCGCCTGTTCTCTGCTTCCACGGCTCCGGCACTAGTAGCCACTACGATACATGGCTCCCACTCATCAAAGAAACCAGTAGATTCGCACCAGTCCTATTCCACGAGAGACGCGGCGTGAGGGCCAGCGCGAGTACAGATCCCCATCATCCCCGGGACGCCCTCCAAGATCTCCTCGACCTCCTACAACACGTCGATCTACAACCGCCCTACATCCTAGTCGCACACTCATATGGCGGCACATTCGCCAGAGAGTTTCTCCAGCAGTACCCAGACCAGGTAGCGGGGGTAGTGCTGGCAGAGACAGGCCAAGAGACGCCAACAAAGCACGACGAGGAGCAGTATAGAAGACAAGCCCTTGGTAAAAAGCCATTGAGCGTCATTCACGCAGACTCCTTGTATGAGAAAAGAAAGGCAATCACGTCGGATGCAGGGTTGGACTTGCTGAGGAAATGGACTGACGAGGACGAGCGGTTGAAGAAAGCGCAGTTACAGTTGAGTTCGAATGCTCGCTATGTTCGTGTTGAGGACTGCGGGCATGACATTGTGCGGCATAGGCCACTGGTTGTTAGCGAAGAGGTCAAATGGGTCATTAGCAATCTGAAGCCTGCAGAGCAGACATCTAAAGTCAGGCTTCGTGATGCTGGCGAGTACCTCAGGGCGCGGATCTCACGTTTGCGCAGGCAAGAGAAGAACTGAAGAGGAAACATGCAAGTTCCAACGCGGTTGTGTATGTCTGATATTGCGACGTGAACGCTTATGTCTTATGCTGTGCTGTTTTGTATGTCTCTCGTCCTCTCGCTCTCTTTCTCTCATGTTGTATATTGAGAGATCGCTCTGGTACGACTTTTGTTACTTTTCAACCCTCCCTTTTCCGGCCTTATGCTTTCTCCATCATATGATTCAGGTCCCGTAGCGGATGTCAGATTCATTGGCATAAGCAGAACACTTCTATGTCAAATGCTCTACTTTGCCGGCTGCAGCCCCCGGATGAAGATCTGGGCCCGGACTTGCACACCACCGCCAACATCCAACTCACCCCCTTTCACGCATCCTTCAGCATTCAGGACCTCCTCAAAAGGCAATTCCACGCTGCCCACTTTCTCGTCCGTGCCATTCATCAGAGTAATCTCGAATCCAGGAGGGTTGGCAAGCATCTCCTTCGTGATTGGGAACCTGAACCCTTGGTCAAAAGAGGGATTGAAAATATCCATCCCGGGGGAATATGTCTGCGTCGTAGTATTGAACACCCGCTTCGGATCCGTGCCCCACGCAACCTTGACATTCGGCTTCAACTCATCTCGGTTGCCCTGCAAGTTGAGAACACTAGCGATCAACACGGTGGCAAGACCGACAATATCGCCTTCGCCGGCGTCTTGCGCGGCAGACAGCGTGTTGGCGTCGCCGATGAAGTTGAAGTATTTCGCACGGACGGCCACCCTGCCATTGCTGTCCGGTCGGTCTTTGCGGACCAGTGGTAACTCCTGCGTCTGGGGCCCGCCCAGGAGGAGCTTCCTGACAGACACGGTGGCCGCACCCATGGGATCGTTCTCTCCGGGATCCTCATCCATCACCTCGACTACTACATTCTGATCAAAGTCGGCGACCAGGAAATCGTGTGTCTCGTCCCACACAGGCTCCATACAGTCCTCCTTTGTCTTTGAGCGGAATGCGGGCTCGGCACCTACGCTGACATTGACAAAGGGGTCAGGGACGTCTTTGAGACCAACCTTGGACAAGAGTCCCTCTATCTTGCCAGTGGCACCGCCGCTCCTTTTCGGACTTTCGAGACCGGTTGCCTTTTCGACGGTCAAACGTAGCACGCCGAGGTGCGGAAGGTAGGTCTGGAACCAATCGCTATTTGGGTCCATCTTGTAGAGATAACGATTGGGAAGGACAGCCATAGAGCAGATGGTATCCATGATGGCTTTGCGGACAGTCTTGTCAATCAGTGAACTGTCTGCTATGTCCGCTGCACCGGTGAAGTCGAGCTCAAGCTTGGGTGGATTGACAAAGGCGATCTGTGCTGCGCCAAACTGTTGGAGAGGGTCAGTAATTTGATAATCGACCCAACTAACACCATTCATTGAGAGGTTTCTAGCATACGCAAGGAAGGATGTTTGTGAGCGGTGCTAGTAAGACTGATAGTCTGCCTGTGAGGTGCACGCCCTTGATGCCCAGCTCAGGCACCATCTGTCCGTCCAGCTGGAAATCACTCTTGCTATGCCATGACACATCCATGCCGAGGCTGACACCACCGTTTTCGGTTCTGATGACATCCACTTTCGAGACTTTCAGGGGCACAGGACCCAAGTCAAGCTTGGTGAAGTGCAAGCTCGCGAGGGGGCCAGGAAGCATGGAAGCGAACATAGGTTCGACTATCTCCTTGACCATGCGGCAGCCCGCAACGTTGATGTTGGGCCATAATTGGGCGACCAAGTCGTTGAGGAATCCTGATGAAGCATTAGTGGGAGGCCATATGATGTTGCCCAGGTGATGAAGGTGCACTGCTGCAGCAGCCCAGGGTTTGCATAAGTACCGTCTGAATCCCCAGCCTCCGAAGCCCTCAAAGTGTCGACGAGAGATGCCATTCTAGGTGCAATTGAGATGAAGTTTTGATAAGTGTAAAAGAGGTCTTCTTTTCCTCCACTCTATTTGGAAAGGACGAAAAAGATACACTCCACGTCGGTGTGTGTGAGGAAGACAGGCCAGCTGGCTTTATGATTGAACGGGGGGCGGACAAGACTGATGATGGGGCTACGAGTCGTAAATCTGGGGCAAAAGGTTCAGGTATCCACTATCCAAACAAACAAAAGAGTTAGTGAGGTAAAGTGTGCTGTTCTGTGCTGTGCTGCGCTGTCCGCCTTTTCAACTTCACTTGGCTTTTTCCAAGCATCATTGGCGGTGGGACACGTATTCCATGCATTTCTGGCGGTGGACAACAGGGGAGAAATTGACGTCACTCGTCCTATCGCTTGAGCTCAGAAAGCTTGATTTCCAGAACAAGCCAAGGAAGTAAAGTGTAACGAAGCTCAGGACACGACTGTTTCTCTGCCAGTCATTGTGAGTGACATGCATGTTTTTGCAGAAAATTTGGTGGGGTATTTTCTACCATTGACTTTCCGCATTCGGGCAACGGCACACTTCGCGATACCTTCATCTTTGAATCAGCTTCTAAACCCACACACACTAAAAGCCGGATCACTCTCGAAAAAGGAAAAGCGAGTTACGATTCTCCGCCTCAGACCTTAGGAAACTATCGTAATCGATTAAACCAGAGAGTGCTCAATTGTCAATTTGATACGTATAATCAGAACGCGCCACGTTCATGCAACGTAATGGGCTCATGGGCATTTTCGTGAATACCCTTAGACTCATCTCAACATCTTGGACTTGAGTAAAACTGTCCCAGCAAATTTGAACGCTTTCCTTTCTCGGTTCTGTGAGATGATTACGATGTCTATACCTAGGTAGCCAACTATGTGCCTGGATATCTACGTTATGCGGAATTAGTATTGCTCATGATGTACATGTATATCAATTGAAGACGGACCGAGTGGATAAGCATCAAACGAAGCTTTAGAGATGCCTTACATAGTATAGAAAATAGAATAAAAAGAAGATGAAAATACGAGCTTATACCAGCTTCCACAGTGCAAAAAGAAGGCTACGGCTGCGTCTCAGTTCTCTTTCATAGTCCACGCGTCGCATCACGAACCGTGGTCATCGAGTTACCTTCCGAAGACGACTGAGGCCGATAATGACACTCACTCAAGAGAGCTCACGAGATTCCCTCTTTAAAACCCGCAGGAGACTATCTTGTTGTCGTCAGTCTCGCCAGTTTCAAAGCTTTGCCTCAGTCCTATTGGTACATTCTTTATCAAGTCTTGCAACGTCCACAATGTTGATTTCCTTCCTTGCCCTAGCTGCTTACCCCTACCCAGTCGCCACTATGGCGTTCTGTCACATTGACGCAGTCTCCTGTCTCACTGAAAAGCAGAGCACGTAGGTCTTGAATGAGGACGGCTTCAGTCATGACTAGAAAAGACCAACCGGCTTCCATGAGCTGCAGAGCGAGGGCTTGAGCTACCTAACAACAGAGTGCGAGTGAGTGCGGTGACGGAGGTCGAGGGGATGGGCGGTGGCAGCCTGACAAGACACGCGACAGGGAGTGCTATCGCTCCAAAATCCTAGATAATGGCGTTTGGGGAGTTCTTCATTGGCTAGGGGTGCTGCTAAAGCTGGAATACTTTCAATAATGATCGATCATGAGGCGGCGTAGGTCGGTGTCTGGCTAAGAGTATCTGGCTGAACATATCTCTCTTTGAGATTGCTGCTGCTGCTGAAGTTAGTGGAGTGTCATCAGCAATCTACAAAATTTGGGACGCGACTTGTTCTCAAGTCTAGGGATACATCTCATAAAAAAAAAAATCTGGACTCGCTGCCTCCATTATAATTTGATGAACGTGGTTAGAGGGTGCATCGTTGCATTCAAGAGTGCGTACCAGAGTAATCGGCAAAGCATGCGATGGGTAGTGATGTCAATCCAACAGAGTATTTGAATTGGACGAACCCAGGACGTCGATGTGCTGTTACAGATATCTGAAGGCTAGGATTGTAGTTGTGTCTCATAGCCCAGCCTCTCGATACATCTCCTCTTGAGGTATCTCCGTGTTGCTACATCATTGCCAAGGCTATGTCTGTGACAATACAAGTCAATCTTTCAAGTTCGACAGAAGGACTTCGAGTTCAAAGTACGTGTAAAAATGGAAATGGAGATTTGAAGCTAGAGCTCTATATATCTGATCAATGAAGCCACTTGTTGTGCCTCGTACGTTTTATGCGTTCAACGCCACCCGATGATTTCCCTTTTCCCAATGGTCTTGGTCGCCATTTACCCAGTCCATAATACCTTGACGCCTTCCTCATTAACAGATTGATGATGACGAATATGTACATCGAAATGTCATCACCCTTTCCCGGATTCAATTCCACATAGAGCGCTGACCACTCCGGCTCATTACCAACATCTCAAATCCGTCAACCCGATTCCTCAACGCCGCGTTCTCTTTCGCCAAGGCCCCATTCCTCCTCTCCAGATGAGCAATGTACTCGGTTGCCTTGCTCAATATGGTAGCTTTGTTCAGCTTGTGTGCGGGCGTGAGGCCGGCGAGATCTTCGTCGCCCTCCACGCCTGCTTCGGCTTTGATCTCCTCCATCACGTCGACGCCCTCATCGGCGTGCTCAAGACGGTGGACCATGACCCGCAGGGCAGGAACTGAGTCACGTAGAGCGGCGATCTTGTCATTAAGATTTGTTCGGTAACGCTTTTCAATCATGTTGTGGGCGGTTTTCTTGGGCCCCAGTGTGGGTTTGCTGCTGGAGTCGTCTTTGGAGGAAGCAGAGGTATGGCGGCGCTGTGGCGGAGGTGGAGAGCAGGAGGATCGTGGGGAGGAGGGTGACGATGAGCAGTCTGATGATTTCCTCTTGAGGTTGTTGCGTGCGGGATATCGTCGTTCTTGGGTCGATGATGGTTCCGAGGGGGTGGGGAGTCCCGAGTTGGCGGTCTGCCCTTGAGCAGGCATATTGATGCTCATTTGCGGTGTTTGAAATAGCGGCCTTGTGTCGTTCACTCCCTCGCTACCAAAGACAACGTCGTCAAGTCCCCGAGTCGCTCCGTCCACGGGACCAAGGTCAGGGTTCATGATTGGTATTGTTGCCAGATCAGGGCTATCAAGGAGCTCAGACTTGAGGAAGAAATCAGACTCCGGGGATCCCGCAACCTTCTCCCAGGAAGCCCAGTCCTCCCCGGAGTTGGCGAAAGAGAAGCCGGAGAATACAGGTGAGATGGGTGAGCCGTTCTCCGGAGATTGGGCCGAGTCGCTGGTCAACTCGGCGGCACTCCAGTCCTCGATGGAGTTATAGACGGGCGTGGTGAAGGCAGGAGGATATGTCTATGGCAGTTCATGTTAGAAGCTATTGACAAGTGAAGTGAAACGCAAGATATAGTGATTATGTGCAGAGGGGAGAGCCTTGGCCCATGTCCCGGTGGGGTAAAGTGGTACGACACAGCTAGACGGAAGCGTGGCTCCGGTGGTCTGTGAAAGGGCAACCAGGCCACAATAACATAAACGAGGAAGACGCAAGACCAATGGGTGAGGGGCACACCAGAACAAGAGGATGGAATAGGCAAGTGGAGCTTTGAAGCCCAGAAACATGGACGAAGACTGACCTGTTGTCGTTTGATGGTGGAGGGTTGGGGATATGAGCCGAACAACATTGATTGATGGCTCACAGCGGCTAAATCTGACAGATCAAAACTATCCATTTGACTGACAGACCAAGGTCTTTTCGTTGTCGATATTTTATTACGATGTTCGTTGGAAAGCGCGAGAGGGCCTTGTTGGGAGGTTGAGTGTTCGCTATCTGGAAGTACGGAAGTAACCGTACTTTGATGTTGATGGGCGTGTCGATATGAATGTGGATTTTCGATTCAAGGTAGATCTTCTTGATCTCTAGTAAGATCAAGTGGGTAAAGTTGATTGTGTGCTTCCTGATGGATTGTAGTGAAGTGGTGCGAAGCTTTGTGGGATGATGAGGCTGAACGAGCCATCAGTCGAACATGCTGTAGCAGACATCTCGCAATACATATACCTGCCATCATCCTCTGGAAGTTCTGCTGTTGACTTGCCAGGGGGGGTCCTCGGGTCCTTTCGGCGAGAATGGAAGAACGAATACGTTCCCTGGACTATCAGCTTTGACGGAACGCGGGCGATGTGACCTTGGGATGCTGTGCGACATGTGGACCTTCCAACTGTCGATTTTTGATCTGCCATCATACGAGCAAGCATATATTGGGGGCCGCCGTGCAAGTACTTTGTATAGGTGAAGACCGAGCGCGGAGTCGCGGCCAGAATGGGACCCCGGCAGTCTCCTCGAGGAGGTGGGCATCCATCAGCCTCGGGTAAGGCTTCCGAGAGGATGATGTGTTGAACATCCTGCAGAAGGATTCCAGGTTTGAAAGTACGCCGAGAGGCTCCCCTGCTCCGAAGCCACTAAGAGGATACTTTGGCGGGCCAGTCCCGGTTCACTGAGCCAGAAGCCGAGGCCTATGTTCCTTAGTAACTGAAGCTAACACGCACCCAGGGACCTGCAATGGCGAAGTCCGGGCGGCAAAGCACCTGTCAGTCTGCGGATCGTCATGCCAGAGGCCCAGCCATTGGACGACTGTGTTTCCAGTGCGCTCAGACAGCGGCTGGCCCCGTGGAGTTACGTTGTGTCGATGCTTCCAGGGCTACCTGGTAGAGATAGACTTAACGGCGCGGGGAGCCCTGCAGAATTACCTTTCCAATACCTACCTAGGTACTGTACCTCAATCCTTGTCCTGCAGCTCTCGAATTCGAATTCGAGCAAGGCTTAGATTGTTTGTTTCTCGCGTCGTCACAAAGCAGGGCACAATCTCCAATCTGCCTTGGCCTCGCTTACAGTTTGTTAGATATATCATATCCAGACTCTAACGAGAATGACGCTGTCTCTGATCCTCCCAACAGCACAACACTGAGTCAGGTTTACGGGCGATTGCTTCGATGTCTGCCCCAGCCCTAGCGAATCGGCTGTCTCGAGAAGTGCCAACTCACGAACGATCAGCCTCTCGAAGGAGGATTCGCCCGAGGCAGCGACAGGCTACATACCACCTCGGGACGAAATTACATGGCAGCAAGATGGCTGTGAGAGGAGCTCACAAGCCATCGCGGCAGGGCTCAACGGTGTAGGGGCAATAAGGGGCGGGGGGACAATAGTTGGATTGACCTATGAATCGCGTCCGTTGGAATCCAATTCGGAGAGATCACGATCCAAGGGGGAAATGATTGCATATCTGTTTGATTTCGCATGTCTTAGGTTGACATTGAGCACTCGGCCGTGACGGCTCTTCCCCGTAAAGATCGTCTTGGAGAGTTGATAGATCACTACCGGCTCGTCTTGCCTGAAAAGTTAAGTTCAAAAGTGTTCATTCTCGGCTCTACTTGACTGCCACTGCTGTCCCCTAGCTGCGCTGTAATATGGTACTGGATGTCAACCCAGCCATGCACTAGACGACGTCGGGGAGGATGGGCAAAGATCGACATTTTGACCGTTGCATTCCAGGGACTGCATGCAGGCGAGAAAAGATCCATACCTACCGCAAAAAGCATGCATGCAGTTTTGCCCGGACCACACTCTACTTTGAACACAGATCTCGATCCCCTCAAAGAGGAAGAAGGCTGTGGACCAGATGGAGGTCCGCTGTGAAAGACAAAACAAGCTACTTGGTGTACGCGAGCCACGCGGACGGCGAAGGACCATGGAATTTGACACGGCCGGATCGGTCGATATTTGGGAAAACGGACCACCTTGCTGCTAGGCCGTGAAAAAGTGGTCTGATCTTTCAAGTGGGTCAGCAAAACGTGTGACCGGACCGGACCGCCTGGATGCTGTTAGTGACCCAGGTTTCATGGCCAGCCCATTCCAGCCCTTGAGTGACATAGACGGGCATCGAGGGAAATTATCGTGATGGCCTCACTTGAAAAAAAATCCACTGTCCACGTTTTCCTAAATTTTCTTTGCTCGCAGAATCCATAACTTCATAACGCCTCGTAAAGAAAGCCCTCATGGAGAGGGCATCGGAGATTTTACGACATCATTAGCAACGGACTTCCGAACCTGACAGGCCCGACCGAATATGACGCACAGGATTCCAGAAAGCGTTTTGGTGGATATTTTGATTTGACCTGGCTTGTGAAATCTATGGATCCTCGATGAGCAACGTGCGCTGGGTGAAACAAGTTCGCTTTCCATTGCCATTTACAAGCTGAAAGTCCTCCATATTTATGAGCCAATATTGCTCTACGTCGAATCACAACATCTGGACTCGCCGTCGCCTCCACGCTTGCGCTTCATTTTTTATTAACATCCTGCTCCGGTTCAGGAGGTCAAGGCCGCTATCTAAGTAAAATGCAGGGACCAACCCTTTTCTCTATTCGCTAATAAGTCACATTTACTCGTCTCTGCACAAGAACTCGTGCACCCAATTTGTCGGGCACGTCACGATGCGCGAAAATTCGGAGATGTCCCAGTCGACGTCGAGGGCGACGGCGGCTCGGGCGCAGCGGGCGGGATAGTTGTGGGCGGAAGGATTCCTTTAGGTGTCTACTTTTCTCCATTCCCTTGCCTTTAGTGTGGCCACTTGAAATTCAATGCATTTGCCAACAGTTGTTCGTCTCTCCTCACTAGAGCTGTGAATACTTGCGTTTTGATCGGCCGCATTGAAGTTGTCATGCGGCGTCTTCAGCATGCCCCGCGAGTGGGATCAAGAGTCGGGATGAGTATTGAAATGGAGGAAGAACGACAAACTTGGACCCAATGGTAATTTGTTAAGTTGTGCCGTAGATCAAGGGGAGGAAAAGCGGCTTTAAGTAGTCGCGGTCTTCGACATGCAGCCCCGGGGAGCGAGTCACAACTCAGGTTGCTTGCGGTAGTGAGGGTCTCCGATCGAGGATGGGTTCACCTGCGCTTGGACTTCCTATCTTTTTTCCTTCTAATTTGCTTCTTTTCCAGACAGATGATAAGCATGTTCAGAAAGGTTTCGTCCCCCGGTAAGAATTTTGGCACGTGACAGCTGCTGTGGATGAGTTCGCAGTCAAGCAATGAGCGGCTTGATATGTCAGTAGTTCCCAGTCCTTTCAATATTGGCCATGTAAGGCTAGACTAGATGGCCGGCAACAACGACGAAGTAAAAGAAATCTACGGTATTCCAGGGAGTGCTATAAAGTTTTGCACTTCCAACCTCTGCCACCGGTCAGACTGTGAGGACCAGGCCTGTGGACATCGTACTTTCAGTGCAGGCCTTTAGCAAACGATGGTGTTATTGTGACACTCAAGAACGTTGCAAAATTTCAGTAGACCCGTTTAACATGACCTAAAAGCAGAAAGTGAAATAACAGACCATCACCTGGGTATGCCTTAACATCAGCCAGTCTCATAAGTCCCTAGAGTTGAGCAAGTAGAGCAAAGCTTCGGGGCAGGTTGGGGCAGCCAAGGCCGAAGATGTCAAAATCCTCTTCAGGGACATGTACAGGATGCTCTCCTGCAGGTGTCTTCCATGACAGCTCTCGCAGTCGGGATCGAGCAGAGGTTGAGAAGTGGGCGGGCAGTTTCTCGATATATGTCAGCCACGCCTGGTTCCACGGGCATTTTGAGGCTAATCTGCGGTCCGCAAGTCCCATTTATACTACCTACAGCTCATCTTCCGATGACGCGCCTGACCTTCCGAAAGTAGGTTACGGAAAATATTGACAGTGTATTTACACTAGGGAGGTAGACGCTACAGTGGGCAATAGAGTCCGCGACATCGAGACACAGTTCTAGCCGAGATGAAATCAAGATGAATCCAGCAGCCCAGTTGTCATGAAAATTGGATGACCAAACTGGTATGTGCGAAAGAGCGTAACATTCATTGGGGGCACGTGAAGTAGAGGATATATATATTGAGGTCTCAGTCAGAACCTCGCTTGATTTGAAAAGAAATGTGACCATCGATGGCTTTACGATCCTCCTTGGCAGATTTCACATGGTGATGATGCCTTGTCCGCTCAACACGGAAGGCTGGGCTCTACTGAATGTCGATTGAATGCGTTGCTATTTCTGCAACAAGCAACCGGCAACGTGGAGTATAGGCCAGAAGGTCTTCTTTGTGTGATATTCAGGTAAAGGGAGTGAAGTAAGAGGAAGGGAATGAGATATGAATCCCGCGGAAGTACGAGAGACCCATTCCAGCGCGCCGGTTTTGCTCATCTTTGCTTCACCAACGTATGGACACCATTAACAACCATAAGGTGACTAGCTACCAAAGTCCATCCACTGACTCCATCAGCCTCATTCGATCACCATCCTTTCATTGTTCATGTCCACCGGGCGTATATTCCACCGAACTGCCAAGTATCATGCCCACCTCACCCACACTCACTCCCTCCACGAACCCGGTCTTCTCATACAACCTCCTCCCTGGCGGATCGGCAAACAAATTGATGAACGGTTTGCCATCCTTCGGACTGTTTTCCGCAATGTACGCCAGCAAATGCCGCATCACCGTAGCGCCCAGCCCCTTTCGCTGGTGCTCCGGCAGCGTAGCCATGTCCACAATGTGAAAGTACCACCCGCCGTCACCAATGATGCGGCCCATCGCCACGGGCTGCAAGGTGGGGGCGTGTGAGACGTAGCAACCGTACCAGCTGCCGGTCACCGCGCCTTGGGCCATGGACTCGGTCACTGGCGTTAGACCAGAGGAGGCGCGGAGATTGCGATAGGCTGCAACGGATGGGTAGCCGGCATAGAGGGTATAGCCTGGAGGCAGTTCCTCGGACTGTATTGAAGTCATTGTGGGCGATGTTGAAGGTGATTGTGAAGGTGAAGGTGATAGTTGGGACGCCTGGTCTGTAAACGCAATGTGCGAGGGGGCGCTCCTTCAACCTGGGATGTGTACCTAGGTAGGTAGGTATGCAGAGCGGTTGAGACTGAAGCAGTCCTTGTAAATCGAAGTCTGGGCCCTGGTATGACTTGACAACGGATTCACAATCCCGTATATATTTTCGTATTTTGTAACGTGCACTTTGCTGAGTAGGCAGGATGGGTGCTGGAACCGTGAAGGGCGCCGAATGCCGAGCAGCGTTAAACCGGACCGGGTCTCGGAGCTCGACTCGAGCCTTCATTTCTCTTGTCCACAGATGCACGGTACACATATACCAGAAATTGAAGACCACTTAAGCAATTGTATCCTCACATTTCTTGTGGGATGTATCTTGCTGATTGATCACTACCTAGGTACTGAGTAAATTTGTACGAGGACGTTAGACCCTCGGGTGCGTTCTTCGCAGGGGACGAGAGGAAGGAATCTCCAAATTGCGCGTTGGATGCAATAATTTAATGGCTTTATACATAAGCGTGAATGTATGGCTGTATTCATCTAGACTACCCCATCAATGCCGGGATGCTTCCCAGCTGGAAAAAGCGTGAGAGATACCGAGCCTTAAACTCCGCCCTGGATATGCCTAAATATGCCAATCAAAATGATGGTACTTGACCACTCTGGTAAACTAAATGCCTTCTTGTATCGACGTTGATCTTTCGTCTGACGTGACTGTAAGTCCACCGATCATCATCTATCCACCCATAGCCACTGACACACCGAAACTCTCAGCGGTTTGTCAGGACGAGGCGCTGGGTATTGATATCATGACCAAGTCGGTGCAGTGGCGGAAAATAGTCTCACCAACCACTCAAGACAGTATTCTCGAAATCAGCTGCCTTGTCGCGGCCATCTGCTCCGCCTGTGCCCTTCCATTAATTCGACTTGCACTCGCCGCCTCTGCCTTCTCAGTCGGAATGTAGAAATCATACCGATCTGGAAACAGGATAATATTAGCCAACCGCACCACCTCTGCCTCACCGGCCGTCCCCGACCCCTTCACATCTTCCTGCTCTATCTCCATCCCATCCGGTGTTGCGGCCCTCGTCCCGGGTCTCGTCATCACCGACTGCCCATCACGACTCAGCTCCCACGGTGCTAGCCCCATCGCCCGCAGCCCCGCGTCCCCGCCCACCTCCGCAATCTCGTCTTTGCCGGGGCGCCCCTCGTGCGGCGCCTCCGAGCCCATCCCGCTGCCGGTCGAGTCAAAATCCGGCCCGGGCTGCCCTTGCATAAAAGCCTTGCGCTGCCGCGCGAGAAACAGAGCATTGGTCTGCGTCAGTGGGCAGGCCGGCGTGTACATCAGCATGCTGGGTGCAGGCGACTCGGCCGGTGGCGAGGGCGTCCCGGGCTTGCTGGCCGCCGCGGATTGTGCATTGGCCGTCATGATGCTATACGCCTCGTCACAGTGCCAGATGACATAGTCACCCGCCTGCAGTGTGGGTGTCTCGACGAGCGAACGTCGCAAACGCAAGTGAGGGTGCCACAGCTCCGTGATGCGCTGTGCATGGCCCGGGACGGCGCCGTGGATAATGGTGGATTGCTCATCGTCGAAGCGCCAGTTATCACCGTCTAGAAAGGCGTCCCACTCGGCAATGACCTCCGGTGCCGAGCCGTCCTCATCATAGCCCGAGGTTGGTGGTAGAGACTTTGGTGAGAAGAAAGGGCGTAGAAGCAGGTATGCCATGACCAGTTTTGGGCTGGGCAACACGCGGATACTGGCAGGTTCGCCCGAGGTTAGTGCAAGAATGCCCTGGAACATGCGGAAGATACTGCATGCGCCGGCGCCGTTGTACAGGTCCTGCGTGACGTTAATGCGGCCCGAGGGATCCCAAGGATCGAAGGCTTCCCAGTCACCTCGGAAGATGGCTTCGTAAGCGCCGCCACGGCCGTAGCCGTCGGGCTCCCAGCGCTCGAGGCTACCATTGTCAATCTGGGCAATGAGGGTGGACGCGGCGCTGGCGGTTAGGCTGTCCGCGGCCGAGTTCCCGTTGACGGTGAGAGGGGTGGTGTTGCTGCCCAAAATGGTCCCGTCGTGGATGCGCAACCGATCAGCATAGGAGATGGGGAAGCGGGTGGCAACGCGTGAGATGTCGGCGTCGGTGCCCTTGGTTTCCCAAAAGGTCATGGCCCATTGCTGCACGCGCAGAACCGAGGGATGAGCCCGGATGGCGATCTGGGCAGGTGTCCAGAAGAGCTCAAAGCAGGTTGGGTCTTGCGGGATGGTGGGCTTGATATGGTCACGGTTCCGGGTGATGTACTCTCTTGTTTGGCTGATCCAGGTTTCTGTTTGGGTTTGTGAGACGACGCCGCGGACGAGAGCCACGCCATAGCGCTTCAGGTCTCGCTCAAAGGGCGCTACCTTTGCCGGGTCGTCAATGTCGGAAAAGTTGATAGTGGGAATAAGATCTGTGCCGTGCTTTTGAATGTGGTCTATCTCGGCTTTGAGGGCAACGAGGAGGCGTTTCCATGAAGCCTCGATGGCGCCCTCCCTACCCTGGATGAGACGGCGTTTAATATTGGCGAATCTTGTGGGCAAAGGGATAGGTTCTGAGCCGTAAAAGGACTGCACGGGTGGTTCCATGCTCCCGATCTTGGCAAACACCTTGCGACTGCCTATGCTGCCGGTAGGCTTCGTCACACGGTGTTGGGAGTGAGTTTTGTGGTGAGAAGTCCCCACGGGAGTCGATGAGCCTGAGGTGGTGGATGGTGCTGCTGCGGACTTATTAGTAGGGGCAGCCAAGGGCCCCGAGTCGGCAGCTTTATTAGTCGACACCATCTTGACGGCGGCCACCAGATTCTTTGTGCTGAACACACTGTTGCTGGTCTTGTTGCTCCCAGTTCGAACGGGCGCTCGTGGACCAGAGATCCTTACTGTTGTCTTGATCCGTGCTGAACGACCAGGCAAGGAAAAAGAAGCGGAGCTTATATCGGTGTTGGTGTTGCAATTGGCGGCGCTGCTATTGCTGCTGCTGCTGCTGCTGCTGGAGACACCACCTGCAGTGTCGGCCGCCTGGGCAAGGAAATTGGTAACAGGCATGCTGGGCGCCGTGTTTCAAAAGTTGGGGAACCGTGCTGGTCTAATAAGAATAGTTGTTGCCGAGGTGCCCCCGAATTTGTATGTACTGCACGTGTACGTATTCCGTAGGGAGGGTCAGGTCAGGTTAGGTACGGTACGGTACTGTACTACTCCGTGCTGTACTCCAAGCTAAAAAAAGCCTTTTGTGGCTTTTTCTTCCAAGGTTGTTCAAGATGTCTCCCCACGCAGGGCCTGTGTGTGTGTGTACTCCCCCCCACCACTTACGCACTCGCTATGCACTCCCTTCGAGAAACACTCCTCGATAAAGCGCTCCAGGTCTCACGCACCCTTTTCCTCTTACTTCCGCGCTCCTCTTCGAGTAGTGATTTGAGAACCGCTTACCAGTACTGACTCCCGTTCGTTCTTTGGAGCGACAGAGATTAAACCAGGATGCACGCGGGGTAAAATTTGACCCGAGATATGACCTCCAGACTAGTCTGAAGGCTCACACGCGAGCTTGCGCTCTCTTGCGGCCGGTCCTAATGGGGCAAGTGAGTCCCGCTGGATATGGTCGGACAAGGATCCCACACAGAGAATGACCCTAATTCGTGTCGAGCCCGTCGACAAGAATGAGCTGAGTGCCCCCGTTGCTAATTCGCGGCGAGGAAACTGGGTCACTAAGTACGGAGCCGTGCCGCCGTTGTCTGCTGTATTGCCTAATCGGGCGACTTGACCAAGACGACGACGGCACCTTTCGAGATTCGCCGTCAATGCTGATTTGTGGGCTATGGTGTGTACTGATAATCGTTGATTGACGAGGCGTGTGCCACAGCTGCAGAGATAAGTGCCCTGATTGAGTCGAGCACGAGTTGTCTGTAAGCGAGGTTCGAAAGTGAAGTACAATAATTGGACGAAATTCAACACGGTAGCCCGCAACGTGTTGATCGTGTGCCAGGTGCCTCTCTCTACCCGGGTAGGAGACTAATGAGCTGTTTTGTACGCGCGGAAAATCGTGGGGGTTAGAAATCCATCACCAGAGCTGATCATGCGGATGAGATGGGCATGCTTGCTCTATTTAAGCCGTCCATCAGAGGTTTCGAAGTCCGGAAATTTGGGCATACCAGATGCATCGTCAATCAGATCTCATCCCCGATCAAGATCGCAGGCTCTACGGTACTAGGAAATCCTAAAGGTATCTCATGGTAGGGGAATTGCTTGCGGCGCGCCATTCCGTACAACGAAACAGATACTGTCGGTGACAAGCTAAGATCTTTCGCTTCTAACACGTGCGAGACAGCGCATCGTGATCCAGCTATGGCCTCACCGTGGATCCAACAATAGGTACTGAGCGGTTCGCCGGCCCAGGAAGTTGTTCCTTGGGCCCCACCAGGTCGCCAGAAGCACTTTAGCCCCAGCCCCCCACGGCCCGTCAGTCCGCAAAGCCGTCAAACCCGGGGTTTAGTATGGAGGCCGTGCTGCATCTGTGATAGGCTCTTCGGGACATTCTCCTGCTACGAAATGCATGGCGAAATGCATGGGTCCGGGGTCTAAACGTCGCAGGTCCAGAGCAGCGGGTTTCTTCAGAACATCTTCAGCAATTTCAGTGTCCATTTTCCTCGTTGATGATCTAGAGATAGATACGCACGTTGTTGTCCTTTATGATGCCTCTTGTGACGAGGAACGGAAGTTTGAAATGAAGTGAACCTATCCAAGTCTTGGCCTCAGCCACGTAAATGAGAATAAATTGGATTCTCGGAGCCGGGCTTCCGTCTATTCACTGTCGACCGTCTCACCCATGGACGAATGCGTTTACTATAGTAGTATCTAGCCCGGTAGAATTCTAGAAAAAGAAGCTGCCGCAGATTAACAGCTTTCAGGTATTACTTTTGTGTAAATCGTCAAATACAAGTGCACTATCCTTCTGGATCTCAAATTTCCCCCCTGATCTTCTATTGCCCTACCGTAGGTTCACTCTATGCCGTGCAGCCTAGGACATGTGACATGGGTAGCATTCTCTGCTACCCTCGGTCGGCTGCTACAATGCCTTCCCAGAGAGATACCTATTGGCAACTAAGTGAGTGACATGGGCAAGTCGGAACTATTTCAGGTCCACTCCCATAATATAACTTACCTCCACATTGTCATTGGCACTATGCAGTCATCTCGAGTGCAGCATCTTCACAGCCACTGGAAGGTTGTCTCGATAGGTGGCATGCCAATCGTCAACAGTGAGATTTCTCCGGTAAGACTTCAATACATCGCTCAAAGACTTTTACCCAATCTTTATCGTAAAATCTCCCAGCTCTGCAGAAGTGACCCTATCTGGTGGTGATAATCGAAAATTACCGCCAAGAGATGGGAGCTCATGGCTGACTGGTTTCTTCCCTGAAGCTCAACTTCCGCCGCACAGGATGGCTTTTAGAACTTGCATTTTCCTTTTCCCCTTTTCCATTTTTTTCCCCTTGCCCAAATCTGCCTTCTGGTCGCAAAGCTGCCTCGAAGTGCTCTTCGTGAAACTCAAATTCAGTTCCAGGCCATCCCAGAGACACTGCAGTACTTCAAAACATCCGTCGGAAAAGTCCCGGCTAAAGTGGATCTCACGCACGCTTTGAAAGTTCGTCCCAACTTTTGCCGGGCCATATTCCCGATCGCTTGCCAACCTTCAGCGACACGCAAGTGGGCAACCCGCAGCTTTGCCTTTCCTGTGTCCATTACGAATCATCGAGCTGCAGAGGAAAAAATAACCCGCGAGCCAATCACCATGCTGGAGTGGTTATGTGAGACTAAGTCCCAGCCCAGTGGGTCTCTTCAGCCCTTCCCGGTCCGTCTTTGACGGCAGCGCGACGCTTGAGCAGCTACGGCCCGTGGACGCAAATTCTCCGAGTGGCGCGGGATATCTGTATGGTATCACTCACACGCCTGCTCTCCAGTGGTTTGATCACGATTGTTGAGGCAATAATGGAGATGGCCTTGGTGTGTTCGTGCCGTGTGTGGCAGGCTTCCCGACTCTGATATTCACCGCAGTTGATTATTTTCCATGTTGTTCGGCAGGCAGAACGTAGAAGCTGTTGAGCCTCAGATACAACACCCAAAATCCGATATTTGTCACGCTCTATCCTGACTGACCTCGCATTCTCAACAAAAAAAAAAATGTACTTTGGAAATATCATTCCGTCTTTCCTTCGGCTGCGCGTGCCGTCAGACTGCATCCCGTACCCGCTGATCGACCACTCTCAATGAATTTTAATTGTGTGCTATCCGCCGGTGAGCTCCAGGCAACCTACTTGTCCGACTCCTAGATTGAAGGCTGCTCAGGCACACGGACAAATTCGAAAACTTTCAACTTGTGGCGTGTTTCATATTTCGCCGTTAAAAGATAGCCGCAATTATGAACCACTTACCCAGTCCGAGCCGGTTGATTTCGAGTGCATGGAGTGGGTCGACCAGACTTCAGGAGGCTCACAACAAGTCAGGGCTGTACGGACTAAGGGACGTTTAATACTCTTGTCTTTGAGCTTGTTTGAGTCGACCGTTCTCTGCTTTCTTTCGCCTTCGGGCCTGTTTACTTTTGTGAACTAATGTACGATGGTTTGTGGTTCCTTGGTGCCCTTATGGTCTGAAAGTGTCAGCGGAAATACTCGGCCAGGGAACTGCAGTTGCTGAACACAAGTCCCTCAAAGTTACTGCCTTTATCTCCATTACTCCCTTTATCTCCAGTCTTTTTCTGTACTTCAAAACCTGCATTCTTTCACATAAGGTGACAAGAGAGCCTGGAATTATTAGGGCAGCACCATGTAAGCTGCATCCGTCGCAGTACTCGTCACAATACAACTAGACCTCAAGATTTGTAAATCGAAATGCCGCCACCCAGTCTTGATCCTTTCTGATCAGTAAGATCAAGCGTCTCCGCCCACGGTTCAGCTGTCCCCTTTCGCTTTGGCAGACACTGTCCTCTGTGCTGTGATAAATTTGCTCAACCCCGCCGGCCTGTTCGGACTCGCTTCCGTCGCCTGTCACAATCTGTGATTAATACACCTGTTCCTGAAGATACCTGCCTACGATGCAATCCTATCACAAATCCATTACTAAATAACCAAGCAAATGTAATTCCAACTCCTACCTGCTGCCTCCGCTGTCGCCGGCCTAGCATGAGAGGCTGAGCATTCTTGCCAAGCCGGGCTTGCAATGACTTCACATCACCTATGCCCATTCATAGTGGCCAGATGGGTTTTTGAAATGAGGCTATACTCGAAGTGCTCGCCAAAATGGACACGGTGGGTGTTTCTGTGGAGTCTGATACGTCCTGATTTCCACAAAGGCACAAGCCAGAGCCTCATCGGACCATGTAGATGATGTTATCAGGCCACCTAGATAAGGGCCTATAGCAAAAAAAATCGGTATTTTGAAAGGAAATTCAAAGCTAAGGTCTCGCGGGCCAAGCTAACCATCTCCTTGAAAGGGCATCGGGAAAGCTGCATAGTTCGCTTAGGTAGCGAAGGCTCGGGTAGAGCTCAATTCTCGTCGGCGGAAAGTCACGACCCACACTGCCCAAATTATTGGCCTTTTTTTTTCAATCTCACTCATTAATCGACTCTTGAAAGAAGATTGTATTCCCATTGTTCTACGTTCGATCGGATTTTCTGCATATCGAAAGCGCTTGTGACCGGCAGATTTCTTGTAGACTGTTGCGTGTGCGCTGTCACTTACTGAGACTCAACAACTGAGGATTAGTCATTACCTAGATAAATCCGGATCCGCCACTAAATTCCATTACATGATGATTATCTTGAATAACAGGGAGCTAAATGCCTCAGTGTCCGCTTTCTATTTGCTAAGGTTGTGAACGACCAGCTGGTCTTTGGGGGCTATGAGGGCTATGAACATAGCTGCACGGAGGCCACGAATGCACAAAGCTGTTTTTGGTCTTGAAAATGTCTCTAAAACCTAACGATTCACTATGCTGCCATATGTAATGGAATAAAATTCATTCTCCAATATACATCCAACTACTTGGTAATTATCAAATCTGATATACAATTTGGTATGGTGAAGTAGTGCTTAAGAAGGCGAATTGTGGTCACATGTAACCGATATCAACTGGTCCCACACATTTGATAGTGGAGCATCGCCCTTTACCACGCGTTTTCCTGCTTAGCCCAGCACCACTGGTAGAAATGCGATCCACCAGCTTGCTTGCATTGATCATCCCACTCGCAGTTGTTGAGGTAGCTTGTGCCTCCTTGGATGCACTACATTCGATGTATGCATTAGTCAACTGGGAATGAAAATGGAGACTTCAAGTTCTTTACTCACGGCATGATTGTCAACTTCTGAGTATCTCACAACATTGCCCGACCAAGTTTTGAACCACGCTTGGTAATTTGTGCAAGCCTTTTCAGTGATCGCGTCGTTTTGTAGCTAAGAGAAGGTCATTAGCATCATTCCTTCATTATTCACCACTGGTATATAGGAGACAAATGCATCCTTCTTGAGCGCATCACTTACGCCTGTTCGGTCGTCATGGCACTTGCACCTGTTATACTGGGCGCAGGCATCCGCGCCAACGGCGAGGGCCGCAAGAGAAAACAATATGGTAGTAAATTGCATAGTGATGTTAGATGTGAGAGTGATCCCAATGACTTGAAATAGAGGTCAAGCTTTGACTGAACGCAATTCTCCAGTGATTGATCTAGCCAGGCTTCTTGATGTTGCAACACCAAGTGGATACAATGTCGCGAAGTGTACTTTTTTAATTCTTGCAACAAGCTGAGAAGGGTTTGTTTGAGAGAAAGGGACAGTATTGATGAGATGTAGAATGATTCCTTCTGGCAGTTGATGGCAGAGGCTGACTATTTTATATGCTGATCTGTGAATTGGCGAGGCTTTTCAAACTCAGCCCCTCCCACCCACTTCCCCTTTGTTGGCACCATCTAGTCCCCAGCGTCCATCCAGGATATAACATTACTCGTCTAGTGTGAGCTCTCTTTGGCAAGAGTGTATATCAAGACAGTCCAATTTTGCTCCATCCTCTATGTCTATAAGTGGGATAATTCAGGACTGTATGGCCAAGAAGTGCTATGTAGATAAGGTCATGTGCCTGTCATGCGTTTTTTACCATATTTCAGTCCAGGTACCATAATTAGTTTAAAGATTAAATTAAGCTTATCGCTTCCACGTGCGATCGTGTAGTTGAACTCAATATACGCTTAAATAAAGTTTGTGTAAGAGAATCCCCTCTCTACGGGCAAAGCCGAACTCGGGGCCCCAGCAGTTGGCTAAGGCCTGACTCGGTCTTAGTCGTCAATCACAATTAGGCGGTGGTTTCAATGCGGGTACCTCTGACTAAAACAGTATGGCCAATACAAACAGTGACTGAAGTTGAACTTCCATATAATGAGTAGACCTAGGTAGATAGAAACCTACGAGAACTCTTGTGAATGAGTACGCAGGCAGTCATCGTGATATTAATGTCGTTGGGAAAGAGGAAACTGGAATAGCCTCTGGTCCACTTATTAGGTGAGGTCAAGAACGCTTCCCTCTCGGATCATTTCTCCCACTCTCTGCCAATGCACCTTGATGTTCCATCCCCGTCTACAATGGCCGATCAGCAGATCAGCAGCTTCAAAGCTAACAAGTTTCGAAATTACATATATGGGCATAGCCTCCACAAGCCAAGGGACTAGTGGGCTCCCAAAGTCGTTTAAATGTAGAAGCTTGTCCGCCCCAGTGCCAAGGCCGGTGTTCCCACCAATAACCTGAAACGATTCATTTCCCTCGTTAAGGACAATGACTTGGGTGGTTATAGCCTTCTGAGCAACTTCGACTCGCAAGATCGATAAGAGGAAATTTTCTCTACGAGAGGGGTAGAGTTTTAATATTCTTCCCTCTTCGAAGTGACTGGGTGCAGGCGGATCACTTGAGCTGTCGGGGAAGCTCCATATACTAATGTAGCGTAATCTTTTCCTATGAATGTGCGTGGCCGGAGAACGCTATGCTGAAGCCGCAATGATGCCACACGTAATGACTTCGAAATGATATAATTACAATGTCTTTGCTTCTCCCTGGTCATTCGCACTTCTATTCTCTGCATCTCTGCGATGTCGCATCAATTCCTGTCATCCAAGCACGTTAGATCAAAACATAAGTCTGATCTGAAATTGTATGGTAGGTGGTATTGCAAAGGAACGTTCTTGTTTAGCATGCGGCTGACTAGGGATAGACTGGGCACTCGATGCGGCAGTTATGCCTGGAGAGTTGGATCCTGTAGTGGACCTGGGTGAAGGAGTCGTAGGTCAGCACTAGTACACCCAGCAATAGTAATCATTCCGTTGTACCTAATGCTACCGAAGATGGTTGGTATTAGTACCTTGGTGAGTCCAGAGCTGGAAGCGCCCATGCTAGCAATGACAGTGCTGTAATGACTATATAGCAACGTGTGTCTTATTTCATCAACATTCTCTGCGCGGGGGACCTCGTCGCTTGCAGCATCCTACGTTCAGCTCCTGCACGCCTCGAAAGTCAGCATTTGTGGAATACTTCCAGCATGAAGAAAGCAACCACTGTCACGATGCCATCTACTCGCAAGGGTTTTATCTCCCCCGGAACGCGCAGGAACTCCTGGTCCAACTGCAGACCGCAGCATCCGCCTATGCCGAACACAACCCAGGCGCCCGTGAGCGGCTCCTCACCTTCTGCAACGCCTTAATTGCGGCACTTGATCTTCCAAGTGGGATCATTCGGCGGGATGAATTGGCTGAATCACGCTTGTATTAGTGTTTTGTGATTGCAGATGATGGGCAGAATTTCGTTACTGATGGCTTGATAGAGCCCACTCGATCAGCTCATATTCGTATTGCCGTCGAGCTCAAGGTATTTGATTTATTGAAGGCCAGTAGTTCATCTGGGATGCATACAAAGGATGTGGCTAGGGAAAGACGCGCCAATAAACTATCCTGCTGCCATGAATGTTGCTCGTGAGGTAGGCCCTGATATATACGCGCCATCACTCCTGAGCAACTCATTGACAGAGACCAATATCGCTACGTAATCATCTGTACGTAAGTCCAAGGGCCTCCAACAGACGAAGCAATATTGTAATGATAGATCTGACAAATGGAGTTCGCATCACATCGCGACGAAGTTACCCCACCGCCTTTCTACAATCTCCTTTCATATGTGAAAGTCGACCGGCTACGCTCAGCCCGCATCCCCGGTCGACGGACCTTTCAAGCTGCCCAACAGGAACGACCTACCTTTCTCCATCGGGCTGGAGACCGACCCAGCCTATCAGCAGATATTCGATAGCTACGTGTCTGCTTATCAGGCCGGCAAGGTCTCGTGGCTCGATCCCAGCTTCTACCCTATGCAGGAGTGGCTCATGAACTTGGTAGATTCGACCCCTAACTCAGCGACATTCTACTAGTCGATGTCGGTGATCGTCTAGGTCACGACCTACGTGAGCTGCGCGAGAAACACCTATCGCTACCGGGAAGACTGATTCTCCAGTATCGTGCTGAAGTGATTTCCAAGGCCTCCGCTCCTGCCGACGAGGCCTTCGAGGCCATGGCACATGACTTTTTCAACTACATGACCCGTGAATGGTGCGTGCGTATACTACTCTATTCTACATGACTGGCGTGATGATGACTGTATCAAGATTTTGGAGGCGTTGAAGCCAGTAATGAAAGAAGGTTCCTCAACTGGCCTAATCAACGAGCTTGTAGCACCTAAACAAAACGCGGCATTGGCTGTCACTTTGATGGAAATTCCTGATGATGGTACTTGGAGCTTTTCGTGAGCGAACAGAGGCAGAGTGGAGGGGAATTGTGAGGTGAGCTGATTTGCAAAGTACTGAAGATGGATTTCCTTTGTGATATGTTCAGAGAGCTTCGTTGATTGCATAAAGTTGCTGACGACATGCTTTGTAGATATCACTGGTCGCCTTCTCAACCGACACTTATCTACTTAGAAGGCAATGAGTGGTGTGATTGTGCGTACCCCATTTTCAATCTTGAAACTAGGACGTGAATAGATTGATACCTCTTGCGGTACAGCTGGTCTGAGCCTGGCAAGATTGCTTCTTGAAACCAGCTCCGAAATACTGTCGAAGCCAACAGCTTCATTTAGTTCTAGTATTCAGGAAGCCATGGAACGAGGCATCCAATCATGAGGACTAACGCGATACAGCCACGTTAAAGTGTGTTGTGTAAATCCCTCGCTTGTGCGATGACACTTCTACACACCGGTCACACAGAAGTCGTTTGATTTGACTGACAATCATTTCGATATTGAGTTACTCTTGCAGATTATAATTTGCTACATCCATAATAGCCAGAATTACCTGAATCTAGGAATGATACCTCACCATTCCGCGGCCAACGACGCTAAGACAAGCCACTACCGATGGCTTGCTGTCTGGGTAATAAGAGATGAATCCCTAACCAACACTTGTCTTTGTTTCACGGAGTCGGAACGAACAAATTTAGGGCGGATGAAGCTGGGCAAGAATGTTCGCATTTTTGTCTGGTCGGAATTCTTTTCAATTGAAGATCTGAATCTTCCTCGCCTCCCTCCTGCGTGATTTTGATTGCGAAGAACCATCCCTCCGGACCTCAGAGAAGTATAAGAATAGCTTGGAGTCTTGAGAACCTCCACAAACAATGTGCACGTAAGCGCAACACCCTCTCCCGGTGCTCCATGGTCAAATCCAATATCTCCCAACTAAACAGACAACGTCCCAGCTTCACAATAACACACCATGTCCCCTGCGGCCACAACGTCTACCCATCATCCGCGCCCTGCCGCTGTTCTAAAGCAGCACAATTAGACTCGCCGACGGTCCCCTCACCACCCGTGGAGGTCATCGAGCAACACCAACCCTGCCAGGCGTGCGAAAAGTGGGCACGCCTTGCAGCGCAAAACGAAGACGAGGTGCGGCTGGCCCGGAACCATTGGCTCGTAGAGTGGGGACCTGCAACATCGTTGGGGGTGGAGAGGCGAGCGATTAGTGTTGGGGATGCGAATGGGGTGAAGGAGGAGAGGATGAGGGCTGTGAGTGCAATGCAGTAGTGGTGGTGAGAGGGAGGAGGTACCTATAGAAAAGTGACTTTTGGGGCGAAACGAAGACGTTGAAAAAAGACGGCTTCAAATTCAAACCTCATCGATATTTCCATGTGCCTGACGGACGTAGAGCAGATGGTAGAGACCATTCAGCCCGCTCGCTGGTGGTACTATCTACTACCCTATTGCGATTAGATCGTGTGATTGCAGTATCCTAGAACTTTACGGAGCACAGCGCTCTCTGGCCCCAGCCACCTCTTTGACTTGAGTTGTTTGGAAAAGTCCAAGTGTTCATATTCGTGTTGCGAAAAACTCGAATCGGAGTACGGGGCGCAAGCGCAGACAGGGCGCATATTTACAATGGATGGGCATTCATCTTCGGAATTTGACCTGGGGAACAGCCTTGAATGCCTCGAATAAAGGAATGAGGCCGTCGTATAGAACAATAATCGGCGTGACTCTGGAGTCGTCGACCACTTGGGCAAAATTAACCGCGAGAAGGATGCTGATATCAGATGTATGAATTGAGCATGGTTTGATGATCGATTCTCGAAATCTACAGCCTTACTTTCTGCCTTTGGCCTTGCGTTTCACAGCTGGTGCGTCCTCGCCTCCCTTTGCGTCCCCCTTTTCATCGTTCTTTTTCGTGTCCACGCTATGCGCATCCACCACGTCACTCTCCTCTCCGCCATCCGAAGAAGTACCTTCGCCCTGCCTATCCAGCACCTCTTTCACAAGCCTCCTGCCCTCATCGACTTCGCCATTCTCGACACCACACCCCATGCACTTCCACATCCCCAGCTCGGCCAGGCTATTAGTTCCAGGTGGAGCCTGACCATTTACGAGCCGACAGCGTTTGCAAATGAGCACCAGACGATTCTTTGCAGCAGTCTCATCTTCACCAAGCAACAGATCCATGATCCTATCGTACCAGTGACTGGGGACATCGTATTGTTGCTGCCCTGGGGCAGGCGGCGGTGGACGTGCAGTGTCGAAGGCATTGGGGGAGAATTCGGCAGAGGGTTCCAAGGCCTGTTGATTGGGGGGAGAGCCACGGTGTTGCTGAGGTGTGGAATAGGGTCCTGTGCCTGACTGTTGTGGAGTCCCTGCGTGTGAAGGGCCCATGTTATGGCGCTGAATATTTGCAGTGGCCGGGATGGGCATGTTGGTGCGTGTGCCCGTGTCCGGGCGCTTTTGCTGTTGTCGCCCGGGACTTTTCGTTTCGTTCTCATCCGCTGTCTCATCCTTGCTCTTCTTCTTGCCTTTCGCCCTCACTTCGCCGCCACCGTACTTCTCCAACAGCTCCATTGTGGAGTCATACCGGGTTGCGTCCTTCAGCTTTTGTATGGTCTTTGCCCTCACAGCCTGCTGGTCCTTGAGCTTGGAGTTCAGGCTCTCGATACGCAGCTCGTATACGGTGGAGGCAATAGTTCGGACTAGGTAGATGAGGACGGGCCCGCCAGCCATTCCAGACCATTCATAGGCGCCCATGTTCTTCCATCCAACCACCAAGAGTGCCACGATGGCGTAGACGAGGTAGGCGAAAGATAGATACAGAGTACTAAGGACTTTGAGTCGCCGGTGGGAGGCGCGGGTACGGTCGAGCTGGGCCTGAGTATTCGTGATCTTTGTAGAAAGTGTCGATAGGGTCTTTTCGAAGGAGGAGGGAGAATTGTCATCCTTCTGTGACACATGTCTTCAGCAGAGAGCAGGAGGAGCCTAGGGAGAATGACGTCTACAAACCTTCCATGGCCACAGAGATACCATGTTGAGGGTCGTTGGCGCCCTCAAAGGGCCAACTTAGATCTCTCGAAAAGGGGGGCCTCGAGTGCGTCTCGTATTCTGGGAGAGCAAGTCTTGGATGTTGTCGCGTGTGCGGCTCGTAAGAGCAGACCGTAAGGTGGGAATTGTAATCGAGCGAGGTTATTGCAGATATTACTAGATGTTGCTGCGGCAGATCAAGAGAGCACAGGCAGGGCGTTGGTAATCGTCGAGCGAGGTGGAGACAGAAGAACAAAGTTCTGCTTCGTGTTGAGTTGAGCCGCAGAGGCTGACTTTGATACAAAGAGGAAATGAGCTCTAGCTCAGCGAAGTGACCTCATTTTGGCACATCACCTGTACAATATGCCCCCTGCAGTGACTAAGCAGCCTGGCAGGGGACCCATCTAGGGACTTTCAGTGGAGGCGACCAGATCCTGGCCCCTGGTTTCGGTAGCGATATCGCCTAAGTATTCGGGCCAGGCCGCGCAAGTCCAACTGAACCTGGAAAGAATACCACGCTACAGGGACTGGAGCTACTGTACCCAATTCCACGTAGGTATGGAAGTTGGAGACTGGCCTCATCATCTGCACTCGCGCCTCACATTTGTCAATCCCAACGTTTGAATCGTCCCTTAGCCTCCTCCAGTGTCTGAGCGCAAGGTTGTGCGCGACTCCGTGCAAGCGGCACTCTTTCCTTACCCCTTGCCCGAGTATTTTGCTATTGTCTTGCTAAGACTACTCTTCAATTTTTTATTGTTCATAGATCCCTTGGACGTTGCTGACAGCCCGATCTCGAAGCTCGCTACTATGTGCTGCTCCTCGCGATAGACTATCCCTTGACCTTAACCGCAACGTGTCCGACACAATTTCTTGCGCCCTTTTCAGCTTTTGAAAGACCTCACTAGACACAGTGCTCGTCGCACGAAGCCGTCACGATGTTCCAACGAATCAAGGGCGCCATCGATAGGACAATTGCTGAGGAGCAAGCACGCGCCAGAGACCACTCGCCCGGAGCCACGGCCCCAAGAGCATCGTCCTCCGTTTCACGAAGCAACAGCGGCACTTCCACTGTTAAAAAAGCAAGGCCTAAGAAGCCTGGCCAAGATGGGGCAAAGGACGCAGACGCTGGAGCAGCTGATACGGATCCTGCGGTCTTCGAGGCTGCCTTTGTCATTGACGACGAGGAGCCTAGCCGAAGTGCAACACCAATGCCTCCCAATTCTCACGAACAGAAAAATGCGGAAAATGGTGACGGAAAGACCGAGGTCACGGGAGAGGGCGAAAAGAGTGGCACAGGCACTGGGAACACAGGCAAGGATCCCGACAAGAACGGCGAAGACGAGGGTCGCAAGTCAGAAGGGGATAAACCTATTCCTCCGCCCAAGGCCACCACTCCAGACCTGCCCCCGGACGTCCGCGCAAAGCTGCGGAAATTGGATAAATTGGAAAAGACTTATCCAGGTGAGTCTGCTACCGTGTCTCAGACAAAATAGGTTCTAACTGACACATTTCCTCCCCTTCCCCTTTTCAGAATTGCTTCGCTCCTACCGCATTGCCCATGGTCGTGCCACTTCCATCGAGCCCTTCGAACGGGCGCTGCGCGAGAACACTCCTTTGACCACCATCAAAGACCCGGACGCACTTACAGAGTACTTGAACCAGCTGAACCTCAAGGGCGACATGGTGATGGACGAGCTGAAGCGGGTGTCTTCTGAAAAAGAGGATTTCAAGAAGAAATATGACGCAGCTGACCAAGAAATCGCTGAATTGAAGGAGAAAATCGTCGCTCTTGAGGCCGCCAAAAGTATTACGGAGACCGTCGATACGGAAAAGACAGATACGGGCGTAGGAACGGTCAAGGAGGAAGCAGGTGCCCAAACTTCCCCACAGGCGTCCGCAGTCAAGTCACCGATTCAGTCAGTGGTGGGCATATTCTCTCCGAAGCAGAAGCCTGTCAAGGACGAGGATGTCAGCAAGCAGGATGGCGAAGACTTCTTCTCCTACGACAATGAAATTCCCCAGCTACAAGCGGATGTGGATTCCAAGAATCAAGAAATCCAGAAGCTCCAGTCCGAAGTCGAAGACCTGCGGAACGAGCTGGCGACCGCCAAGGAAAACAGCGCCAGCCTTGCCGAGAATCTCGAGAAGGTTTCCAAGGAGCTCAGCGAATCCCGTGACGACTCGGCTGTGAAAGAGTCGCTTCAAACACAAGTCAGCGCGCGCGACATTGAGATCAAGACCTTGACCGACCGTCTGGGTAAGTCCGAGGAACAGCTCAAGGAGCTGGAGGCGCAACTCGAGAAGGAGAAGGCTGCTACTACTGCCGTCATCAAGGACAAGGAAGAAAGGTTGGCCGAGACCTGTGCACTGTACTCAGAGCTGGAGACCGGTTTGAAGAAGGTGACTGAGGCCAAGGCCGCTCTCGACACGCGCATCGTGGATCTGACTACAGAGATCAAGACGTTAAGACAGTCAAAAACTGAGAACGAGCACAAGATCGACGAGCTCAACAAGCAGTTGCAGGTGGCGCCGCCTACTCCATCCACGACTGCGCCCTCAGAATCCCTCGAGATACCCGCCACGACCACCCAAGCGTCTGCCTCATCCAAGAAGAAGAATAAGAAGAAGAAGGGCAAAGGAGGCGCAGGGGCAGCGGCGGCTCCTGTAGAGACACACGCTGCAGGTGACACGTCCCCTCAGCCTCCAGCGTCGCCTGCTGTTGGGCCTACAATTTCGGAGCTACAAGCCGAGATCGTTACGCTGAAGCAAGACGTGACCTCCAAAGATGGTCAGATTGAGAAGCTGTCTAAGCAGCGCAAGACAGAAGAGGACCTCCGAGAAGAAATCGAGACCCTGCGTGAGAACCTGCTCGACATTGGGCAGGACCACGTGACAGCCAAGGACAAGATCAAGAGCCTCGAGGCTGAGAGGAAACAGCTGCAGGAGCGCATTGCCGAGCTTGAAAAGGCGCTCGAGGCGTCTTCGTCATCCGTCGAGTCGAACGGCAAATTGCAGGCCGAATACGCCTCCCTGAAGCAGGAGTTTGACGACCTCAAGACACGCTCAACTACCCTTCAATCCGATCTCGGCGCCGCGGAGCAACTTGCGCAGACTCGCTACAAGGATATAACTGAGCTGCGCGAAGTGCTTCAGAAGGCTCAGCCAGAGTTGAAGAGTCTTCGCCAGGAGGCGGCCCTTCTCAAGTCGACCAAGGATGAGCTAAATGCCAAGGCCGCTGAACTGAGGGCAATGGAGAAGCGCGAGAAGGAATTCAAGACTGAGGTCTCACGAGCGCAACGCCTAGCTGCGGATCGCGAGACGGAAATCAAGACACTTCGTGAAAAGCTACAGAGTGAAACCAACAATCGTCTGCGATTGGAAGACTCGCAGCGGGTCTCTGGGCGGGACCTGCGCAGAGCCGAGAATGAAAAGATTGAGCTCAGCGCAGCAGCCGAAAAGGCCGGACGGGAGTTACAGAAGCTGCAAGATGAGATGACAAAATTGCGCCCTCGGGTCAAGGAGCTTGAGGAGGAAGCTGCGAAACTGCGGAAGGAGAACGAGATTCACCGTGAAGACGCGGACCTCAAGACCTCGCAATATACTAATGCGCAAAACTTACTGGGGAGCATGAGGGATCAGACACATGAGCTGAGCGTGCAGTTGAAGGAGAGTCAAGCGCAGGCAGAGGGTTTGGAGGAGGAGATCGCCGAGACGCGGAAGTTGCTGGGTGAGAGGACGCGTGAGGCCGAGACTGTAAGTTGCATCGTCCCAGGGTGCACATGTACCGCATCTTTGTCTACGAAGAGAGACGGTTTACTAATTCAAACGCATGGTAGATGCGCCGCCTTCTAAGTGAAGCCGATGAGCGGGCGACGTCCAAGTCACGTGCCCTCCAAGACCGCCTCGAGGAAGCCGAGAAGGAGCGCGACAAGTTCGAGCACGAGATGTTGTCATCGTCGCGCCGCACGAATCGCCAGCTTGAAGAGCTGAAACAGCGCGTTCGTGATCTGGAAAGGGAAAGCAAGACGCTCTCGGAAGATAAGGAAGCATTAGAGGGGAAGGAGAGGGAATGGCGGCGTCGGAGGGAGGAGCTGGAGGTGAGTTACACTGCGATGTGGCGAGCTTGTTACGGGAACTGGCCTTGGACTTGCGGCTTTGTTACTTGTTTATAAGCTCTAATCTATCGCTTGCTAATACGTAACACAGGCGGTCGAATCTCGGAACGATGCAGAAGTGGCTGAAATGCGCGCCACGGTTGGCAATTTGCGCTCGACGCTTGATGCATCCGAGCAACAAGTCCGCGAAGCCGAGAAAGCCAAGAATGACCTCCGACGATCACTGGATGACTATCGAATCCGCTACGACAAACTTGCCAAAGAGCTCAAGTCTGTCCAGGCCAGATTTAACACTTCGTCGGGCATTGGAAGTCCAACACCTACGGGTCGCGCATCGATGGAGTCGAGCAGGTCTGGCAGTGTAAGTGGAGGAGCTGGTGGAGGGACGCCAGACACTGCCTATCTCAAGACGATTATGCTGCAATTCTTGGAGCAAAAGGATAATAAGCTGCGCGCGCAGCTTGTGCCAGTGCTAGGGAAGCTGCTGCGGTTTGACAAGTAAGTGCCCTGCCGCCCCTGCATTTGCTATCGTGTTCTTTACCGGTCTGGCCAGTTTTGATTGTGCAGCGTTGCATGTCACGTCTGAATCCTTGCACGGAAAGCGAAGCCGCAGACAGGTCGCTGCGGGGATGGAGCCCCGGGGGCGTGCAAGATGCCTCCCCTAGCTGATTGTCTGTGCTGTTACACCGCATGCATGCATCTTATGTGGGGGCGGCGCTCCCTCTGCTGTGCAACGTGATTGCTGCGGGCAGATATCGCTATGACTACATTCATATGCTCTTTCTTGGACTTGTGTGCTAATTGATTTCTTTTTTTGCTGCCGACAGGGCCGACGAGCAGAAATGGATGACAGCTGTTCAGCAGATCGGTGCAAGATAGCGGCAAAGTGGAGATTGCGATGTCTTACCTTTTTCACGAGGAGAGGAGAGGGTGTGTAGGCAGATGAATCGAACATTCAAATCTCACACCCTCGCACGTTGGCTAGATTGGGAAATTTCCTGCAAAACCTTGGACTCCGGTGGCCCTGTACAGCCTGTAGGCTTTCTGAGGCACGGGTGGCTTGAGACGTGGGCCAAAAACTACTTACTTGCAGGGCACGAAGTATCACCCACCCACTGGGTTCGGCAGTTTTAACAATCTGGCAGTCTTCGCTTCCAATGGCAAGAAGAAATTTGAATTACAAGGATACCAAGGGTCGTATTACAACCAACAAGAAGGCATCAACGCCTAGCGCCTTGCAAACCCATGAAGCAGATTGGCAGCATAGACTACACCGCAAGCACATTCAACGCAGCGGACACTGACCTAGCCAGCTCATTGCAACGGTCGTTCCGGCAATTCACGCCGCTCGGTCCATTCATCGTCCGTGACACATACCGAACTCAACCTGCGCTTGTTCGCCATAACCTCAAAGGCGAGCGCCGTAAGCTCCGCCTGGATGGCGGCCTCGTTGGAAATGCGCATCTTCTCCAAGGCACGGCTTGCCTCGCCAAGTTTGTCGATGAAGGGCGCGCGAAGGTTATCCCAGAGAGTAGTGTCGTCGACTAGGAAGTGCTATTAGTGACATCCTGTGAAAATCTTGAGATGGGGAAGAACGTACGGCGAATGTCAGGATGCCGCTCCGTCGCGTACTTGGTGAGTGCGACTTGCCCAGGGACGTGGAACATGAAGCCTGCCAATCGTCAGCGCTAGACTCAAAGTCGACTCGGCATCAACTTACTCAAGCAGTCCTTGCCCACAAATTCCGTCTCCAGAAGCCTCTCACTCTGGTCCCGCCAACATTCGTACGTCTCCCCATGGCCCATATACCCCTGCTCAAAACTCAACCCGCCCGCTTCCAGCCGCCTTACACTCCCGCCGTATTTGCCCTTGATAATGCCCATCAGCTCCGTGGCCATTGTGCGGTGGTGGTACGGAATACGTAGCGTATCACGCGCTACCGCCCATTTCTCCCCAAACACGCAGAAATCCACCAGGCTCACACCCGGATGCTTGGATGGCGCCGTCAGCACGCAGTATGCCGTTGGATCGAGCTGGTCGCTGTTGGCTGTGAGATGACTGAAGCGTGCCAGGTCATATTTGTAAGGCGCATAGCGTCCGTGCCATGCAACCACATCGTATGGCGTGTGCGGTTGCGTGTAGGCATGGAAGCGGCCCGCGACTTTGACGACAATCTCCCAATCTCGCTCGAATGGGCCAGGAGAGTTGAGGTTAGGCGGTCGGTCAAAGTCAAGATCGAAGCTCGCGACAGGGTACTGGAAGTCACGCACATGGGCCAGGGCATTACCGCCCAGTGGGCCCAGTTCGGGCAGGCGAAAGTGCGCCCCAAAGATTTCGAGGACATAACCGGCGGTGCCGCCAGCTGGGGCGGGAAAGCTAGCGAGAGCGACGGAGAAGCGCACGCCGGGCGGGATGACGGCGATGCTTCCGGGAGCGACACGAAGGTAGCCTAGCTCGGTCTGCAGATCGAGGGTGCCGCGTTGCGGGACAAGGAGCATCTCACCGTCGTGTGAGGTGAGGGCCTGTCGCGTCATATCCGCCGTAAAGGCGTACTGATGGACGGCGAGACCCGTGCGCAGGGTCGGGTCGCCATGGCCGGCGATGGTGCGCAGGCCTTGGAGGAATGTGGTGGAGCTATTGGTATAATTGGAATCGTCTGTGCTAGGCAGAGGACCCCAAGTGTGGCTGAGCGGCGTGAAGGTGACGTTGCAGTTCGTGGGTAAGAAGCACGACTCGAGCTTTGTCCAGGTCTCAAGGTCAGTACGTTTTCGGCAGATGCCTGGGCAAATCGGAAAACGAATGGGGAAAATAAGAACGTCAATCATACCTCACTGGCAGCCGTGCATGGTCGCAGCGATCGATGAGCGGCAGACGGTCTGACTCGGTACATCCACCTACATAATTTACCCATGTCAACATGAAGCATAGGGCTGAGGACGTCCAGACCATTCAGGAAAGCACAGGGCAAGTGACATACACATTCGACACGCTGTCTCGTGACGATATGAAGGCTGTGCCATTCAGGTGCTCTGCGTAAAGGCCGTAGGGATGTTTCTGGGGCAGGTTGGTTCCGGCATGAGGGAGGGCGCCGGCAAAGGCTTCTGAGGCATGGTGATTATTAAAACCCTGCTGGTAGCGGTATGGGTCTTGAGCGGTGGGTCGAGAGAGGTGGCCTAGCACAGCCATATGGTGCGGAAGGTCGTCATTGATGAATAGGTTGTCCATAATTATGGCGGAGGTGCAATTTAAGGTGGAGGGAAGAGATTACTCTGAAGAATTTACGTGAAATACGGTGAGTGAGAGAAGTGTAGGAGTTCACTCAATGGTTTGTTTGTGTGGTTGTATTTATTGTCACAAAGATTGACCTTGATAAGTCGACATCAAAGCCAACGATCCCCCTCTTTCGGGATGGAGCCAGTCACCTGGAGGGAAAACAAAACCATAGCAGAAAACTTCGTCAGAATATGATTTACCGATCACGCTGAGCAGATGGATGCTCGGGATCTTATCACCAGAAGGATTGGGCTGCTGCCGGTCGTCACAACACATATCGTCTAGATACCGGAAGACACATAGTTTGGCGGTTTTCGGTAACCTCGACTTGGCGAGATCATCCAGCGAGACATCCCTCTCGAGCCTCGCCAATGCATCTACCGCCACGATCAGAAGCTTCTCGACAAGTTCTCTACCTATCACCACCCCTCTTCCGAGTCTGTGCTCGTCGTCGGGAATGGACATCGGGAAGGCAACACAACATGTGTTTGGGTGGCTACGGCAGCTAAAGTGTGCAAGAGACGCACAGCAGGAGGCGCGTACCATATTGCCGGGCCAGAGGAGGCGCAATCCTTGGTCATCAGAAAGCCGTAATTCTTTGCGCATGAGGGAAGTAATTGGCGACAGCAAGCGGGGGGGTCCCACGACGGACCGCCCGCGCGTTTCCATCTATGCACCATGCCTTGGCCACATGCTTGACGACCGCATGAAAGGCCCCCAACGAAAGCAAATGGCCGGCAGGCAGACCGAAGCGACCGCGAGACGCGGACTTGGGAAAACTCTCGGTGGCCCATTGCCAAAAAGAAAACTCGTGCCTAGGTTCATATCTGGGTGTAGACTGTAGTTTAAATTTTGAGTTTCGTCTGTTTCGCCCCTCCGAAGAGGCCCAAGGACCACATCCGGAAATAGATTTGTCGGGCTCTTACGAACGGCCTTCCCTGCTATCAGGCGTCCGGCCAGTGTCCAACTCGGTCGATCACGGTGAGGCTTTCGGTCAACATCTTGTTAGGTATTGAAACTTGGACTGCTGTCTCATTGAATTGATATGCAGTCGACACTGCGGAGGAGACTAAACGTTGCCTCAATATCCGGCAGGCTAACGCAGATGCAGCATGTCCACAGCATGACTGCAGCAGCGCATCCTTCGTTTCCCCTGCCGACTGGCCCCTCGTCGTATCAGTGGCGGTGACACAAGAAGCTGCCCCGGTCATTCAAGGATGCAGCTTGCCCTCCACACCGTCCGACCCTGCATGCTTTTCATGTGGGTTGCCTGCCGCGGGTGGGCCGCTCAACGACATCCCATGGCCTCTCTTTCGCACGTCCGGGAGCTTTGGACCGGGAGAAGGAAAGTTTGAATACCACACAGCCGGTGTGCGCGGCTGTGCATTTCTCTGCCTGCCGACAAATGGCATCGTTTCGTAGTTGTGATGATCGCCTGCTCTAGCTCCTGTGGTGTATCTCCGTACTCAACCTAGTCGCCCTCGGTTGTATTGGGCCAAGTGCGCCAAGGAGCCTGTTCTTTTATGTCTTGGCGCACGGATAGATGCCCGACGGGAGAATGTCATTTGCGTAAAAGATAAAAATGGTCACTATTGTTTTCGTTTGAATGATTTATCGACCCATTTCTCATGCCCAGCAAGGGTAGGTGACCGGTTTCGGTCCGATAGGTACATAACCTCCCTGATACTTTGCACTTCAGGTCACTACCGACGAGAATGTGTGTACATTCCCGCTGGCATCACCGTGAAGGGAGCATTGCCCATTGCCGAACTTGTGAGCGTTTCATTCCGGATGATCCGGGAGAATGGTATTTCCGGACCATGTCACTCGAAAGGGATTGCCAATGGACCTCTGACAGAGACATCATGTTAAGGTTGGTAACAAGCATGTATCAAGACACCCTACTAGACAGAATGTGGAAATGTCTTCTGTACGAATCAACAGCCTAGAAAGGCCAGTGATCCCAGTCAGCGTGCCAGAGCTAATCAATACGGCGGATCAAATTATTTAGAGCCTTTCTGTGATTATTGATGACAGAAGAAGGACATTTTGGTCTGGGTCGTGTATAAAGATGACTCCGGTAGCGTTCATATACAACATCAGACCGATTTCATAGTTACACGACTGGATCTGAGGTGGGGTCCATAGCATTGTGGATATGTGGAAAGCTGTGTACATATGAGGTAGTCTAATGGCTCCCTGGTGGATGTAAACATGAACCGTTATGTGAAGCTAGTACAACCACATTCAGGCCCTGAGAACTCCTTCAGTACGCTACCACGCCCCGTCAAAGAGTCGGTCTGATAGTTCATCAGTGGATCGAGTCCCGGTCAGATAAATGTCATCAGATTGTCTAGCATCCATTCGCAATGGCGTCTGCATACAAAGCATAGCTATAAAACGTAAGTAAAATATTTCATCGTTGGGGGTCAAGGCCAGGAGTGCAAGCTTACTTATCAGCATTAGTGTATGCTCGTGCGGCCGTAAGTGCTGTCGATGCTGAATACCCATACGCCCAATCGTTCGTGTCTGCCAATACATGAGTGAACTCATGCAAGACTGTCGATGCCTGGCTCTGCTCATCGCATCCACCAGAAACAGCGGGGAGCCGGTAGAATAACGGACAGTTGGCCATCTGACCCGTTGAAGGTTGAGCGTATGCGACTGCAAGCACCCGGCGTTAGTATTTTGCGTAGCTATCAGCCATGCCAAGATCTAAGAGAAGATATATCTTACTGATATTTCCCTGTGCACAGATGCCAGCAAAGTCCGTGCAGGAATAAGTGATTTGGCCCGAGGTTGTCGATGCCGCCTCCGAGGCAAAGGTGCGGAATCGAGAAGCAACATTGCTTCGAGTCGAGGCGGACGTTGTGCGAAAGTACTCCTGGAACTTGGTGGCTGAGCCGCTGGCGGCAGCGCTCGCGGCATTGGTTGCGAGACGGTTGGTGGCAGCGATGGCGTTGGTCAGGGCCGTTCGCTGCGTGCCGGCGCATGAGACAACCTCAACGCGCTTATCGAGAGCCTTTGGCACCGCAGCGATTGTTTCGGCATCGATGTTGAAAGAGAGGGTGTTACTCTGGAACTCATATACTCCAGCCAACTGGGTGGAGTCCACGGCCGCGAATTCGAAGGTGTTGGTCAAAGATACAGTATACTCGCCGCCATTGAGATTGTCTATTCAGCCAGGTTAATCCTGATGGTCACTTGCAGGATGTGAGGGCTAAATACACAGAACTTACATAGGGATGGGAGGTTGACAATTTTCTCGGCGCTTTCACCTGGCTGGAGCGTGATGAATGAATTCTCAGTGAGATCACTTATAAGGTAGTCCACGATCACACCCAGGAATTCAACTGGTTGTTCTATAAAACTTTCAGCATTTCACATAAATACTCTAGATACTTCACATGATGACATACCATCTTGGAAAACATCCAGCCTTTGGACTGGTCCACTTGTGTCGAGAATTGTGCCGTCAATGAACAGCCGCACGGCCTCTGCTCCGGTGTTGGAGACAGATGCTTTGATATCGGTGGGACTCTCCTGAGACAGCTGGAGCTCAATACCAGTGGAGCGCCTATTATTCATGTACGGGGCGGCCGAGGCCAGTGCCGCGAAGGCTCCGAGAGCAGCTAACATAAGCATTTCTAACGATATTTCCCAAAGATGCAAGAGTGATATTCAGGTTCTGATGTCTATGTCGAAGTAGGCGACCACACAGAAATCACAATTCCAAGATCATGAGGGTCTGTGGCTTTTATAATCAATTGCATAATGTTCATGGCTTCTGGGAATGTTATTTACTATACAGACAATTCCATCTCCAGCGCCCCGCGCCCAGAAGGCCAAAGACCAATGAAGGCCGTAGCATCCAGACGCCATCTCGAAAGAAGCAGCTCATGAGAGTCTTCCGCCGACCGAAATGCGTTCAGAGTCCTCATGACGTTGTATCACGGCTTACTTATTCCACAAGTAGAAGGTATAAGACCGTGCGGCATACGTAGATTAAACAATCAAGGCGCATTGATTGAAGTTGGGAGCTCCAAGTGATTTGAATTCTTGGTATACTCTTGGTGCTATGATTAAGATCTTTCTTTTGTTTTGATGATTGGGTGTTATGGTGGGCATCATGCCAGACTAGAGGCTTGTCCAAGAAGTGACCCAGACGCACAATACTACCCATTCAGGACCACGGGAGATGTGTAGGGAGCGCTTGGTCGAGTATTTTGGCTTGGAACACAAATGATTGGTGCAGACGGACAATGTCATAGTCCCCCAAACATCCAAGCATTTCGACCAAGACTCTAGGTCATATTGGCATATGAGCCAAGAAAATCTCCCCATCACAAGCTCAGATGCCGCTATTCGCCCATCCGCACAGTTTGGCGCCGTGTCAATTTGCTATCAAAGAAGAATTTCCGTGCTTTAAATACAGTACTGCTACGATTTTTGATCGTATGAGACGCGTTTTCTACAACGTGCGCACAGAAAAGCAAGGGGTGAGCGCGAGGTCGTCGGAAATGCTTTCACTAAGTGCTTCATTTCTATACGCAAGACAGAATTGAAAAGCCTGATGAACGGTCAGGAGACTGATCACGACTCCCTCCAGCTCGTGAACTTATATGATCTTCACCAGCACTCTTACGCTAGGGATTCAAGCCTCCTCTTGTCTCTTTTATCTCTGACGGCCAGCTCCGATTTTCAGCAAATCAGATTTGCTCACGTTAGCCGATGCCGAGGGGAATCCCTTGTGGTCGACGCCGGTACAATCCTTGGGCATGAAAAATGGTGACTCAATGACTGTCTCGAAGGTATGAGTTTATCCGGTGCATGCAAATCTTGAAGGCCAAACCTGTGATCTTTGGTGAACAGGACCGCATAGAATCCAAGCGCCTCAACAATGATCATAATCTGATTAAATACGTCAAGACATGTTGCACTACAATGAGTCGTCGAGCTATTGAATGAACCAGGCGGACCTTGTCTTGAGTGTTTGTGAGAGATAATATTGCTACATGATTACAAAATCGCATGCTCCTTGACATCATCCTACCACTGAAGTTCAATTCAATCATTTCTTTGATCTCAATAACTAATAGCTGTCAGATTATACACTTCCTAAAAGCCTTCCCAAGGTCCTTGTTGAACTGTGCATTTGGCTTGTTTTGGACGGCTCTCGAGTACAAGACGTCCATACCGCATGCTGAGCTTCGCAAAACTTCTCCTAAACCCCCTACCGCTTGTGACTTAGTGTAATTTGAGCACCTGATCAAGGGTTATTGAAAATGGCCCCTACAATCTTCGATAACTTACAGCGCTATAATTGCTGAAGTTGGCCATTGTTCCGAAGTTGAGTAGGGAAGAAGATCAAGATTTGACGTGATTAGTAGAGTGACTTGGTCTTTTGGACCTCTTCCGGTATGATTTGAAAGTATAACTCGATGTAAGTGGCTCCCTTGCCTATATATCGAGGAATCGTTGATACTATTTGAGTGGCAAAGTTACTCAACCATACTTGGGTATCGAGAGTGCCATCGTCGAGAGAAAGCCATCCTTGCGGCCAAAAGGCGGCCAGAAGCTGCATTTGAACTATGTTCTCTGACTTTCGCTGTCTCAGACGATTTACGAAGACAAAGTTTGCAACCGTGGTGTAGCCTGGCACGGGTTTATGGAAATTCATGAGGCCTTTTGATCCGATGACACTATCAGACGGGGTCGTAAAATGGAATGTCTTGTGAGGTTGGGGGTTGCAAGTGATCTGGAAGACGAGGTCGTATTTGCACAGCCGATGGTTCGTGGGGCATCCAATGTATTCAGCTAGCAACTGGCGAAGGTTCGTTGTGATATGCCTAGGAAAGGTAGCCAAAGTCCGGGAAGACCGACAGGTAGCACGCGATCAATGCGATGGTGCCAAAATTTAAATAAGAAGGCTGGACATACTACAGAAACGGCGGCTCAAGCAAATTCGTGCTCTGGGTAAGCAGTAGTGAAGAGAGCTGTTGGTGACTAAATATAGCCGGTGGTGTTGGCTCCCAACGAAACATGCGACCGGGTCGCCTTTGCGTAGCCATTTCACCGATACTACGCGGCTGACCAATGAATACTTGCCTGCAGTACTGTAAGCGCTTGATTTTGTCCTCACCAACCATTCTCCTGCAGTTGTTGTAAGCGCAGGGTTCCTTTGGCTGGTCCACGCAAGACGATTGAGAAAGTGTCTCCACCAAATAAATTTATAGCTTCGACCGCACGTCCGCGCATGGTTTAAAATTATTTATATGGCCGACACTCCAAGCAATACGGATAAAGAGCACGCATTATACTTGGCTCTAGAATTGGGTCTCCCGACAAATCGCCTCACTAGACGGTCTCAAACCCCGTCATGGCAGACGAGGAGTATGTGTGGAAGGAGGACATTCCTGTACCAGCCCACTTGATTCAGTATATCGATAGTGGCGTAAAAAAGGCTCTCCCAACAGGCACACAATTTGAATGCATCAGCCCCAGCGGAGCTTCCTACTGGGCCCGCACCGCAAAGATCGAAGCTCGCGATAAATATGGGGACGAGACGCCGTTCTTTATCAAGGTACGCTTTAAAACACTTTGGTCGATAAACCGCGCTCCCAGTTGACTTGTCTCTCTCAAAAGGTGCATCAAATGGAGCACGGAAAAGCAATGGTGTCCGCAGAGTACGAGGCCATGAAAACTTTACATGCAGCGTGGCCTGAACTTGTACCGGAGCCCATATCCTGGGGCAGCTACGAATCCGAGGAAGATGTATATTTTTTCGTATGCCGATTCGTCGAGCTGTCAGGGGACATTCCAGACATATCTGATTTTCCTGCTCTCTTGGCGAAAATGCACAAGAGGCCGGAAAGCAAATCACCAACAGGGCTTTTTGGGTTCCATATCACGTCCCATGGCGGTCGAATGCCCGTGCCTTACCCCCTCAGCAAGACCTGGGAGGCGTGCTTCACAAAATGCCTCGAGGCTTTGTTTGACGCTGAAGAGGTGATCCAAGGGACCGATCCGGAGATCGATTATCTTCGCCGCAGCCTCTTTGCGAAAGTCATTCCACGACTGCTGAGGCCACTTGAGACAGACGGGAGGGTACTACAGCCTATTCTTTGCCACGGTGACTTATGGGATGGAAATGCGTCAATTGATGCAGCTACGGGCGAGCCAAAGGTGTTTGACGCTGTGCCAACCTACGCGCACAATGAGTGTGAGTAATCTCAGTTGCTTGACCCTGTATTACGAGCCAATACACACTAAAGAAGCTGACGTATTGCTACTAGACGATTTGGCACCGTGGTTTATCCCTCGCCATCGTATGACAGACAGATACGTCAAAGCGTATCTCAACCACTACGAAGCCACGGAACCTGCGGAAGACTTCAATGATCGTGGCATTCTATATAGTGTGTGAGTTATAGAGTTCGTTGGATGCGGAAATGTGGAGTTCGATTCTAACAGTCAATAGGAGGTTTGACATAATGTCGTCGGCATTATATCCAGGAAATTTACGGTTCCGTAAAGTGTAAGAAATGACCCCTCCCCCCTCATACCTACCTAGGTAGGTAACTACTCAATTCCACGACCCTTCCTTACATTTCATAGAGCTTTGAACAATATTAGGTATCTCGTAGGTAAATATCCATACGGTCTTGAAGGATATTACAAAGAACGTGGGACGCTTGCGAAGCACGGGGAGGGCTCATAGACTCTGTGCACAGTTGAATCAGAATCGTTTCGTGATCGCCCTTGTTACCTAGGTAGACTTAGTGAATTACTCTTAGAGCTTTGCAGTGGAAAATTCATTCTCATGTCTCGAAGATGATTCTGATATAAATGCCTTCAGAATTTTGCTCTTTGTTGACCTGGGCTTTGTGATAGATATCGAAGCCGATTTTGGGCTATAGGTATGCTGAATAAACGTCCAGCCGCTTCTGACCACTTCAATCCATATACCTAGGTCGTCTTGATCAGTGGCGAATGCTCCTCCATTTTAATGTTACATCGGAAGTATCCGATTCGTGTCAGCGGCACAGCACGCAGGACACCACCAGACGATCCCCAAGCCTGGAACCCTCACAGCGAGTCTGAGATCAGATGTTGATCAAGCGGAAAAGAAGAAAAAGAACTCCATAGGAACTCGGTAAGTCTCTTCCAAATTCATTCTTCCGGACAATCAGTGGTTGATGTCCGTGACAGCCGGTCTCAATGACACTACTGAGGAATTCCATTCCCGATGACAGCGGGGTTCCGGTCGATGTGCGACGAAAGAACAACCCAGACTCCCAGTCCAGTCCACCACCGGTTGATAGAACTTCATTCCATGAAAACCTGCCAGAGTCACCTCCAAGCGTCTTGCCTATCCCATACAGTGTGTTTACCATAGGGCAGAAGCGCTATATCACCTACTTGCTCGGCTACCTCACGCTCGCCTCTTCCCTAACGGCTACCATCTATTTTCCACTCATCCCGCTCCTCGCAAAAGAGTACCAAACCTCTACACAGGCCATCAACCTGACAGTTACTCTCTATGTCGTGTTTCAAGGCATTACACCTGCCTTTTGGGGTCCATTATCGGACGCCTTCGGCCGCAGACCCGTTCTCATGATCACCTTTGGCCTCTACACAGTAGCAAGTCTTGGTCTATCTTTTTCGAGACGAAGTTATGCTGCTTTGATACTTCTTCGCGCACTTCAAAGCACTGGCGGCTCTGCGATTGTGAGCTTGGCGTATGCTGTTGTTGCGGACCTGGTTACCTCTGCCGAGCGTGGAAGCATGTTGGGGCCGCTGCTTGCAAGTGGTAATATCGGTCCTTGCATTGGTCCGATTATTGGTGGTGCTGTGGTAACATCATCGCATCCAATGTGGTGCTTTTGGACCTTGGTAATTTTCGGGTACGTAACAAAGTTGTGGAGTCCCGGGTGTCAGAGCTTATGTCCAACATTTTTTCGAAACCGTGTCTGTACTTGCTGACAGACATCCTATCTAGAGCTGTTTCATTTCTAATGATCGCTTGGACGCTCCCGGAAACGCGAAGAACAATTGTGGGCAACGGCTCTGTACGAGCACAAAGTATATGGAAGACATGGTGGAGTGTCATGGTGGATTGGCGCCTGGGCACGATGCTGACCCGAATTCGGATCCTGAAAGAACACAGACTCGTGCGGAAGTCAACGACCGCACAATTCCAAAAGAATTTGAGCTGAAAGGGCCAGCATTGCCTGATAGCACCGAAGAGCCAGAAGAGGGCCCCACTGGAAAGGGGAGACTCATTATACCGAATGTTTTTGTGCCACTTCGTCTAATATTCTACTGGGACACGCTCATTTCGCTTTGGCTAGCTGCAAGTCCGTATGCTGTCTGGTACCTTATACAGACTTCAATCCCCATCATATATGGTCAGAACCCTGGGGGATACGGTTTTGAAGATGTGTATGTGGGATTATGCTATCTGCCCGGCGCTTTTGGAGTCATAAGTGGTGGCCTCATTGCGGGCAAGATGATGGACAAGAATTACAAGCACATCGCAACGAAGGTCGATTGGAGGGACCACCTCCCACAAGCCGACTTTCCTATCGAGCAAGCTCGAAGTAGATTCTCGTTGGCTATTCTGACCTTTTCGATGCTCGTCTTGATAGGATTCGGATGGACTGTTCAGCTCAGAGTCCATCCAGCTGTGCCGCTTATATTTCAGTGCTATGTCGGGGCAAAGTGCACCATTCTGCTCCAGGTCTACAGCGCTCTGCTAGTCGATATCTTCCCTGAGACGCCAGGGGCGATAGCCGCCAGCAATAACATCACCAGATGCGGACTGTCCGCTGCTGTTGTGGCCGCACTCGACCCTCTGGTGATTTCTATAGGTCATGGTTGGTTTTTTACGATCGTGGCTTTGCTTGATGGAGGTCTGTGTGTAATTGGAGTAATTGTCCTGCGCTATTATGGTAGAGTCTGGAGAAGAAAGAGAAGCAAGGACAATTGAGAGCCCAGCGAAGCGAACAGAAACAGGTTGTTGGGCTGTGCCGACGCGTGATGCACGGCAATTCATACTCCATACACAGCATCTTTTCACTTGCCTGCCTAAAATTAGCTTCTTACTAGAATAGATGGCAGCTTTAGCATTAGCCCGGTCCGTGAGTTGATGTGTGAGCATATATACCTTAAGCCTCGTTTCCGGCTTAGCTCTGATCAAAGCCAGGGCTTTTGATTCTAATGTGCGTACATGAACGTGTAAATCACATATTCTGTTCGCTGGCACATGTCTTATCTGGCATGATGGGTCCGAGCCGGCGCCTCTCGGATTTTTACTGTTTTCGCTTGGACGAATCTCGATGGCCTCCACGACGTCACATCACTGTGTGTTCATTCTCTTGATATGTAAATGCATCATTCAAATTCTACCGCTGATTCTCCATCATGACAATTTTCCACAGCTTTGTGATGGTGCCCTGGACGGCAAAAGACTCAAGGTAGATATTTCGGTCAAAGGTCCATGTATATGATGATTATCGAGCACGTGATTCGTATAATCCCATACAAATAAAATCTATCGTATGGACTATTATGGTAGGGCTTTATTTGAAATTTGCCGTTCCTTTTTCCCGTACTTGCTCTAAGCATGCTGCGCGTCTTGAGGCGGGCACAGCTGTTGAGTACACCATAAGCTGGTCTTGAAACTGATAGAGGGCTACGCATTTATGCCAAATTGTTTAAAACCCGGATCGATATTCAGGCAGCCTACCTAGGTAGGCTGCATTACTGGACGAGGAGAGTGACGGAGATGAGCTGAGCCTAGGGGAATGTCTGTGGACCGGTCAAAAATGACACACATGAGGTTGATTTCTTACAGCCGTTCATCCCACGAACCGCTCGAGCCCCGTGCAAGTTTCAAAAGCAATACTCCTTTGAGCAGTCACCATGGTGATCCTTTTGGTTAAGACTGTGGGACTTTAGGATCTTACGATATCAGACATGGTTGAAGGTAGTTGTTGGAAAATAACAAATGGCATCTATATATTAATTTATATATATATATATATAAGTATCTTCGCTTGTCTCGAACCGCCTTATCCGCACGATCGATGTAACCAAGACTGGGATATGAGGTTGATATTTCTTCGTCCGATTACCTAATTCCTGCTGTATAGGAGCGGTTCGAGCAATCTAGGATTCAAGGGTGATGCTTGGGAAGCCATTGGTGGTGGAATACCACCCCGACGTTCAGCGACAACGACAACTGTCAACAAACAATCGTTGGGTGAGGTGGTATCCTGTGAAATTTGCTCGATCACAGGAAATTAAATAACAATGCACCGAACTGGGAGTATTGTGATCCACCTATGCATTTCTTTGGATACCCTTACAGACCTGATGTGCAGCTGTACACAATATCAATTGTGTACAGGAAGGGCCTAAAGTTAGGTCCATTGATGTGATCCTCTTTACACCCAAAAGATATTACTTCACCGGTCAGGCGATATAGTAAGATTGACAATTGCTACTACTTCAACTCCAACATTTGGAAAAATAAAAATCACATTGAGGGCTGTGCTTCAAACACCTGGCAATGCGCGTATGAATTGGAGTATGGGATCCGGAAGCACAAAAGCACTAATATTAATTTTTGACTATAAACACATTGCGTCCATAGTGAGGGTATCTCCCACCAATAACTATCGTTTTCTTCCTAGTTTTACTTTCCCCAAAGTGAGAACAGTGCGGATTTGATTAAGAGGAAAAGCAGGCACCAATGGTATAAAATCCAAAGGGGGTGGCATCGTACGGGTATCATTCCCATTCTCGGATTGGCCGGCACAGACCACTATCCGCGGCTTCTCAAAAGCCAGTCGATTATTGGCTATTTGTTGTTGCTGTCTAAAGACGACATGTGCTTGTCGTGAGACAATTAGACGGCAGTGTTACCATTGTTGGTACCGTTGTGAGCCTCAGAAGTAGTGTGGTGGCCCTTCTCGGAAATGGGGCCGGGCTCGCGAGTAGAGAGACCAATCTGAGCAGGGTCGATCTTGTTGTGGCCGAGCAGCAGGAGAATACCAAAGCCAGGCTTGGCGAAAATGTCCAGAATACCGTAGAAGATAGCCTCAGAGTCGGGGTGGATGACGTTGCCGCCCTCAGACAGACCCCAGGCGATGGGGTAGAGGAACCACAGGAAGATAGTGAGGACACCGCACTGGAGAAAGGTAGACTTGACAGATCCTCCCAAAGCGTTGGCGTGGCGGCGGCCGTCAACGACGAGCTCGTAGACGACGAAGAAGAAAGCGAACATGCCGAAGACCCAGTAGCCCCATTTGTAGGAGGTGCTGGTAAGGGCACCGACAAGACCGGTAACAATCATGATCTCATCGGCCAGGATAGTGATGAGAATGGTGGGCCATGGGACGCCGGCAGTGAGGAGGAGGTCGGTGAGCAGCAGAGGTGTGGTGACGAACCAGTCGATATAACGAACATAGAAAATTTCTCGGGTGCCAGCGCCACTGACAATGCCTCCACGAATGAACTCAGCCTGGATGGGCACCTGGCCCAAATCAGAGCCCATAGACCAGTATGCAATGCAGGCCACAGCGGTGATACCAGCAGTGATGTAGTGGAAGAGGCGGTGCGTCTGAGGCTTGGTCATCGCCATGCCCATGAAGACGAGGGTCGCAGCACCCATCACTGCACAGACAGTGAAGTACCAGTCAGACGCGTGGACGGTGATTTGGAGGTCGGCATGTTGGCCAACCACGCTGTTGACGGCAAGAGCCTGATTTCCGGACATCTTGTCGTTGATTTTATTTTCTTTCTCAAATATGTGTGCTGCTGTCTCAGACAATGTACGTTCTTGACGTGGAAGGGGGGGGGGAGATATATAAAATTAAACAACGTGGTGTTCTACACACGGGGTATCAAAGCTAATTCAGACAATGAAGAATGAAATAGGCAGTGTGTAACGAGGGCAGGCGAAGGGTATTTGAATATTCGTGGGTGGTAGGTAAAGATCGAGAGGTCTAGAGCGAGATGAGATCATCCATGCTCTCCCGTGCACAGATCTCAGTATTTTGTTTTTCAGTTCCGAAGTCATTTTACCTAAACTGCGACGGTACAAGCCCCATGTACTAGCAGCCGAAGGAAAGATTTTCGGGCCTCGCGGTATGAGAAGGTCATGACGTCGGCATATGAGCCATAGGGCGACGACCTGATCACCAAGAGACCTGCTGGTAGAACTGCAGCGTAGCAACACTAGCCAAAATGAAAGTGGAACGATTCGCTGATGAGAGCGAGATCGCGAGGCTACTACCTCAACCTCGTTCACAGCGGTGAGCAACCTACGATCGTGACCCAATGACTGGTTCGGGGATTGCAGCTTCTTCCCTGTGCGATATACATCTACTGCGTTACTTGCGACTTGACGTGCAGATTTGCTGTGGGGTTGGGCCAATGTTTTGTGATTGTGCCCGGTAACATGCACCTCCTGGATCTTCACACACTTATGAGGAGATCCACCCCCAGATATATCCTGGGGTACGAAGACAAAAAAAAAAGTATACGCGTTTCCGATTTGCTATAGGCCAGGAAGGAGCGTGTAACAGCGCCTCTGTTTTATGTTGTTGTTGTTGTTAACGATGAGTATAGAGTTGCAATCCAGCCTGCCACCAGGGACGGGCGCCCAACCGCGCCCTGGGGGATGTGGGGGATGGTCAGATGTCGAGATTCGAAGCAATCCTGACAACTCATCGCAACTCCTCAAACGTGGAAGCTTGGAGAACGGAGCCTAGACATGCCCAGTCTTTGCTCAGAGTGTAACCTCATCGTCTCCTCCGTCCGTGGGACTGTCCCAGATTGGGACTCTTGCGACCCTTGAAGAAGGTCGTAGACAAAAGTCAACTCAACCTTCAGGTCCACCCTCCCCCAAAAAGGTGGTGTCTGGAAGGGAACCGGGGTTTGATCGGAGAATCACGTCCGCCAGTTCGATTCACGTCTATGGCGGCGATGGTCATTTTCGCGGATGATGGCTTCATCAATACGTACGCAAAAGGGGGATTAATACAGGCGCTGACGCTGTGACGACGCGATAAACGCCTATGAAGCTAAGCTGGTGTGCTGAGATGATTTGTGAGCAGACATCTTCCGGGGTTTTCGGAAGTCGGAAGCAGTCCAAGGTTCCTCCCCAGTAATGTCTGTGACCTAGGTAGAATAGATATTGCGAACATTCCATCTTGGTAGATCGTGGAGGCTAGGGGGGCGGGCCGTGTCATTGTTGCCCGTGCTGCTTTGGCTGCCATGTCGTCCAAATGCCAGCAAGCAAGCTTGGAAAAGCTATAACAGGAACGTCTAATGATCTCATGACTGCGTTTGGATGATCTAGTGCATTCTCTAAGACAACGGCTGCCTTAGTTCCCGGCATATCCTAGTGTCCCTCGCGTCTGCAAGGTTCCTGAGAAATTGCTTATGATCATGAGAGCGGACGCCCTGAACCTCTACCTGGTTGCTGTCATCATTACTTCACACTAATTTTCGAGCGAAGAAGCCGACAGAGCCGGAACATTTTACCTTGGTGGTCTGGATGTTCTCGAGAGACTAGGAAAGGGATCCTATGAAATCATGATTCTTAGACAGGTACTGTAACTGCATGACAAGTCACGAGGCAAAAGTCCCGCAAGTTTACCGCGCAAGACTGCTTGATATTTTGAATTTTTTTTGTGGAGAGGAAACATCAAGATCTAATGAAGGGAGCCAGATCTCCAGACTGACGATGCGCTGCAACATCCGCACTCAAGATCGAGGACGAGAACCCCTGTTCATTGTGGGGATGAGGAGGCACCCAGGGCACCACACACACACACACACACACACTCTGCTGCCAAGAGGAGACGTTGGTCAGCCCCGGCTTTTGATCCAGAAGCTTATTCTGACTGCACTGCAGTCTCTTTGCCAGGCAGGCAGAAAAAGATGGATCCAAACATGCCATGGTACAAGTTCAAGTGCCTTGTATACCTTGTATAGCGGGAAACAAAACAATAACAGTGGAGACTCATCGTTCTGGATCGACAGAACCGTGGCCATCGCGCCATGCCCAGTACGGGTGAAATAGCGTGTCTGCACATATCAGACAATCCCATTAAGATCACCAACTCCAACCCCAGATGCTGGGCCAATTTTTGTGCGTCATCTGAATCCCGGCTTCGTTTCATCGTCCCTACAGTTGTATTTTCGTTCCCCGGAGAGACTAGAACCATCCGGCCCTACCGGCCCCCGTCGCAAAGCGCACTGGGCTCTTCCGTCTCTTCGGAATCGAGGGGAGCTCTCAATTTTTTTTATTTTTTTTGGTAAATTTCGTTTTCTCCTCGGGCAAGGCATGGATTCCCTACCATGTTAGCATGATGTCACCATCTCCCAGACGTTCCCCCCCTCCTCCTCCGACGTCAAGTGCCGTTGACCAATGCACTAAAGATGCTTCACCATTTTCCATGAAAGGGATTATCGCAATGGTAAATTCGAATTTCTCCTAAAGAAAACAGATAATTTCGGAATAATTTCGAGAGTACCACAGCTTCAATCCCCAGCATCTGCACTCAATCGCAGAGACCTGTCGCGAAGCTATCTTTGGGAGCAGCATGCGGGCGTCGTGAGACTTTTGCGAATACGGCGAGCCTGGAAAATAGGTCACTGTGATGGATATACTCGGCGAGAAAGACAGGCTTGAGTCGGAGACAGATCATCGTCATCCGTAAGCATGTTTCCAAGACAATTCAGAACACCGAGTAAATACTAATGGGTCGGCAGATATCTTTCAGGGAATTTTGCGCCTATTCAAAAGACACTACCGTTGACGCCATGCACATTCACTGGCTCCATACCCGATGACTTGGGCGGCGGGCAGTATGTCCGTAATGGCGGGAATCCCGTGACGAACGACGAATTGGGTCGCGATGCCCACTGGTTCGATGGCGATGGTATGCTGAGCGGCGTCCTCTTTCGTCGGACGGGCGAGAAAGGGACCGTGATTCAGCCAGAATTCGTCAATCAGTATTTGGTGACGGATGTCTATGCATATGCAAAACGAAGCTCTGTCATTGCGTCTCCTCGCGAGGATGGCTCGATTCCAGCTGGAAGCTTGAGACACCCTGTGCTCCCGAGCATTGCCACATTGGTGAATCCTTGCGCCGGTGTTTTCACCATCATCTGGGCTGTCATGAGGACTATAGTCCTGGTCATCCTCTCACATATTTCCAGGCTGAGATACCCTATCAAAAAGATTAGTGTGGCCAACACATCAGTGGTGTTCCATGATGGCCGCGCGCTGGCTCTGTGTGAAAGTGGGCCGCCACTGCGCTTTGCCTTGCCCGGTCTGGAAACCATAGGCTGGTTCAATGGACGGAGCGCCGAGAATGAGCCCCAACACAGGGCATCGAATAGAAGTGGGTTTGGAGGAGACGGCGTTCTTTCATTTATGAAAGAGTGGACGACAGCACACCCACGAGTTGATCCGGTCACAAAGGAGATGATCGCCTTTCACTCGGTGTTTATTCGACCGTTCTGCTACTATTCGATTATGCCACCCTCGGATAGCAAAGCAGCCCTGACGCCTTCAAGCTCAGCGCGGTTCTCACAGCCCGTTCCCGGCATGAAAGCTCCGAAGATGATGCACGACTTTGGTGCATCTCGCAACCACACAGTGATCTTGGATCTACCTCTCACGCTTGACCCAGCAAACCTGGCACGCGGCGTTCCCGTGCTGGCCTACGACTCGACTGGCGTATCGCGTTATGGCATTTTCCCGAGGTACAGGCCTGATCTGGTACAATGGTTCGAGACGAACCCGTGCGTGATATTCCACACCGCCAATTGCTGGGACACGACCACGAAGACGCTGGACATCAACGGGGCTAGTCTTGAAGAGACGTCAGTGAACCTCCTGGCATGTCGACTTACCTCTGCATCCCTTGTCTTCAGCGCTGGAAACCTTCCAACACCAGTAGTCAAGCCGGTACCGCCAGAATACGCAGAGGAGGAACAATGCCGACTGTACTATTACAACTTCCCCCTGTCAGCAGACACCGCTACCGACGAACCTGACCACCGCATCCGACACCAATGGGCGCTCTCCGCCATCTCCTTTGAGTTCCCTACTCTATCGCCCAGTCACTCTATGATGCAGGCCCGATATGTATATGGCTGCTCCACCGCCGACTCCTCTTACACGGTGGCGCTCGGCAAGGCTGCTAAAATTGGCTATTTGGCAAAGATTGATGTGCAGACCCTTATTGAGCGCGGCATCCAGAAGCCACCACAGCCGATCAAAGGCTGTGTAGACACCCGCACTGTCGTAGAGATTGAGGCAGACAATGACCCAGACGACCCAATCAAGCTATTTCGCATGCCGCAGGGATGGTATGCGCAAGAACCAAGATTCGTGCCGCGCAGAGAAAGCGAACGGAAAAGTGAGGATGATGGCTGGCTTTTGACGTATGTGTTTGATGAGAGTCAATTGGAGACGGCGGGTGAGCATGCTGGCGAGTGCAGACCGGATGCTGTAAGTGAGTTATGGATCATTGATGCGCGCACGATGAAGGAGGTGGTTGCGAAGGTCAAGCTACCCCAGAGAGTGCCATACGGTCTGCATGGGGCTTGGTTCTCGGACGACGAGGTCAGAGACCAGAGGCCGTTCCAAGGCGTGAGAACCTTGGAGGGCGAGGCTGAGGAGAATGCATATACACGGAGTTTCAGGAGCTGGATTGAACGGTTGGTTGGTTAGTCCTGGGAATGATTACCTATAGCCTCAATCATAGTAATGTTTAAATCGAGACGTGGTGGCTTGGAGTTATCATGTAGCTGGTGCAACCACTACGCGTGCCTTCATCCTTCTCGTCCGGGGCCCCAAAGTGTCTTCCGGGAAGCGGGGTTCCCAACTACTGAAGGTGTATTTTATCTTGACAACCGCTGTGGCTGTCCACCAAGGTGCACAACCCGGGATCTTGTACATCGAAACCAGATTGAGGCTACCTTGTTTACGGGTGTAGCTATGAATAGTTTGTGCACTGGTCTCTGTTCGAGAGACGGAACATGGTTTGGCCTTGAATTGCCCCGCTTACCAAGAACTTTGTCCGGTCAGTGGCAACTTGTAAGCGAGCTCCAGTTTAGGCCGTTTATTCATATGGCAAGGCGTGGAATCTTTTGCGGTACGTTTCACGGACCTTAACGCCGATGGCTAACCTTCCTCCTTCTTCCCCTTCCTACGATGCTTTAGAGGATCAGTCTCGGTAGGTGAAGTAGAAATTAACGATTTCGAGACGATCAGCTCTGTACTAATCCATAAAGTCTAATGGTGAGACACTATGAGCAAAAGCAGCGCATTCTCACAAGAAGCCTCCCAACAGTGCAATCGTGTGATAGGAGTGATGAATGTTCCAGAAACAAAGCTTAACACCGAAGCTCTTATACGGATCGGAGTTTATCCATAATCCAGCTAGAGCAGAAGCCCCTGAGTCAGCAAAAGGTCTGTGAAGTTGACAAACTGATTCTATTGTGTAATGATGCAATTCTTTAGGCCCGATTTTTCTCAACCGATACCAGACCAAGGTGCTACGATGGCGGATGGTGGACCAAGATACGGTGACGTTAGAGTATCCACTGGTCGTAGACCTAGGTGGGTATGGCCAGATGGTATTTTAAAAGCGCATATATATATAAAGATGTCCTTCACATGCCCTTGAAAGCTGTGCAGACCGCCCATCTTTGATACCCCTTAAAAAAAAATCATATTGCGTACAGATACAATTCATAATTTATCATCATCATAATGGACAAAGTCAAGGCTGCAGCTCACAAGGTCGAGGACAAGTTGCACGGCAACAAGTCCAAAGGCACCATTCTCGTGACTGGCGCCACCTCCTTCGTCGCGACCCCTATCATCAAGCTCTTCCTGCAGCACGGCTACCATGTCCGTGGGCAAGTACGAAACGAGAGCTCGGGCCAGAAGGTCCTCAAGGTGTTCCCCGATGCAGGCGATGCTCTCACCACGGTGATCGTACCCGATATCACAGTCCCCAACGCCTTTGACGCAGCAGTGAAGGACGTCCAGGGCGTGATTCACTGCGCATCACCCTTCGTCATGCAGGTCGAGAACAACGAGCGCGACCTGCTGGATCCGGCCATCAAGGGTACCAACCGCATTCTGGAGGCCGTACAAGCCCACGCACCGCAAGTCAAGCGCGTGGTCATCACCTCCTCTTTCGCTGCGATCCTCGACCCCATGAAGGGCGCGTGGCCCGGCAAGACGTACACTGAGAAGGACTGGAACCCCACCACGTACGAGGATGCTGTCAAGACCGAGAGTGGCGCCGTGGCATACTGCGCTAGCAAGACATTTGCGGAAAAGGCTGCGGTGGAATTTGTCGAGAAGAACAAGCCCAACTTCACCGTGTCCACCATCTGTCCGCCCATGATCTACGGCCCTGTGGAGCAAGACGTCGACATCAAGAAGCTCAACACCAGCATCGCCGACATCTACCGCTTCATGGATGGCAGCTCCACCGAGCCCGGCCCAACCGCGTTCCCCACCTTTGCCGACGTGCGAGATGTGGCAGAGGCGCACTTCAAGGCGTATGAGCGTGAACAGCCCGGGCGGTTCTTCATCACCTCGGGCACCTTTGAGTACCGTGATGTGTGCAGGATCCTGCGCGAGGTGCTGCCGGAGCGCAAGGACAAGATCCCCGACCCAGAGGCGACCCCTGCGGCGGAGTTCTTCAATGTCGATAACTCGCAGACTGCCAAAGAGTTGGGCATAACTTTCAAGAGCCTGCACGAGTCGATCAAGGATACGGCGCTGAGCTTGGTGGCGGTGGAGCAGGGCAAGACCTGGAGGGAAGTGTCATCATCAGCTTAGATTTGAAATGATAGGAGTCAGGAAATCTGGGCCCGCCTACTGGGGAAAAATTAGACAGCACCGAATACCTAATAGACTATAGAACTGAAAGAATAATAGAGCATAGATGTTGGAACTATCACAATCATCTTTGTCAACTCCGCAAGTTTGATCATCTTATTGCTAGAAATTGGGCTGCCTGAAGTGTGACGAACCTTCGAGCATTTTAGACTATATTGTGGGTGAATCGTAGATGCATCGTGCAATATTTCCTTAAATGTACCTATCTAGGTACGATAGCTAATTTTGTAGACCTTCATTTGTTTATCACACGTATCCGGATGGGGGATTTGCAAACCTCGATGAATCGATCCCACCTTTTCTTAGTAGGCCTAAAGGTAACTCAGCTCACTCTATTTACAATAACTCGCTATGAGTGATATTGTATATACTAATACTGCTTCACTATATACATTGTTACCAACTTCCTCCTAAGCAAGTTCGATGGAACAGGTCAGTAGAGGCCCACCCCAGAAAGACCCCTAAATAAATTGCACATATCCAAAATAAGGCGTATTATGCAAGTTGTTATCAGGTGTAGGACTCCAGGCCCCAGAGACGCGAGTGGGAAAGGTCTCTGGCGAAGTGGTAATGCGGAAGAAATTCATCCTCCACTGCGTACCAGCTGCAGTCGCGCCGTCAACGTTGAACAGGGTCAACGGGATTTCGACGGATGATACCCAAGTCTCAGCCGCCTCGTCCAGAGTCGTGTTGGCTAGGAGACCGTCGGCGATGGGTGTGGGGAACAGGAACGTATCGAAAGGTGCACCATCAGTCCTGTTGGTGGATGGGTTGTAGATGAAGCCCTGAGAAGTCTTAAAAGCGTGATACGATATGCTTTTCTAGGATATGTGCACGAATAGAATCCACAAGATATTGCGCAGACTGTCTAACTTACCTGGAAGGTAACGTTGTTGGGAGCCACCTCGAACTCCAAGTATGTCGTCGGATCACTTGTGCCTTTGGCAATGAAAACCTCCATGACTTCATAGTTGTAGATGTCCCCATTCGTCGTGTAAGTAGAATTGTAAAAGAAACTGGTCTCATTGTAGGCCAGAAAGTCGATATGAAGTACACTGTCATCGTAACAGATCTCGACTGCAGTATCCGGGAAGGCTTCAAGATCTGGACTGCTCAGATTATAGCTCAGGTAGCCTTTGCTAGGACACGATGGGACAGTCAAAGATGGTAGCGTTGTCGAGTTCGTCGTTGTGGCAGCAAACGCGCCCGCCGCAAGGGCGACAGTGAGGGCAATCCGGGAGAACATTATTTCGAACGTGACAAAAGGAGAGGCGCTTTTTATTGACTAGGTGAACTCGTACGAGCTATCCATACTGGCTTGCTGTAGAACATGGGACTGCGACCCGATTAATATAAATTAGAGATTGAATCGCTCGAGCGGTAACGTGATGCAATAAATCGAATATCCCCACATTAAGGTCGGCGTTACGCGCATCGCCGGTACTATAAGCCTAGGTAATGGCCCCTGAGTTCTGCAGCTGCGGAGTACACACAGTACTTTCATCCAATGGATATTTCGCTGACTCTTCACCAAAGCATTCATAACTATGTTTTCCAGATCTCACTAATAAGTAAAGCACCCGGGACTCATTCTTTTGTGCAAATGGCAGGTCGCAAGCCGGAGGGCGTATTGTCATACGCACCATCCCACTAGTCCTCGGAGCCGGTGAAAGTGCGTCCAACCTAATGTGCCTTGCACTTGTACGCTGACAGGGATTCAATACGACCCCAGCAGGAGGACCACAAGCATGAATCTCTAATGCTACGTTGAAAGATCTCGAACGAGGTGCTGTTCAATTTCCTGATTCCAATCGGCATATACGTGGGTGAAGTCTCTTCTTCAGTTCAACACAGATACTCATGCACGCATCGAAAAACTGGACGGCAAGCCGGGATATGATCGTTGGATCCATGAACGAGGTCGACTTATTCCACATTGCCCTAGAGGTTACGTTGTTCTGGCGTCTGTTATAGCAACTTCACTACGAGGAGATCAGTCTGTTCAAACATTGATCTACCCCATTCGTTGATGACATCTATGAAGAACTTCAAGTCTTTCTCCGGATCCGAAAAGAGTTGGGTACACATCGTTGCTGCCAGAGTCCACCAGCTTTAGTTGCACATATTGTCGCGGGGCCTCCTCAGGCTTCCACTCCGCGACGAAAGCGAGGGGAGATGTGAACGGAGGTCTTGGGTACTTGGAAGGTAAGTAGGTAGTCTGTGACTGTGAGTATATCCATATGACCTGCGAACGAAAGACCGCCTAGCTTGAGAAGAGGCTTACTGATACTACCCAGTATCCCAACTCCGCCAGTCCAATTACAGCCCCTTGAACACAAAGTTCAAGCGACCACCTGAGTCCTGACCTCATGCCAGGCACTCGGGTTCGTCCCCCCCCCCCCGCCGAGCTGATGAGATCCCACTCGATGCCATTCTGTTTCATTTTGGGGTGGTGTTGGACAGTCGCTATCTAATATGGAGGCTCTTGGAGGCTTTACGAAAAGATTCCCAAGTATTTGGGGCTCGAATCAGGCTGTCACGAGGAGAGAGTTGGCGTTAGCTCTCTATAAGAGAAGATACATTTTGAGACACCATACGAGGGCATTGGTCTATGCAGCGCTAGATAGAATTCCGGGTATCCATTTGTTATAGGCGGGTTGCGACAATAGGGTCATCTTGAACGGCCAAAAGTCAACATCATTCTGTCAAACCTGCTTAGAAGGTGATTCACAGGACCTTGCAAAACATCAACAAAGATCAAGAATTCAATCTCTGAACTGAAAGTATCTCATTTATTACCTAGGTATGAGCAGCAACAACACACATTCGTCCGAATAGCAGCAGGCTGGGACACAATTGCTCTTGTCTGTATTCGGACACCTTCGCAATACTGACACAATTCTAGCCACAAACATGATTGGGTAGGTCGACAGTGTATCGAAGCCTAATTTCAATGGCCCTACACACGTACCTACACAGCTATTGTCCAGTGGGGACAAGATCTGCAGTCGCTGGTTGTGCCACAGAATCACAACACAACAACGTCATCAAGACGTTACAGCACACACACACAAGGGACATGAGCCGCAAGAGCCATCGTCTCGATAATATAATATTTGTCCTCGTTGCGCTGACTTCTGAATTTCATAGTCATTCAATGCTTGATTTCAAAAAATATTGTTCTCCAGAGAACGCGCAAAGGCTACCTGGCAGCTGCTCAACTCCCTATATTCCTCACCTTAACTGAAAGATTTAACTTGTCTTTTCATCTGCTTATACCAAATTCATTTTACTACACGTCAAGATGTCCTCCTTGCGTGCTCTGAGATCAGTCTATGCTGGGGCGCGTCCTAGTCTTTCAGCCACGCATCGCAGGCAAAGACCTCGAGTGACAAGCATGCAGCAAATGCGATGTGTCGCCAGTAAGGGCAAAGGCGAGAAGGACGACCTCGGCGGTCCTGGGGGTCAAGAGCCTGTCGATCCGACGGCGCGAGCCAGACAGAATGCGTGAGGAGGTCCACTGTCTCTTCCTCTTCCCTTTGAAATTGACGAGGAGCTAAGGCGACTGACTTGAAATTCGGATACAGACGTCTTCGCAACACAACTACCTTGGCCGCTGCCATGGTTGTGATCTGTGTTCCTTTCTTTTACATGGTCGGGAAGCCGGAAAAGATTGCAGAAAAAACTGTAAATCAACAACGACGGTAACTGTGGGAACAAGTCCGCCTCTGAAATCCTGGGGCACGAATCAAGATTGTGCTAGGCGCTGTCACTTGGAACGAGACAGATTCCGAGAACTCATGAAAGACACTACCTCTTTCGCCTGTGTTCAGTAATAAAAGGAGCACGTGGTCGATACGAGTACCTACTGGGCCTCGAGGAGCAGGGCGTTTGAGAGTAGTTTTTGAGTCTCATGATATGTGAAGCTATCAGAATCAGAATGGAGACACCAGATATCACAGACAAATCTTTGTGACCATGTGTCGTAAGAGTCTTGTCTGCCTTGATAACAATCCATTCCCACCGCCGGCATTTTGATGGTTGTCCGGGAGCCAAAATCGGCCCGGCATCACAACGGCGGGGAAACAGCTCATGTCTCGGAACGAAAACAGGTGAACCGACACTTTGGATTTCAACCTCGTCTAGCTATGCAATCAAAAGCGGTCTAGTCCCGGTCAGAAAGTTTTCGATATCCAATTGGTAGTGTTCGCGTGTGCCTCTGCCTTCCTACCTGACCGCGCAGTAGTATTGCGGAGTCCCCAGGCAATCCCCTGCAACTGCTCCGATCAACGTTGCATTGCATTCGTTCGCCGTAGTCAGGCCCTGATAACAACCGACATGCGGTCTATCTCCGGGCCTCTCTAGATAAGATGCCACGAGACTTATCGAGAGGCAGGTCGCGCTTCCGACCTCACGAGGATAATATTAATGAGCAGGCCCCTTTGATTCCGGGCGCAGGTGCTCGAGGTATCAGCCCTAGTCCTCATATACATCAGCCGCCTGCAGAGCGACCTGTCAGGGCCGGAGGGCATCAGCACCACGCCACCACTTACAACACCATGGCCACCACGACCACCACCACCCTTACCAAGTCCCCCACTGCAGGCGACGATGACCTCGGCAAGCCCACCATCGGCCAGACATCCACCACAGCCCTTGCGATCCGCGCCGAGCACGACCTCACCTTCACGCAAGCATGCTCGCTTTATCCGGCTGCCATCGGCTGGTCGGCCTTTGTCTCCCTCGGCGTGATCATGCTGGCCTTTGACCCACAGCTGCTCGGCAACCTGTACGCCACGCCGCAGTTCTGCCGCGACTTTGGATATCTGTTCGAAGGCGAGTACATCATCTCGGCCCCCTGGCAGACGGGCCTCTCCATGGGCAACCCAGTTGGCCAGGTTGTCGGCGCGCTCTTTGCGGCGTATCCCATGGATTTGTTTGGTCGCAAGTGGACGTTTGCTGCCTGTGTGGCACTCACGGGGGCCTTGGTGTTCATCCAATTCTTTGCGCGGAGCCTCGAGGTCTTACTGGTCGGCGAGCTGCTGGGAGGACTTGTGCTCGGGTGCTATGTTGTTATCGCACCGGCGTATGCGTCCGAGGTGTGTCCTGTAGCGCTGCGAGGACATCTCACTAGTTTTGTGAACCTCTGCTTCGTGATAGGGCAGCTGCTCGCCAACGGGGTCACCGCTGGGACAGAGACGCTGGATAATCACTGGGCGTACTCGCTTCCCTTTGCGCTGCAATGGTTCTGGGTCGCAATCATCATCCCGGGAATTTTCTTTGTGCCAGAGAGCCCGTGGTGGCTGGTCAGAAAGGGCAGGCTAGAGGAGGCCGAAGCAGCCTTGAGGCAGTTGGCAAGTCACAAAGTCGATGTCAAATCTACGCTGGCAGTCATTGAGGAGACAGATCGGCTGGAGCAGGAGCTTGAAGCTGGTAGCACATATTGGGATTGCTTCAAGGGTGTCAACTTGCGGCGGACGGAGATCAGCTGTGGGGTGTACTGCACGCAGGTCTTGAGTGGGATCTATTTGGTCAATTACGCGACCTACTTTTTCAAGCTTGCCGGACTTGATTCTAGCAAAGCCTTTGACGTTAGCATCGGCTTCTTGGGTAAGTGACAAGTTCTATACTGCTGCGTTACCTTAACTACCATCTGCTGACAATTTATCCCTACCACACAGCTGTGGGATTCGTCGCCACTATCCTCTCGTGGTTCCTCATCGTCCGAATTGGCCGCCGCCGAATCTACCTCGGCGGTCTTTCCGCCCTCATTTTTCTTATGCTCCTCATCGGCATTCTCGATTGCATCCCAGGTCGACCCTCGGGCGTCGAGTGGGCCGAGTCAGCCCTGATGATCATCTGGAACTTTGCCTACGACCTCTCCGTCGGTCCCATCTGCTTCATCATCATCTCCGAGACGTCAGCTACCCGTGTCCGGTCCAAGTCCATCGCAGTAGCCACCGCTGCGCAGGCTATCATTGGCATCGCCATGACTGTGGCCATTCCGTACATGATCAATCCAGACCAGGCCAATATGCAGGGAAAACTGGGATTCTTCTTTGGTGGTCTGGGACTCTTGTGCTATGTGTGGGCGTATTTCAGGATGCCGGAGACGATGGGCCGGACGTATGAGGAGCTTGACTTGCTCTTTGATAGGCGGGTGCCGGCTAGGCAGTTCAAGAATTACGCTCTAGACTTGGCTGCGCATGATGATTGAGCTAGAATTGGAGTAATCAAATAATGTTAGAACCGAAAGAACTAGTACCCATTGACTAGACGGGCTGGGTAATTGATACCAAGCGTCATTTCCATTGTTTCGAAAAATCTGCCTGTTCCATACATTCGAAATGCTCTTATACAATATAGAGTATTAGCAAGAGCCCATGGAGAACATGAGAATGTTCTGAACGATCCAGATTACTAGACACGCAGCAAGGATTGAAGAAAGGGGGGGGGGTAAAAACCGTAAAGCATTGGACAAGACGCAACCCTAACCCCCTACCGCTGCTTTGTTATCGTCCGTGCTCCATGGCAGCCAAGATAACCTTGAAAGCAGCAGTCAACTTTGCAATCCATCCAGTACCACCAACCATCTGGCTGTATATGGCGAACGGTTGCCTATGATCTCTTGGTGTCGCTCAAATTATGACTTTATTTCGAACCAAAGCACTTGTTGTATATTGGTTTCAAACCTCTCCACACCACTACCGCAGAAAAGGCTCGCTTCAAAGTTGGACTGTGTTCCTTGAGGAGTCCAAATGAACACAGGTTGGCTGTCTCCCATCTAGTTGGACGAAGAGAGTGATCATTGTCTTCCAAGGACATCAATTTTTGCAGAGCAAGCCTGGAACTCTCTACATACGTTGCCAGCGCGTTCGAAAATGGTCCACCATGCTAATCGATCCCTTGACGAAATTCCCCTCCGCAGCCAAAGGGCACAGGATGAGGCCCACCTTGCCCGCCCCGTCACAGGACCTACGAAAAGTCATGATATCGGACCTTTCCACCAGCACCAAAGACAATCATTAGGCTTGGATCTCGCTTACCCACAATTTAAGACCACCGCTTCACAGCCAGACCAAGATTCATACTCTCCAACATCATCTGACCTTGATGCATTGGAAGAATCTTTCTTGGAACTTGAGATACAGTCCTCCTTGAATGAAGGGATAGATACTCCCAACAGCACTTCGAGGAACGTGTCCTCATCTGAAAGTTGTACGCAGATCACCAACAGCCAGCCGTCTACCTCCAATCTGTCGCAGGGGGCGCCCAGAAACATCCTAGAGTCATGCGTATCTACTTCGGTCGAAGACCGCTTTCGAGAAGTCTGGCGTAAGTGAGAGGCTTCGTTATGATCGTCTTGCTGGTCTATCTCACTCTCCATGGAGACCAATAGATGCTAGCCCTGCAATTCACTCTTCCCCGGAATAGTCATGCATGGGAGCCAAAATCACTGACAAAATCTAGCAAGAACCCCTCCAGGACTAGCAAACGCCCCTTTCGTTGTCCTATGGGAAGTGATGCGTGTGGCACTGGAATGCGATGTCGAAATTGCCAGCCTCGATTTAAAATACAGTGAATCCTGGAAAGACCAGGCTACTCTGTGGACATCATTGAGAAGTTGTCGAGCTTTCCGGCGCCAAAGACTTCCCCTGGAATCGGATCATCGAGCCTGGAAATTGGGGCTAGCAGAAGATCTCGTATCTGGTGGGGAAGCCGTGGTGTTGACAGCCACCTTGCACCCAACCACGTCAAAGGTTGGACCACCCATGAGGCTGGAGCTACATCCTCTGAAACGGGAGCAGAGCTCACGGTTATTCCGGAAATTCGGATCGGATAGGTTTCTCGAAGTCCGGATTCCAGCAGTCGACTCATGGCACAGTGGACAGGATGAAATTCAAGCTATGGTTCCTTGGTGGCTTACAAGGACCTCCCATCGTTTCATGGAACGGGAATGGTCCGGGTTCTATGTCTTGGAGCGATCTCTCAAGGTTGAAGCCTTGGTCGGCGAGCGTAGGCCAGAGTTAAAGTCTACCTTTTATGACAGAGTTATGCTCTTTGCAGAGGAGGGTCAAGGTATATTCAGATCAAGACTGCCACAGACGGCAGATTCTTCGATGACACTTGGCCACGGCCTCCGAGAAGCCTGTTCGAGGAATGAAATGCTTGATTGGCTGTTGAATCTAAAAATGAATGGCGCGCAATCATACTTGAAACTCTTCCACCGGGTGTCTATTGGTGAGTTACCCTTGGAATCACAATTCTAAATTTCGAGCATTCCCGTCCTAAGCAGTCACAGGTTTGACCAAAACAGTCCCGATTATGGTTCTAGAGAGGAGGCAAATCAGCCACCGCGTGGAAGACCTAAAGTCACCGAATCACGAAATCATGAATGATGGTGCCGCGAGGATCTCTTCCAGCCTTATGAAAAAAGTTCGGGATACCCTGGGGCTACCTACTATTCCAACCGCAATCCAAGGCCGTCTTGGTAGTGCCAAGGGTATGTGGCTTGTTGATGTTACAACTGGTGCCCGTGAGGATTGGATTGAGACCTATCCTTCGCAAAGGAAATGGAAATGTGACGAATCGGAGGAGGCTCATCGTACCCTCGAGGTAAAGTCCTGGTCCGCGGAGCTGACCTCAGCCAGCCTTAATACCCAGTTCCTCCCTATACTGGAAGATAGAGCTCGACATCCCCGGGCCATGCGAGCTACTTTCGTACAAAACATGGTCCTCGATTCTGAGGCTGAAGCCGGGGCTTTGAAGCAAGCTCTCCGGAACACGGCACTTTTTCGAAAATGGGCACGCGACAACACAAAGCCAGATCCGCATCGACTCTTAAGCCAGTCGGTACCATTTCTTGGAGGTCTCCCAGATGGCGATGAGGATATCATGAACTTCCTCGTTGATGGCGGCTTCGAGCCTATCAAGCTACAATTTCTCCAGGATCTTGTGTTTCGGAAGATGAGAACCAAAGCCGACAAAATGAGAGAAGATTTGAAGATCAAGATCTCCAAGTCGACGTATGCATTCATGTTGATGGACTTTTGGGGCATTCTCGAGCCAAATGAGGTCCATTTGTCGTTTTCGTCGAAGTTTCACGACGGCACTGATGAGCTATCTGACCTGGACGGCATTGACGTGTTGGTTGCCAGATCACCGGCCCACCTTCCTAGCGACATACAGAAAGTCAAAGCCGTCTTCAAACCAGCGCTGCGGCACCTCCGGGATGTGATCATCTTCTCTTCGAAGGGGGAGTTCCCATTAGCTGCATTGCTATCAGGGGGCGACTACGATGGAGACAAGGCTTGGGTTTGCTGGGATCCGGACATTGTTAACAACTTCTTAAACCACCCACTGCCACCACAGCCAAACCTTGCTCCGTACCTAACAAAAGATAAAACGACTCTCAATGATCTTCGAAGGGCACATGGGGAGGAAGAATACATTAATACGATGATAGAGAAGTCTTTCATCTTCAACTTGCGCCCAAAACTTCTTGGTAATCCTCCAGTCCTATTTGTGCCGAAGAGGAATACCGAATATACTTACACCCGTGACAGGACCATGCACCTCATACAAGGAGAAGCTTTGCTACCATCGCTACCGTATCAGTGATAAAACAGCCATCAAGGTTAGCTGGCTGCTCAGCGAATTGGCTGATCAACCCAAACAGGGCGTCATGTTCGGACAGCATGACTGGAATCGCTTCCGCAACGACGTCGTAGGCACGAGGCAAGAGTTTACACTACCCGCCTACAAGACCGGCAATCTCCCTATTAAAACCGACGAGGCGAGCCACATCATTGATTTTCTCATGTATAAGGCCAAGCAGGTCGTTGACGGTGCCTTGACGGATCTGCACGCATTCCTGAGATCCAGCGGCGCATCTACACGAGACTCTGATGTCGAGGGGTACTGGGACCATTTTGAGGGGACTTTTGGCGATTTGAGCATGAATGGACGCCCTCGCAGCAGATGGTTCTTGACCCTTCGTGACGCGCTGGATTCCGATGTGACCGCGTGCCAGCGTGAGTGGAACGGCCTGATGGGAAATGGCTTACAGAACTACCGCGAGAATGTCGACCAAGTTTACACCAGCTGGCGAGCTATCAAGCCTCGACTGCCCGAAAGCCACGACGCTGATTCGGTCAGGATGGTCCGGAGATTCTTGACGGAGGACAGCCCAGTAGTACCAGATCTTGGCCGTTGGGAACTGCTCAAGGCCAGTTGGACATTTAAGCACCATCACCAACGGCGCTTCGTTTGGCAAATGGCAGGCCGTCAGCTTCAAGCGATCAAAGCTCTGGCCGTTCGAATAGACGAAACCTTCCCCTCTGCAGAGAGAATTCCGGTCCCAGTGGTGTCCAACATATATGCTGCTCTCAAGCCTGACAACACATACATCCAACGTCTCACATCCCTGGATGGGGGCTATGATGTCGTTCATGATATCGACAATGAAGCTGCAGGGTTGACTAGCCTTGCATGGGGACCCAGCCAATGACAGGCTTGCTGGCAGCACTGGTGCGCGGCTGTGATAAATCGCAGCCTCGTGGCTGGTGCCCACGCCCAATCATAGCTAAAATCTTCTCTTTTAGCTGTGGTGGGTTTGAACTTTCAGTGAAATGTTTTGACAAGACATCACCAACTTCTCACCATGCCTTTCAAGAGCTTCAACCATCAACAGCTTTGAAGCCACTGCAAACAACAGCTGTCATACAGCAGCACAAGCTGTAAGTTCCTTTGTCTGCATTAACCGAGATTCATGAAAGATTTTACTAATTTCGGTATCTCCAATAGCATATCATGGATCTCGCATGCCCCATCAAACCGTCTCAGCCCACCGACATATTGACGTTGGCAACGATTGATGCGTGCGGTGAGGTGATGTTGTGGATCATGTTGATCTACCTGATGCTTCTAGCCCTCGCCATTCCACCCGTGCTCGCACTGTTTGGACTGGTCGCTGCTCTCTTCAAGCGCCCGTGGATACTACTCAGGAAGGTTATTTGGAAGGGTGTGATTTCCTACATCTCCTGGGTCACCCGCATCTCAGTCTTCCTTATCTTTGGGCCTGATGTCAAATATGCTGTACTCCTGGTCCTCGTGGTGTTTTGGGGCATCGTCCCGACCGCCGTACTCATTCTTGTCCTCCTCACTGCACCGCTTGGCCAAGTCTTGCTCAACGCCTATCTCTGCACCGGCGTCTTACTACTCTTGTCGCATTTACTGGTGGAATATATGATGGCGTTGTGGCAAGAGAACGTGAACGTCCTGGTGGCGTTGGTGATGGGGACCGTGACGATAATCTGGCAAGTGAGACAGATATGGGAGTGGTACTATCTGTGCGGCTCAGGCGCAGCTTACCTTGCTGATGCCGAGGAACAATGGGAAGACGAAGACCGAATTTGGGTTATAATACGTGACGAATTCGAAGAGCGCGCACAGGAGTGGCTAGTAGAAGGCAGGCAGTGGTGGGAGAACCTTTTCTGGCGTCACCATCTCTGGTAATCTTCCTATATTTTCACCTCCGGATCATTGGAGAGTTTTCCTAACGTCCCGGCCCGATTCGAGGTCTAAGTCAGACCCGCCGCTTGCATGTACCTATGGATTTGCATGGGATTAGGCTTGCCAGGGTTGATTTTGATCTGGCCTTGCTGATCATGGATTGAATGGGTGGGAGGAATATCAGTGTGATCAAGACAATTTCAATGCATTTTCTACTGCCCTGTTTGAACAAAGACTTGCTACATGTATCGTAAGAGGAATGATACTGGTGACAATATAAGATCAAGTCTTTATGCAGGCTGAAATTGGAGGAGCAGCTTTGTCTTAGTGACAGAATGGGTTTAGCGTCATCACAGGCCCGCGATGGCCATGAATAATAATAGTATGTGAGCGAAGTGCTCCGAACATGCCCCGCCCTATCCATTGGAAGCGGGCTGGTCTATCCACTTTTCTTCACAGTTAAAGAGCGAATCAGATTAGCTGCAGGTTGGATCGACCACCGCTCATCTCCGAGAATACTAAACCAACTTGATTGTGTACTACATTTCGTTGTGAACATACAATGACCTTTGTTTGGCAGGGCACCTAGGTTTCTTTCCTCTAGATATAAACTAGTATGGCATACACGTCAAAATGAATCGCAAATACTACAGCCTTGCCATTGCTTTGGATCATAAATCCATATGGCCGAGAATGTGTGATCATCAAGTCACCAAGCCTTATTTACAACAACACCTGGGTAGGCAATAAGAGTTCAGAAGGGGTCTTGCTGAGAAAGACAGCAGGGAACCCATCTGTATCTACGGAAAAGAAGAAAGCCAACAAACAAACAAACAAGATCATGGCAAGGATCTAATATATAATCTCGGGCAACAGGCGACGGTAGCCAAGCCCTTGGCCAGATCTGTCAAGCAAACCTGAGAGTTCCGTGGAAATATCCGCGAGCCCTTGGCTACATTATATTGTAGGGCTGGGGAACTTCCCAGCATTCATGCCAGTCATATTTGCGCCATGAGCAACTAGCACTATCCGATAGGCCGTACTCTTCGGATTGTTTTCAAAGGCTGTAACGAGATGTATTAGCATCTCGCCTGCGTGACAAAGTCGTAACCACGTGCTCAAATTTGTTCCAGTATTGGGAATTCGCCAAGAATGATGAGTAGCCGTGGGGCTCTTACGCGAATACCTTCTTCCACTGACATAGACATGCTGTTGATCACATCGATGTCACACCGTCTTCTTTGCACGTGCTTGAGTAGTTAATGCCCAAAGAGTGGATTTGTATTCTTCCGAGCTCAGTGTGACTCAAGGCTGCAAACTGCAGCCTTGGCACAAGGCCTATCTGTCTATCTGCTCCTACGACTCACGAGCCTCATTAGCACGAGTCAATTGGCGGTCCAAATTCACCATGATCTCAAGAAAATTCCCATAGATCTACACAATAGTCGGAACTAAGCGTGCAGATAATCATTGCATTTCCGGAATGGGAAAGACATGACAACCTCACGCGGCAGAGAGACGATGTGCAATTGAGACGACTAAGTTACCTAATGGGCTATCATCCATCATCAGTCGAAGGATTTGTGTAAGTATAAAGCAGAGGCAATTCTTCCTCAAGTTTGGATTGGTACCTAAATATCAACCAACCGATACAGCTACAATTTTCTCATCCAGTCACTCACTCTTTCTCTCAATACCGCCACACTCCTTGAATCACTCCAATTCCACTCCCACCACGCAACCTCAGTCAAAATGCAGCTGTCCATGATCACTGTTCTCTCAGCCGCCGGCCTCTCGTCTGCTTTCGTTGGACTGCCTGGTCTCCCCACGGAACTGCCCACGGCTCTCCCAACAGCCCTTCCCACGGCTCTTCCGTTCTCAGTTCCCACCGAGCTGCCTACCGCATTGCCCTTCTCGCTCCCCACAGAGCTGCCCACCGCTTTGCCCTTCTCGTTTCCCACCGAGTTGCCTACCTCCTTCTTGACCATCGTCAAGCCTACCATCCCCACCCTGCCGCTGCCAACTATCATCCCGACTCTGCCGGGTCTTCCCAAGACTTTCCCCAGGCACGCCAACCACACTGGCAGGGCCGTCATTACTGAGGAGGACATCGCCAAGGTCCTGTCCAACCTGCCCGTCAGCATTCCGACCATTCTCCCCACAGTCGACCTCCCTGATTTGCCCGTGGCTCTTCCTACCGACCTCCCTGCGACTCTTCCTACCGATCTACCCGTCGTGGCTTAGGTCTGGACAATGTGCGAAACAGAACCGTGAGTCAAGTCCTGCCGTACGCGCTCATATTAACTTTAGCCCTGATTTCTCACGTTAAATACAGGATGATACCCTTCATGCGAATCGGCAAGTTACGCTGCCTTGGATTTTGACAGGTTAAGGAAGGATCGACTCGTTCATCATGGGATTCAAACGGTTTGGAGTTTCTCTGGATTCCACGATATAGGATACTGAACATTGGACGATCACACGTGGGGTGTTATGACCGGAAGCGTTGATGCTGTGGTGTTTGGATTTGTTCAGACTTGGCCTTGCGGCCTTAGGTAATTTTAATGATTAAATACTCAAAAATAATTTTGCTGCAAGCTCCACAGCACAATACCTAGCCAGTGGTGCAGAGCATACCTTGGGTGGGTAGCACGAACAGGCGCCATGATCGTAAGAAAATGCCACAACGGTCCAGGGTCATGATTTTTCTGTTCTTATATTTCTAAAGAATTAATTACATACTATCCTAGACCTCCCTTCAGAAATGCCCCATTGACACACACAAGGGCATCTGGATGGGGACTGGGAATCTTGGAAGGCGAGTCTGGAGGTTCGAAAGGATGTTTATTCTCAGCCAAAGCCTAGTCAGGCTTCTATTGAATATCAAGCGTGAATTCGACTCTGAGGTGTAATTACAAGATTTATATATCAACGAGTGATCAATGACTATGCGTGTGAGCCATAGCAGCCGTAAGCATCTCCTCCGGCAAGCATGTACAGGCAGACTGGTGTTCCTCCAGTGACGCAGGCTGATCCGGTCACACACGCATATCCGGCGCCATACGTCGCTTGACAGTCGGCCGTGGAAGTGCAAGCTGTGTCATTGGTGCAAGAGCCGCAAAGGTTGCACAAGGCACTCCCATCAACACCAGTTGCGCAGGTTGACTCCACATAAGTAGAGTTGCACCCCGTGTACCCAGTAACCGGGTTGGAAACATTGTAGGAGGTATAGCCTGAAGGACACTTGATTGTCTGTTAGTATCGAGGGTACAAAGATTTCGTATCTTGGGGTGAAGGTTGGAACTTACGTATTGGACGCCCGCCGTGAATGATGGCGTCGCTGGCGTGGTAGAGGACGCAGTGGCAGTTGATGACGTGGTACTGGCCTGAGGACAGACACTGCCGCGATCGAAATACGTGTAGGGACTCGTCGAATCGGCGGTGACATTGCCTTCCACCACATGATTGTACAAAACGCAAGTGCCATTGGAAGCAGTTGCATACGCCAGACTGAGACAGTTTGCGTCGCTATTGCACAGATCATTGCATGCAGAGTACGTTGCGATACTAACATAGTAGCCAATATTGGTGCCACTGATTTCCCAACCTGTCAACCCACAAGTAGGCTCAGGGATCGGGGTAGCGGTTGTAGTCGCGGCAGTAGTTGACGTGGCGCTGCTTGTAACAGCACAGACACCACCTCGGTTGAAGAAGGTGTAAGGACTCGCGGCATATGCGGTGTCATGGCCTTCGATGACATAGTCATACAGGATACAGGCGGCGGTGCCAGACGTAGCATAGGCGAAACTGAGGCATGCTGTGTTGCTGTTGCAAAGGGCGTTGCATCCAGAATAAGTGACATCCGCAGCATCGGTATAGAAACCCAGGTTGGTTGTGCCATTGTCATATCCCACAAAGCCGCAACTTGGCACACTGGTTGATGTTGCGGTTGCCGACGTGAAAGATGTAGTTGACGAGACGATGTCAGTGACCAAGGACACGCTGCTACTTAAGTCTGAAATGGAAGTGCTGCTGCTCGATGCCGAGTCTGAAGAAGTCGAAGACTGGCTGCTGGACGAAAGGTCTGAAGTCGACGAAACAATGTCTGATGATGAAGAGGAAAGTGAGGACAGCGAGGTGGACTCGCTGCTTGATGAAATAGTCGAGGTCGAGGAAGTGACACCGAAAGTTGTTGAAGAAATGTCTGAAGACGAGGAAGAATCAACACTTGACGTTGAAGAAGAAAGAGAAGAAGATAGCTGCGTGGAGCTGCTGAACGACAAGTCCGAAGTCGAGGAAACCGATTCTGATGTTGATGTAGGAAGAACAGACGAAGTTGAAGAAGAAAGTGAAGACAGCTCTGTGGAGCTGCTGGACGACAAATCTGAAGTCGAGGAGACCGATTCTGATGTTGACGTAGGAAGAACAGACGAAGTCAAAGAAGAAAGAGAAGAAGACAGCTCCGTGGAGCTGCTGGACGACACATCAGAAGTCGAGGAAATCGCGTCTGATGTTGATGTGGAAAGGAGAGACGAAGTTGACGTGGATTGGCTGCTTGATGAGGGATCCGAGGTCGAAGACACTGTGCTCGAGGTTGAAGAGCCAAGAGAAGACGACAGCGAAGTAGAGTCAGTGCTTGAGGAAAGATCCGAAGTCGAAGAGACGGAACTTGAAGACGGAGTAGACGAAATCTGTAAGGTAACAGCGGAGATGCTGCTTAGTGTTGAGCTACTTTCCGAGGATGGAAGAGGGCTGCTGCTACTGGACAGGACAGATGATGCCGAAGATGACAGCTGATCACTAGAAGAAGTGGCGCTGCTGCTCGAGCTAGCAACAGTCGATGAGCTTGAAGGCTCGCTGCTTGCCGAGGAGCTTGACGAGGTCTCTGTGGAGGCGATGGAGCTGGAGGTTGAAGTCTGTGCAGTGGATGATAGCACCAACGAAACAGCAGAACTCGACGCGGTCTGACTCGAGGAAGTGGTTCCCTGAGAAGTGCTTGCGACACTTGATTGGGCAGATGAAGTCGGTGTCAACGACGATTTCGATGAGGTCGTCTGTTGAGAGCTTGAGGACTGTGTGGACTGAGAACTGGCACTGCTTGTCTTGACGCTCGAGGAGGAGGTTGTCACCAGGCTAGTGGACTGCGATGACTTTGATGAACTGCTGCTACTCGTCTTGGCGCTAGACGTCGTTGTCTGTACCGAGCTTGTAGACTGTGTGGAAGTCTTTGAGCTGGTGGTGCTTGTCTTTGCACTTGATGTGCTCGTCTGTGCCGAACTCGTGGTGCTCGTCTTTGACGAGCTTGTGCTACTCGTCTTTGTGGAGCTAGTACTACTCGTCTTTACACTCGACGTTGACGTCGTCTTTGCTGTGGAGCTAGTGGTGCTCGTCTTGACGCTCGATGATGATGTTGATTTGACCGAGCTGGTAGGGTCTGCGACAGACTTGGTGGTATACGGCACCACCGTCGTTGCCACAGGAATCGTGGTAGTCACGGTCTTGGTTATGCCCAAGAGACATGACTTGCCAAAGGAAAGAAGGCAGCTGGTCGTCTTGGATGTCGAGGTTGAGTCTGGATGAGGATTAGAATTTCGAAGACTTTACAGATGAACAAGATGCATCAGCACCAAGGTAAAACTTACAGCTTGTGGTAGTGGTGTACAAGGTAGTAAGGGCCCTGGCCTCGATGGCTCGACGCTCGTCTTCAACATATCTCTGGTCAATAGTGAGGGACGAGACCGCCGTCGAGAAAATGCAAAGCAAGGTACTTGGACGCATCTTGATTCAAACGAGAGTATGATACCTCCAAACGAGTGTGCCACGCTAAAAAGCGTACTGTAAAGAACGTCTATGGTAGATACCTACATGCTCTCTCTCCAGACCGACGGTGAAAACAGCAGATCGGCTTTATTATAAGAATATCACTCTGTTGACCTTTGGCGTTATCTCCTAGTCCTTGTGGGTTGTGGGAGCCATGCCTAGACTCTAGCCTGCACACCGTGCCATGGCGTTATAGCTGAGTATTTTTCCTTTCCTTTGAATCTCATCTTCAGCACAGTCATTTTGTGGATATTTTTGGCCGCCCATGGCCCCATGACCCCCCCATGGTCAAGGGTTCCCTTTTCAGGCTTAGTGACCCGTCCAGCTGGGTTTTGAGTCCTGACCGAGTTCTCGGAGCAAAGAGCTGAGCGGCAGGAAATGGTTGTGGCGGCAATAAAGAACAGCTCACAGACATCAATACGAACTGGGGCCTCTGTTCAATTTACCTAGGCATTAGCACGCTCTGGTTCCTGGATGACCCAGAATATGGAGAGCGAGAGCCGGCGCGATACACGTCGAATCACCACGTGTGCCGCAAGTAAGCCTAACGCTATTTAGAAAGACTAGTTGATTAAGGCTGAATTTTAGGTGCTTAAACTGAAAAATTTCCTTCAAGCCACGGCAGTGAATCAGCTCAGATTTCCCCCTAAAATCGCTTAGTAAAACGACTCCAACCGAAAAAAGCTGCCCTGGCCGAGCCGCCTCGATTTCCGTGGCGCTGCCCAGAGCGCAGGCTACCTAATCCGCCGCCCCCGGAAGTCTGTACAGCCCGTGAGGAATATGCCCCCGACGCAAAGTCGTCTTTGTTGCATGGGAACTCTCGGATGATGTCTTCAGACTGTCAACAGCTCAAATGTACAAGACTACATAATTCTGCAATAAATGGGCGAGGGATCATGGAGTCTGGAGTGAATGATCTGTCGGACAATCTCGTGTATGCCCAAGTTTCCACTCCGTGATACGATGGTAGGTAGCGTCATCCACGAGACTCCAGTCATTACACCAGGGGTCCCGCTCGTCACTTGTGTATCCTTGCGACTGTCAGAAAATGTTGTGTAAGTCTGATATGTAAGTGACAGGTTAGACGGGCTATTCGTTGGACTTTCTCGGACGAGGCGCTTGCGCTAAGCAACCCGCCTCTGAACTATCTGAATTACCCCTTTTTCGCAATGATAGGAACAGGTAAAGCCTAGGCAGAACTGAACTTTCCTTTCTCTTGGCCTCTTGAAGACGTAGCTAAAGAAATAGTACAACATCACCTCGTGCTTACAATCTCCCTGCCACCTTGTAGTGGTTCAATGACGCACACTTGGACGCCCACTCACTTAGGATCAATGGCCTGTCGGTCTCCAATAAGAATACACTGACACCTAGATCATCTGCCTTGGTCGGCTTGCTCATGTCTTGTTCTCTTGAAGCCTGGAAATCTTCCTCGCCTGGTCCGTGGGTAGTCATACATCCGTTCAACCCAGCCGCGAATGGCGTGAATGCGTTAGTTTCCTCATTCAGCGGGGACTTTGGGCTCGGGTTGGAGATGATGGGTCCATAAAACTCCTGCATAGTGTTCCGGTGAAAGTAGGGTAGCTGCAGCGTCCCCTCTGCGGAGAACCACCGCGGTGTGAGAATGGCAAAGTCTACGATGGCGGTCGACGGCTCAGCACCGTGGTTCCTGGCACTAAGCGCCGTAAACAAGCTAGGGTCATGGTGGTCGAAGCGGACGTTGCCAAGCGTGCTAAAGCGGCCGAGGTCGAATTTATACGGGTAGCTGGTCCCGTGCCACCCTGCTACGTCGAACGGCGTGTGAGTCTGTGTGCAGTGCCAGAGCTTGCCAAAGAGGCGTGAAACGATGGTCCATTCTTCCTCCGCTGGTTGCTCGTTGGATCGGATACAGCCAGCAACATTTTCATGAACAAAGGCTGTTGGGACTTGAAAGTCGCGAACATTCGCCAATCCGGTAGATCCGATGACTCCTAAGTCCGGCAGGCGGAAATGCCCCTCGTAGAGCTCGCAGATATAACCTCGACATGGCTTATCATCTGGAAGTGTAACTCGATAGCGTACACTCCGGGGGATTACGACTATCTCGTTTTGCCGCACGAGTAGTCTGCCCAATTCTGTCTGGATATCCAAAGTCCCGGCCTGTGGGATGATAAGGCAATCCCCATCGAGTGAAGAGTAAGCCTGCCGAGAATCCATACTCTGCGTTACGCTGAAGATCCAGAGAGCCATTCCTTCCTTCTTCTGCGGCTCGCCATTCTTCCCAAGAAGCTGTTGGCCATTGACCCAATTGGCCGTCTTTGGCACTGGGAAAGAGCTCCAGAAGAGCGAATTTGGCGTCACGTAGTCCGGACTGGTCGGAGATGGGGCGCCGTAGCCCTCGGTCACATTAAGAGGTTTGAAGTCGCTGTGTATCAACGACGAGTTCAGCCGGTAGAGAAAGGTGTGGTAGCTTTGCTCTCGTGGCGTGACAAAGCTGCTACCACTAATGCGCTCTGTGCGAAGGCCGAATGGGGGTATCTGAGGGCTGTTGATGGCCACTGGAATCGCGCCGGGAATGGCTTCAGATCTGTTGCTGCTGTTAGCCCATGGTGATCCAGACGTTAACCTTTGACATCGAAGACCAACCGGTGGTAATTGCCAAATCCTTCAAGATACTCATATGGATCTTTCAAAGGAAAGTTTGTCACTGGTGCCATCTTACTAGTGCTTCTTGTTGACTTGGCGCGCTTGATGTGGTGTGCGATGTTCTTCTCGACTTGATGGCATCAGACAGTCGGAGTAGCTGAGCCACAGCATTCGTCCGTATCCCATCTGCTCAGAAATATCCTTTTAGTGCCTTGGGTTTGAGTTTCGGAAAACTGCGATGAGACTGTTCGAATTGTGTCAAATGAACAACCCGAGGAATATGGAGGAGGTGCTCATCGAATTACCCTTTCTGGTCGTACCCCGCTGATGGTGCATGCTTTGTGTCACCCCATGATCGAACAGCAGAGTGACCCTATCACAGTTGTACAGAGAGCGAATTATTTGACCCCAAAACTGGAGAAGGTGTCTTAAAAACTGGGATCAAGCCGAGGTTCCACAATAGAGGCCGTTGTGCTCAAGTCTGTCACAGTAGCCGCCACATATCTTTCTGAAGAAACTTGGTAGTCGTTTAGAGTTTCTATCGCATCCGAGAAGATTGAGTAACTTCAACACAGCTTCCAAGCTTGGAAGCTTTTTTAACCTTGGCTCATCGTCAATATGAGCATCCAAGGATCCGACTCAACGTTGATCACCCAAATCATATACTTGAATATACCGCGGAGCCAGCTTTTGGATCAGAGGCAGACTCACGCAGGCAGTCAATGGTCGAAAGCACTGCACATAATTACGGCCTCCAAGGGTCTCGTACGACTATACTGGGGTCGAAGACTTGAGGAGCCTGAAAAGGTCCAACTGCACCTAGGTAACGCCTCCCCAAGTGGCGACTGTGAGACTCGATGTCCGCATGATCCATAGTGACTAACGTCATGTGTCGGGCTTGCAGTGTGGGAAGACGCTCGACACGGGGAAAGGTTCCTGAAGTCTCATGCATACAATGCCCAATTTGTTCCCATCGTTAGGGGCCTATGTGGAGGAAAGGAACTTGCTATTCGTCACACAACTCTACACCATCAAGCCCTCGGAGATCCCTTTGGGCCTCAACTACTTGGCCATCCCATTGGCACAGCAATTTATACAGGCACTGACATTGCATGGCAACACGCCTGGCCATTATGGACACATATAGTCAGGCACGTCGATGGTTGCAGAGGAATTGCTGGAGGCCATGTAGCAGAACCTGTCGATGGTCTTGAGAATGGCTATCTGGTCTACGTTGCTTGGCAGACGGTGAAACACCATGATGACTATCATCATACGGACCATTTTCTGAAGCACCGGATAGTCCTTCAAATTGGTTGTCACGGTTGGACAGAGTATGGGCATATTGTTTTTGTGGAGATACGAAACGGCAAAGGGGACACAGGGACGAGTAAACTATGAGTAAGCAAATGAGGTACTTCAAAGTTGGTGTGTTCCTCTTTGGAAAAGCAGGGTGATTGTTTACGAACCAGATTCATGGTCACTGTCTACCTCACCCACTGAATAACAAGGTGTTGTGATATTGTATGACAGGACAAGGGATATGTTCCACTTGTGTCAGGATCACTGGTTTTGCTCATGTATAGGTACTGGTGCTTGGCCAAAATTCAAGCAACAAGCTCTGATATGTCAGGGTTCTTCGTATCAACCTGGAATGCCAGCTCAGACTGATTTGGTGAACGGGTATATTCACCTTCGCTCCTAAGCATTTATTTACATCTCTCATAAAAAAAAAAAAAGAAGAATGATGATATTTTAGTCATTTCTACTGATGATATTAATCTTCAAAGCTCTTCCCATGGTCGTCGCGGCATGAAAGTTGCTCAGGCACTGCATGTCTAGGTACTATTCGTAACGAAAAAAATGACTTGTTGAAGTCGGCGTCTTCGCGGGTCGGAAGGATGCGGTGGTGATGGGCGAATGATAATGTGTGTCACACTAAAGTTGGCTAGAAGGCTCCACGGCCAGGCAAAATAGCATACGAAGACCTAGGATTTCGAGACGGACAAAAGGTGAAGGCAGAAATGAACAAATAAACAAAAAAAAAAAAAAAAAAGAATCTTGTCAAGGGATTGTGCACATGTACAAGGACTTTATCTGCCGACATAGGCCAGCTTATTTTCAATGTTGGACAAGGAGCCGTCTTTCAAGATCGGCCAAGTAATCATACAATTCGAATACAATTATATTGCTAGTATCGTGTCGAAGGTTTTGACGAAGTAGGTAAATCGGTAATAGACGCGTAGCACACCTGTAATTCTCACATGCAAGCAAGCCACGCAGAGCAAGACACGACCTCAAACGACTTCAGGCCCGACTAGAAGGAGATTGTGAAGATATTACTATGTTGTTCCACATTGCAAATATCAAAGCTTGGTTACTGCCAGGATGAAGATAAATGATATTGGTAGTGGTCAAACTCAGAACCTGAGATCGAGAGATGTGATGGGAGGCGGTCAATCGCTGAGAGTAAGGTGGAATCATCCAATGCCAGTGTGATTAATGAGATGAAGCAGAAAAGAGCATTATAAGTGAAAATTGCATACTTCTGCACTATTCTGCACCGAGAGACGTACAGCAAGTTCAAGGACTTTGAAGTTCTAGTTGAGATACTTTTAGTCATCAAGATCCTCCAATCGGCACGATTCCAGTTCTCGGCCGGCCAAAATTCGGCGAACAACCTTCCAGAACTCTTCTTCCACACTCCTTCGCATGCGAACCTCGCCACGACGACAACAAACCTTCTCGACCAACATAAGGAGACCTATTACTCTCCCATAACCCACTACCACCACCACCAACACCAATGGCTCTCCCAGCCTACCGCTCCCTCTTCCGCGCCACGCGCCTCGCTTTCCAAGGCGACGAGCGCATGCTCACCGCAGCACGATCACAAATCCGCACCAACTTCCGCGAAAAGGCCACTCTTCCAGTCTCCGACCCCGCGGCAGCAGATGCGATTCAACATGCCGAGGCAGTGGCAGCGTTCTTGAGGGCGAATGTAGTTCAGGGGAAGAGGCTAGGGGATGATGGAGAGACTTATAGTACGTGTAAATGCCCCAAACTCAAGGATGTTTAGAGAGGAGGTGTTTAGCAACTGGGAGATGAAACCTTTCTTGCTAACGATTGCTGGCGGTTGGTAGAATTGCGGATACATGAACATACCCATCGCGGGGATAATGACTCGATCAAATCGGCTGGCGGAGGCAAGGAACTGCTGGATGGAGGCGGCTGTTGCTCGAGCTAAGGAGGTGATGCTGGGCTCTGGTCCGATTGTGTTGATTCAGCGCAAATAACGAAGCTCAAAAATCAGTTACGGGTCACGAGTGGTGGCTTATGACAATCGCGCCTCTTTAGTACAAGAACAGTCTACTATTGAGGACGGGGCAGAGAACTGGGTGGCGGGTTATATACACTTGCTGAGCTGCGAGGAGGCCTGATCATCAACGGCGGCACGGAACTTAGAAGAGAGGATGACTGTAAGATTAGAAAGGCTGGATAGAATAGCCTGAAACCTATGATACCCCTCTGCTGTAAACCCAGAACTCAAAATGCGAGCTTGCTCCTACAATGCAATTGGCCCCTGCTTTCGAGGTTGCGCATGACCTGCCTGGTCTTTTCAACACCTAACGCCATGTGAAATGACACATCGTGGATCATAAAAATGCCCTCTCCTAATTGCCTGACAAACTGGCGTAGTTGACGTCCGCAGCACCAGGTGGCGGAGCTACAACCACGCCGGCAAGTGCATCCTGCTGCACACCGCTGGAATTTCCCTCCCCAGCGTTTCCACCCTCAATAGCTTTATGTCCTCCTTGCTGCCGCCGAGCTTGTGGAAACGCCGATCGTCCATCACGCAGCATCTCGGTCCTCTCCTCGCGATTCATTTGTCCCACCGCCTTGGGCTGACTCCACCGTACCCGCAGCGGACACCCAGCAATGACTGCGCGCCCCTTGCACTCGTCCGCTGCCCGCTCAGCTGCCTCACGCGTCTCGTAATTGATGAATGCACAGTGCGACATATGTGAGCACACGAGCGACTTGATCTTGCCAAATGCCTTGAAGTGGTCGCGGATCTTGAACTCTGGCAGGTCGTCCTCGATACCCGTGACGAAGAGGGACATGATATTGCGATCCGAAGGAGGCTCCCAGTCCTTTGGCCCGGGCGGGAGTTGCGCCGCAGAAGGGAACGCGCCTTTGCGTGGACCCCCCGGTCGTCCACCACCACGCCCAGCGCCCACCGCGCCAGCTGCTCTTGAGTCGCGTGATCTTATGGGCCCTGCACCCCCCATGCCCGCACCTGTAGCAATGTTTCCTCCTGTCGATGCGCCGGCCCTTGAGCTCTCGCCTGTGGGGTTGCCCTCCTCATCGACAGTCCTGCCCTTTCGAAAGTATGGCTTGCTCATCGCCAACTTCCGCAACAACTCCCGTGCCTTCTCATCAGTCTTTTCATACTCTTCAATACCCGCGCGTCCCTCCTCGATAGCTTTTTCGTTGTTCTGCGCGAAGAACTCTCGGTTGATCTCGCTCTGCGGACCAGGTGCGACCATCTTCAGCGCGGCGTCACGCACCACGATGGGAAGGCCGAAGGACAAGTCTAGCATGCAGCATTGGCAGCAATTCTTGAGGCGGGCGCAGGTCAGGCAGATGGCGGTGCGCTTCTTGCGGCCGTGGGCGCGATCGGCAGACCACTGGAATATGGTGAAAGGGCGGGAGCAGAGCTTGCACTCGGCGCCGTAGTCTTCTTTGAGCATCTTGACGTATGGGTTCTCGGGTAGGCAGGACTCGCATACGCTGGGGAAATCGGTGGATTCCCAGCCGGAGCGGTTGAGGTCTTGTTTTATTTGGGGAGGCATGGTGGCGCGAGAAGTGTGACGTGACCGGAGGTTGGAGGGTGCTATGATTGTCGCGATGCGGATGAAAAATGGTGACCGTCCAAGTCGGGGTGAACTGATAATATTGAAGGGCGAGCGGGCGTAGTCGATGAAGGTGGTCACTATATTGCGTGTGGGGTGATATGTGCAGAAGTTTAGAGTTGACCGAGGTCAGGACTGATGGATAGAGGCAAGTCACTTTCTCAGTGGCGCGATGAAAAAGAGCCGCCAAATACCGCTTACCAGGATGTCTTTGACATATTAGGTAAGCGGTGAAGGTAGGTACTTAGATAGAACTACCTGGAAATACAGCAATACCACCTGATTATAATGAGATGCATATGTACTGCGCATTTGCAGTGCAGTGCTTATGCCATAACAAGGTAGAATGGGGCCCCTTTAAGAATATCATAAAGCGTTGCAAGTTGTAGAAGAGAATGCTGTCTTGCAAAGAAGGACAAGAATTGAATTGCGAAGACGGTATTGATTGCTTAAAGCATCAATGTGCCTGTCTTCAGTAATCTTTCCTTGTTCACGGCGTCAACACAGTTGCGCACACCAAGTGCGGCTATGACATTTTCAAATATCCGCCTATGCCAAATTGGATATGGGAATCTTGATTCTGCAGCATTGAAGTGGCGGATTGTAGTCGTCTTCTTCTTCAACGGGATGTGATATTGTGGTAATGAGGCTCGTCGTATTCGGGTTGACAGCAGCGTACTCGTGTTTTGCAGACTGGCGGGTAATTCGCTGCAGCCCGAGGAGGACCCTTGCATTTGCTGTGGGGAGTACAAATCAATACTTATCTCTAATGGGGAAATGAACAGCAGCGCATGTAGATAAGCGGTAACTGTTGAGATGAGCTTCGGTGCATTAGCGTAGCGGGCCACTATCCGGCCCTGCGCTACAGCATGGGTACACGGTGGTAGCAGGCCTGCTAAACACGCTGTTTGGCCCCTTGTTCGTCGCCAGCTCATATCGCAACGTAAAAAAAGTTCCTGGTCACCGCAACACGTTCCACTCCTTTCTTTCCGGAGCTCGCTCTTGTCCGCTACGCTGTTCCATTCCTCACATTCACCTGCTCCTACTCTTCCCCTCCGTCCAATTGATACTTTCAATCCCTAAACTCTAACTTCCAACTTAAAGTTGCACCCGTTCAACACGTCACCATGGGCAAGATTCAGCTGGAGCAGGAGAACAAGGAGCGTGATGCTGCCTTCAACAAGGCCATGCATGGCAAGACTGCCGCCCAGGCCAGCGGCATAGCTACCATTCTCTTCAAGGACCCCGAGGCCAAGCAGGCTGCCCTTGACGAGTACTTCAAGCACTTTGATAACAAGAAGGCCGAGAACGAGACCGAGGCGGATCGCAAGGTGCGTCTACTTAAATACCAGGGTCCATGATATCCTCATTTTCACATGGAGCTAACCGTCAACTCCCTCTGCGCAGGCGCGAACTGACCAATACGCCACGTTGACAAGACAGTCAGTATTCTCTATCCACTCTCCCAAAAGAAATCCAATCTTTGTGAGGTCCTTGTTGACTTTGGTCCTTTTTCTGCTGCAGCTACTATAACCTTGCCACCGACATCTACGAGTTCGGCTGGGGCCAGTCCTTCCACTTTTGCCGCTTCTCCATTGGCGAGCCTTTCTACCAGGCTATTGCCCGTCATGAGCACTACCTTGCACACCAGATCGGCATTCAAGAAGGCCAGACGGTGCTTGATGTTGGCTGCGGTGTTGGTGGACCTGCCCGTGAGATTGCCAAGTTCACTGGCGCAAACATCACCGGCTTGAACAACAACGACTACCAGATCGACCGTGCGATAGCATATGCCGAGAAGGAGAAGTTGGCCCACCAATTGACCTATGTCAAGGGTGACTTCATGGTATGAGGTGTTCCACACGAATGTTGAGTCTCCAAATGAACCCACAGCTGATCGTCCATAGCAAATGCCCTTCCCCGACAACACCTTTGACCACGTCTACGCCATTGAGGCTACTGTTCACGCCCCTAAGCTTGCCGGTGTCTACAGCGAGATCTTCCGTGTGCTGAAGCCCGGCGGTACATTTGGTGTGTACGAGTGGCTCATGACCGACGACTACGACAACAACAATGCCGAACACCGCAAGATCCGTCTGGCCATTGAGCTGGGCAACGGTATCTCCAACATGGTGCCAATTCAGGAGGGCCTGGATGCCATGAAGGAGGCCGGCTTCGATTTGCTCAAGAATGAGGATCTCGCACAACGGCCCGACCCCATGCCGTGGTACTGGCCCCTGTCAGGCGAGCTCAAGTACCTGCAGCACTTTGGCGATGCCTTCACCATTGGCCGGATGACCAAGATTGGCCAATTCTTCACTCACGGATTTGCTGGCTTGATGGAGACACTGCGAATTGCGCCCAAGGGCACGCAAAAGACGGCGAACGCTTTGAGTGAGGGTGCCGACGGTCTGGTGGCTGGCGCAAGGTTGAACCTGTTCACGCCCATGTACCTGATGGTTGGCCGCAAGCCTGCAAACTAGGTTGCGCAGGTTGAGAAAGCTGTGTTGAAAGCTGCAGATGTCGGAGCAATAAAGAAGGCATGGAAAGGAAAAGGCGCCTTGGGGGTTTTGCGACCGCACTGAGAGTATGATGCACATATACATATGTTCTAATAAGACCTACGGGCGCTGCTCATAGAAGTAGGACCGCCTATATCTTTTCTAGCGCTCGCAAAACATGAATAATAATACTGGTCCGTTGCCGCAATTATTCGCTGTATAGGGTGAAGTGTAGAAGAGCGACAAGAGCAACTGCGACACAATTGCAATTGAGTTCGAGGCGTGCAACATTAACCCATGTGTACCTAGTACAAGTAGTAATACCCTACACCTATACATGCCGTCCCAAGTGTTCGGTGACCGTTGATATCGGCCATGCTAATTTCAGCTGTAGTGGGCCAACAGGGAGCTTTGTCTTATCTCGGCAATCAGACCTTTCGGACAATTGCCCGGCCCAACCCCTGCGCTGCTCAGGCACCAAAGACACGCCCACGCTGCGACAATAGAGGTCTACAGACTGAGACAAGAAAATTTGTTGGTATATTCCCCCCCAGCAAACAGGGGTCCTTGCCAGCATCGGAGCTTGTCAAGTCAGCCAGAAAAATTCCCTCGATTCCGAAGCGTTGAGATCTGTCGGACCTCCTTCCTGCGTGCTGTGTGTGCTGCGATAATCGCCTTTTTCCTCTCTCTTTTTGTTCACCTCCCCATCAATCCTCACCCCACCAGCTGTTCTGACATTTTCAGTCCAGCTTCCCGCTTGCTGCTCCACTTGGCAGCTCTCGCAGCAAAGTCGTTCGGTGTTTTGTTTTCTTCTTTCTCCGTCTAATACCCAAAACCACTCAATCTCGACAAAACACCACCCCCCCCCGAAGCTCGTCCTCCGAAATCACCATGTCCCGCTTCCTTCGCCCGGCAGCCCGCCTGGCCACCCGCAGCGCGCCTCGGACCTGCGCCTCGCCCTTCCTCCCCTCGATCTCCTCTACACACAAGGCTGCTGCCTCCGCCGCCCTGCTCCGCCAGACAAGGACATACGCCTCCGCCGGCACCAAGGAGTACACTGTGCGCGAGGCGCTGAACGAGGCACTCGCCGAGGAGCTGGAGAGCAATGACAAGGTCTTCATTCTGGGTGAGGAGGTTGCCCAGTACAACGGCGCCTACAAGGTCACCAAGGGTCTCTTGGACCGCTTTGGCGAGCGCAGGGTGATCGATACCCCCATTACCGAGTCGGGTTTCGCTGGTCTGGCTATTGGTGCTGCTTTGAGTGGTCTGCACCCTGTGGTGAGTACAACACAGCTTCGGACTCGTCGCGTTATCTGGGTTCTCGTCAGGCTTCGGGGAACCAGTGCCAAGTTCAATGGCTAATGTGTTGCAACAAAATATCTAGTGCGAGTTCATGACTTTCAACTTCGCCATGCAAGCCATCGACCAAATAATCAACTCCGGCGCAAAGACGCTCTACATGTCCGGCGGTATTCAGCCCTGTAACATTACCTTCCGCGGCCCCAACGGCTTCGCCGCCGGCGTCGCTGCCCAGCACTCCCAGGACTTCAGCGCTTGGTACGGCTCCATCCCCGGTCTTAAGGTTGTCTCCCCTTGGTCCGCCGAGGACGCCAAGGGCTTGCTGAAGGCTGCCATCCGCGACCCCAACCCTGTCGTCGTGCTCGAGAACGAGCTCATGTACGGCGAGTCCTTCCCCATGAGCGAGGCTGCGCAAAAGGATGACTTCGTCCTGCCCTTTGGCAAGGCCAAGATCGAGCGCGCTGGTAAGGACCTGACCATTGTGACATCGTCGCGCTGTGTCGGTCAGAGTCTGGTCGCAGCCGAGGGCCTGAAGAAGAAGTACGGCGTCGAGGTGGAGGTGCTCAACTTGCGCTCTATCAAGCCGCTCGATCTTGAGGCTATCATCAAGAGTGTCAAGAAGACCCACCGCCTCATGACCGTCGAGATGGGCTACCCTGCGTTTGGCATTGGCGCTGAGATTCTCGCGCTGACCATGGAGTACGCATTCGACTACCTTGATGCCCCCGCCCAGCGTGTCACTGGTGCCGAGGTGCCTACCCCATACGCGCAGAAGCTTGAGGAGATGTCTTTCCCCCAGGTCGACACCATTGAGCTCCAGGCTGCCAGGCTTCTGAAGCTGCTCTAAAGGGAATGGATAGCGACTAGGGCTGGAGAATGAAAGTTGGAATGATGGAATTCGATATCTCGATGAGGATATTTGGTCGGAAGGAAGTACTCGCGCAGTGCGAGAGACAACTGAACAAACCCGAGTGCTTGTCTTTTTGCGCTTTTGGTTTGATATAGACTAGGGGAGCGGGCGAGAAAATTCCAAATGTACTTCTACGCTGCCTTGTTGGTGTGTGAATTATACTCTCTCCATACATACCCATTCAGAAAAACATGATCAGTCATATATATGCATTTATACATGGACATGAGAACATCGAGCATGGCCCGGCTTGTCGCATTGGGTTTCCTAAGTCTCGTCTGCATAGACCTGCTTGTGATGCGTCTAGATGTAATACTCAATTTACACAGCACTTTCCCGGGGGGCCACTGTTTCCGAGCTTTTTTTAGGGACCATTTTCTGGATCCACGCCGATATCACATTGAATTGATGAGCCATGTCCTGCGAGTCTACGGTAAACGTTCATGCGCCCTTTTATGAGAAACCGGTGCCCAATAGACAAATACAACACGAACAAAGTCACACAGTATACCTTGAGAATGCGACAAGTTTTCCTGTCTATACAAACTTGTTGTCTATTTGTGTCTAAGATAAAACATGCACAAGGCTCTCCAGCTTCCCAACACCAATCTCTGCACTGATAGTCTAAGCCAGAGACTTGACCTCACCCTCCTTGAGCTTGCCAGCACCAACAAGGCGAGTCACCTCCTCCTTCCAGACGCCCTTGATCTCATCCGCCACCTTCAGGCCGTTCAGCTTGCCAGCCAGCGCAGCGATCTCGTCAGGGTCAATCTTGCCCTGCACCAGATCGACATCGTTCAGCACGGCGTCAATCTGCGCGGCACTCGCATCCCCGGACGCAAAGTAGTTGGCATCCTTGACAGAGCCCTTGAGCACACGCTTGTTCTTCTTGACAGCATTCTTGGCCGCCTCCTTGGCCTTCTTCGCACCCTCACGGTCCAACTTGGCCTTCTCCTCAGCCTCCTTGGCGGCCTTCTCCTCGGCCTCCTTCTTGGCCTTGGCCTCTTCGGCAGCCTTGCGCTCGGCAGCCTCACGCTCGTGCTTCTTCTTGTTCTTTTGCGCGTTGGCCTCCTGGCGGAAGCGCTTGATGCGCTCATCGCCCGCCATGACGTCGTCGACGAGCTTGCGCAGGCGGGCGTTGTCCTCGGCCTTTCTCTTCTTGCGGGTGTTGGCGTTCTTGCGCTCCATGTGGCGCTTTTGGTCGCGGTTCTCGTTGTCGTCAGGAACATCCTCATCGAGGTACTCGAAGGTACGCCACGAGTCAAAGTTGTACCAGAAGTTGTAGAACTCCTCGACCAGCTCCTTGGGGCTGTCGACATCGCCAAAGGTGGGGACGGGAGTCTTTTTGCTGAAACGACCCTCGGCCTTGAAGACCTTGCCCCAGCGCTTGTAGAAGAACTCGGACCCACCCTTCTGCAGCTCCTTCTTGGTAGGGGGCTCGACCTCGGCGCCCTCATCAACTGAGTCGAACTGGCGGCGCTTGACGGGGTCGAGCAGGACCTCGGTAGCCTTCTGGATGCACTTGAAGAAGTTGTCGTCTTCAGTGCGGCCGGTGGCAGCCTTCTTGTCGGGGTGGTGCTTCAGGACCTTCTTGCGGTGGGCGCGCTTGATCTGGTCCTCGGTGGCCTTGAATCGGTACTTAGACAGACCCAGGACAGCATAGTGATCTTGCTCCTGTTTATTTCAATGTGTTAGTTACCAGAAAACAACCATGCAAGTACTGATCAAGGATGCCAAGCGGGTAGAGAACAAACCTTCCAGTCCTTGGCCTCACGTTGAAGCATCATAGGGTCCTCAGGCTCGCTGATCTCGCCATCGTCCTCCTGCTCAACCTTCTTAGCACTCTCTTGTGCCTGGATGCGGTCATCCTCGGAAAAGGTACGCTTGTGACGGGCACGACGGGCGTGGGCAAGGAAGTGAGGGCCAACGGGCTCGATGGAGCGCTGCGACGAGGCGCTGATCTTGCCGAGAGGCTTGAAGTCCTTCTCGGCAGTCCAGCCCTCCGTGAGGACTGGAAGGGGGCGAGAGACAACTGTAGCGGTCGTCATCTTTTTTTTTTCTGTCGATGGGGGATATGCGACAAAAAGTAGAGGACGAGAGATTGATGGGTGGTAGTGGTGATTTGAGGTGAGAGGACGTTGAGGTCGTCCGGGGTGTGGAAACTTTTTTTGTCCCTGCTGGGAAAAGATCCATGTCCCGCCTTTTTTTTTGGCGCTAGTCTTACAGCATACCAAAGTGAAAACCTTACGCTTGGACCACCCTGAGTAGGTGCCCAAGCCTAGGTATATCTCGCCTATTGGCATTCATTCATGTTAAGACGGCACCTCAACTTCTATACTGAATTGGCTGCGTCTCATGAACGCTTCAATTATACCCCAAACCTGCTCCAATTAATTATTTACTGTTTGAAAGTATTCTATATGTATACAGGGTATCACCCAAGATCCCACCAGACCAGAAACACCGTACAAAATACAAAATGCCACCCCCACCCGAAGACACAAAAGGGGACCGACCACCCAGGACAGAGGAGAAAACCATCATCGCCACACATCAACCCATGATTCAATCCATCTCTGTAGCTTTCTTGCTTCTTTTCATGCGTCTCATCATTCATCGTGTTTCCTTCCATATAGGCAAGAATATGAAAATCAAAGCCCCAATGCACGAGGCCAACACTCCGCCAGCCACACATTGCATCAGTATCATTCGCTGCAGTCGCCGCAGATACTTGTCATCCACCCGAAACTTTTGTTTATCGATCGCAACAGTTCTGGATAGAAACTTCTTCTGCGTCGCGAACCACCCACCACCGCTGCTGGGCCCAGGTCCACCGCCTCCTCTGGCTCCCACCTCGGCAGCATCCTCCATAGCAAATCTCTCCCATGGCAGCGCCTGTCGTTTGGACTGAGTCAACATCACAAAGCACATTCCCTGTGTGCCAACCAACAACAGCGTCGTGCCCATTGCCCAAAGTGGCATCGCGTATAAGACCGTATACCGAGTATGCGACCCGATGTGTGGTGAAAATGCCTGGACAAACATGAAAACCAGCCCGGCCAGGATGTTGAGCACTCCAAGGACGTTGCCTACGCAGATCGTCTCGTATGTTCCCGTGCCGACGCCGACGTTGATGAAATTTCGATGCGAACAATTCCGCATCACTTCGAAAATGTGATCTGCCACAGGCTTCAGGTGTCTTGGATCCGTCGATTTCTCCACACGGCGCAGCACGCGTTGGCGCAGCGAGTGCGAGATGTTCAGGTCCTTCTCAGCACCAGGAAGGAGGAACGTCGAGATGGCGGCGTCAAGCTCGGCCCGGAGCTCGGCCTTTGTCTCGGCGGGCACGTTGGCTCTCTTCATCGACCTCGAGAGGGAGATTGGTGTCCCGGCTCGCTCGACATCTTGGGGATCGTCACGGTCGAGGTCTAGTCGGCAAAAGCCATCACCGCAGGTCATCGTATGATCGTGCCCCGTGAACCACTTGAGGAGCATTCTTTTCCAGGCTGGTCCAGCTCGGGCTTTTTGCAAACACGGCGACTCCAAGTGTACGATCCTCTCGGTGATGGACGCTATTGAATCTTTGTCTGCAATTTGGTCAGTTAACGCTGATGGAAGGCGCTATTGGTTGACGGCTTACGAGAAACATTTGCAGTGCTTGACCCAGACACCTCCGAGGCAGGAATGTAGGCTTTTGAAAGCGGTCTAACGGTTTCGATGTCTGAATTTTCGCTTTCCCTGAATGCTGAAGGATAACTCGCATCATAATTCTTATACCTGCAGCAGATAGTCAGTATTGTGAGACAGCTTTGCTGCGGCCAGCCGTGCCGCAAAAGCGTGTTCCTTGTTACAGCCACTCACCAAAGCCAAAATTCTAGGTTCTCCGAGCTGTGTTCGATGTATTTCAGATACAGGTAAAAGTCATGCAGCGACATAGGGCTGCATGTCTTGTTTTCCAACACTCTTTCCAGCTGCAATCGAGCTGGTATTGCTGTTGCTAAAGGCGGGCTAGGAGAGCTCGGCCGATGTCTTGGAATCAAGCTTTCGTCGTTCAATTGCCGTGTATAGTCGCGAATATCCTTCCATTCTGGTCTCTTATACCATATCTTCAACCAAGCCGGAAGGGCCATCGTGCCGTTTGTTCAGATAAACCCCGTCGTTGAAATTCGAAGAAAGTCTTTGGCTGGGGGGGGGGTGGTTATTCGGGCTGCTTGTCAAAATTGCACGAGTCTATCGTGATTTGTTCCCCAAAGGTTGACCCTTCAGCAAGGAGCCGAGACAAGAGCAGGTCCAAATGCATTTCTCTGTTGGGGCCAAAGCTGGGCTCCCAACTGGTTTTCATGGTGAGGTTCGTCCTTCTCAATCCTGCGTGCTCACTCTAAGCGACAAGGATGCGAATCCGTGCGGATGCCCGCCACATCTAAGTTTAGCTAGCGGCGATGCACTCAAACTCCTGTGAGAATTGAGGACCGAAAGGAATGCGCAGTATGAGAACCATTATCGCCACTCTACTAAGCTTGCCCGTTCAAACCAGCCTGTTGGTTGCCTTTCGGTGCAAATTAACGTTGCAGACAGAAAGCTGTATTTAGGTGGATCGGACTTCCAACAGGGTGTCGCTTGGGGTCGGTTGATCGCCAACTCGGCTTGGCCTCAGCAGATCAATTGGAGAACCACACCTCAATGTATGTATACCAGAGAATTTTGCATTAACTCGGGATACTTATTGAGCCGCATAGGCATGAGCTGTTTTGGGCGGCCAATCTTCGAAAGAGCAACGTCGGACCGAACGGAAAATTATCAGACCGTATACCCTAGTTGGCCAAACGACGTGCTGACGTGCGCGCTCGTTTGCGCTGGGCAGAAGTTGATCTGGGACTGAGTCGATCGCTAGTGCTGATCCGGATGCGTTTGGCGAGCAAGCCTCATTTTTTGCTTCAGCTGGAACTAGGTGGACAGTGTCCACTCACTCCAACTGATAGAGGTGGTCTGGGCCACCCAGGCCACCAAGCCAGGTCACCAACAGCACTCGAGGCCCACTTCCCTCGTGGCACAGGGTGGTAAATCTGTGGGCCCTCGCTGATGGAGCGTAGGCAGGCCAACGATGCTTGTCCAGGGCCCGTTTGTGTGGCTGTTTTCTAGAATCTCACGTATATCGTAGGAATAATCCGCGTTTGTAATTTCATGTTGGTTGTATTTTGCGAGGCTATTTCTAGCACACGGATCAACTGTCGATCCGGCATCCACATTGTGGGTGCTCACGACCACTGACGTTGATGACCTCCTTCGCAGCCCTCGGATGCAGAATAGCCGGCAACCAATGCAGCATGAACTTGGCTTGGTCGAAGCAGAAGGGTTTCGTTGCCCTACTCTGGCAGGGTAGTATTCCATGCATCGGGCTGAGGGAATGAAAGAGTTACGTCCCTCCGCTCTCATCTCCTCTCTTTGGCGCGCATCGAGAATTCCTGCGCTTGACTGATTCCAGTGCGCGTTGACTGACAAGGAACACGCTCCTGTAAGCGAACCTCATTTCACCATGAGACGAGTCGATCGCGAATTAGGAAGCTTGAAGAGGGTGGCCGTGCTATTAAGTTGGGTGATTGCTTCTAGTAATCGCTCGCTACTGCTGCGATCAAGAGCTTACCCGCGTCTGTTATTAGATGCGAGCTTGACTTTGTACGAGGCTATCGAACATCGCTTCGGCTGGAATCCTTTGTAATGCCCACATCGCCAAGTGACGCTTAACGTAACCCAATCGGGGAGTGCGAATCTGTCAGACTGGCGTAATGTTGGTATTACTCCCATCGTTGAAATTCCTTTCTGCTTTTGTCGTCACTGCTTTGTAGCCTTCGACTTGACTCCTCATCAAGCAGTGCCAACTCTTCAAAATTAGAAGGGCAAGGACAGAAGTATGTTGCTGTTCTTGGGTCTAGTGGAAAAAGAATAGGTCGTACTTGCGCGCTGACTCGAATTTATCCCACATGGCAATCCACTCTGTCAACTAATTACCACTCTTGCGATGCAGTCAGCATGCATGAGTGCCACCGCTCCACTGCATCGTTGGCAGCTGACAGAGACGAACTGCTGGGTCTCAGGGGCGTGGAATGGTTGTAAGCTATCGTGAGCCAGCGGTCGCTGCTCTGCGTGATCCTGCTGGGCGATATTTGCTCGTGTTTGAGGTTCTTGACTTCCAGTTGGGCGGCACAATAGCATAATTGTTGGAGATCAAAAAGGTCAAAACAATCCCACAGCCTGACCTCTCTCTCAGTATAGATCTTCTTCATCGTCTGATAGCTCTGGCTTCATATCATATCTCCGCACCTGTTGCTCCAGCCGGCGCAGCCCAGCTCTTTGTGGCTTTGCCACCGTGTCGTACGGTGACAATTGGCCATATGGAGAAATCTCTTTATATGGGGATAATTGAGAAAATGCGGGGATTTTGCCGCGGCCTGGCACTGTGCTGGATTTGCTGGCTTTGTTGGTTGAGCTGCTAGTAGTGGCTGTACTGACGAACAGGTCCTTGGCTGATCCGGCATGAGACGTTCGCTGAGCGGGCACGGTTTGGACGGGCTTTCTGCGGATAGGCGTTGGTTGGGCAGGTCCTGGAAAAGGGAAGTTGAATTCTGATATGGGATTGGTGCGGCCTGACACGCCTGAGACTTCGGAATGCTCAGATAAGATCGACAGTGGTCGTCGAAGGTCGCGTCCGGGAAAGACAGGAACGTCGCTTGGCCTGTCAACGGAAATGTAAAGGGGCTTCCTGATCGTGATACCTCCTCCGTTTTCTCGCTCTGTTGTAGTAGGCCTTTGGGCTTCGCGGGCTATAGCATACACGTCGTCGCGAAAGAGGTCAATCGGTGTAGAGCTGCGCCACGGATTATACCTCGCCAATGTGGAGTCAACATGTTCGTCGGTAAACAGCTGGTCAATACTTGTCAAGGCGTAGATTGAGGCCGCAAGTAGTTCCAGTGTGAACCCCGTTACATAAAAGATGGAGCGGTTCATAGGGAAGAGGCGGAAACCTTGACCAATGTCTAGCAAGAGAGCGCCGGCAAAGAACACAGCCAGCTTGAGGCCTAATCTTTCGTATCTCCTCGACAGATTTCGTGTGGTGACCACCACAATCGCGACAGAGAGGATGTATAATACGCCGAGAGCGAACAGCCATGCTATTCCTGCCCTTACCAGCATCTGTGCGAGATCAGGATTGTCCTTCAAGGTGCTGTTTGATACAATGATGTTCGCAATCTGGGCTGTGCCAACGCTGTGCAATACGATGATGGCAACAGACGAGACGATGCCAATGATAGGCATCAGCTTGGAGAGCCACCAGAGCGTGAGACGCCAGTTTGACCCGGATAGCGATGTCAGAGCGAATTGTCGAATCATACGTTTCGCCATAATGGCGCTGGCCATGAAAATTACCACCGACCTATTCCCCGTTTGTTAATCGATATCATCGAATCTGGCCGCGTTCTGGTGATATCTTACCCTACGTTGAGAGAGATCATCTCCGAGATACGGAAGCCCTCGTTCTCAGGTAGTACCGCCCAAGCAATGCGAAGTGCGCATGCTACCACCCGTAATATGCAGAAAGTGAGGACCACAGCCGCCAGCGTGGGCCGGATGTGTCTGTTCTTGGATATGATCCAGATATAGACGACCGCGAGACCCAGGAAAAGCACGAGGAAGAATGCCGTGACGGGCGCATCAGGCATGACAGTGGGAACCACGTCACCCTGGGGTACTGAGATTGACCCTGCCACGGCGGCAGGGGAAGTATTGTTGGTCTGAGCGGACTGAGCGCCTGGGCTCGGTGTCTGTGGTGATGATATCACGATAGGTGTCTGGCTTGGGCGCACATCGCTGCTTGTTGTCGCGTCGGTTGGCCTGGGTCGCGAGTCTTGTATAAAGACTGTCGAAACCACTACAGGGGCAACGGTCGGTTGCGCGGTGGTGGTAGGAAGAGATGGCTCTTGGCGTTCATTCACGAAGCCTCCAACAGCCATGTTGAAGGCCGCCAGGGCGTACAACATGGGAGATCTCCAGATGCGCATGTTGAATGTATGGCTCAGCCAAGATTTACAGCTGAAAAAAAATGTTCAAGACGTTGGTGGAAAGTTGCTCGAGTCATAGTTAGGAAGACAACCAAGAGTCGTCAGACAAGTTTATTACCTAGGTAGTTAGGGAAGTCGGTCAAGACAGGCATGATGGATGAGGACAGACATATGCAGTGCCGGCGATCTTGAAGCATGTTATTGCTCAGAGCCGGCAACGATTACAAACTACATTGCAAGACTACAGTGATGGAGGCCAAGGAAACGTGGAAGAAGGGGGGTTGTCCGGGAAAAAAACGATACGAGTTTGATAGACCTTCGAACTCATGCTGGTGAACGTGAGGTCTTCCCAAGTGCGGCCTAGCTCATGCTTGGATCCAGAGGAGAGCGAACAACAGAACATCAGCATTCGACAAGGGCCAACACTGCAGTGACATTGAATGCCATGATATGTGGGTGATCATCCGTGAGCCTCACGATGGTCAGGGGGCGGTGCAACCCCAAGAACCAGGTAAACGCAGAGCAGGATCGGTTACCATGGGGCTGGCATGGTTTGGTTTCGGGGCCTCTTGACCAGGTATCGTTGCACAGGCACAAACTGCCTCGGAACGTGCCGACACCGATTCAGTCTGTGAGGTGTGTTCGCATTGGGAATAGATGAATTCATGGCGTCACCTGTCATCCATCAAGAGTTTCAGTTCGGATGAAAAACCAATGCATTGAACCCTGTTCTGACTTCTGGGACATGTTCTTTTCTCTTAAAGCCTAAAAAATGGGAAAGGCATTCAAGCCTCATTTGATATCCCGTACATGCCACTCCTTGGTGTTCATGCAGGATTTTTTTATGTCCCTTACACTCGTGCCATTTTTCTCACTGTTCTTCGTCTTTCATTTATATGTAGGGCTCTAATAAGCTCGCCAGCCAGCCCTTCAAAGCGGCTCTCTGGGCGGGTGAAAAGAGCTTTGACCTAAAATGATCCTTTAGTGTGAAGACTTACAGCACTAGATCACTACTAGGGTAGTGTCCGTACAAAACGACCGGGACTAACGCGTTCTAGACAATACCAAGACGGGAAGGGTTGTAACACAACCATGGGAAACGAACCATGGTTCAATCGAATCGTTGCACACTCTGTTTGGAACTAGGTAACAAGAGCTTTGGTTGGTTTTCTTCTTTACCAAACTCAGACCGAAGACATGAGCTCAGAGGCAGAACTATTTGCCGCTTACACTGCGAGAACTACTGGTACTGTTTGGAGGAAAAAACAAGTTTTTCTCTGAGCTAAGGAGACATTTAACAGGGCCTTCGTACAATGCATGTTACACATTGTACAGGATGTCTTCGTAGGTAGAGAGTGATTGGCTGGAGTGGCCTGCAATTGTCAATGACATTCCTTGCACATGGAATATTATCCTCCTGTTGCAAACAGGTATCCCATTTGATTAGCAGGATTTATAAGAAAACGCAGTAGGTAACAAGAATGAAGAAGATTGGAACGGATCCTGAACACTGGAAGAAAAATCTGCCACCAATTCAGGCACCAATTCAGGAACCCTTCATCAGTTGTTCCAATGAAATTTCAATTCACCTGAGTATACTTTTTTTTTAAAACCTTACCTAGATAGCTTCATACCTTAGGGTGTAAGGTATCTACAGTCAAGCTGAGTGTTGCAAGTGTAGTTCTACAACCGTTCCACATCACGCTTGTCTTATTCTGGTCAAAGTTGGTACGGTCAGGTCATCCAGGTATTTACTATCTGACGGCAAGGGTGGTTCCTCGAATGCCATTAGGCCACGGCTGCAATCGCATAACAGCGCATTCAGGAAAGGAATCCAGAAGTCAGGGTCTTCCATTTAGCCTCGAAAATTGTGACTTGATCACAATGTCAAGTTTTCAATCAGACTTACTAGCTTATGGTATCTGTGCAAGGGACATCAAGCACGCCCTATTCTCACTGTGGCATGTTGTGCATGTGCTGCATGGATCTGAATCTGATCTATTAGGTGGCAGGATATTAGAAACATACACATGGCTTCATGACTCTATATTTGAACAAGTTGATGGCACGGAAGCAGAGTTGTGTCGGACTTTTGAGGACTTCAAGCTATCAAGAAGGCTTTCCACCCGCTCGCAACTTTATCCCTCAGTTAAAAAGGCCTCCATCCTTACCATGTATGGGCTCTACCAGACTGGATCGTTTAGCATTGCCAAAATTGAAAATCATGAGCTTCTGGAATCATTACGGTTATGTTGGGAAAACACCCGAGGACATCTGGGGATCCGCGCTTTGGAAATACCAGCTAATCAAGTCGCCCAGCAGAGGCTCACACTCACGATGCAAGGCTGGTAAAGACAAGGATTCAAAGGTCGGAGAACAGTCTCCTCTACAACAATCTCTCTCCCTCTCGAATTTAAATTGAATACCACCTCAGCATACTTCGGTGTGAGGTTGCATGTCTACCTACGTAAATCCCAACTTGGATCTCCTGAGCCCTGTATGACCAGTAAGCATTGAGATAGTAACGTAACATGATCTTGTTGGATACACCTGACAAACGAAATTACTTGACTCCATCAAATATTCCATCCTAGATATTGTGTAGAATATTTATGATACGAAGAGTTGTGGAAATTAAAAGGGAGGCGGGGGGAAACGTTGCTACGATGACCTTAGGAGGTGCTTGTCGAGTGTCAATTGGACACTTGGGTATATTAGACCAACAATTCATTTTCAAAACGTTTTGCTATGTGACTTGTGAACAGGTTCATTTGCAGGAATTATTTCTGAAAAGACCTACTCATTCACGTCTGCAAATACTCATTGATAGTGCCCAATCCCATCTTCAAAATGAACTACGTAAGGTAGGTAGGTATGCAGGAGGCTGTATTTACTTCTGTCCAGGGACAAACACGCTAAGTCGTCCATTAGCCCGATCAGGCTCAAGTACACGTAGTTGCCAAAATAGGGCACAGAGATGACATCATGAGGCAGCCACAGACGGCAGGAGCTCTTGTGAGACATTGGAGGTGTTTATAACCCCAGCTGTGTGCCTTGCAGAGACCAAGTTTGCTCGTGGTCCTGCCAACAACACCTCACCGATTGAGAAAGCACATCTCCTTGACAAGACATCCCCACCATCGCATCCAACCTCACAAAAACCAAACAAACTTCTAACACACTCCACCATCCCCCCTCCCCATCAACATGTCCGGAAACTCCAGTGCCGGCAACGCTGCCGTTTACGAGGCGGGCGACCAGCGCAACGCCCCAGACGCAGAGAAGCCAGAGAACCAGGCCGAACGCTTCGAGGAGGGCAAGCAAAACTCCCACCAGGAGAACGACTCCAGTCAGTTTTCTCACTTACACACACATACCGTTTGCTCTCCAATGGTACTTTCAATTGACACAGACTTTCATATGACAGAGGATGAGCGTAGCATAGCCAACCGTCTCGCGGCCGCCCACGACCAGAACGACCCTGCTGACGGCAGCGGCAAGGTCAAGAGCGCCGAGACGATTGCTGGAGAGCACGACCCAACGCTTCCCGCCAGGATGCATGGCAATGAGCCCTCCCGGGGCGCCAAGGTCGATAAGAAGATTGATGACGAGGAGGCTGAGATCATCCGGCGTATGGATGAGAGCAAGGCTGCCAAGAAGGGTCACTAGGGATGAGGTGTCTTTGGTGGGGCCGCATGTGGCATCACATTCGCCCTTTAAGAGAATAGCAAAGTTGCGAACGCAGACAAGACTCTTGTAGACAATGCAAAAGACACTTTGATAACTCTACCAGTCAGACTATGACTAGGACCACATCTTGTGACTGTTGACATGTCGAAGCTATCAATTACCAACACAGATATTTAATGCCCATTCGGGCGCTTAACTGTTCAATACGATTTACTGAATAAACTCCCGACGAGACGTCACTGTTGAGGTAGTCTGTGAGACCAAGTCAGAGATCGGACGTAATTGCGGCTCGGGAGTGAGGACTCCTCAACACCAGATGCCACGGAAGAAAATTTGGAAGGAAGTTCCTGAGTCCCACAAGCTCTTCCGGTGTTTCTTGTCTTCATCACCAACCTCTTTGACTGCAGTAGCTCGACAGATTCACGGTGATCTCAGCATGTACAATGTAAGTGCCTTTCAACAGGCTTGGCCCAACAGGTTTGATGCGCGGCGCCGTCCAGTTCAATATTCTGCACACTCAAATGGTGCAACTAACAGTGTTAATGGCCGCTGGTATCCTCATGACAAGCGAATCCCTCGCCAACATAATAGTCGTTGGAATTCAGTAAACGCTATGCTGACCTCGAACACTCGAGAACTACCCGTTTCAACATTGGAGCCGAGCGTTGTGGTATCTTAAATGTTCCCTAAATCCAGCTTCCAAGGCTAAATGCATCAACAGTGGATTAATTGCGTACTCTGTCTTTGATTGAAACATGTACCAGGCTGATCAATTATTTCATCATTTGAGCTCGCTCTGGCTATTTGGCGTCCATGGGTACAAGCAATCAAGTGTGGCCTTCGTCTCGCCGCACTGAAGATATCCACCCTCGTTGCCAATATGTTGATCTACATCTCACTGTCAGCTTGGGGGCCAATGAAACAATCCTCTTTTGCTTTTTCGGCTTAATAGGCACTGGGAGGGTGCCAAGGCTAGGTGAAGCAGGACCAGGCATGCAGGCTATCACTCACTCAGGTCAACACTCGCCAACTGCCAGTCTCCGCTCGTATCCTGGCAGTAACAGCTCATGATCGGTCCATCCCATGCATCTTGTCGAAAAGCGCAACTCTCAATGTCACACAATGATCTCAGACTGTCATCTCCGGGCGTCTCGTTCTCTGCAAAAGGCTCAATGTTGCCATTCAACTACAGGGCCGCCCAAAATGGAGTTCGAATCAGCGTTCAACTTCAATGAAATTTGGTCAAAGCTCGCGCGCGAAAGTTACACGGCCAGGAGAACAGACGCACATTCTTGAAACATTCCGTCAGACGTAACCGATTACAGAGATCCGGCCGCTGGCGCCCGTCATTTTCACTACCGCCGTGACACCATGCCTCGATGAATAAGTCGCCGCTAGAGTCAGAGATGCCGTTGCCGAGGTAGTAGTCTTTGTTCACATCGAGGGCGTTCAGCTCCACCTGCAAGTTTTTTGGCCCACACGGGGGATTCAAAATTGAAAAGGATAGGACTCACTCGCGCAAGAATGTGAAAAGTCTGTTCCGGCGACGACGCAGGTCATCAGTAGCAGAAAACCTGCCACTATCGTGGCCAAGGTCGGCGACCTCAGCATTGGTGGGGAAGTCCGAAAGCGGCTTTGTCTAAGTGTTGGGTTGGGCGGCTGAGAAACCCTGGGAAAGGACAGGGCTGGATATGGCCCTCTAGCAAAAAGCTGTGCCAGAAGCAAATAAGCAATGTATTTATGATAATATGAACAAGATATGAAGAACCTGGAACCTGCCCCAGGGGCACGGACGAGAGGTCGCGCAATCAGGTTGCGATGACGCCGATCGCCAAGTTGTTCGCGATGTCTAGTGTAAAACACCCCAAGTTCTACTACCTTGGTGACATTTCGATGACTTGCTCTGTGATACGTGATGGTGTTTGTATCAATATCAAAATCAACGACAAGCTGTTGTGATGAAGAATGCGAGAAGAGACGTAATCGCTCTCTCTCAACAAGGATGTCCAAGGACGAGCGACAATGAAGCGGAGCACTTTTGACCAAGGCCCTCTTCTGGCTTTAGTATCAATTTCAGAAAACAATAATGAATGGAGCTAGGCTGATTTTTTTTTCCTGTAGGGGCAGTCCGGCACTAAAAGGTACAATTCACCACTTTTAGTAGACTTAACCCATTAGGAGCAAGCGTTGGCATGGTAAGGGGGGAAAATAGGAAAATTCTTGGCAAACGCGACAATGAAGCGAAAAGCATGGGCTCGGTTGGGGAGGAGGTTCAGGTTTAGTGGACATTGTCGGAAGCTGTCAGTAAAGGGCTAGTAAAACCCATTTCCGTCAATCATTCCATTTTCGTGCCAAGCCCGGGTCGCGCAAGGTCGTGCACCTACTGCAATTAAATAGGTAGGTACCTTATCAGGCTTACCTGCAAGATTTGTACAAACATATGGACCAGCGCACGCCCACTCTCCCTCTCGTGACCTAGTAGTACAGGTAGTAATGATGCAGTGCAGTTTGTTGCCTTTTTGGATACGGAGACATGCTGTGCTACAGCCGTCAGCGCCCCGGCCGAGTCGGGTAAAGCCGTGCCCCGGGGAGGAAGAAGGGTTTCCCTGAAGATGGTTACATGACGAAGAATGAAGTGGAGATTTCATTTTTTGGTGGTTGTGGGGGGTTACACTGCAGTTCGGACAAGGTAGGTTAATTTCTAGCGCTGGCCTTATCTGATGCCACGTTGGGCTCCACAAGTGTTCCAGAAACCGCAAAGAAAGGAGAGCTATACAAATTCCCTCCCGGAGAGATCTTGAAAATTGCAAAAAGTGGAGCTATTATCCAAATCATATCTACTGTACCGACAAGCGATAAAATAGGTAGGGATTGAACTCCGGCACACCTACAGTCGTAGAAGAAAGTCATCCACTCCTTATCATGTTGATAGATAGATATTGTGTCAATTAGTTCAGTGTGTCTCCTCTACCTTCTTGTCCATGCCTTCATGTCTCAGGACAGCTAATTCATATAGGAAACAGCATGGAAAGCAGGACGTCTGATCACATGAGTACATATGTACATGTTCAGTATATTATACCCTTTAATACCGTTCCACAGACACCACGAACACCCCAAAGACAATATACTAGCATTACCAGGAGAATATCAAGCATACGAATCAGTACTTGGCAATATCGGAAGCTTCCCGTCACAGAAAGGACAAACTTGCAACCTTCGCATTTCATGGACGTCTTGCTGAGCTGAGATCAAGTCTACTACCCGGGAGACTGTCTGCCGACGAGTTGAACAATTTTGTAAATACTTATGATGTCGGGCAAAAGGTCAATGTTGACAGTTTTCCCGTTTCAAAAAAGTAGGTATAAAACCCCTTTCAGAGTTTCCCCATGGCTACTTTGACACTGGTAGGCCCCTTCACCAGGTGGATTTTGGCGCGTTGTCTTCTCATATCAGTTAAAGGGGCCAACTTGATTTCAATTAGAGACACCAGATGTCCTACGCTTGCTATGTAAGGCTTGTCGTATGAATATCGAGGCACAATGTCTTGATTATACAAAGCGATTGATTCAAGCCGACTACTCGGACTTTGGTTATGCCTGTCGAGGTCCATGGTATGTACCTACTTCATCATGCCCAGAATACGAGACACTGAGGAGGTAAAGGACATGAGGATGGGGTTAATGTACAGAGGGGACGTCTCATGCGACAGAAGGAGTGCACTTCATCTGGGACGCGCTGCGGATGGGAATTTGGTCCAGGTATGATCACACTTCTCCGTCAAGGCCAGCCTACGAGGATAGCAGGGCCTTTTAACTGCACAACTAAAGCTCACTCTAATGAGCTCACGGGGTCAGCTATTACGACTCTCACGCATGAGGAATATTGCATTTGTCACAACTGTTGAATTTTCCCACTGGGTAAGGTTGAGCAGCGGTTCTCTTCGGCCCCTTCACAGGTTTTTTTGTCTCATCTATTCACGGTGAATGTTGTAATGATAATGTAGGCATATAATATTATGGGGCATGTTCATAATCTTGAATGGAAGCCCCCCACCTTCAGGCCGTGACAAAATTCTGGGTTGTTATAGGTAATCTGATGTATTTGAAGTAGTTGTACGAGTATACCTTTGACAGTGATATCTCACTGATTGAATCAGCTTCGAACCGGTGAAATTTCGCATTTGCCTTGGTAAGAAGAGTATATGACCGGTGCAGGTGTTTTGTGGTCTCATCTGTGAATGTCCTTCGAGGGTCGTTCCAAATGGGGTCTTCGCTACAGAGTGCACATGGATGTTTAGGTAATCCACTATTTGACCCGCCCCCGCTGCGGCTTTCCGAGTCGATTAAACCTCTCAACGAGCGGCAGAATTCCGAGTCATCACATGTTCAGCACCACAACTTTGAAATGTCTTCAGCCAATCACCCAATCAAGACATACAAATTGCATAATTCACAAAACTCTCACTGCATGAAGCCCGCAGTACTTCTCTGACTGCCTGTAAACAGTGAGACCGGATTGTTCGGTGGCCACCGGAGGTTGAGAAGCAGGCTCTGATGCAGATCGCTCCACTCGCTTTTTCCTCCTCTCGATCGGTCATTTTTTTGCCCTTTATGTCTCCTCGTGGCCCTTGTTGATAACTTGCAAGTCAGAAATCATCAGCACTTCCACAGGTTGGTACAAAGTTTCCAAGAACCATGGGGAATGAGCATAAAGATTATGAAGGTGAAATTGAGGTGCCTGTAGAGGCGATCCAGATTGTAGATTCGAATGTCATTCAGAGTCAGTGATTCCCTTCCAATTGTGATCCCAGCGCCATCTGGTAGATTGTTTTGCGCTTCGAAACTCTGATTTGTCATATCTTTGTGAAACTTTGGAACTCGATCCAAGTGAGTTTTCATGGTTCGCGTGACTGATATGCGCATTACCAGAGCTGCCACCGGGCACAGAGGTGACTGGGATAACTTCACACGGAGCGAGCTTCTGGACCAGAACAGCCCGCTTGGATGCTGTTACTGAGGGATCAAAATGCCAGTACTTTCTGAAGGTCAGCACCATCCATCTTTGCATTCATTCCTATTTCCGGCCGCCTAGAACCTAAGATAATGTCCCAGACGTCTCATGGAGAGCGAGGTCGAAGCATGATGTCGGGCGAATTCAAGTCCATGACAACTATTCATGATGTGGCTCCAACTCTGGTGCCTCTTCCCATTGCGTGGGGCTCATATGATAGCATGCAAGATGTTCACTTCTTCCTGTGCGAATTCAGGAACATGACGGACGAGCTCCCCGACATGGAGACGTTCCCTGCAAAGATAGCAGAACTTCATAGAAACGGTACATCTCCAGATGGCCGCTTTGGCTTCTATGTGACCTCGTACCACGGGCAGACACCCATCGAACATGGCTGGTCCGATACATGGGAAGAATACTTCACACGAACTACTCGCGCTCTCTTGAGCCTCGAACAAGAAGCCCAGGGGCATAATGAGCAGATTCTGAAGCTTTCAGACGCTTTTCTCAACAAGGTTATTCCGCGATTGCTTCGTCCACTGCAGACGGGCGGACGAAATATCAAGCCCGCCTTGATTCACGGCGATCTCTGGCATGGTAATGCTTCCATGGACGCCGATACGAATGAGCCCGTCATTTTCGATGCTGCTTGCTTCTACGCGCATAATGAGTGTCAGTCATAAACGTATTATTCTTCCCTTGAAGCCGAAATCTGACCGCTAGCGATGTATTCTCGACTACAGATGAGCTCGGTGTGTGGCGACAGCCGTGGAACAAGTTGAACAAGCCATACCGCTCGCGGTATTACAGGCATTTCCCGCATTCCGAGCCAACAGAGGACTTTGAAGACAGAAATCTGCTCTACGCCACTCGAGTCAATATTCTTGACTCAATTCTATACAAGGGCGAGGAGAGCTATCGCGAGATGTGAGCACCCACATTTTTGTCAGCCCCCCCCCTGGCTGGCCTTGTTTGATTGTGCTGACTCCCCTCGTAGGGTGATATCATCCATGGAAGAGTTGGTGAATAAATACCCTGGTGGGTATGAAGAATGGAAGTCGGGGCGTTAAAGGCTTGGAAATGGTCATTCCAAAAGGAGCTTGACTGGGAAAAAGTGAACTCTATGATGCTTATATTGTGAATTTTGGGTTGACAAGTCAGGCGGGAGTATACTTGCTCCAATGTTTCCATAACGATCTTTTCCCCTTCATACTTCATTCTCTCCGACAGAACTAATTGGCCAGTGTCTTTGCATCCTGCCAAAACTCCCTTGGTGCTAATGACCTCGTTCTCTTTCTAGGCCAGTCTTTCGGTAGCGGCCTTGCACCCAAGAGTGAGGGCTTTGAAAGCAGCTTCTGCACGATGAGGAGATAGATCGTTGTCACTACGAAGTACGTCAACGTGCAGCGTGACTCCTCCGGCCCGTCTGAAGCTCTGCAGGCAATGATAAATCATCTGTGTAGATAGTGTTCCGATCTTTGCGTCTTTGAACCTCAAGTTCCACACGAAGAAGGGCTTATATGGGATGTTGGGGACTGCTCAGCCGAGGGCCTCGTCTAAGGGAGCATGGGCGTCTCCGAATCTTCGAATACCTTTGCGTTCTCGTAGTGCTTTGCAAGAGGGTGTAGCACATGTTCTAGAAACTCAATGCCAGTCCAAATCCCGATCTGCTGAGAGGCCGAGTCTTGGGTGGCATGGGGTCTTGCCCCTTGCAGCTCATCAGCTCTATGGCGACAGGATCTCTATCCTAGGAGGTACTCTTGGTAATATCATTGGTATCATTGGACAGCGTGTCTTTTTTTTTTTGACCAAGATGGCTGAGTCTGTTCTATTATTTGGGCGAGCACATTGCTGGAGACGTAAAACCATCACTACTTTTTACCATTTGAATGGCTCAGTACCAATGACTCCCTGATCATGGCAATGACTGCAAGGAACGAAATGGTGTTTGCCGGACAAGACGAGTTGGCGGTGATCAAGACGGGTTTAAAGGTTGATTCCAGCACGATCTGGAGGTCCTCGGAAGCGTCCTGATTCATGTGCAAGGATATAAAGCTGATACCTTAGAGTCTATCCCCGTGCGACCAGGGCTATCATAGACTTGCGTCTCGAAGGGACACGAGAAAAACTATAGAGGATAGATGTATTGCTACCAAAGTATTTTCCGCATATTTACCTACAACAACTAATGATTGTGATTGATTGCCTTGAGAATATTTGATCACCATTCGGCCGTCATCGCAAATCTAATTCGCCGGTTGGTAGGAATACTTGTTGCTGCATTTGACCTCGGGATACGCTGAATCCCCTTTCTAAATGATGGTCACCTTGGATATAGCAACATCAAACTCTAGATATAGATTCGAACTACATGAGAAAGGACTCTCACTCAAAGCAAGACATTGGTTCAGCGAAGGGTTAAGAATTTGAAGTCGACACATGGCGGGTGGTAGTGTTGGGGTGGTCGTCAAGACAAGGGTCCACACTACCCCTGCACTTACACCTTGTAGTAGCTGGCAGGTGCGACGGAGGCACGGCGGTGTTTGTTTATAATCCTCCCGTCCGGGATGCAGACTTAGCACTCTTCTCTTTTCTCTTCAATCGAAGAGGGCTGCGGCCTTTGCTTTCAACCTCAACAACAAGTTTCCGGGTATATTTCAGCCCAACTCCACAAATTCTTGAGTCTTATACTCCAAATTTCAAGGGTTTCACAACGAGGAAATGGTCCCGTAGCTCAGCTGGTTAGAGCGTCGTACTAATAATTCTTCTTCGGAGAATGATTAAGTGATGCGAAGGTCGCGAGTTCGATCCTCTCCGGGACCATGCTTTTTTTGGCAGTCAAATCAATTCAATGTGATCGAATTGGTATCAATACGTTTTTTATTAAATCCTGCTTGTGGTGGTTGGTCACGGTTGCTAGCAAAACGTTGGTTGGTACGTGCCTTGTTGTGTGTCTTGTTCTAAGAGGTAGGTAGCTTGGGTAGGTAGGTAGGTTGACTATCTATGTAGGCTGGCCATTCCAGAGGTTCAGACCTATTCACCAACATCTACATTGATTAACTGAATTCTTATGGCAGAAAGCATGCTTTCTGAAGCATGCTTGTGCCTTCAATTACGTACTTGGAATCCGCGTACGTTGCTGAATGTTGTCTGTGACAGCAACGACTAGTTACATAGATGAGTCGTGCCGAAGCGTGAGACAAAATTGGACGATCATAGGTCGCATTGAGGATACATGGCAAATACGGACATGGAGTGCCATTATAGCAACTGTGTAATCGCACAACTACCAGAGGATGGAACCCTAATTTGTGATCAAAACTGAAATGGGATTTGGTATATCTGCCGAGGCCCAACGCAAAAGGCCTCCCGCAGGGTGACCAATCACAAAGAGTCTTTCACTATCTTAGCTTCCCAGGTAGTAGGCCTCCTGCAGCATTTCTCCCTTTCTGACAAGGGCGACGCTGCTGAGCGTGCCAGTGGACAGTGAAGAAATTTGTCCTACCGCTTGGTTCGAATTGATGAGAAGGGGCTGTACTCGACCTAAGCGTCATTACTGTGTACACAGAGTGGACTGTCCTTCATTGGTGAACGGGCATCCAGTTTGTTGTCAAGCGCATTGGTTATTAGCGGTTGCCTTCTGCCCAGTTTAAGTGCCAAGCTGATCATTATTCAATGATCTGATTTCTTGCCAACATAACTCAGTCGTTGTGCCTTGCAAGATAATTCCTGTATGGAGGTAGGACGTTGGGGGGAATTGTGATCCTTCCATCCCGAGGTCATGGCCCTTCAGCCTTGCCGTGTCACCAATCCACTCCCCAATTCAACAGTGTACCTATGCATTACCCAGTTAGGTCAGACATTGTTTCACTCTCCATGCAGCAGGGCCATTCCTGGACAATGGTAGGTAATATTTCGCCTCATGTGTTGTACATTACTTGTGGACCGATCAAAGACTCTTGACTCTCACATCATGCAGATAAACCTTACCTTGGGCTTCAGCTATGAGAACGGTATCTTTAACTCATCAGGGAGCAATTGCCTTGTGGAGAACATGCCCATTATGATAGGGGTGATGTTGTAGAGGTACCTAATCCTTGAAGCTTATGATCCTTGTGAAGTTTAGATAAGTTGAGCCTGTGAAGATTATTCCCAAGTAGATGCTGATGAATGGAATGTAAGATTGAAGAATTGTGATATTGATTGTGTACCTAGATTTTCTCTGAGACACCACTTTGTTGCATCGCGCAAACTGTGATGCTGCTCACCTACTACACTCTTCCCTGCCTCTGTAATGAGAGACACATCATTGTTTCTTCCAAGTGAAACCACATAAAGTGTATGTACGGTACCAAGGAACCAGAGATACTTGAAAAATCTCGCTAGCAGTGGGGCGGTTCGATACAGCTACTATAAGGGGTCCACGCGACCGCCCATTTATCTCAACCTGTTGAACTTGCACAGCGCGATTTGCATTTCTCCTTTTGTAACACGCACTCTTCTGCAAACCTTGCACCAACCCCTTCCTACCTTCAACACTGTGTGCTACACTCAGAAATACGACATCACGATGATCCAAACGAGGGCGGACGACATCGTGCGAGTGGTGCACCACGTCTTCCTACCGCCCAAACTCCCTCAAAAAGCCGACGAGGACAGTGAGAGTGCTCTTATCGACATCACCTTGCAGGCCCTGCTTACATTACGGGGTCTTCTTCTTCCTGAATCTTCGTCGCCGAAAGCCCTCGAAAACGCCATCGTGCTTCTCGAGAACATCAAGCACGTCAACGGCTCACAGGGTGGGACAATTGATGAGACGGGCCTTCACAAGATCTTGACGTCGCTACCGGTTGGTTGTACCTTGGCCGCTAATGTTCAAAGTCAAAATGCCGCAGTGCTGGTCACTCGACAGTCAGATGAGCAGGTAGTATTTGAGGAGTTTGAACTGTCGCCCCTCGATGCTGCCGTCATCAAAACAAAAGGCAGACTCACCCGCTCGTTTCCTGGATTGTCCATCGCTGTGCCGTCCAAAGTCATGGGCGAAGCCAGCTTCTCGAAAATGATAGCAAACACCCTCTCAACCATGTGCCATCAGCAAGTACCAGGCATGCAGTAAGTATTCTCACGCAGTCGAAGAGCGTTCTCATTTTCGATGGACTTGACTAACGAGATGTTGTAGACCTCAATCGCTCAAAAGTGGCGTCAAACACGACGAGATTCGCGACACCACCGACCCAGCGATGGTCTCTGAGTTGTTCATGGGGGTCCTAGCAGGCGTCGGAGCACCCATATCGATCTCAACTATCTCGAAGAACACTCGTGATGAGGTCCTCTGGGATCAAGCGCTGGCGCCATGGCGGCGCTCGCCAACGTGGTTATTGATTCGAGTCTCCCTACAACTAGTCATCTTGCGATCATCCGATGGCTCACATACACTCTACAAAGAGGTCATGGTCTTCATCATGAGCCGGATCTTGGAAGAATCCCAACCCGACCGCCTTCCTCCGGCTTTGATTTTCATCATGGCAGCCAAAATCCAGCGGCGACTGCGCAAGTTGTCCGGAGCGGTCAAACAACCAGCCCTTCCCAAGGTAGTTATGACAACCATCGAACATTCTCTTGGCAAAGCTTTGGATTCCCTCGCCAAACGTTGGGAATCGTGTCAACAAGCTGACTCACGAGATCTAAATCTACGCACCCTCGCAACATTGGACTTTGAACGAGATACTTTGGCAAGCCTTCCAGCCCTCGACAGTTACATTACAGCAACGCACAAGCGTCCACGCGGCAGCATGTCTTCTCGCTTCATGCCTGTCTCACAACTCATCAAGTATCAGCCTGGTGACCTTCCCATTCTACCCAAGGCTTACTCCAATGACCCCTATTACGCCGTGGCGAATCTGGGCCAGTTTGAGCAATGCGTAGCGCGGCACGTCAACGATTGGGTGACCACCAAGGCACTGGACAACGCTACGCAGATGCTGCACGATCTGATGGTCCAGTACCACAGATACGCTACACATTTCTATGAGGGGAACCCCGAAGCAATGTCCGTGATGGTTTTGACGATATTTGAACTGTGGGTGGCATGTGATAAAGCTGCACTTCGAGCGTGCCCATGGCTGGACGAGTACGACCCTGGCATCACCGTCGATGCGCTCCAGAACCTGCTCCTGCCAAGCCTTGATCAGATGAGAAGACTCTTCGAAGTGGAAAAATACATCGATACACGGCGAACTAAGAGTATCAAGGCAACGAAGCTCTTGTTTGCTTCGAACAGTGGCGATTCCTTCGCCAGTAAGTATTTTGATCAGTCAGACACACATTCGGAACTACGAGCGAGAATCGTCTCTGATGCCGAAGCCGCTCGCAAAGACAAATTGGAAGAGTTCAAACGGTTGAAGAAAGAGTATCTTCGCCTCGATTCACTGTATAATGCAGCGGACCACAAATACATTACCAAGGTAATCGACGCCTGGTGCGATCCTCCAGAGACAGAAGAAGTGCACTCTTCACACAACTGCGACAAATGCACTTACATGTTCCAGCGTGACCGCCTATCAATTCAAGTTCACGAGTGGCCACTTCCTCGCAAGCCTGTCCAAGTCAAGGCCGTTGTGTTCGAGCTACGACTACCGTCTTGGTTCGGACATTGGAGTAATGCACGATTGGTCCTACTTCAGGATTTGCTCAAAGGCACGCGTCACAAGGTCAAACCTTCAACAAGATACCTCTTATCATCAAACGACCCTCATCTTACGAGCAGGCATTTTCGTTCATCGACTTCGCGCCGGATCGACCTCCTGTCCCAGACTAAACCGGTCCTAAGTACACACTACAGCAGCAAGGCCATCACCACACTGACCGAATCGCAAGTATGTGTGCCCAATGGTCTTGACTACCAGTACTACGATTCGAGCAGTGATGAGTATCCCGGAACCTTTACATTCAAGGACACCGTCGCTTGGGCATGTACTTACCCCATGCCATGCCAAGCCTTGCAGCGTTTCCTTTTTCGCCCAGCTTCTGCTGCTGATGGACAAGGCCCAAACGTTGTCATTGCCAGCCAAGATGATTGTCCAGAGAACATGACGCTGGAAGAATACAAAGAGTTTGGTACCCTACCACTGGGTCGTCATGTTCAGTGGCCAAACATCCTTCTACAACTTGGCATGCCAAGTGTGGATTTCAAAAAGCCAGAAACAACTCTGCTCTTCCTGCAATGTGCCTACCAAGCTGGGCCCCTCGATCCTCGCAGCAGGCTTCAAGAGTCCAGCGTTTTGCGTGACTCGCACATGTTTTTCCGCCGCGAAGAAAATGGTCTCTCTCTTCTCAGTTGTCTCTCAGAAGCATTGCAGCGCGTGAAGAGCAATTGGGAATCCTCCCAAGCTGTTTTCCTATTCGTGGCCATCGCATCTCGCGCTTTGTCTCTCAGCGCTTATTCTGAAGTTCAAGAAGCCTGTCTGACCTTCTTGGAAACCGCTCGTGATATTGCTTTTGGCTGGGTTCTCAGTCTGAGAGAAAAGGCATACGAAGCAGTGCAACACGAGGACAGGACAAGATTCATCTCCAAAAGCGTCGAGGTGGCGCTCATCTGTACATCGACTTTCGACATAGATGATCAGTATATTGAACGCGTCCTTGCGCGGAACAGCAATGCCTCGATTCTTGTTCAGACATCCATCGTTGTACAAGAGGGAGAGCATAGCCAGATCTCCGACAGGGAGCCACACATTGCCATCCTGGACTTGCGTCGCAAGCGGCTCTTACTTCGCGTTTACAAGGCCCTCGCCCAACACACTACCGAACTTGACAAAGCCATACAAAAGTCTTGGTCGGCGTACATGCCAGGCTCGGGCTGGCGTATAGTGTCCGAAGCTGCAGATCATTGGGTAACTACAGACACTCTCGCTACAAAACAAGCCGCAGGCATGAGCGTTCACTACAACATGCTGAGCGGTGAGCTTCTCGTGAATGGTCTGCCGCTGGATCAACCTCCGCACCATTTCCGTTCTCAGCCGCTATACTCAACGCTATTTGGCAAAGCTATGGTCGAAATCATGCCTTCCACCACTCCCGGCTTCCAATTCTCCACCAAGCGCGAAGTCGAAGGATTTTCCGTCCAGCTGGGCATGTCCTCCACCGATGAACTTGTCGTGAGAGCGACCAAGGGCGATACCACATATGAGACGATACCGAGCGGCCTTGTTGGAGGAGCCTACCCGGTTTCCTTTGCACGCGATTACATACACTGGTTCAATGCCTCAACAAACACCGTGCAGCTCCGACCAGTACAGAAGCCATGGACTGCGTCTTCACCCGCAGTATGGACGTTATCACAGTCGCAGACCCGATGGCGTCTAGCAAACTCAGAGTGCTCTGTCGCTATTCTCGGCAGCTCGACGTCCCAAAAAGTATCCAAGGTGCTTGAACCATTGGCTGATCCAGGCTGGATTCATAATCTTCTCCAGTCATCTGGCGATAGGAACGTACTCAACATCAGCATTCCAACACTACGCATGGACTTCAGCCTTGCGCAAAACAGCGATGTACTGCTGTCCAAGCAGTATCGCTCTATGGCTGTTGATTCTAGCCAATATTTGGGCACCCTCGTTGGTCTACGAAGCAAGATCGTGTTGAAGCATATGACCAGGGACGACCGCATGGTTCTCTTACCCGAATCAAAGTCGGTCCAGTATCAACGCGATCGTGGCCATACAGCCGTTTCTGTCTCCAAAACCTCGATCTATAGGGTTCACGCCATCCGGGTTGATCCCAAGCTTGGCCGTTTGGTTGATGACAGCGACCTGAGTTGCAAGCTTTTCCTTGCTTATCTCCACGCACTCACTTCGTTTTGCTTGGTCGATCCTCTGACACAAAAGACCGGCACTGAACAAGCTCTCATGATTTTGAAATCTGCAGCTGTACGCTCGTTCGATCAGCTTTCGCAAGAGCATATAGACATGCTGGAGAAGATAGCCGACTTGAGTCCAGGGCGCTGCTATTATCCAGCCCACAAGCGCGTGATGCAGACAATTGCGTGGGATCACAACATCAGCTTTTTGTCTCAGCATGGCCATTTCGTCGCCACGGTCAAGTCATTGTTGCAGCAGGCAGAAAAGGCTCTGCTATTCCTTCCAGATTCTCGGCTCTCGTTTCCTCGCCAAGCAAAGGTCGACCAACATCTCCTCCAGAGAGACAATATTCGGTCCGCTACGTTCAGAGTATCAGGATATGGAGCTGAAAGCCACACTGTTCATCAAGATCAAGTTTACGCCGCCCGCGACCGCAATCTACTCTCGCAGCGAGCCGTCCGTGCCTCTGCCATGTCCCGTCTCTTATTCCAGAGAAGTGTTGGGCGCTTCTATCCAGCGCTAATCGAGGGCAGCCTTTGGCTGAAGATGCGCGCCTTTGACATTGTCCATGGGCCTCAGCTACCCATTGAGGTTTCGAGTTTGAAATATGATGCCACCCTCCTCGCAACAGGGCACGACTTCGTTTTGCAAAGGCTAACAGCCTTGCATCGAAAATTGGCAAAGCCCCATTCGCAACAACACAAATTCATGATCATGATTTGGCTTTCCACGATGGCCTTCCACAAAGACGCAGACGTTTCTATGTTGCAGTCGGTTGCTATGTTCTTCAATTCTCCTATCTTGGCGCAGCTCAGTGCACCAGAGAGGGCCTCGTTCCGCCCAAAGTCTGGAAATATTTGCTCGAAAAGCGAGTTGTCGAGGGTTGTTGAGCAGCATTGTCGCCCTCTCAAATTGTGCCCAGAGCAGAATCTACCCAGGCAAAAGAATGAAAAGCTTAATAAATATGAAAATCGACGCAACAACAAGTGGCAACTTGCACGCGGGTCTGCTGTCGCAAATCTTGTGGATAAGCTCGCTACACAATGGCCATGTGAGAACCCTGAAACCCATGACGTCGCAACAACCTACATCAGAGTCGACGAAGCCATGAAAGCGATCCGGGTGCTGTTCAAGACCTGGTATGACAACAGACTTTTGCACCGGTACTTGGTATCCATTGAGTGGGCTGTATCCAATCTCACACTTGAGGGCATCGCACCTCCTCGATTGGCTATCAGCGTGCCTTTAGTGATGCCCAGCATCTGCGGGTTCGAGTCTGAGCAACGCATTTTCCTATTTCCAGCGCCAGAGTTACCTCAGAGCCAGGACACTTTGGGCTACACTTCTGGTTCTGCCACTCAGCAAAACCCTTATGGTGATACGCCGCTGCTTGAGTGCATCATTCAGACCTTGGAGGGTCAATCGAGTCGATCAAAGTATGAGATTCAGTATGTGGCTGACCTTGGCGAGAGCCTACACGCTCTTGTGTCGCAAATTGGTGACCGACCACCATCTGTCAATATGACCACAGAAGCTCTCTCATGTTATTTGAAATCATGCACCGAGCACGTGGATACGATCTATGGTATCCTCAAGGCTGCTGTGACTCCAGAAACAAGCTCCAATGGTAATCGATCCATGTTTCAGCGTCCAAGGCTGTCACCAACATTTTTGCTCCGTCAATTATCTCGTCATAGATGGCACCTGCTGTCTCAAGAGTGGAAAGAATGTATAGTGAGGTATGCAATCGCACTCACCTCGATGCAGCGAGCCGAGAGACTCGTGAAGCTGAGCGATCAGGAGGATCTTATCAACGAGTTGCGGAATTCAGGCCACCAGAACTGGGATCCTATGAAACATCCGGAAACATTATTGATGGAAGTTGAGAGCAACTTTCTAGTTCGAGATGTTCAAGCAAAGGTCGCTGAGCAGATGCAAAATCGACGCGATGGCAACAATGCAGTAATGCAGCTCAACATGGGAGAGGGCAAATCCAGCGTGATCGTCCCTATGGTTGCGGCTGCGCTTGCTGATGGTAAACAGCTGCTCAGAGTCATTGTCGCGAAGCCGCAGTCAAAACAAATGGCGCAAATGCTGATCTCGAAGCTGGGTGGGCTTCTTGATCGGCGAGTCTATTACATACCGATCTCACGATCCCTCAAGCTGGACAGAACGGCTGCAAGCACCGTACACGACATGTTGCATGACTGCGTGTCATCAGGCGGTGTTCTCCTGATACAACCTGAGCACATTTTGTCATTCCAGCTCATGGTACTCGAGTGCTATGTCCTGGGCAGGCAGGAAGTAGGACAGCAGCTCATGTCAACGCAAGACTTCCTTGAGCAAAACGCACGCGATGTTGTGGATGAGAGCGATGAGAACTTCAACGTGCGATTTGAGCTCATCTACACGATGGGTACGCAGCGGCCTATCGAGCTCAGTCCGGATCGCTGGTTCGTGTTGCAGCAAGTACTCAATCTGGTGAGGCGACTGGCGCCTGGAATAGCCCAGGATCTCCCTCATTCCTTGGACTATCACCCGGGTACGCCTGGAAGCTTCCCTCGAGTCCGGATCCTCCGCCCAGATGCCGGATCTCTCCTGCAACAACGTCTTGCCGAGCATATCTGCAACAATGGTATTGATCAATTTCAGATTTCGCGGCAGCCAGAGGAGGTCCGCAAGGCTGTTTACTTGTACATCACGAAAGCCAAGCTGAGCACGACAGAGGTCGCCGACGTCGAAGACTCGTTATTCTGGACCAACACGACGAAACCGATTCTCCTTCTGATCCGAGGCATAATCGCTTGTGGTGTCCTAGACTTTGTGCTAGGACAGAAGCGCTGGCGTGTGAATTATGGTCTTGCCTCTCGTACACCGCCTACACAACTCGCCGTGCCCTACCGAGCAAAAGACAGCCCGTCGCCTCGATCCGAGTTCAGCCACCCGGATGTAGTCATTGCGCTGACTTGTCTGTCCTATTACTACGGTGGTCTTTCTGATGAGGATATGTTCATTGCAATGGGATGCCTTTTGGAGTCTGATCAGTCTGATATAGAATACCAGGCCTGGGTCCGGGATGCGCCCGACTTGCCTGCTGCATTCAAGCAACTCCAAGGCATCAATCTGAAAGACCGCCCGCTTTGTATTTCAGTGGTATTCCCAGCGCTTCGCTTCGCAAAGAGCGTGATAGACTTCTTCCTCTCTCACATTGTGTTTCCAAAGCAGATGAAGGAGTTTCCGCACAAACTCTCAGCCTCCGGATGGGATATTGGAAAGCGCAAGACGCACCCCGTGACGGGATTCTCTGGTACCAACGACTCTCGCTGCCTGCTACCGATCGATGTTCATCAGCTTGACCACGATGATCAAAAACACACAAACGCACTAGTGCTGGAGTACATCCTGCAGCCGGAGAATGGGATAGCGCTCCTGCAACCGGTTACGCAAGACACGTCGGACGCTGAGCATCTTTTGACCGCTGTGCTCAACCTAACTCCATCCGTTGAGGTCATTCTAGACGTAGGAGCTCAGATACTTGAGCTCAACAACGTCGAGGTGGCCAAGGCCTGGTTGAAAAAGCACGAAAAGACGAAGGAAGCAGCCGTTTTTGTCAATGACGATGACGAATTGTGCGTTGTTGACCGTGAGGACAAAGTTCACCTGCTCCGTACCTCGTCTTTTATTACGCGGTTGGATTCCTGCCTAATCTTCCTCGATGAGGCGCATACCCGTGGCATTGATCTTCGATTGCCATCACATTACAGAGCAGCGGTGACGCTAGGTGCGGGCTTGACAAAAGACCGACTGGTGCAGGCTTGCATGCGAATGCGCAAGCTGGGCAAAGGGCAGACCGTTGTCTTTTGCATCTCCCAGGAGATACATGCAAAGATCATTCAGCGAACAGGAAAGGCACAGGCCTCAGATATCACAGTGTCAGATGTGATTCTTTGGTCCATTTCTGAGACGCACGTGGATATCCGCCGCAGTATGCCTCTTTGGGCTGTCCAGGGCGAACGATTCGTTCGTCAAGATGAGCTGTGGCAACAAGTTCGCCGTAAAGGGAAGACCCTTTTGTCCCAGCAACATGCTAAGGAGTTTCAGGAAGACGAGGCCCAGTCTCTGGATCAGCGTTTTCGCCCGCGCCAGGTTCACAGTCAACCTCTTTTCCTGGATGACACTTCCCATGGCGGACGTCAACGAATCGCTGAACGCTGTCAGCAATTTGAAGACCTTAACTTCAACTCCAGCACGCTCCAAGAGGAACAGGAACGCGAGCTGTCGCCAGAGATTGAACAGGAGAGACAAGTGCAGCGCGCACCACCGGCTGAACCAGCAATGCATCGCCTGCATAAGGACATTCTCAGTTTCGCTTTGAGTGGCCTTTTTATCAGCGACTCTGCAGCGTACATGCCTGCTTTTGAAGCCTTAAAGAGGTCGAGCGCAGCGAAGGACTTTTCAATCGCGCAGCTAGCCGGCGAGGGCAAATTGCTTGTCAGCGCGGACTTTGCTTACACGGTCGTGTCATCTAACTGGTCCTCACATCTTTCTGACTCCATACAGCGGCCTGTCCAATGGCTATTAGCGAGCCGCGAGAAGGGTACTGCCACATTGGATCGCATCATCATAATCAGTCCGTATGAGGCGAATCAGCTCTACAAGAGGATGGAATCTTCCAACGCTGCCTCCCTGCATATTTACAAACCCCGCTGTAACTCAGGGTATGCTTCCCTTGATCAGCTTGATTTCCACATCGTCTCGGCCCAGGTCGGACCATTTGTTGTTCCCCGCCGACTTGCCATCCAGCTTGACCTCTTTGCGGGGCAGCTTTACATCAGCTCCTACGAGGATTACAACGAGATCTGCAGTTTTCTTGGGCTTTCTACCAAGGCTCTTACGAAGGAAATGGGCGAGCAGGGTTGGAAGGTCGCTGCTGATGGATTCATCCTGAGCGATGAGGAGGGTCGGGTAGGTGGCAGATCAGGACTTCGCGAGAGCCCTGTGAACTTCTTCAAGATCCTCATGTCAAAGATCAGAAGGAATGGGGATGGTATCTCGAAGACGCACATGGGGCATTTGCTTGAGGGAAAGATTTTTCAGGCGTCTGACTTTGAAGAGTCAACTTGAATAAGAAGGAGGATTTGGGAGGTAGAGTCAATTGACCAAAGGAACCGCTTCATGGCTCATTCCTGGATGTCCATTCCTCGAACATAGGAATAGAATAGATATGGCGTTTATGAACTGTTAATTGCAAATTCCTTTTTATTTACTCTCGGCTCTATGTCAATTGATAGCTTGACTACCTAGGTACCTAGATAGGTAGTTTTTAGGTCGATGTGTCTCGATGCCGGGTGCAGGTTGTCAAAACTGGGACCTATTTCTCCTTCAACCGATGTACACAGTGCTCGCCAGACTTTGCCTCGATTCTGAAAATAAAGATCGGTTTATCCTCATTGTGTCGTCGTCTGGTCTTTATCATATTCCGCTACATTCTCCCGTTCATATTGCTCCAAGTTGAGCAGATCGAATCCGCAGATACAAGTGCAAACGAGAAATAGCTAATGCGACATTACCTAAAGCAATCCAATTGAGGCCGACGAATAAAATACACTCGAAAGAGACGAGTGAATTTGTGATCGGGATTTCTCGTAAGATTGTATTTGTTAGGTTCGGCGCAATGGAAATCATTTTTAGCCCAGCACTGAAATGCCTGCCATCTGATTATGGTAAATTTACAGAAGCTTTCCTGCGCAATTTGCTGCACAACGCACTTGTCTTTTTAAGTACATCACCCATGACCTTCGACACTGGATTTGAATTGCACAATGGAATAAGAATCATCCTCTTGCTATTCTATGGAACCGAATCAGCCTCATTAGACATCAAAGCAAACAATACTGGCTGCCAACACCTTGGCGTTCCCTACAGTGACCATCCTGACCCGACATCCATCCAGGCAGCTCACGAGTACAAGCAGTGAAGTAGTCAGATATGCTGCGACTTCCAGTGACACTTGAGCCTGAAATGAGACCCGATGGAAAGCTTCAGGTGCACAGAATATACTGTATCTACATTGTATGTGGCCTCTTCACTTCTCCAGGTCCCGCTGCATGGAATGCGGCTGATCACTAGTAGCTAACCTTGATGCCTGCTTTGTATTTTCGCTGTCCTTATTTGATTCTTTCAAGTATTTCTGAAACGGCCGCGGGGGACGGGATGCCCAGTGGCGCTCGATCGCGTCGTGCCTTATGCCATCACTGACATCTTGTTTCGTGCTAGGATCGTTGGAATGTTGATAAAGGTCGCGCTCTTGAAATCGGTCCTTTGGTCAGCTTGAGGCTTATCCTTTGCAAACAAGAATCTCGAAATCTCCAAAGTGTAAATTGTGGATGATAGGGTCCAGTAGGTACTTACTGAGAATCTCATACAAATCGCCAAGGGCGTAGGCCACGAATTGCATCAGCCATGTCATGACGAAAAGGGGCGAGAGAAGTATGCCAACGGCAAGGGCAAGTGCCACGCCAGGTATAGCTGTCATTGAGGAACCGCCTTGATCATCTCGAACGCTCATCGGGTACTTGATCAGACGAGTGATCAATTCTAAGATGGTACTCGCCAACAGACTCCAGAGACCTTGTTGGGGCATCCTAGCCTCGTAAATCTTAAGCATGATGCTTCGCCTTCTCTCCAACACGGAGAAGGTTGTGATGCCAATAAGGAGCAGTATTACAGTGACCGCAAGAGCCGCTACAGAGAACGTAGCCAATGATTTGACCAGCTCAGGGGATGGAGTTCCTCCCATGCTGTAGAATCCTTGAGCAAAACCCAAGGGTGCAAACACAATCGTCACGTAACTAGGAATTTGAACATTAGTAATTGTCTGAAAGGCAAGTGGACGTAGCCTCGGAGACTTGTGGTATGAGGTCAAGGCTTTGTGCTCTAGACACAGAAAGGATGTGTAGATGTCTCCATCGAAGTTGCTTACGTGAACCAGCGAATATTCCTCTCAGAATTGGCATCGCGGGTGGCGCGCTCCTTTTCCTTGGCTTCCTTCTTGGATTTTTGACCGTCGACGAATATGGTCCTGCATTGTTTTGACTCGCTCTTGAAACGTTTCTGGAGGACCTTCACCTCTTCTCTCTGCTTCCGTATCTCACTTGTTAGCTTGTCTAATGAGGCCTGTACTCCTCGGATGCTCCTGCGATATTTGTCCTCGTCTTTCAGTGTCCATCTGGGCTTCTCATCACCGTGACTCTGCGTTCTATCACCCCATTTCTGAATTATTTCCAACGACGATGTTAGGTCACTTTCCACGTCATTCAGCGTATCGACACATTGATATTGTAACGCTGAGGCGTCTGACGGCGACCGGGGACTGCCTTGCTGGCCAGGCCTTGTGTTTGGTTGAGGGCCTCTTGAAAGTGACAAAAGCCCCTTTAGATGGCCAATGATCAAGTTAGTATTACCGGAGATGGCTAAAAGCATCCTCATGAGAAGAACTAATTCGAGGACCTTCCTTTGCCATAGTGCCTTGTGAAGGTCAGCAAACTTGAAAACGGATCTGTGGATCTCCTTCGGAAGCAGTAATTCCAGTCCAAGACGCATTTCGTCGCTTTCGTTGGTTTGCGGCATAATTTGGGTATCAAGGATATGACAGGTCCAGTAGCGGTCAAATATGTCTCCATGAAAACGGTAACTCATGAAAGCGCGGCGCAATACCTGGGTGGGCGAACCCGGTAAGCGGATACATGGGAGGGAAGCGTCTGAGATGCGGGCACCTTCGACGTCTTTTGCGGGCATGTTCTCACAAAGGCAATGGAAACTGAGGTGAACCTCTGAGTTCCATACATTTAAAGCCAAGCTTGTGTCATCGTGCACGTCTTTCGTGCGTTGGAAATGGTGGTCAAGAAAAAGTGTGAGAGGCTGCTTTTCGACGTCGGAAACGCTTGCAATCAAGAATCTTCGAGCGGATTCAGGATCGGGATTGGATAGCCAGATACACCGCTTTTTGGCATTCTGTGCTCTTCGAGCCTCAGCGAGCTTGTCCAAGAGGTCCGTACCATGGAATTCATGGAACTCAGGGTGATCAATCCAATGCGGCTTTCGTCTGCGTGGCTTTCCATATTGCTTCTGTTTCTTGGCATCGGCGATACGCACACGCAGGGCTTCGTTTATGGGGGATTCGAGGTAGAATCCTGGATCTGACAGGAATTCAGGGTAATTGTATACCCATTCTTCCTCGATCGGGCATACTCTGCTCGATACCATGTGATTGCTGAAAGGTATCCTCTCCTCCATTCTTCTGGTAGGCAATCTGTAATGACGATGTCCAGTCTCTTCGATATGTATGAGCATCTCTGACTTTGGATCTGTCATTAGCTGGCCAGGCGTCTTGGGCACTTCTTTCGCATCAACCGGCACCTCGAGATATTTGGCATGCGTAAAGAGCACGTAAATGACCTCGAAACTGGCATGAAAGTATGAGTCCCGGTCGCATTCTTCATCGAAAAGAACAGGCTCTCTCGCCAAATCACTAAGCGGCTCTCCGAGGAAACCATTGTGATTGAAAAAGTACAAGAGGGTATTGCATGAGTCTCGCAGCGCATCACTCGCCTTCTTCGTATTGAGGCTGAACTTTTTGGCACCCATCATGATACTCAGCGCATATCTCATGACAGTAAACCATTGTGAGCCGGACTTATCGTTTGCTGGATGATAAGGCTGAGCTTTGATCGTCTGGTCCCATAGCGATTGCGAAGACCTATCTAGAAAAAAGCCTTCGCCTCCATTTCTGCCGTAAAACATGGCAGAGTCGCGATCGTGAAGAAGAAATCTTGTGTCTCTCGATGATCGACTGACCGCTAGCATCCGCTGCCAATCCAATTGGGTGTCAGTCACAGCACAACGTTGGAGAATCATAGTTGGAGTGGCTTTGTCAACATGACTTACCTCACCAGAGATATCGTTCACAGTCGTAAAGCGCTGCACTATGCTCCGTTGAGCTTCGGTGGGAACAATTCGCCTCGTGATCATATAGAACTCGTCGTATAGCTGATCAAAATTTGACACCGTCTCGTTGGACCATGTCGTCAGCTGTTGGAAATTTTCTTGTCTTTGCTTCTCTCTTCTCCCTGCCTCGGTATTCTTGTACCAATATCCGGAAGAACTTCTCGATCGCTCGGGCAGTGGTAGCTCTGACCATATTTCCTGGTCTTCCATACTTTTAAGGGCCTTCCAGACCCAAAAGTGATCCTCAAGCCGATAGATGTCGACGCCGTCTCGTTTCGGACGAGGCCACACAAACTTGTCCCGGTAGTCTAGCCTATCAAGATCTTGTAACCATGCTACGAAGATCTTGGTCAAGAGTGAATTGACGGTCTCTATCAACACGCTTTCGCGAAACGTCTTGACGAATTCTGTCATTTTCAAGATCTGAAAGGCTGTATCTGTAATGGAATCGACTGGCTGCCAGGTTTGGCTTTCGGGGGAATCAATCTTTTCGCCGTTCACCCAGTAATTCGCCGTGAAACATCCTGGGCTGAATGGCTGGACCTTTAAGTTCTTCCAGACTCGCGATAGCCATACCATGTGTCCTTCGCAAGTCGTCTTGATTCTTTGTCGAACAGAGCTTTCCAGACCCGGGTAACTGTTGCCTTCGCCTTGGGGGCTTTGTCTTTGTTGACGCTCAAAATCGATCAGAAATTGAAAAGCGAAGCTGAATTACGAGCCAGTGTGAGCACATTCTCATGTGTTTATCAGGTATTCAACACGTGGTGACTTACAAGCTAGCTGATGTGCAGATTCGATGGCCTGACATGTCACCGCAGGTCAAGGCCACACCTGTTGTTATCCCAGGCTCCGTGTTCGGATCGGCAATTGGTACCGCACAGACTGACAGGATGTGCTCGAGATGTCGTGCCGTCAAATATCGTAGCTTCCGAATTCGTTTACGCAGCCCATCTGATTTTGATTGAAAGACTGGGACTACCTCTTGAGGGGGATCGGCTGTCGTCGGTGGGAGAGCTGTATGCTGTCTGGTATTCTCACTATCATTTCCCAAGATGGCCTGCGCTCTGAGATTTGTTGTATATGGTGTGAGTGATATATCTCGGGGGGGTGGTACAACAGTGACCTTGTCTTCTTCCAGTTTCCGGAAGCCCCAAAGAAAAGTGCTGATGTTGGCCTCTGCAGCAGGAAGCATACTTTTCTGCCAAAAGTCGTTTCCACGCTCGGTCGGGACTACTCTCAAGCTATATGCGGCAACGATCTCCCTGCATTCCCCGTTTGTGAGCGCACTCAGAGGCACGTTGAGACTCTCTTTGAACTTTTGTCTCTGTCCATCAATGAACACGTCCATAGACGCGGCGATTGTAGAAAGGGGCTGCAGTGAGCTGGGAAAGCTTTTAGTACGTACGAAGCCGTACTCGACCGGCTCCGAGGGTTTGGTCGCCTCTTCTGGGGATGCTTGTGGCGACAAGAAATCAAGGTCTCGTATGGCCATTTTTTCTACCACAGCCAGATCAAGTTCCCACTTTTCATCGCTGAGGTTCTGAAACAGCAGCTGCTGTAGCACGATACCCTTGTGCACATAATACTGGAAAACGATCTTCTTCCCTTCGAGTTCCCATTCAAATCTGGGCCACCTGTAGCTGACCCATTTGATAGTCGTGGGAGGTACATCGGGCCAAGCGCTCATCCTGAAGAAATATGAGTAACCTGCACCGAAAGGGCTCTCGGAAATTTCACCAAGAGCTTTGGCTCGATCTACGACGTAGTAAGGCTCCTCGGTTGGCTCTTGGTCTATCGAAAAGAGTCCGGACTTTCCGTGACCAAGGAACTGGGTAACTTGCATTATGTCTCCAAAACGTGAGATCGTTGCCGTAGTTCCATTATGACCGAAAGATGCGTGGTGGTTGAAGCCTGCGTCTTTCGGATTCTCTGGCCATATACCACAGCACTCGTCACCGACTTCCATCAACGGTGTGTCGAATTTTTCTATGGCGAAACACCGTCATATTAGCTAGATTTACTCTCACGTAGGTTCACTTATAATTTCGCCGAAAGCTATTCGCACTCACGGAAATGAATGCCTCCGTCGATTTGGTGGCTCTGATTCTGATTTCTGATATTTTCGCTTCCTCCCATATCGAAGGCCCTAGAATCTTGAGTGAACCCTGGTCTTGGGGCTGAAGTGATGCTCGCCGTTCCGCTCTTCGATGCGCTGACGCCTGTGGCCATGTTTGTTTGTGAATTGTATAGAATGTAGCAGAATTGCAAAACAAGAAGTTTCGACTGATGGACAATGAAATGTTTGATTGACCAAAGGAGTCTACGAGCAACGAGGCTACTAGCAATCAGTCTGCAAGGTGAAGGGAACTCCCTTTTCACTATTGGGAGACATATCAGCTCGTAGAGGAAGGCAGATGGCTCAAGGTGCATAATCAATAGTGGAGGAGCTGAAGTGCTTGGGCAGCATGGGTCAGACCCAACATGTTTCATTGCTTTCAGCTCTCAGATAACTTCCCAAACTAGTAGACTTTGCAGAAAAGCAGGGGACATTACTTCTGTCGTGTTCAGCTGATCAAGACCTAGGAAGAGGCCGAGCCGCACAACCAGGGGTAGACAGTTGCCTCGTGACTACCACGGCACGAAAGCTGCTGCTCCATGGATACCAACCTGTGTCTTGCTTGTGTTGTTGCGCATGGCGTCCAAAAATTGTATAGGCTGCCTAGGTTAGTATCGTTGAATAATGGTAGAGAATGATTGTGTTGCATAAAGCGTAAAAGAACCAATCATGTTGATTAGTGGAGATATCAAACTCCTGTCGTATACTTCTGCCCGGCAGTACGTGACAATCAACATTTCTCGGATGTACAGTGGCCCACTCAACCTGAACGCCATTCAATAGCACAATGGGCACTTTTGGAAGCGATTAGCCGGTAGTGTGAACATCCGGACGTTGTAAAATCCTCCCGGAGTCAGTCGTGCTGGAAGCCAGCCAATGATGTCAGGTTTTTCTAGTACCTAATTACTTTGACTACACGCGAAAACATCCCACGGGATTGGATGGGTGGGTCTCTGGATGATCGAGACCTTTGACCAGCATTCACGGACTGCAGCCGAGATCCACTCAAGCTGGACGACGGGGCAGTTGAATACGCAGCCAGACCAAGAGTTTCTCAGTAACGTGGCCGTATCCTATGCAAGATTACGAATCCAATTGATATATGAAACGTACATATCATCACAGAATCAAGGTTGTGGCGGGAAGAGCAGGGAAAAAAAAAGGGAAAACCAAAAAAGAAGGCAAGATGAAAATCAAATGGATTCCAAACATTGTTTACGAATAAAGAAAAAGCCAAAAGGAAAAACAAATATAAAACCTGAGGTTATCCAAGAGTTCTTGCGCAACTGAAAATTTGTATTTGATATATTGTCACAGCATTGAGGGCACTTATTTCGTCGCAAAGGGTATAGTGGAATCACAATGGCAAAGCTGGCCTTTCTACGAGGGATCGGTCCGTAGTGGTTGATTAATTACCTGGAGAGATAGTACGGGACCCACCCGGTCCATCAGATTCTCACAATAAGAACAACGGACGTCCTCATTTTCCAGATACCTACGCTGACGGTCTGCGTGCTGTCACCCCGGGACTTCATAGAGCAAAGCCAGTAAACAGAAGAGACAGGATATGCATTCAAAAGTGCCATATAGTAGGTTCGACGGAATCGATGAAATGGTTCTTCAATAAACAAGCATCATGCGGAGGGATACCTGTGATCCTCAGCGAATGCATTCTGCGCTTTGCTAAGCAATGTCAGAAGCTCCTTGAGCATCGCCAAAGCCGGTTGATGTGCCCTGCTACCAGCGGCTTGTGCTGATCCAAATGCAAGCAAGTTGAGAAAGGTTGTATGGTCCGTAAGTAGATGGTCTGTAAATCCTTATCCAGCCTCTTAGACAAAGATGTTCGTAGACTCGCTCTGGCTCTGATCAATTCTATTTTCCTCGGTATTCTTTCCTTAAGCCCTCAGCCTGTCTCCTTACGCGCAACGCTACAGCGACTGAAGCCGAAGTGTATGGAGTGGCACGCTCAGAAGATTTGGAAGCAGTTGATAGCCATGAGACCATTTCTATCATCGCGCTCGCAATAAAACTTCACCTGCACCTCTGGCATAGTCGCATTGTGAGCGGGCTTGAGTGGAGATGGGCTCTGATCAGAGGCTGCTCCTTCGCTTAATCATGGCCAGGCGAGGCGTAAGAGTAGCGAGCTGTAACACTGTTATTGGCGGTCATTTTCTCACTGTAGACTGCAGGGGCGGCAAGGCGCTTAGCGTTCGCTCACATTGCTCACATTGCTCACATTAGTACCAACCTAAGCCTATGATTAGACTACCCTGGCCAGTTCGACAGTCGCCAGTAGGTAGACCAGTTCGATGTCGGGTACGGGGAGGGATGGCCGCTTTGGACACGCCTGGAGTCGATGTACACGGATGCGCGGGATGTTCATACCCGGCTGAAAAGGATCTGCGCCTGGGGCGGTAAAGTCTTCACCCACGGTCGATTCTGGTACCTAGGTAGTTATTAGGTACCCTAGGGTGCGGTGGCGCTTCAGATCAAGGTTGTCCAGTTGCAGCCTGCTATCATGAGTCGAGGTAGGCTCGATGTGCTGTTCTTACATTGAGTACATCATGGCGTATCAGAGCAGTATGTCACTTGTGGCCTAAGAAGCTGTACCGGCCTCCCCGCGAGACCGCCGTTAGATGCGTCGAGATCAGAGGCTCACAAAATAGCCTGCATCTATTCGGTATGGCCGCTATTCCTCTTGCGAAACTCCGTAATCCGGCTTCCAGCAGCTTACCAAGATGGCCTCGACCCAAGGCTCGCTTTCGGTGAGTCCTGATCCGCTGCTAAGAAACGCTTCAGCAGCCGGGGCTGGCGTCTCCACACCGAGAGGCGCATTATAGTACCAGTCTGGCAAGACAAACCTGTGATCGCGATTCAGTCCATGGCACTGATATGGCAATGACTCGTCAACGGTTGTCCTCCCAGAATTCACGATACTGTACCACACAGTATGCTCGCTGTCACCGTGTATACAACTAGACGCACAAAGGATCTTGGCCATGAAGAGCTCAAGCCTCCTCCCTTCTATCCGCTGCCCTCCAGCAGCAGTAAGAGCGATAGCAGCAGCACCCTCCTTCAGCGGAGGCCACATCCACGCCGCGGCCTCTTCACGCGCCAGCCTCAGACACTCGGTCGGGTCCTGGCCATGCCCCCAATCCGCCACGTCTTGTAACCCGTCCACTGGGGACTCTCCCTGAAGACACAAGACTTTCAATCGCAGCTGTTGCCCAATTTCTTGCGCAACGCTCAGCCACTCTTGCATACCTGCGTAACTTGCAATGCCGGAAAGATCAATCTCCATACTTTGTAAGAGATGTCGCGCATCCTTGGGAAGAATTTCGCAAAGGAAGATTGAGGGCCCAGCTCGCAAAGGGGGTGAGGGCAGCAATTCTTTTCTGTCAGATATGGGTCGTTTGCAGTAGTCATTCCAATCGACAAGGTTTCTGTAGGCTTTGGAATGGCTGCAACCGATTTGAAAGTGATTGCGGCCGAAGAATATAGCGAAACTGATTTCTCTAAAGCTTTGGCTGACTAGAAACAGTGCGGTTGGAGGTGTCCAGTGTACAGATGAGTTATGATCTGCTTTGTGTAGAGGCAGGAATTGACAGGCGAAATGCGTGCAGCGGCGACATGAAGCCATGTCCATCAGGACGCGGGGCTCGCTCGCATGAACGCAGCGGCAATATTCCCTTGGATTTTCGATATCATTATCGTTTGAAACATCTGATTCAGTAGGTCGCAATTGCCCACAGCAAATGGTGTGTTGGTCAGGGTGACACTGATTATAAGGCGGGCTGCACAACGCGCCGTGAAGCGGATCGCAGCTCTGCGCGCGCTCTATTCCAAGGTGATACCTGTCGTGTGGGTCCCACTTGACTACCGAAAGAGGTGTGATGAGATCAGTGTAGGAAAGAATTCGAAGCTGAAGCTCGTAAGGGAGGGACAAGAATTGAGACGAGGCGCCAGAGAGCGCTTGCGCTGCCATATCATGTGCCTGAATATCTTGTTGCTCATTTCGTTGAAGTTTCCAGCAAGGGGTGCGGGGAATTGTAGGCTGCAGTGTTCTAAGTACAGTGACAGTAATTGGGGGCATGGGGCTCTCTTGCATGGGTACCTACTACCTACCTAGGTACCTGTTACCTAGGTAGCCTCCAAGAATCAAGGCCTCGCGCAAAGAAATTTGACCATTAGTACTCCTAACGTTATGGCTTCGATCCTGTCTGGGATCTATTTTTGGCGATTCTCCTTTTCTTTCTCCCACCCACTTGTAACTTTCCTCCCCTTCTTTAGCACCTTACCAAACGCTTAAATACCAGAACGTGGAAGAACGGGAAACACCAACATTCGGATTGCACCATCTTCGGTAGGTATCTAGCCAATATTTCCGTAGGAAAAATCGTCTCCGGATCTTCAAAGTCATTGTGGGTGGTTTCACAAATACCTACCCGTGTTGATCTGTCAGGCGTGGAATCATTGAAGCAGTTCTGCGTTGTCTCGAGCTGAGGACTCACAGTGGACGCACAAGGCAGCATTAATTGTATGACTCTGGATGATTCCCTTTCTCATCTCTCCTATTCAAGAGCAATTCGATGCATAGTCTAGCCTCATCACTGCTAACCTGCTTGCCATACGCGTTCTCATTCGCACCACCACGTAGACCTTCGACCGAACCGGCACAAGCCATTTCATTTTAGATTCATGTATTTCCCTATCACACCCAATATGGCTGAGCCACGCACTCCTGAAGTTTCACTTGGACTCTGCCTGAGCTTCTCCCGGCAACTGGACGCTGCAGAATTCCTTCCACTCGCTATATGGCAGGAATGGCTGGGGCAGCAGGTATTGCTCGTCTTCATCGAAATCTTTCCAATCTTCTGATTGAGGATATGGTGACGTGTCAAAACTTAGACGGTATTTAAATCTGGGCGTCCATGGAGGTATGGCCTTTAGTTTTTCTTCCATGGTCGTCATGAAAGTACCCGACTCCAAACGCGCGAAATACCTCTTTGGAGTAAAGGCCTGATCCTTGAGGTAAAACTCATTCAGGTCAAGACCCTCTACCGTCCCACGGCTCGTAATTACTCGTTTGGTGATAGTGATTTCCATAGAGATGTCGGCAATGAGGTTGTTGCGCGCTCTGTCTTGAGCAGACGCATCGCCCTGGCCGTCTACTATACATGGGATATCCCGATTGAGAATCGCTGCACCATCGAGACATTTCCACTCGGTTTGAGCTCCAATCCAGGCACGAGCCTCATGGATAAGTATTATCTTCAAATTGGAATCGTCAATCGAAACTCTGAATAGCATGGGATATTTGACTCACTTCGCCGGTGCCGTGTTGGTGAAACATCATTTGACACTCATTATTGCTGTCTAGCCTCCAGGGTTTATCGCATAGAATTGACAAGATGCTCCTAGTCCCGGTCATTGTGTCGGAGTCTTGAATTCCTTGTTCGGTGATGTCAAGATTCGTGTGACGACGAGACGAAGGGTGTTGTGGTGAGGTTGTGAAGACTTTCCAGAAGACAAGGAGGGGGTTGCGGCTTTTATATGGGTACATTAGCTGCAGGTGACGGCTCGCCCCCTTACAAGAGACGCATCTCGGCTTCTAATTTTATCGGAGCGCTCGCCAGAGCAAAATGCGCCTCAATTGCGAACCTGAATTATGTGTCCAGGTTGAGTTGGCCTCTCATTTGACGAATCAGTTTCGCGCCTTTGGGCCCAACACTCAAAGTGGAGTCCAAGTTGGGGGTTCTGTGGCAGTTGGCTGACGTGGAAGATTCGGTCGCGTTGGCCTTGGACCTTGTGTGGTTACAACAATAAGCATCGCCAACAGATGCCCACGGGCAATCGCCTGCTTCGATTGAAGCCAAAAGGGCCTATATGCACCTCAATTTCTCCACAGGAATGTCACGTATAAGCTGATTAGAGCGTATTAGGGACACCTGCAGGTCATGTTCCAAGTCGAGGTTGAGGCCCTGGGGCCATAAGGAGGTAGATATTGTAGATATTTTGGATTTAGTGATGGTAGTCTCGCAGCAGAACAATCTATAAAGGCCGTGAGGACTTCTTGAGATCCGAACTCGTCTCTCGATCATTTGCGTATTTATCCATATAACACACTGAACTTTCCCTTTTTATACTTCTGTTGATCCATCTGAAATCCTCCTATATAGCCTAACTTACCCTCCGCATCTTCGAGAATGTTGTTTCGCATTGTCACTGCTATTTCTCTTCTTACAAATTTCGTGACAGCCTCGCCATTTACACTCGACAAGCGTGGAGACGTCATCATCGGTTATCGGCGTGTTTCTGAGGCGAGTTATGCCAGAGTGAACGCACATTATTGAAATGATATTGACTAATGACAAATACCCGTCCAGGTCCAAGCCACCTCTTACGAAAAGAATGGCATAACCTGGGACCCTGACTGGCAACAGTGGGGTACACAAATTGGCAAAGGAGTTTATTCCTCGCCCACTCGTGATATGTACGAGAGTTTGGCGGCGGACGATGCCTGGTACGTCAGTTGCGATTTATATGTATCAAGCCCGTGCATGTAGGGCTGAACACTTTGTCTGATACGTCAATCCACCAGGTACTGTGTTCTTTCAGTTGATGAAGCCAGCTTTGACAAGGTGGACAAAGCTTGGATTCCTGAAAGGGACTCAAACAACAAGCGACTTTGGATGCAAACCACAGAAGCTAATCTCGACAATTATATAAAGACCTTGGAAACCACTTGGGACCCTGACACGACGATACGCCTCTCCATAATGCCGAATGGCAAGGACCGAAGCGCTACACAAATGTGCATTCCCCCTGGGCTTATTGGTAAATTAAAGGTTCATGCAGTTTGCAAAGAACATAAGGCCGAGGTGAAGGATATTTCGGTTGAATACTCCACGTGGAAGAACGTAAAGGGTCAGAAGGGGACTTGAGTGATCCCGAAGACATATTTTCCCGAAGATTAATATTTGTTAGTGCAGTTGGCAGAAGCTCTAGGTAATTGCTGTGATATGAAACTAGGAGGGGAGTTAGCTCAATATATTTGTAAAAATCTTATCGAAACATTATTGTGCGATTTTGAATTCTTTGGCCTAATTTACATGTTGGGTTGTGTCAACTTGTCTTGATTTGACTCGGACAATGTGTCTCAAAGGCCACCGAATGCATTCCAGGGTCTAGCAAGTACCTAGGTATGTCTTGGGCTTCCTTCCTCTGGATTTCTTCCCCCACCTTTGCCTCTTAGTATCCGCTTACTTGCTTCCTATCTATCAATAGGCAAATTTGAGTCCAGACCCGTGTTGAAGTAGAGTTGCACCTTCTTTTAAAGATACGATGGCCCTCATAAGTTGTTCCAAACGAAGAAGCAGTGAGCAATGACATATTCAAATCATTGTGAGATCTAGTTACGGTATGCACCTGGGCTATAGAGTACGTACGTAGGTACGTAGGTAAAGCTATGGGATTACTCCAGAAATAGAGACTTGGGGCAAAAAGGCAAGACTTCATTATGACGACCTCGCCCTGCGCTCGTAGTGAGATTAGTGCATACCCCCGCTTCTTCCGTATGACTTTCTTTTGTATAAGGTCTCGATTTATTCCATCTACGCCCGGTTGTATGGCCGGTGTGTGCAGCATTTTGCAGTAGCCCTTATCGCATAAGTGTCAATAGCTGCATGCGAGCTCTGTTCTACTATAGCGTCTGTTTCTCACTTATTGATCTACAAAGCAAGACACAGAAACCATTATTTCAAGATTGTTTCTTGATAAAAGCAGCAGACTTCCATTGTGTCAGGAATATCATACAGGGGAGGGTAAAAGGTGTAGGTGAAGAAAAATGATGAAAACACTGTTGAATTCGTCCTTAACATGAAAGAGTACGTTAGCAATACCTGCCGATATGTACAGCCAGCGAGCACGACTTCCGGACCTCCTGCGGCAAGGCTACTATCGAGTTCGGCGCAGCTGTGGTGATAGTCGCCGAGTGGCGGACTGATGCCGCGATATTCGGCAGCGCGGAGAGGATACAAGGACCCGTAGAGCTGGGATTGAGCTGCGAGCACATCGAATTCTCGGTCAAGCCGAAAACTACACTGATCAAGAGCTTTCCCCGGAGCGCATCTTGAATGTGTTGGCTTTGCAGTATGGAAATAGCATCGTCTCGCTTGGTGGTGAGAAGAACGAGAGCTGCCGGCGAGATATAATTTGCGACTTGTTCATGATTTGACGCAAGGGCAACTCGAAATGATGAACTAGCCCCGAAGCGATTGAGCAGGTAAGACTGCGTAGTCGAGCTGCGCACACAGGCTACAATATCCCAAGAGTGATCTGAAGACAGGAGTCCCTCCACTATTGCGGACCCCATCTTCCCTGGGTTCAACAAGCCATCAGTCAGCCACCGAGGTCAATTACACCTTCACGTACAGGTCTAATAGTGTTCGCGTACCGCAGCCAATTGTGACCACCTTTGAAGCTGCCATTCTTTACCGTTGAAGGGTAGACAAGAATCCCAGTGCGGGAATGATAGACTTCTCGAATCGGAAACAAAATGTACCGTACTGTATAGCAGCATTGAAGTTTTGCTATCTACTTAGGTACCTAGTTAGGAAAGATCTATGATATAGGGATTTGGACCCTGTATATGCGTTGGGCACCTAGGTACCCAAGCCATCCGCACTGGCTTGGCATAAGATGCCAGGACATGACTCGGCACACAACCCATGTGAAGTCTATTAATTCCCTTGCACTATGGTAAATAGATCAACGTCGGTCTAATCATACGAGCTTCCTGCGAGACCCATATTCGGCGCAAAGTCATCATTTTACAATTAGTAGAGCTCCTTGGTCATACGTTGTTGATATTCCAACGCTGTGATCTCGTCGTACAGTGCCGGGTGCTTCTCCGTGACAAATTGAGGAAGGGGGCCAGCCGATGTGTCGCGGCTGGCCTTGAAGAAGAAGACACAAGAATGGCGCTCGGGGAGAATGCCTTCGGTGTTGGCCTTGTAGGCTGGTGGTGCCGAGACTTGGTGGAGACCGGCTCTGATGACCGCGTTGGTCCACCGCTGGAAGGTGTCGCTGATGTTGACCACCATCTCGCTCTTCTGCCCTGGCCCAATCTTGACCGGCGTCACGGGGACAAAGGTGCCTGGTCTCGTCCGGTCTTCAAGTTCCAAACCTCCAACATGGTCTTGGAACAGTAGTGTGATGATGCCGAAGTCGGTGTGCGGCCACGTTCGCTTGACGCGGCCATCCGCCAGACGTTCTACAGACACGGGAGGATAGCGGTTCATACGGATCTCGCTGGCCGCCGGACAGCAGCGTTCCACCAACGTCCCTGGTTCAAGATCGAGACCGAGCTCCACAGCTGCTATGATCTTGAGTGATACCTCCTGGCAAGACTGATATGCAGTCTCCATGAACTGCCGAAATCCAGGCAGGGCATCATCGCGAGGCCACAGGTTGGGGAACTGGGTATCCCCAAGCGGCCCAGCATCGAAATGTTCCTATTGAGTATCCGTTAGTACATACTACTAATTCAAACGCTGAAAGCCCAGGACACTTGTAAATCTCAGACAAGATGGATAGAACATTTTGGCATACCCTCTCATCTGTCAGCTCATCCGCGTTGCGGTTGGCCAGATTTTCCTTCCTTAATTTCGCAGTCTGCTCTGAGCCTACACAGCTCCATCCTCGCTGAGGGTGCGGCCCACGGTGACAGACAATTTCATTCTTGACATCTGCAGGAAGACTGAAGAATTTGTTTGACTATGACATGTGTTAGTAAGATGCGCAATGTCTTACAGTTGGGCGAACAAGTTTCCCATTATCCAAAAGAACCTACGTAGTTCAACAGTTCCGTGATGGTCTCGTCAGGAAGGCCGTGGTTGGTCAACTTGACAAAGCCATGGTTCTTGAAAGAATCAACCAAAGATTTGCCTAGCTTTACTTGCTCCCAGTGCGAGCCAGCCGTAAATTTTGAAAAGTCCAGGGTGGGAAGATCCGCCATATTGTTTGGTATGAATGGTCAAGATCGAATGTGTTGTTGGTAGCTTTCGGATGCTTGCTATTCTAGCACGAGGCGACCTTAATCACTCACCAGCCTTTCCAAATATACCACGTCGCATGTTACAACAGCAAAATAGAGTTTATTCAACCCACTCCTTCATCTTTGCCATCGTATCATGATTCCTTGTCCGTACGTAAAGTCTTCTGTCGCCTGTGGAGCTTGCGCTTCTGCACCCACGTTCAGGAACGTTTAGTCGCACGCCTCGTCATGGGTCTAATTGCATACAGGTGACAAGCCCCTAAAGCATTTTGCAGACATTCAGCCCCGGCGGAGAGTTCAGGATTATTCGGTGTCGCGTCTTTCATGTGTCACACCCGAAAGCCAAGGCTAATAAGATGGATCCGGGCGGGTATCAAGTGCCGCGGCGACCTTCTTTGAGGTACGAAAATCTAGTGACTCGCTTGAACTTTAAAAAAAGGGGATGCGCACTTTGATAATCAAGAACGAGTGCCGATTTATAATCCAAATTCACAAATCGGCCAGACTACCAATACATTCGGGCAGCAGTATTGGTCAAATCTTCAACCCGTAAATTTGGATGGCTCTGTACCGAAGTATAGATCAAACTCATGTCGGTCGCGACATCTTCACTGCTGACTTTCGTCTTGGTCCGTTGCTCGAGCCACGTGCATGACCTTGACCTTTTAGTCCAGGTCATCTGAGTCTCAATTAGCTCTGTGCATGTCGAGGTGCTTCGACGCCGCAAACGACTCTGAGACAAAACAATGAACTCTGAGAAAGTACTATTCGTGATCCGGTTTGGAATGTCAGACTCAACGCCTAACACATGCCACCGACCACAATGTACTTCTGAGTCGTAACGCTGCGTCGTAACAAGACAGGTCTTGATTGCATGACTCAGATCAGCCTCGTTTCCCACAAGCTTTTGCCGTGTAAAGCATAATATGGGCGTGGGCGTAGGGACTGTCCCCAGATTTCACTCAAGCCTTTGGGTTTGAGGGCTACTTTATGCAACATGCTAAATTTAGACAGGTTTTATACAACTCCTACCTGCCTAGGTCTCACCCTGCTATCTATAAGGCACAATTATCTGATCAGCCGAACAATATATCTTACTCTACCATATACATCTACCTTTTGACATATGATACTTTTGAACGTGGACCGGCTCGTGAAATCTATGAGATATATTTGGTGCACCCTTTTTACGTGAAATTCCAAGCATCACTCGCATTCGTTCCAAGGGTGTCAACTAAACTTGTAAATTCGAAATCAGTCTGGTCACAAGTCTTGGACCACGATAGCTCGAAAAATTTCTGAACTTTATTCATGATGACAGACTCTTACGGATGGAGGTTCTGGGTGAGTGTCACCTGGCTTCTTCTGCATTCTTCTTCGGTGTTACTGATCTTTCTCAATTTCTCGACGTAGGCAATCATCGGGGCTCTCGCCATCACCTCGCTCCTTTCTGCTCTTGACATTTCGGTCATTTCTACTGCATTGCCGACGATTGTGCACGACCTTGGCTCCGGAGGTCCTGCCTTTGCGTGGGTGGCAAATGCCTACTTCCTCACGTCGACCGCGTTCCAGCCCCTGTTCGGGCAGACAGCCAATATCTTTGGACGTCGTATTTTGACCATCATATCTGTATTTCTCTTTGCCCTTGGTTCGGCAGTATCGGGATCCGCAAGTAGCATGGGCGTCCTCATCTTTGGCCGTGCCATCCAGGGCGTTGGAGGAGGAGGCGTCAATGTGATGATACAGATCGTCGTTGGGGACCTAGTCCCATTGCGGGATCGATCAAAGTTTATGGGCATCATCTTTTCAACATTCACCATAGCATTGTCTATCGGTCCTGTCGTCGGTGGTGCTTTGGCTGAGTACGCATCCTGGAGATGGATTTTCTACTTGAACCTACCCATTGCCGGCTTAGCTTTGGTGTTACTCTCACTCTATTTGAGGCTTGAGCATCAGAAAGACTCAGCGTCAAACATGTTGCGGCGGATTGATTTCGCAGGCAATGCCATCCTCATTCCCTCAGTCATAGCCGTCCTCTTGGCTCTGACATGGGCTGGTACCGAGGAATCTTGGTCGTCATGGAGAACCATCCTACCTTTGGTACTGGGAGTGATTGGATTAATAGGGTTTCTTGCTCTCGAATCCACAGACTTGATTAGGGAACCCACCGTGCCGATCCGGAGTTTCTCGAATCGGACTTCCTTGCCTACTTTTGCACTGGCTTTCATTCATTCAATTCTGACCTACTGGCTTTCTTACTATTTACCTGTATACTTCCAAGCTGTCTTGGAAGCTACCCCAACACAATCTGGCATCAATCTTCTGCCCAGTGCTGTCGTTTCCATGGTTTTTGCCATTGCTGCGGGCATTGGGCTGTCCGCTCTGAACAGGTTCAAGCCCTTCATGTTCGCTAGCTTCTCCTTGTTAGCGATCAGCTATGGCGCGCTTACTCGGCTCGACCAAAATTCGACGACAGCTTACTGGGTCGGATGGCAAATCGTCGCAGCCGCAGGCATTGGCACACTTATGACAGTCACGCTTCCGGCAATCCAAGCCCCTCTAGACGAATCCGACCAGGCTACTACGTCAGCCACCTGGAGTTTCGTGCGATCTTTTGGTGGAATTTGGGGGGTGGCCATTCCGACGGCTATCTTCAATTCCCAAGTCAATAATCTTCTTGACCGTGTCAGCGACGCGGCGACCAGAGATGCGCTCCAAAATGGGGGTGCTTACTCCTTGGCCACGAAAGACTTTATGCAGTCGTTGAACTCCCAAACGACTTTGAAAAGTGAGGTATTGAGTGTCTACATTGACAGTTTAAAGCTTGTATGGCAAGTGGCCATCGGCTTCGGTTTGCTGGGCTTTTTGGTCACTTTCATCGTCAAGGGCATTCCCCTTCGCGAAGATTTGAAAACGAATTTTGGGATCGAGAAGGATGAGAATAGCCTTCACAGTCCCCCAGGCACCGCTGAGTCTCAGGTTATCATGATCAAAGACATTGTTGAGACGAAGAGCGAGGTAGTGGAGACAGCTGAAAGAAGGTAGACGGTCCTCCCACGCAGGTCAAAAAAGGTACCTAAGTAGAGAATGTATTACAGTTGGTAGAGGCGCGCAGTTTTCTCATCAGCTGTTTGGACAAGAGTTCTATAGGTATGAACGCGCAATACATATTCATAAAGCAAAATTATCTGCATACACAGACTATGCTGTGGCTTGTGGGCCCTGTGAACATTATAGTATGATTTTGGGATTTTGGGAACATAGGAAAATATCATGCAGGTGCTCTATTTATAAATTACAACAATCACGACTCGAAACTGCGAGTAATCTGTGACCTGCATTCCCTCTGATAGCAGCTTATGACCACAAGATCAATCGAGGGCGCCCACCAGTTTGCTCTTCTGGAAGCAGGCCGATGAAACTGCTCAAAGTGAGACGTGGCCGATATGAAAGCCCCAGTTCCGGAAATGGAGTGACTTCCACTTTCTCCACCTCATGCATGTTTCTGGAATTGAAAAAACATAGGTCACCTGGGTGTGGCACAACAATCGCCTTTTGGCGCCCATGAGTGATTTCACGATGATACCCATAAGACTTGGGGTCTCGGAAACTCAAACACTCCTCAGTCCATTGCACGTCGTGCACAAATGTCCTCCCCCCAACAATAGGCGCAAGATACAAGTTGAATACGACCTGGCTTGCGACTTTGTTGATGATCCAGTCCTCCGTTAAAGAGTCATACGGAGACCAATCACAATGGACGTGGGTGGCATCGTTCAACGCGCGGAAGATACCCGAGAAATATGTCCTCCCTGGCCCTTCAGACGCGATCACCACCTCATGATCAGGCATCAAGGCACGGACGGCCCCAATGACCCTCTCCCATGCGTTGAAGCCAACTTTTGTGGCGAGGTCGCTGTGGAATCCCCTCCACTGAGCAGCATCTTCAAAGTACTGATCCTTCTCTATCAATGTGGCTTGTTAGAAAACGTTAACTCGTAGCAAAAGAGGAGTGAGGTTGCATACCGTTGCTTCGAGTCTGAAAATCGAGTGCTGTCTGTGCTTGGTACTCAAATTGGGCAACGCCAACTTTTTTCAGAAGTGGACCAGTGTTATGCTTATACGGCGCCAACTTGGGACTGAGTTCTTTCTCATAGGCCAAACACTCCTCGGGACTCAAAAATCCCGCTTCTCTGATAGTAGGGGTCTTCCCATGGAGGAGATCCAGGAAGTTGTCCCTAGTGAGGGGAACGGGCTCGACGCGCTTCCATCGCGATTGATACGGAGGTGCGCCTTTGCCGAGTGTAGCAACTCTAGGCGCTTTGGAAGCTATGTGTGTAAGATGGGTCTTAGCAGCCTGAGCAGCTGATACAGCAGCGGTAGAAGCCATATGAGGACTATGGATAGAGCTTGAAACAACAGAGTTGATAGCAGATTGTTGGTATTGTCGGTCACCAAACAAAAGACCAACCTGAAGGGGACAGGAATGTTGTCACATATTACAAATAAATACCGAGATTAGCTGTGTGCCCCAGACAATCTCGTTCCTCGAAAGTCGCATATAGACCTCGGGACTTGTCAAACCAATAGGACCTTATAGAGGCGGTAAACGAATATTACTTTGAGATACCCCGTTAAAGCCTATTCATCTCGATTTCGGTGAGACCGGACTATTCCTTGCATGCAGGTACCATTAGGGCCCAGCAAACTGCGGCCTTCAAATGCAAGGCCAGTGAAATCTGCAGGTGTGAGGTTAGAATTACCGATTCAGTTGAGGGATCGTTCGATACGGTTTGACAAGGGCCAGGCCGTCCACACCGCCGGTGTCTGCCTCCTTTAGCAAGGTTTCGCGCCGTTCTGACTCGAAAGCTATTTTTGCGTTTCGGGGATTAAACCTTAAGTTTTCTTGGTACAAGGTTGGGGACCGCCTTACGGACAGGTACGCATGGACTTCTATTCATGGTCAGGAAGAAGCTCACAATGCTAATGCTCCAGTATATCGAGTAAGTCCAGGGCTGCGCTTTCTTTCAAAATCTGGGTTCAATCCGCAGATCGTCTTGTCCGAGACAGCGCCGGGCCTTATGGCGATTCAACGGCTTCTTCAGGCATGTGCAAGGCTTCGCACAACGTGGGGAGGCTCAACTGCGCACTGGACCTTTGTATTGCACCGAACTATGCGGACGAAGCGAACGTGGCATTCCATACCTAGTTACGACCAGACATTCCCGGATGCTCTTGCGAGACCTGCGTCTCCCCAGAGACTGAAAATCATCATACTATGGAATACACAAGTTTCCGACCCTTGACTTGACTGCTTCTCAGATCCTCAATGCCATTTGCAACAGCCTCCAATCCACCTTGTCGAATCTCCACAGGGTGTGGTTTGAGCTGTCCATCATGGATTAGACGTTCAGCTATGGGAAACATGACGGAAGCGAATCGACGATCCTGAGGTCGTGCTGGTCGTCCATAGACACCGGATAACTTGACGGGTGTACCAAAAAGAGAGTAGATCATGAGCCATTCGGCCTTCACGTCTCTCCTAGTGTACTGAATATGCGTTGAGAAAGGATCCAATGCCACATATTTCCCACCTGCTGTCCCGATTGCCTCGTAACACATTTTCATGGTTTCTGCTTGGGTCACGCAGTCGAGGACGTGGCTTAAACTGTTCTTTGTGTAGTTTCGAATCTCCATAGCACACGTCGGTGAGTGATAGTCAAACGTTTCCGCGGCTCCTATAGATAAGACCAAGTTCCTGTTCCCGGGAGAGCATGTAGCAATAGGCGTTAAGCCGGACCTAGAAATTGCAAGTTAGCTTCCACCCTTCTCTCAGAACCAGAATCATAAGAATGTATTCTCACGCTTTCAGTAACTGAATTGCGATCGTGCCAGTTGCTGTAGCTCCCCCAGATACCAAAACATGAGTAGAGGTGCTGATTTCCTGAACGGATCCAGGGAGAGGGAGGCCTAGAGTCTGAAAGAGAGCTGTCCCAGCTGTTCCTACGGCCACACCGAACGTAGATGCTTCCTCGCATGTCATATTATCCGGAATCTTGCAAGCCAAGTCCTCCGTAGCCACCGCATATTGACAGAATGAGCCAGTCAGCCTGTTTGTTGGATTCAGGCCAAACATCATACCAAATATACGATCGCCGCTTTGGAACCTGGTGACGCCGTCTCCAACCTCAACAACCTCTCCAGCGAAATCGTTTCCTCCAATTGCACCAGGTGTCGCCGAGAAGTCGATCATCTTCCAATCAGCTGGGTTAAGAGCCACAGCCATGACCCTACAAAGCATGGTGCCAGGCTTCACTTTGGGGATTTCGACATCATTCGCAACTTGGTATTGACCCAAGCAGCCACCAACAAGTGCAATTTGAGTATCCATCTTGATGTTATCAAAGTCAACTTGATGAATTAATTCTTTGAGTCCAGATTTGGGAGTAATGAAGTCTGCCACGTTGATGCACGACTGTCGCAGTTTACCACATGAGTTTCAAGCACGACTACTTTGTGATACATGTGTTCTATTCTGACTTTTAGATTGATCCACCTATAGTATCTGGATATTCAGGGGCGTATCTTATTACTCAGGGCGGAGTTGTGAAGAAAGTCAAGGCGTCCGTACCCGCGAAGCGTAACGCCCCGACACACCGACATTATGGGTCCGTCGCTTGATCCGAGCGCTTGAAACTTGGTCTTTGAACTCAAATATAAAAAACAATTCCTCTGGAGCATTACGAAAGTCCCTGGTAAAGTTTAATACCCACCGTACCTGACAGGTTGTACGTACGAAGGAGACCTGGCCAAGAAATTGACCGTATGAGGTAGGCGCCCTGATAAACAAGGGGTTGAGGAATCCAAGGATCATGCGTTAAATGAATATCGTCTTAAGCAATATAGTGAATATCTTCCTTGCTTCCACAAGTAAATATAGGGACCCGAGTGAAGCCTTCATAAATTGTCCTCGAATTGCCAAAATCAATTACCAAGCGTGATATTCTCACTTCAAATAGTTGACAGCGCCAGACATCATGACCATCACCGATTCCGGCCCTGAGCCCGTTGCCGTCATTGGAAGCAGTTGCAGATTCCCTGGCGGACTATCTTCTCCATCTAAATTGTGGGAATTTTTGCAAAAACCACAGGATTTGCTGAGCGACATCCCGTCATCATGTTTCAACCCCAGAGCATTTTATCACGAAAATGCAGAGCATCATGGGGTGAGTCCGCGCTCCATCCCTCTGCGTCCCTTAAGTTTGTCGCACCTGCAGCAGAAATGGTCCTCTCGCACCCTGAATGGTTCTTAGCAATGGATCCAGAGCACAGGTTCCTTGTTCAGCACTTCTTTGAATGCGTACAATGAGACAATTTTACGTATCATTCTCCAGCATCACGGTCCTCCAAATTCTTTTAGATGCAAGACTAATCAAGATTCCAGACCTCAAACGTTACCAAGTCATATATGCTCGATGAAGACCGTCGAGTGTTTGATTACAGTTTCTTCAACATCAACCCGAAGGAGGCTGAATCCATGGATCCTCAACATCGTATACTGCTAGAGACTGTTTACGAAGGCATAGAATCAGCTGGATATTCTATGCAAAAGCTCCAGGGATCTGCAACCGCGGTGTACGTTGGACAAATGACAGCAGATTATTATGATGTGCTCTCGCGTGATATCGAAAGCATGCCCCAATACATGGTAACGGGCACATCACGGTGTATCACATCGAATAGAGTCTCGTATTTTTTCGACTGGAAAGGCCCCTCTGTAACTCTAGACACCGCATGTTCCTCAAGCCTTGTCGCTGTACACCAGGCAGTTCAGGAACTTCGACGTGGCCAGTCAACTTTGGCGATAGCAGCTGGTGTAAACTTGATATTAGGCCCCGAGCTGTATATAGCTGAGTCAAAGGTATGGTTTTCACGAAGTCTGCCGAAGTACCTAGAACGGCGATGCTAAACTCGTGCATAGCTTCATATGCTTTCACCGACAGGTCGGTCAAGAATGTGGGATGCTGGTGCTGACGGTTATGCACGAGGGGAGGGTTTCGCAGCAATTGTGCTCAAGCCGCTCAGCCAGGCCATAGCTGATGGAGACGACATTGAATGCATAATACGCGAGACCGGAGTCAATCAGGATGGACGCACTGCGGGTATCACCATGCCCAGTGTCTCCTCTCAGTCCTCCCTTATCAGGTCGACGTATCAAAGATGCGGACTGGACTGCTCAAGTTTCCAGGATAGGTGTCAGTATTTTGAGGCACACGGTACTGGAACTCTAGCAGGAGACCCGGTCGAAGCGGAGGCTGTGCGTAACGCCTTCTTTGGCGAGCCACTGAAGAACCCGAGTGAGGGAAACGACTCTGAAGACAGCAACGTTCTCTACGTTGGCTCTGTCAAGACTGTCATTGGTCACCTAGAAGGCTCGGCTGGTCTAGCAGGCCTTCTCAAAGCCTCTCTTGCGGTCCAACATGGCCTAATCCCCCCTAACATGCACTTTCAGCGACTGAACCCGAAGATTGAGCCATTTTACCAGCACCTGCGCGTTCCCACTGAAGCGACTCCCTGGCCGTCACTACCTGATGGTGCGCCACGGCGAGCCAGTGTTAACAGCTTCGGTTTCGGAGGAACAAACTGCCACGCAATCATTGAGAGCTGGAGACCGACTAAAACTGCAACCAGCGATCTAGGCGATACGAGCCAGATTCCTTTTGGTCCTTTCACAATATCAGCAAAATCAGACTCCGCTCTGTATCGCTCCGCTACGGCCCTTGCGAGGACGCTTGAGGCAAAGCAAGATGAGCTCGAATTAGACAACTTGGCCTACACTCTGCAAATGCACCGTAGCGAGTTTGGGTTTAAGGCTAGCTTCTCGGCCACAACCTGCACAGAACTGCGAAGCAAGATTCAATCCGCCCTTTCGCATTCTTCAAATGGAGATGCGGAACTATCCGGATCCATTCCCTCCATCCATGTGACAAAGGACCTGCCACCACGGATACTAGGCGTCTTCACTGGTCAAGGAGCCCAGTGGCCAAGAATGGGAGCTGATTTATACAAGCACTCAGCGGCATTCCGACAATCTATCCTTGACCTCGAGTGTAGTCTCGCGGATCTTCCAGAACCCCCCGCTTGGTCCTTAACAGCAGAGCTCCTCGCGCCGCCCGAGACGTCTCGAGTCGACGAGGCTGCGATCTCTCAGCCGTTGTGCACTGCCCTTCAAATTGCCCTAGTCGATCTGTTAGCAGCCTCAGGGATCAAGTTCAGTGCAGTAGTGGGCCACTCCTCCGGCGAGATAGCGGCTGTGTATGCAGCAGGCTACATCAATGCATCTGACGCCGTACGAATAGCATATTATCGCGGTCTGCATGCCAACATTGAGTCCGATGTCCAAGTACCTGGACTTATGATGGCGGTTGGAATGGGCTTTGAAGATGCCCGCGCTTTCTGTCACAGGGACAATTTCCGGGGCAGAATTGTTGCAGCGGCCAGCAATTCGCGGTCCAGTACCACGCTGTCCGGGGACGCCGACGCAATTGAGGAGGCCAAAAACGTGCTCGACTCTGAAGGCATTTTTGCGAGGGTCCTGAAAGTCCAGAAAGCCTATCACTCGCATCACATGAATGCTTGCGCCGGCCCTTACTTGGATTCACTGCGCCAATGCAACATCGCTATAGAAAGGGCTGAGGGCCAGGGTGACTGTGAATGGTTTTCGAGTGTTTACGGTCCCGAAGGGAGAAGCATTGACGACCCCGCAGCGTTGCGAGACACATATTGGGTGAAGAACCTGGCCCAGCCCGTGCTGTTTTCTCAAGCGCTAGACAGAGCTGTGATGGAATCATACTGCTTTGATCTAGTTCTAGAAGTGGGTCCACATGCAGCGCTGAAAGGACCGGCTTCTGAAACAATAAGAGGTCTTACGGGTGTTATCATTCCATACACCGGGACACTGGCCCGGCAAAAGAATGACCTGAATACGTTTTCCGATGCACTGGGCTTTGTATGGAGCCGCTTCCAATCTCCTTCGCCGGTTGTTGATTTTCAAGGGTTCAGAAAAGCTTGTACCGGCGACGACAAGGCACCAAAACCATCTCTCATCAAAGGACTTCCCACATACGCTTGGGATCATGACAGGCCTCTATGGAAGGAGCCTCGAGTCTCGAGGGCTTATCGAGAACGCAAAAATCCACCCCACGAACTTCTAGGAACCGCAACGTCAAATGGCGATAACCAGGAAATGAGGTGGCGCAATATCATGAAGTTGAACGAGATGGAATGGCTTCGTGGCCATCAATTTCAGAACCAAGTTCTCTTTCCGGCTGCAGGCTACGTCTCAATGGCTGTTGAAGCAGCTATGAGGCTCGGTTGTGAAGGACAAGAGGACAGTGTACAGCTTGTTGAACTCGAAGACCTTATCATCCACCAAGCTATCACGCTCGAGGATAACTCGTCCGGAACAGAGGTCATACTGGTCATTCGTGCTGTTGAACGCACACCAACAACCATCACAGCGCAATACACGTGTTACAGTGGAGGTGTAGACGGTGCGTCACACGATGCCGACAAAGTCAACTTTACTGGTCGCGCCACCGTGACACTGGGAGAGCTCCCGGTACCTGATGCCCTGCCTGCTAGGGAAGCACCCAGCTTGCCTATGTCAGAGCTTGATCTCTCTCGATTCTATACATCATTGGAGGACATTGGACTTCGATACTCCGGTGATTTCCTGGTCGAATCGGCGTCTCGAAGACTAGGCACTGCTACTGTCGCTGTTCGGCGCGTAGAGTCTCCTTTGAAGGTCCATCCTGCAACGTTGGATGCAGCATTTCACGGAATTTTTGCTGCTTACTGTTTCCCAGGAGACGGAAGGTTGTGGACGACTTTCCTCCCAACCAGCATAAATCGCGTCCGGGTGGATGTCTCTGCTCAGCATCCTTACTGGACTGAATCATCTATCACTGCAGACTGCTACCTGACATCCACGACCGCCAGGACAATCTCGGGAGACGTCAACCTGTACTCTGGTCAGGAGCTTCATCCTGAAGTGCAGATCGAAGGACTCACCTGCACTTCGTTCGAACGGGACCTTGAGCGATTTGATCGGAAATCCTTTGCACAAACTTCTTGGGTGGAAGACATATCCACGAGCGTTCTCCCTGAGGCCCCATGGTCTTCGGAGCAGAAGGATCTCTCGACGGTCATTGAACGCGTCATCTACTTCTATCTGAGGAAACTTCGGGACGAAATATCTCCTGATGAAATACCCAACTTACAATGGCATTTCCAATGTCTGATGAGTTGGGCTCTGGACCATGTACTCCCGCGAGTCGAGCTCGGCGAGCATCCTCGCGTTCGGGCTGAGTGGAAAGATGATACTCCGGCGATGATCGCATCCTGGCAATCCCAATACCGCGGCCATGTAGATATGGATCTTGTCACGGCTTTAGGGGAGTCATTACCCGCTATAGTCCGAGGAACCTTGCCAACGTTACAAGTTATGATGGCAAACGACATGCTCAACAGACTCTACAAGGAGGGTCTGGGATTCACTCAAGCAAATCATCACATGGCTGGTTTGGTGTCGCGCTTCGCCCACAGATATCCCAGCATTAATGTCCTCGAAATTGGGGCTGGAACGGGTGGCACAACCATTAATGCCCTCCCAGCTCTCTCGCCACAATTCAAGTCATACACGTACACGGACATATCGCCGGGATTTTTCGAAAACGCAAGAGCTCTTTTTCATGATTATTCATCCAGGATGATATTTAAAGTACTTGATGTCGAGCGTAATCCCATGGACCAAGGCTACGAGGAGAATTCCTATGACCTGATTATCGCGTCTAACGTACTGCACGCGACCAAAGTCCTGGCCACTACGCTCCAAAACTGCAGAAGGCTGTTGAAGCCTGGAGGCTATCTCCTGTTGCTCGAAATCACAAGTTCGGATGACACAATTCGTCCAGGCTTCCTCATGGGCGGTTTACCAGGATGGTGGCTTGGGAGGGACGACGGCAGAGTTCACGGCCCGACGATCAGTGAAAGCCAATGGGACACAATTCTCATGGAAAACGGCTTCTCTGGAGTAGACACTGCATGCAGAGACTTTAGTGAGGGCCACTTCAACACAGTCATGGCCACACAAGCGGTTGACGATAGAGTGAATGTCCTGCGCGATCCGTTGTCCATGACTGCTATGTCTCCTGGGACCGGAATGCCATCAATTTCGTCTGTACAAGACCTCGTTATTGTGGGCGGGAAGAGCCTGAACGTCGGCAGACTGATTAGAAGCGTGAAGAGGCAGTTGCAGTCTATTGCAACTGATATCCGCGTGGTGCATGGCCTGGAAGATTTCGCCGAGAATCACGTCCCGTCCGGTGCTGTGACGCTGTGCCTCACTGATTTGGATGAGCCTGCGTGGAAGTCCATGACGGAGTCGAAATTCAAAGGAATGAAGAATTTAATTCTCGGGTCTCGTCACTTGCTGTGGGTCACAAGGGGTCGGCTGGCTAGCGAGCCGTATAGCAACATGACTATCGGTATGGGTCGATCAATCATGTCGGAGGTCCCTCATTCCTCTTTGCAATTCCTAGATCTGGATAACCTCGGCACAACAGGATTGGAAGCAAGTACATTGTCGGAAGCCCTTCTTCGGATTGTGTATCTTGACAATCCGAATTTTAAGAACGTACTTTGGAGTGTCGAACACGAGCTCTGCATAGAAAAGGGAAGAATCTTGATTCCACGAATCATCCCAGATGATGACCTGAATGATCGCCTAAATGCTCAGAGGCGACCCATTCACAAAGCTGTCGACCTTGCAACCGCGTCTGTGGAAATTGTCCAACAGGGTGACAGCATCACACTGGTGCAATCTGAGCAACATGAACTCACTGATACGAAACAAAGCTGCAAGAACACGGCTTTCCGTGTCCTTGCCTCTTCTCTCTTCCCTTTCAGTACAAGAGACCACCGTTCATTCTTTGTCTGCCTTGGTTTGGAAACTCGATCAGGCCGTAAAGCTCTATTCTTGTCCCCAAAGAATACCTCGGTCGTTTGCGTTTCCCCAGAGGAGGTAGTGGAATGGGACTCGCAGCTGAGTGATGAGGAGGCTTTCCAGAGCGTTCTTGCGCACCTGGTTGCGGACAGCCTTTGCTACGAGGTCGACGGATCTCTGTGGGTTCACGAAGCCGACGACTTACTAGCCAGGTGCCTTCTGCAGATTTCCGAGGGCCGAAGGATGGACATCTTCCTGAGCACATCTTTGTCAAAAGGAGATCCATTGCGATCCTTTATTCATCCTCGAACGCCTGTGCGAGAATTGAGAAGAATATTACCATCAGGTGCGACACGAATGATCGATGCTGGCCATGGCAATAATGAGCTTTTCGAAAGTATTCTCAAATCTTCGTATGGGAACGGATATGCTCACATCCAGCAAGTTTTCATGAACGTCGGCTGTCGCAAGACCGTATCGCTTCCATTTACACATCAAGACATCGAGCGGAGACTAGTGGAAGCATGTCAACAAGCCTATTTTCACCCTTCTTCTGGTAGCGAAAATACCTTGCCTACAGGCATTACTGGAGTGCATGAAATCAACGACTTCTCTTGCGCGGACATCGGTCCTGTTCACGTCGTCTCTTGGAGGGTACAAGAGCCGATTTCAGCCTTAATACAATCCTTGGAACTGCCAGGCCTTTTCTCGAACAAGAAGACATATTTCTTGGTCGGACTTACAGGTGAAGTTGGTCTGTCGATCTGCGATTGGATGGTGAAGCACGGCGCCCGATACTTGGCCGTCACAAGTCGAAACCCGAATGTGCCTCCGTCTGTGATAGAAGATTTCAAGCGAAAAGGTGCCACCATCCGGGTCTTCTCGCTGGATGTATCTGACCGGGCCGCATTATTTAAAGTCCACGCTGAAATATGTGCCACGATGCCCCCAATCGCTGGTGTCGCCAATGCTGCAATGGTACTGCACGACAAAGCTTTCGAGAACGCCACATTGGATCATTTCAACGTCGTTCTTGGACCCAAAGTTCAAGGGAGCAAGAACTTGGACGAACTATTCTCCACGACAAAATTGGATTTCTTCATCCTCTTCTCCTCCCTAGCTTGTGTCGTTGGCAGCAAGGGTCAGTCGAACTATGGAGCGGCCAATCTGTTTATGCACACTCTTGCACATCAAAGGAGAGGTCGTGGTGTCGCCGCCTCCATAATAGACATTGCCATGCTTTTGGGTGTGGGCTACGTCGCCCGCTCTATCGACCAGTACGAATCCCAGATGAGACGCTATAGCTACATGGCGATCTCGGAACCTGAATTCCATAGCATCTTTGCTGCTGCTATTCTCTCGGGCAAACCAGAGTCTAATCATTCCCCTGAGCTCATCATTGGTCTTGGAGCGGATGCGGACGCGCCTTGGAGCAAGGACCCTCGCTTCTCAAACTACGTGCGCAATGAACAAAAGTCAGCAGAGGTTGCGCAGAGCAAAGAATCCTCCAAAAGTGTTTTGAGTCAGCTTGCTGTTTCCAAAGATAGCACTGAAGCCCTGGAAATCATGGTGCGGTCCTTCTCAAAGAAGGTCGAGCTGATACTGCAGCTAGCGACCGAGAGCTTGGATCCTCAAGAACCTCTCGTAAGACTGGGAATTGACTCATTGGTGGCAGTCGAGCTTCGATCATGGTTTTTGAAGGAGCTCAATATTGACATGCCGGTCCTCAAGATACTGAATGGAGCATCGGTATCTGATCTTTGCAAGGACGCATTGGGCAGGCTATCCGGATCTTCTCGAGCAGCGGACGCCGGAGGTGGTGGATTGAAGCCCGCTGAGCCCTCCGGGTCCTCGTCTCCCTCGGTTCCAATGAGTTCTGCAGAGAGCAATTCCGGAATGGTGACGCCGAACACCGAGCCTCTCTCAAATTCCCAGTCCAGTCTCGCCTTGGAGGGCTTGCCTCAAATCGCGGCGACTGCGCCGAATGTGGAAATGAATGGTTTTGCGGGACAATCATACGAGAGGGTCGGGCCCGCGTCTTCCGGACAAAGTAGACTTTTCTTCATGCAGGAATACCGTGAAGACAAGTCTTCGTTTACTGTTCTCATGCTTGGAAAGACCCAGAGGACAGTCAATTTGACGAGGCTGGAAAAGGCTCTTGCCGATGTCGCTCGCAATCACGAGGTTCTCCGAAGCGCGATCTTCATGAACAAATCATCAGGAGAAGTTGTTCAGGGTGTACAAGCGACTTCCGGGATCACTTTTGAACACAAAATCATCAAAGGACCAGAGGATCTGGACGCCGAGATGAAAGCTCACGAGAAGTTTGCGTTCGATCTAGCCAAGGGCCAAGTCCTCAAGTTCCTCGTGCTGTCGGAGTCACCAACACGTCAATACATACTGGTCTGCTTCCATCACATCGTTCTGGATAGTGTTAGTGGGATTGTTTTCTTGAAAGATTTAGACACGGCATACACAGGCGGAACTTTGACACCGCCTACGCAACAAGCCATTGATTTGTGCGTCAAGCAGAAAGCCAACAATAATCCAAGCAAAGACAAGCTGGATTTCTGGGGCTCCATGTTTAAGAGCTCTCTGGCACCTATGCCTTTGATGCCATTTTCCAGGGTCACCAATAGGCAAGTTATGCGTCCTTTCAAGGTAGTATACCGAGGCGTAGTGCTAGACCCACAGATAACAAGTCGAGTCAAGGTGTTGAGCGCTCGTCTCAACGTGACGCCATTCCACGTCTATCTTTCCACTCTGGTGGCTTTCTTGTCTCGCTGCCTCGGTATCCAGGAATTACCAATCGGGTTTATGGACAGCAACCGGGCGGATGTCGAAGATGCCGTGACGGTTGGCTATTTCATGAACACGCTGCCCCTGCGTTACGCTCTACAGAAACAGTCAACTTTCGCATCTCTTGTACAACAGACGCGAGACATGGTTTTCGCAGCCCTTACCAACGCGTCCCCTCTCAGTTCTATTGTGGAGCATCTCAACGTCCCGAGATCGGCCGATCATCATCCTCTGTTCCAAGCGACTTTGAATTACCGTCTGGACAATTCGACTCGATCGAACTTTGGGGATGTCCCAGTTGAGTGGATCGACGGCACCACTCCATCATATCCGTACGACCTGAAACTTGATGTCAATGACACGCCAGACGGAACCCGTCTCTTACTCATCACTCAGAAGTATCTCTACGATGCTTCAGACGCAAACAGGATATTGCAATGGTATGAGCGAGCTCTGACCGGATTTCTCTCTGATCCCAATCTTCCGATCGGCTCCTGCTGTCTAAGCACACCACAAGATGAAGTTGACTGTATCACTTTGGGGAGAGGGCCGCAAAGCACTGTGTCATGGCCCAGTACATTGGCACATCGTATCTTCGAGATGGCAAGCCTGTATCCAGAGTCTACGGCAGTCAAGGACGCCTCTGGTCATTCTCTTACGTACTCTGCCATGATGGGAAATTCTCAACAAATTGCTGCCTCCTTGCAAAACACAGGAGCCAGGCCAGGAGCGCGAGTTGTGGTATTCCTCACCAGCGTCGCTGATGTTGCTTCTGCCCTGATAGCTACTATGCGTCTCGGGCTCGTCTACGTTCCCGTGGATCCCCGAAAATCTCCTGACATTCTTCATACAATTGTCTCGGATTGTGAGCCATCCATTATATTGTGTCATGGAACCACCATGTCCCAAGTAAACCGGCTTGCTTCGAGAGGCATAACTGTCATCAACATTGAGGATCCTGTTGACAGAAAGTTATCTGATGACGACGACACTGAAATATTTGCAGAGCCGGATCAAGATGGTTTCATAATCTACACGAGCAACCCCGAACCAATGGGTGTCCTGTTGACGCACTCAGCAGTCGTGAGCGACATATGGTCCATGTCCTCAGAATTCGGACTTGCCCGCGAGACCGTTCTGCAGCATGGAGAATTAGGGTCCAGCATGTCATTGAAACAGATACTCATTGCTCTTGCAAACGGTGGAACTCTCATTCTAGCCCCGCAAGATGTTGAGAGCGATGCTGCCGGTATTGCACGCGCGGTTCGCACTGAGGGCGTCACGCTGACAGCGTTGACACCCTCTGAGTATTTCTCAGTATTCCAACATAACCGCGACATGCTCAAGACGTGTTCCGCATGGCGTTTTGCTTTCTCACATGGCGAGAAAATGACGTCGAGATTGCGGAGTGCATTCAGAGATCTAGCTCTTCCCAGCCTTGGGTTGTTCAATCTTTACACAGCACCAGAACTCGGCCTGCTTAGCATTGGAGGTAAAGTAAACTACCTTGAGAGCGTTTCAGATACTGAAGAAGGAGTTTCTGGCCGTGTGATGCCAAACTGCTCCGTCCTTGTTGTGGACCACGACTTGAAACCCTTGCCTGTTGGCTATCCTGGAGAGATTGTGATCTCTGGGGTAGGCCTAGCCAAGGGTTATGTTAACAGACCAGGCGAGGAGTCCCGTCGCTTCATTGAGAACCCGGTCTCTCTACCCGATGACATCTCTAGATGCACGAGACGACATTTTCGAAGCGGCGACAAGGGCCGAATCCTGGAAGACGGGTCCGTGGAGGTCATTGGACCCCTTGATGGAGGCAAAATGGTCAACATCCGCGGCCATCCGGCCCTACTGGATGACATTGCCCCTGTGATAGTCAGGGAAGGCAGTCCATTCATACTCGATGCCGCTGTTTCCTGGCGCGAAGGGCCAGGAGTGCTTGTCGCTTTCATCACCTTCGCAGAAGAGCCTTTGATGCCCAAGGAAACCTATTTGGACCATCTCCGGGTCAAGTTGCCCCTTTCAACTAATTTGATTCCCGATCATATAGTCTCAACAGGGTCCATCCCTCTGACCTTGGACGGCCAGAAGAATTGGTCCGCCATTGACGACTTGGCCATCCCCGAAAAAGTGGGTGATTCGACGTCAACGACAAAAATCTCATTAATTGAAAATCGCGTAAAGAGAGTCTGGGAGGCGGTACTACCTTCTGGACAGGCGCTGAATCTGGAGACCGATTCTGATTTCTTCCACGTAGGAGGAAATTCATTCCTTCTTATCAACCTCCAGTCCGGCTTGCAGGATGAGTTTGGCAGTAGGCTTGCAATCCCGGACATGTTCCAATTCAGAACTATACGGGGCATGGCCAGGCGGATTTTAGCGGACGAAGTAAATGCTTAGATGCTCGAGGAGGATGGATTGTAGTATTTCAGGAATTGATACAAATCTCGCAAACTAGCATTGATTAGGCCGACACAATGGAAAAAGTCTTAGCCACCTGGCACCCGTTTTGATCTGTGAGGGCTGAGGTTTGTATTATTCTTGGTGTCCTAGCTGATACATATGCGAGTATGGATTGAGTATGTTACTCAGCAAGTTCGTGTCAGTGATGTTGAACAGTTAACATCTATTTTGCGCCTCTCGAGCTAAGATAGATCGAAACCATGGCAGTTCGTTTATCCAGTAACTAGGTAATAATTGCAAAGTAACAAATCATAAGCGGACCACGATGGGTCGTATGGCCGAGCGAGACATCATAGAGTAAACAAATTTAGACTAGTCGAGGGAAAGGCACACTGTAAACATTTGATAATACTAATTAATATTGGAATCTTTCTCCACCAAGACCTGCCGCTACTACATCGCGTAATCATGTGCTTGCAGATACCAACAATGTTTTCATCTTGAAAATCAACAAATGTCCGTAGCTCCATTACCCGTCAACGTCCAGACAGAGTTGTCAGCGCAAGGACTTTCACGAATAGTAGTGCCATCAACCCTCAGGGCGATGTCAGTATCACGGGTATTCGCGAACTCAGTCCTGGCAGAGATCCGTACCTCCCCGCCACCATTCACAGTACCGTCCCTGATACGGAAACCATAGCAGTTCTCTACCAGAAGGGAGTTACCACCATTGTCGGCCAGATCAGCGCTGACGATATCAATTCCACCAGACTGAGAAACACAGAAAATCCCGCGGCCGCCCCCACGGGAGACGACCTTGTCAACAACAATGTTTGTATCATAGCTGCTGCCCTTCTGGCCAGCGTTGTTGGCGAAACGAAGTGTAGCGTAGCCAGTACCGGTACCGACGTTGTCGCCGTCAACGAGACCGACGCGAACGTCCGTGGAGGCTTGAATAAGAAGACCACACTCGCCGACGTCCCGTGCAATGACGGTGCCAATGTTGAGGCCGGCGATATTCCAAGTCTCAACGGCGTGGCTGCTGGCGCCTGAGACGTCGATTGTGTCCATAGTGACATCAGTGTTGGCGGCCTCGTCGCGGTCGAAGCGGATGCCCAAGCCTTCGGACAGTCTCATAGTAATCTGGCCGAGAACGAGACCGCTAGTACCATAGAATCGCAAGCCAAAGTATGGGCTTCCAGTCATGGATAGATATGCAATGTTGACATTCTCGGTGTTGACGGACTCTATAGCACCCCGATTGGCACGATAGTCGACATCAATGGTGCCACAGCCCTCGAATATCTTGCCACTATCGATGGATATAGTGTTGGCGCCAATGGAGCCGGAGGCTATGACCGCGACTCGTTGTCCCGATGAGGTGCCATCAAGGGCAGCTTGGATAGCCGCAAAATAATCAGAGCCAGAGTACAGCTCGGTGCTGCCTTTGACAGCCTGGTAGCTACCGGACGAACCAGTTACTTCTGCATCGGGAGTTCCTGCGCCGCACTGAGCGGTGACAGAAGACGCGAGTGCTAACAGCACGGTCGTGAGACTGAGGAAAGAGACCATGATTGGGATTGATGAACAGACAGATGTTTCGATTTTCCATTGTACGAATGTGACGACCGTCCACCTACATCTAAATTATATATCTGTGAGCAACAAGAAGCGAGTTTCGTAGTTCATTACAGGATGTTCTGAGAAACCTCAGCGACTCATTGATGCGGTGGAATAATCAACTCCGCCTTGGACACAATTTACTTGTTTTCGGGACAAGGCTGCAGTCCCTTGGCAGCAAAGCTTGACTGGAGTACAATGCTCCGAACAGAATCGGTCATAGGTGCAAAAGATTTTCGCCTTGAAAGCAAAGTAGTACTGCAACCAGGCTGAAATGGCATGTCGCAGTCCTCCGAAAGCCGTGTCGTGTGAGCTGTCGTGTTGCCGTGCTGAATGTTTGACAATCATAGTTTAGAGCATCAAGAAACTGACCAAGTGAAAAGAAGCGTCTGGAACAAGTATGTATGCCCCAGTCAAGGGCATCCTTAGGCGCCCTGATCACATCTCCTCCAACGCAAGGGTTGTTGCCACTCACACCATTGCTAGTTGCTACCTATCATGTTGGTCTCGTACTATTTGCTTCCTTGGTGTCATAACCTCGTCACTTGGGAACACTGAGGCATCGAAACCCCTTTTTAAACGACATTGAACTACTCTTGCAGTATGGTTCCCCTCCTCAGAGCTAGGTTCTTCTTGATGATCATCGGTTGGCAGCCGTCTCTTGGCTTGCAGATCAACCCATATTCCAGGAAGCACACCAGCATCGTGACGGGGCCGGACCATGTCAAAAATTCAATGTCCGTCTCGTAACGGGGTTGGGATTAAAGCTAGGATCTGGTTGCCAATAATCTCCAAGTCCTTACAACTCAACAACGCACGCACGACTGGGACGCATGGGCATGCTGCCGAGTCGGCTACTAGCTTGGCAGGTTTTACAATAGTCCCCAAGGAGCACTGCATTCGCTCAGTGTTTGGCATATAACCATGTGGCTAAACATCTTGGACCTTTTTTGTTTAATCTCTTCTCACGTTCAGGTTTACCAAGTCGGCCCGGGATATATGCGACCGCATCTAATCTCGATTAATCGAACTGGTGTTATTGACGGTTGGAGGCTACGAGCTAACCCTGCCTTCACCATTCTCAAAGCTGGCTACCTAGTAGTAACACGGTGTGTTGACAACCCACTCAGCATTGGTCTGTCCACTAGCAATGCGAATACAGTAGGTTCGTTTGAGCGTTTTCTCACATCGAAAAACTTGAATATGGTTTAATCAGCGGAAAGTCATGGGTGCTCATTGGCGCGGAGGCCTCTCTCCTGTCGAAGACGAGATGCCATGATTGTGGAACTCGGCCCGGTAGTCTTGACAAGCTGGACTGTGTGCGAATCGTTGTGTTCAACGGTGAACATGGGCCCCCTTAGCAATCACTGTACCATCTCCAGGATCTGATTTGTCGAGGACCACGTGCTCGCCAAACCTACCTTAGGTACGCTGGAGCCCAGAAGGGTTGTCACAACGTGAATTACAACTAAAGCAGCTTCTACAGTGAGGCACCATAAGTTCCAGCACAAATGCGCTGAGGCCTTCCTAGAAATCTGTTGATTTAGTGGTGATCTTACATCTGGGTCTATCTTCATTTCATAAATCACTGCCATGGTCAGCCTATCAATAATTTATCCAATCCTAGTTCTGCGTAGCGGATGCGACAATCTTCCTCATGCTCGGTGTTTGAAAACTAATTTGAAAGAATCTAGTGATGATTCACAAAGCTGACGCTATCTAGGTACGATCTTCCTCGACATGTTCCGTTTGCTACAGTCCCCACTGCTTGCACCAGTGCTTCATCATATCCGGAGTGACAGCAGTGGTTTCCTGGACCACTGAGCATCTTTCCAGTGTCTTCGCCATATCGTAAATAACAGGTTGCATACCCGCACCCGCAGCCATTCCCCGGTAAGAATCAATAAGCTTGACACCAGGATTGCGTGCCACACTTTCCTCGCCGTCAACCTGCGTCTTGTCCAAACGATCGCACCACTCTTCGAAGGAAATCAGCTCTTTGATTCTTTCCTCGCCGTAGAATTCCTGCACAGAAGCTGCCAAGGTTCCCCACTTCGTCTCATGCGGATTCACGCCGTGGTAGTAGCCATTCATGTCATTGGCCTGACTCAAAACCCGTGTCACGCCCGCGGCCTCGAGAATGAGCTTGGCAATGGCCTCAGCAGGTGTCCAGTCGACCCTGTCCATGGCGCCCAAGTTATTCGGCAACGCCTTCAAGTATAGACTACTAGCGATGATGCTAGGTAGCCATTCCTGACGGTTCCACATTCCCTGCTCAGCCTGCGGTCCAGCGACTTGACCAACACGCACCATGGCGTAAGGAAAGTCACCAGCAGACTGGGCCGCAGCGTCCTCGATGATCAAACTGCCCACCATCTTACTGCGGCCGTAGCCACCGCCAGGCAGACTGAGGTCCTCGAGACGTGCCTCGGGGACCTTCGCACTCCCGCGGTCTTCGGCATGCCAGCGATCCGCCACCGCGATGGAAGATATGAATGTCACGGCAACGCGCTTGGACGCTGTGGCTGCGAGGTCGCCTACATATCGCACACCAGCAAGGAACGGCTCGAATGACTCGATAGGAATATTGAAGTTGACTGGCCAAGCATTGTGAATAATGCGATCAGTCTCGGCTAGCAGACGTTGGTATACCTCTGTAGAGAGTCCAAGATCCGGCTTTGACAGGTCAGCTTGGTAAAATTCGGCCTTGGTGTCGAGAACGTCAACATCCAGGCCACGATCTGTGAGAGCCTTGACTTGCTGGGCGCGGCCGCCATCCGCGGAGCGATTGAGGCAGATGATTTTGGACACTCGTTCGTTGCGGCCCATCAGATCAAGGAGATAGGATCCGAGCATGCCAGTCGAGCCAGTGAGGACAACGACTTGGTTCTCGTTACGAGGGTCAGGGCGATTAGGAGCAGCTTTGATCAGGTTCTGCGTATACTTGCGGTGGATGGCGGCCATGGCTTCTTGCTGCTGCTCATCTTCGCTCTGTGTACCGTTGTTGCCATTTATCACAGTGTTGAAAATGTACGTAGCGAGACGTCGCGGCGTGGAGTTTGTGTAGATGACTTTGGGTGCCAGCGCCTTTGCGTCCACTTCGTAACCGCTGTCTTTCAGACCGGCCCTAAGAATCTTGGCAGCGTTCATGACTCCAAGGGAGTCGATGCCAGCAGCAAAGAAGTCGACGTCAATGTCGAGATCCTTGGCGGCGAGCTGCTTCTGCAGAGTCTCCACAATGGACTGGGCAAGGGTCTCTTCAGACTCGATGTTGAGCTTGGGCGCCTCATCGTCAGTGGCGCCACTGTTCTCGTACATCTTCTCAATATCCTCTTCGTAAAGTTTGACAGTCATCGCTCGCTGGATGGTGCCCTTGCCAGCGCGGAGGAAGGGCTTTGATGGGTTAGAGAGCACCACCAAGTCGCGGGAGATGCGTCCATGTTGAACAGTTTCCTCATTGGCACGCTCCACCAAAGGCCAAACCCTGTCCAGCAGAGCCTTTGCCTCTTCCTTGGTTTCGGGATACACCTTTGGCTCAACAATCACACCTGCCTGGAACTTCTGTGAGCCCACCACCATGGCACCCTTTAGCTCCGCATGATCGCTGATGATCTCTTCGATAGTAACCGGGTTGAGTTTCTCTCCATTACTGAAAACAATGATGTTGTCGGCGCGGCCATGGTAAATCCAGTGATCAGGAAGCTCGGGGTGAGGTCTGTAGAGATCCTTGGTGCTCCACTCGTCCAAGTCGGGAAACGTGTAAAAGACTCCTTGGAGCCCTGGGTGCTTCTTGTTCTCGTTTTGTCTCACCATTATCATCTCATAGACGTCTTCTTCGCCATCCTGCTTTCTAAATTCGCATGCGAGAATGTCCTTATTGTAGTGGAAGTATTGCCAGAGCATGGGGTCCTTCTTTGTGTACACTGCGAAAGGAGCAAACTCTGTCGCGCCCATGAAATTGAATAGCCTAGCGCCTCGCTTTGTCAGGCGATTTCCACACTCTCGGGCGAGGTTACCACCACCGTAGGCAACCGTAGTCAGTTTTGCAAGGGCCTGAATTCCTTGCTCTGACTGACCCAAGTCTTCGATAATGGCGGGCGGCAACATTGCAGACTCTACATCTGCCTTGTCCAGACACTCAATCACCAAGTCAGAAGTCATTGGGCGATCAGTAGGTCCCAAGACAACCGGACAGTTCTGATAGAACGCGTTGATAATGACACCGATGATGCCGGCCATGTGGAACAGAGGCATAGGCACGAATATTCTCTTCGCCTCAGCCCAGTCAGCGGTAGCGATCCTTTCGTCTCTCCATTTGGGGAGACCCTGCAGGGCATCAGCAACGGCAACCATGCCTTGCCTGACGATGATGGGCTTGGGCAGGCCAGTGCTGCCGCTGGTGTGGAGGACGGAGAAAGGATCCCACTCGCCCTCCTCGAAAGTCTTGTTGTATGGGAAGTGCGGGATTTCATTCTCAGGGAACCACTCGTCAATTGGGCTAACTTCGATGGCGTGCATCTCACGTTCCTCAACCCATGATTGGACAGCCTCCTTGTGAGATCCAGCGTATGCGATTATGTTGCAGTTTGTCTTCTTAAAGAGGTTGAGTTGGCCTTCTTTGGTGTTGCGTGGTGAGATGAACAGAGCCTGCCCACCAGGTTAGGTTAGGCTTGCGCCTTGTTGTACCGTAGGCACTCTTTAGCTCGAATTGTGTATGTACTGACCTGATACCCGGCTTTCACAGACGCAATCATGCTGACGACGTATCGCGCATCGTTGGGTCCAATGTAGGCAAGAGTTGGGAAACTATTCGCTTCTGGCTTCCCACATAGTTCGACCATTCGGTGGGCGGCACGGTTGACCGCATTGGCCATGTCCTTCCAAGTGATGACCCTCCATCCATCTGCTGGATCAGACGAGCGCGGAATTTGAAGGCATTCTCGAGTCGGATCCTGAATCGAGACTTGGTCGACTAGGGTTGGCAAAAGGCGTTTCCCAAATGGCAATTCATTGCAGTTCTCAACAGAGCCCATGCTGTTTACTTTTGTTGTCTCGGAAAAAAGAATTAATGCTTTCTATGTGATATGCTGGAATTCGCTGACTGCTTTGATTGTCAAATTTGAGTTGCTGATGATGTGGAATTGATTGCGGTCTAAGATGTTCGTCCAAAGGGTCTTAAGAGAGATATGGGTTAGGTATTGAAACGGCGCTGTGACGGCAGCGCTTATTATATCATAGTGAAGTTCGCCATCTCGTCAAGATTCAAAACGCGACCATTTTCGCCATCTAGCGACTCGTGTTGCCAGTGTCGACCATGGGACCCGGTTTTCGACATTTCTAGATCATTTAGTCTAGTAAAGGAGCCAGGGGGTTCGCTGTCTGTCTTCGGCGCCTCGGGTGTACCGTTCTTCTATGAGTACGTACCATGTGCCCACAATTTCGGTGACACCAACCTGCTGAACTCTACCCAGAGAGTGTCCCTAGTAGCTGGACTTGAGAAAGCGGTCGGCGTCAATTTCATCCGCAGAGGAGTACCTCAGACTCGACTCCGCAAGACTAGTCGAAGATGTCCCATCATCAACTATAAGATACCTGAAGCTATTGTATCCGGGGCCAGATGCAGTGGTGAAAAGTGACGCAAGGGTGTCATAGACGCTAATATGCGTGCCGAACTGGCCGTGCTATTCGCGAAACTTACTTTTGATCACTAATGTACACCACGAGGACAATCTGCTACGTGAGCTCTGTTCCTCTACCTTTACCTTACATAGATTGTGCCTGATTTTCGAGATTTCTATGATATGTGTACACGCGACCTGTCGGTCTGTTGAACGTGTGCTATCTGGCTTGTCGTTCAATCACAAATGACGTACGAGTGCCCTGCATACAGGGGAAAGTCCCGAGCCGCGAGCGGCCCGATGCGAGGCTTTGTTCAGGTCCGCGGATGCTCCGAATTTACAACTGTCTCCCCTACCAGCCTACCTCACAAGAGTCCAGTGTGGGCCCGAAAGCTTGTGCAATTCGCTTGTTATGCCAAGTCCCGAAGCGCGAGGTGCCGCAGCCCGCAAAAAAAATAAAAAAAAATCATAAGGGAGGAACAAAACATCGAGGAAGCCCGTCGACCCAATTTCTAGGGCCTGTTCAGTTCTCAATTTTTTTACCTCAAACGGCTGAGTGTGAGAGACTTGTCGAACATTATTCATGCTTTCTATGAAAAACATTTCTACCACCTCGACAACATAACTAGGGAAGACTCGGATATGGATGGTGGTGCTTTCACGAGGAACGCAGGGCTCCTCCAATTCTTCTTTCTAAAAGCGATCGACGCGCAAATACCAGATACCTACCTAGGCCAGTGTTGGGCCATTACCAACCCACGATTTCTCTTGCAACCAGACCGTGGAGCACGGCGCTATACAGTCAGCTCCTCATCACTGACCCTTTCCCTTAAAATACGGCCATGTGCCAAAAATGTAGTCGACCTGCAGGATTCCCTGCCAGCAATCCAAGAGAACTATGGTTTTGTGCCATGTACCTAGGAATGTTTGAGGGGGCTGCAAACCTGTAGAAGAGCGAACGATGCGTTCAGCGCGGGAAGCATTACGGCTGGCGCAGCTTGACCAGCAACTAAACGGTCTCTGGCCGTGAGTACTCCTTAGCTAACCAGCCTGTAATCGTCTGCCCAAACATGTTTGGATCGTCCAGCAAACCCCAATGTGCACCGTCCAACGTGATATTGGTCAAGTGCGGGAGAAACCCAGCCTGGACACTCGGCAGAATGAAATCCTTCCTGGCGACAATATCGCCTTCATATCCAACATACAGGGTGGGTACATTGCAAACATTGTTTTCTGGTCTCCCCTCGCTGTCCTGAAGACCAAGCACAAAGCTCTTATACCAGCACGTCGGTCCCTCAAACCCATCTTGACTCATCCGTTCTACAAAGGCCTTCTTCTTTTCCTCGGTCGCGTACGGTCTGCGTTCAAGGTGAAAACCCTCCCCCCTGCGCTCGATGAGCTTCCTAATTCCCCCATCAGTGCAAAATATCTCTAGCCAGGTATCGGGCGAGTGCAGAGCATCGAACACCAAATCCGCATTCTCAGTCAGAAGCCTTGGCCCGTCGTCGGCAGTGAAGAGCTTCCAGTACCATCCTATTCCATTTCCAAGGACCTTCTCTGTCATTGCGATCATCCCATCGAGATCGAACGGCTGGTGATTGATACCGACGTATCCAGTGTTCACCAGCACGAGGCCTGCCACCCGCTCCGGGTGCAGATTGTAGAGCATCTGAGCAGAGCGAGAGCCCCAATCGTGGCCTAGGGAGATGACCTTGTCGAGGCCTTCGCTGTCGAGTATGTCGATGAAGTCGCTGACAATCCCGCTCATCTTGTATTCGACAGGGTCGGTGGGCTTGGATGTCCCGGCGTAGCCGAGTTGGTCAACAGCGATGACGCCGTAGCCAGCTTGTTTTAGGTGTGAGTTGATCAGGTCCTCCCATTCTGCAGCTGAGTCGGGAAATCCATGCTGGAGAAAAAGTGTGGGCTTGGTGTCCTTAGCTGGGGACACGTAGTAGGTATACGTGAAACCCCGCTTGGTTTTGAAAGTCTTTTTGATAAGATGATCCATCTTGCCTCTTGATCGCTTGTGCGCAACAGTATCTTGGATGTCACACTGCGCTTTGCAAGTAGGTGATGACGAGGGACGGTAGGTCTGCCTCCCCATCAAGCTTATTGACTCCTCAAAGACATTGATACTTCAAAGAGACAACAAAAATGGGCAACGAAAGGGCCTGTATCACAAGTTGAAATTCTATAGCTTTCCATCACATTCATGTAAGCCAGCTAGGCAGCAATACATCACTGTCCACATTTGAGCGGGGTATATATTCAGCCCTATGGCCATAAGCAGCCTGACGCCTGGTGGTGGAGCCTCCCTGCAAGCAGTTCGGCCATACTGAGCTCTCCAAGCAACGGGGTAAGCCGCTTGTGTTACCTCGACGACGACAGGCGAACCCTGTCCGGACGACACGCCAATTCAAATATCGTGCTTTGTGTATACAGATGCTACAGACCTTGACGAATCTTCTGCACCAGGAGAATGTAGACAGTACCTATAGACGGGGCTACTGTGTCAATTCTCTTGTGTGACTGAAGGGAGATAACACCGGGTATGGCGCGGGCTCAACTAAAACTGGACTACGTATCATTGTCACGTCTGGGAGCGATCAGTCTTTTTATAAACATGAACAGCCGTTGACATTAGATACTGAAGAGTATGCTTGAAGTCCTGAACGCAGATCCGTGAACGACGTCATTCTGGATCAATAACAAATAATAAGATATCTAATTTATAGGTACTATCTTCTCGCAAGTACCTACCTGAGGTACGTTATTGGTTCTGCAGCCATTTGTACATGTGAGACTGGTTGAGCATATATCAACACACGCCTCAGTAAGCTCTAGGCTGTCCTTTCTTGCACTTTGACCGTTAGAGGCCATAGAAAAACCAACCCTCTGTTTCAACAATCACCAGAAAGCCGCGTTTGTGTAATTACAAGACGTGATACTAACGTCGAAAGTGTGGTCGTCCCGGCCCCACATCTACCCTACTATGCAACCGTAAATGTTAGTGTGATTGCAACACAACACGTTGAAACCTTAACGTTGATCCCGCTCCTCACAAGTCACTTCGCCCGTGTGGCGACTTGCTGCGGTTGGTGCTCGACCTGTCATTGATTCGGCCCAAGAAACTTACAAATTAATATACTACTACATTCGATCACAATATGTAAACGTCTGCAACTTCCTCAATGCTATGGGGAGCAAAGAACCCTTCATCTACCTACCTACACAGTACGGCATTATTCAAACCTCGGCTTTTTGATCAGCCTCTGCGGCAAAGATCACACTGTGCACTTGCCGGGGCACCACGTCGCCCCCCCCCTCCTGATTTGTAATGCCGTCATTGAGTTTGCCTGGGATATCTGTTTTCCGAGCTACCCCTCCCGTTTGTTGTCTGAGAAGAAGCTTCAGATCGCCAATTTCCCAACAGCTACCAGCAGCACGATTCTCATCAAGAACTTTCCTGCCAATTACCAATACTTCATCACTCGCAGCTACTACTACAACTATCAGAAGTCTGGCAACCATGGCTGAACCAACTGTCCGCACTGTGTATGAGCCCAAGGACATGCAGTTCCGCTACTTGGGAAACACCGGTCTCAAGGTCTCCGTCTTCTCTCTTGGTGGCTGGCTCACCTATGGAAAGACTCAAAAAGGCTCAATTGTGAAGGACATTCTCAAGGCTGCTTGGGACAATGGCATTGTGAGTACCGTACACTCCAGCGACGGTTCCTAGCTACATCTAAGACTGACTCGCGCTTCACCATAGCAAACCTTCGACACTGCTGAGGTCTACGCCAACGGCGCTTGTGAGGTTGAGATGGGCACCGCCTTGAAGGAGCTCGACTGGCCTCGTGATGAGTACGTGCTTATCACCAAGGTTTTCTTCGGCACTGGCCGCAAGGAGCCCAACACCCGTGGCTTGTCCCGCAAGCACGTCATTGAGGGCCTTAAGTCGAGCTTGGCTCGTCTGCAGACTCCATACGTCGATGTGGTCTTTGCTCACCGCCCCGATGTTGGTACGCCCATGCTTGAGATTGTCGAAGGCTTCACACAGGCTATTCGCAACCTGAACCTTGCCTACTACTGGGGAACCAGTGAATGGTCTGCCACCCAGATCATGGAGGCCACACGCCTCGCCGAGAAGCACAACCTCATTGCCCCCGTTGCAGAGCAGCCTCAGTACAATGCGTTCCACCGTGAGCGCTTTGAGGTCGAGTTCAAGCCTTTGTTCGACCAGCTCGGCTACGGTACTACCATCTGGAGTCCTCTGGCCAGCGGTCTTCTGACCGGCAAGTACAATGATGGCATCCCCGAGGACTCGCGTTTCGCCACCAATAAGGACTTTTTCGGAGACGCATCCAAGACTCTGGGTTCAGAGGAGGGCAAAGCCAAGATTGAGAAGGTGCGGAAGTTGACCAAAATTGCTGAGAAGCTGGGAGGAACTGCAACTCACTTGGCTCTGGCCTGGGCCGCCAAGAACCAGAACGTATCCACCGTCATTTTGGGCGCTACCAAGATCGAGCAGATTCACGACAACTGCAAGGCACTCGCATTGTTGGACAAGCTGACGCCCGAGATCATGGAGGAGATTGAGGGAGTGCTGGACAACAAGCCCAAGCCAAGCCCCACTTTCGGCCGGGAGAGGTGATTAAGTCCAGTCAAATGGGGCCTAGTGTCTGCATAAGACTCACATATTGTTAGAAAACCTAAGCAAAAATTGTCGAAGTCAAAACTATAAAATAACGGCGTACGAGATCTAACAATCGATCCATTGTTATTGCTGTCATCAATTGGAACACATGTTTGACGAGGACCCTGGGCTTGAGATGTGTTGGTGTCAGGCAGGTTGTGGAGAGATGATTCATTTGACATGGATGAGGGATGATGTCCAACATTTATATTACGCGCAATCGTCCGCGCATTTGTGGGTATGTTGGGACTGTGGTTTTGACGTGAGCCGAAACGCAGGCCAGTGTTATATTTGAGATGTCTACCCAGGGTCTACAGTTGTGCCCCCGCCGTTATTGTGATAATGGTTCATCAAACACATCCTCCCTGCCAAAGACCCAATAACTCGCCCAGAGGTCCGTGCCACCAAATGCTACAAGTCAAGTAATTCTGCGCTCAAGTGTCTGTAGGAGGTCTTGAACAACCTTGTTGATGCAGTGGACCGTTTGAAAAAGTAGTACCCTTCATAAATGCTCCCGTGTATTCAAGTCCCCCACCCGGCATGATAGACTGCTAGTACTGGAGCTCATTTTCGGAGTGACTCTGTGTGTCTATGGTCAGATCCTCTGAGATGTGTAGAGAGCCTGCAGTATGCTCCAGAAGGCGACTTCAGTTAGAGTCGATGGCATGTCTCCTTTGTGGAACTTACAGCTCCTTCCCACGCTTGATTTCCATTTCTTACTATATACAAGATCGCCCACTACTGGTCATAACCGGGTTGGGAGGCTCTTTGTTTGGATTGCGAATACACACGGTAGTCTGAGCACAACGAGCCGAGAGGGTGCACAACCCGGAAGTCATTCGGGCTAATTGCAGCCTTTAACGAGCCTTCCACCTAACTCTGCTTACCCACATGGCGAAATTTCTAATCTCCTCTTGCTCCAATAATCTCTCCACAGTGAAGTACTCCCGCGCAAGCTCCTCGTGCCCCGCAAAGCGATGGACAAACGTATGACACGCCCGGCACAGCCAAGCCACATTCTGCAAATCTTCCTCCCGGTGCCAGCCTCTCTTGACTGCTTTGGCATGGACAAATCGCGGGATGAGATGATGATACGTAAGGGGCACCCAGTCACGCTCACAAATCTCGCATTCGCTGACCTTACCCCTGGTCGTCGACGGTGCGGGAGGTGGGGTGGTGAGGGCCGTAAGATAGGAGGTCAGCACGGGCGCGAGCAGATTGGTGATGTCCTCGGCTGGAGGCGAGATGATCCCATATGTGTCCAACGACTCCGAGACGGTGGCGTCCAGGTTGTCGAGGATATGTTCCGAGACATCGGCGCTTGTTAAAGGCAGGCTGTACTTGTCCTGGATCGTGGGATTGTCAGCCCAGGTCTGGTACGTGATGGTCTGTAGCTCAAGAGGTAAACTGTCAAAGGTGAGTGAGGCAATATAATCCGTGAAATCGGCCAATTCCTCGGCGTCCCTCGATGGTTGCCCATGTGCGGCGCCGTACGAGGGTCTGTCAAGGTTTGTTGGCTTGTTGGCCCTTTTCCGAGATTTGAGCGGTCTTGCCGGCTTTGACAATCTGTCGATGAGCGTGCTTGAGAATGCGTCTTGGAATTGGTTATAATTCTCCGCATTTTCACGCTCTGGCTGGAGTGGCATCCTTGCGTGTTTTGTGAATGGTATTTGTTGGCATTACTAGCTACCTACCTTTGGATTGCAAAGGTCGAGGCATGACGTCCTTCAATCCCCTGTCGGTTGGGTATCGGAGCTTCCGGCTACTCCGAGCCCCGTAGGAGTTCATCTTCCCAAAGTTTCTCAGTCGCATCGGAATTCTTGATGCCTCAAAAGTGCAATCCCTCGAGTTCAGGAGTCTTGTATAAAACTACGGTAGAGTGGATGAGGAGGGAGAGCACGTCGTCATAGGCTACTGATAATCCCTAGGAATAATAGATACTCAGAGTGGTCGATCAACCTAAGTAACTCTCGGAAGGTTGGCCCCCTTGAAACCGAACAGAACAATTATCTATGTACCCTTAGTCAGTTCTTCCTGCTCCTTTCAACTCTGGTTCGTGAAAGTGATAACTGAGTTGAATTCAGGGTCTCTTAAGGACCTTGAGAGTGCCTGCAACTCCACTTGACCCACCTGACAGGACCCGGGGTATTCACGTACAGAATCCTGCCCTAAAACCACGCCTAGACAACTACAAAAGACTTATAGTGAACCAATGGCGACGTCATGTATGCTGGCATAGTAGGGTCAGCCATATGAGCTGCTCACATCTCCTAGTGAACCACGACCACACCGACCAAGCGTGGGGCGACTTCACGCAGTATGTACTCTAAACAAGCGAGAGTGCGGGAGACATAGCGGTGAAGCCCTCAAGAAGAATTCTAGGTTTGCTCGAGTCCCATCAGTGTTCCTCCCTATCGACTTGCGTTATTGCAGTCACTCCTGAACGGAGTTCGCCTCTGCAGCGCAAGGTTGCTTGGTGCACAGGAACAAAAGATGATTGTGACAGAAACACTGGAGACAACCAATGGGCATCCACTCCTTGCAAACCACATCCGGTTCCAGTGTAAAAGATTAAGGTTAATGCACCATTTTGTACATTTGTCCATTTTGTGCTGCCAAGACTGCAATGCCCGATGACAGATCTGGAATGCGCCTAAAGTTTGCGAGATTGAGGCTTGAGGTGGCTGGCCGGCTTATGCCGCTGCATGGGTGGATTTCAATGTCGATAGATTCCTAAAGCAACCTAGGTATTTTAGTTTGAAACAACCAAGACAACCACAATTAAATTCTCCTTAAAGGGGGGCTCTTGAAATTCATTCTTGGCAAGATCATATAGGCAAAGATGATGCTGCAGTTCATAGTATATAGCATGTCGTCCTCGCAGTCCAGAACAAGCACTAGGTAACAGCGATGTCATATTGAGACACAACTCACAATTCAGTCCGCCCCGACCTTTACATTCTTTCAGCGGGTCTGTGTGTTATTATTCACCATGAAGTATTTATCAGTCGCCACCATGGCCATGGCTGGCCTTGGCCACCTTGCCGAAGCGGCAATATCGTCTGTTGTTTCCGGCACCCCTATGGGCTTTGCTGCAGCTGTCACTGGGGGCGGCGATGCGGATCCCGTTTACCCCACGACCATCGATGAACTCAAGACATACCTAACCTCGGCTGATCCTCAAGTCATTGTCATTTCTGGTACATTCAACTTCCAGGGTTCCGAGGGTTCGACTACGGAGCAGGCTTGCAACCAGTACTCCTGCACGCCTGATGAAGGCGGCCAGGCCTTGCTGAACACGCTGGATGGCTGCGGCGACTACGCTTTATACGACGTCCTCCTTGACACAGCTGCCATGGAAGGTATTAACGTCGAATCCAACAAAACGCTCGTCGGCAAGGACAACGCCGTGCTTTATGGCAAGGGTCTTCGTTTCGCTGGCGTGTCCAACATCATCGTCCAGAACATTGCCATCACCAACCTCAATCCTCGTTACGTTTGGGGAGGCGACGCTTTGGTATTCGCTGACTCGTCCTTGATCTGGATCGACCATGTGGCGACGTCTTACACAGGCCGTCAACACTACGCCTTTGGCCAGAATCCCGATGCCAGTATCACCGTCTCCAACAGCTACCTGAACGGATATACGAGCAACTCTGCGACGTGCGACAATCACACATACTGGGCGATGGAGCTGGTCGGAACTGACGACAGTATCACTTGGTACAAAAACCACATATACTACACCTCGGGCCGCACGCCCGCCCTTAGCGGCAGCACACTTTTCCATGCCGTGAACAACATTTGGGAGGATAACTCTGGGCACCTTCTTGAGGGTACTGACAATGGCAGAGGTCTTTACGAGGGCAACTACTTCATCAACACCCCGCTCATTGCCGACTCTGGCTTCGTGGGCTCCTTGTTCAGCTCCAGTGCTGCCGATGTGGCCTCGTGTAGCTCTGCATTGGGACGCGATTGCGTTCAAAACGCTTACAACAACACTGGCAGCTTTGACTTTGCGGACACTGACTTCCTGTCTGACTTCTCGGCTTTCACCGTTGTGACTCCTGATTCAGCTGATTCTGTTGTCAGCAGTCTACTGAGCGGAGCGGGTAATACACTTTAAGTGTGGTTTTTATACTGGATAGCGAATAAAGCAAAACCAGAATTCCTTTGGTAGCAATTGAAAAGATGTTCTTTATTTTTCGCGTAAACCAATGTTCTGAACTTCGACTGGTTCTTTGCGTTCTATCAGATATGTACTAGCTCTCACTCGCCTTAAAACAAGTGTTTGGGATTGGAGTGAATGCTTATCAGTCACACAATTCAAGGTTGCACTCCGGTCCACCAGATGCTTTCCTTCCCCCCATGAAAATTGTTTTATAGTGCGTCGTTCCTTGCTTATGAGTCCAATATGGAAGGGCACTGTTCCCCAATCATCTTGGAACGAACCAAAATCTAGCAAGTGCCAAGTACTGTAACTCCAATGACCCACTCTCCCCGCTCTTATGATGGTCTGATCCAAGCCAGCGATATTCGTTGAAGTGGGCCACCGGCTTTAAGCTCGTGGTGTTCCATCACAGATCCTCCGCGTGTCTGAGTTGATATCTGGGTTATGGCTCTGCCGTACGACTCTGTGGACACATCGCTAGCTCTTCTGATCAATAGGGCTCTCGATGATCGAGGAGCGAGGTCCGGAGCTGTGAACATAAATGGATCTCCTGTGAATCTTCTCGTCATAGGCCTAGTGTTGCTCATCGTCCTTCTTCGTCTAATACGAAGATCCTGTACTTCCTCCCACATCCCGCTGTTCGGCCTCATGGCGAAAAATAGCGGTCTCATCAGAGGAACACAGGCCAACGTCACTGCCACACTGGGTTCCACTCCGCTGAAGATGATGACCGGCAACATGGCATAAGGCGTATCTGTGTAATCTTGTGGTCTAGTTTCCATGAAGTCAATCTGACGGGCAATGCCAATAGCGCAGGTCCTGTGTTTGATCAAGATTGATAAATCAGCTTGCTGAAGTGACAGATGCAGATCATGCGCGCAGGACTCACAACCAGCCCATAGTGAAAGTAGCAATTAGAATAAGTCTTCGATATCTTGGCACTTGTAATTTGAGAATATCCTGAACAGGAATCAGAAGCACGAGCATGTCTGTAGCAATATTGATAGCTCCCGAGGTCTGGAAGGAGAGACTTCGCTTTTCGCACGGCGTTTCAAAGGGGGTGATGTGCTTCCAGTTATCTTCAGTGTGCTCGCAAGATAATAGGATGCCGATGATTGTTCCGATGGCCAGGAAAACCACACCGAATATTGACAATGAAGAGACTCGCCGCAAATTCGGAAATATGTCGCGGTAGAAAAGGAGAATTGATGTTTTGTACAATCCACTGGCAATCGCCCATAGAATTTGTAGTGCGAAAGCCGCCTTAACATGTCAGCACAGGAGTGAAAGGGTCTGCTGAGAGTCGGCGTACCTTGAACGCAGCTTCAACTTCGTGGGTCTCGTAGTCTTCAAACATCTCGTAGATAGATGGCGATCCAAGTCCTCCTATCACCATGCCTGTGGGATGAGTGTCAGAAGATTATTGGGACTGTACTAAGTTTAGGCATCCTCCCATTTACCTGTCAAGGCAGTTGTCCAATATCCAGCAACGACAAGCTAAGAACTAAGTATTAGCGTCATTGACTTCTATCGTAGAGAAAATGTACATACGGCGGCTGCAACCACTGTGTAGTCGGCCCAGCTTAGTCTTCGTCGGACGAGTCTTCCGGATGCTAGACGAAGACCCACGGCAACTGAGGGAAGAATAGTAAAGATGACACTGATGGCGAATATTCCACGGTGTGAAAGAAACGTCGCGAGCTCGATGCTTTGCTCAGCCGAGGAATCCTCGTCAAGAGATTGTACCTGCCTGACCGAAGCCAACGGCGGTGAATACGAAGGATACGGTGCCATGTCGGTTGCTGGCTTAGGCCGCCGAATTTCACATCAGGGAGACTATAAGTGCCCAAGTGACTTAATATCCCTCTTATTCTGAAGACATAGACTGCACCCTTGAAGACTATGTTACAGTTATTTGAAAGCGGTAAATAACTCAAGATGTATAATATCATATCCGCTCCGTGGGAATGAAAGACTTCTGAATTGGGTTCTGCTGAAGGTTGACTCCGCGAAAGGGTTACTGTGATGTTTCGAGAAACCACTTAGACCAATGACATGTTTGTCACAGTTACAGAGAAAAGGCTTATATTAGGCTCACCAACATATTCCGTGCGGTTGAGCCGTGGGATGGTATGAGGCGTCACGAGTGTTTGCATGCCCGGCGGTCGATCGTAGATTATCTACGGCGATCGCGTGCACATCATCCAGAACCCTTTTCTTGGCCCTCGCTGATTTAAGGTTTTAGCCTGGAGACCTTGGCTTTCTTGGAATACCAAACTCAAATCACCGAGTCTGAGCGTTCACTAAAACTGCAAGGCCGCATGCACTTTGTTGCATTGGTGAAAATTGCTCCTCTGGCACACATTCTTTTGGTGGCCGACGGCCTTGATAATTCTCAAGAACAGTCTTTTGAGTTTTACGGTGGTCACCTCACCTGAATAATACCATACAAGTCACTTTCCCAACGACTTTTCATCTTAGCTTAGTCTACGATAGCTAAAGTCGCCTGAAAGAGCCCGTATGAACTTAAAGTCACCTCATGATACGCAATGATTGAAACACATACTTGAAGCTTCGTCGCTGTTACTCGCTTTTGGACGGTATTTCTAAAGGGAGCTTTGTTTACCCTATGCTCGATGAAAGGATTTGTTCCAGTGATTTTCGATCTGGGTATTATTCAAGTTCCTACTAGTAACTCAATTGATGAGTCCTACGTTTGGGACAGCCTGTGCTACACAGCAAGACTTTGCAAATGTACGGCCACATCGCTATAGGAAAGCTCCCAATCACTATACGGTTTGCAAAGAAAACTTGACCCAGTCCCTAGTTACGAGACAATTCGCTACTCGACAAAGTAGCTTCAAATCGCTGTATTGATTGATGTCAGCCAGATAAGTACCTAGCCAGCGGATAGACAGTTCCATCCACATTGACACAGCAGAGTTAATGATTCGTTGAGAACTATATGAAACACGAATATTTGATCGTTGATTAAAAAAAGAACATACAAACAGCCCACCACTAATTTAATGGAGCTCTGCAGCTGTATGTTCAGGATCGACAGGTATGGCTGCTTCAGCTCCTGGAACGTTTAATCCTCCTTCAGTAGCACCACTATATCCCCTTTGGCCCTTCATCTCTGCAGCGCGACCCTCAAGATCGGCACCTACCTGGCGAACCTTGTGCTCAACACTGCCATAGCCCGACTCGACACCAGGATAACCGCGGGTGACACGACCTTCGACACCGTTACGCTCCCTCTTTTTGGAGCCATGTAGCTCCGAACTTGTCTGGCCATGGATAGGTTTGCCAAACTTGGTCTCGTTGTATACGGTGGCCGAGGTTGCCCCGGGAAAGTCGAGAGGGTCGGTGCGGACTGTGGCGTCAGGATTGAGGGCCTGGCCCGGGACTTCGGACACTGGGTTGGGCTGGAATGTGTTCTCTCGAGGAGCAGTTCCTGGTGGATAGGTCTTTGCAGAGAACTCTGGAAGTGCATCGTTGCCGACTTTGACACCGGGCTTGTGCTATAGAACATGTGAGTAATCATGGCGTGAAATGGATCTTGTGTGTATCGGGGAAGAAAGACGTACGCCTTTGGTGGTCAATGGCTTCGCGGGAGGCACCCTGCTGTGAAATTCCCCTTTATTATCGAGGGCGTCGGGGTTCAACGTGGCGGACATGATGGTTTGGGTATAAGGATTGCGAGACTAGACGTATTTTTCGGTAATCTAGATGACAATGTTGTGTTGATATGGGGTTTCACTACTTGAGTAGAAAGATATGATCGAAACTAAGTGGTCAGGTAGGACATAATGGATAGGAGAGAGCACAAGAGTATCTATAGAGCGAGTAGGGTACAACGGATGCTCTCACCTATCTCGGCTAGACGTTGGTCGTCGCATGATGTCAATCTTACCTCACATAATCTACCTAGGTACCTAACCATTGCTTTCTCCCGTCCCTGTGGCTCGTAAGCAAAGTTTAAAGTGGCATACAAGCGTGTAGCGAGTACCTGTAATCGTATGGCGAGCGTCGTTGTGTATGTGTGAAGATGTGTGGATGATGCAATGGGACGATGTTGATCTCCCGCCCCGGAGACTTTGATCCGAGCCAGTGAATGAGTGTGCGAGATAACCGATGAGCACTTGCATTTGTGTCTGCCGGATACAAGATGGAATTAAGCATGGTCACCTATTCTAGCAATTGGTAATGTATTTATTCTACTTCATTCTAGTCAATGAGCTTTGGTGCAGGCTTCCCCGGTCATCTTGATCCTGTACTTGGTCCGAGTGCTGCGGGTAGTGTCAATGGGAAGCATGTACCGCCTTGAAGAGTCCAAACATCTCGGTTCATTGCAGCTCGCACCGCAGAAAGCAAATCATATACCTTTCCCGCACACACACACAGAATATTGAAGCCATGGCCAACGATCATCACTGCTTGACTTGTCGAAGGACCGATCGACTTGTTGCAGATTCGGAGCCAGACGTTGATGACCGGACCCGACCAGAGATCGGCGGCGGATCGGCCCGTCCACCCATGCACAATGTAGATCTCCCGGGCCAAGTGGCGACAAGACGTTTGATGCCAGAGATCGATTATCTGGTACGTATCGGGGTACCTAGCTACTCACAAAGTTCTCGCTTCCAACTTTTGATTGTTTGCCCACTGTTCTATGGTATTCTGACACTAGCCATCGATAACAAATCGTCGGGATCTGAGGTGCAACTGGAAGCGAGCTACCTAGGTACTTTTGACAAAGTGCCAGAGGTCGCCCAAACTGGCCCATGCTAAAGCGCGTTGACGAAATGGTGCGCTTGTCGAAGAACACGTTCCTATTCCCGCCGTTTTGAAGACACAGAAAGTGCACCAGATTAATCAGAAGCGGTGCAGACAACCTTGAATCCTTGAGGTTTCTACGAATCGTGCTACTGGGCCCCTCGAAGTCCCATCTAGCAGCTCGAATCCTCAAATGTACCTAAGGTCCATGCATGAAAGAGCCAAAGCTCAATGTAGGTTTAATCCCGCATGGATCTCCATACTGATTCTGAATTTCTCTGGGATTCGTTCATTTACATCACAGACTTATCACAGACTTATCACAATGTGCTGTGAAATTACGTAATACAGCAACAGTTATGCGCAGCCCGTTCAACAGCTTTTGTTGCTAGAGAGAGGGCCTTGTAAAGCGAATGTGGGTTTCACACCAAGTCTTTTAAAATACATTATAATGCATATAACATATGAGATTATGTACATGGGTGAGTACCCTTGACGAAAAAACATTGATACAGCAGTAAAGAATGTGTGAACGTCGCCGCCAAGAGCCGGACGTGGCCTATCAACATCGTGTCTGCTAAGGAAGGAAAAGACAGGCTGACACTCCATTCAAGTGTCTACTGCACCAACCACACGATCCTTCGTCCTACATGCCCGAGTTAGGGCTACGTGATGTGCCAAGGTCAGGCACCTGGTGAAACCGTCCATGAGGCCAGCGTGGACGGCAAAACAGGGCTGTACCAATGATTCGAAGAAGCCAATATCGCTCGCTTCTCTTTGTATCTACGCGGAGAACTCACGCGCTTGTCTCCGGTTGGTAGCGCCAGTGGCTGGCGGCGCAGCAGCTGGAGGCGCCTGGGTATTGTTGGCCCCTGCGATCTGGATGGGGACGACACCACCGAATGGGCCAGCGGCGTTGGTGTTTGCCATTTTGACGTAGCATACACCCTGTACGTCGCCAACGGTTCCAGTGCAAGAAACACCGGTTGGAAGAGTGAATGCGACTGGGAAATCCATGGCGACGTTGGTTGCACGACGCTGGATCATGCCAGAGCGCTCAAGAACATCCCGCACAAAGGACTTCTTGGTGATGGATCGAGGGCAGTTGCCGTTGGTGCCTGGGACATCCTGAGTGGTCGTGAGCAGAGTGCCTTGACTGAACTTGCCAGTCGCAGTGGTGTCCAACACGGCCTTGACAGAGCCGCAACCGTCGGAGGTGACAACGTGGAATACGCCAGAGAGGTTACCTCCGGGCGAGACTTGCGGAAGAGTGTCGCCAGAAAGGGCCATGGCTTGCCCGATCTGGGCAGCCTTCACCTTTCCTTGGCCGGTTGTAGTTCCCAGGCCATCGCTAAGAGGCTTTGTGGAGCCAAATACAGTGGTGTCGAGCTCAGTCTGTATTTTTTTAAGAATGACATCAGCACCGTCCGCCGTGTTCCTTTCATGCTGCTTGATTACTCACCGCCTTATTTGGCCCAGTATTCGCAACGACCGCACCCTGAATAGCCAGAGCAGTTCCATTGCCGCCTACGTCGCCCTTGAACACGACAGGCTTTCCGTGGCCAGCAACAAGACTAGACCCCGAGAGAATGGCAATCAAAACGTTGGCAAGCATTGTGAAGTTGAATGGGAAGTGAATTACTAGTGAATAAAACCCAGGCAAAGCCGAGAAGATTAGACGGACAGTCTGATGGCGACTATCAGGCACAGCCTGAGTAGATGAAAGACAGATTCGAAGTGAAGGATAAGATGCTGCAGTTGATGAAATTCAAAGGACACTTTGGGAGTGTAGATGTCCTTATATATTTTTTTGGTGTTCAGTTTCGCTCCCTCGTTGCTTCGACCACAAGCTCGTGTTATTCCACGAGCCGAAGGTTTAGCCAACACCTGTCCCATTTTTTTTTTCAGGAACAAAGTTTATGCTTCTTTCATGCATGGTCCTTTGCCGAACTCTTAGTGGCATCTCTAGCCTGTTGTACGGCACCGTTCTGCATGCATCAAGTCGCCCCATGAATGAAGCTGGCCTCTCTCAGAGATTGTTCAAGGGTGTCTGCTAATATCAACAGCACACAATGCATGGTGTCTCAAAGAAGCTTTTGTTTAAGCATGCATAGAGGGTAAATCTGGATCAACTTACATGTTTGCTGATGTGCGGCATGGATCAGGGCTGCGTCTGAGACAAGGCCTTGGTCTGATATCAAAACAAACACCTTTGGGTGATGGCTGCCATCTTGATTCCCCAGTTTGCCAAATCCTATCAAGCATTTGCGACGGAAGAGAGACCAGGCGAAACCAACAGGACTCGAGTGTGGGTGTTATGCGAGCGGCTCGGCTGTTCTGCCAATGGTTGCGGAAATGGGATGACACCCATGAAACCCTAGCACAGAGAAGTCCAGCGACAGGCAAAACACTCGAGACGCAAAGTATGATGATAAGCTTTGGTCAACTAGTGCGTATAGCCGCTGGTGTTCCCCAGAATGTAGCATTGCAAGGATAATACCTGGCAGATGTTGAGGCTGAACCTTCTCCTCCCCAGCCAAGACTCATAACAAAAGTGTGAGCACTGAGAACCAGCTGCACAACAGAGTAATAGCAGCACTCTTATTGATGATCTTCCCGGGGAAGAAAGGATCTCCCGGGAGAGCTCCTGGGTTTGCTGATCGGTCACCTGTCATGGTATCTTTCGACTAATCATGCTTCGTTTCCTCAGTCTCGATGCCCGATGTGGATGGCCATTGAAGGAGCTGTATGGATGCAGGTGGATTCCTGACCGGATGGAAAGTTGCACGCCATTCTGTTAAGTCGAAAAAGGGAAATCTCAATGCACTCCTCTTCAGGAAGTTCGATTAAAGCGAAAGCCAACTTAGATACTATATCCCAATTCGACGATTGATACCACATGGACTGGGCCGTACAAGATTCCTTGATATGCATCTACGCTTTCAGCACGGTCTCCATTGGCGTTCGCAGCAATGGCTCTTTGTGGGTGGACATATGCACAGCGTTACAACGTCAAATGCCAAGGAGCGTCATGTCTATCGTCCGATTTCCCAGTCATACATAAGCGTCCACAATGGGTTGACAGGCAGATCAGATAGTATTTAACAAAGTTTCAGTTCAGACAGAAAGTGAGGGAATCAAAAACTCTGCTCCCCAGGAGTCGCTGGAGACTGACCTGATGTGCAGCTTCAAAGTCACTAGAAAGATTGCTTGTTACTTAGGGCCTTGGCATTCTTTGGATAATGTCAGAAATATTTGTGAAAATCTCACGATGCATGAAGGAGTTTCGACCCAAGTTTCGCGCGTAAGTCGCGTGACTCGTTTTGTTCAAATAGTACACCATTGAATCTAACAATATGTAGCGACAGTATTGATACGACGAAACGTCTCAACGCTGCTCAATCGGTCAAGATACGTTCACAAGCACAGGCTGCACAATATGTGACAATATTTGATGAAATAACCTCTCAGACGAATAGAAATCCGCATTCCCCTATCTAACCTTTCCTTCGAGTCATTCGGGATGTGCCGTGCCGCTGCCACAAATTCTGTAGATTTACAGTATCGCCGCGTTGTTGAAAAGGGAATGTTACAAGGCGAGGCAAACGACCTGGCCATTCCACATGCATGGACCCCTAGTAGGATCCGTCTGCCGAAGCACCACTTGCTTGTTTGGTTCTACGTAAGCCAGTTAAACCAACCATACTTGGTTTAGTTGGTTCGATGCTCGTGTAGTCATGATGCTGCACTTGACCGCATGTTTCATGATCTGCAATGCTGGTTGACGGGGCAGGGAGTAGTAATCTCTTTGAATATTTCCAAACAGGAAGCTTTTCAGGGGCTCATGAGGCCAAAACTTTGTTGACTTGCATTGATCCAAGTCCGAATAATATGTGCCTGATCCAGAGACGGCATCTCTTATTTGAGCTTCAGTCTTTGAGCTGTGCTACCCAACGTGGTCCTAGGGGCCGGGGCTGTAGATCCAAAACTACTTCTGCCATAGATTCCTCTGCAAGAGTGCATCCCACATCTTTTTCATGTATTTATTTGTTGCGTATACACATTAGACTATTGATGAAGTTGCAGGATGTTGGTGAGAGCTGGTTTGGTATCGGTTACCATAGCCTGGATTGCTGTAGCCTTGGTCCTGTGGTACGGCATCAGGCCTTGTTGAAATCTCATCAGAGTCCATTTTGCGGCTGTAGTATCCATTATCCGGGTAACTTTGTCCATACGGCTGTGTGGCAGGTACGGCATAACTGGTATCCATAGCATAAAGCTGCTGACCATTGTCGGCGGCTGGGGCATACGTTCCCTTTCCAAGAGTGCCTTTGCGGGATTTGTGGAAGATGATGCTTGCGTAAATCAAAAGTCCGACGAAGGAAAGGCTGTAAAGCTTTGGTCAGTATTTGCCCACCCACAAGTCACAATCGAGCCAAGCCCATGCTCAGTGTTGGCTTGGGCGACTCTGCCGACTAAATAATTCGGAGACTTACTAGGGTATGATTGAAAGGACGTGGGCGAAGCCCGTGTACGCTCCAAAGAATGACAATACAAACATGACAGTCCAGAAAGACGTCTGGACAACGTTCACGATGAGGAAGAATTTTGGACTGAGTGTGCGCCTGGAGCGCTTGAAAATGCAGACAAAATCCAAGGCCAAGCAGATCAAAATTAGGACCAATATGACTGAAAGAACGGCAATTGCGGCATTGATTGTTGACTTGACGTTGTACTTGTCTTTGAGCTCCTGGAAATTGTCGTCGTCTTCAAGCTGTCCATTGACCTTGTCTTGCAAATTGCCATCATTGTTTTGATATGCTCCGAGAACTCCAATGACGAGACCATATGCAATCACGTCTATTCCCATGACGAAGATTCGGACCACCCAGAATGGTATCAAAACGCGCTTGAGGAAGGGCGACTCATCGCCGGGAACGTGGTAACCCATAGCGATTGTTGTGGGTGGTACAGCTCAAATTTCAGAGTATTGAGTGGTGCTCAGATAAGAAATAGGCAAGTAACGAAGGAATCGATGTGCTCATCGAAAAGTGCTCATGATTCTGTTTATATAAAGAAGAGACCTGGCTGAGAATGATAGAAGCCTGGCCGAAAGTAAGCACCCGAGCTCAGCCCCATCTCCCTGGAAACCCTCGGGAGGCACAGCAAAGCTGAAATGATCCCCTGTTACCACTCCACACATGCTGACGAAGGATTCTCACGAGGCTAAGTTTGGCACGAACTGCCGACTAAACCCTGTAGTAATATGTATGGGCGGCCCTTTTGCTGTCCATGTCTGGTTACAGGTCGCGTTTTGGGATTAGGCAGCCTGACAATTGGTTTGACATATTCTGGGCCAAGCCTGGCGCGCAAATCTCACCCAACTGTTCTGTTCGTCCAGAGCCAATGGTTCAACACAGATAGAGAATGATTTTACACATCATAGCATTCAATCACAACTAATGCATGCCAAGCTGGCTGGAACCAATTCCGCGTTGCTGCAGGGCGGCAAAATGCACCTCTCCATCCATTACACGCTTGCCGCCCGTGGCTGAGGATAGGGTGCACATGCTCAACACCAGCTTTCATATACCTTATAGAGAAGTGTCATTCCCGACTCGACAGAACGGATTCCTATCACAGGTGGACACCTTGAAGTCAGCTTGAAAATCAACACTCTCGCGACCAGGTGTATGCTCACACATGGCCCGTTCCGATGCTGGCCCGGGAATCAAAGGACACACATACAGAGTAGATCAGCTTGGTTGGCAATTTCGATTGTGTGGCGTAAATCGAGGCAGGACATTCGCCTCTGAAATCGAGGCTCGTGTTCCGTCAGCTCGGGGCCAAGGTCGATTACTTGATGCAGCAGCAGAGGTTGAAGGGAGAAGCAGAGCTGGTGCACTTAATAACGGTTGTATGAGACCCAGTGCTATTGGATTTGGCGTTGGAAATGTTACTAAAAGGCTTCTCTTAGGTATTATTCTGAGGAGATGCAGTCGTTCCTTGGACCATGCATAAAAGGGTCGTGACAGAAACACGACACCTTAATCGTTTTCTCCTCTCAGTCCCATCGGGTAACCAATGCTGCTCCAAAGATAGGGTCACGAAGATGCAGGCACTCATCATATAATTAAAGACTAACAACTTCACCACTACATCCTCATCCCCCTATGATCTGCTGTCCATCCTCGTTGACACTCCCATACCCACCCACATAATAATCGCCACCTACCTCCGTCGTTCCCTTTCCACTCCTCCCGGTCGGTGCCGCCGGCCACTCATCCAAAACCTTCTCCGCTCCCGTCAATGTGAACTCCACCGTCGCCAGGCCAGGCTCCAAATCGAGCATCAATTGGTACGTCCCGGGGTATAGCACGCGATTACCACTGTCGTCGACCCTCGCGAGGCTGCCCAGGGTCACATCGATCGTAACCGACCCAGACGAGCCACCGGTGATGTTATGCGCCTTCGCGTATGACACGAGGGTCTTGCGAGGATACGGTGCCGGCCCAAACTCACCCGCCACAAAAACCAGCGCGGCGTAGTCCGACGTTACCTCGCCTGTGTTGTGGATCGTGACAGGCACGGAGGCAAACGGGCACAAGTCCAGATACGCCACCCCAGAGCACTGGGCCGTCAGAGTGTCGATATCAGTGCTCACATTTCCCGGCAGGGCCATCTCGGCCGTGAAGGTTGTGTAATGCAGCCCAAAGCCATACGGGAACACGGCTTCGCCCTCATACCATCGGTACGTCCGGCCGGAGAAGCCGCTCGCGTTATCCGCGCGCAGAGCCATGTTCGTCATTGATGTGTTGACGATATACGCAGCTGGGTACTGCGTGAGTGGTAGGCGACCCGCGGGAGCCTGTGTACCCGTGATGACATCGAGAATCGCAACTCCGCCATCTTCTCCGGGGTAGCCACCCCACAGCAGCGCGCCGATACCTGGGTTGTTGAGAATCGGAGTGCTGTCGACCTGTCCGCCGCCCATTTGCACGACAACCATTGGCTTGCCTAGCAGTGCCAGCTCGCCAATGACATCGAGTTGGGCGCCCTGCCACTCGAGGCTCACGCGGTCCATGCCCTCACTCTCCACAGTGTCGTCCACGCCGCCAAAGTACAGCAGCACGTCGGCGGCATCCGCCGCCTCCCAGATGACGTCCCAGTCATTGGTTGTCGGATTGCCGTATCCCGGCCCAGCCGCATAAAAGACACTGTCATTGCCCAAGAGTGTCTGAGCCGCGTACAATGGAGAATGCAAGAATGGCGCGACACCATAGTAATTGCCCTGCATCTGAGTGGTGGCGTCAGCCCACTCGCCCAACACTGCGACCTTCTTGCCTTGCAAATTGAGTGGGAGGGTATTGTTCGCATTCTTGAGTAGGACAGTGCCACTTGCAGCGGCTTGGTAGGCAAGTTGTTGGGCATGAGGTGTATTGACGTCGTCCCACCCTAATTGGCGGTAGGGCTGGGAGGCGGGCGGGTCAAAATAGCCCAGAGTAACGAGCGATGCGTAGAGACGGGTGACTGCTGTGTCAAGGTCGGTGTCGTTGATGAGGCCTTGAGTATAAGCTCCTCCGAGGTGGTGGCTGTAGTAAGTGCCGCAGTTGAGGTCAGTACCCGCTATGAGCGAATCGGCTGCAGCGGCTTCGCGTGATGAAGCCCAACGATGAGGGAGGAAGACGTTTTGCACAGCATCACAGTCAGACGTCACCCCTATAGTTTTGCATTAGCCTCCAGAACGCGCAACCCCAAACACAAAGTCCAGTGGGCTCATATCAAGAGAGGGAAACTGTCTCATCCTCCATTATGTTACTGAGAGATGTAACACAATCACAGGCGCAGGATAGAGAAGAGCCAAGAAAAAAGAGACTCACAGAATCCTTCCTCCGCACTCGTCCAGTTCCAGTGCTCGCGCAACACTGTATTCAACAACCAGTCGTCTGCGCAGGTGGGCACTCCATTGACCGCGTTATAAGAGCACATGAACGCCCCAACCTTGGCGTCTCGCGCACACGCCTGGAAAGGTGGCAGGTAGTATTCGACCATATCCTGCGTTGAAATATCCGCATCGAACTGGTAGCGGTAGTTGCCATTCCAGGACTCGACCTGTATTGGCATGTCAGAATTGGCTGCCGTTGTTTATGGCCCATGGTCGGCGGTAGAAGAAAGGAAAGGCGAAAGAAAGAGGAACCCACATCATAACCTGCAAAGTGCTTGCACGTCGAGACGATTTTCTTATACTTGCCACCCACACTTCCCTCTTCGTCATCCGTCCCCTGCAGCCCAGCAATCAAAGCTTTCACATAACTACTCAAATGCACCGGATCCTCGCCAGGCGTCTCCTGCCCACGCCCCCACCGGGGATCTCGAAAAGGGTTGATATTTGGCGTCCAGAAATCCAGCCCAGCCCTTCCAGCATTACTAAACGCGCGCGCTTCGGTGCTCACCACGGTCGCCACGTTGGTGATGAGGTCATCGTCGAACGCGGCGCCCAGCGTGATGGGCTGCGGGAAGCTGGTCGCGGCCCAAAACTCGGAGCTGTTGTCCGGGTTGAAGGTGACGCCTGGCGAACTGGCTACGCCGTGCAGGCCTTCGGACCACCATTGGTACGCGGGGAGACCGAGCCGGGGCACGCCAGGGGAAGTGGAGATGGTGGCGTTGATTTTCTCCTCGAGGGTGAGGAGGGGGAGAAGGCCGCGGGCGCGGGCAGTTGGAGCTGGGGGGACACTGTCAGATGTCTTGATTTATACACAGTAAAGTGATGTTGGGCAGTGAGGGGAATAAAATTCGGACGGACTGACTTAGTGAAGTGTCGCAGATGGAGTTATTAGCAAGCGGCCCCGAAGTACAGTCCGGGAAGTTTGAGGCTGCGAGGGCGGTTCCTACAAGGAGCAGGACGGATGTTGACTTCGCCATCGCCTTTTGATGATATTGACTACTCTCGTGAGGAATTCGGCAGCGAGTAGTGCTGTTATCCTCGCAAAAAGAAACAAGACAGTAAGACACAAATCTTACGCAACAACCCCCGACTTTATATATATGTCATATACCTAGCAACTAATTACCTATCCACAAGCAACTCACCCAATGCTCTCCCCTCACGCCCGCAAATACGAACCGCGCCGGTGCCGTTTTCATTTTTTATTTTTTATTTTGCCGTCATGACCTTGTTCCCCGCTGCGCAAAAGACCAAGTTTCTTCCCAACAACGGCACCACCAGGGGGGGAATGACACCAAAAAGACAAAAATTGGAGAAGAGGAGACCAACACTACTTTCTTCTCATCATCCATCGGCGTTGCCTTTCTCGCGCTAAGGTGTGTTTTCCCCCTCTTTGCGTGAGTTTGCGTGAGGCTTCCCAATCTTCACATTTATGGATCCGTTCCAACGTCATACTGGATCTGTCGGCAAGTATAGTTCGGTTCAAGAGTCACCGATACTGTGGTTCTTTCCGACCGGGATACCACTTTGTGTATATACCGGCAGTAGTGTTGCGGGTAAGGCATTTTAGCCGGTATTTTATCCTATGCAGGGGTTTGTCTCTTATAGCCTACGACGGCATACACGGGTACTTCAATATGGATCAGATGATAAGGATGGAATATTCAGGGTAGTGATGCGGCCTCTTAGAATACCTAGGTATCAATTGTAACAAAATTCTCTCACGGTTGCGGTATTTCGGCAACATACATCCCCAAATTTAAGTGAACAAATGTCCTGGTAGCCTCACGGAATCTGCGCAAATAATTGAAGTCAGCTGAAGATGGTGTCTTTGAAAAGGGACAAGTAGTATAGCATGCTGCGACGCTTCGAGAATATACAGACTGCTTCCCTAGCACCAGAGCTGGTTTATCTTTGGCTTGACCGTGAAAGAGTGCGGTGTTGAGTGAGCTCTAGAATTATATATCGTATCCACTCTTTAGTGGATCAGGCCTCCATAACTCGCTCTGTGTAGCTATTAGGCGCATCAAGGTCCCCCAACTCCGGAATCATAACGTAGGTGGGTAGTCAGATGCTTGCCCGAGATGTGTCTCATGATCTATTCATATACAAAGTTGCCCGGTATCTCTCAATCCCTTCCTGGGAACCATAAGTCAAGTCCTTCCACACGTTGCTTGCAATATTTCCGAGGTCTTGTATAACCAGTTCCAACCCGCAACGCCAACATGGTTTTCACATCCACCGACATTTCCAACACATCATGATACTTAGAAATCATTACACATCATCCCCGACATGGTCGCTACTAAGCAGCCCCAACTGTCTGGCCGTCACAATCTGGGATTGTCACTCCATCCTTGAGATTCCGATTCACATCCATCAAGCCCCAGTGGTCCTCCCAATTTTCATCCCCGGTGTTGTACATGATCTTCCATGGCTCGTCGAAGCTCTCAAACCAAAAATACTGGGTCCCATTCGTCAGGGCCTGGCATACCCAGTCGCTCATGAATTGATTCATCTCGTCGATGCCGGCCACGGAGCCGTCTGTGCAGGTCGTCACCGTATCACTGCCGCAATCTGTGCCTCCCTGTGATGGCCACCCGGTCTCCGCAATGATGTTCTTGGAAAGATCGGTCTGCAAGCCCGCGTTATGACTATCCCAGAAACTCCACGTCCATGCAGCAGCCTCGCTAGCCGACACCCCGGCGAAGAAAGGGTGAATGTTGGACATGACATAGTCAGACTGCGCGGCCAGAGCAGATGTCCAGTCGTCGCCCAGGTCGGATGTCGCGATCGGTAGTGAGATGCCCTTAGCGGTCAGGTTGGTGCGGACCTCGCTGAGAAGATCGCCAAGCTCCGTAATAGTCATTTGCTCACGAAATAGGATCTCATTGGCGACAATGATGCCCTTGAAGGGGTCGGCGCCGTATTTGTCAACAATGTCCCACATTTGCGCAAGCTGGCGTGCGTTGGTGGTCGCATTGTTGTCTTGCCAGACGCCCATCCATATCTTGATGGTGCCGTTCATTTGAAGTCGGTCAACAGCTGTAACGAGCATCTCGGTTTGGTTGCAGTCGGTTCCGTAGAGACGAATTGTGTTGGTGAGCTGTGATAAAACTGCCAGATCACGAGTGACATTATTTTGGGAAGGCGGGTTATGGAGACAATCGGGATATTGTGTGTTGATAGGCGTGTAGTCGATTCCCGGGAAGACCTTGTGCAGGTTCTTGTTGTTCAGCAGCTTCTGGATCTCGGAGCTGTTGATATCGAGGTCGCCATTGGTGTCAGTGTCTTCTTGTGCTGATTCACCGGTACTCGAACTTGAGTGTTTCTTCACTACCCCAAAGTATGCGCCCAGTACGATGGCTGCTACGATGACCGCGCCCACAGCTCCTATGATTAGCCACTTCAGTTTCTTGGAGCCCGAGCTTTGCTTTTCGAGCCATGCGGACTTCTCAACTCCATTTCCAAGCTCATATGTGCTTGCCCCAGGGCCTTGGTAGCTGGTATTGGCATTTTGCACGGCATTGTACTGGCCGCTGCCATCATGCCCGGGTCGTGTCGCGGCTAGGCCACCGATGGCGCCCATCAGTCCGGCAGCCCCAGCCGCACCACCTCCTGCAGCAGCGGCAGCCTGATCACGACTCCGGCTACTTGAGCCCCCAAGGCTCAGCATGCTTTTCCTTCCCTGCTGATTCCGTCCGTATTCGAGGCCGTCATCGCCGTCATCGTAAATGTTATTGGGATCCACATAGCCTAGGTTCTGTGTGCTGTGAACTGAGTAGCCTTGGTATGGATCGTCGGTATAATGGCCGTACCCGGGCGATGACTGTGCCATAGGTACTGCTGCGGAGTTCAGTTGTTGCATACTCGACGAAGAATTTCTGTCCCCCAAAGCGCCAGCATATGCCACGGGGGCTGGTCGGAGGTTTCGGTCTCCAGTTTGAGTGGGAGAGGTCTGCTGGTACTGATAGGCTTGTTGTGGGTAGTTCGGACTTGACATGGCTTCTACGCCGCTGGCTCGGGGATTCCTTTCTGCGACATCGTGAGCAATGCCGGCCATACCACCTGCTGCTGCGCGGCTGAAATTGTCCGCACCTGGAGTAATATTGTTTGTGGGAGGGTAGTACGATGTCTGTGGTACACCGTGCCTCTGTTGAGCTTGTTGGTATGTGGGAGGTTGTGTTAGTGGCACATCTGCTGCTGCAGGGACAGGCTCTTGTCCCCAGCTCCCTCTTCTTTGCGATCGCAATTGAGAGAAGGTCGAGTCTGGGTGTGCACTGGGTCCAGCCATGGCTTGTCTTGATTGCCGTCTTGCTTCTCGGCTTGGCTCGTACACTTGAGGTTGTTGAATTTCGCGTGTAGGTGAGGATGAGGGTACTGTGAAAGCATCCCTCTCATCCTCGTTCTCGAAAGAATAGCGAGGCATGACGTTGAAAGAGACCAGGCAAAAGAAGAAGTTCGGACAGGGCAAATGAGGTCAGGACCGGGATCCAGGGATGAATGTCTGAGGGAGAGACGTGATGGGACGGATAAGTTAGATTGGCGTGTTCGAGGTTGATGTGTGTTGTTGCAGCGACCGAATGAAGAGGCAACTTGGCAGCCAAGGGATAGATAGATGGGCGCCCTCTTTTTCCGGAATTGTCGCCAGTCGAACCAGCACTGTCGGCCTAATAATTAAGCAGTCCCGCGATCTGCGCTGCAATGCTTTTGGGATAGCAATTTGAATCGGGGTTCGAGGGTGGATTTTCGGGGAATATAATCGAGTCGAGTGTTTTGCTCGTTGACGTGCTATTATTGTACTGCACATACAACGCCGTCAAGGAGTGTGGGAAGTGTACAGTAGCCACAGAGATAAGGAGGAAAAGAAAAGAAGAAAGCGAAAAGCGTACGGGCATACCAACACGAAATAAGGCGATCTAGCTCGTATTGGCGCAACAAAACATGTCAAAGCATATCAAAGCAAGGAATAAAAACAAGTGGCTTGGTAAAAAGGTTAGGTTGTCTCGCCCCTCGTATCCCCGGGCACATATCATGGTGGGCTGGCAGGCTGGCCATGCTGCCTGGCCTGGCTGCCCGGACTGGCTGCAATTTTCTTCCTACTGGAGTTACTTGATTATTTCGCTGGGCACGGGCACAACAGAGGCACCGTCATCCCGGTGCTGTAGGTCGTGCAAAGTGGGCAGGTGCAGTCACCAAATCCTGGGGAAGGTGGACGGAGCTGGGAGATGGGCTCGCTAACAGGGTTTCTGCTGCCAGGGGTCAGGGGTGTGCTCTCCCTTGATTGGGGACAGTTGCACATTTGGATGGCTGGGAAACGTTACAGAAAAACATTGGTGGTTTCTTCAACAACCACATGTTTTCTCCTAGTACGCAGATCTCGCCCCTTGTATTATGACGGAGTAAACAATGTCATTTGCTTGATTTACGTACAGTACAGATAAAATTTGGTACGTGGGTGCAACTGGTTGCCCTTTCCCTTGCCGTGATATCCGAGTTCTCGGGAGGATCACAATAGGATCACACGCTTTCTTGAATGTGTGGCTGAGACAAAGATTATGAAAGAATTCATCTAATTCGGTGTCAGTCAGGAACAGAACATTAGAGATCAAAAGATGTTTTTGATGGAATATCATCAACACTGAAGTACTTGTGTTGGTATTCACTTTGTATTCTGTTTATATCATATGGCAATCTGTATTATTCGCTTGTTTATTACTATGGTAGAAGCTTGGACCTTCGTGATTTAGAGAAAACGGGCTACTTCTTCCAAGGTTCCGGACATGCTTAAACCTAAACGAGACGCTAAGCCGTCTCAGCCTAGCGCAAATCATCTGCAGGGAGGCACCCTGCTATACCACGGGCCACTTGGTCAGTGCCACAGCAAACGTTTCCGTCGTCTTCCAGCCTTGCCAGCATACGCAAGTCTTGTGGTATCTGTAGAACAGGTCAGATCTACGAGAGAGAAAAGACTTTGATATATTAGAATCTATCCACGATATGTACAGCATAAAAGCACTCAACGTCCATACCACCCTCGTCTAAACTGAAGTCGAAGTTATGTTGTCAAGAGTCACCAACGTGTCAAACGCTAGGACCATCCAGACCCCAGCCTGCAACAGCTAGGATGACATCACCAGATCCACTCTACAATATCAAAAGCTGCTTCTCTTTCTTCAATTTCTCAATCACGCTGATATCCACCTTCAACGTCTGCGCTGCCATGGCTGGCGGTGTCAGTGCCAGCCACTGCGTCAACGAGATGTCCGCCACTCGGTCAGATTTGTATATTTCGATCCACACCAGGTCTTCTGTTTTGGAGGTGTTTTCGATGTAATGTCTGAAGGTAATAAGTGTGACAAGTCAATCCTGGCTGATCATTAAAGAAAAAGGGATCAAGTACATGGTGTGGGGAATCTGCAAAAGAGAACTCACCCAGAATTGTCAGGAAATGCTGCAGTGTCTCCGGGCACAAAGTTGAACGTCCGCGCGTTTGCATTGCCGATAAAGACTGTTGCTCGCCCTGTGCCGGAGTGGAAGTACAACCACTCCTCCGCCTGTTGTACTCACGTTAGGAGCATGACCTAGAAAGCATACTGGAGATACTCCATTTCTTGGGTACTCCACCGGGTGTGCGCCCTGACTTGTACTCCGAGTTGAACTCACATTCGGGTGCCAATGCAACTCCCTCAACCCACCCGGCCGTAGCCTCACAAACGTTGCCGCAATCGTCTTGCTGACCGGAAAGTTTGTCGAGTCCACCTTGAACACCACTCCACCGCCGCCCGCCACATTCTCCCCAGGCTTCTGCAGCGTTCGATAGACCCAGCTCGCCGGCGTGCCGTCCGTCAGCGCCGTGCCCCCAGTGACCGTTGTCGGATCCACCACGGTCCCGTTCAAGATAAACGGGTTGGGCGATGGCGTAGAGTCAAAAGCGGACGCGGCGACGCCAAAGTTTTTCGCTAGGATGTCTTTGGGTGTGTGTGTGATCCAGTCATCGATGTTGAAGGTGGTCCCAACGCGGTCGAAGTCGGGGTCGTCGAAACTGTATGGCGAGTGAGTTGTGTCAGTAACGTGTGAGCTGGAGCGAAAGCTATATAGAAGAGAGAAGGGCAACCTTACACGAGAAGGAATTCATTGTCGTTCTCCATGCCTTGCACAGCATGAGCCACACCTTTGGGAAAATACCAGATATCCCCAAAGGTTAGCTTTTCAGCCTGCCAATTCCCTCTCTCATCCACTGCCGATACCAAGACCGATCCATTGCTACAACACGGAAGGGAAAAAAAGATTCAGTCAGTCGGATCATCCCATCAACAGCGAAACGCAACTGGAAAGGGAGAAGGGGGCCATTAGCGAATACAAAACACATACTATACAAATCCCCACTCCGCCGTTCGATGCCAATGCAGCTCGCGAATCGCCCCCTTGCGCAAATGCTGCTGCGCAGCTGCCACATCATGGCTCTGCGGCAGATCCTGCACTACCTGCTCGCGCGACCACCCGCCGTTCGCTAGCCGAGCCTTACTCTGCGAAAAGGACCATTTCAAATTTGGCACCACGCCGTTGTCGGTTGCTTGCTGGCCTAGGTTGGAAGGGTTCTGCACGTCCAGTGGCTGGTTCGTGCCGCCGAGGATGGGCCCGCCCTTGCCCGTGCCGTCGATTGGTTGGCCGAGTTGGAACTGGGGCGCTTCATCGCGTTTGGTAGAGGGCCGAGACTCGAGGAGATGGGGGGTTGTCGTTGTTGTGAGGGCAGGTAGGATAGCGTAGTCGTAGCTCGTGGGGGCTGCAAAGCTTCCGGTGCTGTAGAGCTGAAGGAGGAGACCAAGGCTGACTGGGAGCCAGCTACGTTTGTGGGACAACATGGCTGGATGTGTGTCTCAATCGCAGAGCACGGCGTAGAAAACCCTGGTATGCTTCACAATATTTGGCAAAAGTAGGGTGCTACTCTATTTTTATTATTCTGCCGATTCTGGTCCTAATGCGCTCTCGATCATCAATCTTGCTTCTACATCACGTCACCACTGGCGCCTGAATAATAATGGCGTCTCCAGTCCCTAACATGTCGTATCTGGCGCTATGGCACGTGAAAGTCTGTCGAACTTGAGCTGAGGTTGTGATGCATCTGCGATAGTCCACGATCGCGCAATTGGCCCCTCTAGGCCACTCGAGTAGGGTATGTGCTCGGGATGACCCCTTCCGCTGATATATGCGAGGAAGCTTAAAAGTAGAAGGTTTGAACCCCCTCATCCTCGGGTCGGGTCGACGAAACCTTCTTCTCGTGATGGATGGAGAGGTTCCACGAGCAGAGGGGCGTGCACAGCTAATAAGGCGGAGGAATGGTTTCATGCGGAGAGGTGTGTTCTGGCTTGGCATTGATTGCGTGCCTTGATGGGCAGTGGTGGTCCCAAAGATCGACTGGTCATCTTTACCCCATGGAGGAAGTATTGAAAGACAGGTCGCTGACACGAGCGTACGCTGTTGATCTCAAGGTTCAGATATCATCTCATGGCATTGCTCACCTCTTCTTGGTGGATTCATGTCAATTTGAATAATACGAGAAGCATCGACGTCTACACTGGACATCCTCAGACGATCCACACCCAGGTGAAGTAATAGATGCCCTGGAGAACGCAAGGGGCACATTTCAGAATTTCTCTCATGATGCTCCCTCAAGACTGAAGCGACAAACAAGTCCAGAGTGGTCACTCCACGGCACTTTCACTCTACCCTGCCCTACCCCTTCCTTCAGCCCAGCATCCATCACTTTCGTTACGGTCCCAGGATGTACGACTCTAATGTCCACAATCGTGAGACCCAGTATAGCAACCTTATCCAGTCGTGTTGGAGGCAATGGTGATCTCTTCCCATCTAAGCCCCAAGTAAATCCATTTTCTTCCGGGTGTAGATACTCCCATGCGTCCACCAGTCCATTCGCTTGCACCAAGTCCTTGTCCTCGTCCAGAACCGGATTCCAATCACCGGCAATGACTCCACGACCTACGCCAGCTGTGCGAAGGAGACTCGCAGCGATGGCTGCCTGACGTGGTCGCTTACTTGGCTCAATGCGGAGGGAGTCTAGATGCACATTGATGAGGCGAATGCGGCTGGTCGCCTTGTTCCAGAGGATGTCACAGCAGAGCGCATCTCGACCGTAGCGACTTGGGTACTTGACGCGCCAGACTGGACCCAGTGAGAACACACCGTCATTGGGGACCGAAATTGAGGATGTATTGACTTCCGGCTGTCTGCCAGACTTGTTTAAAGCGCTGCCGAATCGAAATCGGGATAGCAAAGTCACAGTAGCGAAAGATACGTTCGCCCAGTTGGTCTCATCGACCTCGCTTAGGATCCACGTCTCCCTTACCCAGTGATTTCGGAGCAAGTAGGCGAGCGCTTCCCGCGATACTTCTTGAAAGAAGACAATGTCGGGACCGCTATCGTGGGAAACCATCCGGCGGACTTCGGAAAGAATGCCTTCCATCCGTAAGTCGTGACTCTCGCTGAACGCATCAATGTTCCACGTAAGAAGTTGCAGCTCTGGTATTTGTGACATGGATGGTGAGGCTTTGTTAAGTCTTGGGATGTTCTTCACCCGGCCATGATCAACAGCTGCCCATTCACTAGTTAGTCGATCGAAGGCATACCAGTGCTGGAAAACAGGCGGTCCTGTATCAGGCAACTTTGGGAGGGGTGGAGAATGTGACCATCGTAGGTAGCGCTTGCGAAGAGAGGAAAAAAGAGACATAATGATGAGTTCTGGTATCCTGGCTTGGTATACGCATGTGGCTGTCCTTCAAAAAGAATGGCGCGAATGGGGAAGTTGTAGGATGTCAAATGGCCAAGAGATGTTGGCTCCAGATACGGTTGCCTAGGCGTGGGCGCTTATTAAAAAAGCGGCGCAGAACACATGCCGGTTCTGCTGGCTTTTTTGTGCAGTAATTGACGGGTCAGGGGATGTACAACCCAAACCGAACAAATTCCCAGCCGATCGTAGCCCAGTCTCTACTCGAATAGTCTTTGCTGAGGAACGAACGCAAGTCTGCACCTGCAGTAGCTGGTGCTCATCAAATGGGAACAGCCCAGTCACAGCCTTGGTCAGGCCTTGCGAAAACGGCTGGTATTCACCCATTCTACTCAACCATCCACTGTAATGGTCTAAAGCCGCGAGCCTGAGCCCAGAAGTTGCCATGAGCTACTCTAGTGATCTGACGAAGGCTTGTGAGCCTCGTCCTTGAGTTGTAACAACCCAATCAATGACATGCCCAACTGCTTCTGAACTTCGGCAGTGTCCCGACCTTTGAGCATGTCTTGAACACTCGCGTCTAATCTGTTCATCTCGTCCTCGTCCTGGCCGATCGTTATCCTCTTCGCGTCAATGTCGTCGAGCCACACTTGAGCAGTAGTAGCAATGTGGCTAATGAGGTGTCTGAACCCACCCTTACCACCCCCGCCGCCCAACACGTTTGTCATGAAAGGGCCAATGAAGGGCCAGCGAGCACCAGGACCATCAGTAACACAGGTGTCTATCCAAAGGTACTGGTCAGCAATTTGCACAACGAAGAGACATTTCGTAAAATTGGTTCATGACACTCACCGAGTTCCTCAGCTGTGACGACCCCATCGAGCACCAGGGAAAAAGCCTCACGAAGTAACACTGCCTGGAGTCGATTTGCCACAAACCCAGGCACCTCCTTTCTTACCAGCACCGGCTTTCGCCCCACCGACCGGTAAAATTCCAAAGCCCTCTCGCATACCCCAGCGTTGCATCCCGGGTGCGGTACAACTTCCACAAGCGGTATCAAATGAGGCGGATTGTAAGGATGGCCCACCAAAATCCGCTCGGGATGCCAACTACAGTCCGCAATCAGCGCCGATGCCACGATCCCCGATGTGGACGACGCGATGATCACCCCGGGGCGAAGATTGGCGTCGAGGGAAGCGAGAAGAGCGCGTTTGAGGTCCAGACGTTCGGGGGTGTTCTCTTGGACGAAGTCGATTTGGTCGTAGTATCCCTCGAAAGAGGTGCCAACAAATTGGTAGTTGGAGCTTGAGGCACCCGGTGAGAGGCTATGGGGAGGGATGGTCGGCCATATCCTCTCAAGGTAGCTGGCGAGTCTGAACTCCGCGGTTGGGGAACCTGAAGGTGAGCATACGAGCACGCGCAGGCCGTGAGAGAGGAAGAGCGCGATGAAGCTCGACCCAATGACGCCTGTGGATACTACACCGACGGTTTTGATTGAGGACATGGTGATGATCTTGAAAGGAAAAGAAGGTGATGATTTCTGTGGCGAGTTTTTAAGAAGGTGCCATAAGGCTCTTGGGGGGCTTGCTGCAAATCCTTCGGATGGTTATTGATTGAGTACTGAACCCGAGGTGAAGGTATGGCTCCAAAATGGGCCCCCCGCACTGATACAGGCAAGGCAGGTAATTTCGTACTCCTGCATCATGTACTACCACCGGACGAAATGCATAAGAGCGGGTCCGAGAGGCTGTCAACTGAATTGATAGATTCTGAGTTACAAGCCAAAAGTACTGGCTGGATATAGATCCGTCAATACGAATTTTCATGTCGATCCGATAGGTAAGTCGCTGGGTGTTGTCATTAGCGAGGGAATAAATTTTAGTAAACATGGCATCTTCAGCTATTATTTCGCACATTAGACAAAGACAGCGTCATGTATGCAGCTCGACCTTATATCGTCGATTAGATTCAGCCATGTACTGATTGCAACTGATCATTGTACTTGTACCAAACGGACACAGTCATTGGGTGAGTGGCGAGCATTTCCCTACAACAACTATCATACTGAGGCTCGCGACAGCCTTTGATCTGCTTTTCCCGGGAGACCATATGTGGAATCCAGCGATAGAAGGAAACTCTACAGCTCTCAGAAGGTAAAGGCGGGAATGCTAATCGTTCCAATAACCCATGTGATACCGCCATCACTGGTAGTCATCGAGCCCGTTGCACCTCCAGCCAAACCCAGCGTGTCAATGTAGCTAGGATCCGCCGCGCTGAGAATAATTTCGGCATTAATCCACTCTGAGTAGTTGAATCAGTCAAACTGTCACCTGATGGTATACTCCAAATTCAGATTCTCTGCAACATAAGGTAGGAACCACTTACGGTGAGCAGGCACGGTGCCGCAGTCTTCAGCCGCACATTCAACCGCCGAGCCCCAGCCCTCGGCGTAGCCATCGCTGGTGGACAGAGTCGAGACAACGACGCCGTTAAGACTCAAAGTCTGGGTGTAGTTACCGGTAGTGGTGCTATACGTGTCTATGGGTTCCCATCAGTGAATGTATCCGGCGGAACTTATGTGATCAATATCGAGCTACTCACAAAGCATCGTGACTTGATCTCCAGCGGCAGCGGAATGGCTCGCGCCCTCGATAACTTCCTGAGAGGTTGCTGCAAGGATGTATCAACACCAGAAAATACCCAACAGAGGTTTGATACACAATTGAACATACCACTGGTCTCCTTGAGGGTATATGTAAAGATATCCCAGCTGCTGTCCGTGCATTCCTAGAGACCTGTTAGTGCAAATACAAAGCAAAGAGATTCCACTAAATCAACAAGCTTCTGAATCTACATTTCTCGCACCTTTTTTTTTTTTTTTTTTTTTTTTTTTTTAGTTGAAAGGGAGCAAGTGTGACTCACGTAACAATCCGCAATAGACTGGATCAAATCTCCATCCGAAGTACCCATGCCAACCCAGAGCGAAAGATCTCCTTGGTTGTTGGACGGCGCATCAGGAAGAATCAACGTCGCCGTTGCCTGCTTGATGTAAACGCCTGAAGACGTGGCACCGGTGCTGAAATATGGTCCAAACGCTGCTTGGGTAACCCCCACAGCACCTACGAGGATGGACAGAGTTCGGATGAACGAGGACATGATTATTAGTTTGATGATAGAGCGGACTGAGTGAATTGTTTGTTTTCCTTGCTATAGGAGTCAATTATCACCGAGATCATCTCCTTTGAAAACATCAAGGTCTCCAAGAAACAGAACCCTTATATACAATTTGCGTAGGCGCCCAGGTGTGATTCCTAGGAATGGAAATGAACACAATATGAAAGTACTACGTTGCGATGAATACGGGCCTTGCCATATCTGTCAACCCTCGGATTAGCAAGGCTTCAAACAACAACCTTCCATTGGGTTTCTCTTGCGAGTGGACTGTGAATACGTGTGATTTCAACCATCATTGGCGGCTTTAATTCCCAGTAGAGCTCTCGGAGATGGTAAACCGCATCCAGTTGGGTTTACGCTAGCACCCAGGAAGACCCCTGGAGCACATGAGACCCGTGAGCATCGTCGACTTCGAACGTGCAGGGATTCCAGTGGTCTGCCGATTTTCCGGAATCTGCCCAGGTGGTTAGACGTTGGGACTCAGTACTTATTCGGCATACTGTACCGTGACCCTCCATCGCTTGCAACAAGAAGAAAACCGTGATGGAAGAATATAATTAAAATATTCTCTAGGTGGAACTTCGTCCTCACCACCCCGGCAATGGAGAGGAGATAGTATTTCCGTCCAATATATCACTGCGAACCATTTTGCTATGGCAACTGACTGTCTTCATGAGGACTAGGTAGCTTGCACCAATCTTTGCAAGTCTAGAGGGTAGGTGAAAGCAACACTATATCTGGTTGTTCTATTGCTACTTGGTCACCTACTGCCATGGAGGCGGCGGTCTATTATCCAAGTCGGGACTCAATCGCTAGACACCTTGCATGGCTCATTGAAGAAGTCTGTGGCCTATTGACTTATTTGGGCGTTGCTCTCACCGGGCCTGATTCCGCAAGTTGTCCTTGAATATCCTGTCCAAGAGCCTGCAAAGGCAGTCCTTTCGCTGGTACAATATTCATGCACCATGTGACTGTACGTCTTCGTGGAGTTGATGCGGAGCCATTCCTCCATCCAGTCGAATTCTGTGGAGGTCTATCGGCAGCCTCCAGCCGTTAGTCGAGCTATGTAGGAGTTCCATTGTCGATGAAGAGAAGATTGACTCATTGTATTGAAGGAAAGCGAGTTTACTAGATCCAGAGTCAAGAACTTGGTCTATACCATCAGTACCGCATCAACTTGCTACGCATTTGAGTATGACCAACAGGCTCCCGAGGTCCTCAATGCCATCGGAGTACTTCTAGGAGGGCATCTCAACCCCAACCTTCCGCGGTTTGTACCTCAACAAATTACTGGTTAGATAAAGAATTCAGGAGGTACATTGTGAGCGAACATGAAATCCGGAAAGGTAATGGGTACTCTATATCACATTGCTCTCCACGTTCATCTCGGCAGGGGAAATTGTACCTTACAGGCGTATCGTATCAACTCTGCCCTCTCTCCGATTGTCTCATATTCTCTGTATGTTCCTAGATCAGACCCGAGCCTTGCAAATGGGGTGGGTGGAGGCCCGCCACTCGGAGGTTGCAAGACCTAATCGTTAGCAGCATCGCTTCTTGATGCATCCGCATCCCCTCATGGCCGCGCATCCAGGCCCAAATTAGGAATTGGTCAAGTCATTTGGTAGCTTGCTTGGTTGAAGACTTGTAGTTCCAACAATACGCTAAGCTTGGCAATTGGCATATCTTGGTATTCCCCAAATTCGTTTACAGTGATGTGATGATATTAGTGATTCACAATTAAAGTTGGATGTCTCATTAATATAAGGGACAGAAAATAAGAAACGGAACTCCTTGATGAAGTGCAGTGGCTCTGGTGTTGTTGAAGGGTTGCAATTGGGAGGGTCATCGGTAGTCTCGGAATTTGACAATTGTCCTAGCCCCAACATGGAAGGGCGTTGTCATTTGGGCCACAAATGTACATTGCCAAAGGAAAGTCATTGGTATTTCTCCAAAATTCTCTTTCTATATCCAAATCAACTTCAACAACCATCTATCTCATAGCTCTGGAGATTTGTCTGCCTTGGACCCTTCATCATGCGAATGCTGTCCTCCCAACTCTGAGACAGGACCCAGATGACTCACTCCAAAATTCTCCTGGAAATATCCTGAAGTACCCGTGCTTTGTGGTGTGATACTAAATGCCCCAACTTGCCTTTGTGAATCTTGGTTAGTCGATATCATCGACACGCCTGTTGTGGACGGTGCGATGGTACTAGGGCGTGGACTCCCGGTTTGTAATCTTTGCTGACTCTCATTCACGTTCTCTGCTGGCAGCTCATGTTTGAATCCCGTATAAACAGCGGAGTCCTGAGGGGTGGTGCCTTTGGCGTTGGCGTCCGCGACCCAGTACGGCTGGGCAGCTGGTACATGCTGCCATTGCTGTTCGTAAAGTGAGCCGCCTGGAAAGGATGCCATAGGAATGGGTGGGCTTCCGGGATATGGTGGCGACTGGCCTTGATATTGATCGGTATAAGGCCCATTTCCCGGTTGTTGTGGCTGCTGCAAATGATTCTGCGTTCTCCTCCGGCGCCGGCGAATCAGGAGAGCAACGATTGCCGTGATGATGACGATCCCGGCGATTATACTGGCAACGCCTATCCCAGCCTTTGCTCCCGCGGACAAGCCATGCTTGTTTGATGATGATGATGACGAATTCGCCGCGTCTGTTGGATCTGGTGGGGTGCCAGGTGGTCGACTAGTCGACGTCGGATTGAAGGCATTTGTCCATGTTATTGAACCTCCCGCGGAAGATGGCACAGTCTGGCAATCAGGTCAGTGACTTGGTACAGTACCGTGGATGTGTGGGAGGGAATAACGTACAGCATAAGCGGCAAGTTCTGATGACCCGACGAATATAGTCGATGAACAATAAGGAGTACAATTTGCGAGGGGAAGCTTGACTAATGTAGACAGATCTGATGGAGAATTCTCGCACCCGCCCCAGTCGGTAAAGTTGCCAGAGCTGCCGCATTGATAAAGTCCGACCCATTGCTGAGCATCGAACTGGAGTTTCTGGGGGCAGGTCTTGTCTACATACTGCAAGACACGTTTTTTTTTAGTTCAGAGCTTGGAACAACGGACAACGAGCAGATCAATGAGCCGCAACGCAGACACCCTTTACATACATTAGAATCCGTACATCCTGCGACATACGTGTTCCCGGTACCGTGATCCCAGCATGCGTTAGCATCGCCAAAACTCAGACATACGTTCCCAGGCAGACAGCAAGGCCAGTCGCCGAATTCGACGTTCCCACATGGAATGAAATCACCTGTTGATTTGCTATCCGCACTTGAATAGCAGGTGCCGTTCGATACGTCAGGGTTGGCCATTGCGAGAATATGTGGTCCGGATGTGTTCGACGATCTGAATTCCACTTTACAAAAACCGGTATGTATCGTCCAACTTCTAGTGTTGTTGCAGGGTGAGAAATGCGGTCAAGCAGAATAGCGAAAGTTAGAGGCCCCCAGAGAATCCGGGTCCACATATTCTATAGCACGGTAATCATGTACTGCGCCTCGAACCCGCACCGACAGCAAGCTGAGCTTGGGTTGCAGATTCTCGTCAGATTGGCTGACATGGCGTACCATCGGGATGGGCCTGATCTGCGGCTGGGAGCACCAACAAGCGGTCTTGGCCCAATCATTTGCCTGGGGGGGCGCCGCCGAGCTGTCTTTGGGATTATCTGACTTTTTGTCCGAGGCCACTTCAAGGCAAACGTCGGACTGCATTTCCGCTTCTGCTTACACTCTTGTGAGGAGCAGTAATTGTCTCTCGCCCAGTCTAGGGAGTGGCTCAATCACGACCAGGATCACGGGTACCCTTACAATTGGCTGGCCAGACGTCTAAGGCCACGCCATTCGTAACCAGGACTTAGTGATGTTGGAAACGATGGGGGCATAGTATAATTTCTAACAACTAGCAGCTCTCGGTCAAGTAAAAGATCAATCATTTCCAGCCTCACACAAGGGCTAACCTCACACTCTCCAATGTACGCAGCGAACGAGAGATTATCTCATACATGCTTCAGGTACTAGAATCGAGTCCATCCTTCGGCTCACTCTCCCTACCCTCCAATTGGGAGCTGACCTGGTTCTGTAAGCAAAGCGCTGATCGCCTTCAATCCGGAAAGACTGTACTTTAAGATATTGATGACGCGAAGAAGGCTTTGAGTAAAGGACTGGCGAAATGACCAACCCTGGTCCTATGTTCTTGCAACCGCTGACACATCACATGCTTACTCGTACACACATTAGCGTCTTACAGAGTTGACTTTCTAAGGAGCAATACTTTCAACAATCAAATTAGAAGCCAGAAGTCTTTTTCATGATTTCAGAGAGTGATGGGGTTGGGTCGGAAATTCGTAAAACCTATAGAGCGTTGCAGGCTGGAAGGTGGACTTGAGGGCCTGAGCTAGGCTTCTACTGGTGTAAGAAGAAACTGCCAGCATGTGTTCAGCCTACCTAGTACCGATGAACTCATTCGTCACACTGTACCATGGAGTTGATTTGTCTACACGTGCTCTTTCGCCAAAGGTGAAACGATGGCCTCCACTGCCTGCTTACGGGCCTGGCAGCATAATCCAGATTCGTTCAGGTAAGCACAGAAGCAAATGCATACATGTTAACTTTCATTGCAATTAGATTTACGAGAAAGGTTGAGACACTGGACCAGATCTGTAATTTGTTGCCGCTTGGTCCCCCACCTGGTCGGAGCATGTCAAAGGGGCCAAAGAAGAACAGTGCATACGGTCCGTGTGGATATCCCGCGAATTCGTCTCATCATGCCCCAGTATGAAACAAACTCCTGCCACCGACACTCCTGATACACTGGTTCAGTCTCCAGTCTCTTGAAGATGAAAGCTTCAGTTTGCCACTTACATTATACTCTCAAGACTCTTGATTGCCAAAATTTGATCTGACAAGTAACCGAAACCAGCTTCAACACTACACACGATCATCTCGGCAAAAATGAAGGGCGAGCGGGTATACACAGACTTGCCAAGCACAGAAGGCCATGAAGACCCGCTTCTGAGCTCGGATGTCGCTTCAAATTCCACCAACGAAGAAGAAAGCTGGTCGAGAACGAAAGATTGGGGGTCGCGCCGGCCAGCAGTCTCCTCATACACTGACATCAGGGAGTACTGGTGGCTCATAACCGCTGGAATGCTGGGTGTTATAATCGGGTTGCAACTAGTGATTTGGCACGAGATCAAGACTCAATCCTGTGACAACATAGTGCAAGTCGGGAGTGATTATAACGGAAGAACTCCAATATGTGCGCTTCCATCCCCATATCTACCACATTTGACGGAGATGCACGCTACTGACAAAGCGCAGTTGGGACAGAAATTGTGAAGTGGAACGCGGATCCGGAGTTCACACCTTTGAATGCAACTGAGTTCCTCAAGCCTGAGGTTCAGGCAAAATGGGAATCTCTTTACCCAGGTTTGTTAAGAGCTTCTCGTTTCCTCTCACCCTCGAGTTCCACCATAGAACTGACCATTCACAAAACAGCCGGAGCGGGTTTCGTTGGACCGGATGCGAGTGTTTACAATTCGACATCAGTGACGCACCAAATACACTGTGTCTACATCATGGGGAAGATATTCTCTGCGGTCCTCACGGGATCGCCTGACATGCCTGAAGCCAATGATTATGAGGCGCATTTCCTTCACTGTGTCGATTACATGCGTCAAGCTGCCATGTGCGCAGGTGATCTGGCGATCGAGCCTCGTGGAGAAAATGGACAACCCGGACAAGTGAATCTAGAAAACGCATTCAACGGTCTACATGGTGAGTGTGTCCTGCCTGCTACTTCACCCTTGCACACATTGACTGATTCTTGATTAGTGTGCAAGGACTACGATGAGGTCAAAAGCTATCTCACAGAACAAGTCAAAGACGGTCTGCGGAACATTCTACCCCTCGATGACTAGCCTCAACAGTCTAGGAAATCGAAGTAAATGGCCCTCCAAAGGCACATTTTGACGTTTCGCGGTGACTTGATCGAAATAGCATCTATAGCTGGCACTCACAAAGCCAAATCCATGAGCCGGGCTCATTGACCAGGATTCGATAACATGGTCCCGGGAGACTTCAAAGATTAATTATGAGGCTAAACCAGAAGGTCTTGAAGGGAATGTCATATCTCCAGCACTTGGCTTCTTTGTTCACGGGACTAAAAGAAGAATTGCTCACAAGCTCAATCAAGTCTATGGACGCAGTCTCAAATATTGGTTCCCCATATCGAGAAAGCCACTCGATATTTTCTCATGCCCGGCAACCGGACACCTCTTCCGACAAGCCGAGAGACGAGACTGACGAGCGAGACATTTTGGAAAACCTACAGTCTTGTACAACGAATCGACTAGGATATTTGTGCCACTTTCGCACGAGCTGTGGTGGGATTCCAAGACAGCAAGAAACATGTATGACATGCAATTCAATCAGAGTATCCCCAATGATTCACACACCTGCAACGAATGCTGCTCATCCTGATCTTCCCCATCTCAAAGCGCATATTCAAAGAATCAGCCGATACTCAGTCGGAAGGCAGTGATTTGAATTCATGTTTTGCTGGCGGTGCTCACCCTGTGGCTTGCCTTGTATCCTCAAGCTCTCCATCCATCCCACCCGACCTTGATGTCTCGCATCGAAACAATCGCTTGTACACGTCACCCTAAGGCTTGCTCTAGCATGGGCTTTTGACAATCTGATGTCTCATATCCGTCACTTGATGCATGCAATACCTCCAAATAGGGAGTCCAGATATGGCATTACCAGAAGTTGGACCTTCCAGCTTCTTATTTTAGCCTAACCCGTGGGTAGAATTTGGAAAACACTCAGAAAAATGAGAGCAAAATGTTGCGTCGTCAATGCCCCGCCCTGCCAGAGGGTCGTGTATGCACTCCCAAGTCATCGAGATGCTGCCGGTGATCTAGAGTCGCAATATCGGTTGCCAGTAACACAGTTCAAAACTAACTTTGAACGAAGACGATCGGTGGAGGATCAGGCGCAGGAGCAGTGGCCCTTATTCGATGAGAGATGCCTGACAACAGTCCTGATTCAGCCGCCGGTGATACACGAGGCTCGCCATGGTAAGCTGATGTGTAAACATTGTCCAACGTGGATTTCACTCTTGTCATGCGATTCATTTACGCCTGCCAGTGAAGGGGCCTGTTCATAGGATTTAGTATTATCATGAGTGTAGATCATCTCGGCCACAGGGCTTGACTGTTCATCATTTCACTTTAGGCCTGACTTCTTGTCCAGGGAGAAAATCAGATGGTAATTCTGGCCATACAGTAACGCACAACCGACGATTTTTTGCATTCATTTTCCCTGATGTCGGCCGACTTCGTGGATCTTCTTCTTCGCATGGAAGATCATGACATAATTCCGTCGTGTCTAAGCGCTGAACGCCATAAGCCGAGAGACTTTCTGCTCCACTACTTAGGATGCGAGCAATTTTTCCAACGAGAAGATTATTTGGCGTCATTAAACCCCGAGCAGAAACAGCAAGTCAAATCAAAGCTCCAACGTATACAAGTCCTTCGGAGTGCTCTGACCGGAGATATGGGTGATGGCCGGCAGTTGGTCCAGCAATTAACGCATAGCCTGAATAGGTGGCGGACTACCAAAGAGTATCAAGAGGGTATTGTACGCGTCCAAGAATTGCGCAAAGTGCATTTCGCCGTCAACGGAATCACGCAGAAAGAGGTGGGAATTCCCACACGCGTCGGTGAATATAACCCTGATGTGGACACCAATGCCTACTTGATTCAATTCAGAAATGGTCGTCCTGTACACGACATGGTGGATGCCAGGTGTCATGAACAGTTCCCCAGCTACAGAATCTCAGTTCACGACCTCATTCAAGGAACAGATGAAGAGAGCCCACTCTTTGCGCCCGAGAACACCGTCAACTATTTCCACTTTCCTGCCAATAACATGCTGGTGAGTGACATGACCAACGGTCGAGCCACCGAAAAACGAGGAAATTAACATTAGGGTCTCTCAGTGGGCAGAAGTATGTACCTTATTGTTTAGTCTTGATGCCTTCTTTTGGTCAGGCGATTGACTTAAAACAGCGAGCAATCACTAGATATTTGCGCAACAAACCACTACCCTCACCAACTCAAACCAATGGGACCGAAAATCCGAATCGCTCCACTGATGATCTGGCTCCGGCTACAAACTCGCAGACAAGGTCTATTTTAGGTCAGAAATATTGGAAGAGTCAACAGCAAAATTCGACTGTGACCGGAAAATACCTCCGACCTATGTGCGAGGTTGTATCCGTCTCAGCAGGTATATATGCCCCTTCCGCAGAGCGATGTCGAGGCTGACCCAGATTTTAGTTCCGGGAGATGGAGCAGAGGGAATGGCATTATTTGTGGGACAACATACTACATCACTCACTCGCCGGCCTTCAGCAAGCTGACATAAGTACTTGCACAGATGCCATATTTACACTGGGATACAGCACGTCACCAAACAAAGATGTCGGAAGCTGTGCAAAAAGAAATCGACAGACAGCGTAAGGAGAAGCTTCAGCAAGAACGTCAGCTTGCTGGTATGAGGAGGGTGAGGCACAGGGGCCTGCAATTACTCAACGCACAGAGTCGGCAGCCGAACACGGCATGGCGCCTCGAGAATCGCACCGGCACCCAGCCCGATATTAGTCCATCGACGAGGAGGACTCCGACCACTCCAAAGCGAACGGCTACCGGTGCATTCGCAAATATCATGAAGCGACATGGACGCTTTGGAAAATTGCCCCAGTGGTCGATGTTCAGCGCGGATGAATCGGGTCGTATAAGAGCTGGGACAGAGATTGGTCAGGTGCTTTTTGATGCAGCTATGCTGTATGAGGCGATGACCACGCATCGCGAAAAGAGTTTGATACAAAAGTATCTACATGAAGACCCACCACTACATCCGAGAAGGACTATGGAGCAGACAAATGAATGGACTTTGAGCCTCTCGTGGCACGCCAGTGCAAGAGACCAGGTTGTCCATCGAGCGACACGGCCGAAGCAGTTGGACTTCCAGTCAGCCGATCCGTTTACCAAGGAGTGGCGGGAGAGAATTCGAAAGATACCTCGGGTGATGATGATCGATCAGCTGTGGATGTGGATCCTCGACGATCAGACGATCATCACTTGCTTCCCCGACCATGGAGATCTGAGCGACCACAATAGCTTGCCAGGTATCCACAAGAACATTCGCGACGCTCTCATGAAAACCAGTAAGGGGCACATGAGGACAGTATTCGACATCGCTCTGGTAATTCTGAGCGAGGCCCAGATATCTAGAGCGTGTTTAAACGGTGTACGGGTAAGTGCTGTGCCATTATTCTCTGCGTTTTTTTGTGCAACTGACTCGAGTTTTGTAGCCACAAGACGGTCAAGTAGGTGTTATGCAAATGTTCAGACAAGCCATCCGAGACGTGGTAAGTAGAAGCAATGCACTAATTGCCTGGTGTTGGTACTGATATCTTTCACTGCAGGCTAGCAAGCATTCCTTCGGTGCAGAGCAATACTGGGAATGGGCTCGAATCTTTTCGCGACTAGCCCATACTGATGTTGATAACGGCCTCAGCGACCTCATTGTACCGTTCCTCGATATTGGAAAAGAAGGCGAGCTGCAAGGGCAGATTAAGAGTATAAATCGTGACCTGGAAATCATGCACAGGATTACGATGGAGCAGAAAGAAGTTGTTGAGAGGTTCGAGAAGACGATACAGCATCTGGCGATGGAGAAACCCATTCCGGACGTCGAGCCGTTGCTTATGGAAATTCACAGCAACATCGAGGATATCGAGGACATGCGCAGATCTGCTGACGATATTTCTGGGAGTGTAAGTGAACCTCGCCCGAGATATTCTCGTTGTCTTTGGAAGCTGATAGCCTGTTCGCACACAGCTGGACTACCTCATTTCACTAAAGCAACAGCAAGTTACCGTCGTCCAGGCGTGGCAATCCATGAGACAAGGCGAAGACAACCAGAAGCAGAACATAACTCTTCTGGTTTTTACTGTTGTAACAGTGGTGTTTGTGGGTCTCTTGACATTCATGTAACCCTATGCGGAATACAAAATCCTGACTAAGTTACCTAGTTACCGATGTCATTCATATCGAGCGTATTCGGAATGAACAACAAAGAGATCGCTGGGACGTCTGCCCCAATGACTTTGGCCGAACAATTCAAGTGGATGAGTATGGATACCTGAGCCCCTACGAATCACTTCTTGCGCATGGCTAAACAAAGCGTCAGTCCCCATTTCCTTCGCCATCGTTGCCATCACCTACTATACAGCCTTCGGAAGCCCACGAAGAATGTCTCGTGACCTATTCAGATGGTTCTACATCAAGGCCGGGATGTATAGAATCTTCGCACCAAGTGACGTTACCTTGACGGGGCTCAAAGATCGTTTCTGGAACCGAAATAAGAAAAAGGAAGCCGAGCAAGCCTGGGTCCGACGACGCTCGGAGCAGATGGCCAAGGATGCACAGGACAGAAGACAGGCAACGAGGCGTGCGGCCATCATCGATCATCCGTCGGTTTCCCCAGATACACCTGTTATGACACCAGGTATCAATACGTCACATCAGGGGCTGCAGTTTGAACAGACGGGGATGTTTGCCGTATATCAGGACCTAAACGCTGGAAAGGGAAGCAAGAGGACTCGCAGTGCCGGAGAATTTGCATAGTTTCCATACGATGTATGCAGGTGGTGAATAGTAAGTGATATACAGATGCCGGCCTTGATATGGACGAGATGTAATGTGATTCGGGCCACGCTGATCCAGCTTTGTTCGCGCTGTGGTATTACATGCTGAAAACAAGTCTCGTCTAGTTCTATACATACCCTATCTCGAAAGCCGATATACAACATCATGAGTGCCCTCTGACACGACCCTTTGAATGACGTTTTCTAGATCCGATCCTAGTAGGTAGTCAAGACATGCAAATATAAGCCGATTATGAAAGTAAACGTCGTCACAAAGGGCAGGTAATATAGTTTCGCTTTGCCATCATACCAACTGGGAATCTGTCAGACTTTTGGTAACAGCCGAGTCAACCCAATCAGACATGACTGATCTACGTCCTAATTTACCCTACAAAGCGGTTCGGCATATATTCCGCACCCTGCGGGGGTGGCCCATCACCGAAGCCAGCGGGGACTAATCCATGGCGTGAGGGGCCGCATTAGGGCGAACCGCTTAATAGAGAACTGCAAGCTGTGGTTTTCAATCAAACAAGAGGCCCGGGAGCTTATAGTTGATGCTGTATTAATGACGGCTGTATTTGGGTAAAGCCAACATGCTACTGGTGAGCATATTATGAAGGAACAGCGGTGTTGGCCATTTCAATGCAAGAGCCGATGGGGTCGTATTATTGGCACTTGTAAATATGTGTGTTTTTTATATGACTATAGAGGAAAAGCGGAGTATACATCCAGCTTGACAAAATAAGTGTTGTCTATAAAACTTGGTGTGCGGTCAAACTGTCGTGCAGCAGGAGAACCACTACCTAGGTAGGTATTTGGGACATTTCTTCCCCCAAAATCCACCAATTCTTACAAGAACATCAAGATTATAGCACTCCAAGCTTCACCATGAAGATGGGAAGATACGCCCACCTAACTCTCTGCAGCTGGATAGCCGTCTCCCAGTGGGCGGTGGGGACGTTCGCGCTGTACCAAGGAGGCGGGCTGACCATTCTCACTCAGAACCGCCTGGATAGTAAGTCTTGTACAACCCTCTTCAGACCTCAAGTCTTTCTCTGACGAACGTATCAAGACTCGTCAAATGATGGCTCCGCGGCTATCCTTGTCAACCAACCTTCCACCTACACAGAGGGCTCGCGCAGCTGCCAGCTACTCAACGAGGCTGTCTGGGACGCGGCCACGCAAAGTTTTCAAAAGACGCTCAACAGCTCGTTGAACTACCAAGTCTTCTCAAGCATGAGCACTGCCAACACACTTTATTGGGTTCGAAGTGCCAACTCTTCCATGACCAGCTGCTCTGCAATCGACTCCAAGGGAACCTTGCGTGGCGTGGGTTGCAATGAGCGGCTGCCCACGTTGTGCACGCAGTCTGCTCAGCTGTCCCCGGCTAACTCGACCTTTGCGGACAATTCTGCAAGGTGGCAAGTGCAGCAGGCTGTGGGCACGGGAAATGGCACAGTCATGACAGGATATCGAGACTATCACACGTGGAAATTCCGTGGTATTCGGTACACCTCGGCACCACAGCGATTCACATACTCCACCACGCCGCTCCTCGAGACGGGCATTGTCAATGCCACCCTTGCAGGAGCGGATTGCTCTCAGCCTATTGGCGAAGTTACCGCCGGCAGCAGTGAGGATTGTCTATTTATGAATATCTGGACGACACACCTGCCTCAGACAACTGGAGCACCGAGACAGCAGGAGCTGAAACCAGTCATGGTGTACTTCTACGGCGGTGGACTGACGACTGGCTCAGGCAAGAATCCAAACACAGACGGCACAAATCTTGCATCCCGGGGTGATGTTATTGTTGTGTCTGTGAACTATCGTGTAGGCATCCCTGGCTTCCTCCCGTTCAACGACGGTGTGCACAACGGCAACTACGCCTTCTCGGACCAAGTCACAAGCTTGCTCTGGGTGCAGAAGTACATCCAGTACTTTGGTGGAGACCCAGAAAAGGTGACCATTTTTGGAGAGTCGGCAGGCGCCCAAAGTGTCCATGTCTTGCTGGGTTCGGACGCTGCAGCTGGGAAGGAGTTGTTCAAAGGCGCCATCATGCAGTCTGATCCGACGAGCACAGCCTCGGCAACTGGTTGGAGCTGGGCCAACTACTCCACCATTGAGGATGCATATCGGAGTGGGACGATGCAAGTGTTGAATGCGACAGGATGCCAGACTGGCAATTCTGCTGGCCAGATCGAGTGTCTAGCCAAATATACCGGATTCGAGCTGGTGAATCTCAACCCTAATTTCAAGTAAGTTCATAGTAGCAGATATCGCGAAAGGAGCTTAGCGACTGACCTTTTTCAAAGTGGTATCGTGATGGATGGAACATATGTCACCAACCCACATCTTATACTCAATCGCACGGGCGTCGCCTCCAACATCACCGTGATGACCGGCATCAACCGCGATGAAGCTGGTGTCTTTGTCAACGCCGCGCCCACGGCAAATGAGAGCTTCACTACTTACTATAACCAACAAGTGCGCAACACCTCATCAATCGGGCCATCCTTTATCAATACTGTCCCACTGACACCCTTCGACATGCCCACCACGGGCCAGGCCAGCGTCTCGGAAATTCTCAACACCTCCCTGGCTATTCAGACAGATGGTATCTTCACCTGCTTCGATCTGGCCAAAGCATATACTGCAGCAAACCATGGTGCATTTGCCTCGACGTACTCCTTCCTCTTCAACCGCACCTATTCGCCGCGCGGGTACACGCGAACATGGTGTGACGCGCCAAACAGCACCGTCCATCCGAACGGCAACCCAGATGAGGAGTATTTCAAGTGTCACGCAGGCGAGCAATTGATGGTCTTTGGTACAGCTCTGCGGTCTGGTCAGCCCGATCGTGATGGGTTGGATGTGCCATTCATGCAGCTAGTGGTGGATTATTGGGCTGCTTTCGCAAAGAGCTTTGACCCAAATCCGGATCCCGCGTATTTGACTGCAAGAGGGTATAGCAATACATCTGCCCAGATTGAGGCGAGGGGACGGTGGGAACCAGTCAACGCGGCCAATCCACAGATGAGGTTACTGCAGTGGAACGGGGGCCAAATTCCGTTCTTCAGGGGAGATCAGTGTCGGGCCATTGGAGCGCCGCTGGATGTGCTTGAGTAAGGATCTAACTCCCAATCCAAGAATAGCCGACATTGAGATAGTACCGTTCTTGATACGTGTTTCGAAGTAGCCTGACGAACAAATAAACACGAAATTGATTGTATCACGATTGCTTCATGGACCGAAGTAGACCAGAAGCAGCCTGATCGCTACCTCTGTCTGCGGTCTTACTCATTCGGCTCATATGCTCAGGGCGAAATCGGGTCCCGCCTGCTCGAACTATCCTCTGGAGACGGACTATTTTCAGTGTCTTTCAGATCACCAGGTGGCACCACGGATTGCCTCTTCCAAGTCCGAGTCCATGTCAATAAGCGCGGTCCCTTGCCCTCTCGCAGTAAGGCTTCTCGTTTGTGGCAGTAGGGGCAGTCCTGTCTGGGCTCGGAGATGCTGGTTGAGCAGCTGGGACACAAATCTGACCAGTGGTATCTCAATCCTCGCCAGCTCGTCTTCTTGACAGGTCGGTTGTCGTCCACTAGGTGTGCTACGACCTCGTCATTGTTGTCGAGTAGCCAGTGTCTCCAACTCATGATCTCGAAGCGCCAGGTGCGCGCCCACTCTACAATTGGTTCCATTTCGTCCTTTTTATCTTCTGAAGTCTCAAAGGTAATGGAAAGCTCCTTCAGGTTTGCGAAGATGCGAAACATACGGCCCCACGCGGTGTCCTCAAATTGAGCTTCAAATCCTTCCAGCAGGGCTGACTGCATATCCAGCCTCATGGTTTCAATATTGGGAGACCCGGAATTCCCTCGGTATGGATCGATGCACAGTGCCTTATTTTCTTCCCATCGGTCCCAATCCGTTCGACGTAGGGTCAGATGGAAGGCCTCTAGATTGTGTAATATCCGCCAGACTGGATCGGGTGGGCTCTCGCCGCTTGAGAGTAAGGATCGGAGGTGCTCATGGGCTCGGGAAGCTGTCTCCTTGTGGTCAAGATTGCGGCGAAAGGGCGCTGGCGTCCGAGGTGGCCTGAATTGCTGCGCCATCCGGTCCTATTTCCACTAGTCAGTTTCGGGAGTTGGATCAATGGTTAGGGCTGAAGTCACCCAAATCATCAAACTTCCCAGTGCCATTCATGTGTATTTTTACGTGACGACATAGGGGAAGAGGGAGAGAGAGAGCCTACCAGTCGCCACATCTGAGAATACGTATGAATGGCATGAAGTCCCTGAAACTTCAGCTGAGCGTGAATGTTTCGAGCATGCCCTGCAAAGTCTGAGAAGGATTGAGCGCCTACGAATCCACGACCTTCGTAAAGCACAATCTCGCGATTCTTGGCCAGATATTTTGCCGCATCCAGATAGATCTGGCGACACGTCTGAAGAATTGTCCAGCCGGAGTAGGTCGGCTTGTTGTGACAGTCTGGACGCAACCAATCAAAACCCATAGCTTGTTTGTCCCGTTCAGACAACTGGTCTCGTGAGGGTAAAGGCTCGGTTATTGTGTGTTCCTCACTGCTTGCTTGAGTGGCTTCGGATATGAGGTCACGGGTTTCGGGCTCATCACTGCCGCTATTGTGGTCATTGCGAACGCAGAAATCATGAGGCATTTGATTTTCCGGCCGTGCATTCATCCTTGGTGCATCTGGTGATAACACATACTCGAAGATCAAGTCTGAGATTTCCCGTGGAATACGGCCATCATAGAATGTGCAGTCCGACTGAGGGTGGATCTCGTTACCCGGCTTTCCCCAGGCCTCGAGGCGACTGGTCATAAGAAGGGGCCGCAACTCCTCCTGTGCCTCGTAGTAATGCATATATCCAGGCTGCTGAGGAGGTCTGGGGAATCGAGTGCCACGAGGGAAGCGTCGGGGAAACATGATGGCACAGGCGTCACGAACGGCGATAAGTTGCAGAGGTCCCTAAGATTCAAAATTTATTCTTGCCTTGAACGATTCTGGTACGCTGACGAGATGTCTAGAGTCTAGAGGTGGGTAATTCAGGCGGAGGATGAAGACGATGTTCTGCAGACGTGGTCAAATTGCAGCCTAAGAAACGACACTGTACAGAAGCCAGTCCTCGGGCTCATTGGCGGAGTAAACAGTGACATCACTCTCAGGGTGCCGCCGCCGCCTCTGAAAACAGCCGCTTACTGCACCGACGTGGGCTGGCCACACGTCGTCTCTCGTGCGCAACGTGACTTTCAACAGTTTCAACTTAGGACCTTGAGCTTCATAATAATTTTTTGTCTCAGACAAACATTGTTTGCCATTTCGTAGCCGTTGTCCCCGTAAGGAGCATTAAGCATACCTAATCGTAGAAAATGGGCTTCAAGGCTGTCGAAATATCCCTGCATGATACTCTCCGTTAGATTCGTGGTCCAAATGTGTTCGCCACATCGCGGAAAAAAAGGCGCCGCTACTAACAGTGTATGCCAAGTCATTTCCATCCCACCAAGTGCCATCACAAAGGCACAAACCACAATTCTTGTTCCGTATAATCGTGGTAGTTGCCAGGGACATCGGCATGTCCTTTAAAACCAATTCCCCATATATATAGATGAATTTGTCAGTTTTATTGTGTGTAGCCTCTGGCGCAAGGGAGGGAGGGGGGTAAAGGGCGAAGACAACAACGGTTGAATTAGTTGGAAGGCATTCGTCAGTAAACCTGAAGCCGGTGTCTTTGATGCTGCCATGAGCAGAAGTACCCAGAGCCGCCATCCCTCAATGAGACAGATCACTTGGAAAATGATAATGGTCTCATCCTCCGAAGCTTTTTATCCACGTTGTGAGAGGTTGCAAGAGCTTGAGTCACAGCCTTATTTTGCATCTAGCTGGAAGCCAATACCTATATTCAATGATTATGAATTGTCTTTCCGCGTCCTCTGCAAAGTTTGAGATCTAAGTCGACTGGTATGTCCAGGTACGCTATTACTCCATCGCTGATTACTCGAAACAAAAAAAAAAGCGACGTGATGGCTCACATGCAGCAAGCTGCTGTGCTTGATCGGCGCAACCGGCGTTGGGCCACTTATGAGATGATCTTGGCGATCATCTTGATCTACTCCCCATCAGGAATTTCACAGCTGATTCAGGTGGAACTTACAGCTAGATTAAGTAGATATTTTCAAAAGGCCACTGGGCATGACCTGGTCTCCTCGTAAGTGCTTTGGTAGGTACCAAGTACATAACCTCTCACGGTAGGACCAACGTCAAACCAACGACTAGGCTGCTTCAGAAAGTCTCTTTGCGCATTTTTAATCTTCTAAGTTGGCTACCAACCTCAGTGTTTACATCTCGTGATCAAGTCCTTTAGATGTGGCTCAAGAAAGTATATCACAAGGCGGCTACTGTTCTCGGTAAATGTTTACAAGTCTTGGTCACCGAGCATGGCCGTGACACCCCACACCCCTTGAACACATCATTTGCCTTCCGAAAACCTACAAAAGCGTTGACGGAGGTTGAATTGTCGAGTCAGCTGGGGAATATTATTGTTGCAACATTGTAGGTACCCGGTGGCTTGAATGATGCTGGATACGTGGACGAGTTCCCACCCCAGCTCTTCATTATGTGAGCCAATAACGAAATTGTTGCAGAAATGACCTATGTAGGGTCAGCACTGGAATGCTTTATGTAACATGCCTCATCGCCTCGGTAGCTTGAGCTAATCAGCAAACTTAACGCTGAGGATATAGTGATCCGTTATCTGCGAACCAGTCAACACTGTAGTATACAACACGAGCTCAGCGTGACAGTGAAATATGTCCGACCCAGGCACCCAAGTCATATGGCGCAGGTAGAGGAAAAGACAGTTCTACAAGTGCGATGTTTGCATGCCAAGCGCGAGTCGACTCCGGTTATCAAGGTGACTCGTCATCACACTTGAGCTTAACTAAGAAGAAGGGAACGGTTATTAGAAGCGACTGAGTGACTCGTGTTGTGTGGTAGCAAAAACTTAATGCGGGAGCTTTGGCAATGGCCTAGTTGATGGTCCATACCTTGATGTGGGTCACAAATGATAGGTATTGCGTTGACATGGGAGTGCAGATCGGTGTCAATCGTCAAGAGAGCCAAGCAGTCGAGTACCTACCCAAGGTACGACATAGTTACTTGTCATTTCAGCGGCTTTCATGCTCTCCCTCTAATGCAAATATTCATTGACGACCATTTCCTGAAGTGCCATGGCCAACTATTCGACCCCTCGGAAGCCGGTTGTGCTTGTCACTGGAATCAATGGATTTATAGCTGCTCATGTCGCAGCCGCTTTTCTTCATGCCGGATATGCTGTGAGGGGATCTTTCTGGTCTCAGAATCCAGTACCAAACGAATTATTGGAGGCTTTGCAACGGAAATTCGGAATTGACATCCAGAACAGTGGGCTGCTGGACTTGTTCGAGGTTGAGGACATTTGTCGTCCGGGGTCGTTTGACGAAGCGGTGAAGGGTAAGAAGTGATGTGACTTGTTCGAAGGCTTTCGACTGGGCTGATGAACATGCTACAGATGTCGTTGCCATCTGCCATCTAGCCTCACCAATTTCGCTTCAGTTCACTGACCCTGCGCCTGTCATGCATGCGGCCGTCCAGGGGACACTTTCGCTTCTTAACTCAGCATTGCATAACGCCGGTCCACACCTCAAAGCTTTTGTCCTGGCTGGTTCATCTTCCTCCATGGGCCTACATTCGTTGGATAAGACGGACAAAATCTATACAGAAGCCGATTGGAACGATGCGGTTTTGGACGTTGTCAATGATCTCGGCAAAGAGGCTCCAGGCCGTCTCATTTATGCAGCAAGCAAGACCGCGGCAGAGAAGGCATTTTGGAAATTCCGCCAAGAAACCGAAGAAAAGAGGAAATTCTCCATGACGGTCATTAATCCCGCTACAGTACTTGGCCCTCCTCTATACATGCCACCAAAGCCAGACCTCCTCAGCCCATCCATTCGGCTCCTATACGACACGGTAGTCGATGGCAAGGGCATATCAACAGTTCGAGGTGGCGGCACGGTGATGTCTGCCGTTGATGTGCGAGATGTTGCTCGCTTGATGCTGTGGGCAGTGCAGCACCCTGGTGAGGCCGACGGCCAACGATTCCTAGCATGTGCTTGGAATGCGGCCCCCGAGCTTGTGACGAATATTTTGCGGAATAACTTCCCGAATTTGCGCTTGGCATGCACTGATTTTGATTTCTGCGCCCCCCAGATCCAGGACGTAGAAGCCGATTACAGCAGCGAGAAAGCTTTGAAAGCCACGAATCAAGGGTGGATTGGGCTGGAAAAGAGCATTGTGGACGCCGCAGACATGTTTTTAGGCACGGCTGTCACAGCACAGAACGATAGAACTTGTGTTTAGATTCATTTGTTTTAATGCTATAACAAGGACAATTCTTTCGTACTGCCAATGTATATCGTACGGAGTGGAAAATGTGCAACCGAAACTTAAGGGTGTGCAGAGCTGTATAACCCTCCAAACCATTTACTATAGATTCTGCCAAACGTATTCTATCTCTCCATTCCCCCCTGATGTCCTAAGCACCTAGGTAAAGTCTCTTTTTCTGCACTCTTTAGTGATCGACCATTTTGAAGTTGACCCACAGAGGTGGTTTGATCCAAGTCAAATATCCCTTGATGTGCTTCATATCCATACCCCACAACTTCTTCGATTCCATGCCCAGTTGTCCCTGGTCCAGCTCCATATCAAAATTCCATATTACGCGAGTCAAAATGAGGCGCAATTCAAAGTATGCCAGATTCTTGGCAATACACGCTCTGGGACCAACGCTAGAATCAGAATTTAGCACCGGATCTCCAGGCTGGGCTCAGTACTTCAAAAGGATGTTTTACCTAAAAGGCTGGGATGCGTCCAGTTTGTCATCAGCGTAGTTTGGATCGGACATCCACCTCTCCGGATGAAAGTCATTTGGGTCTTTGAAATTACTGGCTAGACGTGTGCAGCCGTACGGTGGAGTAGCGACGCAGACACCCTCGGGGATGTAATGGCCATCAATGGTTGCACCGCCAGGAGGAACAATGCGCTGCTGGCTTGCTGCTGCGGGTGAAAACAAACGAAGAGCCTCATTGATTGTGGCGTCAAGGAATGGCAACTTTTCTGGGCCAAGATTCTCCCAGATGATATCGTCCTCTGATTTAAACAAGCCACACTCTCGCACCTCCTGTACCAGACGCTGCCAGATCTCTGGGTGCGTGGAGCAAAAGTAGGTCCAAGCGGCCAAAGTCCCTGCCGTGGTTTCACTTCCTGCACTGATGAAGAGCACCATGTTAAGCAAAATCTCAGTATCAGTGAGGTTGTTCCGAGACTCTTTGTTTTTAAGAATCTGGTGGATAACGTCTGGGTGGTCACGCATAGCGCCATCTTTTAGGCGTGCCAGCGTTGTCTCTTTCGATTTAGAGAAATGGAGAAGTCTCCATTTGGCAGCTTCTTTGGGTACGAGAAGCTTCGTCAACTTCTTCTGCAACCAAGTGTCAACTCCGGCGATTCGTCGGATGGCCTGCTCCCAAGCACCCGAGATGAAGACATTGATGATGGCCATAGACCAATCTGATGCAGACCCTTGGTCCAGACAACCAAATGGCTTTCCAAATGTCAGGTCTCCCATCAAATCAAAGGTCGTATATGTGTCTGAGACTCGTGAGTTCCAAGAACGTTTCTCAATGTAATTCCATCGCCGTAGACGTGGCTTGACTAGGTAGGTAGACTTACACCAATTACTCATGTCAGCTGGCTGACCCTTGCTTGCCATGATCTTGAGCTGATTGACTAGCTTGTCAATGTGAATTTTCATTAGCTTTTGCTGTTGCAGGAGTGCTGAGTTGGTAAAACACCAAGACACTGCACCACGCTGCCTCGCGTGGTCCCGGGTGGCAAGAGGGGCCATGCTGAGGCCCATTGAGCCATCAGCTGCCTTAGGTACTGCTCCGATGAAAATTGGACTCTTTTCCATATTGGGTCCCGTTTTCTAAATCATCAGTCATTGTAACATGTCTTACCGCGGTGGCTGTGCTGTCTTACACGGAACCCGTAGATGTCATCCCATGCCTTTGCGTTGACAAAACTCAACTCGTTGGGCGCAACTCTCACGACAGGGCCTAGTGAGCGAATTAATTTACTGTTATTTTTCTGTTGATATCGACAGAGATGAAACACCACTTGCCATATTTCTCATGTAAGTCTTTGTAGTAGAACTGTTGCGTTCCTCGCGCTAAGTGGTACGCAGCAGGGAAGTCGGACAGACTGGCCAAAAGAGGGCCTGGGAATTTCCTCAGAGGATGGAAAAACCGCCGGTGGAGAATCGGAATGGCAAACAATAGCGCTACCTGACCCAGATTATTAGCAATAGTGGTCATTCTACGTTCATGGAAATCCCCACTGACCACAGCTAGCACCAGATGGAACACCATGGTGCTACCAGGCATTCCTGTTGTCATCAATGTCATGATGCGCGGGAAGTATTGTGCTTGGTTTGAGAAGATCCAAATGCTACGGTGATAGGATTGTTGAATGGATAGAAATCGTGGTTCTGAACAGGAGATCCCCTCCTCTATTCAATGGAAAAAGTCCACAATACCTAGGCTTTTCCCTGCTCAACTTCTGTCCAGACTTTTGTTAGTACATGGGTAGCTATGGCCTGCCTAGACTTCCCCTCAAGTATTGTCAGATATCGCCAAGAAGATTTCGATGTTATGGTTGGTAGCTGAGTAGATGTACATAAACTTTAAAGATTGATAATCTGCTTTGAAGTCGAAATTGTGGAGTCATTGAATTCAATGCAACTTCAGTACTATCGTAAAGAGTTTCATGAGATATGAGAGAAACGGGCAAGGGATCGAGAATCCGTAGAACTTGCTTTAGCCTCTAATGACACATGTGTCCCTCCAACATTTGAGGTATAGTCCTTAAAGTTCGTAGTCTTCCTATAGGAACTGATTCAGGACCCTTGAAGACCGAATAATGAAGCGGAACCTTTTACATCAACAACTGCTTGGAGATAAAGTGGTGTCAATATCTTGCTCCATAGTTCTCCGGGCCGAGCCGTTAGAAGACCTTGTGAACAACACTAAGTTCATACGAAGAGACACTATGTCTCTGAGCATGATTCGGTAGACACTCTGGGTTACTTGTCTAGTCCTGTTCATTACTCGGGTTGGCCTTGATGAGCTCCTACTCTTGCTGAGTACATGCGCATGTGCCGGAAGATCCCGGTCATGACTAGCAATACATGGTGATAGACGTGCCATAGCTTATCACTGCCTTGACCTTCTGCAACAAAGTTTCACTATGATATGAGGCCGAACAGAATCGGGCTCGTCCTGTGGCTGTGGACCAATTGACCATGGTCACTACATTATCTGTGAATGTTACTTGACTGGAAAGATTCCAGTGCCCTCTTTAGGTAGTTGCAGCCGAGTCACAAAGTTTATACTGAGAAGTAATCAACCATCATGCAAGTCCTATCACCCTAGGCGAGCGTTTCTGACATCTGAACTCGTGAGGCTGAATGGATTTCCGATGCCTGCATGAGATATTTCTTGACTCGCTCGCTGTGCCCAGAGATGCCAGACGTATCTGTCCATGCCAATCTTGACATCTGAAGGAGTCCTGATTAGGAACTCGACAGCCTCGCCAGCCACGTCTGCTGTGGGGGTCCAGTCTGATGCTAACCTCCTACACGATATACTCTGAGTTGAACATGGGTGTTGCATCGACGATTCATTCCATCTTTAACGGACACCAGCATCGAGCCGCTCGTTAAATGCCATGCTGAACACGTTGTTCTGGATACTTCGATGGACAAGTGTTGCGACATACCTACCGCCAAAGTCTACCGAGAGGCCATGCCGCTACACATGCCCCAACGGTGGACCCCAGCCTTTGTAAACTTTCTTGAGCAATTTCCTGCTTTTGCCTCCCAGAGGCAACCCAGTACGGTGTGTAGAACGAGCGCATGTCAAGGAGATAGAAGTGAGCCCCAGTGTATACGATCACATATCGAGGATTTTAGAATTCATTCAAAATATCCAATTTCTTGCTTGATTAGTTGATATTTCCAAAAACAGGTATCAACCGTAATCTGCATTTGCCCTCTGCATTTGCCCTAGAGAATTGGGATGTCTTTTCCATCTCTACATATGACCACAATTGAGGATTACTAAGAAACCTCTACGTATCAAACTACTTCTACTGGACAGAATCGGGTAAGGCATCCAAAATAGACATTGTCGCCTTGCGTGTGGGGAATTTATCCGGAGATTGGGTGGATCACTGGAGAATAGTATGGTTCATGTGAATTGATTGTGCTATACCCCATTCTGTACATGAAAGGTCACTCAAACAAGCCTGGTCCCTGATCTATCTAACATGGAATAATAGAATCCTCGTGAGTATCTACATGTGGAGCTCCTTAGCATTGTCCCCGCCCTCCCTATCGACCTCATACACCTTAATGAACATGCCCACCTCAAGGAAAACGCCATACCCCTCGTAATCGCAAGGTTCCGAGAGACTTGGAGACACTAGCTGCAGATCGAAGTTGCGATAAACTTCGAAGATTGCTTTGTAAATCTCCATTAGTGCGAGAGGTTTCCCGACGCATTGATTGGCACCGTAGCCGAATGCCAGCTCAACATTGCGCTCCATCTCGTTCCGCCGCGGGGAGCCGACGGCACCAAGTTCCAAGAAGCGCTCTGGCCTAAAGACATGTGCGTCTTGGCCGAAAAGGTCTTGACGCCGCAGAAGCGAGGAGGTGTTCATGCAGATACCTGTGCCTCCCGGGATGAATTTTCCGTCGAAGACTTCTCCCTCAGGCGGGACAACTTTTGGGAAAAGGCCCAACAAGGGCGGACGCATGCGGATGCCCTCGTAGATCACAGCACGGAGGTATGACAGTGAAGCGGCCTCATCATTTCGAATCACGTCACTACTGGTCTTGGTGAGGCGGCCGCCGTTGATGGCTTGGAAAATTTCACCTTTCAGGCTCTTGTACACCTGTGGGCAGGTCATAGTGTGGATCAAAATCGACCGCAGAGCTGACGCTGTGCTTTCAGTACCTCCCACAATCAGGAAAAGGCCTTCAGACTCGCACTCTTCTTGGGTAAGACCTTTCTTGATCAGCGAGCCCTTGGAAATTCTTAGTTAGCCACGTTTACGCATCACAAACACCATGTAGATAGTCGTGAAGCTCACCAAAGAATCGTCCAGCTCCTTCGCATCTTGCTTGAACCGCTGTGACACATGATACTCAGCCACCCTCATCAACGCACCGAAGCCCTCTTTATCAGTGGTCTTTGGGCCAAAGAGAGAGAGGAACGGTTTAGAGAATAAAATGCGTCGAATCCAGGGAACATCAGCGGAGACAGACATGCGTGGCCACAGCTCCCTGACAAGTCTCATGAAATTGTAAAGATCTTTCTCTTCGTTCATGTAGCCAAAATGCTGACCGAATGCGACCTTGGTGATGACATCGAGGGTAAAGTAGTTCGACGTGGGCCCCAAATCGAGCAAGGGCCTAGATGGGCTCCTGGCCGATACAGCATACTTGGATCGCATCAGGCTGATCAAACTCTGGACTTGTTCGTCCACATTAGATTCAAGATTGGTTGTCTCGCGACCGTTATAGGATCCTGCAAGTCGCAACTTGGCCTTGGAGTGGATTGCTGGATCCGTTCTGGAGAAGAGGTTGTCCCTCCAAGGATTGAAACGACCAGTAGTGTACCAGTCATCACGATGATAACCACTGCGAGCCGAAGAGATGCTTTTGATGATGTGCGGCTCGTCCGTGATCACGTAGTTGGGAGCGATTCGCACGAGCGGCCCGTACTTCTTGTGTAATTCGCGGTGAACGTAGTACTGCTTGCCGCTGTGGGTGGTCTTGCCCAGCCAAAAGTAAGAGAATTTGGCTATGAACGGTCCTGGAATGTGCCGGAGGCGCCACCATCTCGATATAGCGGTGACCAGGTAACAAAGAGCCAAAGCAGACAAGCCCAGCGATCCAATATGAATCGCATCTAGGCTGAAACTTTCCCCAAGAAGTTGGAACTCCATGGTGCGCAAGACAATTTCAAAATGTGATGGATTTTGAGAATATTTCTTAAAGATTTATCAAAAGGAAGATGGGAAAGTTGGCAGAGAAGTTCCTGAATTCCGAGATCAGCAATTCACCTTGGGGGAGTTATCATGGGAGCAGGGTAGGTGAGGGAATGGTCAAGAATAGGGTACTAGTTGAGTATCCCCAAATTGCAATAGAGCAATGTGGTTTGTGATTGGCTGTATGCATTTGATATTACACGAGTCATATTGACCACACCTACCGGTCAGGTATGGCCAGACGATCCAGTTGCTACAGTTGATATCAATGGTTCGCGTTGGAAACGGAGCAAAGTGCGCAAGATAGTGCCAAAGGCTGCATGAAGTCTATCGTTAATTGCCTCATGAGCACAAGCATTTCTAGAGAATTCTAATTGTGTTCAAGTGGCATCTGGCCTGTCCCAGCCAGGTATCTCAAGCAGGCTGCGGGATCACGATGACAGCGACAACTAGCCACACAAGGATGACTCAAAGTAAAAGGTTGTCAGTGCAAGGGTAACAGCTTGGGTGATATCACTACAAATGACTCGAGCACTGGTTGAGTATGTTGATTCATAGGGAGGGTGTGGGTCATCGAAGAAGTGGTCAGGGTGATACACCTCTAGGAGCTTACCTAGGCAGGTAGTAACAGGCGCACATAGACAACATTGATGTCCTTTAATGCTTCACTGAAGGATTCGATATTCTTTAACATTGCATATACGTGATTCGCACATACGTGCCCCGGTTGAGCATTGATGCGGTCTGAGAATAATCCTTTCGAATGGTCTATGTACTATAATAGCCACATACTGAGTAACTTGACACTGCTTGTATCCAAGCAACCAAATACGGGGTTCTCAAAATAGAACTTAGAAAGCGACTACATAATAAAGAACTGGTCCTCGTTGATCTAGTGTGATGTAGTTCTCATGTTTAGACGCGGAGCCTGACCAAGGATTGCTGATATCTCTCGTTTTCGGGTGCTCAATTACGTTCAATGGAGGGAAAAAAAAAGGTTGGCAATTCTGGGTCAGACGTTATCACACCGGAATAATGAACCAATAAACCTTATAGTCATATCATATTTGTTTCATATCAGCTGAAGAACTCCTCCATATCCATGTATGTGGGTCTTCACCTAGTTTGCTTTGCACTAGACATAGAGCTTCAAGCTAGGACCTAAGTCACTAGGCCTGCTATGATCACAATGCTACGTGTTTCGCGAGATCGGATTACTGTGAATGGCAGGAATAAGCACAAGTGAAAGACTATCACTAGTCAAGTAAGTAGGTTATTGGTTGTGATCGAAATTCGCTGTGCGTTGGTCCCACCTGCACCAAAATCGGGCCAACTCAAAGAAACGGGTACAAGTGCACGTATATATCGTGTAGGATTTGGAATAGTATAAGAAAGGGTACCCTCAGGCTGGAAGATGTTGATGGGGTCCTGGTCACTACATAGATCTTCAGGCACATATGTCATATCAAGCAACACGAGCACTCAATAAGAAACTCACTTTTCATCCAGATTATCTTGCCTCAAATCAGGATGAATCAACCTACAACACCCCCAAGGTCACCAGCTAGTGAGAAAGCTGAGTGTTCAGTACAGAATGAACACAAATGCAAGCCGCAGGATATCTATTACTACCCTCCTGAGATTGCCAATGATCTCCAAGGAGTGAATCTCCCTGATGAGATCAAGGCCGAATGCTTTGCCTGTGCTTGGGAATATACGCGATGCGTCATCCCTCAGTATACCAATTGGACACGATACGTGGCATTCATGCGAACTATTATGTGAGTACTATTGCTATATGTACCGTGCTGGGCAGACTGGCTCGCTGCATTTTGCTGACCGACCCTCATAGAATTGGAATTATCGCCGAGTTCAAAGGTCACATGGTTGATGTCTCTGCGGGGGATGAAATACTTGGATACAATCTTCAAGATGTTTTAGATGGTCTTTTCAAAGGAACCGTTGGTCACGAGCTCATGTGCCGAGAGTACCGAAGCTTTCTGCTCATTACGTCCGAGAAGACAAGCGAGAAACGCAGCGGTGAACTCTTCCGTCGATATGTCAATTCTCTTGCACAGTCTCCACGACACTGGTTTCGAATGCGAGTGAGTAAAGTCTAGGGCCAGCACTATTGGCATCATTGCCCTCGTTTTGAAATTTTGCGTGCTTGTAGCGCTGATCATCTCCTCTTCTCCAGGACTGCGACGCCCTAGCTCGCTTCACCGTCGTGTCTGCAATGGTCTGTAATGACTTGGACGATGCCTGGTTCACGGATGACCAATTTGAAATCCTGACGGAACTGGGTGATGTCCTCTACGATGCCGTGGCTTTCTACAAGCACCGGTCAGAAGGCGAAACCAACAGCACGTTCGCATACATGCCTCCTGATCTCCGCCTCAAAGCCTTCCACGAGGCGCGCGAGTTATTATGGGCACTCGACGTGGCTTGGCGCCGCCGAGACTACCATGCTAGCGTCACAAACTTTATCCGATTCTTCGGTGGGCCAATTCACATGATGATGCGCCGTTATCGTTTCGTGGAAGAAAATCTCACAATAGGCAAGCCCGAGGATGAGAACGTTGTCAATCAGAATCGCGAGAACTTCAAGCTTTGGAATCGTGTCGACGCCCGAGTCCAAGCCCAAGCGAGAATTCACCGCGATGAGATACTTCGGTACAGAGCCCTTCTGGCTCGCAGTGACGAGCTTATGTTTCCTGAGCTCGCGGACTTCCTTGAAACTGGTGGCGAGGGCGTGTGTGACAAATGTCTCTACCGAGACTCTTACGGAGCCCAGAGAACATTTCAGTTTGGCGGTGTTCAGCTCTGTGATGACTGCAAAGCGGTCTGGATACGCTGGTGCGAATCTCTCCCGGCTAGGGTTGCTAAGGCATTCCCTGAGGTCCTCGACGCGCCAGGGCATCTGGGACGCGGACCGACGTCGAAAGTGAAGGACCTCGCGACATCGGGATATGACTATTGTATCGCAGCATAGACAGTCATTTCCGCATTTGATACATCTAGCCCAGATTGTAAACTTTGATATATAGACTCTGAACTTTGAATTCCATCCTCAAGATCAGCAAATGTACCCAAATAAGTGTTTGAGAGCATCTCGATAGGCCGCAGCTACTTGAGCCCCGACTGACTATCTACCTGGGTAAGTCATGTCTCGTCACAGTGGGACGAAACAACTTTTTTCTGATGTCTAGTTCGGAAAATACTGTCACATCGACTCAAGCCATTTTCGAGTGCGCTTCACTGGATACGTAGAGGCCCCACACGCAAGTGTGTGGGCCCTATACACATGACTTCTCTCTCATATTTTCATTCTGCCTCTTGACTCTCCTGGATAGATACCAGGCGACAAATACCAAAATAGTCAAGCCGACTGTGGCTGCAGGGTAAATCCAGATGTATGGTGAGAGTACTTTTTCACCGTCGTCTGCGTCCCAATTGAAAAACCCAGTGGAAAAGAGTGACTGGAATCTGTTCAGACTTCGGCTTCTTTTATTCCTCTTCGACAGGTCGTACTTACGGCAACGAACGTGGCAGGAAGAAAGATCATTGTCAGTAGTGCGATAGATCTCATCTGACCGGAATCTTCGTGCGTATCCGTAGCAATTTTAAGATTCGCTTGGGCATCTTGGAAGCCGATTCGGTTCCATGACTATTGTCCTTTAGCTAACTTGCAAAAAAAATGATACGAGAATCATACCATCTGAGCTGCGAGCGAAACGCCATCAATAACAATGCTGCATTCACGGATTTTATCGTCGTATTCGCTGATGATTTCGAGTAGTCTCTTCGCAATCCGTCGGCCAGAACGTATACAAGACAGTTGCCAGATGTTTTTGGATGGGAGCAACAGGTTCGTCTTGAGATCCACCTTGTTGAAGGAACTCCTCTGATGAATATCCAACTCAAGGTTCGCTATATGAGTGATCATTTTTTGCAGTTGCTCTTTCCAGCCTTCCAAACCATTTCGAAGTTGACTTACACCAATCCAAGAATCGACAGAATAATGTTCTGCTCCCAGGACCGAAGACTGGGATATTTGCTCCTGATTACTCAGATTGTACACCCGCTGAAGCAATGCGTGGACTTGCTTTCTCACAAGCTCCAGGTGTCTCTCTCGCTCTACTTCTGCCAGGATTCCCAAAATGAGGAGTGGGTGTGTTGACGCCTCCTCAGAATTCTCAATTCGCGCAGCAATTGATTCCCTCATCTCCTCATCACAACCAAAGACTATGGAAGTTGTGAAGCCATGATCCCGGTGGAAAGTGCAAGACGCCCCCATATCTCCTGGCCAAGCACTGGAAGTCCGGAAGAAGTAGTCTTGTGAATGAATTGTCAGAGAAGCCTCAGCTTTCACAGCATGAACAGGATTGGCTCACATATCCTTGCAGACTCAGACACATCCAAGTTCATCTCAGCGAATATAGGAGAATCCGAACGATTGATTATTCTGGATATATCCCCATGGATCGGCATCTGGATCGTTAAGAAGTTGAATGTGGTTCTAGGAAATGGCAGATACTCTAGAATCGCGCTGTTATGTCGAAGGTTCTTTGAGTCTTGAGCACGACCGGCGAGACTATGAGACACATAAGGATTTAGAACAAATCTGGCTGCTGTGGTTCTACCAAATCACAGGCGACTATGACCAGATTGGACTCACACCGTAGCTATGCCAGGGCTCTTTGGTCGGTAGCGGCAGAAGAAATCCTACATGCCCCGGTAAGCTGTTGAGGCCATTTACAAAGCACGCTCATGTTGAATCGTCCTACCCCTTCAAGGAGGTCTTCCCAATCATCCTCATTCTCCAACAACCGTTCTTCCTGAGTCTGTCACCGTCAGCGGCGGTTCATTGCAGGAGTTCGTAATCTGAGGATCACTCACCCCTTCTTCGGTGTACCGACGTATCGCAGAGCTCTGGCCTTGCTCGTACTGAAATACGTCGAATTGCTCATCATAGAAAGATGGCGCCTGACATGGCCAATCCATCCTGCTGTAGTTTCTGGTCTTGCGTCAACGGTGCTGTTCTTCCGGGTGCCGGTTACTGTCAACAACTCCTAATTTGGCTTCCGAGGTATGCGATCTTCTGCTGGTGGCAATAAGCACAACAAACACCGGCACTTGGTTATGTCCGACCATTCGGTCAGATTAGTTGGTTTAGGTACTTCTATTCCTGCAGGGTCCCTTACACCGCCCCAACACCACAGGATACTTGTGATTGTATGTGTACTTGTCGGGAAATACGAGTATTGGAACTTACGTGGATATCATTCATTTGATTGAAACAATCATTCACGACGTGTATCAGTGCGAAACCCCTCATTTTCCTTTTTCTCCCTTCTTCGAAAATGCCTTGGTCGTCTTTCCAGGAATCGCCAGGTCGCCTTACGCGGCTCAAAGTGCTTGGGCTACGGCTGAACACGCCTCTTTTCATACACGTGGCTTGGTTTAGCGGGAAAACGCATCAGAAGACGGGTGATAAGCTGTTTTCACAGCCGCAGTGCATGCATGTACATCAACATCGCCCGAATTGTCCACACCTTCTTGGTTCGCATATAAGCTAGATATTACACCTTAAGATTCCGCCCCCTTCTCGAGCCTAACAATTCACTCTCACTAATCCAGCAAGTAAAACTGTAAAATTGTCTTACGTCAGCGAATACGATCTCGGCTCATTATGGTTGTCCATCAAATTATCCCTCTCCGATACAATGACACGAAAGTCCTAGTGAAAGAGATGAACAGCATTTTCCCACCACAGACGTGGTCTTTTGAAGTAAATGAGCCGTTTTTCTAATGAGCAATTTTTCTGCTTCCATTTTTTGAACCCTCCATAAGCATCTTCGCGGAGCCTATTGCCAAGGAAAATCGCTTGCTCGGAGCTGACAATCCCAGATTGAGATGGGCCAATACCATTTCCGCCTTCCTCGACCACTTACCGAGGTCAGATAGCCTGCCCCTTGACCTTGTCAGGCTATTCTTTTGACATCGCTGACTGCGACTATTTGCCCGTCTAGGAAGAGATCGGACGTCTGAACAAGCGGCGCAGGCACTACCCAAAAACCTCATCGCGCCGATCCAAGCAATAAGATTTTGGTGCACCCAGGCAACCTTACCGTCGCCGTTGGATTATTGGGTTCAATGCATCGTGCTTTTGTCTGTATCGAAAGGGTCAGGAAAGAGGTGGAGAGACTTTATTGAACAAGCCATCTACAATCATACATGAGATTGACAATCCGTATGCCCTATGATAGGAGCATGCTTTCTGAGGACCCCCTATCTTTTCCAAATACTCTCGTTTGTTACGAATTCAAGAAGTGAATGTCTTTCGTGGTCTTCGGTACGCTCCATTATCCCTTGGCAGCTTGTTCTGCGTCAGTGGGCCTCCATGCTGCCGAAGCTCGTTCATCCGCATCGTCGCCTTTTGTTCTGCGACCGAATTCAACATCACCGGAACTGCCGCTACTAGTCGCTCAGGCGGTGGAACATTCCTAGGAGTTGCTGTTATGTTGTAATTCGGGTCAAGAACTTTCTTGTGTAAAGAGTCGAATCTTGCGTGGACTTCTCCACAAGGCGCCCGCCTGTGTTCTGTGTTCAGCTGATCGTTTGGGAGAACGACAAGCATTTCTTTTTCGATGAAATCCAAAAGTTCATGAATAGGGTCGGAGCACTGTGAGTGTGAATGTAGCGTTGTGATCCACTGGCAATGAGAGTCAGTCAGTTTCTTATAGCAGATTTCAAAAAAGAAAGGAAACTTTACCTCCACCACTTCTAGTTTCACTCTAGCCCCAAGCGGATTGGAACCGGTAATGGCAACGATCTCGAAAAATTGATCCGATAGGTAACCAAAGAGATCCTTTTGCTTCCTTTGTTGAACATGGTGCTCAAGGAGCTTCCATCCTCCTAATTGCCAGGTGACGAATTCTAAAAGCACACAGGCCAACGACCAGATATCATAGGCCCGCGAGACCTTGCCTTCTTTGAAGTCAACCTCTGGTGGCCGGTACGTTGGTGAACATCCGTGTAGTTTAGATGGCCGAATGCCGGAGCGACTGTGTTCCGAATGGAACCTTGCAAGGCCAAAGTCCGATAGCTGTATGATGCCTTTGTCGTCTGGAATATCTTTCCTCCTGAACAGCAGCATGTTCTCGGGTTTGATATCTCCATGGCGTCCAAACATGGATTCCCTACTTACTGCCAGCGTTTGATGACTTTCTCGATAATTGTGGATCCGTTGCAGGCCATCTGAAATGCCACGGAGTTGATCCAACATCCAAAGGAGACGCTGTTTGTCCAAAGCTGACCCTGGATCGGTGGTTCTCCAGAAGTTTTTCAAGTCCCCCTCAGCCCAGTGGAACAATAAGTAGTAGTCTTTACCCTTCTGAAAGGCGGCTAATAGAGAGACGAGGTTTGGATGAGCGTTTCCACTGAAGCGTCTGAGCACATCGACTTCTTGCTCAAATTCTTGACGCGTGTAACGCTGGGTCGTTCCGGTGGACGTGGGGCCACTACCATTGTCTTCACTCATATCGGAGTCATCGTCCCTGAGCTTTTTTAGCGCGAAGCTACCATCGCCAATCTACTTCTTGATTAGGTATTTATTTATGTTAATCGAAATAGGGTCAGCATGAGGTACCTGGGATTCACCAAATTCGTGATGGGCGGGATGGATTTGTATGCGGTATACGCTTGAGAACCCCCCTGCCCAATTCCCGGCAAATTTTTTGGTCCAGGGGAGAATGTCTCTGTCCATGAGGTAATAGAACCTAACTCTCCTCGTCGGTCCTTTGGCAAAGTATGGTGCGACCGTGGCCCATTGCCAACCTTCGAAATCGCCTGTCGCCGTGATGTCGGCTTCTCCAAAGCACTCTGACGGAAGAGAAGTCTCCGGCGTCCCGCGATGGCGAAGCTCAAATATGTTTCCAGTATCATCGATTGGAACGGATGCCAATGGTAGGTCTCTGTCACTCAATCCATACTTGATGAAGTGCACGATCCGGTTGGGTTTCCCTATCAACAAGAGAATGGTGAACACTTTCCGGTAGCTGGGCTCAGCGTTTTGCCGACTTGGCGTGTGGCAGATCTTGTCAACATAGAACTTGAGCTCGGTTGGAGGAAGACAAAGAGTTTCGTTGTCCAGTATCTCCCTGACGATTTTCTTGGTAATTATTTTTTCCAGTTCTCCTTTTGGGAAAAACCCCCGTTTCATGTCCATGCCCTGCTTCTCGTGACATTTCGCTTGAATAATTGCTCGCTGAACCTCGGCGCAGGTTGGAGACGTATGTGGTTTTCTTGATTGGTCGTTACCCTTATCAATGGCGTAATCTTCGTCACTGCCGGTACCAACACTTGTGTCTGGGTCTTGGGCAACTCTATAAAGAGACTCTCCACGGTCTGTGACAGTCCAATGCGAAAGCTCTGAAGCACTGCGCTGTCGATGCAGGGAAGGCTGATTGCTCGTCTGTTCCTCTGGTATGACAATCTCGGGGATATCATTCCGTGATTTTGTCGATAAATTTGGAATGGGGGCCATCTTTCTGCTAGCAGCCGCCCATCAAGGCTTGTGAAGGGCTACTTGTTCGCCACACAGCAAAGATCAATCAGGTGCGCGAGTGCGTTGGTGGAATCTTGGATCTTTCAAAGTTGTATGCTTATGATTTGTTTAATGTATTAGATATTTGTACAAAGCGTCCATCAAGTATGAGGACTCCAGAGGTAGATATGAGGTCCAAGCCCACTGGGTCGCGCCCCAAGCAGGCCAATGTCATTTCATTCGGTACATTCGTGAATGCGAACCATGCGAACCGCGAAGTATCCCTACCTTTGGTCCTCGAATCTCTACACGGTAAGGGCTTCAAAGTAGGCCCCCAGCTGGTAATTCAGAAAGGGTTGCTTTGCGCTGCCACCTTTCTGCACGCTGACTAACTTGAAGGAGACCGGTGAGTTTCCCCGAGAAAGCCTCCCACCACACCGGGAATAGGATGATGCACTTCGTTACCACCACTGATCTTTAGCGTTAACAGTATCATCCCCGCGCAGGTTGAGAAAGGTCTGTTGGAATGGGGTGTTCTTGACACTCTAGAATATCATTAGCCTGGGGACAAGCCCACGTGGCTTTCACCATTGTTGTTGATGGGACTTCGAGCTCGGTGCAGTGGTATCCGTATTTCTCATCCGGTTCGGACACAATAGCATCCATGGATGACGGCAATACAACGCGTCTTGTTGTGGCCCGGAAATACTGCTCGTAGCCCGACAGACGCACTTGGGCCCTGAGATGGATGCATGTGGCTCGTGAGTGGGTGTCATGAATGCTCATATCTAGGCAGGCTGCCCCTTTTTTATGCGGATTTAATGTCACGCAAATGGATACCCTCCAGAGCCTTGCCAGCCTAGATATCTCAGATGATGTTTGTGGCCTGTCGTCGATCGCGATGGAGTTTCAAGACGTAGGTATGCAGAGCCTGACATCTTCAAACCCCGGAAACAGCCTGCCACCCGCAAGATTGCTAGGTCAGAAGTCTTATGGCCGTTCCTACAAGGCGGAAAGCGTTAATCACTCAGGTAAGGCATGGTGCGAGGCAGCCCAGTCAGCCTAGTAAGCTAGTCTCTGCCTTGATACAGGCCTTGAAATCCCTGCACTTACCTACATGGGTAGGTAGGTAGCTCGGTTTGGAGGACGAGCAAGGGTTGCGTGGGATTGCAGGCTCTCGTGGGCTGAATATTTGATGCGGCTTACACTCCATCAGCTGTTCGTAATCGTGGACGACGTGGACGAGGCGCAGGGGTTTTTACACTTGTTCAAAGTGCTTACTTTGTCTCGAGATAATGGCAGTCTGGTCCTATCAGCCAATGTTCCCATGTTTGACTCAAATCCTGATATTGGTACAGGCTGGGTCTGACCAAGACAAGGCGAAGCATGATCGGTGGTTTTGGCGATAAATTTATACTGCAGCGTTTGCCCTTTATATGTTCCTAGCAACTCTACTTGTAATCTTTCACATGGGACACAAGCAAGTCAACCTCCCTGATCCACAGACCCAGCCGTTAGTCATTCCGTTTTGCAATTTGGACTCATTATATAAGGTGGCGAAAAATTGAATACTCGGCAGTGTAGTTGCAATGAATACGCAGTTCCTCTGTCCACCTACGCTGACCAGAAAGCAAGCCACGTCTGTGGTCGAGGGCACCAACCCCTTTCACCGACAGCGACATCAGGAAATCCCCGCCCGGTTCATCAGTAGTGCGAGACTTGACTCTTTGCTCCAGGCGGAGTTTCCCAATGGGAATTATACTGTTGAAGTAAGCCAAAGCACAAACTTTGCAAATTTGTATACGGGATTCTGACAAACATTGTTAATCCAGGTCTCTCAAAATGTTTTCACTATCAGAGCACCACATGAACTGCCAAAGGTAAGATAGGGACCAAATTACCTGTATTTAGTTCGCTATACCACTTCATATCTTTCTACTAATCGAATCTATAGCGCAAGATATTGCGGGACTGTTAGCTATGTGTAGTTCAACTGTTGCATTATTGGTTGGTGCTGGCCCGCCTCGGGCTACAGTTCACAGTTCACCATCAGACAACCTGGATCCATGCAAGACCAATGGTATTGATTTTGAGCGCCAAAATAGTAGGAGGATAGGTTTTCGCGGATTTCTGAAGTAATTTGAAGATTGAACAAGTCTCTTCTCCGTTACAGTCCAGTATGCACATTTAGTATCGATCTATGACCTATTCTCAATCAAACGCGAAATTATACTTGCTACTTGATATGTGCTTGGTTCCTTGTCAGTCAACATCTCCAAAATCCCTAGGTAGAAGCCCAGTGAATTGTAGTTACAATGGCTGGATATTTATATAATATCATGTTGTCCCAATAAATGTCATTAAACTTGGAATCACCCGTGGACATGTTCTAAAAGCATCTTAAAAGTCAGGTAATTAGTCACTTTGAAATATAAAAGGATGTTCAAACATCCAACCCATTCCCCAGGCAAGCAATTGGGTATCTGCGCAAGATTGATCCCAGCCTTCATTTGACGCTGTGTAATCTACGATCCCAGAGAACTTGCGCGTTACCAATTGCCTGCCCTCCTCTATTGTGCCGAGAAAACATGCGAACATTGGAATGTCCTTATCCGAGGTTCGGTCCTCCCAGTTTCATATTCCTACATGTACCTCAATCTAGACATATTATACAGTAGTGAGAGGCTGATATACCTTATCAAGGTTGCTTGCAATCCGAAATGATTAGTCCAGATCTCTGCCTGAGTGCTTGCCTGAGATACCGTAGGTATCTAAGTAAATTTGGCATGGGCAGGCAGAGATGATGTCCTGAGGTATGGGCCGGAAATGTTGATACCTTGCAGTACTTTATTGCATAGTCTACATTGGTGCTTCAGTTTCCCGAGGACTTGTTTCCAAATACCTTATTCTCCATTCTCGCCTGTTTACCTTATACACAATCGAGCATATTCACTTTGAAGTTAATATGTCCTTGATAGAGATATGGGCACTGACTTCTTCTTCTCATACTACAAAGCCCATTCTGTTTCATCCTCACTTGCCACGTTGAACCATATCCATCTCTGCCAAGGTGTGGAATACTTGGAGAGAGACATATGGGATCAACCCGTGCTCTCTGTGAATCCATTTGGTTTGAGCATCACCGCAGAGACCAACAGCCCTCTTTTAGAACAGGTAGCAGCTTTCTCAACCAGGGGCACAATGAATGCTGCCAAGATATCTACTGCGTGATACGTAGGTAATTAGGTACACTCCCTGGAATTTTATCTCCGTCCTGAAAACAAGGATAACCTACTTCTGCATTCTTTACACAATACGCATTTTATCTTTTTTCCTCTTTACACTATTATTTACTATAGGAAAATTATAAGAATTTGGTACCGTTTTGTCCGGAAACCGTATATTTAATAGGGAATTTAGTTCTAAAGCCTAAGCAGCTATTATAGCAGCTGTGCTAGCGGGTAAAGATACCGGAGATGTCGCATTTAATTTTAAAATTCTAAGGCGCTTAATGGTTATAAATATTATTAAACGCGCTATTTTAATATTAACCACTTAAACTTAAAACTAAAGGAAAGGGAAATATAAAACAACTCTTTGCGAAAAATGCTATCTAATTTTTTTGGCCTGGAAATACCTAAAAGACAGCTATAAAAGCCTTGCGAAATGCTATTAACTTAATATTTTTAGAAAAACCGTTAAGCGTATTCTATATTGCTATTACTTAAATAAATAGAGAAAAGCTAAGCGGATTATCTTAACAAAGGATAATGCTATAAAATAATTAAAGTTTTATAATTATTAGCTTATAATAAAAGCTTATATAGACGAGTTAATATAGTGCCTTTTTAGCAATAAATATATTATTTAAAACTACCCTTAGAATCTAGGTTAATAGATAATCCGATATAGCCTAAAATATTATTATAAAGACTTTATTACTAAAGAGTTATCCTTTAGTCCTTAAATTTCTATTATAGTTTAGGCAATAATATAAAAATGTAATAAAGAAGGAGGGTTGTTACCTATTATCTTTTGTAAAGAAGATCCGGCTATACTATATAAAGGAGTATCTTTAAAAAGATATTAATAGGTCTTTAAAAAAGGCCTCCTTTTGCTTTATAAAGCTAGCAATCCCTTTATATAAAATAATATATATGTTTATATATATAAAGGGTTTCTAAAGTAGCTTAAGGAATATAGAATTTATATTATTAAGTAGCCTCCTTATTTGCTAGATCTTAACCTAATTAAGCATGTTTAGGCCCTTTTAAAGAGGCAGATTTATATATTAAAGCCTGCTTTTGCTAAGTTAAAAGATAATTTATTAAATAAAGTATATGCTTGCAAGTTAATAGAGGAAGTATAGTTATTTATTAATTTAAATGTAGTACTAGCGTTAATAGACTTAGTAAAGAATTAACTAAAGGTATATAAAAAAGCAAAGGGCTAGTATATATATTATTAAGTAGGGATTATAATAGTATTATTTTTATTTAATTTGGATTATTATAGCTTGTATTAGAAGACTATATAATTTGTATGGGTGGTGGAAATCCGGGTTAAATTCGCTTGGGACGGAGATAAATGTCCAACTGCCGTACCTAGGCATGAGAGAAAATCAACATAAGGTACATCACTGTGATTTCAAGATCGTTGCCAGCACAAACATTACCTATTAGCAAGCTGCTTGACAGGGATACATTCTAGGCGCCCTGTCTCACCTTCACTTCAGACATGGTTGCACACTATCTACACCATACGACAATTTTACCTTGTCACTGGCGCATGTCCTCTTCTGTTGCTCATTCTCAGCATAGCATACATGTGGCTCAGAACATCTGAGGGCATGGAGAACTGTGGTTGCCTCAGACTGAATTGGGTCATTGCACCATACCTATGGAGGCTGGACTTTGGGTCCAACATTGGAAGAAAAAGTTTTGGACATGGTGAGCGATCGTCTCCTTCTGAAAGCAAAAAGGTCACTGAAACCTTTTCGGTAGGAGCGAGGGACCAAGCCGTACAAAGGACCAACCTCGGACCGCTTCGCTGTAGTGGCAAGCCTGTTACAACTTTTACTTCGTCTGAATCATCACACCTTAGCAATCCTCAACCACTTGGCCTCACTGAACCATTCAATCGGTAGTAGCGACAGACGGTCTGGATCAAGGGGCAGGTACGTAATCAACGCAAGCTTCAGTGTTTAATTAGGGGAGCACATGCCCCCCCACTCCTTGTCCCCCCGCTGGGCACTGCAGCATTCGTCTTGACTGTTTATGGAAAGCAAACAGCCTTCAAACTTTTCTTCCTTCTCATCTCCTTCTACAAACCAACCTGCAACCTTCGTGCTGCTCCATCGACCTTTTCAGTCTCTTCAGTCTCTTCCTTCATGTGAACCCGCCTGACATTTCCCTGGTCTTACCTACTTTCTTCCTCTCTCTCCTCCGACATCACAGCCTCTTGCAGCTGTCCACATCTACGACCCTTTTGTCCTGTCAGTCTTTGACACCTTCAAATGGATCTGAAGCAACGATTCTAATCACGCTGACCATCACAGTCACCATGTCTTCAAACACCTCTGCCGCGGCTGCCATCATCCGTAGCCACATTCAATTCGACCCTGCGAAAGCAAGAAAAGACGATTATACTAATAAGGATACATTGTCCGACTGGGAACGCCTCCCTGAACTCCCTTCCAGTGAGGAAATCCTCTCCGACGACGCTTCTGACGACCTTCCATGGTTTCCGACCAACCATGTCTGGAAAAACAAGCCAGAGTACCTGGAAGCCTTATACAAAATCCTTCGTTTCGAGGGCGTCGAGGGCCTTAGATACTCGGTCAGAAACGTCCGAAACAACCCGAACATTGGCGAAGACGACAACACCTGCATCTATACAAAGGTAGGTACCTTTCGCTCTGCTTTTAGCAAAGTCTCTCTTAGGCCTAAAACTTGTCGAATCTGACCTGCTGACAATTGCATTTCCACTTGCAGGTATACGTCAAGGGCTATTTGTTCGCAAAGCTTGGCCCTATCGCACGAATCTCTTTCTCTACCATTCGTGCTGGCGTCAAGATAAAATGGATGCTGTCAAAGCGGCTCCAACCTGGCAAGGTTGTTGCTCTGTCCGCGGACTTTTTCAAGACAGATTGTCGAATTGCTGTCGTCGCACAGCGTCCTTTCGATGGAGGACTTGATCAAAACCCACCCATCATCGACATTATCTGGGCCGATGGAAACCAAGCTATCGTAAATCCCGAACAAGAACTGGTCATGATCGAGGCGCGCAATGGCTATTACGAAGCTGTACGACACGCCCTAAGGGGCTTACAACACGCCGCCCAGGAGTGGTCTCCATTTGATAAATATGTCGTTACCCTTGACAGATCCGACCTTCCTTGCTCCTCTGTAACGAAGAATGTTAAGTTGTCCATACTGGTCGATCACCTCACTCGCGACCATTCATGTAACAGTAGCATGAATGGGCACGATGCGTCACGCCGGACCGAAAATGGGTTCTTTAACGACTTTGAAGTCGATCTCGAGTGCTTAACGGGCATGGATGATAGTCAGGTTCAAGCTTTGCAGCGCATCCTGACCAAGGAAATAGCCATCATCCAGGGCCCTCCTGGCACCGGCAAGACATTCACATCTGTCAAATCCATTATGGCTATCTTGAAATACCGTCGCGCCGGGGACCCTCCCATCATCATTTCCGCCCAAACCAATCACGCCTTGGACCAGCTCCTTATTCATTGCAAATCCGCTGGGGCAAACATTATGCGAGTTGGTGGACGCACCGACAACGATGAGATCGCCCAACGCACTATGTATGAATTGCGCCAGGCATTCAAACTTGGAGGTCAAGGCAAATACCTTGAAAAGCAGCGACTGCTGATCGCGGAGCGCTTCGAGGCTCTAGTACACAATGTGTTTGGTGGAACAGGGCTGCTCGATCCCAAAGCTCTGTACGAGGCTGGTGTACTCAGCGAAGCTCAGTACCGCTCCCTCTCCGATGAAGATTGGGAAGAAAGTAACGACGATGCCGCCATGGATTCCTGGCTAGGAAACGAGAGAATTGAGCGTATACGTCAGATGGATGACCTCGATTTTGAAGAGTTCGAGGCACTAGATGTTCTCGACGAGAACTTGAACGACGAAAAAGTTGACACTGAAGATGATCCCATCCGTGGCAGATTCGTTACACTTTCCAGCCAACATACGGGCCAGAGGCCGCATGCTTCCAGCTGGGAAGCCCGTTGCAGAGCGCTGCTGGAGAAGCACAGTGATCTCTACGATATCCCTAGGGGCTACCGTGGTGGTGTTTACCAAGTCTTGGAGCTGAAGCTTCGCAAGGCCACAGAAGCCAAATTCCGCCGCATTCTCGAGGACGCTGTTGAGCAAGCCCAAGAGGGCAAGGCACGTGGCTGGATTAGAGATCTCCGCGTGGTCGACAGACATTGCATCGACATTGTTGGCTGCACCACCACGGGATTGACAAAGTACCGAGGCTTTCTTTCCGCTATTCAACCAAAAGTCCTTTTGATTGAAGAAGCCGCCGAGACTCGCGAGGCCAATATAGCCTCAGCCTTGTTTCCTAGCCTACAGCAGCTGATCTTGGTGGGTGATCATCAGCAATTGCCCCCCTCCTGCGACATCGCCCGGCTTGCCAAGGACCCCTATAACCTTAACGTTTCCCTCTTCGAGCGTCTTGTTGATGTACTACCATATACGATGCTTAATTGCCAGCGTCGTATGGCTCCTGAGTTGCGTGCCATCGTCCAGAAGTTTTACCCAAAGCTAAAAGACCACCCACTGGTAAGGGATACGGAGAAGCGACCGCTCATCCCTGGAATGGGTGAGCGCCGCAGCTGGTTTTTCACTCATCAATGGCCGGACGACACAGATGCAGATAATAGCAAATTCAACCAAGCGGAAGTGGATATGGTGGTATCTTTCGTTTGCTACCTCATCCAAAATGGAGTAAGCGCCTCGGAGATAACTATTCTCACATACTACAAGGGGCAGAAGAGAAAGCTTTTGAAGTGCTTGCGTCAACGATATCCCACTGGTAAATTCTTCAACGTCGCTACTGTGGACTCTTATCAAGGTGAGGAGAACGAGATTGTCATTCTGTCTTTGGTCCGCAGTCCTGGCCCAAGCCGCGACTACCGAGTCGGCTTTCTAGACAGTCGCAACCGTGCCACTGTTGCCATCAGCCGCGCCCGCCGCGGTTTCTTTATGTTTGGCAACAAGGACAACCTGCTGAACGCCACCGTTGACTCATTCAAGACCTGGGCTCCCATCTGGAATGCATTCGCTGAGCAGCGCCGTGTTGCTATGAGCAAGGGTTTGCCGCTGGTGTGTCGGAACCACGGGAACGAGATCTGGGTGAAGGAGGCCGACGAACTCGTGGGCAACGCTGGCGGGTGCTGGGTAGCATGCCATGGTCATCTTAAATGCGGCCACGCATGCAGTCAGATGTGTCATATGTGAGTTGGTTTTAGGGAGAATTCGAGACAAAGTTTGTGAGCTAACTTTCCCTTCTCCCTAGCACTTCCCACGAGCTGGTTAGTTGCTCAGAGCCATGCGCCAGAGCCCTCGATTGCGGTCACAAGTGTGCAGGTTATTGCACCGATCCTTGTCAATGCGCCGTGAACTGCCCCGAGTACGCCGAAATCCGTCTGAGAGACCAGCTCGCTGCTCAGGCACATATACATGAGTCTGAAGTGTCCAACACTTGGACATCTTCTAGCCCGGCGAGGTTGGCGGGCATGAGCTCAGCTTCACCTGCATCAGCCTACTGGCAGAACATGGTAGACAATCCTGTTGCTTACGATCGCAATGAGAGAGCAAAGGCCATGGGAGATGTCAAACTTACTATGGATACTTTCAAGAGGGCTTTTGGAGGCATCAAGGAGACATACGTCGCTATCTCCGAACAGGATGGCCGTCGTGTGCAGGGCGTTCCAACGAATGCGGAGGTCCGGGAAGAGGCCCCTTTGAGACGGATGAAGACTGATACCAGTCGGTCGAACGGATCTGGTGTTGCTCGAACCCGCCGGCCAGTCAACAAGCCTTGGGAAAATGGCAAGGCCTGCCTCCAAGTCTCGAACTCAAATGACAGTATCTCGGACAGTCACACTGCGAAAGGTCATGGTGGAAAGGACTTAGGTAGACAAAGCCAGCATCCGAATGTAACTCTCGTCGGCCGTCGGCAAGGAAGTAGTATGAAAGAGACATCATGCCCAGAACCCATTGACACCTTCATCGCCATTGCGAACAACGTCACGGTCCGAGCTCGGTGCCGTCCTCACGGCAATAACCCTACCAATGGTCGCCACATCGGCGTACACCATACCACCCGGCCATGGATAGAACATGCTGGGGGTAGCCCTGCCAAATTATCGCCCACGCTGCAGCAGGATGATATACCTGACAGTGCGTCTGTTGTTGGTGGACTCGGCTTCAATGAAGAGCTATCTCAGGCCATACGTCGCGCTGGGCAGCTACAAACGGCGAAGGTCCGGCATGCGCCTTCCAACGCTGGACGCTTTCAACTTCCTGGTCATGACTCGATAAGAGGCGAGGAGTCGCTTATCGACTTCGCCGACAATGGTACCACCTCAACGTCTGGAAAGCCCCAGGACGGCCAAGACTGCCAGAGCCAGAAGTACGAGTCACTCATTGACTTGGAGCTAGACCAGGCCTTCTCTCTGGCGTCTCTCGATGAAAAATTCGCCAAGGATGTGCTCCTGCTTGATGATATGTAAGATTTGGCACCGCAGCCGGTTCTGCACAAGTGACGCTGAAGCGGGTTCAGTTTTGGAGTTGGTTCCGGATGAGTCATCAACAACATCATCATCATCATCATACGCCTCTGACCCAACTTACCTCTCGCAATCTGGCACGTTCCCATGACATTTGTCTTCGAAATTCGCATTTTCACATTTCCAGATCCACTTGAACCTTGAGGGTTCACAAGCGTGCATTCTAATCGGCAGAATTGGCGCGCTTTTTTAATCAGGCCGAAGGTACGGGCCGCCGTGATGTATCGTTTGCCAATTTCTTGTTCTCATTCTGTCTTCATGCGCTGTGCTCTCCTTGTTTGCCCCGTAAACTCATACACTTTACACTGGAAGCACGGCCGTGGAATTTCCATCTAAATCGTCCCGTGGGCCTTCGTAAAAAATCACGAGTTGGGAATTGCGGCTTCGAAATCTGCCGGGTGGGGAATGACTTGACGGCGATTGTTTCGATCATTACTTCACACAATTCAGTCGCACTAATTTTCTGACGGGGGCATGCTTCTACTTCATAGGTACTTCTCTTTGATTCAATCTTGATTCACTTTCACAACCTTCAAGGCAACTCGTAGATCACCAGACCTTGATATGTGTGGCTCAAAATATTATTGACGCATGAACGTAGGTGTCAACTGGACAGCCAATCTTGGAACAAGGTGTGTGGAGGGTGCTGACACGCCGTGGGTGTGCATCAGGTTCCATGTATGGCATCATTACTATCAGCACAAAACCTTGGATACCGACCGTAAGAAGTATTTTTTGGGGGTTCTGTATCGAGATGATGATTATGTGACTAGCCACTTTTCGAAGCTGGTCCGGTCTGGTTACTGCTAAAAGTAATTAATCAATCTGGAAGAAGCCCAAATATCATGGGTATGCGCTCCAAACGCCCCGGTGTCCAATAATTCCCCAACCAAGAAAACAAGGACGATGTGTTATGCCTCTGCCACCAACTTTGTGAGATGGTACTTTTCCAGGCTTCCCCAAACGCCTTCCCAAACCAACATTCAGAGTCCCCCTCCCAATCCTATCCTCCCATCCCCAAAACTGTGAATGCATTAACTAAACGCAGAAAAACCCATGAAGCAATCACAGCAAGGTCCACACACTGCCCACAGCCCCTTACTCATCCCCTTCGCCCAAACATCCAATCTCATAACCAATAATCGTCTCTGTACAACTTCCCTCCCACCCTCTCGTCCCTGCAGCTGTGATCATGAATCGTGCAGTCGGATCCACGTATAACTGACTAATAACACCGGCACGCGGCGGTCCCGGAATAATCAGGAAAGGCACGTTGCCGTGCTTGAACGCGGCGCCGGCCCGTAAATCGTATAGTCGCAAGATGTCGTGGCTCGCGCACACCAGATGGCGGCCATTGGGCATAGCTCGTACAGCGCTGACGGCGCCTGATCCTTGGGGGAATCGTAGCGCACGCTCGGGTGTCCAGGAGGAGGTGGCTTTGTGGATGCTGAATTCCTCGACTAGACCGTTTCGGCGACCGGCGTAGATCTCGTTGCCCGAAGGGGACCAGCAGGCGCCCATGCACCAGGGGGGATACCGGGGCGGGTGGCGATGCGGGCGAGTGGGGTAGGTGAACGGCGGTCCCAGACGCGAAGGGTGCCGTCGATGGAGGCGGATAGGAAGGTTGTAGAGGAAGTTTGCGTGGGGTCGGTGGATGTGGGTGGAGGCGGGTTGAAGACCAGGGTTGGAGAGGATATGGCGGGTTGGTCAGGTGCTGGTTGGTCGGGCTGGGTGGTTGTTGTTGTCATTGTTGTTGTTATTGTTTCTGCTGGTGGTTGTGCCGTTTCGAGAGGTTGAGTGGAGAGAGAGGCGGGTTCTTCTTCGACTTTCACCGCTGGTGCGGGATCTGGCGCAGAGGGGGGTGGAGGAGGTGCGTCGGTCATGGCGGTGTCGCCGCCCAGCGAAGGGTCAGCCGGCGCATCCTCGAGCGGTTCAAGCATGGCTTGCGAGAACTCGTTATCGTCATCGCCGCCAAAAGCGTTGCCGCCACCACCCATCTGACCTTCCCCAAACAATGACCCACCGGGACTGCCGAAGAGACTCTCATGGTCGGAGCCAGCACCACCACCGCCTGCAGGCCCATCGCCCAAATCCTCAGTGGCAGGCGCATCTGCTGCTGTGCCGCCACGGTCCTCGTGCGAGCCGTTGGTGTAGAAGCCATTTGTCCGCGCATTGGAATTGCTGGAAAAGGTCTCGCTAGCCCATGCGGGCTCTTCGGCAGCCTCAGGCGGTATGGGGGCGCCACTCATGGGACGCAGCTCGATGGCGCTGATCTGGCTGCCGGAGCCGTCGAACTTGGCCGCCACGTTGCCGGTGTTTAGGTCCCAATCCAAGATGCTTTTATCCCAAGAGCCGCTAAGCACGTTCTGTTCGTCGGGTGCAAGCTGCAACACGCTGACAGCGTTTGTGTGGCCTTCGTGATCGCCTGATGCCGAGGGCAGACAGTGTATAACCTTGCCCTCGTCGTAGCGCACGCTGTGGATGTTGATGCCGCCCGATTCCAATCCCGCCAGCGACCAAAGTGCGTCTTTGTGTACGGCGAGCGCATACACGGGGCTTAAGACCTTATCATCATCACCCGCGCGTGAACGGCCGTCGGCGCCGGTGGGGAGGGGCTCGAAGTTCTCCCAATAGCTCATGAGGATGCCGGCTTTCACAACGCTGTCGACAAAGGGATGGCGCTGGGCGACGGTCAGCAGCTGTTTGCCATTGATGGTGCCCGGCCCGTCGTACTTGCGCACGTAGCCGTCAGAGCCACCCGTCATCCAGTAGCGCAGGTCAGGGGTGATAGCGAGGGCGTTGATGGAGGTTGCTTGCGGTGCGGCCATGGTGGGGACGATGTCGTAGAGGCGGGCGGAGAGGGCCTCGGGACGGACGGTGGGGCGGAAGAAGCGCGGAGTAGAGGAGTTGGAAGGGGAGTTGATCGTGGAAGAGGTCTTGTTGTTGGTCGACGCGGGGAGGTCTACGCGCGTGGTAGGGTCGTCATCGTTGTCCGGGTTGTCCTGATCTGCGTCTTGCTCGTGGTCTTGGTCTGCGTCCTGGTCGCCGTCTTGGTCGCCTTCATCGTCTTGATCGTCGTCGGATTGGTTGAAGTCATCGTCTTCTTCGGCGTCCATGGGGTCGGCATCTTCAATAGTATGCGTGTCGTCTTGGTCTTGATCTTGATCTTGTTGCTCGTCAGAGCTGGACTCGTGGTCCTGGTCGAAGTCGTCCATGGCGGGCCGATTTGAGGCTCGAAAGAGGCGTGATGCAGCAATTGTTGGAGAATTTAAAAGATTTATAGTATGGATAGGCTAATAAAGACCCTGTTTGAGGGGTGGGAGGGGCTGGTGGAGGGAAGGTTAGAGTTCACGATTTGTATGTGACGATGGGAGAACGTTGAATTCGGCGCGCATCGCGACAAGCTTCCAGCAGTCGACGTCGGGACAGGGATTAGCTACTGGCATGGATCATCCTTGATTCAGCTGGAGGTCGCTTCCGACGAGGACATCATCTTATCAGATCAATCAAGCAATTCAATACGATTGACAGTATTGACACCCGCAAAACTTCGCCAATTCTCAATGTCCCATACGTATTTTTGACCATGAGGACGAGGCAAGCACATCATCTGTCTCCGGTGCTTATCTACATTTGGCTCGCAGCCTGCCGCGGTATTCGTCATGCAGGCCAACACACCAGCCAAATATAACGTGAATACGCTTGTGAGGATCAGCAATTCTGCACGTTCGTGTGGCCAGTCCATCGGAGAACTATCCAATCGAACCATCAGGATCACTTCTTATGGGTGTGCAGGTGTACCACACCGGCCTTTCAGTCGGAAGCCACCAATGAAGTCGAGGGCAAATGCATTTTAAGTCTGAAGATGTGGGGGGTGGGTGTTGAAATGTTCATATATTAGGCAGTCCACTGTGCAGTCAGCTCAGCGCCATGACAGTTTCCGCTAAATGCCCCCTCCATCTAACCGCTCGTTTTTCAGCTCGGGTAACGGCCTCTGATTCCCGAAGGAAGTTCTCCAAGAAGCCGTTTGTGCGTGACCAGGTTTCGTGCTTTGTTTGCTCGCAATCAATAAATGCCTATGAACAGACGCAAGAAAGAAACAAGTCGCGCGTGTCAGATAACCGGGTACCTATCAAAACGACGCAAAATCCTGGATCACAACCGTTATGGAGGGCAACGATGTATCTTCGCCAAAGAACGAGCCAAGGAAGCCAAGGAGACTAAGGACCCAAACTGCACGGCCCTTCTCATATGAACCCCAAGTGCCATCTCCGAGAGACTGGGTTCTCCCAGCATTTACTGTTCAAGATCTGGGTAATCCAGCAACGAGCGAGGTTGGCTCCTTGCAATCAGGCTCACCAGGCGCCAGTCCTGAGGTGCACGGTTCTAAGGCGGAGGGCCCGACCTATCGAGCGCTCGACCGACAGAGTGAAGAGATACGAATCATCAACGTGAGGAACTCAAGACAAGGCCCCCAGGGGCAAATCGTTTGTCAAATGTGTGCTAGTTCAGTAAAGGAAACATTCCGCGACAACTGTGGACTTCCCTACGTGGCGGTCTCATATGCATGGGGAGACGTAAAGGTCACCGAGAATATTGTTGTGGATGGGCATGAGGTTGCGATCCCCCGAAGCCTTCATGGGGCTCTAAAGGCCATCATCAATGCTACATTTCTCACCTCTAGCGAGGTAGACCAAGTTTCGATCTGGGCGGACTACCTGTGCATCAACCAGCACGACACTGAGGAGCGCAGCTCGCAAGTGAGCATGATGGATAAGATCTACCAAAATGCCCATTCTGTCGCTATTTGGCTTGGTGCAGGGCTAGAAGCTGCCGATTGCGATATGCTAGCGAAAGAGATTGCGGCAATCGAGGCTTTCTCGTCGTCTAGTGAATGGGTGGAACACTGCGCGAGGATGGATCGATCATACTTGAAAAGATTGCTCCTGTCGTTAGCCTTACTATTCTCACGGAGTTATTTCCAGAGGCTTTGGGTCGCTACCGAGATTTTCAACGCGAAACGCATTGACGTATATTTCGGAACACAGAAGGTTTCCTGGGCCGCCCTCCAGGAGATTTCATTCGCGCTCCAGCAATTGCCTGCAAGGCATCTCGTGGATGAGATGTTGCCGATCATATATACAGTCAAAGATACCAGTCTGGATCATAGCTACTCGGATGATATTGACATGGACTTCATGAGCCCCAATCAGATACTGAAGTATCACGGACCCGCTAGTCTTGGGCGAATGCTGGCTAATAAAGGGACTGGAAGCATCAATCACGATGACATTCTGGAGTATCTACGAATAGGCCGAAGCAAACTTGCGAGAAACCCTCACGACAGAGTATATGCCCTACGAGGCTTGTTTCCAGAGAGCATGCGTTCCACGATCAGAGTTGACTACTCGAGCCAAGTCAAAGACCTTTACATCGATACTGTTACTCAGATTTTGTTCGGAACCCGCCGTCTAGATGCGATTCGGGAAGCGATTCACTTCCCCCCTCACACCAACAATGAAGACCTGCCGTCCTGGGTGATGGATCTGCATCACCGTAACTTGATATCCTCGTTGAGATCAAGGGTGCCTGAAGACGACTTCCACGCCGATCGAGGACAAGTTCAGGCAGAATTCGTCTTCCCTGACGAGCCATTCAAAAGACGCGTTCAAATCAAGGCCATTCCACTGGGTACAATACATGCCATCGGCATCGCTCTCAATGCCATAGGACGTATCAGCGACTATCTGGCAGCATTCACAAACTGGAGGGCCATTCACCTACATGATATGAAGTGGAGGAATGCGGAGAGCCCTGATGGCAGCACTAGAGCTGAAGAAATCAGACATTTCGAGTTTTGCGAGACGCTGATGATGAAAGGTCACCTGCCAGGCGAGAATGTAGACGAGACAGACTCCCACCGGCAGGAACTACGAGACGAGTGTTACACCTTGTTCGCCTCGTTATTCACGCATCGGTTGCCTGAGCAGCCTCTTGACGAGGCACTACGATCGTATGCAACTTTGACTTCGGAGCAATGTGCCGAGAAACGCCAGTATTTCCAAGAAACCTTCGCAGAAAACATGCTTGGCCGATGTTTCTGCATCACCGAAGAGGGAAACTTAGGGTTGGGAACAGGTTACATGAATCCCAACGACTTGGTAGTCGTCCCCTACGTATGTGCGACACCAGTAATTTTACGTCCTTGCAGAGGCAGCCTCGTCTACCAGTACATAGGCGACGTGTACATCCACGGATATATGTATGGAAAGGCGGTCGAAGAAGAGGGATCAGGAAAACGCCGGGCTGAGTGGTATGTCATTAAGTGAGATGGTACAGCCTTTGTAGGACCACCTGCCAAGGGAAAAGGAAGCTTCAAATTTTCTTTCATATGTTCTTGTCTTTGGTGTAGCCGAAACCCGTTCTTTACGCCTTCATCAAGAACTTCAAAGTCGCTTGCCATCTACACTGCCTCATCACGGAGCGGATCGTTCTCGTGGCCAAGGCCAATTATATGCCATACCCCGACACAAGGTGGGTATCGCAATTCTGAGCCATATTCTCTCTCTCTCTCCACTCTTTTCATGGCCGCGTACCTAGTTTTCATCCTGTTTGAAACTCTCATTTTAGGTACAAATTTACAGTAATCAATCCCATACCCACCCATTCTTGGATTTCCTCTGCAAAATAAGTTAGGACGACCCATTCTCAGCTATCAATGGGGCGAACCTTTTCGCTCACCCAGTGGCTCGGAGATGTGGTTGTCCCTTCGCTATTAGTTCTTGAAGTTCCTTGTTTGATCTGTAGCAGTCAAAAAAATCACATGCTCTGGCCTTGAAGATGGTGGCTGGTCGTGGGTTCGTCCCAACCCTCAAGCTTCTTTTAGCCTGCGGGCCAGACTTACAAGGCGCGAGGTACGCCTTACTAGTCTGCTCTTCTATCATGTGCAAAATTAGGAAGACCAAGTCGCGATCCATACATTTCTAGCTTGTAGACCAGTCTCTTCCCATAAGGCTCGTTGGTGGTGGACCTTATGGTCCGTCTGTCTCTAGTGCTGCCCACGAATGTATATAATCACAGCGACGGCCTTGTCAACCCATTTCATCTGGAAGCAAATCTACGAAAACAAACATCTCGAATTTCTTTTCAAAAAAAATAAAAAAATACAGGAACATGCAATCACACAAGCTCCGACAGACACATACCCTGAACACCTCATTCAAGCTCGTCCTGGTCACCAACATCTCTCTCGCACATTTGCATCATGTGTTCTTTTGGAAAAGCAAAGGGTCCGGATGGCAAATATTACTACTCCTCCTACCGAGTAGTGCTTCCCAGGTCCCCCACTAGGGCCGCGCCTGCGCAGATGGAACGCTCGCTTGATGCAGACGTAAACTCTTTCTCACAGGTAACAATCGCCACCGAGCCCCAGAACTCGTCTGTTCCCTCAGACCGCCCTGCGCCTGAGCGTGCTGAGCACAACCACCCTCGCGCTCCAGCCAGTGATGACGGTGATAAGGCATTGAGCACCATGTTCAAAATGAGCTTGAATCTCTTTGACGACGATGCGTGGTCTCCTACACATCCTAAGCATTCCATTCTTGTGAGAGTAATCAACGACCTTAATCAGCGTCTCAACGAGAGCCTTCAGTCTTACCCAAGGTGCGAGGCGCAATTAAGCGACGCTCTTACGCGTCTGGAACAACGGAATATGGAGTATCTGAACGCTGTACGAGAACAGAAGACCGCGGCGGAGGTTCCGGCGAAGGTTGCACGGGCCAGGGAGGAAGCACAGAAAAAGAAGCGCAGACGTGTAGCGCAACGACTCCTAATGCAACGGCTTGCGAGGCAGCAGAAGGCTAAGCCTCAGGGAATGAGGGCCACTGCAGAAGAGGCCCATCCTTCGAGCCGTACGACGCCACCGGGTTTGGCAAAGGAAGGAAAGCCTATTATGCGAGACCTTCCAGATATGCGCATGAGAAAGACGGCCTCCGAAGAGATACCCACTCCCGCTGCTGGTACGTCGCGACAGACCGTGGCAAGCCCACCCCGGCGGTTTCGCACGCCAGCCAACCAACCAACGCAGACGAGACAGAATGCTGTACAAGCTGCCACAACCTCCATTCCTTCTGCTGAGCAGTCCTGGGATCAGATAGCTGCGCCTTCTGGCGCGGCGAGTAGGGAAAGTGGAGACGACTCGAGCGCACAATCCAGAGATGCCCTCAACAGAAACAGCTCAAGCATTGGCAATGAACGAATGCGAGAGTGGGCAGCGGCGCGACAGGTTGACAGTCGAGCCGAAGGACAGGCTGCCGTCTCTTCCGCCAGCTACCAGCCCCATGAAGCGGACGACGAGGGCGCCGAGTTTGTGGCGGCCTTGGACCGGCAGTATCGTCACAAGAACGACGCGGATCGTGAGCTCATGCTAATGAGAAACGAGAGGGATCTTGTGATCGCGCCGGACAGCGGATTGGCTCGCTACCCATGCGTGCGCAAGTGGCTCATGTTGCGGAGGGCTGAGAGGTCGCAGATGCAATGGGGCCAGATAGTGCTGCCATTTGCTGCCCGTGAGCAAGAGAAGCAGGACGAGGTCATGGCCGAGCACGAGGGAGCTGAGGAGGCGCCCCAAGACCAGCCTGGGGATGAATTGGAGTGTCAGAGCGACCACTAAAGTGCCAGACTTAAGCTTTGTTGGATAAGGCACCATAGTTTCAAATACAGTATTTTGAAATCATCACTTGGTCATGAAATTTGTGTCCTTCAAATTGTGCCTGTTCAAGGCGGAAGCTCATTGCACCTGGGTACTCGGGGCCCAATGTCTTCTTTGAGCACAGCAAAATTCATATGACTTCAGTCCGTGTGGACTTGAATGATAGATGGAAATCCAGGATTCTGCGATGAACAATTTGTACACAGCTTTGACTTATGTGGCTTTGATAAATATACATGCACTCTGCTGGCCAGTATGTCCACGAGTTGGAACGGTGCTTTTGGTGCTATGAGGCTGACTGGACGCTTGCTGAAAGTCTCTGACTGATTTGATGATGTGTCCTTGCATGATTTTTCCTTTGTAATCACTCATATCGTGGTCTCTTGCCCCCCCCAATGAAGTTGCATGAAAGGTTATTCCTGCGTGTTCACGGCAAGCAGTCTCAACATGAATTCACCCGCCCCATATCCAGGCCTGGGACATGAGTGAGACTTGGTGCCAGAGTTTGTGTGCATTTATAGTCAGGCCTTGACCAAGGTAACAATCACCCACAACATGCAAACAGGGAGTGCACATGACAGCATATGAAAGGCCTGGAGACGCTCATGTATGATGTTTTTATTATCTATGTTGACTATGCCCTACTAATCCCTAAAAGTGGTCACTCAGCTGTGAAGATGAGAGCTTCAAGGCCACATCGCGTCCAAGTCTAGAGAACAGAATATCATGCAGCTAGTAGAAGTAAGTCCAATGATGCCAGTTTCTTTCCTTCTGCCTAGCTGCCAAGTGAGAACCTATAGTAACTAGTCGTGTGACAACCCCTGCTTCTCAAGTCGCTTGAGAAAATTCTGCATCTTTTGACTTCCAGGACTCAAAGGCCGAGCGTGCGATTTGGTTGGTGAGGTGTAGGCCTCTTCGCTGCGAGATGCATGGCTGAGGCGCCAGTCCGTTTTGGGTGGGGTATTTTGACAATGCTGGCCAATGGATGGATGATGACCCGGCAAGTTTGGGTTCAGAGGTTGAAGTAATCGTTTGTTGACCCTGTGCGGACTGGGAGATTCTTCTGCTACAGGGGATAGCATGATCTTCCGCTGTAAGAAGTCGTCAGTCTCTGTCCTGCCGTCAACTGTCTCCTTGGCCTCGGCGATTGTCGTATAGGGCACACGAGCCACATTGGTTGAGATCTCACTCAACGGTGTCGGTTGGGTGGTCCCTGAAAGGCTGCCCAGGTATTCAGACTCGAGAGACAGATCCGAGTTATCAAATGAGGGTCGCACGTTTTCCGAGTTCGTGCTCAACGGAAGGGGCCGGTGGTCCTAATCCGCCCTCTCCGCGGCCGCGGTACTCCGATCACGCCATAGGCCGTAGTCTTCATCGCAATTCTTCCACATGCGGATGGTGCCGTCCTCAGAGCCCGTGGCATACAGCTTGCCATCAGGAGAGAATTGAATGCACCAAATAGGGCCGTGATGCCCCTTCATGACATCGATTTCTTTACCATCCCAGTCGTACACGCGGGCCCAGGTGCCAGGTTCCTCTCCGACGACAAACTTCCGACCTTTGAGGTCCAAGCCCACACTGGCCACACCGTGTTTCAGATGGAAGCGCTTCAGTTCTTCGGGATTCTCGCTTGTAGAGAAGAAGAAAACAGACTTGCCAGCAGCGACACAGAGGACAGGGCGGCCATCGCCGAGGTCGGAAGGGGAACTATACCGGGGATCCAGGAAAGCCACCTCGCAGGACTTGATCTCATCATCAAAAGTCTGTTCTTTGAAACACTCGCGGGTGTCTGCGTTGTGCCAGCGTAGTTGCTTGCCAGCAGCGGTGACGATAATGACCTCGTTAGTCCAGACAATGGACTTGATGGTGTCGGAATGGACCTGACCAATTTGGAATGCACGCTTGTGAGGCACGTGAACGACGCTTGATGTGCCATTTTTCTCCGTGGTAACATCCTCAAGCCCAGCGTAGTCCTGAACCTTCAGTCCCCAGATGCGCAAGATCTTCTCATGACCTCCTGTCGCAACGACGTCGTTGTTGTGGGGAGGGAATGCAATTGTGCGTGCGACATGATCATGCTGGAGGACAAGCTGCATCTCGCCACTGTGGGTATCCCAGACCTTGACGGAAAAGTCGGCGGAGGCAGAGGCTGCAGTAGAGTTGTCGGGGCTGAGCTTGGCTTGCCAGGTGGCGCCTTTGTGGCCGATGAAGGTGCCAATCCAGTCGCCAGTCTTGCCATGCCGGAGCATCGGGTTACCATCTGTTTACACAAGTGTTAGAATGCAAGCGCGGACAGAGTGAACGGCAAAAGACGGAACGCACCTTTGCACGCAGAGATGATGAAGTACTCCTCGTCGCCCTCTAGACTGGAGAAGCTGAGGTGCGGAACTGGTCGAGAGTGACCATGACAGGTCAGGGGCAGGTACTGTCGAGGTTCGCCGTTCGCCATCGTCGATGTGGTGTCGCGTTGAATCGTGAATGGTGGGTTTTAGATGCGCCTGTGTGATCGGATGAAACCGTTCGTGGGGTTCAAGAGAGTTGGAGCGTATTCGGGGTGGGCTATCGAATCGTTTCCAAGCCGTAAAGTCGAGCAAAAAAAGAGAACGCGAGCTCTGGATGATGGTGGTTGCAATGCGATGCAGAATGATGGAGCCCGGAGGGTGGGTAGAAGTAGTTGGCTCGATGAAATGTCGCAAGGCGAACAAAAGACCGCAACAAGCAAAGAGAACAAGGAAATCCTGCGCTGTCAATGAATTCCCAGTCAGGACAACAGGCCGCAAGATTCGAGAATTGAACCAAAAAGGACGGCAGTATTATACAGTGGGTTTTGTGGTGTATCTTTCTTTGGTCGTCAGTCGTAGCAGTCGTCAAAGGCTTGATGCTGTGATCGCTTTGGATCCTTGAACATGCGTATGGTAACACAAGAGATTGTTATGGAGTGAGAATGGCAAGGAGGAGGATGTGTTTGTTGAATTTGCAGTGGAGCGTGGAGGGTTGAGGCGAGGTGCGGTTTGATGTTGGAATGGAAGGGGTTGGCCAAAAGAGCTTGAAATGTTGAAAGCGAGGTCTTTCAATTGTGGACGACGTTGAAGAAAGAGGGACCTTCCACAGGTGGATCCCTGTCGTAGCGGGGAGCTCCTTCCAGGATTGAATGATAAGGATAAGCCGTTCCAAGCGCCCCCCCTATCTGCCCAAAAAGCGTGGCCCACTCTGGGCAATAATTCCAGACTTCAGAATACCTGCCCTGCATGCCTTTGTCTGGAGACATTGCTCTCTTTATTATTGGTTATTTAGCAACACCACAGAGGGTTTGAGGGCATGTGGACCATTAGTTATCTGGTTGTTGTAGTAGCTCTTCAACATATAGGACATATATGGGTCTGCCCCTCAGCTGGGCTAAGCTGCCTAATTGCTGTTGCTCATGGAGATATCCCACCATTGACATCTACTAAATCTACTGAAAAAATACAATGGATTGGATTTTTTATTTAGCGGCTGTCATATTTCAATTGTTCTAACGCCTGCGATACCAGTTGACTCACAGCCTATCTTTTCTCTACAGACAGTTCAAAGGCAACGCTGTTCTAGGCTCTTGTACACTGGTCACTTAACCACATGCAGCTTTTGCTAGCTTGCTCCAGCTATGGAGACTCAGCATTGAATGTGCAAATCCCATATCATCAGTATAAACAATCATCACTATAATATAATTCATTGCATTCCAATTTAAAAGTAGACTGTCAAGTCACTGCCGGACACACCTACTTGGCAGTGGTACCTGGAGCGAGTTCCAGGGGTGGCCCTGATGCTGCAGGGATATGGTATGCTCACTAAAAGCAGGGGTCTTGAGATGCCCCGCCATGACCTCAGCAACTGTCGGCCCGGGTGAGGCGAGCTTGTTGTTGGAGGTGACTGTTCATCAACCTGCATCTGTCTCCTCTCGCCTCCTGGGAAGGATTTCACGAACATACAGCGGATTTCTTTGATGCATAGGCGACCCTTTCCGCCGTACACTTCTACACTCCCACAACTCGGGCGTTTCCTTCTTTCGAACGCCCATTGTACGTGCGACATACGCCCAGGGCTGTCGTCTGAAACCACCTGTTCGGACGAGCTGCATTGGACCATTCGAGCACGATACTGGCCCGGCACCAAGCTTCCCGGTAATTGGACGTGGTACCTGGATCTGTCACGACCGTAAATACATTCCATACTTCTCTACGCCATGGAGTACAAGCTCTCTGCTCAGCTACAGGGCCATGAGTCCGATGTGAGTCTCGCGCTCTGCTTGTTGAGCTTCATGGCTACTGGCATTAGACACGATACTGATAACCACCTCCATCTCACCAGGTTCGCGATGTTGCCTTCCCAAAACCAAATACCGTTATCTCTGTCTCCCGCGACAACACTGTGCGCACCTGGCAGAACAACTCCAAGCCCCCCTCATACGAAGGCACCATCATTACAAACGGCTCCGAATTCATCAATTCCGTCGCATACCTTCCCCCGACCGGCGACTATCCCGATGGTCTGATCATCTCCGGTGGCAAGGATACAATAATCGAAGTCAAGAAGCCAAACACTACCCCTGGCGACAATGCCGAGCGCCTTCTGATCGGGCATGCCCACAACATTTGCTCCCTTGACGTCTCCCCTAAAGGTACTTTCGTTGTTTCAGGAAGCTGGGACAAGCAGGCCATCGTATGGAAAGTTGGCAAGTGGGAGCCCGAGCTGCGCTTGGAGGGCCATGATGCAAGTGTCTGGAGTGTGCTGGCCCTTGATGAGACTACCGTCGTGACCGGTGCTGCCGATGAGAAGATCAATATTTATGACCTCCGCACAGGCTCTAGTGGCCGAGTACGACCTCAATCCACTATACACACTTCCAACGTTGTCCGAGCCGTTGTCAAGGTCCCTCAAGGCCACCCGAGCGGTGCGGACATCGCCAGTGCACACAGCGACGGCGTCATCCGGCTATGGGCTCTCAATGGCTCCTCCCTCGGCGAGCTGCACGGCCACGAATCGTTCGTTTACAGCCTAGCAGCACTTCCGACCGGTGAATTGGTCAGTTCAGGAGAGGATAGGTCCATCCGCATATGGAAGGGTTTTGAGTGTATCCAGACCATCACAGTACCCGCAATTTCGGTGTGGTCGGTGGCGGTCTGCAAAGAGACGGGGGATATTGTAGCAGGATCCAGCGATAGCGTTGCGCGTGTATTCACAACGAACAGCGATAGCGTGGCAGATGCCGAGACCATCACACTTTTCGAAGACGCAGTCAAGGCTTCTTCTATACCTCAGCAGCAGATGGATGGTTTCAACAAGGAGAAGCTACCCGGCCCCGAATTCATAAAGACCAAGTCTGGTACCAAGGAAGGCCAGGTGCAGATGATTAGGGAGGAGAACGGTTCAGTCACGGCACATCAATGGTCACAAGGTAAGCTGAAGTTGGAGCGCCAGAGAAAGACCAATCCTCGGGAAAGTCTGCTGACACAACCACAGGACAGTGGATAAACGTCGGTACCGTCGTCGATACTGTCGGCAGCAGTGGAAAGAAGGTAGAATATCTTGGCCAGAGCTACGACTACGTTTTCGATGTCGATATTGAGGATGGCGCACCGCCACTCAAATTGCCATACAACCTTTCCCAAAATCCCTATGAAGCTGCCACCAAGTTCCTTGGAGACAACGAACTGCCGTTAAGTTATCTCGATAATGTTGCAAACTTTATCACTCAAAACACACAAGGTGCCACCATTGGTCAAGACTCTGCTGGCCCAGCTGTGGACGAGTTTGGAACTGGTCGGTACCAACCCGGCCAAGGGTCCGGTTCACAGCAGCCAAGTGGTCCCAAAGTTCTGCCTCTGGAGGGTTATCTCACACTGGCTACCGCCAAGTTTGACCCAGTCGTTAAGAAGATCTTGTCGATAAGCGCGACCATGATCTCGGCAGGGCGCAAAGACTATGCCCTCAATCCCACCGAAGAAGCCACACTAAAGGCCCTGACTGATAATCTCGGCAAACACATCGCCTCCGTGCCAGGCATTGTCCCCGGCACGAGTACCGCCACTCCCAAATCCCTCCCTATCGCAGAGGACGATGTGCTCCTCGCCCTCAAGCTTGCCAGTCAATGGCCCGACAACGACCGCCTCCCCGGTCTCGACCTCCTTCGCTGCCTTGTCACGTCCCCGAACGTCGCCACGCTACGTGACCCCGATGGACATTCTGTCATCGACATCGCTTTCCAATCCGCCTTCCACACCAGCGCGAAGATCAGTGAGAACTGTGCCATGATGGCTTTCCGCGTGGTTGCGAATCTCTTTGCCACTGCTGAAGGCCGCGGCGTCGCATTTGACCACACCGAAAAGGTCGTTGACTATATGGAGAGTTTGGTTGGTACGAGCGACTCAGCCTTCGTTGGCGGGCCGGTGGGCTTTCCAGCCAATCGTAACGTGCTGACCGCGGTAACGACAACGGCGGTGAATTATGCCGTGCTAGCATACCTTGTTATCAAGAAGCGAGCCACCGTGGGCGGCGAAATGTCGCCCGAGGTGCTTGGGCTCATGGCCAATGTGCTGTGCAAGATCGTCAAGGAGCAGAGTGATGCAGAGGTGACATATCGGGCCTTGGCTGCACTGGGGACATTGGCTGCTGCTGGTTTCGGCAAAGTGATGAAGAGCTTTGGGGCGGATGAGGTGGTTAGAGCAGCGAAGGCAGATAAGAGTGCGGAAGAAAGGGTGAGGAATTTGGCCGGCGAGTGTTTGGTGTTGCTGAAGTAGGCTGGGTGAAAGTCATGGAGCGGTTTGGTGGATGAGGAGCCTTGGTACATAGTTTAGACGACGAAGCATGTCATAGACGAGCCAGTAATTCAACCACAAGAGAGACCAGCTATTTACTTGATACGTATTTGACCTTGCAGGTGGTGAGTTGTCGAGCGCGCTCGATTTGAGAGCGGCCTTAAAACCATCTTCTTCCCAGGGAGTGGTTTACAAAACGATTCATAGATCTTTCCATTTGACCGACTTGTACTAATGCGAGATCTCAGCTGCGTGCACAGATCTCATCAAGTCCATCTTGTGGTCATCTCACATAGACGAAATCCAAAGTTCCATAGATTATAAGCAGCAGGCTGATCAAGCCAAGATATCATAACCCCCCGAGAACGCCAAACCCCCTCCATGCCTAACAAGATGTACGATATATACACACCCAACACTCCCGCCCATCATTCCCATCTCCGCACTCGATCCCTCAAGCTCTACAGCAACATCATTGCCAACCCAAACAGGGCAGGCGCAACTCCCAAATAGTTCCACAGCGACTGTCGGCTGCCACCATGCTTGTTGAAGTACCAAAAGAACGTCTCGGTCGCGTCAGAGGTAACGTTGGGGTCAGCATCTGAGGCACGCGTTACCACGGTGTACACATCCGCGAAACCCATGTCGTTGCTGTTGAAACAGTTGCTCTCGTTGACCTCGGCGATGCGCGAGTCGCCTGGTTCGGCAAAGGTGATATCAACACACTGATTATGGTGGTTTTGTGTCAGCCTCACTTATCCAGACATCTCATTCAAATATTTTCTTCCTTTTTTCAAAGGAAGCAAGGAAAGAAAGAGACCTACCGAGAACAACGCGGCTCCGTGCTTTGCAATTTCCACCACTTGAATCGTAGCATTGTCTCCTGCCTTGACGCTGGCGTTGGCAGGAAGCGGTACCTCGGGGAGGCAGATCGTGCCCGGGTACGGGTTCGCGCTGGGGCCGACAATCTGGAAGGGCGAGACCATGGGGTTGCTCATGTTGGGGGGTCCACCATCGGGTCCGTCAGTGCCGTAGCCAAGGTTGATATACATGAAAGCTGTTTGGTGACCTTGGAACCAGCCGGGTTGAAGGGCGACGGCGCCGCCTGTTGTGGGCCAGTAGGTTCGGTTGCCTAGCATTGGGTGTCCTCCGCCTGTGGTTGGGGGGAGTGGTCAGAGGGTTTTGTTCTGTTGGTGTGGACGAGTAAATATCGGCAGGAGAGCTGAAAACTTACAAGGATACATCCATTGCATGCCATATGGAAATGTGTCGTTGGTGACGAGGTTATCGCCTCGCCAGCCGGGGTAGGTAATGACGGTGTGTGCGGAGGTTAATGTTGCTGCGCTGAGAAGCGCTACTAATGGTGAGGAGAGCATTGTGAATGTGAGTGTGTGTGTGTGTGTCGTGGTGGTGAAAATGGAGCCGTGGATTGGGGCGCGGTGGTTGTCCACGATGCTTTGGTATGTCGTCGCCTCTCTCTATCTTGCCTTGCTAGTATTCTGCTTCCCCCCTGGGATATTGTATGGGGTTTGTTCTTTTGGCCGACGTAGTGAGCCTGGAAAGTAACAAGACTCGAAAGGAAATATCGCCTAGTTGTGGCGTCGCTTGACGCGGATGTGTTCAAGTGTGGAAGAGACTCGCGCAGCGCAAATCTTTTCAGAGATCTTCGCAGATGCTCTCTCGTCTTGATTTTACCGAGGATTGAATGCCAAGAAATTGTAGAAAATCAGAATCAGAGGAATTGGATGACCAGAAAAGCAGACGGGCGACAGACGAGGTAATATCAGGGCCCGGCGCTTCCACCCCCAAAGTCCTAACCTACCACAACCCAAGAATGGGAAGAGGGGGCGGGAAAGCACACGCATAGATAGGTCCACCGTCCTATCGCAGGCCACCTTTTGGAGTGACATTTTCCTTCCCAAACGGCGGACATGTGCATGCTGCAGTTGCATGTGCGTTGCCCCCATGTTCTGGACGTCCTGCTAGCCGCCGACGAGGGAACCTCTCACCACAGTTCCAGCCAGTAGGTAAAGGCAAAATGGAGCCAAGCCTGGAGAGCTGCAGCCAGTCACATCACACAGGTGCCGCCGCCACAAGAGGCCCCTGTCGAGCGTCGACCAATGATAGAGGTGTATACTTTCGACAAGGAGCGGGATGGAAGGGCGAACCGCCGGACGGGGACCCGTTTCTTGCATTTTGGGCGGTTTCTCTTCCCCCCCCCCCAATTCCCAGTTGCAACGCGTGCGACCCCTTTGCTCCATCACCAACCGGGGCGTGTGATGGGGAAGCACAGTGCCGGAATGCTCCGTAGAGAGAGCATCCCAATTGGTGAGACTAATGGTCTCACCGGAGTTTAGAAGCAAGCTGGGTTAAGATGTGACAAGAAGATGCATTTTTCTTTCCCTTCAAGACGCTTCCTCCCGAGACCAACTCGGCAACTAAATTCCGTCCGTGTCCCAAGTCTCCCCAGCTGGGTGCGCAGGTGTGGGGACAGATGGCAGCAAGCGAAGAATACGGGCGTTCGACCAACTGGTGATCGTGAGTAAGCGCCCACTTTATTATTGTCGGTACGTACCGCGAAGCTTGGGCAATTCAAAGCCAGTCACCTTTTGCTCTCCCAAACTCTCGCTGATTGGTTAGCGTCTGGGCAGATCCTTGTACGGCTATTCTTGACCTGCAGCAATGATCCCAGTCGTGCAGTCCACTGGTGAGCACTGGGAGATGCAGACGCAGATGCGTTCCCAGGGTTATTAGGTAAAAAGGTATAGCGGCCCTATTTTTGGCCTCATCGGTGTACCATCAACTTCGAGATGCACATTATTAATTGTGTGATGACGGATGATTGTCATCAGTGAGCACTAGTTGATATATGCAGCTTAACACAAATCTCAATCAACACATTTTGACAAAGACTGAACTAAAAAAACTAAAAAACTAGAAAAAAAAGTCTCATTTGCGACCCGGCTGTAAAGGTGAAGGCAGTTGGCTGTTCGTCAAAAAAACGAAAGCGAGTCTGATACTCAGACAAGCCTTGAGTGGAGATTTGCGAAAATGCGCTTTTCAGCCCGTGTACGATAATACCGGTTCGAAGAGAGCGCACCTTTTGGGGTATCGAGACAAGCATGGCCTCCAGAGGTGCGATTACGCGGGAGCTCGTACCATCGAACATCCTAAGTGCCTAATACGCCTACGAGCTTTGCGGTAGATTCTGGGCGTCGAGTGCAATAATTACACGGGAGAAGAGGACCATCTAGTGGCGTCACGAGGTCGTTCGAGAACAAAAGCGACAAGTAAGGCCAGTTCGGCTGCGACAGGCGCTGTGCACGATATACATAAAGAACGCAGGCTTCGTATACAATGTCGTCGCTTAGAGCTTTGGACTCGTGATGAGCCTTCAGAGTATCGACCAGACTATGCTTGAATCCAAGTACGTTGGTGTCACTCGAGATTGAGACACAAGCTTTTAGGTCGAGATTAGCTATAGCGTTACGATAAGTCTAAAAGAATGATCAAAATGCTAGATGAAGCCGAGCTGTATATAGTATAAGGCCAGACCAGTATCGATGAATGCCAGTCGCGTTCGACGTCTTGGTGTGTCGAATGCGAAATGCTATATCAAGGTTTGTGCCGGGTGCGCAATTTGAAGTGAGATACTTACCTACCTACCTAGGAACCTATCTAGACACCTGCTATCAGCTTATTAGCCATACCGCCGTTGGCAACCGTGCACGTATTTGGTAGCTTCCCGTGGCCAACATTCTCCAATTCCTTCGCCGCAAGGCCAGGCGCGTTTCAAAATACCTTAGCAGTGGCCACGTTTGAGCATCCCGTGCTGATAGTCGGCGCCGGCGTCGCTGGCCTCACTCTTGCTCAAGGATTGCGTCTGACGTCTATCACTTTTCGGATTTTTGAGCGTCACGCACAATCACACGTGAAGCAAGGCCATCGATTCCGTATCTCCAAAGAGGGCCAGGCCGCTCTGGACACCGTCTTGTCACCACGGCTCCAACAATTGCTTCGTCGAACAGCACCTGAGAAGCAAACTTTTGCGCCGCGATATGTCGACGCTCGGCAGCTTGACTTTGGCAAACCTGAGCCCGTTGATCCCGCGGAGTCGGGTATGCCTTTAGATAGAACCTGGCTTCGGATGCTCCTTTCCATTGGACTGCAGGATATGATCACCTACGACAAACAGTTTGACTCGTACAAAGTGGAAGACGACGGCCTGGTTCTAGTCCGATTCAGCGATGGCTCGTTTGCTCGGGGACAGCTCCTCGTTGGGGCAGATGGGATCAAGAGCCGCGTGCGAGAGCACCTTCAACCGGATCGTAAGCTACTTGATCTGGAACGCTGGATTATGTGGGGTCGGACGCCAGTGACGGATGAGTTGATGGCGAAATTGGATTCAACAGACATACTGAGCTGGTGTATGTGCTTGGACCATGGTACGTTCATTGGGAGTCCTCAGTGACCTTCTATGGCTACGGCTTGAGAGTGACTATGACTTGAGGTTGTGCTTGGGCATAAGTACCCTGAAATCATATGTCAAGGTCCTCGTGTCTTGTTCATGCAGTGTTTTGCAAATTGCTGACATCGAATTCATGATAGATGCCAACAGGGTTGCTAAATTATTCATTAGTTTTTAGTCTGACTAAAGACTGAATAATTATTTAGTGAATTATTCAGTCTTTAGTCAGGCCTTAAAAAAAATTATTCAGTCTTAGTCAAGGCACTGACTGATTAAATATTTTAAAAATTAGTCTTAGTCAATTTTTAGTCAATTTTAGTCAGTTTTACTACTAAAATCATTATATAATCAGTATGTTTTATTAATAGAAAAATCATAAAAGGCTATATAAAAAAAAAAAAACGTTATATTTTTAATAAATAACTTATATATTTAATATAAATACTACTTATATTTAGTATTATTATTATATACTGTTATTAAATAGGCTTGTAATAAGCTTTATAATTTATTTAATTTATTTTTTATATAAACCTTAGTGACTAAATAAAATAAATTTATTTTTTATATAAACCTTAGTGACTAAAAATGACTAAAGACTGACTAATTTTTTTTTAATCAGTCTTAGTCTGACTAAAAAAAAAATTAGTCAGTCTTAGTCAAGCCAAAAAAATAATTATTCAGTCTTAGTCAAGGCACTGACTGAACTGACTGACTAATTTAGCAACCCTGGATGCCAACGTGCAGACGGTCATCGAGCAAGTCTTCTGGTTCAATAGCGTCTGGTACATCTCGAGTCGGAGGGCGCCTTGCCCGACTTTTCCGACTACGTCTACTGGGCTGTTTGCACTGCGCCATGGCAATTTGCACCTCAATTGCCAAGAACGGTGCAGGAGAAGGAGAGGTACCTGAAGGCGTTATCCGAGACCTGGCATCCTACTTTGAAGTATCTGCTTGCTTCTGCCACACACGAGCTATCTGCTTGTGTCCCCATCCTGTCGAGTAAGCCAGATATTCAGATCGGCCGTTCTCCTGGTGCAGCTGGAAGAGTCATGCTTATTGGTGACGCTGCGCACGCAATGAGTCCCATGGGTGGCTCAGGAGGAGACACCGCCATTCGAGACGCTGCGGAGCTGGCTTGCATGCTTTCTGGTGAATGCAGCGTGGAGAAGATTGTGGAGGCCTTCGAAGAAAGAATGGCAGACAGGGCAAAGGACAAAATTGAGCATTCGTTTCGAGGCGGCCAAACTTTCTGGCGCGGGAAAGCATGGAATCTGTACAGTGAAGTCGAGGCCTGAAAGGTGCACGCTGTCCAACGAACGACCGTGGAATCAGGTCTGAACTGTAAGAGCCGGGAATGGTTGCTCTACTCGCAGCATATATTATTTGGGTGAGAAGAAGAGGGTCTACTGGAAGTGCCAAACGGGGAATGTCACGTCCGAGGAAGAGCTTCAACGGGAAAGACGGCTGCACAAAGGCGCTTTCATTCGCTTCGGTCTTCTCTCTGGCACCCAATGCCTCGTAAGATTTTTCTGGCTGTCCACATGTATTAGGTGAAGCTAGCAAAGAAGTGCCGAGAGCCACATGATCACGTATGCACGTGAAGCATCATAATGCTCCTAGCATCGGACATCAAGATCGCGAAGTTTGATACAGACAACGCGTGGGCTTGTCTGCAGCATTGATCCATATCATGACTAAGCCCTGCTTTTGCCCCTTATCGTAGCTCTTATCGCAAGCCTCGGTATGTCAAAATTACTTGTCTTCCTCCTCCAAAACCCACACCATGAGCGCCAACGCAGGGGAGGAGGGGTCAGCAGACGACATCACCAACGACTGGACGCATATCGTGCGGAAAGGCAAACGCAGCAAGAAGCCAGCCGGCCACAGCCCGCCCGCTGCAGGCCCCGTCGATAACTTCCGTCCCAATGCCGCGCCAACCCTCTCTGCGACTGAAATCCACGCCGAGCACGAGCAGGTAAGCGCGATCTGGCGCGGAACGACAGCATGCGCAAAGCTACGTGAGCTGGTGCAGGCGAATGCTGCTTCATGTGTGGGTGTGCGACGCGCTGTTTGCTTGGGCCTCGGGGCATTTGATCCCGCGGATGGCGCATGGGTGGCGCGGCGGCGCGCACATGTGCAGCTTGCGGCGTTCTTGACTATGGTCGAAGCGCTGGGAGGTATTCCTATGAGCCCGGCCCGCATGCCCTCAAGCTCGGGTAGTTCGCATGGTTCCATGTCAGGAATACAAGAGGAAAAGGCGGGAGACATCGAGTGCTATTACCAAGAGCCACGGTTTGCTCAACCTGACAGGGACTTTATCCACGCGCTAGGGGGAAAGGTTGTCGAGTCGCCTGGATCTTATGAGCTGGTCGACAAGGACACTTTGGTGTTTGGGGTGCATCTGTATCGTGACATCTGGGCGGCTGCGCTAGAGAGGAGCTTGCCAGCGGTATTTGTGGGGACCGGGTGGGATGTCTGGGAACAGTGAGTATTTTCCATCAGAGACTGCTTCACTTCGATATGTCTGGCCTTCTGACGACTCTGTAGGAGTCCGGGCGCAGAGAAAAGCTCCGACTTTGCTCGTATCCGTGAGATGGACGCGGGCGCATTCGCCAAGTTTGCTTTTCCGCAAGACGAGCACCACTCCTTCTCGAGCACTTGTATCTACTGGAGGAAGAGAGACGACTAGATACCCAACTATAAACAGCGTAATACTGTGCCCAACCCTGCGCATGGTCGTCGATGGTCAGCTTCCTGGCAGACGCGATTCCGGCATGAAGCCTATGAGAACCTTGGAGAAAAAATTCCCAACCAAGCACCCGAGCTCGTTACTTCAGGCTCCGTGTATATGCTCTGATCGATCCTGCTGAACTTTCACAGGATAAGGGCTGTGGTTCCACAATGCTTGGATGGGGTTGTCTTCAACCTAAGCACGTACGGCCCCTGTGGGCTTAACTGCTGTTTGGCCAAACGTCTACATATGCTACGACATGGCATATCAACCAAACACCGTTACGCCAAAATGCAGCTTTCAGTACTCACTCCCACCGAGTCCTCCGAGAGCATCCTCCTCGCCCCGATCTCACACTCAACGCCTCGTCACTCATCGATGGTGCAAGTTTCCCCGTACTGCCCGGGGGCTTCTAGTAGCGCCATCCGCAGAACCGAAGACTTGTACCACATTCGTCACCAAGCACCCAACCGGCATGTTTCCACCCGCTGCAAACACTCCCCACTTGAGAAAGTAGCTCTGCTGTGTGTTGCCGTTGACGCTGTCAAGACAGGCAAACCAGCTTTGCGAGGCAGATGTTAGGGCGTGGTAAATAGCGTCTAGGAGTGGAATATCGTGAGCATTTGTTCAGAGCCAAACCTCCTCCCGAATTTCACCATTGAGCTCTCGTTGATGAACGGTAAAACGGTCGAGTGTCTTACCCTCGTCGATCTGGAATTCAAATTCCTGATAGTCCTTCCTCGCGACCACACTCGTCGTAGCCCCGTACGCCTCGCCCAGATCCGGTACCGACAGGCCGTAGTAGCCCGCAGAATAGTTTGCTGCTGTGCTGTTGACGAGGTTGAGGACGAGAGATGTGTTGTATCCCGGTGTGCCTGGGTCGGTGGTCTGATTGGTGTATGCTGGGTTGAGATCGAGAAATGTCAGCTCACTTTACTACTTTGTGCTCATTCTCTCAGTCTCTTCACGCTCGTTAATGCCTCCTTTACCAGTCCGCCATGCGATACATTATGAAGAGCGGTAAATGAATTGTGCAGCACTTACTCAGCGTCCCAGGCGAGGCCCCGGCCTGCAAGACTAGCAGATCCGTTCCGTTGCTCACTGCGCTGAGGGAGAAGTATGTACTGTTCACAATGATGGCGAGCGTGAAATCATTGCTCTGAGGGATTTGCGACGCCTTTGACTGGTGACCACCGCATTTCAAAGCATTTATGCCACATAGAAGACAAAGCACAGTCGACAACGCGCTACACCTCATGACGAAGAGTGTGATGGCATGCGCACGCATGCAAATGCAAATACAGTATATAAAATTACAATCTAACAAGAAGTGAAAAGGGATGAGGTGCAGCAGTCAATCTTATATCAACCTCCCATGTTGCAATACCCTTTGACGTGAAAATCGTGAGAAACCATTCATTGTCCGGGATTAAGCGAGGATAATACTGAAGTGGTACGGGCACTTGGTTTGTGGCATGCGCTGATCGCTGTGATTGGTTCCCTGAGTCGTCCGTGGTAATTAATGAGGTGCATCCATTCCCAGGGACTACCGCTGCTTGCAATGGCTTGTGCATCTGCCAAATCACCAATGGAATCCATCCCTTGCGAATTGATGATATGAGGTGTTTCTAGGTGCTCCATGATGTGGCCACGACGTGATAAATTGAGCGATGGTTTTGTTGACAAAATCCTGACGTGTGATGCGCTTTCTGAGATTTGCAATTTGTACAGCGACTAGAGACCATGAATTATATAAGAACCTTACAAGTAGCCTACTGTGAACCACCTAGACATAAACGTGTCCACTCATCATAGCTTTGACTGCATAGTCCTCATCATACAGACATTATCATACCGAGTATGCAATGCAAGCATTGAAGATCTCATATCTCATAGGCTGACATATATGTGTCACTTAATATAATGGCATGCCAAATTGCTCTCTGCCTTTGCCGTAACTTGTCTTCAGGTTGCTACAGAACTGTCACTCGGAACATCAAGTCCCAAGACATTCTACTTGTCCCACTGCCACACCTCCTACTACAGACAGGCATCCACGAGACCATTTATGCATGGCTTGAGTTGCTTATATCACGATACGCTCCTGAATGTCCTTGGTGTCTTGTGAAAGATGATACCATCGTCTTGAAACATCTGAGCGGACCTAATAATTGCAAAGAACGCATACAGGACTCTATATACCCAAGGTCCCTTCCAGTGCCTATGATTACATGTTGATGCAGATCCTCGTATATTATCATAATGCATACTCTAAGGATCATTAGTATCGCGATCGGGACTTGTGGTGAGATGGGTATTTGATAACATCTTCTGCTCAAGCGCCTCCAAGGTTTTGCTGCGCTGCGGATTACCTGCCCTCCTGAAAACGCCTTGCTTCACCTCCTACCTATACCAACAACACTAATCATTGTCACTCATTGCCCCCCAGCCATCCTTCGACAGATATCCATGCAAGTGCCTAACTTGCTGAATCCAGAGCAAGTGGTAAAAAATCAATAACCCGTCTACGCGATGCCGACTTCAACCTTCTTGCCCTTAACACTTCCCCATGGCATCAGGCCACTTCCAATAAGCGATATTGCTGCCATTGCTGCGCTTACAACAAATGTCTGCGTCAGGGCATCATTGTATGCAAGCGTGACACCATCCAGGTATTGTGGAAACTGCTCTTTGATGACCTTTTGTATGTTTGTCGCACCAGTGCTAAGTACGGTCTGGGGGTCCATGCCCGGAGCATATTCAAGGGTGTATGACACAAGCTTGTTGTTGAAGACGTTCTGAGCGACAGATACGAAAAGCGAGCCGCCAATCGTCTGCATAAACACAATGATTGCCGTGCCAGTAGGCAAGTCCTTATTACTGAGCACGGCCTGCATGGCCATCAGCGGCTGTTGCATACCGAAACCCATTCCAGCGCCGGCAATGATCTGGTAGCCGATCCATAAACCCTCCTTTGAGTGGGGCTTTAGCGTTGAGGCAAGTCCGTAGCCCACAGCCATCAACACGGTGCTAAGAAGCATCCAAGGTGTATAATATCCGAAAATTGAGACGGCTGCGCCAGCCACAATGCTCATGATCACAACGGCGATGAGCATGGGAAGATTATCGATACCACTTTGTACAGCTGACGCACCCTTGACGGCCTGAAACCAGATGGGGAGAAAGTAGATGGCGACAAAGAAAGAAGCGCCAGCTGCGAAGGCGAAGAAGGCCCCAGCCCAGACAGCGCGCATGGCGATGACCCGCGGTGGGATGGTGGCATTGTCCTTTTGGCGATATTGAACGTATGTGAAGCTTAGGATTAGAACACCAAAGAGGACGAAACACAGGATTATACGCCAATTATTCCAGGCATAGGTTGTGCCACCCCACTGAAGCGCGAGGAGAAGGCAGATGATGGCGGGCATGAAGAGTGCGGTTCCGATCGGGTCGAACTCGTTGAGAATTTCGCGCCAGGTCTTGTCTTGACTCGGCATGTCATCTGCATCGGAGGCAGCGCCAGCTGGTGCCTCGAAAAAGACGACAATCACCAGCAATGTGATGGCGCCAATAGGCAGGTTGATATAAAAACACCACCGCCAGGTCGCCTTGTCCGTGAAGACACCACCGAGTAGGGGACCAGCTACTGATGAGATGCCGTACATCGAAGCGAGCATACCACCGTATGCAGGTCGTTTCCGTAATGGTACAGTGAGGGCGAGGATCATCAATGCTCCAGACATAATGCCTGCTGCCCCTGCACCAGCGATCGCGCGGCCGACAATGAGCGCTGTACTGTTGGGAGCAACTCCGCAGATCAAGGAGCCGAGTTCGAATATTGAAATCGCAGTAATGAAGACCCATTTGATATTCAGGTAGGAGTAGAATTTTCCGTACAAGAGTTGGAGTGATGCGGTTGTCAACAGGTAGGCTATGGATGCAATGTTAGTGACACAGTTCTTGAACAGCCGCGTACATTATTGGAGCCTTTTTCCTTACCGCTTCCATACCACCCTACATCGCCCAGACTGTCGAATTGATCTGTTATATGAGGAATAGCCGTTGCAATGATCGAGTTGTCTAGGGACATCAGGAAGACGCCTAAGCACAGGGCGAGTGTGATAAGGCCGAGCTTCAACCCGGAGGGATAGTCGGAGCCATCCGGGCGTGTTTCGACTCGATCAAGGGCTAAAGAGGCTGTTGTACTAGCTACTTTAGCGATTGCATGTGGAAGGTCCGTTGCAACCTTCTCGAGCGGTTCTGTCGTATTCTCCCCGTTTCTTGTGTGGCTAGTCGTTGTTGCTTCTGCTGCTGCCCTGGCATCCTTCTCAAGGCCGCTTTTGTCGTCCAAGCTGGATGCTGAAGACATTTTTGCTTGGTCGTCGAGAATGTTGTCGGCGATATGACTTTAATCTGTTGCAATAGTAGCCTACCTCTACGGATCCAAGGGGTGTGCAAATGGAAATAGTGCTGAGGTGTCTTGGCGGGGACACAAATGTTTCATTATTCCGGAACCACAGAAGATGAATTTTGACTTCATTTTTTCACTATATCTGGGAGCAGGTGGGCTATATACAATGAAGACTCCAGAGCAGAAGGTCTTCGACCAGATCTCAGCTTGGTGCAACATCAGATTGCTCTAGGCGGTCGGTGCTTCCCAGCGACCCGAAATTTATTACGAGAACCATCCGAGGATTCAGGGTGAGTAAGGATGACGGCTGGCTAACAAAGGAGTCATAGATAGGTGTTATCTAGCTCACCAAAGATTGCAGTGTCTCACGGAGATCTGCTTCGGAGTCGGAGGAACTTGCTTGAGCTGGAAATGGGACTTAGCTCCATTCGGATAAATGGACATAAGCATTAACATTCTTAATGTTGGATTGGCTGAATCATCAAAGATCTCATCAGCCATAAAGTACGAGAGTCTGAACCAGTCTTGGCTAATGATTCTTAGAAGATCGCCATGCACCACGTCGGCGTTGCAGCCTGGACTCAAGATCGCACTGCATAAGGTCACACGTGGAGCGAGAAACCAGTGTCGGACATGCCGGCTCAGTAAGGGCGGAGGGGGAGGGACTTGGGCAACCCTACCAGCAAGCCACGCTGACCTCTGCTACATATGGCCTAAGACGATTTATTACAAGTGGTAATCTTTTGAATTTCATGTCTCGCCTGAATGTATCTTGTACCTGCGTAGAGTTACACAAGAGCCAAAATCTTGTTGACATTGCTGCCTGTGTTCCTAAGTCATTGTATTCCGGGATCGAGGATCTTTATGAAAGCGTACAGATTTTTCTTCTTCTTTCTTTCAGGCTCGCTACGGGTCTGCGTCTGCCATGTCCTGCTTGTACCTCTGCATGCACCGATCCTTGCTCTCCTTGAAGTCTACATGGGGCGCTGGGTATCCGAGCTTTTCAAACTCCTTCTTGCTCAGCCTGTTGTAAGGATCGAAGATCGCCTTGCCTTCAAGGTCTTTCAACTCTGGGACCCATTTACGGATATACTTGCCTTCTGGATCACACTTCTCGGCTTGTGCAACAGGGTTAAACACTGTATAGCTAGGTTCCCACCCTTGCGTGTTGTTACTCAAGTCCCAGTCCACGAGATTTTCGGCAAAGAAACGCTCCCCCTTCCGATAGTCGATGAGCAGGTTCGTCCGCAGGTAGCTACTGGTATTCATTCGCAGACGATTATGCATGTACGCCTCCTCACGAAGCTGTCTCATACCTGCATCGATGAATGGCATTCCAGTATTGCCCTCACACCATTTCTTCCATCCCTCTTCATCATCTTCCCACTGGACAAAGTCGAACTTTAGATTGTGTGGCAGATTCATTGAGTCGTGAGGCGTAATTACCAGCATGTGTCGGTAGAATTCACGAAAAACAACCTCGCGGACCCAACTGTCAATACCAACATCGCCGGAACTGAAGTCATCGCCGCCATTTGCATCCAAAGCCGCCTTGACAGCTTGCCGCGCAGAAATGACACCCGAGGCAAAGTATGGCGACAGCCGGCTGGAGTTGTTCAGGGCCGGGTAGATCCTATCGCGTTTGTAGTTCTTGACCTTCTTATCCAGAAAATGCTGCAAGCGCTCCATCCCAGCTTTGTGACCTGCCGGCCACAGTTTGCGTATGCGGACTTTGTCTTTTTCAGAGTCGAATTGTTTGGAGTCTGGAATCGATGGAGTCTTGGAACTGAATAGCTCTTTCAATTCGGACTTTGCTTTTTTGTCGTTGGCGACTGGTTCGTCAACCAAGTCAAGAAGTTCTGGTTCTTTCGCCACTTTAGCTAGCCAAGCTTTGTGGTATGGTGTAAAAACCTTCATAGGGCCGCCAGAGCCAGATTTGAGTACTTTTGGTTCCATGACAGTCTGATCATGAAGAAGATGGAACGAGGTCTCGGCCTTGTCCCCTGCCAGCCTCTCGAACAAATCGATATCCCTCCGGAGCTCATCTACCTCATACTCAAAGTTGGCGAAAACGTGGCTAATTTCATGCTTCAGGATGAAATCAAAGACATGTTCAGCCTTTGACCCCCTCTGTTCTGCCGTCAAAATCACCAATGGGATAGACAGGGCATGAAGCTGTTCCTGAAGAAGGCGCAGGTTTTCGAGCATGAAGTCCGTCCTTGCAGGACTCGTGCCATGCCACTCTATATCTTTCGGAGCCCACAAGAAGCAGGTAAGAAGCAGGCCAGATCCTTCTTTTGCCTTAGCAGAGGCAGCCGACAGAGCCCGGTTGTCTTCTGCTCTCAGATCTTTGCTCCTGAACCAGTGAAGCACATTGCGAGGCTTCGATGCACCATCTTGTTCGCTCATCTTCTCTAGGAGAGTGTCCAATGGTGGATGGGCGTCAATTTCCTTCGCTCGCTTGGTAGAGGGATGTTTGAGCAAATCCTCCTGGGATATTGAGCGTTCATGCTTTTTCGACATGTTGTTGAGCAAAATCGAGAAGCAACGGCGTCTACTCAGTGTGATTGACCTAATTTGGCTCTGAAAGAATTGAGACTTGTATGACTTTGTACTTCCCATGGACAGGTGTACTTTCATAATCAATCGTACAATAGGCATCCGACTGTTGCAAAATCTCACAGAAAGCCAGGGAGTAGAGGTAAGCCGCAGAAAGTTATCAATATGTATAACGCTTTGGAGCGATGTTAGCCATGTCTATGACGTTGACCGGGAATTCCAAGAAGAAGCATGGCCGTCCTTGCGCAGATCAGGGGAATCATCAAGGAGTACCCTGTAAAGACTCCAGCTAATCTGATGCTAATATAGATAATTAGAAAGATTAGCGTCTCTGGCAGGTGTAGTGGAGACACAGTTTACGCAACCGCAGTAGTCAATCATGACGGGCCCCTATTGGGTTTAGACCTTATTCCTAACCACTGTCAAGCTAGTGTGGGACATCTTCAGCCAATTGAAGAAATCTGAACTCGAACCCTTTTTTTCTGAAAGAAATGTATGCTCGAAAAGAAATCAAAAGAACGGGAGCACGAAAGCCAGGCCGTGCTACTGCCACCAAATTTTATTTTATCTATTTCAGAGACCGACATCTCTTGTCTCGCATTGCGCATCAAGGTAGTCATTTTTTATATGCTCTTGTCAGACAACGACTTCCAAAAATGCTTCAACATTTTGAAAATCAGCGCTAGTGTCATGGTCCTACTTACGAGAATGGCAAATGAAAAGGAAGCTATCGTCTCGTCTCCTGAGACGAAATGCGCCAAACCATCAAACAATCAAGTGTATTAATCTAGGGCTGGCCAGCTGCCGCGGGTCACTTCCGTCTCTCCTCTATTTCGCAGCTCCGGCTACAGGGAAGGTTTTCCTTTGTTGAGAATCGGCTTGGGCCTCAATATGCACTGCTGGGTCATAGACGCAGTCAGAATCCCCTCCCTATTGAAGAGCCGGGCCTCATTGTATGACCGTCCATGTCCCGCAACAATCGTTTTCCTTTCCCGCACATGCCACTGGTTGATATCGACGACGGGCTCGAACAGCCGTAATGCAAACTCAAGTGTATTGCAAGGCCCGCTGTCGCTGTACCAAAGATGATTGTGCGCGAGTGCCACAAAAGGGACACCGCCATCCAGTAGAAAGAGCAAAGCAGCCGCCTTTTCACTATCGGATGTAAGGGAGGTCCTTAGTCTTATCCAGTCCGATGAAACCCGATCCGTGACGGGGAGTCGATCTTGGTCTGTGGGGAGCACGTTCGCGAGCATCCCTACTAGATTCTGCCCTGACATGCCCTCGGTGCAAGTCTTCATCTCCCAGAATTCTTCAGCCTCGTAGAACATAGGCGCAAACTTCGCAATCGGGTCTTCCTTAACGATGCCATCTACGATTGCTTTGTCCACCAGGTCCTTGAGTGTGGGCGATTCTTCCGGAGCCTTGTACTTGAGCGTCGGCGGCGAGGAGTAGGTCAGCAGCGCGGGCTCCTTGACGTGGAAGTCTGCAAGCACCTCGAGACACGACCGTATTTTGCCGTCTGGCTGCCGCTGTTTGACCACCACACGTCTCGTAGCAAAGGTCTTTGTGTTTCTGACAACGTGAACAGTGCAGTATAACTTTGCAGTGGTCGTTGCGGGACCGAGAAAGTGCCCAACAAAAGAATACAGAAAGTAGTTTTGGGGAACTTCGGCGTAAGCTGCGCTGCCAGCTATCGCCGTTGTGCAACCCCCAAAGGCTATTCCTCCAGCATTGCCATAAGCCCCCGGGCACATCTTGGAGATGTACTCACCGGGCCCTATTCGCTCCACAGCAAGCTGGTCAGTGAACACTGGGGCCATGTTGAGGTTGTGATGACTTCTCGGTCAAAGTTCGGGTGAAGAAGGTGTTTTTGGGAAGTCTGGTGATCCTCATAGCTCGAATGTGTGATTGTCTACCTAATTGATGTTAGGTGGCGTACCTCGGCAAATCAGCTACATTTGGCTAAGTAGGGTGGGCTACACCCACCTTATTAATAAGCCCGACCTTGTGTGCTTTCATACCGCAAGAAAATAGGCCGATGATGTTGAATTGATAACAAGAATTTGAACTTGCACTTTAAATTATCATGTTCTCGACACACAGGCTGCCTTTTTTTTTCGCGAGGAATAAGGACTACCAAAAAGCAAGTACACGCTGAAATACTTCCGCTGGTGCATCACCGACGCGGATATCGAAGATACCTATGAAATGTCCGCTGAATTCATACGAGCAGAATATCTTACCGTACAAGATTCAATGAGAACAACGCAAGACTTCAAGCTATCAGTTAGTGGAACAAGAGTACCCTTATATCGAATTGTATATCGTCTCACCTCCCAGGCACCTGCATTGTGACCAAGTGTGTTGCATAATGAAGCTTTTCTTCGTTCTCTCGTCAAGATGTCATTCGTCTTTTGTGCCGTTATGATACTCAATATTGTGTAAATCAAGTACCAAAGTAACAGAGCAAGCTCCTATACTGCCATCGAGAACTGGCACTCAAATACTGGAGCAAATGTTGAAGCATGAGTTCGTTCAAAAGCAGACAAGACGTTGTGCCCGGCAGCACTGGGATGGGTCACGAGACCGTTGAGTGATATTAGAACAACGTGTAAAAGATCATTAATATCTAAGCATCTATGACTGCAACAGCACAGATCAGCCATTGAGAAGCGCAAGCTAACTACTGGACGTGTCCGCCGCAAGTGCAGACTCTTCGACCTTCCTCCTCTTTAATCGTCATTTCCACCAACGGAATACCTGGCGCAGTTACCAACGCCTCAACTGCGGCAGTCTTGACGCTCTGCTTATCCGTCCGCCGCGCGAAAAAGCGCCTTTTGGGCGAGGATTGACTCATTGCCATGTCCGGCTGCTGCTGCTGCTGCTGCTGCTGCTGCTGTTGTACGTACTTGGTCTGAATCGTCTCACTCGGCTCTGGTATACGTCCTTCCAGTGCGGCGAGCCGGTAGTCCTCCCTTCTTTTGGCGTAAGCCCGCCACTGCCAGCCCTTGAAGTAATGCACACCCAACATGGGCGAAAACGCAATGAAAAGAATCCCAAATATCACGTACGTCCATCCTAAACCCAAGTTGTCGATCAAAAGCTGAATGGCAGCGCTTGCCACGGCACCAAGGGCACAGCGTGTCAGATTGCTGGCTGCCATGACAGCGCCAGCTTGTGACTGCGATATATCCATAAGTAGCGCGTTGGTGGTGGCCATGACGCCGTTGAGCCCGACACCCATAAAAAAGAGCAGCACGCACGGTGCGGCGATGGTCGTCTTGGCCTCGAGAACCCAGCCCCAGCAAACTATACCGGCGGTCGAGATGATGATTGACGGTATGGTAATCTCAAGTCGGGCCTTCTCAACGTCAATTTTGTTCATGTCGACCTCCTGCCCAGCCTCGATGTTGATGCCCGCACGCGCCGCGTATTTGCGGAAATTCTTGTTCATCTGCTTGCCAAAGACAGCGGTGGAGATCATGGCGCCGCCAGCAAGTGGCAGGTACATGACACCGATCATAACGTGGTCGAAGCCGTAAATAGCCTTGAACTGCGTGGGCAATTCTGTCGCGATAGCCTGAAAGCCTGAGAAGACCAATCCCACGTAGAATAACAAACAGAAGCGCTCCCGGGTGCATAGTACGCGGACAGCAGATGTGAGCGATTGCCAGAGAAGCATCTTGGTGCCACCGGTTCCCTTGAGCCGTTTCTTCTCGTCCTCGGCTGACTGACTGTAGTTGGGCTTCGTGTCTCTGAATGCCTGCAAGACACTGCGGTACCGCTTGGGCGACTTCGCCGAGGCGTCACCCACGATCACGCGGCAAGTCTCGGGAAAGGCGACCGCTAGTAATGCCATACCGAGAGAGCCTGCAATGAGCAGAAACCAAAAGATGGATCGCCACCCGAGGTACTGCGTAAGCAGACCCCCAATGACGGGACCGAGTGTTGGGGCAAAGATAACAGGCACGGCAACCAGGGCGGCGTAGCTTCCACGCTCGGCTGCGGTCACGATGTCTGCGACAACAGCAGAGGCGATGGCGATGGTGGGACTGGCGCCAATGGACTGTAGGATGCGAAAGCCCATAAGCTCTTTGTAGTCTTGGCAGAGGGCAATCATGACACAGGAGACAAGATAGACGCTGAAGCAGCCTAGCATCGCGGGTCGACGGCCGATAACGTCTGCGATGCCACCCATGATCATTGGAGAGATAGCCATGAAGATCATGTACACACTAACGGTGAGGTTGATCTGAGCTGTAGTAACACCGAAATCCGTGACGAGGGTCGTGAGAGATGGGAGGTATATCTGCATGGACAATGGTGCGAAAATAGAAGCTGAGGCAGCACCGACGACGATTAACCTCTTGGCTTTGGTAGGGAAGGCTGAGAAATTTGCCTTCGGCTCAACGGCAACTTGCTGCTCTTCTGGTCCGGCTTCTAGGTCCTGGGGCCCGGGGTCCTTAGACGGTGGCAACTCGTCCGTGTTCTGTTCCTCGTGGACCGTAGACGAGCCGGAATGAGACCCGGATCTGGAGAGTCTTGCCTCCTTTTCGTTGATCTCAGGCTCCGCGGGCTCCTCGGTCTCGTTCAGGTCTTGGGATTCATCATCATCTTGGTACTCTTGGTCGACTATGTCAGCATCCTCAGGTATCCTCAGTGTCGTGTCAAGGTTTTCGCTGAGCTTGATGTCAAAGTCAAACTTCATAGATGCTCGAGATTCCCTCTTCTTTGAGACTGGTTCCGTCGTCTCACCAGGGGCATTGACGAGCGTGGCGGCATCCACAGATGGTTTTGAGGAGTGGGTCGGTTCATGAACTCGTTCGTTGAGGCTGGAGTAGACTGAGCCATCATCACTCTCCTCTACTTCATTGATGGTTGGCTGATGCGTGCCGAAGTTGATGTCGTCGGGAATGGCCCTCGAATTACGGTCTCCCACGTCGGCAGTGATGATGGCGTCAACAACCTCATCCCATGCCACAGACCTCATCGATCTCATGGAGCCACGTGATCCTGGACCCGGGTAAGTCATGGCCGAAGGCGACACAGGATAATTCGGAGACGGGGGCCCATAGAGTGAGGCGGGAGATCTTGGAGTTGCGGGAGGAGGATGCCTTGGAGCTGTAGGAGATGGTGGATAGAAGGTCCACGACCCATTGCGAGATCCACGGTAAGACATGATGGAACTGGTCGTGGTCTCTTTCGACGAGATCGAGACGGCAAAGGCCTATTCTCGCCTCGCCAGCATCAGCAGACGAGGATGATGAGTGGTTTGGCTGGTGATGATCCAAGGATCTCGGCTTTGCACCCTTTGCCTGACTAGGGGCCGATATGAATCGAACAAGGATGTATAAGAATCTAGGAAACCCACGTTGTGAGCGCGGATAGAAAAGAGACTCATTGCCCACGTCTGGACGGCAGTGGACCAGTTTTGTGGCCCTTGGTCTGGCATTGTTTCTTTGTATGCCATTTCCTCTCGCTTCCATCGGTTTTCCAGAACACAGGCTCCGTGGCCCTGCAAACCCGCGCGAGCACGCGGTCGGGGCTTCAACCCACGCATCACCGACCGTCATGATCACAGAGTATCCTGTCCTCCTCCTGCCCCGTCACCTATGCATGCAAGCGCGGTGGATGCCGGGGCCTGGAGAAACCGATCTAGAACCACCTTCCAGAAGCATGCAGGTGTGGGCCCACCTCAATGCTCGCCGCGATGACCGTGTTTTACCTACACGTCCCCCGATCTGCGGCCCTCGGCGGGTATGAGGGAATGATCAACGCAGGGAATAAGGCAAAGTTTGTGACAGTCTCAGCGCACGCCCGGGCGTGTTTTCCTATCTCGACTTGGGCGCATGCCTGCGGTGGATGGATGCGGTTGGATGCGGTCTCTCGCATTGGCGTATCGGGGAATATCCATGTTCATCTCGGGAATTCAACAGCATTTCTTGACGTCGTTCTACTCAAGATGAAGAGCGTCGACGACTTTTTATCAGATGACATTTTACAGCAGAATACATGTTACTAGACTGTTGGATACTAAGCTCAAATGAAATCATACATCATTATTGAAAAAAAATGATTACAAACGCTGCACAGCCAAGATACGGTAGTTGCATGCCATAGTTTGTCCTTCGAGTCTGGATCCACATTTGGAAATAAGTGCGACATCCGAGACACCGACAAGTGGGCTGGCTCAGTCTCGGTGGACAAGTTCTATCTTCGCCGTTGGTGTGGACCATGACTACTCTTGGATCTATTATCTTTGCGTGGTGAACAGATTCCACAGATACTTTCATGACAAAAACGCGAATCTTGACGTCGGATACAACATTCGGCTGTCAGGAAGCTCACAAGTCGTCTTTGGAGCCTTGAAAGACAATGGTAACCGGTTGCTGCAACCGACGGCCGATTCCTATGCCGGTGAGCGTCGTTTGTCTGATTCGTAACAGGCGGACCGATATCCACTTGCCTTGAATGGCAGGTCAGAGCCCGGCCACGCAGGCGTCAGTGACCGTGATAATCAGGACAGCCAGCTTCACGGAAAAGGTGTGTGCGGATCTAAGCCACAATCCACAGTTACTGTCTTAGTATTGCCCAGAAAAGACTGCATGGTATGTGATGGACAAATGAACATGTGCCCTTGATTGGCCCCACTTCCTCATTCAGCGAGCTTCATCATGAACAAAGACAGCCCGTGATAATCCTTCTACTGAAGCTCGTGGATACCACGTGGTGCGCAGAATGCAGGTGAGCATCGAAAGGCTCTACCGGGGACACTGGCGGGTAATGATAAAGAGGCTCGGCAGACTATTCCTGTCGACACGCGACATTCCGGCCTTGCGCTTTCCGCGGATCAGGTGTGATCTCATAGCCAGTCGACGCAGAAATACAAGAGATGGACTAGACTGGTCCGGCAGACACCGGCTCTCGGTTGAATAGAAATCGTTTGGACGGGCCATACATCATAAATATGCCGATCTGTGAGTGATTGGGGCGCCGTATCGTCGCTTGCGTCATGGAGTAAATATAGGTAATGTGGTTAACGATCCTGGGCTTGCTCTAATTACATGCGACCTCATGCATCAGGGTCTGGTTCCTAGATTCTATTCAACATGGCCATCTAGACAATTTATCTTATCATAGAAGACTTTAGATACTTGTTCGGGAATAAGAGTTGAAGGGAAGCTACAATTCATTCTCCTACCTAACACTGGCACTGATCTCATTCAGCCCTGGGCTTTCAGCACTTCGCCTTAGCCATAATTTACCCAGGTACTCATTCTTGAAATCTGATACGCTTTGCCTGATGGTCAAGTAACCATACGAGAATGAAACCTGGTTGCTCCATGGGTCGGGTACATATGTGGGACTTTCTCAAAAACTCTGCCCTTCTTAACCTCCAAAATGGATGTGCTGGCAGTGGCCTTTGGTTTCCCATAGCCATCAATGTCTTATGCTGGTGATATCCATGTCTTATAGTGGTAAATATTCTCAAGGGTTCAATATCTTTGTGGATTCACCACATCTGTCCGGTGATGCAATGGATCAAGTCACACCTCACAATGGGATCATATGTTGATATGGAGACGAACTCATTGTACTTTTGTACGTCATGGAGTAAACGTATTCAGGTCACCTTAAAGACAATGATAGATCACTTCATCAAAATGGTACACGGAACAATCGTTGCGAAGTCAATAAGTTCAACTTCTATAGCTGATCATTACGCAAGCGGCAATCATACACGAAGTTCATGATCCAAGAGTTGTCATTATAGTGAGAAAGACATGGAATGCTCAGCGCATAAGTGGTTCCTCAAAGACCCTGAGCTAGCTTTCGCCCCGCGATTTCCAATACTTTCGTATATATAATTGAAATGGATCTTCAATCAAATGATCACAGATCCAGCGATGAGCTTTTTGAAAAGGTTTGCAAGATCGAGGGACCTCAGCTTTCAATCCCGCTTCGAATATACATTTTTCATATTCCTGTCAGAACCTGCTTAGATATCATCATTTCCAGTTTCCACTCTGAGCTAGTGACGCTGGACGGAATTCCTTTCAACTCGACACCACGCGCACTGTCGCAGATTCGGAAAATGGTAATTTACCTAATGCTGGCAGTATTAAAGTCGTCTAGATGGTGCTATTCGAAAGTAATGGTTTGGTACGAGCGCGATGACGGTATATCAACTCTTGGGAGAACGCCATATTTTCTTGATCCATTCGGCGACACTGAGGTCACAAATACTCAAGTTCAGGTTGCTTCCGTGGCTTCGAGAAGGAAGGAATTATGTGGCTTGGAAAGCCTATGCACCCTGAAAAGAAAAGGGCAAAATTGAGCGATTACTTTGTAGCTGTTTTAGAACCAGTTTAGATATCGAAATTCATGAAAACGACCAAGACACTGCGAAGAAAAGGCAAGATCTGCTATGAGAAAGAAAAACCCATAATCTATTTGAAATATATCCGATGTAATGACGAGTAAGAAAAGCATTCCCGTTCCCAATCAAGTCGATCTAAGACACACTAACCACACAATCAAAGCAATATATCTAAGCACCACCGCCACGCCGAGAAGCAGTTATCCGTAGATATCATTACACCACCCAAGAAGGAAACCACACCATAAGTAACCCCATCTATCTACCGTACAGACTGTCGAACCACCTGGAAGAAGGGTTTGGTAGCGCTCAAACCCCCCAAGCCCATCAACGATGTCCCAGTAGTAGCTGTGTTTCTAGGCCCCCCCCCAACTCTGCGCCCATCTTGTCTTAGATTTCCTTACTCTGCCTTCACAGTGACCAGCTTACTCCTCTCAGCGATCTTACCCGCAAACTTGTACATCGGCATGGCCGCCAGAATCTCGGGCAGTGCCATGTTCGCCTTCATCTCCCGACTAATCCAGTTGCGCACCTCCATGGCTACCAACGAGTCTACACCATACACATACATTGGCCTGTTGGGGTCGACCTCACTGGCCGGCATCTGGAGGATATCTGCCGTCTTTTGAACCAGGGCTTCGGTGATGATCTCTGTTGCTGCCTCCATACCCTCAGCCTCCTGCAGCCGCGACTCGATCGTAGCCGCTCCTCCCTTAGCCGCACCGGCGCCCGCCGCGTGAGTCGCAATTGCAAGGCGAGCCATGCGTGGGTCGTCAAAGTAGTCGGGCCTGGGAAGGCCGAACTCGGCCATCACATCGGCAGTGGCCAGGCCGGTGGACACTTGGGCGGGGAAGGTGTCACGAGTCTTGGGGTCTGTCTGTCCGTTGATGATGGAGCGCATCATGGCATGGAAGACGTTCTCACGAATACCAATAGCCTCCTCCCAGAGCGCGAGGAAGCCCTTGGCACCCGTCTCAGCGACGACACCAACGTCCCGCATAATACCCAGGTCGACAGAGACACCAGCTAAACCCTTGGACCGGCGGAAGTGCGCCAGCTCATCTTGGTAGGTATTGCCGGCAGCATAATTGGCCTGACCGGAGTTGCCAAAGACACCAGCACATGATGAGAAGAACATCATGAAGTCGAGAGGGCGGCTGGCGTCGAAGTGCGCGTGTAGGTTGCGTGTGCCATGAACCTTGGGCTTGATGGATGTGACCCATTCATCATGTGTCATTTTCTCGAATAGCGCGTCGCGCAGCACCATTGCCATCTGAACGACACCCTTGACAGGAGGAAGGACAGCATTGCACTCGGCCATAGCTGCCTCAAATGAGGCCATGTCAGCCATATCGGCCTTGAAGGCCTTGATGTTGACACCAGGACGAGCCGAGAGCGCTTCCATTGTCTTCTTGGCCTCAGCAGATGAGTCGCCAGACCGGGAAACGAAGGCGATATTGCGCGCGCCGCTGTCAAGGAACATGCCAGCGAGCGAGCGACCAAGACCACCTAGACCTCCGACAAGCAGATAAGTGGCATTGGGGTCCAGCTTGAGGGAGTTGGAAGCCTTGTGTAGAACAGGGGCTTGGGGATTGGCGCCCATAGTAAGGACCAGCTTTCCGAGATGGCGACCGCTCTGCATCAGACGGAAGGCATCCTCCATGGCACCAACAGGGTAGGTGGTGAGCACAGTAGGAGCATACAGTACGCCCTGGTGCACAAGGTCGTACACGTTGGTAACGATCTCAGCCATTTCGTCCGGAAGGTGCTCCATGACAAGGAGCAAGTTGAAGAAGGTAAAGGTGGTGTTGTCCATGAATGGCTTCATATCCAAACGCGTATTGCCCTGAATATCACGTAGACCAATCTCAATGAAGGTACCGAAAGTGGCCAGGCAGTACCACGATTGGCGGAGCAACTCGCCGGAGAGCGAGTTCAGGATCGCGTTGACGCCCTTGCCTTTGGTCATACGCTTAACACCGTGAACGAAAGAGGCGTCACGAGAGTTGAAGATGTGGTCAGGGTTCACGCCATACTTCTCGATGATCAGATTCCTCTTCTCAGGAGATCCGACAGTGGCGTAGACAACGATACCGAGATGGTTGGCAAGCTGGATCGCAGCTTGGCCAACACCACCAGCCGCGGCGTGGATGAGAACAGATTGTCCCTTCTTGAGCTTGGCGAGGTTGACCAGAGCGTGGTAGGCGGTGGTGTGAATGACACTCATGGCAGCAGCTTCCTCGAAGCTCATCGTGTCTGGAATCTTGGCGCAAGCAACCTCCGTAGTGCGGAGATTGGTTGTGTGGGCACCAGTACCGCAACCGGCAACACGGTCACCGACCTTGACGCGGGTGACTTTGGAACCTATAGCGGTGATGATACCAGAAGCCTCAAGACCCAGCCATGAGTCGTTGAGGACGCCCATGGAGGACATGACATCACGGAAGTTGACACCAGATGCCTTGACCTCAATCTCGACCTCGCGCTCACCAAGTGGCTTGCCAATAAATCGGTCATCGGGGATGAATTGAAGGGTATCAAGCATACCAGGCTGGCCGACAGTCAGGCGGAGAGGGCCATCGTGCTCCTTGAGAGGCATGACTCCTGTCCAGTCTTTCAGGTGGTGATTGACATCGGCATTCTCAGGCTTGTCCTTGCAAATGCGAGACACCGACAGAGCGCCATTCACTTCGCGGAACTCATTATCCTTGGAGTTAGCGCTGAGGACCCGTCCAGTTAGGTCTGCACCAATGTCCAGGCTCGAGGCAGCAGACAAGTGGAGAACATCGAAGCGAGTGCCGACAATCTCACCGCGCACAACACGGGCAAGACCATCAACCATGTTGAAGTCAGGCTCGTCGCCGTGAGTGAGCCAGAGCAGACGCTCAGCCTTGAGGATGACCTCGCGGAGGGCAAGGAAGTCAGCCTCGGAAATCTCGTCGAGGATAGCCTGCTCCAACTCGAGCAAAGAAATGGCAGCCTTTCCTTGAGTGGCGGTGACGATGTCCTTGCTATCCCAGGTGACAGTCTTGACCGCATACTCGAGGCCAGAGAGGGTTTCTGTCAGCTTGCTAGCAAAAGACTTGGCAAACTCGCTGGGAGTAGTGGACTCAACAATGACGACCTCAGGCTTGGCTTCCTCACTCTTGGCCTTGACAGCGGCGGGCTTGGAGTATAAGCCAGCGCCAAGGGTGGAGGTGAAGTCCTTGAGGACGAGCTCAGCTACCGAAGCCTCAGGAGAAGCATTGCAGAGAACACTAGCCGTGGACTTGGCCAAGGACAAAGCCTTGCTGAGGTATTGCTCAAAGCCGGCCATGCCCTCGCAGGCAGGAGAAACGACAATGAGATCAGCAGCAGCAACATCCGTGGGGGCAGGTGTCGCAGCATCACCGAGGTAGAACACGTCAGTGACGGAATCACCTTGAGGCGCGGCCACAGCATAGCGAATTTGGCTAGGAAGGGTAGCAGCATCAGCCACAGAGGCCATCGCACCCTTGGTGATGTCAGAGCTGGGGAGGAGTTCGATGACAGTGGCGGTTGGGTTGACGTGGAGGAACATGCGAGCAACCTTGGAGGTGGCCTCCTGAGGCGACAAAGTCTCAGTGATCTTCTTGAGCTCCTCGGATTTGATCAACTCCAGAGAGTATTCCCAGTTGATAGCCGTGCACAAATCACTCGTCTCGGTCTTCTTGCCGACCTCAACAACCTCATCAGACGAGGAGGACAGCTCGGTAGAGCGGTAGTCGTGGACCTGCAGGTATAGCTTATTCAGGTCCTCGCCGAGCCAGAAGACATCAGCGGCAGTATCGCGGAACGAGTGACGCTTGGTTGTGCAGTAGGCTTTGAGGCAGCTGCCAACCTCCTCAGGAAAGTCGGCGGAAATCTCAAACTCGCCAACAGCAGTTGGGACGGTCGCCTTGTGGATGTTGAGCTGCTTGTCCTCAGTGTAAGTGCCGCCGACAAAGGACTGGAAGACAGCATCCAGCATAGCGGGATGGATGAGGAAGGGGCGCTTGACGAGCTTCTCGCTGTAGGTTGGGCCACAATCTTGGAGGAAGACATCGTAAGTGCACCTCTCCTTACCAGGGTGCATGTTGTCCAGGGTCTGGAATAGAGGGCCATAGAACCATGAGACGTTGGTAGTCGTCTCGTAGAATTTCTCCTTAGCAAAAGTGTCGGGGCACGACTCCAATACCTGCTTGTACTCGGCCTGCTTGGCGGCGAGGAGATGAGCTTGTTCGGCCTTCATCTGCTCACTCTCGGTGACATACTCAATGGTCATCATTCCACGAGCATTGTCACGCAGAGCCTGGTCGCGCCCAGTGCAGGAAGAGATGGTCCACTCCCACCAGGTGTGAGGATTGGAAGCCGCAGTGGAAACAATGTGAGGGCGCACATGCACAACAGTCTCGGTCGGCGTGTCTTCGCTCATAGGCATGGCGCTGAAGAATGCGACATCACGCAATTTGTAGCTGTGGACCTTTTTACCGGGATCGGCCATCTGTGCGGCAGCCTCCAAGATCATAGCGACCATGCCCGCACCGGGAAACAGAACCATGGACAAGACCTTGTGCTCACGGATCCAAGGCTCCTCCTCAAGGGATAGGAATCCACGCCAAACGTGCTCATTCTCATCCATGGCGGGCATGGGAGCGCCGATCAGAGACTTGCGGGGAACCTTGCGAGAGTGACCGGCAATGTCGATACGGCTCTCAGCGTGGAAGGTTTTGCTGTGGTTCCATGGGTAAGGGGGAAGGTCTACCAACTTCTTGCAGTCGACATCTTCATTGACGCCCATAATTGACAAGGAGGCGCCCTTGCAGAACAGGTCGGCCGCAAGATCGAAAGCAGTGTCTTCGCCATTCTTTCCGCGCTTGAGAACAGAGGCGTAAGCAACGTTCTTGATGCCGCCAGCATTGAGAATCTGCTGGACAGGGCCGCCAAGGGCAGAGTGGGGTCCGATCTCGATCAGCAGGTCGACAGTGTTGTCGGACACAGAGTTTGTGAGAGGATCGACCGGAGTGACCAGCTCCAAAAGAGCATCGGCGAAGAGTACGGGCGAGACCAAGTTCTTAACCCAGTAGAGACCACCCAGCTCCTCGGGGTTGATCTCGCTTCCGGTGACGGAGGAGATCATTTTTGCGGATTGCTTTAGGGGCTGCTGACCATCAATGTGGCTGATGAAGCCCAGGAGATCAGACATGACCTCCCTCATGTGGTGAGAGTGATAGGCAACATCGACCTTTAGCATACGGGCAAAGATCTTCTCCTCGTCGAGCAGAGGAAGCAGTTGTTTCAGACCAGCCATGTCACCAGACAGGGTGACACTCTCGGGGGAGTTGACACAAGCGACGATGACCTGGCCCGCATCAATTTTGGAAATCCACTTCTCGGCCTCTTTGCGGCCAAGTCCAACCGCCATCATGCCTCCATCGAGATGGGCGGCCTTGCTCTTGATGAGGCCAGAAGCCTGACCACGGAAGTATGCAGCGGTGACGGCGTCCTTGTGGCTCAGAGCACCAATAGCATAAGCAGCGGCGACTTCGCCGGAAGAGTGGCCCACACACTTGGCCGGGTTGACGCCCCAAGCGCGAAGCTCATCAACGAGGGCGACCTGGAGGATGTTGCACATTGGTTGCGAGACCTCGGGTTGAGAGACTCGAGACTCGGCAGCAGGGCGCGTGAGCTCCTCGATGGCATCCCAATCGCAACCGCACTCCTTCAGATACTCGTTGGACTTCCTGAATGATTCGCCAAAGGCCTTGCGCTCAAGCAGTTCGGCACCCATACCGGCCCACTGAGCACCCTGACCAGTGAAGACAAAGCCGATGCGGGGCTCACCAGAGGAGCGGACAGCGTTGGCTCCCTTGAATGACTCAAGCTTCTCGCGAAGATCGAAGCCGTTGTCAGCCAAGCAGGTTGTCTTCCAGCTAAGCTTGGATCGACCCTCACCTAGAGTGTAAGCCAAGTTGGCGATGTAGGCCGGGTCGCTGGCGAGCGGACCAAGGCTGTCAAGGTGATCCGCCAGCGTCTTTCCAACACGCTCCAGACCAGCCTGGTCAGAAGCACTGAAGGTGAAAAGGCGCTTCTTGTCCAGTACTGGCTCCTTGGTTCCAAAGACGGAGCCTGTGTTGGCAGCGCCGCTGGTCAGGAGAGGGTGGCCCTTGCGCTTATCGACTCCCTCAAGAATGACGTGGGCGTTCGTGCCACCCATGGCAAAGGAGGACACAGACATACGCTTCGTCTCGGCAACGGGCCAAGGCGTGAGCTTCTGTGGTACGTGGATGTTCCAGTCGTCGAAAGGAATACCCTCGTTAAGCTTGTTAAGGTAGATCTGGGGGGGGGGATCATGCCATTCTCCATGGCGAGAATGCCCTTGATCACACCAGCGACCGCAGCACCAGCCTCCAAGTGACCAATGTTGGGCTTGACGGAACCAACGATCAGCTTGCGAGCGGCGCTTGCTTTGAGACCGAGGGTCTCGTGGATGGCGCGAACCTCGACTGGGTCACCAGCCTTGGTTCCTGTGCCGTGGCACTCGACGAACTGGGTGCTCTCCATGTCAAGGCCGAAGTTCTTATAGACATCCCTGATAAGGGCAGCCTGGGCGTCGACGCTCGGTAGGGTAATGCCCTGCGTCCAACCATCAGAATTGATACCGGAGCCACGAATGACAGCCCGGATTGGATCGCCGTCACGCTCGGCATCGGCAAGCTTCTTGATCAAGATCAGACCACAACCCTCACCACGTCCGTATCCATCACCGTCATTGTCGAAAGAGCGGCAGTGGCCAAAGGGCGATAGGAAGCCCAAGTTGCTGAGTTGAATGGTCATCTCAGGGTTGAGAATCAGGTTGACACCACCGGCGACGGCCATGTCGGCTTCACCGTTGCGCACACTCTGGCAAGCCAAGTGAATGGCGACCAGGGAGGAAGAGCAGGCCGTCTCGACGGTCATTGATGGACCGTGGATGTCGAAGAAGTGAGAGATTCTGTTTGCGAGAATCTCGTGGGATACACCAGTCAAGGCGTACTTGGGAGCATACTCTGGGTCACGCTGGATTGAAGCTTCGTAGTCAGAGAGACCAGCACCGATGTAGACAGCAGTCTGCGAGCCCTTGACCTTCTCAAAGGGCATGCCGGCGGACTCGAAAAGCTCGTAGGCGACCTCAAGGGCCATGCGTTGACGAGGATCCATGGCCACCGCCTCAGAGGCGGGGAGGTTGAAGAAGGCGGCATCGAAGGCGTAGACGTCCTCTTTAACGAAGTGGCCGCCGGGGGTGGGAACTGTGCCGAGAGTGCTCTTGTTCGGGTGATAGAATGCATCGGGATTCCACCGGTCGGACGTGGGAGAGTGAGCATCTAGTAGTGAGGGCAATAAAATTAGCAACAGAGTCGGAGTCGAAAAGAAGTTGAGCGTCCACAAATAGTCCGGTGGCCAAGGGGCATAACAAGGGTTAGGGGTGTAACAGCGAATGAACCTCCCCCCCCCCCAAAATACGAATTCCATTCAAAGCAAAATTTCTCCTACCTCTACCATTCTTCAGCATGTCCCAAAACTTGCTCGGGTTGGTGGCATCTCCACCCAGTCGGCAGGATAGACCGACAATGGCCAAGGGGACGTTAGGAGTAGTCGACATCTTGGCTATGATTTTCGGATTGGTCCTTGGTCGTGCCAACAAATTGAGACTTGATAGTCTTGTCGAGGTGAGTATGCAAAAAAAAAAAAGAGTGATGGATGCTCTTGTGTCGTTGAAACTAAGCCTAGCGTGATTGGTAAATGGTCGTATCAAAAAAGCTCTTCTGACGTCCTTTGCGCTACCAAAGGTTGGACGTGAGAAGGCGGGTTAGAGGACGAGGCTGTGTACCAAAAGGACGCGGGAGGTGAGGCTGAAGGAATGCTTTCACAAGAACATTGGAGAGTCAACATCAACACCAACTCGGCCTGAAGGAGGGTGTTGAAGCTATTTCTATACTTCCTTCTTTCAACAAAAGAATTATGGCCCCGTTATCCGTCTGGAACTTTTCCCTTCTCAACCCACCGCAAGACTCTCAAAATGGCCATATGCCAGCAAAGACAGCCCCCCTCCAGCTCAGCCTGTCCTATCAGCAGTATCACGCCGGAACATTGAGCTTCTTACTGCATGTCCCGAGCTTTGAAGCCCGAAATGATGTTTGTTGACGTCCCACCACTTGATGAGCCCTGAAGTTGTGGCTCCCCTGATGCAGGACCTACCCTCTTGGGATCTGTCTTGTCGGAGGTTTCGTTCAGGCAGCCCCCCCGAGATCCACAACTCGGTAGATCGGAGAATGTGTGGGTGGACGGGGGTAGTGAGTATTGATCGCCATGTGTGGGGATGGTGTTGTCCGGGGTCTTTTCTCCTTGTCTGGGCAGACACCGGGGGCGTGATTGCTTAAAATTTATCCCTGTCCATATCAAAGCAGGGACACTGGGGTATCGAGAACCTTGATCACAGGTGCCCACATCTCCATCCAACAACAACAACACCACCAACACAATCCTTTTACCCACGACAGTACCAATGCCTGAACCCTTGTACTGACAGTATGGTCTCACATCAGACAACTTATGCCTGCAGCTATACCTAGGTACACATTCTCCCGAACGCACGCTCTCGTCTTCGTGTTGTGTTTAGGTAGCCTTGGTAGCCGTCTTCGTGTACCGCGATACGTCCAGCAGAACACTTCGTAACCCTATTCATCTGATACGATCAGAAAGCAGCGTGTCTATGATAAGGGGAATCGGCTGCCCAGACGATTTACTGCACAGTTGCAGGGTCCTTCTCGAAGCTCTGCAACGAAGCCGACCAAGCAGCCTGTCCCCGTATGCGACCCCATTCCCCATTCGAGAGGCGAAAGGGTTGCGAGCTGCTAGATAGGGCTCCGCGGGGAGCAAAGTTAGTTTCCAGATCAAGCATCTGGTAAACCACGCCGGCGACGCAGTGGATTGGATACGTGGTAATTGTTTCGGCCTGTTCGCTCTGGCTGTGCCTGCGTCCAAGCCCGTGAGAGTGGCTGGAAGGAGTGGATCCGGCGTGGTTGCTTTGCCGCCCGCCCCATCTCTGTGTACCCATCACATCTCCGATGAAATCAATTGATCAAGAATAGCCCTTTGATCGACGGCGCCTCGCATTCAAGTGATGCAGATGCGTCGAAGCTTAGAGGTGGGCCAGGTGAAGCCCCAGAGACACCCTTCCCGCCCCCCAGCTGAGTCCAGGGCGGCCCGGGGATCCACAATTCCAGACACCACATTCCGCGTGGCCTGGAGGGTCCTGAATATGCCTTCCTGTGGACGTTGTCTGCCCTTAACGTCGATAGGGTTGGTTTGCAGGGATCCTTTACGGGAAGCTGAGCTTGTTTCCTTGCCTCCCAGTCGTCCATTGGCCTTCTGCTCGGGCGTTGCATCCTCGCCTGCATGTCCAGAAGTCCCGAGATGTTGATACGGACTATTCGGGACATCGCGAATGTTGCGAGGGTTCTCTTTCTGCAGACTGTCCGAACTTTGTCCCAAATCATTCTTCCTCAGCACATGTTCCTGAATACCTTCTACGATAAGCTGTTTTGGGCTGGCCACCCGACAAGCGAATATCCCGAGCAGTCACAACCAGGCTCTGAGCTTCCTCTTTCTTGTTATCCACCCCAATACCCGGCCGATATCCGCCAGCCGTTTCGGGGCATCTATGTGGTAGTCTTCCAGAAGCTTTGATATCGATGTCCCGGACTCATTGTAAGATGCCCGAGATGACTTATTGGTATCGATACCTTGTAGTGGGGGTCTTCATACCTAGTGACGCCTCCTGGGGGCATATTCCACGGCTGCTGGTGTTGACGGTAAAGTTCCTTTAAGACTTGCGCTTGGGATCTCACTACCTGTTCCATCTTGCCTTCTGGTCCACCACACAATCCTTTCCCCTCTTCCTTCCCCCTCGTCTCCGTCGCCCAGCTCATACCCCTCGAATACCCCTAGACCAGTCCCTCCCTCGAAGAAAACAATTCGCTCACGTCTACGGCCGTTCGCAATGGGGTCCACTACCAAGACGGTTCTCCTTGTGGGAGACCAGAACGATCCCTTTGTGCAGGGCATCGACTACCTCTACAAGCAGGCCGAGACCCAGCCGTGGCTGGCATCCTTCTTGGCCGACAATGTAGCCATTCTCAAGGAGCAGATGACCCATTGGGAGTCAACCCTCCGAGACACCATGGGTGTCTTTCACACATTCCAGGAGCTCGCAGACAAGTATCGCACCACGCCTGACCCTGTGGGCATGTCACACGGGATGTTGGTTTTCATCATGAGACAGGCGCTTCTTCTACAGTGAGACCTCACCCTTACCGCGCAAACAAAGAATCTGCTGGACTAACATGAGATTTCAGAGCAGTCAAACGGGATCCCACACTCATCAATGATGCTGAGTCGGTTCCAATTTGCGGCGGTCTCCTCAACACTGCTGCGTTGGAGATTGCCACTGATTTTGACAGTCTGTACGAGGCGAGTCTGGAAATGACGCGGGTCTTGTGTAGAATGGAAGTCTTCTCATACTACCGCTCGCGAGCAACTGAGATTTCCACAGCAAATTGGGGATGGACGCTGGTGGGCATTCCTGCTGACAAGCTCAAGTTCTCATTGGATAACTTTCAGCGAAGCATGGTACGTCCATTAAAATTTGATTCTTACTACGCACTCGTTTCATCTTGGCTGACTATGAGGCAGGGCATACCGGAAGTGAAGAAGGTGCGGGTGGCCGTCATTGGCCAAGGTTGGAGTACTATAATTGGGCCCCCTTCCGTGCTTGAGAAGGTCCTGAAGCAGTGCCCAGCAATAAAGAACCTGACAAAGCAGGAGATGGCCATCCACGCGCTACACCACTCTCTCAATCTCACCGACGCCGAACTCGACAGCGTGGTTGGCGACTCAGCCCTTCTGGACCTCCCTCTTGGGGACGGCGTCTGGAGGGCTACCGTCCGTGCAGCCTGCGAGGCTATCCTTTGCAAGCCCTTCAACATTGTCGACGAAGTCAAAGCGCGCGTCGCCAAGGTCTCGGCCACGAACATCGCGCTCAATGTCATCGGACCAAGTCCGCATGACAACTTCGTGCGAGACCAATTCAAGGCTGCCGGCAAAACCGTCACTGTCTCGTACGAGCACAAGGCTCCACTAACTATTCCCACCTCGCCCTCAGTCCTTTCCGACAAGATTGCCATTGTCGGCATGGCTGGTCGGGCCCCCTCAGCCGACGACATGTCGGACTTTTGGCGAATCGTTATCACGGGCCAGGATGTGCACAAGGAAATCCCCGCAGATCGCTGGGACATCAACGAGTTCTTCAGCGCATCGCACAAAGGTCGCTGCACGACAAACTCACGCTACGGATGCTTCATTGACAAGCCGGGTGTCTTTGATGCGCGATTCTTCAATATTTCACAGCGTGAGGCGCTACTCATGGAACCATGCCACCGCCTCTGGTTGATGGCGACATATGAGGCACTGGAGATGGCTGGATACAGTGCCGGGCGGACTAGGGTTACGGATCCCAACCGAATCGGAGCTTTCTTTGGCCAGAGCGTGGATGACTGGCGAGCGAACTCGCATCAGTTGGGCTGTGATGCGTACAATATGCAGGGCATGCAGAAGGCGTTTGGGCCTGGACGGGTCAATTTCCACTTCAAGTGGGAGGGCCCTACCTACCAGATTGATAGTGCGTGTGCATCTTCTGCTTCTGCTATAACGATGGCATGTCAGCAACTCATCGCGCGCGAAGTCGACATGGCTGTTGCTGGTGGCAGCACCGTCATGAGCTCGCCTCACACGTTCTCTGCGCTCTCCCGCGCTGGGGTCCTCAGCACCACGGGCAATTGCAAGACATACCGCGATGACGCCGATGGGTACTGCCGTGGTGATTTCTCAGGCTGTGTCGTCCTCAAGCGTGTCGAGGATGCCATTGCTGCTAACGATACGATCCTTGCTGTCATATCTGCCTCGGGCCGCAACCACGCAGGCAACGCCAAGTCCATAACGACGTCCGAGGCCGGTTCGCAGGAGCGGCTGTTCCGGAAGGTCCTCCGCAAAGCCCAGGTTGCCCCTGAAGAGATCAACTACGTGGAAATGCATGGCACCGGCACACAAGTTGGGGACTTGGCCGAGATGACGGCCGTGTCCAACACTTTTGTGCGCGCAAAAGGCGACAAGGTACCTTTGCGAGTCGGCGCCGTCAAGGCCAACATTGGCCACACCGAAGCCGCCGCTGGTATTGCCTCACTGCTGAAGTGCGTGCTAATGCTGCAGGAGGAGTTCCTCCCTCCCGTCGCCAACATGCCGCATAAGCTGAATCCTAAGTTCCCGGATTTGAAGGCCCTAATGATCGATATTCCCAGTCAGCGGGTCGAGTTCAAGTACAACCCCGAGAAGCGCCGTCGGATTGTCATCAACAACTTCGATGCTTCAGGCGGCAACTCCTGTCTCTTAATTGAGGATGCCGTTCGGCCAGCCCCCAAGGCTGCGGATACACGCTCTGCGCACACCATTGTTCTCTCTGCCAAAACCCAGCTGTCACACACCGAGAATAAGAAGCGGCTTCTCAACTTCTTGCGGGCTAGTATGGATGATCACCGTGTCGAGGATCTGGCGTATACGCTCAGCGCGCGCAGAATCCACTACCCTATCCGAACATCCTTCTCCGCATCATCCATCAAGGAGGTGGTAGCCAAGCTCGATGCTGACATCAAGGCCGAAAAGAAGGAGGAAAAGACGACCCCTGCCCCTGTCGTGTTCATGTTCACCGGCCAAGGTTCGCACTACGCCGGCATGGGCGCCGAGCTGTATGAGTCCAGCCCAGCCTTCCGCAACATCCTCGACCTCGCTGTATCCATCTGCAAGCAGAACAACTTCCCAGAGTTCTTGGACATTATCACCGACACCAACGTCGACATGTCGACCAAGGACACCGCCCAGACCCAACTTGCGGTGGTGGCCCTGGAGATTGCCATCGCCGCCTTCTGGCGCGCGGCTGGCGTTGAGCCTGCTGCCGTCATGGGTCACTCACTTGGCGAATACGCAGCCCTGCACGTCGCCGGCGTTTTGTCCCTCACCGATGTGCTCTTCCTCGTGGGTAAGCGCGCTCAGCTTGTGCTCGAGCGCTGCGTCCCCGGCGCATGCACCATGCTAAGTGTTTTTGCGCCCGTCGAAAAAGTCGAAACGTACCTGGCCACTCTGTCAAGCTGCGAGGTCGCCTGCGTCAACAGCCCCAAGGCAACGGTCGTGTCTGGCACGGCTGACGAGATCGCCACCCTGAAGCAGGCCCTTGAGGCGGCCGACGGCGGCGCCATTCGTTCCAAGGAGCTCAGTGTGCCCTACGGCTTCCACTCGGTGCAGGTCGATCCTGTACTGGATGATTTTGCAGCATTGGCACGGGGCGTGGTATACAGCGCGCCCAAGGTGCCGATCGTCAGCACGCTGGCTGCCGAGGTCGTTGACAAGAGCGGCATGATTGCCGAGATGTACCTGATGCGCCAAACGCGGGAACGGGTTAACTTTGCTGGCGCTTTGCGAGCGGTAGGCGAGAAATTGAAAAACCCTGTGTTCCTCGAGGTCGGACCCAGTCGTGTGCTGGGTAGCTTTGCACAGGCAACCTTGGAGGTACCCGCGGAAAGGATCGCCTCGACGCTGGAGAGTCCCAAGGAGACTAGCTGGAGCGGCGTGAGCAAGTCCCTTGCCACTTTGTATAAGGCTGGCGTGGAGATCGACTGGGTGGCTGTGCATGAGCCCTCTGTGACCCGTGGCCAACTCAAGCATATTCCTAGCTTGCCCGCTTACCACTGGGATGTTAAGGACTATTGGCTCAAGTGGACTGAGCCGAGAGAAGCTCCAGTGGCTGCTCCTGCTGTAACTTCTCCGACTCCAGCTGCTGCCCCAGCTGCAGTGCAAGAGAGGCCCATCTCCGCCGTTCTTCACTATGTTGTATCCAAGACGCTCTCCCCCAAGGTCTCCGTGACTTTCAAGTCCCTCGCTTCCGATCCAGCCCTCAGTGCGGCAATCCTCGGCCACCGTCTTCGAGACGTTCCGGTATGCCCTGGCGGCGTGTTTTGTGAGATGGGAATGGAAGGCGCTCAATACGTCCTCACCGCGCTTGGAAAGAAGAACGTTGACCTTTCTCTGCTCTCTCCTTCTTTCAACCGACCCTTCAGCATGCCCACAGGAGAGTCCAAGGCCGAGATCCACACTACCATCACTATGCCGAATGACAAGAGCCTAAACGCGACTTTCAAGGTATTCAATGGCGCCATGTCATACGATCTGGGCAGTTGCCGCTTTGCACTCGTCGACAACAAGAGCCTGCAGTCTGAGTGGGACAAGACGAGCTACTTTGTGCACGCACGCCTGGCCGATGTCATTCGCGCCGCCAAGGAAGGCGACGGACACCGTTTCAAGCCAAGTATATTCTACAGCCTCTTCAGCAACACAGTCAAGTACGCTGGGGCATACAAGGGCCTCCAGGAGGCATACGTGTCGGCCGACTTCCGCGAGGCTGTTGCCGAGGTTACGCTGCAGGCAGATCCGGCAGACGCAAACGCGGAAAGCTCCCCTTACTGGAGTGATAGCCTGGTACATCTAGCCGGCTTTGTAGCAAACGTGAACCCTGCTCGGCCTGAGGGGCGCATGTTCATGATGGGCGGCTTTGACAAGAGTGAGCAGACTGCGGCGCTAAGGGCAGGTGGAAAGTACCACTCTTATGTGCGTGTGACGAAGAGCGATAGTGATTCTTTCGTCTGCGACGTGTTTGTGTTTGACATTGTTGCGGGCAATAGGCTGGTAATGCGCTGCGAGAATCTCAAATTTCACGAGGTTGAATACGCGACGCTCGAGCGGGCCATTGGAAAAGTCAACGCCGCACCTGCTCTATCGAAGCCCGCGACCAAGGCTGTGGCTCCCAAGAGTATTGCACCTAAAGCTGCCGCTCCAGCACCAGTCAAGAAAGCTGCTGCCCCCAAGCCCAAGAAGGAGAAAGTCGTCAAGCCGAAGGCTGCCGACGGGGCCGAAGTCAGCGTCCTCGACACGCTTTTAGCTGCTATATCTTCAGAGACAGGCACCGCTATTGACGAGCTGACCGACGACGCCGTGCTGGGCGAGATTGGTATCGACTCCATCATGGCGATTCAGATCTCAGCCAGCGTCAAGAGCGCCACCGGGTACGATATCTCCGCCACATGGGGCCTGGAGTACCCAACCATCGGCGCGCTGCGCGAAGAGTTCAAGAATGTCATGTCCGCTCCCGGCGCTGATGATGGCGAGGACGAGGACGAAGATGAGGAACAGGAGGAAGAAGAGGACTATGAGATGGTGGCTGACGAGGAGGTCGACGATCCCGACGAGCAGGATATTGAATCCCTCGACAGCACCACTCCAGCCGCTCCCAAGAACAGCGTCAGCGGCAAAAATGTCTTGGATACATTCCTCGGCGCCATCGCCAATGAGACTGGAACCCCACTCGATGAGCTGACGGACGAGGTGGTCTTCACTGAGCTGGGCGTGGACTCCATCATGGCGATACAAATCTGCGGCACCGTCAACCAGGAGACAGGTGTCGAGATACCACCAACATTTGTATTCGAGTACCCAACCGTGGGAGATCTTCGCGCCGAATTCGCTGGTGTAGAAGCCGCCAGCTCGGTGGGAAGCTCGAGCGGCGATGAGGTTGGTGATGATACTGATGTTACCGACGCTGATGAGCCTGCCCCTACTCCTGTGCCTGAGCCCAAGGCAAAACAGGTTGCCCCTGCACCAGCTCCTAAACCTGTTGTCGAGAAGAAGGTTGCGCCTGTGGCAGAGAAGAAGGTCGCCCTAGCTCCTGTTAAGAAGGCCTTGCTCAAGAAAGCCCCCGCCGCTGCCAACCCCCTCGAGGCCATGATGAAGAACCTTCCCGCAGAGATCAAGGCGCAGCTACCCGCCGGGGCCGATCCGGCCTCGCTCGTCAAGGATATGTCCGTCTTCAAATTTGAGGAGGAAGACCCGGAGACAATCGACTACACCACCATCCCTAAAGCCAAAATTGTGCTGATGCAAGGCAAGCCCACCTCCAAAGAGACGCCTTTGTTTCTCATCCCTGACGGATCCGGCACTGCGGCCACCTACATTCACCTGCCACCCTTCCCCTCTGGCCTACCCGTCTACGCCATTGAATCGCCCTTCCTCCGCTGCCCCGGCAAGTTATCTCGCAAGACCGGCATCCCTGGCCTTGCTGGCCTCGTCGTTGATGCTATCCTCAAGCACCGTCCCAACGGTCCATACCTCATCGGCGGGTACTCGGGTGGCGCCACCATTAGCTACGAGGTTGCTCGCCAGCTTGCCGCCAAGGGCAAACGCCTGCAAGGTCTACTGCTGATCGACATGTGCAGTCCACGATCCATGGTTGATACCATCGACTCGGTGCCAGAGCAAGGACTTGCCGTACTGATGCGTCTTTCCCCTCCCGACAAGCGCTCTTTCTGGACGAGCTCCATGGCCAGCCAATTCGCGCAGCAGCATCAGCGTCAGATCGTGCGTGCCGTGTGCCACTACGACCCTCCGCCGATGGCCGAGGCCGATCGACCGGAGCGTGTAGTCATTGTCTGGGGCCGTAGGGGCTTAGTGGAGAGGGCTAAGAGTGACCAGAAGGTGCTGGGCATGATGGCTATGCTCAATGTACGGACAGAGAGTGGGGAGAACTTCATGATGGACCCCAGCCTGGGACCGGTTGCCTGGGCTGTGCCGAGCAAGAAGGAGGGAGATCTTGGCCCTAACGGGTGGGATCGGTTTGTGGGTGACAAGATGAAGATTTTGGTTGCCGAGGCCGACCATTTGAGCATGCCTGTGCCACCAGATGTGAGTAGCTAACCCCTATATTTTGATTGTTATTGATGAGCATGCGCTAATTCGACTCTATAGGTTGCGGAACTGCACCGCTGCATTAATGAAGCGCTTCCATACCTCAATGGCCAGGAGGAGTAGAGATTGGCGATTCAGGACGATGTAGAAAGCTCTCTGTTGTGTTCTTGTGTGGTTAAGCTAGACTTGGGTATGGTTTTATTTCCTTCTGTACTGTTTCAAGGCTGTTCTCTGGTCGGTCTGTGGTCATTCTAGATTTCGTTCGGTTATTTTCCGGTTGTCTTTCAAGTTTAAATATAATCAGAAATCCGTGATTCATTACGCTCAGCCTAAAGACCATGGACCGCGATGAGGATCAAAAAGAACGCAGAGGTCCTTCCCGCTCGCACGTAGCCCTGCATGGTTGCCACGCCTGATCGACCAGGCCGGCAAATAAGTTGGAAATATTTCCGAGACGGATTAGAGACTATTGGCATAAAACGCAAGTAATGAGCAGTTGGCAGAATGAACATAGCAATTTACGTCTTTGACAAAGATGCTGTTCAGATGTCCTCGTGTAATCTCAACCGCTCTTACGAGCCAAGAATACCTTGACTTTGAGATATGTGTCTCGAAAGATCCTCACGCGACCTACTAATCCATCGTCACACCTAGTCTGAGTATACTCCCATAGTAATAATCATCAAGAAAATATTTAAAGGGTTTGTTTCGTGGTTAATACATCATGAACAGCGATAGTAAATCGCGTCTCACGCTTACCACTTGCTAATGCTGAAGCGATGCTTCCTCCCTAAGCACCGCATGAAGATATTTGTGATCCAAGACCAACTTTGCTGCCTCCTTACTCATCGGCTGAAGAGGTCTCCGAGGGTTTGCCCCAAACCCAAATGTGTGGCTGACTAGCATTTTCAGACCTGCGATCTGATTTCTATCTAAGCTTCAAACTGGCAATGGGGTGATGGAGGCTGACCAACTTACGCCTATACTCTGAAGAACACCATCCGCCAGCGCAATCGTATTCTGTAACCGTTGGGCCTCTTTATATTCGACCGATCCTGGTCCACAGCCACAGCTAGCCAGTTTCCATAATTGAACACATGATCTCTGTAGAATAAGAACTTAGTCTCTATGATGTTACCAGACGGAGTCCTTTGCAACACTCACCGGTACAATGTTGGGCAAACCTGATATCGCCTGTTCTTGCTTCAATCAGCAGGCGCCCTCAAAACGACCTCAAATTCCAACTTACGCCTGCGGCACCACTGGCAACAGAAGGCATCAAGATATCTATAAAGCCATCGATGATCCGAAAATCTTGTTCTGGACGATGTCTCGGATACTGGGTTTTAAACCCAGGTGAGGTCACAACAGCGTTGATACGAGTTATTTTGCCGACCGAAGCACACCTGCAATATGGAATCAATGCCAATCCACCACATCAAACTAGGGCTGCAATACTCACGTCAATTTGACCCCGACAACGTTGCTGGTTCTCTTTACGACCTCAACGATCAGGTCACTGTCCAGATCAATACCGCCCGCGACAGCAGGGAAATTGTACAATACAACGGGCACGGGACTAGACTCCGCAACATCCACAAAGTACTCCAGTAATGCATGGCCTCCCTTCAAAGCCCCTGCGTAATATCCAGGTGGGATGACCATCACGAAGTCGGCTCCAGCCGAGGCAGCGTCCTTCGCTAGTGTTATCGTCTCTCGCGTGCTTGGAGCACCTACGCCTGCCACCACGGGAATGGTCCAGCCATCAACGACGGTGGTATCGAGAGTCTTTCGAGCTGTCTTGATCAGTTCTATGCGCTCGGTGGGAGTGAGGTGAGGTGCTTCGCCGGCGGAGCCGGCTACGACGGGGAATGTGCCCGCAGATGCGGTGAAGGTGATGTGCTGAGCAAAAGCTGCGAGATCGAGGTCTTCATCTGGCTTGAAGAAGGTTGGTAGAGGGGTGTAAATGCCATCTGGTAAGAGGCGAGGTGAGGAATTCATCTTCAATTTGTCCTCTTTTCAACCCTTCCTGCGTACCGGGTACTACGGTCGAAGTGCGACCTCGAGCGATATTGGAAAGGAAAGCTTCCAGAGACCGGGCACGTATTTTGAAATTGGATGAAGACTAAGATAATCACCGTCTCTAGTGTGTCAATCTGGTATACAACCATGCCGTCCTGCGATGTGATCAATGTCTGAGCTTTCAGAGGGGGTAAATCGCCGGCAAGGCTTCGTGGCTTAATCCAAAGCCCCAGTTTTCTCGGGCCCACTCGTATCATGGATCCTCCACCACCGAAGCACCGAGGGATTTGGTAGGTATCTGTACAGTTCAATACTGAAGCCGGGTTGGTGCGGTAAATAGTGGGAGAAATCTTGCAATAGGCCAGAATCGGACCCAATAAATCGATTGTGGTTACCCTGGTAGGTACTGTACGTACCTACGGTCTAGTCTCACATAAGAGTGGAGTGTGCCTATCGGCTCTACTTGTCCATATGCGCATGCAAATAAAACTGTTTACCCTCGAACCCATCCTCGCTGGCGGCTGCTTCCAATCGGTCATATACACTTCTTTCCAGCTTGACATTACCAGAAGCGAGGAGCTTCGTGAGTGACTTTGCTCGCTGTGGCTTCGATGTCGAGGTCACAAGAATGCTTTCAAGATTTTCCCATGCCCATCGTAGGAGAATCTCGTGCGGGCTCAGACTAGTCTCCTGGGATAATTCATCGAGTACTGAGACAAGCTTGGGAGATCCGGATCGCATCGAGAGGCGGCCAGTGACTGGTGTTAGTACCCCATAGTCTACCACCTCATAATCAGCTCGGGCATTTCTTGAAGGGTGATCTCCTGGTGTTGCTTACGTTTCGGAACGATACCGTGTTCCTTCTCGAAGGCAAGCCTCTCCTTGAAGCTAGGACTCAGGACCAGATGTGGATTTACCTCGTACTCATTTATTTGAGGTTTGTATTTCAGGTCTCCTGCTGCAAATTGGTCTTTGTAATCGTCCAGAGTCCTGTTCATGTGTCACAGAAATCAGTCAACGTTCGTCGAGCAGCCAATATCTGACGAGGAATTCGCCGTTCAAAGTTCTGAAGCTCACCAATTTGATACACCAATGATTCTCGCCAGGCCCAAGTCCTTGAGGTGCTCCAACACACCCCAGGCTTCCCGATTCGTGAGGTTATCATTCTTTCCCCTCGGCGGGAAATGCAATAGTGCCACGTCCACATATCCCTCCAACCTGAAATCCTCGATAAATTTCTTGGTGTTCTCGATGATGTCCTCTCGGTTCGCAGGCTTCATCTTATTGTATGTGTTGAGCTTGAGGCTGATAAACAGGTCCTTCCTTGGAATTTTGGCATCGCGGAGGGCCAGCGCTGTGCTAGGTGTGTTTGTGTACAAGTCTCCACAATCAAAATGTCTAAAGCCAGCGTCAATGGCTGCCTTAACCTCCGCAGACGAATCTGTCGGAATGGGATGGGTGTGACCAGGCGCCCATTTCATCAACGAGCCCAGTCCAAAACATAGACGAGGCACAGTATAGCCACCGATTTCCAGCATTGACGGGACAGATGTTGCTTCAGACATGGCTGCTTCGCTGGCGATGAATGTATGTGCAGGGAGGTGTTCGTGTCGACCGAGGTGGACAAACTGCCTTCCGATAGGACGTAATACCCCACTTTCCGGATGGCTTGGTCGTCTTAACAAGAAAACGTCTCGTTTTAAGAGCTGAGGCTGTTTGGCTACTGCTCGGCATTACCAACCGGGAAAGCCGACCATTTCAACGCTAGGGATCGTTTGCGCAGATCTACCGTTTCCACCCGTCATCAAGACCGTTGGATCAGATCTTGGTTTGTAGATGGCCCTAACGGAACGAGACATCGCTTGCAGCTTTGAGAAAGGTGAATCTGATCCCATGGGCTGGTGGTGCAGCCCTAAATTTAGATCTAGGCATCTATTCTAATGGTAATTCGAAGCGTCTATCCAACCTCGCCATCTACCTACTTTATAGCACCTGTATAATAAGAATCTAACTACTTTGCGCTCTATGTGTCCAAGCTCTTTCTCAAATTCCCACGCCGAAATAACTGCAAAAAACGTGGTCTGGATCGTATTTCTTCTTGAGAGATCTCATCCGCGGAAGATTTTCCCCCCAAATATCCTCAGGGGTCTCGTGACCGGCTGCACTGGCGCCAATGACCCAGTTGCCCCCGGGAATTCCGTGCTTTCTTTTGTGAGCCGCATCTACTTTGCTGACCTGTGACTGGATCCAAGCGTCGGCCACAGCGTCATATTCAGGCTCATCGTAGCTGTATGTATGTCAATGATAAGAGAATGACACAAATGTGTGGCCGAGAGCTAACGAAATGGCATAGTAACTTACACTGCATCGAGGAGCATGTACATATGTTTGTCTCTCTTTCTCCAAGCATTGTCACCCCCTACTTTGTTTTCTAGATTTGCGAAGTGATGATCTTCAAACATGACGGCCGAGGCAGAGAACTTGGGGTCTGAAGAAAATCGGATCCAGTCTGACCACAACGCTGAAGCGTGGTCAAAATCAAACTTGTTGAGCTGGATGCCTCGTCCCGAATGCCGAGTCGGACCGGGCGCGGAGAAGAAGGGGTCGGCAGCATGTGCGAACTCTGTCTGCGATTGTGCAACAAAAGTGCCGTCAAATAAAGGTCCTAGAGCACGAAACGGTTCAAGGATCTTCTTATGGTACTCTGGTGTGCCTTGAATCCACGGCATAATCAAAATGGTCGGCTATCATGAGTAAGAGAAATCAGCCGAGGTCCTTCAGCCTGATGACACATCAGTTCGGGTTCATTTCTCACCTGTCGATGAGGAGGCGGCCTTGCGTATGTGACTACAATAGCCTCAGAGTCCGTTTGGTGTGTATAAAAGACCTAAATTTCATCAGATTGAAAGAAAAGAAGAAACGAATGACAGGAGCGCAGAAAGACGCACCTTCATGGCCTGCAAGACCTCTTCAAGTTTGTCACCAGAAAAACCTACAACCCCAACCAGGGATTTTTCAGCTGGCTCATCATAAAGTCGTATTGTGAACTCGGTGACGATGCCAAAGTTCGATGAGCCCCCTCGAATGCCCCAAAAGAGGTCCTCGTTCGTCTCGGCGTCGCAAACGACTATCTCCCCCTTGCCAGTGACGACGCGAGCACCAACGACCTGATCGCATGCCATGCCATACTTGGCTGAGAGGAAAGAATATCCACCTCCAGTCAAGTAACCCCCAACGCCTACCATCCATACACCTCCCCCAACAGCTATCAAGCCGCTTCCATGTAGGGCTTTGTAGACATGATCCCAAAGACAGCCACCCTGGACACGAAGAGTCTTCGACTCTGGATCGAGTCTCGTTCCTTGCAGTTTTCCCAGATGTATTTGCACTCCCGTTTCCGTTGCTGCACCCCTCTGAGCGGAGTGTCCACCGCAGCGAACACCAACATCAAGACCAACCTGACGAGCCGCTTGAATGACTAAGGCCACCTCAGTTTCGTTGACTGGCGCCACAATAACCGGCGAGTCTACTTCACTTCGAGTGCTCCATCGTTCACGAAGCTCTCCATATAGCAGGGCATCTGACGAAGGTGTCACCGCATCTCCGGAGTACCCAGCTAGCCGCAAATGGTCGAGGAAGGAAGTGACTTTGTCGTCAGTGTCGGAATTCATGTGAGAGCCCATCCTGTGCAATTAATATCCCCAGTTGCGCTGGTCCTTGGTGTCTCAGAGGTGGTGAAACAGCCAAAATTGTAGAAGGGAATTCTTGAGGGAAGTCAGGCACTGGAAGAAATCAGAGTCGTAGTGGTTATGAAATTCAATACTCACTGAAACGTACCTAGGTAATAAACTTTCTTGTTGCTGGCTGTTGACTTCGGCAAGTACGTTGAGACACCCACATCCCGCGCAGTTTGAGAAGCTAAAACGACCTCACCTTTAGAAATCAGTGACAGAATCCGATGTTACCGCCACCATTCCGTCCAAAGTAACGACATGGATACGGTCCTGTCATGCCTCGGGTCCCAGATTTGGGATCTGGCCGGCCTCATGGTCCCCCGACTCCCGAAAACAAGCCTACATTCATGCAGGTGCCAGGCCAGCTTCTTCACACAGGTGTTATCAAATCAAGTGGCCAGCAGGACTTATGACTTATCACCATATTGCCGCAACCCGACGCTGAAAACGATTTATGGGCATTTCAAAACTGATAGAATTACTGAGCCACGATACTTTCAAGAAGGCCGCTTACTCGTTTTGTTTATGCACCTGTGTCGGTACTGTCTGTGCAGCAGGTTACTCGCAGCCTTAGCCCCGTCAACGAGTCAGATATTTAAGCACAAATAGATATGAAGCGTGCTCAGTCCTATTTCTCTATTCTATTTTGATCTGAGTTGGCGTAGCAGGCGACAAAAGTAACTACAGCAGAGAGTAGTATCGAATATTTAAGACAGTCATGTCTTTAGAAATTGACATCTGATCGTTCATCACTGTGGCGAGGCCCAAGAACATTTAGGGTGCTCAGCCACTGCTTTTACAACCTTATAACTTTAATTGCTCGATATATCGACTCATGCGCAGCAAGGTAGCTGTGGCTTGCACCTGTCAGATGAAGCAGCACAGAATATATTGAATTCGTCGTTTGACTCCAATAATTGTGCATTCTAGGCTCAAATGTGACCCAAGCAAATAGTTGTAGGAGGAGAAATATCTAGCTCGAAGGCCAGCCTCGATGGGGCGGCTTAAAAAGCCTTCGAACGTATGACAAACAGAAGCCCAGCTTTCTTCACATGCAGCTACTTTTGTTGGGAGGCCTTGACCCTGAAAAGTCCACCATAGCCTTGGAATGTCTGATCTACCAGCCTAGCTATCAACCATTACAAGGTGAATCTGAATGATGGACTATCTTCGCCCATATCCGCCAATTGATCTGGTGTGTACATTGATTCAACCGTCTGGTCGTCTACAAGGTCCCTTCTTCTGTTCTCACGCCTCAAGAGCCACCAATGCAACGTGGCAGGCAACATGGCGCCCAACACGGTGGCCCCCACTGAGAACCCAAAACCAAGTGGATAGGTAGGGGCCTCATTTGACAGGTAGATATTACTGCCTATACTTCCCCCTCCCACGCTGCCAAAAAGCATCAGTAGCCCTATGGCTGCAGCACGCTTACTGAGGTTCGGCACATTGACGCTCGTCCATGCACCAACAAGGGGTGCTTGTGCACTGTAGCCCGCTGCCGCAAGAAACATAGCAAAGTAACTCACACCAGCTAAGTCCGTGTAAAACACAGTTATCCAAAGAATAATGATCCCGACGAGTCCAAGGGCATAACACGACATGATACACCAATATCGCACCTGGTACCTGTCACTCATCCAGCCGACAAAGATACATATTACTGTTGCGAATATGTACGGGGGCGTGGTGAGCGCTTGGGCTTTGATGGCAGAGTACCCCAAGTTCGAAACCATGGTCGGGAGCGTATAGGAGAGCGAGTATGTGGGTACGCTACCTCCCCAACAGAATAACATCATCATGAGGTAAGTCTTCCTATCCTTGGCAGCTGCCAGGACGTCAGACCAACGAAAGACGCTCGTCGGTGCGTTAGGTCCAGAAGCATACTTGACACGGAGCTGCGCGTATTCCATCTCTGCTGAGGTCAACCAAGACGTCCTAGAGCACTCAGCTTTCGAGTACTGATGCGGAAAACGTGGTAGCAAGGCTAGACATAACAGTCCTGCGACCATGGTGACGCTGCCCTCGATAAGAAAAAGCCATCTCCAGGCTCTCCATCCATGCATCCCATCCATACTCCCCACGCCGTATGCGATGACTCCGCCGAAAGCTCCGGCTGCTGTGTTTGCTCCATAGAAAATAGCCATTCTCGTGGCCAATTCCTTCTGAGTATACCACATGCTCAAAATGAAGTATGCGCCGGGGTATAGACCTGCCTCAGTAACTCCAAGCGCAAGGCGAATAGCGACGTATGATTTGTAGGTTTGAACAAGACATGTAAGCGTGGTGATGAGCCCCCACGCGGTGACAATACATGGGAACCAGATCCTGGGCCCAAATCGACGGAGCGCAATATTGGATATGGGTTCGCACAAGCCGTAAGTAAAGAAAAAGTACATGAGGGCCAGATTAAACTGCGAAGATGTCATGCCCACGTCCTCGAGAAATCCAAAGAGCTGGTGAACATAAGAGTTAGTAAGTTGAAATCTGCTATGTGTTGTGCCTCTTCACCTTTGCGTTCCCAGCATTGCTCTTGTCTAAAGAGCACATCAAATACAAAAAGCTCAGTGTGGGAAGCAACCGTAAGTCCACTATCTCTGAAATCAGCAATCAATTATCATTTGAGTATGGACATCAACACACAAACATTTCCTCAGAAGTCTTTTGGTCTTCTGCTCATCGAACTTATCATGGATTTCCAGGTATCTGTCGTACTCGTTATGATAGGGCACTTCAACGCCTTCTGTTGCTCGTGTCTCGACATCCGAAACACGTTTTTCATTCGAAGAGTTCATGGAGGAAGAATGTCTCTGTGACTGTTGGTAGGACATCTTGATGGATGGTGAACACATGAGAACCTTGAACCCCATAAGATTGCCTCAGTGAATAAAGGTATGTTATGATGCTGGCGGGATGTCTTCACAACCACCTTGGGAATGACCGGTCTCTGTCAAGGAAAGTCGGCCTCACCCTGCTCATATTCATGTGGCAATCTTCCAGGTTTGTCTGCCGCTGTATCGCGATCCGGATGTCGCGCCTTATCTCCCAGCTCTACATACCTACCTAGGTACTGAACGGGCCTAGAATTGCGCATATGTGATAGCATTTTGAGCAGTGCATCTGCTTGAACGGCAAACTCAGAATCCTATCTTACCGCCGCACAAATTTGCATACCCTAGGGTAGTCTTACTCTCAATGTACTATGGAAGGGCCTCTGGTAGCGAAGGTGGTTGGCTTATCTCTTCTGGAGTGGGATATCACATACTGCTCGGTGCTTGCCATTGGACTGATATCGCCGGCAACGGGCACCACCGACACACCATCCTCAAAACCGACCCACAATGATAGACACCTAGGTATCCTTTTCACAGTCAATCCACACTCATTTATTGGAGTATCATGCACCCTGAATATCTCCTTTGCACCGTGTCTAAGTTGATGGGATATCTGATTGGAGGAGTATACCCAGTTACTGAAGTACCTTTTCCGCCAACGAATGGGTACTATTTTGTATTCCTCTGTACTTCTTGTTTCGGCGCAACGTGTATTCAATCTTTCCACATCAACGAGTTAGCTACTATAAATGTAGGAAACGCTTCAAATGAATCGCAAAAGCTCGAAGTGGCAATCAGACAAGACATAATAATTTGTTGAACCCACATTGATCTTCCTCTGTGAGGATGGCAACCTTAACCGCTGATATTAATTCATCCTCAGTACCTTTTCCAAGTCTCCAATCTAAATTGGCCCAGCGACGCAAGAATGCAGATGGTAGCCCGTTGTACCCAGGCTACATGCCATTCTATGACCCACTCGAGAAAGTCGAAGATATTGGCAGTTTCGAACACATCGATCCCGGCCATCGCGCAGACCCTGCCATGCCCAATTTACTCAAAGATGCCACCAAAATGATGGATCTTTCACCACACGTCGGAACAGAGATTGAAGGAGTGCAGCTCTCGGCGCTAAACTCAGAAGGTCTGGATGAACTCGCTTTATTGGCGGCGATGAGAGGGGCTCTGATTTTCCGAAATCAAGACTTCATTGATGTAGGGCTCGAGAGGCAAAAGCAAATTGTGGGTCATTTCGGACCTCTGCATGTTCACGGTTGGGCGCCTCACCCGGTCGACGGGTCCCCAGAGCATATGATCATTTATGACTCAGGAGAGTGAGTTTCAAGCCTTCCGATGATCTGTTTATTACCACGTTGACAGCCTCAAAGAGATCTGCGAGTTCGTCAGTCGTGGAAAGGCAGAAGTCCAATCCAGTGGCACACGGATCAATCACCTGAGCCCCAAACCCCTGGTACGACGTTCATCGGCATGTTGGAGTCCCCAGCAGCTGCAGGCGGTGATACGCTCGTGAGCTCAAGTGTCGCAGCGTATAACGCCCTATCACCAAGGTTTAGGAAGAGGCTTGAGGGTCTCACTGCCATACATTCGAATAATGATGGTGTCCAACAGGAGCTGAAGAACAAGGACGCTGTGATGCGCAGGTCCGAGTTGGTCACTGAGCATCCGGTCGTGATAGTACATCCAGTGACGAGGGAGAAAGCGCTTTACGTGAACCCTGTCTACACAAAAAGAATTGGTGGGTTGACCTCCTTTACCTTTCGCATTCATGTTTCTCACATTCTCGTCTAGTGCACTTCGACCAGGAGGAGTCAGATTGCATTCTCAATTTCTTGTACGATCATATTGCCAAGCGCCAGGATTTGCAGTGTCGTGTCAGATACGAAGCGAGAACCGTGCTCGTATGGGACCAAAGAGTCACGAATCACTCGCAAACGCTTGATTACCCAGCAGGGGACCGCAGGCATGCTTTCAGATTGACACCATTGGCAAACAGACCGATACCTGCCAGGGTTGAGGAAGACGACGGAGAGTGCGCGAAAGATCATACAAGGGTGCAGCTGGGTTTGTGTTGATAAAGGATATGATTTTGATGATCCAAATCTCTACCTTGGTCTTAAAGGGTTAACAAGTACCCATCAGAGAGCTCCGACGAAGTCTGCCAGTCCTGCCATGCCTGCAAAATATTGTCCACATTCTCAAGAGTGGCAGTCCTTAATTCACCAAAGTCCTCGGTGTCATCTAGAAAATCTTGTGCGTTCTTTGCGGGGGACCCAGAATCTTGACCGCTTTCGAATCGCTCGCTATTCGAGAAAGTGGACTTTTCAGATCTCCTGCAGGTAGTTCCGACACTGTGATCAGGATCTTCAATGTCCCTCGTTTTGTTGGGGCCATTTCCATTGGATGGAGAGCGCACAAATTTCTCGAAAAAGTGTAGAATTGAGTTTGAATTTGGCCAATAGTCTGCCATCTGTCTCATGGACGATAGGGTCGACTCGTATTGCTTGAGTGCAGATAATGCCACGACTGGATTCGGCGCTTTCACTTGGACACTTAGCTGAACCATTGCAGTAAAGAGACAGTTGACACCGGAGACCCAGACACTCGATATCTGATCTTGCTCGCAAATTTCGTGGAAAATCTGTTGAATGGTGAACGCAGCTGTCCAGCAGATATTTTCGTCGTAATGTCGGCGTTCCTCCACATCCTGTATAGCTCGGTCATCTGGACGTCTGCGATGGATCAGGATAAGAGCCGCGTTGTATAGTAGTTGTGACATTGAACTCGCTACATGCGCCTGCGGATACGATGATCCACTTTGCGGTGGAGGATGCTGCAGTGACCATTCGGCCAGTTCCTCGTCTATTCTTCGCAAAGTTTCCAAGTCGCCAATAGGATTCGAGCTGGACACGGAAAACTTCTCTCGCATGCCGCGAGATATGATGATGCACAGGTCGGTCTGCTGAATGCAGTAGTCGGATTGCACATAGGGCCCACAATCTTGGAAGTCCAATGGTTGGAGTTTCTTCACATCGCATTCATCAAGCCGAATCGCGGGTGGTCGACCGTACTGAAGCGATACCATGACATCGCACTGGAAGAGCAGCCACCATATTCGCCTCCACATTCGCTTATTGTGAGGTACCAAGCTGCTCTGGTCTGCATCACGATGCATTCCAAGTCCCATGGCCGTTCGCGCTGCGACGCCAACCCAAAACCAAGCGTTAGCTAGGACATCTTCGACTCCGTCCGCATGCCATGTCAGTAAGAGCGCGGCTTGGACGACAGTGTCACGATTCCTCTCAAATCGGGCGTCAAATAGGGCCTTAGCGCGGCGGAAGAACAAGACCTTGGTAGCATCTCTATTGGGCTGCAGATACAACACATGGGCGCCAGCGACTAGAATGGCGTGAAGAAGAAGCAGAGACGGGGGATTGCTCGAGTCCTTGGAGCTGTATTGCTCCATGAACAAATTTTGGTCGACGACTGGAAATATCGGGTTGATGTGAGTAAAGTAGGCGTCGAGCAAGGCGTCCACTACTGGCTTCGTTGGAAGTTGAAACACTTCAACAGGCAACTTATCCGGCTCATGACATGTATGTCGCCGGGCAACTCGGTTCGTGGCGTAGTGGCTCACTCCTGAAGCCGCCTTGGATCCAGATAGCTGTCGTACTAGGAAGCTTGTATTGGATACTTCGGACCCGACGTACACCATTCTTGCTTCCTTGTCTATGGGACGTTCTGCAATGCGAGGCTGATTGATGAATTCAGCCAATGAACTTTTCAGGTCTCCGTCATCCTTGGGATGTAAGGCAGCCTCGGTCAAGCCTGATGCCAGTCTAGGCGTACGGACTGAAGCTGATGGCGACAAGTCTTTCTGTGAATTCATTATGGTGTTCGGCGCCCAGACATGGATGCTGGGTGAGCCAGCTCGATCAGAGACCGGATAATTCCGGTGTTGTTCAAGCGTGCTTTCGCTTGAGGCAGAGGTTCGAATAGCGGCTGTGAAAGGCCTCGAAGTCGAATCAGACTGACCTGTTCCTGTCTGCCTCCTGGACTGTCGTTTCCGCTTCTGATATATACGGCATTGATCTGCCAAAGCTGCGGCACGGCAGTTGGAACAGGGTAGGCCGCCATCGTGGACGTCGCATCTCACCTTGCGATGATGACAAGTGGAGCAAGATTGTCGAACTTTGCGCAACCATCAATTAGTCAGTAAAGTAGCCCCATGAGAGGCCTCACTCTGGGGGCGCATTACCAGCATTGCGTTGAGCACGAGTCTTTTCGCTTGACGACATCACCCTGATTGGTGTATCTCCGTATGAACCACGCTTTTCGTCTAGTTATCCGGGAATGTATAGCAAGAAGTTTTGGGCATGGGCTTCGAAGACAGAACCCGTACAATTAGACACAGCGGCTTCAACAATGGTGCATCGGCTTGAATCTGAGAGTAGAAGCACGGTACTGGAGTCATAGGCCAAGCCCAGAAAACAGTGGTCATGATCTGTGGCAGGGATCTCTGAGGAGGTTAGGTATCCAATTTGCCGCCGGGCCCGGTTCCCCTTATCTTCCATATCTTTACCGCCGACTAACAAACCACCTCAACTTACTGTAAATGTCATGTGCCCCGCCTAAGTAGATGCCCGATTCACAGCTCAGCTCTCTGTACGGTGGTCATAATCAAACTTGCAGACTTGGATTATTTAGGTCGGAATATCTTTTGGGCTTGATCAAACAAATTCCAGAAATTTTGAATCAGACATGGCATCTACAGAGCAGTACGATCTCGTTATCACCGGTGGTATCTGTGTGACGGCCTCAGATGTCGGGCCTTTAGACATCGCCATCAAAGACGAGAAAATTGTGCTCCTGGCGCCATCAGGGTCTCTGAGTCGGGTCAAAACCACAAAACTCATCGAAGCCGAGGGCGGCTATGTGATGGCGAGTTCATCCCCTTCTAGTTGAAGATGTTTGTCTATCCGTCTAACGCCGTGTTTGCAACAGCCAGGGGGCATCGATTGCCATGTGCATCTACAAGAGCCGAGCATGTTTGGCAAGGGAAGCTCAGCCGATAGCTATGAGACCGGTACACGCTCGGCCATCGCCGGTGGCTGCACAACGGTCGTCACTTTTGCGCCTCTTCAGAAACAAGCAGAGTCTCCTTTGGAAGCAGTCCAGGCGACGCACAAATTGGCCACGGGAAACAGCTTTTGCGATTATGGTTTCCACCTTCTGATGGCAAATGCAAGCCCGAAGGCTCTGAGCGAATTGAAGCTCCTCAAAAACGAGCATGGTATTACTTCACTCAAAATTTACATGACGTATCAGGCACTACAGCTTAGAGATGGCGATATACTGTCTGTACTGCTCGAGGCAAGGGCCAATCAGATTATGACCATGATACACTGTGAGAACGGAGATATGCTAGACTGGCTTACAGAAAAGCTCGAGGGGCAGAAGTTGTTCGCTCCAAAATATCACTCCAACTCTCGGCCTACTATCCTTGAGGGAGAAGCAACAAACCGAGCCATTGCTTTATCGAATCTGGTGGCACAGACGCCCATATTGATTGTCCACGTTAGCGATCCTGGGGCCACCAAGCGCATTCGCGAGGCGCAGACTCATGGACAACCTATTTATGCGGAGACATGTAAGCATCTGTTATGTTTATGAAGTGATGAGAATTTAATTTCTAATGGTTACGTTTGAAGGTCCACAGTACCTCTTCCTCACGCGTGGAGACCTTGACAAGCCTGGATTTGAAGGCGCTAAGTGTGTGTGCTCTCCACCGCCCAGAAATCAGGAAGACCACGAGGCCATCTGGACGGGCCTTAGGAACGGTACCTTTGCAATCTTGAGTTCCGACCATTGCCCATTTCGCTACGATGATGCCGACACTGGAAAGAAGGCATGTTTGACCAAGGAGCACCCTGTCGGTCGATTCAAATATATACCCAATGGTTTGCCCGGAATCGAAACTCGTTTACCGTTGGCATTCTCAGCAAATAGACTGGAGCCAACCAAGTTTGTCGAAGTCACGTCGACCAACGCGGCGAAGCTCTACGGGTTATATCCTCAAAAGGGGGCGGTTATTCCTGGTATCTCTGATGCAGACTTGGTCATCTGGTATCCCGACGACAAGTTGCCCAACATCACGCTTAAGAATGAGATGCTGCACCATGACGTGGACTATTCGCCATATGAGGGAAGGGAGTTCGCTAATTGGCCGCGTTACACAATTCTCCGTGGCAAAGTTATTTGGGATCGTGATAATGGAGGAATTGTGGGTGAAAAGGGCTATGGAAAGTTTATTAAACGTAATCCTAGCACATTGAATGGGATATGGACACAGGTTGAAGAACAAGGGGCATTTGACTTGGAAAAGCTATAACGGGAAAACTTCGTCTTCACCAGAAATTGCTAGGGAAAAAGAAAAGGGAGAAGAAAGAAAGGAGGGGGGGGAAGGAGAAAAGCAAAAGAACCAGGCTACCAACTTTTGACAGAGAATTTACCTAGAGGTTTCCAAGGTTGTGATATGCCTACTACTCGAAGATCTCTCAGACAGTGAGCGATTCATCCCTACCACGCATTAGATCCCACCAGTCTGCCATAGCTATTCCCAAGGATTGGAAATTTGAAAAGTTATGTTCACAGCTTGACATGATATGAGAATCACGCAGAGCAAGACTCTACTCAAGTTCGTATGCTATGAGTGGAAGCTTTCATCGGGGCTTGGCTTTGCTAGGTGTGCAAACTTGTGAGTAGTTACTATGTTCAGATCAAGGATTGGCCATTCACATAGGTATGACTGAGCAATCGGCTCCCGATTGACCTCATAACCGACTCAGACGGCTTCTGTTTCTGGACAGTCCCTCGTATGACGACTCAAATCCGAGCGGAATGCTCGGTGCAGGCACAACATGCGAAAGAGGGAGGGCAAGGCCAGATACGGCGTAGCAATTGCGATGGGATCGATTCAGCTCTGGGGTTTGAGTGTTACACCCGGGCCCGGCGACAGCGTGGTTCAAGCATGGCAATGGAACATCAAACCGGCGATCCTGTGGTGGTGGGCAAAATCCTTATTGGAGACTCAGCAGCTGCCTAGAGGGGAGAAGGGGACGACCCTTGCGGCGCACGATGTTACAGTCAGGGTCGTTACGGAGACCGGCTCCAGAGTTGAGGTGCTGCTGTCAGTATGTGCAGGGACTATCTTTGAGGGCTCCTATGCCGTGGGCAGTTTGGTGGAAGTACAGAGCTCGAAAAGAGATTGGGGGTCAGGAGAAGGCTGAGGAGTCTGTCGACGTCGGGGACGAGTAGAGGTACATTCGGGCCATTACAGGGAGGGTCGTCAGGGAGATTTTCCGAAACATGCGAAAGACCCGGGAGTCGGTGCCCTTAATTATGGAAAAAGAAAAAAAGAATCCAGGCTTATTCCTTATGATGTCTTGCCGGCGTAGACCAGGTATCTACCTACACGTGCAGAAGCAAGGGTGTAGGGCAACCCAATTATGGCTGTTCCAGGGGAATACTATGACATTTTGCTGCCATCAGCTTAGACGGAAGAAGGAGGTCGCGAGAATGCGATGCGATAACAGCCGTGGAAGATCCACTTGAACTGCATCCCTGCCACGCACAAACCCTGTTCGAAGAGCCGCACATGATCTGCGCTGGGGTCTACAGGGGGGCGTATATGTAATGATCTTCTGAGACCTACGCCCGTGGGGTGATACCAGCGATGCAAGAAGTGACAAGGAACAGGGTTTTTCGGGAGGTTAACGATGTGCTGCACTGAAGATCACAGATACAGACTACAGTATTTGCTTCACCTACCAGGTAGGTACCGCATACTACATGATTGTAGCGGTTGTAGGAGGGCTGGTCAAGTAAACTCGTAATAATACAGATAACTCTTATGCTTGTGCATCTATTATCTGGCCGTACCTTTGAAACTGTAGAGTGCTTACTGATATCGGGGTTGCATGTTGAATTTCGGGGATAACCGTGGCTCTGTGCTCCAACAGGTACACGTTTCCTGTAAATACATAGGTACTTAGGTAACCAAGTGATCCTTAATTAAGTCCGTCATTGATATCTTCTCAGGCAACGATTCCCACAATGGAGCATCAGAAAGGGCAGGTAGGCCGTATTCCTATTTTCTACACGTCCCAAGATGTCCTCAATCTGTATAGCCTGCTGAATATGGGCGGGTTTCACGCAACCTGCTCGGGCATCAACGCCGGCTTTCAAATAGCAGTGGAGGAGAACCTTGCACGGCCGAAAATCGGACCACCGGGTATTGTACGTACCCGAGTCTGCGGAGTGATATGTTGCGAAGCCTGTTAGTAGTTGCCAGATACACCTCGTCACAAGACCAATAAAATGGTAAACTTCGAGCTCCTCGTCTTGGACATCTGTTTTGGTGTAATTCCTTGAGCAGTCACTCCTTCACCAAACTATCTCAGCTCAAAGCTCACAACCTGATTGAGATCAGTTCCAGTTCGGATACAACAATATGGCGGCGACCAACAACACCAAAAGCGTCGATCGGCGAGCAATCGTCGGCGAAGCCACGAAGTTGATGTTCGAGTCAGACACCCTAGAGGATCCCAGGACGAGGTTGAGGACCGTACCTTTTGAAGTGATTTGTCCCGGGATGCCCAGAACAGGCACATCGTGTAAGATCAACTTTGTCTCAAACCCTGCGCTTCGGTGTAATACTGAAACAAAGCAGCCATCAAAGCCGCACTCGAAATCCTCGGCTTCGGCCCAGTAGCCCATATGTCTACCGCTGTCTCCCGAACCCGCGACCTCGCTATGTGGGCCGATGCTGCCGAAGCCAAGTTCACACCTGAGAAGCGTCCCGACCTCAAACCCTTCGGCCGCGAGGAATGGGACAATTTGCTGGGCGAGTACCGGGCTACGACGGACAGCCCCGGTTGCTTCTTTTCCGTTGAGCTGATGGAAGCATACCCAGAAGCCAAGGTGGTGCTGGTCGAGCGCGACCTCGACAAGTGGTTCAAATCGTTTAGCACAACTATCATGGTGGTTCAGTGGCCCAACTTTGGTCTCCGATGCCTTTTGAATCTGATGCACTATAAGTTCGGCCGGCTGATGGACCCGTACATACGTTTATCAAGAGCTGTTTGGCTCGCCAACACGAAAGAAGAGCAGGCGACAACAGCGAAGGAGATCTACAAGGCTCACTATGCTGAGGTACGTGCCAAGGCCAAGCCCGGTCAGCTGCTGGAGTACAAGTTGGGTGATGGCTGGGAGCCGTTGTGTGAGTTTTTGGGAAAGCCGGTCCCCGATATGCCCTTTCCAAATGTCAACGACTCGGCAATGTTCCACGACATTGGAAACACCGCTATCAAGAATGGACTCTGGGGACTCTTGACATCTGTTGCCATGGTTGGCAGTGGAATTGCCGCCGTTGCTGCCGTTGCGATGAATTACGGTGCGAAGGAATGGGTCTCGGGACATCTGTCAAGAGTACAGGTTTGATATTTCGTTTAAAACTGTCATACATGTAGAATTCTGTTTGGCTTTCTGATGGTAATACACGATCTTGCTCCGCTACATGCAAGTAAAACCTAGTCGACAGTCAAGATGTCGCGCAGGATTGAGTCATTGTTCAAGCAACTCTAGACTTGAATTGGTCCAGAAAACCTCGCATGTTTGAATTGTTCACACTCGATTCGCCGTCTTTTCAGACTCCTGCATGTACAAAAAGTTTCATGCATTTCGATGTCGGACGTCCTGAAGACCGAGCATTACACAAGCAGTATGTTTCGTCGACTAAGCAATGAAAATCGAGATAATGCGAAGACTCGTAATCCAATCCTGCGATTTTTCTTTCTTAAAACCAGCGGCGTTACTCGAGTAATGTTTCGAAACACCAGAGCACCTGCATGTGATTCTGATCTAGACTGCCTTTGTGTGGGCATGATACCAAAGCGACCAGGACGAACGAACCAGCTACTTCAGATAGTGGAACAGTAATAATCTATGACCGAAACGAAAGCCATGGAGGAAAGCTTTCAATTTTCATTTTCATGGTGACATTGGTTGATATGGGTTAAGTAGGTAGGCATCGAAAGCCATAAGCGACTAGGAACGTGTGAATGCTCCTAGCCCATGCTTGGATTTCCATACATAGCACTTTTCATGTTTTTGTTTTTGCTCAATCCATTTGGATTTGTCATGCAGACCAACATAATCAATCCTTCCCAATTCACTTCGCAGGGATCGGCTCATTCGCCGCCACCAGCAGGTTACTTGATGGTGCTGGGGTGCTGGTCGAAGGTCTATGCTCGTGAGTAGTAGGAGCCTTCTTGAAGCCGAGAGCTTTGCTCTCAGTACCGATAGGCAATTCATTTAGCGGTGCCAGTGGTCGTCCAGTTTCGAAAAATGCTCGAAGATTGGCGAAGCACTCCATGGAAGCCTTTCTGAATGATGCTTCCGTCAAACCACCCATGTGAGGTTGTACCACCACTTTGTCTGCTCTCTCGCGATAATAAGGGCAAATGGAGTCTGGTTCGCCTCCGAAGACATCGAGCCCAGCTCGGCATATTTGACCGGACTCTAGTGCCTTGATAAGCGCACTGTCATCCACCAGTCCACCGCGGGAAGTATTGATAAAGAACGAGCCCGGTTTCATTTTGCCAAACTCTCTGTCTGACATGAGCTTGGTGGTAGATTCCGTCAGAGGACAATGAAGAGAAACAACGTCAGAGCACCCAAGTAGCTCATCTAGTGTCTCGCATTGATAGTACTCCGATGTAAGATGTGCCCAGTGTTGTAAGGTTGAGACTTTTCTTCCACTTTTGTTCCAATATGCGACTCTCATCCCAAATGCTGTAGATGCTTTGTGAGCGAGTTTCTCGCCAATCTTGCCCATGCCAATTATTCCTAGTGTCAAGCCGGCTGGATCGCGCCCCAGGCCCAGGTCCCCACGCCAACGCCCTTCCCGGAGACTTTGTTCCCCCAAAGACGTGTTTCGTAACACAGCAAATATCAGGAAAAGCGCCATCTCTGCTGTAGCTTCGCAGGTGGCGTATTTGGAGTTGCAGAAGTATACTCCTTGGCGAGTCATCCATTCCACATCAAAGTCATTATATCCGACCTGCCCCGTTACTACAATTTTCAATCTTGGCATGAATGGAGCAAAAAGCTCTTCATCGAAGGGGTCGAATGGATAGACATTAGTGCGAGCCACAATACCTTCATAGGGCCCTCTTGTAAACAATTGGTGTGGGATCTTCGCAAGAGCCTCGGTACGGTTTTCGGCATCCAGTATCTTATCATATCTTTGTCAGTTTCTGCCTTCGAGGTATTATGATCATCCTGAGATTAGTTTGATATTTTAAGAGCTTACATCAATTTCGAAATAGTCAGTGTTCTTCTGTATCTCTCCACCATCGTGGGTCGGCTTGCCAAGGAATAGTATTTTGGGCTTGTCAGACTTAAACTTGGTCAAACTCGAGCTGCGGCTTGGAATCATCTCCATGTTCATAGAACGTGTGGGTACGTAGAGCAACGTAGTTTGCAAAGATTGGGAGAGTCAGGGTTGGAGTGTCATCGAACTTCACAAGATGGGGCGAAAATTCCTTGGTGGTGTTTTCAACGCGTTCAATTGCATGATCGTGATACTATGCCTAATAAAAGTGACATACTCCTCTTCATATCATAGCTTGTAATGCCCACTTTGAGCAGGGCTCTTGAGCAAAAGTATTGCGTGTCGTTCAAGCCGACCACTTTTGTCCTCCCGATATGCTTCAGTATGGCGACATGTGATCACTCAGCATTATAAATTTATCAATCAGGGAAACATACCGAAATGCGTATGCAAATGCCCACGTCCATAGGCGAGGCACATGCAGCAAAGTGGGACAGAGCCGATATATCCTTTTGCGGACATTTCTCAAAACTTTCACGCTGGCATAGATACTCAAAAATACTTGCAAAGCATGGTACATGACTCATACTCATCAGGGATTCTCTTGAGTCTACCCACTAGTTGGTTGGTAACAAGCTGAGGGAGTACCTAATGAGAAGCAGAACAGTTCAAGTGCTACCTCAATATGCATCAGATAAGGAGGTCTAGAGTCACCTGGACTGCAACCTTCCAAATACAAAGCCCCCCCGAAACATGTCAACCAAGTTTGGCAAAGCACCTACCTATGTGCTTGAGCAGGTTCTCATTTTTCGTATAAAGCAATCCAACATACCTGGGTATATTTAAAAAGTCGTTAGTCCGCCACACCGGCGCCCGGGCATAGCGTCAGCCAGGTATAAACTTTGTACAAGAATGCAACACCAGAATCGACGGCATCTTGCAATTCGATGTGCTGGGAGGCTTTAAAGGCAATTCCAACTGCTATATGATGTCTGAATTCTTCCAAATTATTCAAACATGCCTCCCCGCTCTGCTCAAAACCCCGGCTTCGCCAAGAATGCATTCGTTTGAGCTGCATGGTGTACAAGTGATCTACCACAAGCAAGTCCTCAGGGTCCACAAGTTATAAAGACACAAGGATCCAAATCAAGTTCGACAACACTCGCGAAATTTGCGCACCGAAATCGGACTGAACTACTACTGCTCAAGGCAGAGTGCCTCATCATATCTTCCCATATGCTAGTCCGAAGAGGCTCATGTAACGATGTTCATCACTGCTAGCGAGACAGAATCATATCATCCCACTTTCCTCTTTTTGGTGGATGTATGCAACCTTGAATAGAAACGATATATATTATAATGCTTGGGGACTAACGCATGCGGGTGGAGACCACGGACGCAGACAAATTGACACATCTCCTGCGACGCTGTTCATTGCTGGGGGGCTTGTTCTGTGCTTACCAGGTTCTCCATCACCAGGAGCCGAAGCTGGTTAAGGGCACATATGCCAATTCAAAGACAGAAACCAGTCTTCCGATTCCGAGATACGTATCTTGGTAGCGTTTAAAATCCCATGGAGGCACTCGTTACTACAAAACTTGCTTTGTAACTTGAAAGACTGTTGCAACACAATCGCTCTGCGACTCGTCTACTATCGCAGACCGCGAGAAGCTTGAACATATTCCTCTCTCAATTCGCTATACCTTGAATCCAATCTTTCAACAAGCTTGCCATTTCCACTGTAGAAAAAGATGGGGAGCATCAGCAAGACGTCGACAATTCAAGCTACGTCAGACGAGGAAGAAGCGATCTTCACAACTTTGAGCCAAGTCATCCAGGAAAGAGCCCAAACACATCGAGACTCAATACTTCTCTCATATCCAGTCCATGAGACAGATTTTGCCGACTATACAGGAGGCCATCTTGATCGCATCACGCGTTGTGCCGCCCACACGTACTTACAACTACTGGTCCAGGTGTGCCCAAGCCTGAACTTTTCCACTTCGGATTTGTCGGGAAATGAAGATGGCGCTGTCCAGCTGAGAGACCTTACTGTGTCCTTGATTGGTATCTCTAGTCTGGAGTACTATGTTACCTTTCTCGCCCTTCAACGTCTTGGTATTACTACCATGTTCATTTCCCCACGTCTGGCGGATCAAGGACACTCTCACCTGCTGAATCAAACGGGCTGTCGTATCGCTATTGCCTCTGGACAGTCTTATTCAACTCTCGAGCGTATTAGCAACGACGGCGGCATGTTAGAGTCTGCCTTGACTCTCGTCCCTATGATTGACTATGACTTCGTCAAAGCGTCTTTAGCCGGCGCGTTAGAGGTCGATAGTTCAGTCGACTTGGCCTTTTCAAAGGCTGGAGAAGACCAAGGTTTCATCATTCATAGCGGTGGAACCACTGGGCTTCCAAAGCCCGTACCTTTGAAAGCCTCTGCATGGCTGCTGCAAGCCCACAGAATGGTCCGCCGCAACCCTCCTGCCAATACTCTTTCGACTCTACCTCTATTCCATAGCTTTGGTCTGGTCACGCTACTTCGTGGTCTTGTTGGTGGTACGCGAGTATCCATCCTGAATGCTGCCCGACCAGTTACTGCGACGATCATCCAGAAAGCACTGGAGCTTACAGAATCCCAAGCATTGGTGACTGTACCATACACCATGAAGTTCCTGGCTGAGGCAGACGAGGGCCTTGAGCGACTTGGCAAGTTGAAAGAAGTCATCAACGCAGGTTCCGCTGTCCCGGATGATCTAGGAGACAAGGTGGTGGCAGCTGGGGCGAGAATCTTCCATTTCTACGGACAGACCGAATGCGGAGCACTGATGGAACCACCAAACGATCGCCTATTGTGGAATTGGGTTACGCCTCTCCCGCATGCAGCTGCTTTCCTGAGGTTTGATCCGGAGCAGTACGGTGACCAGAACTTGTATCATCTCTTTGTGCTACCTGGACTGAAGCAAAAGGTTTTTTCCGATCAGCCGGACGGGTCTTATGCGACCAAAGATCTTTTTCGACGCCACCATACTTACCCAAACCTCTGGAAGTTTGTCACTCGAAAGGACGACATCATTGTACTAGTCAACGGAGAGAAGGCCCACCCAATACCTCTCGAGGAGGCCGTCATGGCGAATCCCAATGTCAAGGTTGCCGTCGCATTCGGTGCCGGACACGATGCCTTGGGTCTAATCATCATAAGATCAGAGGAAAGCTCGTCTTTATCTCATGAGCAATACCTTGCGTCGATCGCGCGTAATGTTGAGCTGGGGAATTCTCGAGTGCCAGCATATGCTAGACTCTCCAGGGAGTTGATTATTGTAAAGGATGCAGACACTCAGTACCCATCAACAGACAAGTCAACAGTCATTCGTTCCCGGTTTTTAAAACTTTTTGAGAAGGACATTGAGGATGTTTACTCAACAAAACATGGGATGACACCCGAGGTACCGAAAGCTGAATCTTTGACAGACTCTCAGGTCATGGACATTGTCTCAAACACCATCCGTTGCCATCTTAGGCTTAAGCCTCAATGTGGCGACCACATAGCCAGGTATACAGGAGAGTCTGTTGAATTATCCAATACCACTGACTTCTTTGATCTTGGACTAGATTCTCTCCAGGCTAGCAATATAAGAAGTCAGCTGTTAAAGCAGGTGGACCTTCGTGGGGGCTGGCTCGGCATCAACGTCGTGTTTGACCATCCCAACGTCGAACTTCTGACGAGACATCTAATTCGAATTCGCTCGGGTGAACTTGATAATACGAGTAATAGGGGAACAGAAAGTGGAGCGCGAGCGATGTTAGAGAGATACAGCCACTTCGATGTTTCCAGATCAGAAACCAAAACTCCATCAACTGGAGAGCAAGTGGTGAGTGATGCCTTCTCCGTTGAACACAGCTTCTATATGATGGTGCGAAATCTGGTGTCACAATAGCCGATCTAAAGTTTCTAATTGTTTTCTCACGTGTAGCTTCTTACTGGAGCCACTGGGCAAATCGGGGTTCATATCCTATCCCAGCTTTTGAGAAAAGATGAGGTTGTGAAAATATTCTGTCTCGTCAGAGTCCCTAGCAACGATTCAGGGCTCTCTCGCGTCACTAAAGCCCTCCGGGCTTCTCGTCTAGATGAAGACTTGCCAGATGGAGCGTTGCAAAAACTCGTGGTATATGCCGGGGATCTCGCCGACCCAAGCGGTCGTTTCGGTCTGACAGAATCAACACTTGAAACCGTGCGCAACTCAGTGACAGCAATCATCCACAACGCATGGTCGGTGAATTTCAACATGCGGTTAGCTAGTTTCGAGTCACAGTCCATTCGACCAACATTTCACCTCATCCAGCTCGCCTTAAGCTCCCCTCTTTCGCAGAAGCCGAAGTTCATCTTTGTCTCAAGTATTGCAACAGTTCTGCGTGGAGCACGTGATTCCAACGAGAAATTGACCGAGCGCCGGTACGGATGGGAAAGGGTTGGTGAGATGGGTTACGGACAGAGCAAGTGGATTGCGGAGGGGATCTGCATGGCCGCAGCAGAGAAAACTGGCCTTCGCACCCGGGTTGCGAGATTGGGTCAAGTAGTTGGGGATACAAAGTATGGGCAGTGGAACGCAGCGGAAGCCTATCCCACCCTTACTCAGAGCGCATTAACCATCGGTGCGCTGCCCTTTATCGAGCCTTCGTCCCCAAGTGTCACGTATGACCAGTGTTACTGGTTGCCGGTGGACATTGCAGCAGAGGCAATTGTTCAAATCGCGCTCCACGACAGCATGAACTCAATGAGCGCTTCGATATTCCACGTCACAAACAGCAGATCGATCAGCTGGAATAAAGAATATTTGCCCGCAGTGAAGCGAGCTTTGCATCACTACGGGATCAACTTCGAGATCGTGCCGCAACGTCAATGGTTACAGAAACTCGCAGCCTCTGATCTGGAAATCGACAGAAACCCACCGAAGAAGCTTCTTGATTTTTTCCAGAACAGGTATGGCAACGTCGACGATCGCGGGGAACCTGCCTTGGATATGACGCGAGCTTGTGCGGTGGCGCCGATTCTGAAGGAGGTCAATGGAATCGGGATAGACGAGAAGCTTCTCACAAAGTTTTTCACTTACTGGGTCGAGCAATGCTGGGATAATGACCTCGAAAAGTCTGGATTGCAGAAATAGACCCTGGTCTCTATATGAGGTATTTTGCCTTGTAGTCCACGTCAAAAACATTGATCCCGAATGAGACCCTGCGTTCAAATTGGAAACAAGCCAGGAAGACCATTTTTCATCAATATCAAATCAGATTCCGTACATTTATAGTGCTCCATAGATGTGGAGTACATCCTGCATGTTCAGATCTATAGCCATACAATCGGCGAATTAGCAAATGAATTGAAGCGATAGCAACCGTGAAGCAACAAGTAAATCCCATTTGGATACTCTAGCAAACTCGAAATAGCATTTTTCAACGCTTAGGACGGGTAGGACAATAGTACCCGAGTGCTGAGCCAACGGTCCTCCGGAAGTGCCAGCATTTGGCCCATTTTCAATACAACTCTGGTGAGCGTTCGCGCCAGCCAGGTTACCCACAGTCATGGTCAGCGAAAGGCTTCATCATAGCAACGCAATTGTACTGTGATGACCGGTTTCACATAGCTCTCATGGGATGGCACACTTTGCTCAACAACAAATTTTACTCGTCAATGGCGCCCACAGTCTTCAACAACACCACCACCATGAGTTTCACTAGTGTGGCATCAAGCGGGTCTACAGATAGCTTCTATTGAAGAGAGGAAGCACACATGCTGTTCAAACTAGGCCGATCAGAATGCTGACAAGCTACCTAGGTATGCACAGCTGCAAGTGGTGCTGGGATAGATATTTAGTGCCCATTGGGTTGGGGTAGAAGACTGCTGGGGCTAGCGTGGATGCGATATTGCCAGTGCCACACAGCGGAACGAGAAGAAAATTCTTAGAGTGCTGGGCTTTCAAAATGGGACATGGTCTTGCGAACCTCTACTGACGACCCAGTCACCAGATGCGCAGCAGTCAATGCGGCCAACGGCAATAAATCGAGCCTCGAGCCCAACAGACGGACCGTCAGTTTACTTTGCTATGATGTTAGCACTTGCGATAAATGTGCAGCGGTCCATGGATGCGTAACATCACTGATCAGCCCTCGGGTTCTGGCCCACTAGAGAAGGTGGACTTTAACGGTTGCAAAAGCACGTACTCTGTGTTCCCTCAAGTCCAGCGTACCTGGTTCAACTTACCAACACACAGTCCATAGAGTCACGCTAGTCCCAAAGCTTTTATTGATTTTGGGTCGTAAGGTATAGAACCAAGTGAAACAGGTATGCTAGAAACCCCAAGACTTGGTCGAAGCCTCTATAATACTCCGGTGCCGATTGTAGGAAGAAACTTCGGCATTTCAAATGGCGACCAGGATTCTATCCAATGCTACCCTTCTTCTAGCCATGTGGAACTAGACAATGGGACCTTGGAGCAAGAAATTTACCTAGATACAGGAACGATAATAGGAGAGCACTCTGGAGCCATGGCAGCAGTTGCGACTTGTCGTGCAACCATGTACACCACCGCAAAGATAGGGGAAGAAATTCCATTTCATTAATGAGAGTATGGGTCAATCTGACTGTAGCGGCAAAGTTTGATACTGAAATACAAAAAAAAAAAGATACCTAGGTACGCATCCAATCTCATTGTGATCCAGAACGCGACTTTTGTCACTCATGGGTCAACCGAACATCAACTATTCACTTTCCTCCATTCGCAACACCCATGTACTGGAATACTTCTCTGAATGGTTGAGTCTCCATGGCGAAAAGACCTCCTTGGTCAAGAAGCTCAGCGGGCTGCCATAGCTCGGGGTCCATCCTATTCAAAATGCCAGGGTAACTGGTCAGGCCTTGGGGCTCAGTGACCCCCCAAGGGTTGCGAAGCACGATGTACTGTCTGTCGCCGACAATTGCATATCCACATACAGAGTATGCATGATTGGCAACGAGGTTACTGCCGCGATAATGCTGGCCTGTAGCGTGAGTCCAGGCACACATGGGGTTAATAGTGCGATTATTGACGCAGTTGTTTCGGACCACGCTGAGCAAATCATTGTGGTCATGGTTCTCGGTCCGATAATACTGAGGTTCACGGCCATTCATTTGGGCCATTGCTTTGATTGGGTCGCCCGAATGGGTGACCGTGATATCGGGGCGGTCACTGTTGCTGCCACTGATCCATTTGGCAAATGCCTTCTCATACAGAGACGGCCAGATGTCAGTTCGGTCACTGGCACGGCAATAGACTGGCTCGCTGCTGGAATTCGTGATAGGGATCTCATAGTTGACCTCCACTGTCTCAGTCCTGTTGTTATTGTTTCCCCCTTTGTCGTGGAACCGCACGCGAAGACGGTGCGAGTTGCGACCATCCCCAGCACCCTCATTACGCTCGTTGTGCGGGTGCACCCGGGTGGCACGGTTGATCGAGGCTGGGTCGGCCCAGAACACCGAGAACAGGGCAGCGACAAACCAGCTATTGGGCGCAGCGCCTTGCTCCGGGTCGTCAAAGTAGTGCTTAGTTACCCGGCGACCGTCTCCGATGCTGAAATTGGTCACGTCATTGATGAGACGCCTGTTGACGGACTGGAAGAAGTAGTCGTACATATCACGCCAAGAGCCGTTCGGTGGGGACCAATTCTTGCGGTCGCGGTCATCTCCACCATTGTCGTTGTCGTTGTCGTCGTCATCCCGGCGGATACGAAATGGGGTCATTAGCTCGCTCAACGTCCTTGTGAGCTCACGGTTGGTGACTTGGCGGGCAATGCGATTTCCGTTGGAGTTGGCATTGATCACAAGGCGAATCTTTCCGTTGGCGAGGCGAGCGTGCTTGACACGGACTTGGTTGAGATCCTTGATACCGATCTGTTGCAGGTCGCTAAGACGATGAACGCGAGACAGGTCAGGAGTGACCAGGTCACGTTCGCGAAGTAGACGGATGTCCTTCTCTGACAGCTGCTCTGCCCGGCGCTCCTTTTCATTGAGTCGGAGACCAGCAAACAGAACAGAATTGTTCTTCATGTCAAAGAGCTCATCGTAGTCGGTCTGTAAGACCTGGGAGATCAGGGTCGAGGAATTGACCGAGTTCCTGTCGATTCGCCTGCCCAAGATAGCCTCGACCAGAGCATAGGGATTAGCTGCGCCTACCCTGACATTTTTAGGTTGCTCATCCGGCTCGGGTATCCGACGATCATTGGAAGAGAGCAACATGTCAGAGTGGAGGTCAGGCAAATCATCATAATCCATGACCGTTCGCTCAGTCTCCGCGACAGAGGTTTCTGTGCGAGAACCGAGGATGGCCTGGACAAGGGCGTAGGGGTCGACGGCTACCAGGTTGTTTTCCCTGGAAGGACCCGAAGAAGACGAACGAATGTCACCCATGATGTGTTTATGAATATAAGTTATAGTGGGGATAGCAGATGACACTTAAGAGGTTTGAATCGTACGGTCAAGAGGATATAACTTGACAGATGAGTGATGCCTACCTTTATATAAAATTTGTCTTCCACCCAGAGGAGTCTTGGCCAATGTCCTCAAACAATTGCATCGAGATCTCCGGCTGCCCTAATAGCATAGAGACATCCTTTCGCGATCTCTGTATCGAGACCAATGACGGTAACACTTGCCATCTCGTCCACTCCCGTGTCAGGTAGCTACCAGGTGCAAAGGAATGATTGGCGATGAAGGAAACCCCGAGGACCTGACAGAGGATTGTTTGATTCTCCAACATCTCAGATGCATCTCAACAAAGTCAATTCACAGATCTCAAGTGTGGTGCGATGCATGTGAAGATCGTCAGTATCTTTACGGGGCTCCATGCCAGTCCTCTCGCGGACCACGTCACCTCTGGGTGATTCATGCACTAGATCACAGATGTAACCATATAAGATCAAAGGTTGTGTTCAATCTGTGGCGTGCATGGGCCTTTGATGTAATTCGTGCGGTGTATACCGCATTTAACCAACTATGGTTTGGGCATCCCTTGGCCTTCATCCGGTGCCCGAGCTGGTATTACAATCACTAGAGCTAATTACTTCAAGTCTACGGCTATTGTGTGTTTTCTCGGCCTTCCACATCTTGGATGGCAAACAAATCATCATCATATGTTGCTCATTTGAGAAGTGAGTTCCTGCAACATGGGATCTTGTGACGCCGCTCGAGCGGTAATAGGATGTGTTTTTGAGATAGAGGCTTTATGCCATTGTCAATAGAGCATGTAAGTGGACCCTGAATCGGCTACACAAGGGTATCCCAGCCTCTTTATTTCAACCAGCGTCTATTGCGAGCGTCGATGTGCGTCTTACGACCCCACAAAGCCTATTTTCCACACGCAGGGGCAAGGGCAGCGGCTCAAACCCGGTACCAGGAGATGAATGTCACTCCGGGTCTGCCAAAAATACGCGAACAGGGAAGATAGCTCTTTTCAAGGTTTGCATAGTGCTACCATGGAGGACGTCGTGCTCCCCTCAAACGCACTCAACTCCGCATGTGTGAGCAGATTCGCGTGTCATTCCATGTTGAAGGTTTATCATCCGCACATCACGATGCAAGCTCTCGACAGAATGGTCTAGCCAGGAAGGAACCTTGATGTCCTCTCGAACGACCTCAAAAGGGCAGGGTGCACGTCTAGTTGGACTTCCAACCACTTAGGCTCGAGGTTCCCCCACGATTCACATGCTTCATAGGAAGGTTGGCATGAACCATTACCTAATAATTGATGATCAGCGTAGTCATCTAACATCTTGAAGAGTCAGTTTACTAAGGTGGTAAAGTTATATTTGCAGAACCTGCCTTGCCGGGAATACACATCGCCCTTTGCAATGAGGTACGAACCTCAAACGTATGATGATGAACCTAATATTGACTTCACCGTAGGACTCACTAATGGTGTTTGAATAAATTACTCGCGCAGAGCATAACTTATCAAGCTTCCAAGGCGGTATAACAACCAGAACTCAATCAAGGATACTTGCAAAAAGGATAATATGCTTGTGATTGTAAAACCGTGCAATTTCACTTGTTTCACTTGTTCAGGATGTTGTAACGCAGCATCTCAACACAACAAGCATTCCATTGATGACAATCTCAAGGACTGTTCTATCTCTAATGTTGCTCAATTCAGTTTGATGTCCCCGATGGTCATGCCATTTTTTCAAATCGCCTATTTTGCTAAAGGGCGGTCCTGTACCCAGGCTGGAGAAATGCTAAGGTTCAAAGTCAAGGAAATGTGGACATAGAAATGGGAATCTTGCAACATTTTTCAGATACAATAGATATCGTACCTGAGCAACAGCTGTATGACAACCGCCTCTTGTTCATGCAATATAGCCTTGTTCCTTGCATGTCAAGACCTATGGAAGTAGTCATTACATGGAGAAGTCTGCATATGAGGTTTAATGGGGAGCCTATGATCGAATCTGTATAGATGCCGTGGTATCAAGGGTCACTCAGCCTCTCCAGTAGTCGAATTGAGTTTTGACTTTTAGTAATGAATACAACTATATAAGCTCACAAGCAAAAGATGCAGTGTTTCAATGGTATATTGAATCTAGTCAATTATTGACACATCAAGCTGCAATCCACTACCAACAACCATCGTGCCTGCATCCAATAAGGAAGAGGATGAATGTGACCCTTCCTCAAATCCAAATCTTTATGATCAAAAAGCAATAAGATCTTCTTGACCCAAGAGCGAGTCATTTGAGCGGGGTATGTAGTGGTCATTGGGGTTGGTGTATGCACTTGATAATAAAAGCAGGCTTGTTTTTTGTCAGAAATGATCATCGTCTTAGCCCCTGCATCTCAACAAAGATTGACTTTGAAATCATAACATCAATGCAAATCAGTCTTGAGTATTTTCGGAAGAGCCCACTTGAATGGTGCAAAAATGATGATGGCAAAGTTTTATATGTACCTCTTTGAAATAACATTCAGGATGGCAGTCCCAACCATTATAATACGATATGTTTCATTGGATCAAATGAACCAGAATTCTAGAATACCTAGAAAGGTTTAACCAGAGGCGTCTTGATAGGATCTTGGTGGTGCTTCAGACATGTGTAATTTGTATCATTGTGATGGAGATACCTGTGCAGAGAAGCTTGCATGGAAACTCTTGGAGCTCTGGACCTGGATTAAATCATCCAACTACTATTTGATCAAACTTGGAGGAACAAGCGACGGATTCTCAATATATATGATGTCCAAAGAAGATCCAATGACTTGCTAAGTATTCCTTGAGTGAGAAAAATGGCTGTGCTACCTAGGTCTGTATTGTTTTCATATATCAGGTTTGATGGAAGGCAACGCAGACAAATACCCTTGCTTAATTCTTATAGGTGTGCGTTTTGATACGTATGTTTGTAAAATGGATGTCATGCTGCATCTGGGCAGCTCATATGGTGCTCACTGTTGGCGGCGTCGACGAGCTTCCTGTTCCCTAGCCTGTTTGATCTTCCGCTCCACCTTGTTTGCTTCGATACAGTGTAGAATGCGCTCCCTCTCCCTGATATCAGCCTTTTTTGCTCGGCTATTTCTCGTGCATACTTTTGCTTTGCATTCAACTCGTCTCGTGAACAGTCTGCAACCTTGGTGGTAGAGAAATGGTCATTTGCTGTCATGCCATCCTTACCAAGACTGCTCTGTATAGGGAAACTCTTGCGCTGGATGCTTATGCTGACCAGGAACTCAGCAAAGTCATCGATGCGGCGTCCGTCCCAAGTAATGGTTCTGACCGTATAGCCCCCATTAATGAATAGATGAGGCGTATTGGTGATGATGCTATTGTTGATTTTGAACGGCTCGCCAATCATCTTGCGCATAATCCCATACCTACTCACATCTCTGGTAGGAAAGCCGTCTGTGACATGCATGCCGACAAAGCCTGCAAGTCTGAGATGGGTCATGGCCGTATAGCTGGAACCAAAGTGATGCTGAATAAACGCTGCGATAGCACCAGGATGCTTGAGACTAGCAGTAGGTATATCGGGAAATGAGGACATAGCTTCATGTGCAGCCTCTGAAGCCTCCCCTTGTCCACCTCGGACAATTTTTTCGAGGCCACCAACTAGTTTCGCTTCCCTTATGATGATTTGTGTGATGTAGGGAAAACTTGCGGTGAGATTCAAATTCTCTTTGTCTTCAGCCGACAGATCTGCCCAAGGACGAGCATGATGCTTTGCATGAGGGAGAACCCAGCGCAATGAAGGGAATTGCTCATCAAGGCGTTTGTGGTTCTTAGTCATCTTGGCAGACAGAACCTTGGTTTGCAGCTCATCTTCAGTAGTCTTGATGGGAAACCGGTGCAAAAAAATAACTGTATGAGTATGCTTCCCCACAGGCTCAATGACAAGAGGGCTGGTCAATGTATTTTGGAAAGACATCACAATACTGGTGAGAGGTGATGTTGGCTCCAGGCTGATGATTGTGATGGGTGGATGTGCACCAACAAATGAACATTCAAAGCAAGCCTCCCAGTTTTGGGAAAGGTGCGGCTTGGGCAAGCAATAAAGGACCCAGGAATAACCTGTGTCCATATGCAATTACGTTTGCCCAGTTGGGTTCATGAGTCCCGTTGCATCCGATACCTGCTTTACAACCAGATCATCAATCATAGAACCCCCTAGATAATGTGCAAAAGACAAGAGGATCACCTTGCAGCTGCCAGTTGAGGTATCCGGCGAATCATGCAATGATAAGAATGCAGACTGCCACCCAAGTATGCACTTGGAATAGTGTGCTGGAGAGCTGGCTGGGTTTTTCCAAGACACACCTAGTGCTGGTGGGCCTCCTACGTCTGAGCAGTCACAAAATGTCCTGATCCTTCCAACAACTTCTTGGTTGGTTTAGGCTGGTATATGAACCCATGCACGGTACTGGTAGGCCTCCTGCATTGAAGGCAACCAGACTGCAACCAGACCATACCTTGAAAATCCCAACCAATCTAATTCTGAATGAGGTTACTGTTGCATGTCCCATTGGGGGATGGAATAGCTGGGAAGTAAGCACAAATAGCCCTTCTTACAAAAGATTGTTTTGGGATTCTAAGAACGCCCACGGGGATTGATGCTAGCAAGGCATCTTCAGGATCGTGAAAATGGGTAGTTGAATTGTAAACTTGGTAAACACGATTCTACTTTCCATGTTGTGAAAGAGGAGGCAGAAAAAACGAAGAAACAATCGGGAACGGTGCTACCAGAATTTAAAGTTGGCCAAAGACGACCTCCCTTGTTGTAGAGATTTAGGGTCGTAAATTTGCATCGATCCTCTTGCATGTGAGGGGCACCATAAGTACCTATCTAGCAACTTGATGCGATTCCCTCATCCTTCCTTCAAAAATAATTTTTTTTGCGTTTGACTAGTACTATGTAAGAAAGAAAGGGCCCCGGGGGTGGGGTACTTGTTTACCCGGGTGGAGAGAATCCGTGTAAGATGATAGGTTCTCAAGTTCCGCATGTGGACCTTGGCTTCGATTTATTCTCCGGTTCCCAGTTCATATACTATATAATAGTATGAAGACGAACGGGTTGTCCCTGATTCATGAATAGATGCCAATTAGCGTTTCAACAATGGGCTATGACTCCAGTCAAATTCTTTTGTACCAGCGAATGTTCTGATCCTCAATATGTTGCGGTGTGACATTCTCTGTTCTCCCGTGTTCTCCCTGCTGGGCCCGGGTTGGCCGAATACAAAGCGCTCTGGTGTGTAAGACACGACAAGCGGAAGGTTCCCTGTCATGACGTCAAAGTCCAGAGAGTCTCAAGGTGACGACACCACTCTTGAACTTCGTGAAAGAAGCAATATCTTTCCATATCTAGCTCCAAGCCTTTTACTGCTTGCCTGTCCAGGTGTTCTCGCATGATTCTCGTCCGTACCTACCTAATAAACAGTCTGGGAATCATTAATTCCCCGCATTAGAAACTGACTGAACTCGTCACATAGCTTATTTTGCCCTTGTTATGCCTCTCAGACCATCTTACTTAATACCTACAATCTCATCCAGAATATCGAACACAAACACCACATTCGCGTTCACTCCGTTTTGCTCTAGAACGATGGCAACTACTGGAACACCCTCAGCTACCGCTCAGGCCCAGTCCGATGCGCAGGCGTCCAGTGGCGCTCCAGCTTCCTCACATACTTTCTCTTCGCTTGACATCAAGAACACAAACATCCAGACTGCGCCCGGTGTGAACTTGTCTGACCAGCAGAAAGTGACAATCGGCTCTGTTCTCGACGTACGATATACACGTTTCCCCCCTCCCCCCTTCTTCGCGCCATTTCAAGTGCTTACTGCTTCCAACCCTCTATAGCTCTTCGAAGGCCATCCGACGCTTCCCAAGTTCTCACTCTGGTCACAAGATGCAACCTTTACGGACAACATCACAGTTGCGACGGGGTATCCCAAATACACGGCACAATTCTACGGCCTGCCCGCGCTCTTTAAGCCCATCCAGCTGCAACATCACCGCGTGACAAGTGCGGGAAATCCCATTGAGCTGGAAATGAGCAATAAGTATGTCGTAAAGGGTATCAAGAAGGAGCAAATCATGAACAGCGTGGTCCGAATATTCGTTGGCCAGGACGGCAAAATCGAAAAGGTCGAGGACCGATGGAACGGAAAGTTGCCCGAAGGGGCAATCAGTGATGTAAGTACGAATGCCACACATGGACAGATGGGTGGAAGTGGATGGACGTTGAGCCCTTTCGCCGTCATGCGCTGGTCAGCGACGGTTGGGCTGGACGTTGGCTGGTGGGCGTTTTGCGAATTTAGCTGGTGGTGGCCGTTCTTGGTAGGCGGCTACCTTGAGGCCGTGGCCATTCAGAAGATGGAGCGAGTGATGCTAACTGCGTGATGTAGGCTTTCCGCAAGCTCAACGCTGTGACGGTGCCGGCATTCGTCAAGGTCCCCAAGAATGAAGAGGAAGATAACAAGATGAAGGCCGAGCGAGAAAAGACATCTTAAGGCCAAGAACCTAGATGGATATGTCAGATCTGCGAAGTGCTTTGGGCGGAAGGACTGCATTTCGTGGGTCTTGGGCTTTTTTTCATTGGCAGATTTAGGACTTGGGATTTTCACAGCACACACCGCGGAGCCCAGTCCTTTAATGGGTTAAGACTAGACGTCAGATATGCAATAATCAAACGTCCGCAGACCCACCTGATCCAGCGGCCAAACCATCGTGGCCATCCATTCCCTGGGCAAGGCCTTCTTGATAGCACCTATCTCTCTTTTGGCCGTCGAATCCCCACCTGCAGAGTCCGCTTCACCAAGCCACCACACAGTGTGTACCTGGGAAACCGTTGCCCAAAAGTGTGCCAAAATCACCAACGCCCGTGGCCTCTGCAAGCTCAACAACCCGATGAATCTCGTCGGAATTAGCAACGCGAATACCTGTATTCTCCGTGTGACGGCGTATACAGGCTCGCCATCGTTGATGCCACGTTGAATGCTACCCACGTAACTCAGCGCCTTCTCGTAGGCCTCTCGAGTTTCCGGGTCGTTCCAATCATCCTCAGAGGGAAGATGTTGCGTCAATATGCCATCAAAGTTACGTCGATTCACGGCATCAAAGTAGCTCTGGTCTTTACCAAAGTACGGATAGGCCGTGGCAATAGTCATGAGCGCTGGATACTGGCTTTCTTGTGAGTTTCTGATAATAGTATCGACGCTTTGCCAAAGGACCGTGCCTGCACCACGGCCGAGTTGCAACCACTCCATGGGAGGATGGTAGGGCTCCAGAGAGCGCCCTTTCAGCATAGCGAACGAGTTGATGGACATGAGCAGTGCTCCAACACAGACACCTTCCGCGTTTTCGACGCACAAATTTGCTACCTCATGGCGCTGTGCATGCAGCGCAGCAATGAGATAGGTCTGCCGCGCCGCAAAGACGTCTTTGTCGTCTCCGCAAGTGTGGAGCATATGTGTAGCCGCGAAGGCGAGCATACCGAACTGTACGTTGTCATGAGTTAGCCCCAGGACGGGGATGTGCTTTGCCCAAAGATTTCGCCATGCTTCGGCTGGGTTGATGGGAAATGCGTTCGTGCAATGCAGGTGCCAATGGTGCATAAGCCGATGCTCCATCAGCCGCCTGGCTTTAGACTCGGGCAAGATGATGCCTTGGGCGTCATCGGGCTGGGACAATGGTTTGTCGCCGCTGGCACAGCGAGGCCAGTTGGCCACGTGGGCTGCAGCTCCTTGGTCCGGGGACTGATCTGCCGTGGAAGTTGACATTGTGTTGGCGGTGGCGGAGGGAGATACACGAGCGGGTGGAATAGGTGAGGCCGCTGGCCGCGATCTCGTTCCGTGTCGTCCCGGTTTCAGACTCCTTTCAGCCCAGAGGCAATTCAATTGCAGTCGACTGCAATTACCGCAGGTTGGACGGACTTCATCGCACTTGACTCGTCGAGACTTGCATTTGGTGCACCCATTCCGTGATTTGCTGTGACCGACCTTGGCGGGCCTAGCTCGGAACTCAGAGTCTGTAGATACCATGGCGCGAGTGAAGAGACAAAAATTGGGCACAGACTTCAAGGGATTCAAGGCCTTGCTTGAGCTCGTCGAGCTGACAGGCGCACCTTGAGGGCACAGCCACACCGTTGTGCACTCGCGGGCTGCCGTTGGGCTGGCGGGTTGAAGTGTGGTGCGAAGATCGATCAAGAAGGCATCCTCAAGGCAAAAACGTTCTTGATCGAGAAATCTAACCGGGAACTCATATGGGATGGTTGTCTGTCACGTTGTTCAATTCGCAGTATATCAAAGAAATCTTGTTTGCCTGTTGCGCGAGGGCTGGAGACGCAGGAGGAGAACAACGATGTCAGCTCAACGCGTCCAGTAAACGCTTATTGGTGCGCGGCAATATCCGCCTGCTCTTACGAGAAGGCCAATCAGCCGCAAGATGATGCCCACCTTTTCAACCGTATTTGTTCGGCACCGCTTTCGGCATGAAGTTCACCCTGAGCTTACAGGTCGCGGGGGGTAGAAAACAGGTCGCGGGGGGTAAAACCCAAAAAACCTTGCAGGGGGTAGAGGTCCGTGCACCCCCCCTTAACTTTTTTCGTTTTTTTTAAAAAAAATCTTTAAGTTAAATAAATTTTATTATTTTTAATATATGCTTAGCATATGTTAAGCATATGTTTAATAAAATGATTTTTTTAAAAAAAAATATAAAGAAAATTAAAGCATATGCTAAGCATATATATAATATATATTTATATTTTAATAAAAAAAGGGAAAAAAAATATAAAGAATATATAGTATATACTAAGCATATATATAGCATATGCTATATATTTTAAATAATAATAAAAAAGAAAAAAAATATAAAATATATACTAAGCATATATATAGCATATGCTATATATTTTAAATAATAATAAAAAAGAAAAAAATATAAAATATATAATAAGCATATGCTTAGCATATATATTATATTTTAAATAATAATAAAAAAGAAAGAAAATATAAAGTATATATTAAGCATATGCTTAGCATATGCGCCTATTTTCAAATTAAATAAATATTTTAAATATTTTAAGTATATGCTAAGCATAGGCTCGGTGGCGGGGGGTGCACAGACCTCTACCCCCCGTAAGGTTTTTTGGGTTCTACCCCCCGTCAACTGTTTTCTACCCCCCGCGACCTAATACCTGGTTCACCCTCATCTTGGTAATTCCCTTTACGTCTATCATTTCACCGTCAGATGGCTGACAATAATGCCTCAGCATTAAAGTCAAACGAGCAAAAGTGCATATGAAAATGGCCCCTTTGATCCCTTCTTTTCGGCAATCCCATTGTCTTCGCAGAAATTAACGAAAATTGCCCGCTATCTGGACCAGCCAAAACTTGGGTATCAAGAGACCACGGATGATGGTCAAGGTCTCAGAGTGCGGATTACACGACATAATCTCCTCTCACCTTTTTCTTGGAATTCAAATTAGACCAGATCAATCCTTAATATTACAAAGCACTATACTCAAACATTGAAGAGAGCGTAAAACGAAAGGTGCGTATTCGAAGTCGCGGTTATGCGGATGGTTCTAGGACCGGATGCAATGGCGCAGCATCAGGAAGGCGGTTGACCTTGACATCTTGCAGGGACAACCGTCATTGTTGTCGGAGTAATTCAATCACTATAAACACCTGTAGAGTGTGTTCCTTGCGACCAAGTGTGCTCCCATCGCGATGAGAATTTGGACAGCAGTCGTCTCCTTGCTTAAACCTCCGCAATACATCGCAGATGGAACCGCGGACAATGTCAAAAAACCGGTGTGCTATGAATAAGGCCTTCCGGCGAGATTGTGCCAGGTGTCCCGAATGCCTCATAGTCGCCGCGAGTCATACACATGTAAACCGAGTGCAAGCCCTTTGCCACCTGCGCGCGCGGAATCCTCGCGTTTCTCAGAGATTTCATACTTAGCAATGACATATAGAGCAACACTCGCATTGTACGCTCGTGGTTTTGCCGATGGTGGATCAGCCATATCGGGCAGCACACATGATGCTCGAAAAAAAGGCACGTTTCCCATTATAGTGGGACGTCCGACGTGCTCGTCGACAGTCGTCAACCCCCGCCGCTTGGGGAACTTCATGCCCCACCCTGACATTGGATGCAGAGGAAAACCAAGAAGCAAGGGGAGAAAAAAATAAGAAGGAAAGAAAAAGAGAGGGAAAAACAAGGATTAGGTGACATAGAAGATAGAAAGAGATCACCCCTGTCTCCCTGTAATTCCTAAGATTTGTGTCAACTACCATGAGCGAGTCTTGTGGGGTCTTGGCAAGACCATCATACTCTAATCGTCGATCACGACCTTGATAGGTGCTGAAATTGTCAAGGACGAAACACCTGCCCGGATTTGACGGTTATCCGGACGGTGATCACTTTTGAGCACAAAAGCAAGCAGATGGCCTTCAACCGTAGCTGCTCATGCCTCCGGAACCGTAGTCTTTCCTTTAACATCTGGCACTTCTTTCGAACATTGTCAAACAGACTCGACTCGGATTTCGGAAAGCAGGGCTCATATAAGCCCCTCCACTCTTTGTATCCCTATCACACGATCCTTTCCCAGGTGATATACCTAACAATAACAAGCATCATGAAGTACGCCGCCGTTCTAGCCTTCTGCACTATTGCAGTGTCCGCGATACCACACAAACGCCAGCTGCTCGGTTTGAGTGGTCTCAACAGCTTGACCGGCCTTAGTAATAGCGGCTTGAACAATCTGGGCAACAGCAACAGCGGTAGCAATTCTGCCAATATCGATGTGGCAACCGATGGAGAGAACAGTATTGCCAATGCTGATGTGGATGGAGATATCAGCGTCAACGTGGACATTTCTGACGGGAAGGATGATGATGACTCGAAGAGCAAAGCCAAGAGCAAGACTGCGAAAAATGATGAGGACAAGTGACACTCATAGTCAGGTATACAGGCGCAGTGCTGGGCGCCCTTTTATCCTAGGAGTTGACAATGAGGGAGGTAGAAGGGAGTGAGATATGGAGATGGGAATGACTTCTAATTGCTAATCAAGACATAATCACTCTAATCTATCATCACATACAAGTCGTACATCACCTCTATCATCTCCTCTCCAGACCTTCCTCGCCTTGTTACTTGCTGCCACCGCCGTCCTCAAATCGCCAATCAGGCCGCCGGGCCCGCTGGCGTAGACCGTCGAAGGGCCCCTTAAAACCGAGCTGAGGAACTCCTTCACAATCTCATCTAGACGCGGTCTTCTTGCCTCTGGCGCCTCAACATTAGACGGATGGTGGTGGCCCGCATCTTTGCAGTCACATCCACCCGCATCCGAGGATGCAGAAGATATGGACGTGTGGTTCTTCTCGCGTGTCACATACACATCGACCTTGACCCCATGCGAGCATCCGGTCTCTTTGATCTCGTTCAGCTCTGCCTCAACCCACTTCACGTCCACGTCCCTCCTGATTGCCCAGACTAGTCCAATTCTTCTGCTGGAGACACGCCGCTCGCGCACAAGCTTTAGAAGGACTGGTAGCACGAACGTGATGCCGGTACCGCCTGCAATACAAAGCACGTTCGTCTGGGGCGTCAGACTGCCCACTATATCAATACCGTACGGGCCTGTCAATATGACGGGTGTTGTGACTTCCGCCCCGGCCGTGGTCTTGTCCTCACCCAAAGATGGTGCATTCCCTAACGCAGCCAGTTTTCTCGCCGCAATTCCCGCTATCTTCTTGGTCTCTCCACTCTTTGCCCTGATGACATATGAATGCCTCACTCGACCCGACTTGTCCGCCATGGGTAGCGAGAGAGGCGTCATCGGGTGACTTTGCCATATGCTACCCTCAGTAAAGCATAGAAAAAAGTGCTGTCCCAATTCCCACGGCTGCTGAATATGCTCAAAGTCCAAACGAATAACGTCCCCGTTTCTCTCATCCTCCCAGTGTACCACCCTAGCATGTGCAGCCTCGAAACCCCATTTGCCTTTGGTCGGAAGCCACTGATAATGCAGCATTCCCGTGCGTATCGCTCTGCCCAGTCGGTCAAAGAACCATAGCAGCATACCCGGAATAAGGAAACATTGCAACTGCTCCCAATGGCCGATAATTGCGCCGATGTACACCATGGCCAAGCAGTAATGCACCTTTCTGAACATCTCGTACCCTGTCAATTTGATCCCCAACGGTGTAGCAAGCACCCACAAGAGGACCAATACAGCCAAGGCTACGAAACCCCACTGAATATATAGTTCTCCAACCAGCGAGTACCAAGTCGATGGCTGTGGTTGGTATAGCTTCGCCTCCACGATCACCCAGCCTAATGTATGTACACTGCTCTGCACTAGAATGATATACCCCGTCCATCGGTGCAGGAACATGAAACTCTGATACGGCACGCCAGTGAGTAGGCTGAGTAAGGATTCACGAGAGGCGAGAAGGATGGAAAGTGGCGTGAGAGCGTATGCTAGCACGCCGATGCGGTCGGCGAAGGGACCGAGGGATGTACGTGTGTTGTATAAGCCTGGTGACTTTGAAACAGGTGTTATCCAGGTCTTGTAGCTGATGCCGATAAAGGAGAGGACGAGCAAATAGGCTGCCAGAATGAGTAAGATCGTGACTTGGAGTCGGGTGACATGGCCCAGGAGGCGTGGTGAGAAGTCCTGGAGGAAGAAGCGCCTGCGCAACGAAGACAGTGTCCCTTTGAGCTTTCTAACACCGCCGAACTCTCTACTTTCTCGCACCTCGGAGTCTGCACGCGATATCAGCTGCTCGAGAGCTGGCTGGGAAGGAGAGACACGTCGGCCGACACCCCACAACAGCAAAATGGCAAGGATCGACGCCCAGAAGATGCCAGTGTACAACATTGATAAATCGTGGGAGTGGTAGACGACGTCGAGATACTCGCAAGACCCCGCATCGTTTGTGCATGGCAAGATTCGGTCAGCGTATCCCCAGTGAGGCTGTATGTTACTGGCATTGGCGTCGCTGAAGTTCTGGATGTGTGCGCGCACACCAAGATCGTTCCACACCATGGTGAAAGGACACACGCAAAGTGCGTGGCCCTCGAGTATGCCGGAGCGGTGGAGCTGCAGCGGTAGAGCGTGCCAGAGCGATAATGGGTTAGGTATTGTGCTGAAAGATGATGTGGGAAAGAATGAAGCAGGAGATCAGCAATGCATCTTGAGGGATAAGAGCATATGATTAAGCGCACGTCCTGTCGAATACATGTTGGCAACCATCCACGATGAGCATATTTATCTCCAATCACATAACGGTTGATGCCAACCCGAGCTTGTGGCTCCGCCAAGGGGGCGCCACGAGGACCCGGTGGGCTGGACACGATTCTTGACACCGGAGGAGCGTGTTTCGTTTCGCCGGTCCGGAAACTTGCTCAAATACGGGAATTTGCCAGTGCAGCGGTGGGACGGCAGGGTGCACATCGGCCGGAGCAAGCAACTACTACGCACAAATAGCGACCATTCCTTGGTACGTAAGAGGCGTCACGAACTTGGCTTATCCTCGCTGCTCGTTGAGCAGATATTTCAAATAGTCGGCCGCTATGAACGTAGACACAGGCTCCTTAAAAAAATTACACACGAGTGGTGGACACTTTGCGGCAATGAATCCACCATTTTCAAGGAGATCTCCCCACATGGCGCGTGCTTGGCGATGCTTGTGCTTGGGCATTAGTCACGGAGGAAGAGCTAGGATGAGCACATTTATTCCTTGGCTGCCGGCTAATTGTTCGACGTCAAGCTGCATTCCAACACGGCGTAGAATCGAGAACATCGCTCTCCTCTTCACTCACGGAGCTTGACCCTGAGTATTTGACCAGTCGCTGCCCTGAAGATCTTAGGTTGTAAAGAAGGTCGAAGTTGTCAACATCAAATTGATCAAGCACCCTCCTCGCCTCCTTTTCGACCCCACCATCAATCTTGAGCCCTACCGATCCTATTCCCCTGATGAATGAGCCTCTCAAACAGGTCTCTCGAATAGTATCTTCAACCTGAAGGCGTCAATATCCTACCAAGACCCGTCGTTAAGATGGATATGGACATGAGCACCACAGCGACGTGTAACCAGTCTGTATGAAAAGTCCCAGGCAAGCCCTAGACAGTGAGCTCAAACTGATTCACAACACAGATGTTATGGAACTGGTACACCATCGATTCTTGTGAGAGCACCAACGTGTCCAAGACCTCATCGGCTTTGCTCGATGTTCCGACTCCACATCCGCTGACTGCTACCGAAAATAGGTTTTCTAGCAGAATCATGGCACATCTCGAGCAATGGCGCCTTTGCTGCCACATGTATTGGTACCATTCTCCTGGTGATGGTGATGGAAGCTCTTCGACGCCTGGGCAAGGAGTACGACGAGTGGATCCTGCGCGGCTTCCAGGCGCGAGTTGCCACCTTTGATCCCCCCGCGCCTTCAAATTTGTTGTTGGAGGTGCCAACAAAACAAGCAACCACCACGAAAGTGACAGCGCTAGGCCGTTCCAGCCGCACAATCGTGTTTCGTGCTTCGCCGCTGCAGCAGATCATCCGATCGATTCTTCACGCTGTGTCACTTGGCGTAGCGTACATCGTCATGTTATTGGTCATGTCGTATAACGGATACGTTATTGTGTGTGTGATAATAGGTGGTGGGCTGGGCAAGTTCTTCTGTGACTGGATGACCAGGCGGGTAGTCTTGAGTCAAGAAGGCGAAGTAGGCAGTGAAGGGCGTGCTGCGGGCTTGGAGGAGCCGAGTGTATGTTGTGGTTAGACCTAGCCGTGGAATAATGTTGAACACTTGAGGGGTCCTTACTTGATCAGGGCCCAGTTTCATGTCAACAACATTCAAGCCTACGCAGCATTGTCCAATGCCGTGGACTTCTGCATTTCTTCGCCCGGTCCCACGTTCTCTAAGAGATACCTTGTCGACCGACTTGCTCGGTTGGACAATATATTGCGGTTGGCTACTGCTAGTCGTGAAGCATACTGTACCTACTTGGGTATATGCTGCTCTGAGTCGCGAGATAGTTAAGCAGCTCCTGGTATACTCCACCGAGCGTTCTCACGATTCCCTAATACCCAATCACGGCCGTCGGCGACTGACTTGAACGCCTCTTCGATGCTCGCACGGGTATGTTAAAATTGAAAGTAACCTAGGCTCTAGATAGATTTCCTCGCCCGGAAGCTTGGTATGAACTTTGGCCAGAGCTGGAAATCTTGGTGTCACGCAATCGGAGAATTTAGTGACTTACTCAAAATTGACCGTCGGGCTAGGGGAAGGACAAGCAAGCACAACGTCGTTGTGTTCAAAGTGAATATAATTTTATATATGTCTTCGTAGACCAGAGGATTCGCATCTGTGATTAAAAAAGGTCATCCGCCTTGTGAGGATGAAATGGGTAAGAGATACTGGAGCATGGCTTAGAACGCAATTGCGCGATTGATAATATGGGCGCAGCTTCGGACGTCTCTATACGCCCGGCTACAATCCTGTCAGCGACTTGCCCTACTCAGGGCGGGTAAGTGGAGAAGCAAACGGAAAGCAGAAACATCTAGCCTCAAACCATAGGGAGCTATAGCTGGAGGCAGACGTCTGGGTATTTCGGTTGTATATTCCGCCAAATACTACTACTAGGCTAAATTTGGAAGGGGTCTTTGCTAAGCAGATTTACATGCACTTTGTGCATTAACTCATGATCGCATAGGCCGGCTATATTTAAATGATATCTGAACATTGAAATGGAGCTGCGTATGAACTCTATCGCGCATTTTGATCTGTATCATTCATATAATAGCGTAATCAGATATGGATTTCATTGAGAAGCTCCTACGAAGAGCCATAATCTCTGAGTGATTGTCCAGGCCAGCCTGCCAAACATGACCCTGATAGAGTACTAAGCACCATGACTTTCTGCAGCAAGAATAAGGGGAATTAATACTCAATATACTCAGGATATATTGTGCTTTATGCACAAGAGGGGAAGATGGCATTTTCATTGAATTAGGACTCGATTGTTGTGGTCAAAGCTTTGTCTAATGTGTAAAAGGGGGTGAGACCATATCATGCAGGTATTTATAACAAGAATTCATCAAAGCTGAAAATGCATTGGGCACGTAGATTAATAGCTTAATATTAGGAGGATTTACCTTGAAATTAGGTGACTGTCACTTCCAGCCTTGACAAAGGAACTCGCCGTTGCAGCGCGATATGCGAGCACTTCAACTGCTTCCGGCATCTCGAGGGGAGGACCGGCAAATTTGATGACGCGAAGATAGGGGAAGAAAGATAACCAATACTACAATAAGCAGGCGCAAAAAGAGATAGTGGCTGTCACGCCCTCAGTCCACACAATAGTAGCTTAATGGTATAGAAAATGACTCACAACCACTTCATGACCAATATCCGCGCCCCACTGCTGGCCAGTGAGAGATATTATAATAGTGTCTTCCTGACAGCTGCAACTTTGGAAATTCCAGACCATTATCTACCTTCCTGACGCTATGATTCAAATACTCCGATTGCGCAGCCTCTGGCATTTTGGCCATGTTGTCATGTTAGGAAGTCTCTTGATGCTCAACACATTACCCGGTGCTTCGTCGCAGCTCACGGGATCTGGACTTTCGATCACTCTAAATAACGTTAACTATTATATTGCACCTTCCCCCGTGGATTATGTAACTTCGAATCTTTCGATACTATCCTCAATAGATAACATATACGGCTTTACTCCCATTACGGTTGTCCAAGAGAATGTCACTGCAGCCGGACTGAACACCTTGTTCACAAACTGGTCGACGGTGGACGATGTCTTTCAAGATGGATTCACAGAAGCTGTGCTCTTTGGCTTTGATAACACTTCGAATGGATTGGAAAGGCCCACTGAAAATACGACAATGTACCGAGTATGCCCTAGCGACGCCAAGGCCTCGTCTGGTCCGTATTTCATCGAGAAGAGCACTGGCGCCTTACATCGAGCATACAGGTTGTATGATGACTTTGCCGGAGCTTTTACCACGCCCCTCCTGCAGACGTTTGAAGACACATTCCAACCGTTATCGGCTCAGATTGCAACATCGGCAACAATGACCATTGGAGTTCCTTCGAGAATTTATTTCACCAAGACTGCAGAGAAGCCACTTGGAAATGCATCTATAAATAGGACTGTTAATTCAAGCTGAAGCATACCTACGTCTTCGTATCTGCGTTCCGTCCTGCTTCTCTCAACAACGAGAGCAGCGTGCAGTGATTCTAATTGAAGTTAGTGAACGGTCTTTCAATCCGCTTATTAGCAGTGTTATAATTCAATCGACCAGGTCCCCGATTTTCATGATGTAGAAGTGTAGAAAATCGCAATATATTGTCATCTAGCATACTCAATTGCACAAAGTATATTCAATACCGTATTCGATAAGCTGTATGGGCTGTTTGATAAAGACTTCGAACACAATACTTTTATCGGTTTCTATTTGCCAATTTACCCACTTAGGAAAAAATTCATTCCGTTTCTGCTCCGCCGCGTCGCTGGTGTACTTCTGGGACAGCTTTGGAGACTACATGCTCAGCTTGCCATCCTTCATCCTCGACTCCGTGTTCCTCCATGCTTGCCTATGACGGGGCGGTAGCAAACTTCTTGTGGAGCTCCTGAATGGTCTGGTCGGCCTGGCTCATGAAGGACTCAAACTCGGACGTCGTGGGATAGTGCACCAGGTCCCTGAACTCGAAGAGCGGCACGGCGCGCTGAGTGTTGTAGACATGCTCTGTAGCCGTCTTGAGGCCGCCAATGGAGCCGTCGATGCTCGTGTCGAACTCAGAGAGCCCATCCACCGAGCCGGTTCCAGCGCCAATTCCCGTGATCCTAAGGCAGGAATTATTAGTCTCTTCATTTTGTATTACCACACGCACCCTTTTCTTTTGGCTTTTTTCCTCCCTTCCGTCGCGAAGGGTTTTTATGTATTACTTACCAGGTCTTGATGTTGATGCTCTTCTTTGCGTTTTTGAACTCAAGTCCCGCGAACTTGTCCTTGATGGGCACTGGTGCGGCTGTGGTTCCGGTACAGAAGTCCTTATCCAAACTGGGTGATAGGACTATTAGTAATGCCTAGAGGGAGCGAATTACAATAAAACTTACCCAACTGTGACAGTGTATGTGCCGTCGGCCTTCTTGGACACCTTCGACTTGTAGCAGGCGAGGACTTCGAAGAGCTTGAAGAGGTCGCCCGAGAATTTAGACTTGACCTGCTTGAAGATGGTGTTGAACTCGGTCCGGGGCATGAAAGTCGTCATTAACTTGGGGCTCTCGTCGGACTGCAGCAAGTATTGTGCTCCTTTGGCATAGGACAGTACCAGGGACACAAAACCGAGCATGTCGTTTGTGACTTTGGTCTGCTCGATGCCCTGTGGCTTGGACTGGAAGTAGCTCTTTGTTGCGAGAACAAGATTTGCGCTCCCGGATTTCCCTGTCCTCTTGGTCTCCGCGCCGCTGAGGATGTTGCGCTCCGCAATGTCGAGGTCTTTGGCCTGTTCCAGCATAAGAGAGTAGAGTCCCTCAAGGGGCATTGGTGCGGTCACTTGAGCCATCCAATTCACCGATGCTGCCTTTGTTTTCCCTTTTGTAGCGCCATCAATGGCCCATGGATCACATTTCCCGGCGCCGACCTTGATCTTGCTGGTGTCGGTCCCGTCCCATGGGGACCAGGCGGCCTGCTCAAATTAGAATGACACACAATCCGAGCATCTTGCTGGTTGATTTACACTCACAAAGTCTGCAGCAGCCTCCTTACCGGCATTCTTGGCCTTCCCACTGCCCACCTTGATGTTCTTCCCATCCATGATGTACTCTAGGTGAAGGAGGCCAGCTTTTGAAGTCGTGTCGGCAGTCAGTGCCCAGAGGCCGCCTGGATCCTTGCGGCCAGCAATAACCGACTTCTTAAAGTCATCCGTGTCCGCCTTGGAGCACTTTGCATTTTTGAGCATGATCTCGGGGGTCTCGAACTCGGCGCCAATGCCGGCGGACAGGTCAGACGTGGCTCCAGTGGTGCCATCCCCCATGAGATCCTGAATCTCTGCATCCGGCACATTGGCTCGTGCCTGGCTAGGCACAGAAGCTGCAGAGACCGTAAGGAGAAGATATGCGAGTGACACCAAGAGCATGATGGGCACGACAATTGGTAGTGTGAGTGTAGGAAAATGGATAAAATATTGATGCTCTGTTACTGATGATGTTTCTGCGATTATAGTGGATTGGCAATGTCGGACTTGACCTCGCTTCCTCTTTATACATATGTCTTGGACTGAGAACTTCACATAGCGTCTAGCAAATTATCCAGAGCTTCGCTCCAATGTTGTTCCTCCGTCGGCATGGCCTCGTATGTTACGCCTTGAGGCCTCTCTCGTAGCCACCGAGATGCTATCTTCAGCCTTTGAACCCACAAAGATCGGACTCAGCACCAGGTAATCATGGCCTCTACGGCCCCTGGACCCATATTTAGGTAATTCATATTCGTCATTGAAGCTCTGTGGCTGCAATACCGCCTGTGTAAAAGATGTACTCTGTTATCAGATTTGGCGGACCCTGCAGCAGCATCGTGCTATGAGAAACCCTCGAATTCCTCGATCTTACATTATGCATGGTATAATCTCCGTAATTGTCAAACGACACAGCGTTGTAAGGTGTTGGCTAAGTGGGGTAATGTAAGCATTTCGAAGGTCGGAGTGTCTCCCAAAGAGGCCGAATGCTACTTTGGTATGACCAACGACAGACCTATTTAACAGGCCTGGTCACGACCTCATCAGTGAAACAAAAAAACGGAAGAAAATAAGTATAAGCCACCGCAGCAGCGAGATCACACAACACCTCGAAATACCGGGGAAAACACTAGTAAGTGCATGTCTGTACCGTGTCGGTGGGTGTCATGGTGTGTAGCAAATATAATCGTGGGATAGAATAAGATGGCATGGATGTTACGAACACTTGACGCCGCACGTTTTGTAAAGATTCGGGTAGACTTTCCTCACATTCCAGACGCTTCCTATACCAACTTGCCGTCCTCCACTCCATAGCTCAGAGTCTCTGTCTTAGACGTGACTGAAACATACCTAGGTAAGCATCACAATCGCACGACATGTTGGCCAATTTGCTTACTATACTCATGCCGAGGCATGGTCCCATTTGATGGGCAGACGCAATTTGCAAGCAAGGCTCGCAGCTGATACTTAGCGATGCTGAAGGAACTGAGAATCCTCTCTAAATTCGATACTATACTTGGAACATTCTCAACCATAACAGCCCTGTCACAGATCCTTTAGCTACGTGTCTTTTGTGAGGGCGGAAAAAAGTTTGTGTTGGTTCGTCTATAACTTTGTTTGACTGGCCGCATGGCAGCCCCACTGGAACCTTGCCTACGTATTTAGATACAGGGTTAGAAAATCTAAATTCGGCATCCGACTCCAGCCTATTGCTACAGTACCCGATCCTTCCAATCGATTCCAAATTTCATTGGCTTACACCAATGATAACCCCCCGGGGAACCTAGAATTGCACAGACTGAAAATTTCCCTGGTCAAATGAACAGTGCGCGGTGACACTGAATGCTTTGAGCGCGTTTGCTCTACCAGCGGCATGAGTATAAATAGTAAATGTGCTCATTACTCTGATTGAGCTCAAGATATTCCATCATCAACAAGATCTAGCACGTTCCGTCTAGCTTGCTTTCATGACTCTCGGGTATGGAGCACGCCCCGAATGACTTGCAGATCACTCTGCACCAAGTCAAACTTCGGTACGGGAGATATGGACCAGTGTATCTTGCCATGAAAAATGATGGAGGTTTTGTTAGCGCTGAGCTGTTACAGGAGCCGGGCACCCCGCACGCATTGCAGGCCATCTTATCGAATCTCGACAGGTTGCAGGTAATTCAAGGCCACCCCCAGCTTATCTCCTACTTCGGCCATCAGCAGCACAAGGGCAAGAACTATATATATATTTTAAAAAAAATAGAAAAAATAGAAAATATAGAAAAAATAGAAAAAATGCCAATACTTACTATAAATAGAATAGCTGTAAACGTGGTTTAAAGGCGCTTATATAAGCGCCCATAGGTACCTTCTTTTAGCAGCTTTTCCTTAAACCAACAACAAATCATTACACAATCTCTTCCTTTCCCCACCAAACTCCCGTAACCTCGTTCTACTGCCGCTATGGCCCTTATAACTCTCACCAGTTTGCCAACAGAACTGCTAAATGCAATTGTTTCCCATTCTATGCCAGAAAGCTTTGAGAGCCTGGCAATGACCTGTAGAAAATTCTACAATCTATGCACATCTTCAATCAAGCGCCACAACGAATTATGCAAACGTTTCCGCGATTTTACTTACCTCAAATATCCAAACATCGGACTGCTCTCAGTGCACAACCCACCAGCCGTCAACCTTATCCAAGAAATTGCTCACAACCCCGTTATAGCGCGTTATATCGGACATGCAGACTTTACTTACGATACCTGGCCACCAAAAGCGAGGCCCGTTCAAATTCTCCCGGATCCGGATCTAGGTGGACCCGTGGTCAACTTGTTCGCCGAGTCTCCCTATTTAAGAGAAGCGGGTTTGGAGTGGAGAGAATACTATACTCTTATCCAAAAGGATCTCGAGAGTCCTAGCCGGTATTCACAGCACGCTGCTGCCTTCCTGTTAACGCTCCTACCCAACGTCACGAGCCTAAAACTGCCGTGCCTCTGGCAGTCGTGTGAAAGGGCTGATAAGCTCACTCGCGCCACTGTCCGCAGAGCACTCTATAAACCGAGTCCCTCCAGCCCACTATGGAACAGTCATAGTCTGTCTCAGGTCACTGAGTTTGAGCCCTACAGCGACTCGGGCCCTTCTGGTCACGGAGTTAATCTGGCTGACGCCGCGCCGTTCCTAGCTCTACCCAAGCTGCGTTTATTTCGCGCTCGCAGCTGCGTCGCCAAAGGTGTTTCCTCCATCGCAACCGCCCTCGAGGGAGAAAAACTTCCTCCTGGAGAGGCCCTCGAGGCTGCACATTTCGTCGACAGTTGTCTCGACGATGTGGCGATCACTGACTTTCTCCAGAGGACACCAAACCTGGAGGAGCTTGTTTACTTGCACTCTACGAAGGGGCAGGATAGTCAGGATTGGGATATTTGCAGGTTCGTCACGGCGATCAAGCGCCAGGCAGGGAGCCACCTCGAGAGCCTCGAGATCAGGGTCCGCGAGTTTCACGGATCGTTTGCTCCCGGAAAGTTGTCGATGCGCGGTTTCCAGAGCCTTCGCAAGCTCCATCTCCCCCTTGAGGTCGCAGGGTGCAATCTAGCCACCGATTCATCTTTCAACAACGGAGAGCTGACTGCTCAGGATCTGGGAGAGCTTCAGCGACTTACCGATATCCTTGTCCCGGCCTCAGTGTCTGAGCTGTCGTTGCACTCGGCGGGTACAGACCGTCATGAGAAAGCCCTTAGGGCCATGTTCTTTGACTTTGCCGCCAGAAAAAATGACTGGGTGCCTGCGCTGAAGGATATCCGCCTTTCCCCGGAGCCTATAGAGGATGGCGCATACAAGGATGAGTGTGGCAGGCTAAAGGTGGAGATAGAGCAGACCGGCGTGACGTTGCACTTGGGAGAGGCTCCAGACGAGGAAAAGGATTGGTTTGATGAAGAGATAATATAAATTTAGCTGTGAAACAAATTTTTATCCCCCCCAAACATCGCCTAGGTGCTGATAAGTATGTCGCTGGTCAGGCTGGTTCTTTGACCCTCGCCCTTGCTTGCCCCCTACGCTCGTCACTGCTAGTGGCCACAAAAGCCTTCTGTTCGTTTTGAAAGCTGCCACCATCCATGACATTACGTTTAGGGCCTTCGAGAAACAGGATCCGACATCGCACGTATTGCTGTAAGGGACACGGTGCTGAGTGACCCTCGGTCGCAATCTGTTGTCGCGATTTGTTTTTTTTTCATCATGGGTATTGCATGTACCTGTTGCAGATGTAGGAGAATTACCACACGTAAGGTACCAAGGGAATTATATCTCAAGTGCTCGCGAACTGTGCTATCGTCAGGTCAGATAGCGAAGCCGAAAATATGGAGCACGAGCCGCCGCACTAACAAAGGGAATCATGCGACTTACAGACTCAATGAGACGCACTGGATGAGATTCCTAGCCTTATCTGTAAGCAATTGATTACAAGCGTTATTCGCCTTGATTTATAGAGTGTGCCATTGCCAATAAGAAATGCAGGTTGCAAAGGAGATATATTGATAATCAAAGTTATTAATAATAATGAAACCATCTGTAGCTACTATGTTAGCATTTGCTATAATTCTGGTATATGTTAGCTGCAGCTATTATCCGGAGGTTTTCTTGGTTTGGTACTATTGCTAAAATATAAGCCTTTTGAATATAATACCTAAAACAAGCAAATAAATTTATATAAAGTATAATTATAAATAAAATAATTAATTATATATTAATAATTTTTTTTTTTTCTTTTTTAAAAAGAAATTAATATAGTTCTAGTATTAAAGTTAAGCTATATTATAGCTAATTTTTTATTTTAACTTAGTAAAATTTAAATTTGCTTTATTAATAAAAAGTTTAAATCTAATTTAAAGCTATATAATTTAATAAAGGTTAATTTATTAATTAAAAATAGTTATATAATAAAAAGGCTAAATTATATTATTTTAGCTTTTTATTTGCCTTTGCTTTTATATAAATTTAGTTTTATTTTTAGGCTTTTATTATTATTATATTATTAATTAGGCAAATTTATATATAAAAACCACTTTGCTTTATTTAATTCCTATTTATATAGTTCTAGTATTTAGGTTAAGCTATATTATAAAAGGAAATATAATAGTAATAATAATAATATATTCGATAATAAGCCCTTTTATAAAGAATATATAATAAAGTTATTTAATAAAAGTAAGGTAAATTTAATAAGGGAATTTATTATAAAAAATAAATAAATTTACTAGGGATTTATTAGGTAAATTTACCTAAAAGGTATAAGTAAATTTATTACCTTTTTATAGCTATTAATTGCTGTTTTATTATAACTTTTATTTATAATAATTAAGGAATTTATAATAAAGTTAAATAGGAAATTAAAGTAAATATATATAATAGAATTTATTATATAGTTATTTAGGGTTTATAAAAATAGTAAAAGTATTTTAAAAAAGCAAGTTTATATTTATACTTTTAAATTATAAGCTTACTTTTTATTTATTAATAGCAAAGCCTATAGCTATTAACTTTTACCTTATTTTTTTATTATTAATATTTTTAATATTAATTTATACCTTTTATAAAAAGGTATTTATTTAACTTTTAAGCTAAAATAATATTATAGCCTTAGGCCTATTAATTATTTAATTATTTAATTATTTAATTATTTAATTATTTAATTATTTAATTATTTAATTATTTAATTATTTAATTATTTAATTATTTAATTATTTAATTATTTAATTATTTAATTATTTAATTATTTAATTATTTAGGGTTAGGGTTAGGGTTAGGGTTAGGGTTAGGGTTAGGGTTAGGGTTAGGGTTAGGGTTAGGGGTTAGGGTTAGGGTTAGGGTTAGGGTTAGGGTTAGGGTTAGGGTTAGGGTTAGGGTTAG